>OY741962.1:8099690-9424180 GCA_963555595.1 Tethea ocularis | reverse complement strand
GGTACTGAACTTAGTAGGTATGCTATTGAGTCAAATAGTTTACCTTCGCCGAAAATAACGAAACTACTTAGCTACTTACCACCACTTATATCTTCTCAATCGTATCCTGGTGATACCAACTTCATAACTGGACAGTAATTAGGTAATACAATGATATTTATAAATGCCAAATAAAGTTTTTTAAAAATCTAATAATACTTACCTGAAACGCTTATTAAGAACACAAATACAAGAAATAATACCACAGCCACAATTTTAATCTTCTCGTAATGCAAGCCCATTGCGAACTAATATCGATATGTTCATAAAACCAGTAGCGCACTTCTTATTTATAAAATTTTCAAAATTCGTTTTATTTTATAACTGGTTGGACCACAACATGATATTCCTGACTTTTTGGTGGAAGCTTCGCTCAGGTTGACTTCTTAAAATATATCAGTCAGTAATTTGTACCCAGTAGTGTACCTACCGATTAGGTTAATAACCTCTCGTAATTTTCTTTACCTAACAAATTTAAATATCCTTAAACAGGATTTTGACTGGATATTGTAGACGGAAAGGGCGTTGAAGAATACCTTAGGTAGTAACCTATCTGCCTATATTAAAAAAACATATTCAAAAATATATCATCCATAATAGCTTCAAAATAAAACAACCAAATTAAATTCATAGTTAAGTAGGTATTATTACGAAAAAAAAAGATACTGTAATCTGAGTATCTAATAGATTACTCGAATAAGTAAGTAGGTACCTACATACTAAAATCACAATCTCGCGTACGCTTCTGAGTGCGACTCAGGGCTTTTACTGATAGATAGGTAGGTAGATATAATCCTTAATTTTACTATCCATTCACAGTACCTAATGTGGTAGGTACATTTTCAGTCCCACCATCAGGCATCACTGATGCCTCATATACCCAGCTCTTCCACCATGGTCAAGTTTTTCACTTTTTCTGCGAAAACAATCATGTTATCCGCAAACCGAAGATGACTCAGACGTTCACCGTTAAGGTTAATGCCTCTATCCGTCCAGTCAAAAAACCTGAATATAGGTATCCTCTAAACATGAAGTGAAAAGTTGATACAATATGGTCTCACCTTGCCTAACCCCTCTCTTGACTGGCACCGGCTTCGTAAGCTCATGAAGCTTAATTTGTAGCGGCGCTCCTTTGTCAGCTTTAATGGTCTCGATGTACCTATGTCGTATCTACCTGGCATCTTTGAACTGCCCAGTGTTTCACCGTATCGAACGCTTTCTCGTAGTCTATAAACAATACGGCTGATGGTCGATTATAATCGGTACACTTCTCTATCACCGAAAGCCAGACAGGTAATTATTTAATAAGGCTAGAATTCAAACACAAAACAACTTCTGAAAAGTCTTAAATTTAATATTGAAATATTTACATAGGTAACTAATATAGCTACAACATGTTAAATAAATTCATGGTAGAGCTTGGTTTAAAACTTATATAACAATTATTAAAACAATAGCAGCACAATTGCCATCAAATACAATACTACAATTTTAGTAGTATAGACACAAGTTTATCAGAGACTAGCAACACTAGGTCAAGATAAATCAGTAAATAGAATGATAATAGTAATACAATTTAAGCTGTGCATGCACCTATGCAATCTTCATATTTAAAAGCAAAGACATAGTAATAAAGCAATAGAGAGCATTGCAGAGGTGCAAATCATTATAGTATTTAAATAACTAGATATCCTTAGTAATTTAATTTATTTTTAATTAGGTATCTGTTGGCTACAAATTCACAGCTGTACTGTAGGTATCAAAATAATTTTGATGAAAATTGGCAGAGTGAAACTATGTATAAAGGAGTCACATACTTAAGTATGTACAGTCAGCAACATAAGTAACTAGGTAGACTAATATATTGCGTCATAATAAGGTTCATCTGTATTTTTATGCAATTAACCAAATAATTAACAGATAAACATTATTATGATGCAGATAGGGCTTATTTAATTTTGACATTCCTAAACAACAAACAGATTTAGGCTTTAATTACATCAATATTTTTAAAACACCTGTACACAATAGCTATCCATATTATGGAAAGATTAGGTAAAACAAGTATTTTGTATTTGTCTACAAAAACATGCATACAATTAATTTTTTATAGTTTTCATGATTAAAGTTGTTTTTTTTCTGATACTTAAGTTGCCTATGGTAGGCCTTTAGATATTTAAAGATATGAGTAATTTAATTGTCATGTCCTGTTGGCAATACTATACTTAATTATTAGTTTGCCGTAAACTAGCCCATGGATCTTGTAGCATTGATGGATGTAGGTAAGCATCTATATTGATTTTGTTATCCTGTCCAAAGCTGCTGTTGCCATCAGTCTGCAAATAATATGTTTTTTTGGTAAATGCTTTGGATTTGAGGTAGTAAGTAATAAGACCAATAATTCTACATAAAAAGATGAATTTAGTGTGTGTAGTGACAGGTGATAAGCCTCATCACCGTTTCTGACACATTTACAAATTGTAGGAATATAGAATCCTTCTAGGCAATCTAATACATAGACTGGATAAACATTTGCTTATTTAGGTTATATATATTTACTTTATATTTACTGGTATTCTTATTCTGTGTGGGGGGATAAGGCCTGCACTGACATCCCGCTTGGGGTGTATTGTGGATTCCCACCTGCCAGCTTTACTCAAGCCATCCTACCTCCTAAAGTATTGGGACTAGCCATTTTGACAAATTCTGTCAAGTTACAAAGGACTGTTACGATGAGATGAGGTGTTATCTGATAAGTAGAGTTACTGCAATATTATAACAATAAATGGGATGTTTCAAATCTCAGTCCTCCAGAACAGGTTTAAAAAGAAAGAAGAGAATTATCATAAATTTGTTTTGAAGAGACATCCACTTGTCAAAACAGGCCTGTTAGATTGTAACATAACAAATGGTCAAACAATAACAACATCATAGGTTAGGCATACCCCAAAGCTGTTGTTGCGGGAATTATTTCCCCGTCTATTATGGTAGCCACCACGTCTATTAGGGCCATTCTGATAACGATGGTTTGAATATCCTCCCTGATTATGATTTCTCCCATGTTGCCATTTACCCCGAACTGGTGTACTTTGATTTAGAGGTATGAAATTATCAGACATTGTGTATAATACTGTGAAAATAATGTGAAAACTACTGTATTTATCACTATAATTTAAGTTTTCACTTTCGAGCAGTTTCTTTCGTTCGAGCATAAACAAACACAAATCATTGACAAACCACTCACAGACAGACAGACTACCTACATAAAGATACTATACTCTGATTTTTAATTCGAGTCACAAAATGTAAATAATCAAATATCTGTCAATGTGTCCAATTCCAATTTCTTGTTTATGGCTCCATCGAGTGATCGATGACTTTGCCAATGTCATGGTTAGAAAAAACAGTGAAAACAACAAAAGTAAAGAATTTGTTTGTCAATGTGTCAAAATTGTCAAATCATGACATTTCAGAAGGGCAAAACATGTAGATTTTAATTACTAGTTCCCGCACGTAGTTCAGCTTCTGCTGGTACTAGACCAGGGTATTCTTTATGGTAATAAATCAAAATATCTATCATAACTTTGCATTTGTTTATCTACTTTTTCTGTCTTAAATTAAAAACCAGAGTATATGCTATGCCGCCTATGCCACAGGTGTACATACCACAAATCATAGATATTACTTAGATAAAACCACAAAGATAGTTAACAAAGAGAATATAATCACGTTTCAGTATTACGGCCTCTTTCATTCATTACAAAATGGCAGCACTGGACTGGAAATAGAGTTTGGAATAAACAAAAATCTGGCTGTCAAAAATCTGATTGTGATGTGAACGCAGGTTTTGTTGTACGATCAGTTAAAATTGATTATTTTCGATGAAAATAAACTAATATTTTAGGATGATTTATGGGTTCATATAAATAAAACTGGAAGTATCACGCGTCAGGATGTGGATTCCATCAAAAAATACAAAATTAGCCGTCGGTAAGTGTTGTACTTTTTTTTATTCAATCAACATTACACTGCAACTCAACTTGGATACATCCTGCCAATTACAGCGGAAACGCAATAACATGTTATGAATTTAAAATATTCGTTTATTTTTATCATTATCGCTTACTTTTATGGGCTTTTCATTGAGCATATATTTAACGCACCAACTAATCTATTGATAAAACTATCCTTCTAGACTTTTTTTGTTTCTCAGTTGAAAACAATAAAAGGAAATTATCTGGTACTGAGGTACATACACATTCTTTATGAGAGACTTACTGCTGTTCTATGGTTTTCTTTGTGGTGAAGTTGGATTTTGCCAATCTTTGCCTAGTGCAGATTGTGTGTTACTGTTACTACTATGAACATCCTCTATAAATTTCAAGTATCTTGTAAGTGTAGTCTATACTAGCTTCCGCCCCGCGGTTTCATCCGCGTTCCCGTGGTATCTTATGTTTTCCCAGGATAAAAAGTAGCCTATATGTTATTTCAGGGTATGATCTATCTATGTGCCAAGTTTCATCCAAATCTGTTCTGTAGTTTTTCCGTGAAAGAGTAACAAACATCCATACTCACAAACTTTCGCATTTATAATATTAGTATGATTATTTGACTGACTGATCCACTCAATCACAGGAGACATATTAATACCTAAGTCAAATCTTTATATGCAGTAATAAATAAAATAAATGACAGCTTATAACTGCAGCATTTTTATTTGTTTCTAATCTTACCAAATAGGAGCAAACAATCATTCTATTTTTAGTTCTGGAATTTTTTAAAAAGGCTTATCCATAAACTGTATTTTATTGATGGCTTATATCAAGTTTTAAGTCTTTTTTTAGCTTGTTTTAAAATTAATTTAGTATCCAATGTTTATTGGTCACTACTATTTCCCCATATATGCACAGCCATAGACTCTTTGAGCCTAAATTGACAGCTATAAATATTGTCTAAAATTTTAAAATTAATTTTATTATTAAAGAAATAGATGTGACATGATAAAAATTTGTTTGTTTGTAATCCACAGAATTACTTACCAAAATTGTATTATCTTATATGGCTCATGTTTATGTCTGTTTCAGCTGTCTTCAATTGGAAGGGGGATGTCCGATCAGGTTTGCCTTTGGAGATTGGAGAGACTGTCCAAATATTGGAGGAAAATGGAGGTGATTATTTGAACTTATCTATTTACTTATTGGCTACATTTTATATGTATTGACCAGCAGCTAAATGTGGCTGAACAACACAGGCAATGTGCGTCTCATAACTAACCAACACCCCACATACACATTCACACATGACATGATGATTGTTTTTCTCTTTAAATTGACTATCATCATTATGTTATAGACCAGCAGTTGGTAACCTTTTCGCAGGGTCTTAGTGGCAAAATGAGATATAGATGGGCCACATTTGTTGCTAATTTGTTTACCTAAAGGGTTACTTTTGACTACTAATGAGTAGCCAAATATTCAGGGATTATTGTGAACTTATCAACCAAGCCTAAAATTTTGAAGAATAATGTTACATACATTTTGAATGAACGAGATTGATGTTTAGTATTATAAGTTTGTTTTTAATTAGATATTAAAAATGCAAAACTCTTTATGACAATTTTATGAAATGGTAGAAATCGATAAAAGAGCAATCACAAATACATTTCGAAAAATAATCATCAGTTGCGGGCTGCATGTTGTGTGTGACTGCCATAGCTGTTGCTGTTTTAGACTTTTTATTCCTTAACCACATAAAAATAAAAAAAATAAGTAATATAATAGGTAATTATACATAGAACAATCTTAATTCATTTCCAGGTTGGTACAGAGGCTTCAGTACTAAGAACAGGTCAGCGTGGGGTATATTTCCTGCCTGCATTGTATCGATTCGGCCGTGTATTGTCAAAGGTTCGGGAGCAACGGCCATTGCTGAGTTGAAAGATGATCCATTAGTCCGAGAGATTGCCTGTGTCTTGAGAGAATGGGCTCGTCTTTGGAAGAAGCTTTATGTGGTAGGTTCTTATTTTTTTTCTCTAAGGCAGATATTTTTTAAAACTAGTATGTGTTGCATTTTCATATCTGTATCTAATCTGAAGTTTTTCAAATGGCAGTTTCACATTATATTCTTTGAAATATGGTAGTTATATCAGTTTAAAAAAAATACCTAAGTATAAGCACAGTAAGCCTTTATTCGGGTATTTTAATTTATTTCGTCAATTCGAAGCGCCTATGAGAATTCAAAATGCGACCCATTCACCTTAAGGTCTCTCAAGTTCACCTGCTGAAACATCGGGTGCACTGCGAAATATTTTCGTAAAAAATAGAATCATTAAACACATGTTTGTTCAGTTTTCCAGTGGTTTGGCATTCATAATTTTAGTTTTTTTTTCTTGTTGTCCATTGTTGTTCTTGTGGCATCGTTTTTGTCTTCCTAAATATGTATTTTGCATTGCTAATGAACAGCTCAACTAGTTTCTTTGTTCAGTACCAACTAAAACTTGTGAATCATTGTTTGTCATGGTTGCTCATTTATTTTTTGTGCTGAAACGGCGTTAAAGTACTGTCAGTAAACTATTCTATTTATAAAGGTCTGAACTATTCTGATTACGAGTCTGACTCGCGCACCGAGGGTTCCGTACAGATAATTCGGAATGAAAAATCTCCTACTGCAAATGTAAATTTGTAATCGCTTTTTTAATGTGATATAACTACAAATTATCAACTTCCGGATTTATTTCTTTATTTTTGCTTTGAGACCTTGCTACTTACCAAATTTAATGTTTTCTAGGACCTAGAGGGTACTTCCCGTAGACCTAGAGTCTAGGTTTTGATTCACTTGGAGACCTCAGATATTACCAGATATGACCTTTGATATTAATTTAAGCTTGATACTTCCATACGTTCTAAAGAAAAAGGGTCTTGATAGACAGACAAACAACAAAGTGTTCCTATGAGGTACGGAACCCTAACAACCTGAGAATTATAAAGGTTTTACCAAACCCTAGAAGAGATCTTGGAATAGCTTACATGCTTACATTCTTTTCAAATTATCCTTATATTTGTGTAGGTGCGAATTCTGCTACGTTTGTCAAGTAAACTTATCTAAAGAGCATTTTCCTTCAAGAAAGTAAGTCAGGGTTACGTATAGCGACAATGCGGTGCGCTCGCTCGTTTCTCTTGATAACGTTAAAAAAAACTGTTGTACCCTTCTTTTACCTGTTATGCTTTGTGTGCTTACCGTCTTCGGACACATCAAGTGGTGAGATTGTGGTCTAAAACAGGCCTATGCAGTTATTTTTGGTATTTTTGGTTCATAAAAGAAACACGACTAGTTATAGGTACATTTGAAAAGATTGTTAATAAATTAAGGATGATTATATTTTTAAAAAGGCAGTGAATGCCGCACTAGCAGTTTTCCTAGCGATGGATACTACTACATTAGAGGCTGACACAGGGCGCAACCACTTTTTTTAAATCGTAAATCTAAACTTGCACTTAAAAGCAAGGTTAGACTTTATACCACGTGTATCCGCCCCATCATGACCTATGCTAGTACTGTGTTCGCACATGCAGCTCCATCACGGATCCATAGCCTTCAGGTGATTCAAAATCGCTTCATGCGCAAGGCCACGGGCGCCCCGTGGTACATGCGTAATGAAAATCTCCACATTGACTTAGGTCTCCCCACGATAAAACAATTTATAAAACGCACCTCACGTAGATTTTTCAATACCGCCGTTAATCACCGCAATCCTCTTATAGTGAAAGGCGCAACCTATACGCCCTCCCGTATACTCCGTATCCATAGACCAAGGCAAGCCCTCAGCGAGCCGGATGACCCTATTACATTAGCTCAGATCGAAGCTGACGAAGCTCGTAAAAGTACACTACACACAACCGATCACGCTACCGTCCTCGACGGCGAGGACCGCCGCGACGTCCCACTCAGTGTCGTCCCGTTCAAGCGGCCCGAGCTGCAAACAGTAATCTGACCGCCCCCAATTAGTCGTAACTCGTACAAAGTCCACCCCTCCCCCGGTAACGCCCTGAGCCGGTTCGTACCCCATTCGGGGGTGCCCTCAGGCGTTGTTACCTAAATATTTCCCGGCTGAGAGCCCTCTGCGCTCGCCGATTTGTCCGGTAAGGTTGTTGCAGCCATCTGAGGCTACCAACTTATTCCTTTAAAAAAAAAAAAAATAGAGGCTGACAATGACTGAAGGTCTATTTGAATAAATAATATTTCATTTCATTTCATTGACCCTACGAATCCTATCTCAAAGACTGCATATCTATAATCTATACTATAATACAGTATGACACAACTAAGATGAAGCATCGGCAAAATTCGTAAAATCGATCATTCCCGAAAAGAGTGCGCCTACAATATTACCCATGTTTATTAGTACTTTAGGCGAAAATTATCTTTCTGCCTACGCAATAACTTGTAAATTTAAATAATCAAATACATTCGTAAAATTGATGCGTAGATGTTTATACACTTATTTGCAAAATAAGTGATCACGTTTATAAAGTATGTATTATTTGTTTATATTTTTTTTTTGATACATTCGATATGGAGGGTATACTGCTAGAACGATGAATGTCACAAATCAAAATTAACGCCTTCGACATCCATATTTATATCCCCAGTCTCAACAGCGCCTCTTATCGTCAAACGATTCGTCGCTGTCTGATGATGATGAATCATTAAAATTTAGGCCAGTAAAGAAGTTGCTTTCGCAGTTCATTCTTGAAGGTTTTGAACTATATTTTTACACCGTGGCCTCTGGACTCATAAATTGATAAACATTAAAAATAATTTCACGACTTTGACTATTATACGGCTTACCACGTTTTAACGAAGTCATAGTGAAAATAAAATAAATAGCTGTACCATTAAATTGTCCTGAAGTGTAGGGAATAAATTACTCACGTGCATTCCCAATGCTGACTTGAGTCGAACTAACGCGGGAATATATTGTGCCAATAGCGTTGAATGGCGCGATAATTAATGATTTTTATTAGCTGAGTAAATCGGAAGTGATCGGAAATACGAGATTTGCCGATGCGACATCTCAGTTGTGTTATACTGTACCTATATGTATCTGTATCTATATACAAATATTAAAGCTGAAGAGTTTGTTTGTTAGAAGGATGTAAAAGCGCGGGCGAGCGATGCAATAGAGGCGGTCAGCTAGTATTGCAGATAATACTATCTATCTATCTATATCATCATCATTATGTCAGCCAAAAGACGTCCACTGCTATACAAAGGCAAGGATCTCCACGATGGCCGGTCTTGCGCTGCCCGCATCCAGCGGATTCCCGTGACCCTCACAAGATCGTCGGTCCACCTTGTGGGGGGCCTGCCCATGCTACGTCTTCTGTTTCGTGGTCGCCACTCAAGAACCTTTCTGCCCCAGCGGCCGTCGTTTCTACGAGCGATGTGCCCCGCCTACTGCCACTTTGGCAAAAATCTATATCTCATCATGCTCATTTAAACATCGGCACTAGTGTTTGGGCAGTGATAAATATTATAAATCATCATCAAATCTAGTCAATTTTTACCACTTAGGTTATAAGTAAGACATATATCTATTCCATTTTTCTTGCCTACAAGACTGATGCAGTGAGCACAATTTTACGTCACATGTAATATCAAAAGTACATCAGATATCTTAAATATATTACATTTTATAGGAGCGAGAAACCTACAGATTCAGCGCTGTAGCGAAAGTGATGCGGGAACTCCTAAGTGGAAGACGGGCTCTACTTGCTGGCACTTTGACCCAAGACCAGACTAGGGCGCTGAGACTGAAACTCGTCGCCAAATTGGACTGGGGGAATAGGTGAGTACATTTTCTTTTTACGCTACCGCGTAAGAAAATGGTAATAAAGTACATTGAATTTGGCTCCAATTTTGTTATATTTATTTAGTTTCGAGAAAATAAAACAGAGTTAATTAAGCCATCCATTGATTGTCTTGTGTCCCATGTGGGATATAATAGAACTAGCTTTCTGCCTCGCGATTTCACTCGGGATCCCCTATTTTACCCCCTTAGGAGCTGATTTTCGATAAACTTCTTAGTGGATGCCTAGGAACACACCCTCCAAATTTAAAGTTTGTAGGCCCAGCGGTTTAGGTGTTTTGTTCTGTTTTGATGAATCGGTCAATTAGTAAAGAATAGTAATTATAATCATGTGCAAACAATAGGAGCAGAATTCAATGAAGTGTATTACCATTTCCTTACGCGGTAGCCCCGTAGATCTATCAAGGAAGCCGTTTTATTCCCACTACTGAGCTTTTAGTGACTAACAATAATTTCCTCCATAATATGTTTAATGTCGTCTCTTTCTTTCTTGATCACTTCTCTGGTACTGCTTTAGTCCATCTTTTGTCATCCTGCCTCACCAAGTCTTATGCCCGGGGTGGGCTCTTTCATCTCGCGGACCGTTACCTACTAGAGATACCTAGGATTTCACGTTCCATGGCGTCTTGGAAATGACCATGATTTGGCTGCAAAGTGGAACATATGCATGTAGTATGCACCGATTAAATTTAGAATTTTTAACGCAAGACTCTGGTATTTAGAATTTTTTACGCAAGACTGGTATTTAGATTTTTTTTACGCAAGACGTCTTTTTGCTGCAGTACAAACAAACATGCTTACGATTAGTGATTTCCTTGATACCAAACTCCAACCAAGAAATGCACATTTGTGTCGCAGCTTGTATGTGGCGCTAGTGTATTTGGCGGTTACGCGCTATAGTTGATCAAGTGTTTTTATATGACTCGTGCCAGGTTTGTGACATGACAAAAGATTTTTATTTCATCCAAATCTCACACTAATAATAATTAGACATCATAATTATATTCAGTCCATAAGAATGTTCATTGCTGAACATAGGCCTCCCCCATTGATTTCCACAATGAAAGGTTTCAGACAAGATATATTTTTTTCTTATGTCACAGCCAAGAAAATACTATTATCAGAAATAAATAAGACAAACCTTTATTAGTTTACTCGTACTATTCAATATAATTTTGTGTAATAAATACAGAACTGAAGTCTTTCATGATTTAAAGTTATTTTATACTTCTCTTTATTTCTGTGTTCTATGTATGGTGTTTATGTTAATTGCATAAAAATAAAACAGCATGATATAATTTTATTTGTTTAATTGAGAGACAACCAAATCACAGTATAGTAAAAAAATATTGTCATAGTAGCAGTCTTCCTAAATAAAATAATTTACTCAATCTGTGTCAGTGTAGGAATGATATCGTTACATGTATCCTTAACTAGTATTCAAAAATATATTTAACGTCACAGATATACTGCAAGACATATGATTATTTACTAGTTTATGCTGTAAACTGGCATAGTCAGTGCGGAAGACTTCGAGATTCCAGAACTATTCTATAAACGATAATATTTACCTTATACTATGAAGAGAGTAACAACATGCAATTGGTCCCTTGATGCAATAGACAATAGTTTGGAGTAGTTCAATAATTTCAGTTTGATGTAAATGTGACATTTCAAATGTGTTTACAATGGCACAATACTTATCGAGTAAATTACATGAGTAAAAAATATTCTATACATTATTCAACACTATCCATCGCACCGAAATCTTAATACTAAATTGGTCTAATATCATACGCAAATAGACTTTTGAATTTAAAAATGTTTTGTACTCATTGCAAAATCTAACTTCACAACATAATGGCAATATAATTTCCCATAGTCAAAGAATACGTAATGAAGCTTACTAGGAAACAAAAATTATAAAAGCCGTAATGGAAAAAGCTAAACTAACTACTAATAAATGAGGATCTTATACTATTGTATAGTCGATATGTCTTTTATGCGCATCGACTTATTATGTACTAAATAATAAGAAGATGTATACAAAGTTCGTTTGACAAATAATCCTAAATCTTACGTCAAATGTCTTAATAATGTAAAATGTTAATATTATTTTAACTCGCAATGCATAAACAATAAAATTACACATGTAATTTATTTTTTAATGACGATGTAAAACGACGGGCATATAACATCAATTCCTAAAGTGGTATTCCACGGGTAAAATATATAACTATAATTACTTATTAAACTAACTGCCAATTACATCCCTTAGAACATATTTCCCAGTTTGACTCATTCCTAACAGTTTCTCACAAGCAGTCTTTGCCAAACATATTCTTTGCTACTGCAGGCAGACTTCAAAATGTATAATGCAGCTAACAAAGCCACGATATACCTCGAAATTCGAATATTAAAAATAATTTAGCTAGTTCAATAAACCTTGTATAATAAATTTCATTGAATTGCATCCTATATTTAAATTTTATGCTACACAGGCAAACGGTGGTTAAAAGGAATGTCATGTTTAGTTGCAACATTATGCACGTTGATTTTTAACTGGAATTTTTATGTTGTACTTAAATGTACAACAGTCATTTAGATAACGAGCAGTACACACAGGTAATACATTCAAAATGGTCATTAAAGTGGAACAAACAAGTGTGCCATCAATACATTATTTGAGAATATTTTGTTTGATTATTAGTAGAGGAACTTAGTTATTATATTCATTTGAGAAAACAATGGCCTGGCGTACAGGTGTTCTGACAGGACTTGTTTCAGTGGCTAGTTGAATAGTTCGTAATATATTCAATATCCGTCCCGTATCGAACAAGTTCTTAAATTAAATCAGCCTTAAATTTCCAAAAGATCACTCAAAAAATGTATTCGAGACATGTATTGAATATTACCAGTGAATTAGGATATCCAGTGTACTGATCTATGTATCAAAATACTCTTACGTCTCAGTCTCCTTAGAGAATTTCTCGATGTCTGGATATATCGGTGTCATCTCGAGGGTTGAGGGGGCTGAAGGTGCGTTGGAGCCGAGGTGCAGTCGCCGTGACAACTCGTCTAAAACCTCGCCAAATACGCGCAAAGACATGTTCTGTCCTAATAAATGAAGAAGTAGGAAGTCACCGACCTGGAATTAAAATTAGGAATTCATATTATCCACCCTATTTCAGATCTTAAAGATAAGTTGTCATAAGGCCTAATATAGCTAATAAACAAACGTAACAACTTATTACCGACTTAACTGTCTACATACCTGGGTCTTTCTAACAAGAGCTTCAACTCCATTTGGAGTACCGAAACGGAATCGTCGCTTGAGAATCGTTTCGCGAGTGCTCGGTAGAAGTATCACAGCGGCAGAGTATACTAAAGCCAAGCCAGACACCAGTGCTAAGATAATAAACCTGTAAAATATATAAACGAAATTAAATTCTCAGCTCATATTATTAAGACTGGTTTTAGTTTGTTGAAAGAGTAATCTTATGAATAGGCTCCGCATAGTTACACGTACCAGAACCACAGGAAGATGAAAATCTTCTCATTGAGAATATTCAATGCCAGAACGCAGAGCGCATCGTGTTTCTGAATTGATCCGGAGGCACCAAACTTGTGGAATGTACATTTTGTTATTCTCGGGAATACCTCAATCTGCAAAATAATAATTTATGAATTATAAGTTTACTTAAGTACTTGCTTTATTTACTGACACCATTAAATAAGTATTAAGGTAGTTAAAATTAATAGTTCTCACCATAGGATCTGTACGGACTTCCTGGTTCATGTTTGAGAACTTGACGACATCAGTACCGTAGGTTAAGAAGGCACCACCGAGGAACGTGTCTAAGAAAAACATGTTACCCAGCTGGAATGTAAAAATAACATAGCTTATTTACATGATTAATTGTGTGTATTTCATTGATATATTCTATATCAATCTATTGTAGTACTTACAACATTGAAGAAGTTCAATACTTCGCAGAAGAAGTAGCCAAAGGAGTAAGTGTTGTGCATGTGCAAAGTATCCATAAGATACTGAACCAATCGACTCTGAAATTAAATTACCATCATTTTAATTCCATTTTATATTAGTCTTGTCACCAACCATCTTAGATTATGCAGAAATAACTGCACGCTCGTTTAATTTATCTTATTAAGGACAATCATCAATCTTTATTAGTAAAATTAGTACTAAGACTTCGCTGGCTTATATCAATTGGCACATAAACTGGAATTATACTTTGCTAATGGACTAGTAAAACGGGCTGGTAATTAATTATGAAAGTGCTATTTTCGCAGTAGAGTTTGATAACACATCAGTATAATTCTCACCTGGCGGTTACTCTTATCGTCAGCAATGCAAGCAACAGATCCTCGCATACCATCTGAGATCATGCGGACTTTGCCTTCCTCCCAGTTCTTCCAGACCCAGTGAGGTAGATAAAACAGCAGTCCCTGAAAAATTTAACAGTCATTCACTTTAAACATTTCTTTAAAGAGACACAAAGAAGTCCATTCAATGATGCAAATATCTGCGCTGGTCATAAAAGATGCATGTTACGTCATCTTGTTTTGCGTAATGCAATAACGAGGTCTTTTGCAAGTCTTAAATGATAAATTACCTCTGACTGACGTATAGTCATTCAGCGGACAAAATATTTTTGTCGTAGAAATATTACCTGGAAGAACAGCATGAAAGGCACCCATTGGTAGTATGCATGGACGCGCTTCTCTTCCCCGTACTCGTTGCCGAGGCCGGGGTGAGCTATCCCTTTATTATCCGCATGAGGCAGAGTGAATGTATACGTGATCCAGCAAAAGGTGTTGATCACATGACCAGGAATCGATCCGTCGTTAATGCAAGAGATCGGGTCGCCTGGAACAGATAATTTTAAATTAGTTTTCCTCAAATAGATTTCCAGCAAAAAGTTCGTTACGGGTAAAAACCGTTACTAAGAAATACTAAATCGAACATGGACGTCTTGTGGTTAAGCAAAAGAATGACATTGCAATAAAATCAAGCTTGAACGTTTAACAACCAACTAACAACAATCTGTTCATGACTATTTTTTAATCCAGGTTCGATTATCGATCTATCCTCGTCCTCGACATTGCACTGGAGCGTATGCGGATGGAGCTAATATTATATTTAATGGTAGTGCAGCTGCCCCTCTACCTGTTGCAATTGTGTCGACCGTGACTGTAATCACCTTGCCCGTTGTGAGGGATTGATTTATTAAGGACACGCTTGGATTCGCAGTTTGATTGCCTGAATTTCATGGGCGGTTCAAAAACCCTGCTATTATTTTACTAGTTGAAATACCTACCATAATTTTTCTCAACTGAAACTGAAGGATCATGACACAGAAACTTCTGAAATGTGCTTTTTAGACTTTGAGCATCAACAGGGTTTTTAATTTAGCTATTTCCTAAACATGTTATTCAACACAAATGTTCCTTGCATTGTTAAATTTGGTTGATTCAGTAAGTGTTAACTTTACGTGGTTTTTCCTCCTGATCATGGACATTATGTCGTAAATTAATTCAGAGACCATTGTTAAAGAAATAATTTCTATGTGTAACTATGATCTCACTATAGGTATAACGTGTATCTGGCTTGGGTAGCATTGAACCACATAAAGCGAGTATGTCAATACCACAAAACTGGTCACTGGTCAGACGGCGTGACCGACTCAAAATAACGGGTGTAACATACCTGTCGTGGATATAATTAAATTGTATTTCTATGGAAAATGATTATAAAATGAAGTCTTTAATAATATTTACGGTAACACAATACGTAATAGGTAACCATGATTCCTTGCTTCCTTTAACGTTGTATATCATTTTAAGGAAATAAAACATTATGGTATGTTACCTACCTCAGTTTTCTTCTTTTGGATTAGGATTTTTTTTCGAACTGCAAGTTTATTATTAAATCTTATGAAATGCCAGTTAAGGTGGAGGCTTCGGTTGGAGCGCGAAATTCAAATTTTATCACATTTTTTGCAAATTGCAGCTCAGTTATAGATCGTAAGTTATCAACATGTTGTTTGCGAGAAGATTGGTAGTATATTTACTGATAAATAACAAAAGAAATCATCAACATATTCCTCCAAGGTATATTACTGACATATACGACTATTTCATGAAAATGTTACTAATATAACTGAGCTGCAATTTGCAAAAAACGTGATAAAAATACATAATTAGTCTTACATGAAAAACATTTCTTCATAGAAGCTGTGACATAAGAACAGTTATTCTGAGTCAGAGAGCAATGATACCAAAGAGGTGTCAGTTTGACTAAAGTCACATGCTCGTTAATTACTCCATAACAAGCACTTAGGATCGTTAGTGCATTCATCATCGTCTCAAGATATGACTACAACATTACGCGAAGTAAAAAAAAACGGAATAGATATCTTCGTCGACTTGCTATAAAAAAGTAAATCAAATTGTATGGAGCAATGCTTTTTGTTAATTAATTTTTATCTCATTACAAATCTTCGTGTGATGTTTCGGATGTTTTATTATCACGGCTGAAGTACTATAATAGAATTCTATTGCTGATAGTTCAGAATTCTTGGTTCCGGATTCATTAATTCTCTGAATGCTTTGGAAGTATTAAGGATATCCCTGGATATTTATGTGTCTTATATCTTTAAGAACGTTTTTCTAAAACTAAGTAAAGCACGCGTATTAAATGCTTTTATTTTACTACCAGCTTTGTACCGATAGGCTTTAGGTTGGCTCGTTCTAGTGCGATTGCCAGGTAAAATAGTAGGTCACGGCAAACATCGCAGTATGAACTTTACCGTCATATAGCAAGCATAATAAAATATACCGTATTTTGAGCTGATTTTGTCCTCAAAACTGTTTTATGATTCATCCATTTTACTGGTAATTCAGGTCATTGTGTAAAATAAAAAAAATGTTGTCAATTATGCGGTCGATGAATGCATTTACGTGGTATTAGCACGTTTTGAATTACAGCATTTTAGTCACGTATTCAAAAATGGGAAATAGGAATCTGCAAATGCTGACGACCGTAATACTCTGTTTATCAGATTATGCAATAAAATACCGTATATAGAACATTCAACTTTTATGCTAGTTTTTATTCTGAATTGCTTAATACATCGTATGGACAAGCAAGTGTGATTTATTAAGACTAGACGTGGGTCTAAAATTACTAACATGGCAACTGCTAGAGTTAAGTATTATGTTATCGCATGAAATGGCAACAGTGTGGTGTTTTGATTACTAACACCTGAGGCAGAAATGTGATTGTTCAGAAGCTGCATACCTACTCGTCGGGCATCAGGAATTGCCAACGTTGCTCTGCACTCAGTTTATACAAAGCTTCGTAATTGTTTCTAAGGCTACTTCGTTGACTTAGCTAACTTAATCGTGACTTAACTCATAACTCATGTAGGTAAATAAAGTTGCAGTATGTATTCGTATAGTTTGGTAAGTAAACATACGCCAGTATTGGAAAGTTACAGACAATGAGATGCGGCCTAATGACCTATTACGAGTAAGTGTTATCTTGTGGAAACAACTGGATATCTCTTGATTCTTGTTCAATAGTAGTTTGATAGAAAATATTACTAAGATTATCCAGCCTTTCAAGTATTCTTATGACCGTATCTAAATTACAAGTATAAGTTACAAGTGATCGTTAAGTAGCTCTGTTTGTGTTAGTAGCTCATCAAATGAGGGGCACGCGATAACGTGAACATAAACATCATTTATGGAACGTGTTTCAGCTAGTTTTGTTGCCACTTGAAGCTGTTCCGTCCAGGGATCACGTATCTTTAGATCGTAATGACGACTTGTCGGATATTCGCTGGAATCAACGCGGATCGTTTGTTTAATAGGTGTAATCATTTCATTAATGGCGTTTATTTCATGCCTATTATTATTAAGACCATGCGTTGATAATGGATGATTTTATTATCTACTAGCTGTTGCTGGCGGCTTCACTCGTGTTCCTGGGATAAAAAGTAGTAGTATAACCTTCGGGGATAATGTAGCTTCCTATTAGTGAAATATTTTTTCGAATCGGATCAATAACTCCGGAGATTAGCGCGTTCAAACAAACTCATCAGCTTTATTTTTAGTATAAATTCTAGATACATTGTTTTTCCATTTTTATAATTCAATTTATATAACCGTATTTCAGATGAATTGACATAGGTACCTACCTATTAAGAAAATGTAGTAAAATAAAAAGTCACTGACCGCTAAGTGCAACAAAAACTGTTTGATGATAGACACCTTTCAGAGACAATTTTAGCTTCTCGATTGAATACAATATATTTATTTTTTTGTGTTAGATCGAGATAAGTTATTGAACTGGAAAAAAAAACCAGCGATATTGAAAACATTCAACCAGAATGCGAATCTTGGCCCGTAACGAAATAACCAGTAAGAGAAAATTAAAGAAAATCTTTAATTACTGCTTTCAAAAAAAAATAGTAAAGCTACACCTGTTACTCAATACTATAAACATACGGTTGATGGTTCACTGACCCGATTTGCTCCACTGAATTCAATCTTATCACGTACGTTTACGACTGTTTGTACAAACAATTTGTGGATGACATCTCAATTTGGGTAACTGTTACAAAACGAGGTTCCTACACTGAACAACGACCTGAAAATGATTCATTTTTAAGGTAAGCACGTCTACGCGAACTTACTGTTATTTACATGTCTGTAGGTAATTTCTATGTTAAATGCTGTATGCTATGGTCTGTGGATCACTCAGTCAATAGAATTTGGCAGGTGATAATGGAAACTACGGCTTGTAATGAGCTAGACATTTCAATTAAACTTTCACTTAGTTCCAACAGCATCTGCTATGTTACATACCTACCTACATTCAATAATTACGAAAGAACTGGTTATTTCAGCGTAATAATTTCTTAATGCTTAATATTTATGATTCTTTGTCTATTGAAATCGACATATTATGACAAGTAATATTTACGTTTTACTAGACGGATAAGAATATTTGAGTAACTAACATAAATAAAGAATTAAGCAACAATTAAGACTAATGATGAAATAAGGGACTTACCAATAAGATTATTAGCCGTAACAAGAACACAGCACAGGAACAATATAGCTGAAGTGATGCGGTAGTGCATTCGGAACACCATGTTGTCGATGATAGCCTTGTCGATCAGGTAGCGGACTTTGACAAACCCCGCAACCGAGGACACCAAACCAAACACCGCCATCTTATGTGTATTTGTTTACTTCTTATGTGTATCCTTATCTGAAAAAAACAAGACTTCAAATAATGTTCCATATAAAAATTATATTTCCTTTATTTGGGATCTACTTAGTGAGGGAATTGGAACAACAGCGACAAAGGATTACTATAAATAAATCGACGCCGACTAGCGAAGTGACAAGTGCCATACGCTATCCATACTAAATTAGAACATAAACGGTAAACATTATTGGTGTTTTGATTCAACCAGTGTGTGATGCAGCTGTATTGTATCCTCATTTGTGTTTTACGTTCGTGTCTTGAACATTTGTTGTGACACTACAGAGGGCTTCATGATTTTTTAATTTGGTGAACCGTTATGTGAGAAATGAGAATCGAGTAGTCTATTGGTACATTTAATACGAGAGCTCGGGTCTTCTCAATCAATGACCTCAAACATAATTTAACGATGCGGCTACCTCTCGCCCACGCCCCGCATTAGGCAGACGGGTCCGTCGCTTTTTATAAACCATTTTTTCTTCACGGCTTTACCATCGCAGACACATCGTTTCCTCATGTTTTCATATATAATCTATGAATTATAATCGCTGGATTACCATAGGACGTTAGTAAACGAATAGCTAGGAGGAAACAGTCTAGGAGACAATTCATGATAAATGGATCCAACCTTGGCGACTTCTTGATCCCGCTCCTACGCAGTATCATATGTCCAACATGTGTTATTTGGGTCGACCGTAGGGAACAAAATTAATGATCGTCGTTGTTATGAATGTGATCAATAACTGCTGTAGTTGTTTGTAGTAAAATTTTGATGACATTCTCGATTACTCTTTCAATAGCATATAATCTGCAGTAAATTACTCTCATTCTTATAAACAATCATACTTCTAATGTTTGTGTAGATTTACACTTTTGGTATATGCATGCGTTATAGCATAGGGGGATTTCTTGAAATTTTGCTAACTTTATCGTAATCGTGTTAGGATCGTTCGTCGTGGAAGCGAATGTTGCGCCGGCGCAGGGCATGTGGCGGGTCGTCGACCGGCCGCTGCTCGAGCGCCTCCTCTGCGTTTTCAACCGCCCCTCCCCGTCCCTACCTCGCTGCTTTACTTCCCTCGAACCTGTGCTGATGCATCGCATGGCAACGCGAATTTTACGCGGAAACCAGTTTGAGCGACAACAAAGCTGCTTTTGCACGTCTTCATCTCAACGATGATTAGTTTTACAGGCAATATTTCTTTGTTGATTGCTTACAATGATTTTTTAAATTCACAGCAATTTCTTGCTCGACTACTGTTAAGATTCATCACACAACACAACTGTCTGATTCATGATAATTTTTCTATTGCTCGTTAAATATATCATGTTATCCAGCTATCTCGTGATATCTATTCCCGAAATTTGAGTGTGTTGTTTGCTAACGTGCTGGTGACTGATAATAAGGCAGGCAAGAGAAGCGGGACAAGGCGTACATTCCACAGTTTATGACATGAGCAAGCGCTCAGGCACTGGCGGGTGGCCTACCTTCCCGGGCCTTTTCTTTTGTGTCGGTCATAACTATACGCATCCTTGTTTCACTCGCTTGCCGTGGTCCATTAATCATTGGCATTTATTTTCCTTTTTATCACCCTATTTTGCAGCATGTTACTGCGGGAAGAATTTTAAGGTTACCCGCGGTAGGCACAATTTAAAACACATTTTCGAAGTATCTAAGACACCCCTAGTTTCTATCTGATCAATGTTAATCTCTTGTTTAATGTGATATATGTTACCATCGGTGACATAATAAAATAACAAATTATAGTAACAGTTTTGATTAGATATTAACTTTAGGTACTTAATTGGTCTTTCAGAAACTGGCGGTGGATTACAATGTCTATCCAAAACCAAATGTTAAAGAGTTAAAGTGTAAGCAGCTGCTGTACTTATTTAAGTCGGTCGGCACGCGTCGGCTGGGATCTGAATGGACACTAATTGCGGTAGATGAGGGCCACGTCCATATGAGCATCACACGTCTACACAACTTCACATAATACCGACAACCTGTTCGTGGGAAAGAATCTCGATCCGATATCGACACCCTTCACGGAGCCTTTCATAAGCAGTAAAAGCGTAACTAATGACATGAAACTATCGGTCTGAATATTAGGTAATGTTGAGAACAAGATCTGTCGAGTGAATGGCCAGTTTGTCGCCTCTGTTGTAATTTATTTACTGGCTATGCTCTCGGCAATACCACAACGTGACGGCTCGTTCGATTGGTCCATTTTGTCACAAATGTTGAGGTCTCGTGTCTAAAATAATTAAGCCTTCATTGACTACGTCCAATGCGGCCAGCAAGACATCCACAACATTATTTATTCGTTATGAAACAATTTGAGGCACGTGTTTATTTTGTAGTACAACCAGACTTTGTTCAGGGGTGTGTACGTTGAATTGATAAGCTGGTATTGGTCATCACATCCGCAGTGACTGTGTCAGAGTTTCGTCATTACTAGTATTGGTATCGGTCGATACGGAAATGGTTTTCGAATACACTATGGTTACGCCAGACCACGGTCCAGACAGAGCTTATGCAAATTCTATGAAGTTGAATTTTTTGATATCCAGTAGTAATACTATCGTAAGGTCAGCTATACGATCAAAATACCTATTCAAACAAAGCTTGCAATGTTTAACTTATGCGGGCCATAATTGATATCGCGTGTGCTGCGTACGCAATGAGGAATCTTTAATCGACTTTCAAACTAACGTATCAATTATTGATGCGGGATTTTTCTCTTACACCATGACTGTTGACGTTAAAATAGGAAGAAGACACATAAGGTGGACCTATCTGCTTTTCAGTCTTTTGATTACAAAATTTGATTGATAGAATCCATGTTTGTAAATATTTATACCTAATTGGTTTCTCAAGCAATGATCAGAAATATTGAGCGGTAATAAGCGATCTGATCGTGAACATCGTGACTACGAATACAAATAAGTAAAACTAAAAGGAATTCGTACACAAGTAGACTCGGTATGCTGCAATTGTATTCGTAGGTAAACGACATGTAAATCGCCGTAGTTAGGTAGGTACAATAGTTAATGAATGCACATGAGTTAATGTCTCTATTACATTAAATTGTGGGAAAGAAGGTGATTATTAAAAGTTGATATGAAACCTGGCAAGTTCAAGGCATGCATATGAGGTTATCACCAGGCGCCTAGCGATTGTCAATGCAGGTGGCGTAGCGCATACTCCGTGACAAGAATTCAATGACTGTGACCGTTGGAAGATGCCCCCTTTTGTGCTAAAGAAACTCTCACACTGTACTGGGAAACCAAAAATTCCCTAGTGCCGTCGTAAACATCATATTTAAAATTTAAATTGCGTTTCTATTCTGTGTCCAGATTGTTTAATGAATTGAAAAGGGTCTTGCTCATTAAACATGTTAGCGCTCTTAATGTAATTGGTCAATTACATAATTAATTGGTATTCTTAGAATTTTGCGTCACTATAATTCGTACTTAAATCGTTATGTAATGAATGACGTTATTTATTAAAAAGTCATTTATGTTATTGAACTTACAATGTATGTGAAAATTTTAGCCGAAATATTTAATTAAATTATCTACTCATTAACGGTTCTCAATAACAATGATTGAATGACAATTGTTGTAGGCAATGGTTTTCTGTAGTCACCATCCAATGTATTATTTATTTTTAATCACGATCATATCCGGGTAGGTTTCGTTTAATTACATTTAACGTTTAATTGAAGCAGTGTTTGTATTATACGTGTTGTCCAATGTTTTTATTTCTCATGTCCTTGGACTACACGACACATCTTTCATGTAGGTTCATGGACCGTGATATATATCAGAATATCACAATGAAAAGAATAATCCAACATTTTCCATCACAAACATCAAAAGTGTACATTACCCACTATTTGGAATCAATTATAAATATTTACTTTGCTATTGACCTAAAAATAAAAACTATATTCGTTATCTATAGTGGTATCATTTCTGTTTTAAAACGTGGTCATTATTTCATTCATCACAGTTTTGGTAAAATTGGTTTACTCCTCGTTTACCTCCGGTTGCTTTGTCCATTCTATTCAAATATAGTTCCCGGTACAGAGCACCGCACCGCGTGAAGAGCGTCCCTTCCCCCTTTGCTCACCGCTCAGGTAAACGGCGCTACCTGTGACTGTGAGAAACTTCATACCGACATGTCAGGTCAACATTGATCATTCATACGTTTTCAAGTCAAGTATGGTAACCCGAAATATTATCATCGACCTGATTGTTCGCAAGAAAGCGGGCAGAATAAAAAGAAACGGGATGACTGTGCACAAGGCTTTCGATGGGAACAAAAGCCACATGTATGCTGTCAAACGGCATTCCTCAAAACTTCGTTGTGCTTTAGTCCCGTCTCGATGAATTTGTTTAACCAATTTTTAATTACAAGACTTACCTTTTTAAACCTAACAGTTACTTTCCAGTCGCAGTTTCTTTTAACTTATCTCACTTTATAAGTCTTTATACACAACACTGTTACAGCATCACTTTACCGTTTTAAAAATACGTCACAAAACATTAACATCGTTGAAATGTCACAAATTACTATAAAATGATGATAATACGACGGCAGCGGGGGCTTGGCAGCATACGACACACCAGCTGCTCTTGAGTGGGAAACACAAACTGGATAGGGCAGTCGATTCGATCGCTCGCTACTCAGCGCGCCCGGCGACGCGCGTTTATTTTATTTACTATAAACTTTGCCGGCGTGCTGCGTGTGCGCATATCTTCTGTCTCCCTCTATTCTGTGCCGTGCGCTACAGCGCTCACGTTCACCCTCCCCCTCTAAAATCAAAGCGAGTGCACAGAAGTCGGTAGCCAAGAGAATCCATTGGTGAACGTGTTTTGTCGAAGATTTTGGATTCGCTTTTTCTTCGTGGGCAATACTTAAAGTCTCATATGCTGATTTTTTTTGAATTATGACTATCAGTTTAACGAGTGAGAATCGCTCGAGGCTTTTAATTAACACAGTCGGTTGCAGCAATTTAGTTAAAGTATCTATTCATCATTTCAAGTGTTTAAATTAATGTTGGCAAAAAAAAAGTTAACTACTTACTTAATAATTACATAATATACTGTACTTAATATTATAAGGTTTTCCAAGGCACCCATAGATAATATAAAGAAAATAATGTTATAAGCGGTGAAATTGCACTATTTAATTGTAAAGCTAATGCTGAGTGATTTTCTTTCTATCTGCATAACATACATCGAGCATAGTCTATCTTATTTCATACAATTTCACACATGTCCACCAAGTATTTCCTTTTGATTCTTATGTTTTGGTATTTAAAAATGTTATGCTTTATACATGTTGATACAATGCTCGTTTGTAATAAGCAATAACAAATAAAATACTGGCATACATACCACGTTAATAGAACCATCTGTATATAGACTAATAAAGACACAATTAAAATGTCATGATATGGCATGCTCATGCTCAGTTCAGCTGGTCAGCGCTGGCTGGCCCCATCTATACTGTCATTGGATAGGCATGCGAACCGTCTACCTGTTGCCCGTCCCGACATTTAAAAAATAATAAAAATAATATTGCATGGCTTTAGAAGATATCGTTAGTCGCACTAATAATTTCAATCTTGAATTAAAATTAGCGATTTTTATAAAAAAATATTAAGTTTCATTTTCATAGAGAGTAAAATGGCTTACTTATAGACATTTCATACGAATTTATATAACAGAGTTATGAAATTAATAATGAAATGCCATAACGAACATTGAAGTTCGATGCGCCAAGAAGTTTTTGCAAAACTGGTTTTCCCAGTTTCGGCTGTCACGTTGGACGCTATCTAGCTTCATCTCGTTTATTTTTGGCTGTACCTGAGTGAATAATACTATCTTTTTAAAACGAATGTTCTTTTACTTTAGGTATAATACCATTTTTATAGACTTGAAAGATAACACCATTTTTGTAGTCAGTTACATCGTCTTTTAATACAAACTATTAGGTATAACTTTTTTGACCGATGTAGTAACTTGGTAAGCTGCACTTGACTTGGTATGTATCCCATATGAAGTAACTAAGATGTCTTTTAATAAATTCAGAGAGTATGTTAAACATAAGTTGATTGACAAGGCCTACTGTAAGGTGGCTTATTACACATAAGACAAGAATACATGGTTGTAGTAGCTTCCTTGCAGCCCCCTGGCCAAGTGATAATTGTATGAAGTTTATGTATATTTAAAACAACAACTATAATTACATAAATTAAAAAAAAAAACCACCAAAAAAAAGAAGCCTTGCTGAGTTTCTTGCCGGAGTCTTCTCAGTTCCTCACATGGACAAATTTTACAATGGGACCAACTCTAAAATCATGAAAAAGAAATAAAAATCATACAATTTCTTTTTATTAAATAGAGTTTGATTACCTATCAAAAATATCTGGAAAGATATATACATTTATTCTAGAATGGAACGCTTATAGGCTGATGTAAAATGCTTCAAAGGTTTTGATAATTGAGCTTAATTTGTCGCCGTTGATTGGTACTGATGACAATTGCCGAATGCCTTAATCAAGATTTAGTTCATTGGCCAAGGTGTCAACTGATAGCTTTATTTACCAAAGTTTGCCACGTTTATTTCATTTACACACGTGGCAGGTACTTTTTTTTGTTATTTATTAAATTAATACCCAAGGAGGTCATAGACCTACAAATATTTGTGTAGGCGGCTATTAGTCATGCCAGTGATATCAATTGATCATAGTAAAATAAGTTACCTGATAGAAAAGTTATAAAGAAGTCAGTATCCGACTAGATCCTGCCAAGGAGTAATTAATCATAGATTTAAACTGACTTTAGACTGCGTATTAGGCAGCAACGCGTCTTAAGCAGTGCCAGACATCAGCCAGTGTCGCTTGGATAACTGGTTTGGTGACCTTTTGTGTGTTGCACACGCCGAACGAACCCATACCATGGACTTTTTGTGACCACTAACCGATCGTATAAAGAACAAATACCTTCACCGGCATTCGCTAAATACCTTTCTGCTGAAATGTCTTGCATATACGTAATAACAATGTTCAATAGAATAATGATGATGAAATCGCAGTGTTGTGTCGATTAATGTTATGAACGATGTATTTTGTCTACTCGTTAAAAGAATGCGTCAAATGCTTCGTAGTTTTTTGAGAGGGACTAATACCTAAGCTTGTTTGAAACTTGAATGACAGCTCACCAGCTTCACAAAAATCTAGACGAACTTGTATTGCCGCTTAAGATGTAAAAACATACTTAAGATGTAAGAACACATCGATAAAAAATATTGTACCTACTCGTATATAGAAATTTTATACTTCTCTTTATTCAATGTAAAAATATTTGCAAACGTAATTTTGCAGAGATTTATTTTGATGGAGTTCTAGAGAAATTGTTGACAGGGATTTTACGTTACTATGCGTTGTTTAAAACAGTCACTGCCAATTTAAGGGTGATTTTTACCTGTTTACAGTGTAGTCATCAATTTGACGTCAATTCTAATTATAATAGGACTTAGTAGGTACTATTATGGAAATCCCACTAAGAGAGCTTACACGTACCTATACCTAGCCTTAATGTCTTGCATTGCAAGTCATGTATCCTCATAAATAACTATCTTGTAAAATCATGTAGTTAAAGTTCATAATGCTACTAGCATTAAAATTTATTAAGGTCCTATTTTAAACGAAAGCTTTAGTTATTGAAAGAATTTCTGCACTGGCGCGTGAGTTGATTGACAGCTTGGGCTACAACGCCTTTTATGTGACCGATTATCTGTTCATCTAATTTGGCTTTTAAAATAGTTTTTTCTAAAATATATAATTATTTATTCTCGATCTTCGGTCCCTCACTTAGTGGTGCGCCGTTTGACATGAAAATTAGCAGCGTTTATAGCGAATTTAAGAATTTAACAATAATTTAAGCATGGAAATGTTATTGCTTTTACCTTGTCTGGAATAAGAAATCGATTATTGCATCGATTTTTTATTACAACAATATCCGGTAGGTATAATATGGACAATTCTCAGAATCCTTTTTATGTGAATCATAATATTCACACGGGCCACGGTACCTTATTCGTGTGGTTGTTTTTTTACAAGGAAATTTGCTTAGTCTCTGTTATTCCTTATTAGTATGTCATCACTGTCTCAAGCTTTGCATTTCATATCCGAATGCAATTGTACGCTTGACAATTTAAGACCTAAATTCCTTAATGTATTTACAATTAAGTAGGTATGTTTCTTTTATTATATTGAATAGATTGTGACCACAATCTCACCGTGGTAAAAGGAAAGATGTGGCAAAGCATTGTAAGCTTATCTTATGGTTAGAATATAAATTGACTCCTCTGGAATGAAGCTATTGAACATAAGGTGTTGTTAACTATTAGATTTTCAATATGAGGGTGGTACTTAGCAGTCTACTACTTTCTTGCCGGAGTCTTCTCAGTTCAAGTGTATTCCGAACCGGTAGTAGAGTCTATTGTAAAACTAACTGTTGACATTCATAAGTGCCTTATTAGGGCGTAAACTGAATAAATGAGTTTTGATTTGATTTGACTATAAAATACCCTATAAGTACCATTTTCTGGTCTTTGTCAGAATATTTTCACTCAGCGAAATAAGGAACCAAAACTATTGTAAGCGTAGAAAAGCACAAAAAGATCTATAAAGTCGGTAGATAAATTAAAACTCATAATTTAAACATTTAATAAATTGTCAGGTAATGAATCTGAGGTTTAACTACAAGCTATTGATATTTCTAATTGTTTTTAGGGTTCCGGAACTCAAATGAAAAAAAAAACGGAACCCTTTTAGAATCACTCGTGTGTCTGTCTGACTGTCTGTCCCAAAATACTGGATTGGATTGAGTTGACATTTGGTTCACATATGTATGTCGGTGACCCAAACACGGATGTGTAACGTAATTTCAAACATGGGCGCACTTTTGCGGGGTAAATTAGAAAATTAAAAAAAAAATTGCCAACTATTGTGTATTGTGTGATATATAAAATGAAAAGGCTCGTTGTGAGGATCTCAAATATTTTTTTTTTATAATAATATTGTAAGACTAATTTTAAAGTTATTTAAGAAAATTGGAGGAGGAAACCTATAAGAAGTCTATGGTATTTAGAGTAACATAAGAAATTACGGAACCCTCGGTGCGTGAGACTCGCCCTTGTCCGGTTTTTTACCATTTAATCCACATTTACGCACACCTACACAGGTCGCGACTTGTTATAACTTGCTAATAGTGCTTAGGCACCTGAAATTTTGGAATTTATAAATCTTTCTATTGTACTAAGCTTATATCAATCTTTCTATCTCAAAACAAATTTGATTACTTACTCATTATTATGCCAGTACCCGAGAGATACTTAATTACGTTATTTGTTTTTTGTTTATTTGTTTATCCTTTGTCACCTAGTTTCCGTGTATTTCAGCCAGTAGGTACATGTCTTCATTCACGTTTACACATTTTGTGTCACTATGTACCTATCAATTTTACCCCAGGTATGTTGTGGTTTCCAGAATGCATTTTTATTTGTTTTCCTTGTGTAACTTTTCAGGAAACTGGGCTTGGAGTTGGTGCCGCGCCGAGGTGCTGAAGCCGTTGACCCTGAGGACATGAGCCTTGTTGAACTGTACAGGGTGCATGTAGAAAGTGCTGAACGAGCTGCAGCGGTAAGTGACTTCATAGTACATAAAGAACCTACGTCTACCGGGAGTATGCGTTCTGACGTCAGTAATGGTGCTTATTCTGTTGCAAAGTTGGGAATAAGCAAGCGTAATTTGACTAAATTTCTTTCTTTTTGTTAACAACAGAATCAGTACCAATATCAATCGATTAGCTCACGATATATTTATTTATTTTGATATCCCAACTTTTTTATTTAACTTTATGTAAACTAATCACCTAATTAGTATCGTAGGTAAACAATGACTGACAATGGTAAACAATTCCCTGGAATGTAAGTAGGTATGATTGCATGCAAGGCATGAGGTCATTGTTTTATTTTTTTCCCTATTTTAATCCAGGTTATGTTGATTTTATAACAAATCTAAACAATGCAGCAATGCTGCTTAAAACCGTTGAAAATATATCAGAATTTGATTTAACTTACCATTAGTCTTGTAATTAGGTAATATTGGTCAAATTTGGATTGGTAACCTTTGGGCTTCGAGTGACCCTAAAAAATGAGGCCGAAGATCTAGCACGCTAGCTCAGAAAATTAGGTGTCAGGAAACACAACAGATGAACAGATTATCAAGGATTTTCAAAATAAATGCGCACCGTGAAACATGCCAACTTTGCCCACTTTTATCAAATATTTTCAATTTGAATTCAATTTTTCTATGAAGACGTAAGTATTTTACTTCATTAGCTACAACCGTAAGATTATGTGCATGTGTTAGTATAACTAAATTTAATACTATTCAACATTTAATGCTATATTTGTTCGATTTCGTTGGCGGGCGAAGTTATCTGGACTTTTAGCCAACTTTACCCACATTGATTTTTGACGTAAATATGGTCTTTATGAAGATGACATAAAAACCAGTACAAGAATTTTGGTAAAGATGGCGTTTACTTCATGAATGTAAACGACACTATGAAAAGTTTCTAACAAAAATGACTGGGCAATATTACCCTGACATTTTTTATCTTTTTCATACAATCTACATTTCACCTTTTAAATGTGCTAGGGTTGGCACATGGAAAGAATGTGTTTAGGTAAATAAAAAGAAAAACTTAGAAAAATTAATCACGCTTATTATTTAATAAAATTTGAAATTATAATTAACACTTTTTTCGATAAAAAAGATACTTAGGAACTATGAAAGAGATCAAGTCAAGTTAAGTAACTCGTATCATGTGGTTCAAGTATGTGGTACCTAGATAAATTAAATTAATACTATTTTTCTAAATTTGAAGACATACATTACACACACACATACATACTTTAACCATAATTTGTAGAAGTTAATAAAAAAAAATCAAGATAAGGTAGTTTTCCACTTTCAATTTATATCCTTAGGTTAAGTTATAACAGAAATCAATATTTTTGGGGTTCTCTACTAGTTATTCGTATGAATTTACCCCGCAATAACAACATACTTCGCATATTTTTTGATATCACAATAAAATTGTTCATTAGTACTACTATAACGTCAGACTGATTCACAAATTAAAGTTTAAACTTAAATAGAGAACATAAATTATATATTCTTACTCTTATTTTTATAATTAAAGTTAATAATTAGAGATCAAATTTTTTGGGGTAATTTACTAGTGATTAATCTGAATCCACCCCGCAATAACAAAATAAATCACATATTTTTCGATGGCACAATTGTTCATTTTATTAATTATAAACGTTAAGGGGGAACGTTCGGTTGGAGCGCAAATTCAAATTTTATCACGTTTTTTGCAAATTGCAGCTCAGTTATAGGCCGTAAGTTAACAACATGTTATTTGCGACAAGAATGGTAGTATATTTACTGATTAATAACAAAAGAAATCATCAAAATATTCCTCCAAGGTATATTAGTAACATTTTCATGAAATAGTCGTATATGTCAGTAATATTCCTACCTAATAATATTTGGCACCGACAGGAACGATGTTTTCTTATGTGTAAGAGTAAAATTCGCCAAAAATTTAAATGAAATTAAACTATAATAAAGTTAATAAGCAAAATAGCTTTGTTTTAAGCATTTACTGAATGTTGAAATTACTGAAATCGATATTAAAAACGAATTGACCACGTCGAGTAATCTTTGGCTTGGATAGTATAGTAATAACATCTTCTAAGTGATCCATAGTGCAAATGTCATCAACTATTGGGTACGTGAAAATGGTTCCTTTTTCACATTTAGATTCCTTAATCTTTCGCACAAACTTAACTGTAGGAATTTTACCGTTGATTGCTAAAACGTTACCTACAAAATGCTTTAAAGTATTTTTTGTTGCAAACTGAGCAATAATCCAATCATCTTTCTTAATTTTTTCATGGTTTTCTACGAAATATTCAATTTTGTGCAGTTCAAATGCATTATCTCTATATTCAAAATTTTCTTTTTCTTCTTGTTCCCGCAAGCGTTCAGCAATGAGATAATCATCGACTGTTTCGTAATCTGAGTCGTCTGTGTCCACTGTAAGAACTTCATTACTATCAAACATCGAGCTAGAGTCACTATCAGATGTATTCTTCCTTTTTTTCACTGAAATACGCCGTCTGGCTGACTTTTTTCCTTTAGAAGCATTTGTAACTTTAACTTTCCTGTTAATTCTCTTTCCTTTTGTTGAATTTTCCTTCTTTACTGTTTTTATATGTTTATTTTTCTTCATTTGCAGGCACTCTGGTATATCACTTTTAGATGTAGAAACAAATGGCTTATTTTCAATCTTATTAGAAGCATCTTTCAAAATACAAACATTTGAAGTCCCTGGTTTAATGATAATATCCGAGAGTATAATTATTTTATTTTCTTTGACAGAAGCCCTTTTCACTGGTCCTTTTGTGAATGTCTTTAAGCATCTGTAATCTGCAAGCGTCGGTGATTGGCCTAAACAGTTGTTAATTATAGTGATGCAAAGCTTGCTGAGACTTCGAGGAGAAGAAATATCATTATGCCGAGAGATAGCAAAATCCCCTTCCAAATCCAAATAGCCTTCTTGATCCTCGTTGATATCCTCATTTGAAACTAGATCAGTTTTAGTTACAAGGAAGCCAGTTTCTTCATCTAAAAATAGGGAGTCTTTAGTTTTTCTTTGTCTTTTTGTCACTGTAGAAGAGATTTTTTTTGCTTTAATTTTGCAAGAATCAACATTTAAATCGGAAACTGTCACTGATTTGCCTGGTTCGCAATTAATTTTTTTATTTCTTTTGGTTAGCATCGGCTTTGGCGCCCTAGTGTCCTTTAAATAGTCTACCAATGCTTGATCAATTCCGTATGATAATATTTCTTCTTGCATTTCAGGGATCTTCTTTAAAACTTCTTGGGGATTCAACGGAAATACTCCTGATGCTTTAAATCCACTTTTTATGTTCTTTGTCTCCCTCATTTGAATTGCTTGAATTAATTCACCAAGCAATTTTGGAAAGTGTTTTTTGTTCAATGTTGTTTGGTTTGGATTACGGAGCTTATACTCATACAAAATTTGACGCCAGGCTTTCTTCAAGGGCCCAAAATATGCCACATCTAGCGGCTGGGTGAGGTGTGTTGATCTGGGAGGGATAAAAACAAATTTGATGTAATTTTGCTCGCATAACTCTACTACTTTAACGCTCAAATGACTAGATAAGTTGTCGCAAATGACTAGATAAGTTGTCGCAAATGACTACTTTAGTCCCCAATTTTTTTTGCGCCCATGGGAGGATTATGGTTTCAAAGTAATTTTCAAACATGGCACTGTCAAACCACCCTGATTTAGTGCAGTTATATCTGGTATCTGGTGGTCCTCCACTAACCCATTCTGAGTACATGTTTGTTGATTTGTAAACAACATATAAGGGGAGACTTTCACCGCTTGCGGTTGCTGTAAACATAAGAGATATGTTTCCTTTGGTGGAATTGGCTATTCTTTCGGGATACTTTACTCCCCTCCGAAAAATGGACTTTGAAGAACCTGGATTGTCCGAAAGGTTGGTTTCATCAAAGTTGACTATATTTTCTGCTGGTATGTCCTTTAATGTTGTGCTTAAATTGTCGAAGTATTCGGCTATTTCTTGAGGTCCCTTTTCAGCTCTTGCCTTTGAAATATTTTGAGTGGTTCTCACAGTCAATTTGTCAGCATTTCTCGCCAAAAAGCCCTGGACCCATGCATCACCGGGAATCTGATTCTTAAACATATGATCTCGAGAATTTTTCTTTAGATATTCATGGACCACAAGCTTTAGATCCACTTTAGTAAGCGGGGAGCCAAAATCACTAGAAATTTGTAAAACTTTTACAATTTTGTTCTCTTCTGCAGCCGATAAAACAGTAGGATGACCGACTGACTTCAAATGTTTGTTTTTTATTTTATTGCATATTGTGCGTCTTGGGATACCAAATTGCCGTTGAGCATCTCGTGAAGAAATTTGGCCTGATTCTACTGATTCACATGCAAGTTTTAACATTTCTTCAGTGTAGTTTTTATATAACCTGGAGCCAATTATTCGTCTTGACTTCCTCTGTCGAATTCGAGATTTATGTTTATTTTTCTGAAACAAATCATGCAACTTAGAAGTAAATATTAGAAGTAAAAATAAAATAAATACTTAAATTGTGGGGACATCTTACACACGGCCATTAGATCCGAAACTAAGCAGAACCTGTACTTTGGGTACCAGCCGGCTGATATACATACAATATAGATAAATAGATACTTACATAGAAACAACAATCAGACACAAGACAATCAAATTTAAGGCGATGATAGCTCAGTGGTAGTGACGTCGGATGAGACGAAAGTCCCGGGTTCGAATCCTACAATGAGTTTGAGCTTTCGGTGAAGGAAAACATCGTGAGGAAACCATGTGCCATGGTGGTAGGGTACATTGTAATACCCGCCTGGCTGGGTACCACCCTCAAGTTGAAAATCTGTGGCCAAGCACCTTTCGGTGTGTTCCGCTAGCTACACTTGAGAGCCAGTTCCTTTCTAGGCTCTGTGGCCACATCATCACTGACCACAGTGAGATTGTGGACAAACACAGGCCTATACATAGTAAAAAAAAAAAAACATGTTCATCTCATGAGTGTTTGCGCTGGGCGGGTTCGAACCCTCGATCCTATGATTCGGAGGTAGGAACACTACAAACAGGGCTACGGGACCGACCAGTATAAGAATAATAAAAATGCTCAAATTATAAGGTATTGTGGAGTAGGTACTCATTCAGTATGCAATAATTAATAATGTCATCTTTGATTTTTTTAGTCAATTACCTAATATATGTTTAAAATTAAATAAACTCAGTAGCGGTAAAATAAAAACGAAAAAAAATCAAGCGTTCGTAATGTGCCAACCCTAAGCGTTTTTTGATGGTGGGCAATGTTGTCAATCGTAGGTCAGAACATTACTAGATAACATTACCCATCATCATAACTTTAGTTTTCAAGGACCTTACGCAATTACACTAGCATTAATGAACTCTACAAATAATTTACTATCACATGTTATAAATTAAACTAACCTGTGTTTTCGCCATCTCACAGAATTTACTTTCAAATTTGCACGAAAATTTGCCCGTAACAACACGCACCTCACTTGACGAGTTCCAACAAGTTACTGAGCAACGATAGCAACAAACACCGTAGTCAATGTTGCCATACATATGACCTATTTTGCACCAAAGTCAATAAATGTTGCCATAACATTAAGATATTTTTGCACATCAAAGATATGCTTATAAATTGTTCTTCGGGCAAAGTTTCCCTTGGGGGCAATATTGGCATATTTCACGGCATCAACTTTATAACTAGAATTGACGTAGAAATGCAAATCTACAGACATCGAACATCCCAAACCTGTATTGCATCAAACCAAATAATCATTCTTCTATATACTTAAATCAATGGTAGACATACATAATTATACGGACAACCTAGACATACCTACCATGCATCGCGAGGCAGAATTCTTCGAGAATGGCGATTTGCAACGAACTTAAAACTACTAGCTTAGTGTTCAAAATCGTATGCTACTTCTTAGCTATTGATTATGTAGGTAAATCATTATCGATAAGTTTTATTATTAATAAGTATTTGCAATCGCTCAGCAGGCAAGTGCATTGACATCGACAGTCTTAATCGAAAATAGTCTTCAGAAAAGGGATTTGTGCCTCCTTATTTTACAATTCCATAGTTACATTCTTTCACGTAGTACCTATGATGCTTTGTAATGCAAGATTTCATCCTTGTGAAAATTAGATTAGAGATTCGTCATTTACTTATTACATCGAAATCAACATTTATCAACGAGAAAAGGCTTAAATAAAATATCAACTGGACTGCATAGAATAATGCAATATTTGTTGACGAAAGTAGAAGTAAAATATTGCAGTTTAAAAAAATTACAAATTAGTTGAATTACACTGGGTCTCAACTCCCAGTTGAACAAAATATTCTTGTGATGAGAGCCAGTGTCTTATCTTCACTACAGTTTTAAACGCGCTAAGAGCCACGCCACGCTACTTTGCTATTCCATAGGCGACACTCGCCGATTGCAAATGAGGTTTTTGTCACTATCATAAATCTGTAAGAAACTTGCTTGTGAGGGCACAGACACACGATTTTATACTATTTTTATTCCAATCATTTGAATATATTTTACGCGTTCTTTTGAGAAACATACTTATCAATATTTCTCTCTCAATCCAATGTTCAGTTTTGGCTTAAATATACCACTATGATTATATTATACCTAGCAAATGTTTAGCGGTCCGTTACACAGACAAGTCGAATTTTGATTCGTATAAATAAATTATATTCTTCCTCTGAATAACAACAAATAATTCCTTTTGTTATGCGGGCTGAACCGATAGGGTGGAACTTGGTTTAGAATAATTAATTGTAGTATTGCCTGTATTGCCTACATACTCACAATATGCTTATTATTTTAATTCTTGTATTTCTTCAAACTGAACTTCAGTGTAGATCGATCTCATCAATCCACCCTGTTCTTTCTTCAAAGATAACCAGCCTCTTATGTAGATATCTATAGCTCCACTTTCTGCCGACTCTGTCTATACAGCTCTCAAGTAGGTAATATACAACTCAGTCTTCTACCAAAATAACAAATTTAATAAATCCTAACGCATTTGAGCATTCTTCGTAACGAAACATATACCAATTATGAATTGAGGTATTTACTTCGCTCTTCCCGGTGCCGATTTATTCAAGCTCAAGATGCATTTTACTTGTATGTCTTCAAGTACAGGTTTTCAAATACGTAATTGCAACTTGAAGCGCAGCACCAATCAAGTTTCTATGTATTTATTGCAAAATGAGTGCCGTGAGCTCGACTTTACGATTTAGCATTACTTATGGCTACTATGAATCTTTATCACATTCATATTTAAAAACCTACTGCGGTAAGTTTAAACCGTGAATATTATATAAAGATTTTTGCTTTATACAACATAATAATTTGTACTTTAACTATTAGGTAGGTACCTCAAAAGGCAGGTGTAATCCAATACACGGATACACCTGCCTGATTTAACATAAATAACTGAGATTTAAGCGAGAGTCGAGCCTGTAGCCAGAATAAAAAATATAAACGAGGGGAAATTTATAAATAAGACGATAATGAATAAAAGATAACAGAAAGAGAGTTTGGCGAGATTGACCTTCTACGCGGTGTAATGTCTAATTAAAGTTTTATCCTTATTGGTTTATATGACACAATGTTTAAAATGACTCACTATTACTGACAAAGCAATGAAGTTGAAAATGAATCAACTACATACTTGATTCTTTGTCGGGAAAGGTTATTTTTTAAATGTCATGATATACGTAAAACGTAGGTATACAGAGAAATAAATGTAGGTACGTACTTATCGAAGAAAGCTGTAACCTCATTTACAATCAATCGTTACAATAATACCTTTTATAGGTAGGAAAATGTTTTATCTCGAGCTCCAAATAGGTTATCCAACGTGCTCGTATAGGTTTCCTTTTAAGGTAAGTACATATCTGTACTGGGTAGATACTGTATGCTGACTTGTTAGATTGGGTTTCATAAGACGCTGACATGTCATACACTAGTATTTCTTTTATAGATATATGATAACTAGTTATATTATGTTCGAGATTTCTGTGCAGCTGTGTTATTTCTATATGATAGTACATTACTTACAAATCAGGAGTCTGTTGTCTGTTATTGGAAAATTATGAGTATAATTATTTTGTAACTGAGTTCGTAAGAGAATCAGTAATCAAGATTATTGTGTCGCCTCCAATAGGTCAGGGTTTTTAGTAAAAGTTGTTATCTATCAGATATTTTAGAGCAGTAGATTGTTATACAAGGGGCTAAAATGCCCCAATAACAAAAATTAAATAAAAGATTACTTTTCCCCCAGACTGTACTATCCTATGATAAAATATTTTAATGCTACAATGACGCAACGAATTTTAAAGCAAGAGGAGTGAAAATAAATATATACCTACCAGATAGCAACCTGGCGTGGCTAGTAACTGAGTCTTTAATGCCAGTTGAGAGTACCTACATAAAAATGGTAATCGGTCCGCAATATCATTCTTATCATCAAGTTCATTACGGTCACTAGGTAGGCGCCAAACCATAAATAATTGTAAAAGTGTAATTAACTCTTTACATACAATTTAATCCACATTATATAGTTATAATATTATAGGTAAGTACTAATAGTTTAATTAGTAATTTCTTTATCTGCTTCAACTTAATCACCGATATATTTGTAAAACAAGGTCCTATGTCGCGCCTATCTGTCTATTCGAGCAATCAAAGACTGCTTTTTTACTATGTATAAGCCAGTGTTTGACCACAATTGATCATTTTTCTGATGGTAACATTTTTCAACAAAACACTTTTTCATATCTTAACTTCTTTAGTAGGGGCATGAAAATAAAAAAATCTTTTTTTCCACAGTGGCGTGGCACCCTCCGTCGAGCAGGCGGCTCAGGAAGCAGCTTTAACTCTGGCACCCTCACAAATAATTCCAATAATGTCACCACAACCACCACAGTTCAGTCCCACCACCTCATGTGTAGCATGCGAGATTTTGGTCACACGGCTGGCGGTGACGAGGCTGAACTTCTACTGTGGCTTCACGATGCGAGGAGAGCGCAACCCTTATCAGAGAGATTCAGGGTCAGGATAGCAAGGGATGGGTTCTCCAATTATGTTGATAGACTGCACGCGAATAGTACATTGTTTGCTGTGAGTATAAGGTTTTATTTCCATTGATACCTATATTTTAGAAACTACTATTTCCTTGTATAAAGTTAGTGTGCATATTTTTGACTTAATCATACCGTAATATCTGAATGAATCTGGATGAATGGCATATATGTTGATTATATCAAAACATTAATTCTTTTAGAATCGCGGATATAATCAATCGAAGAACCTCGAATTGGAAGCTTAACGATAAAAATTAAATATGATTTTTAAAAAGTATTTTGATTGTGTGTCCTAGTATATCGTAAAAATGGCGATAATGCAACAGCACTGTACCTATACCATCCTTAACAAAAAGCGTAACATGATCTAACCTTCCAGGACCTATCAACGACAGACCTCACACGTGAACTATGGCTTGTAGCGTGGGTGATCCGCGTGGGTCGATGGGCGGGTGCGGGGAACAGCGGCAGTGGTACGGGAGAGCGGCGGGGGCCGGTAGCTAGGAGGCCTTTAGGAGCTGGAGTCTTGAACCTGGCCGAGTTTCTAAGGCAACCAGGACAACATCCCGCCGAGAAGGAGTATACTTTTAAGGTTGGTTAGTTTGGTAGCTAGATTTTGTTTCATTGTCGAATTTTGATAACTTATCATGGACGTGCAAAAAGCCTGATATAATGATAAGAGCTTACGTAACTCGCAAGTTTGTCAACATCGTTTTTACGCGAGAATGTTTGTATCTACTTGATATTTTAAAGTTATGACTCCTTATCTTTTGGTTCTTAGGTGTATCAATGTGAAGAAAAGGATTTCCATCAACTAAATGATATGTTAATCCGAAAGCAAACAAACAAGTGCAATATTTTACCAGGACAACCAAATTATGGTATGTATACCTACCTAAACTATTACGCTTATAGTCCAGTTGACAGTAGCTAGAGAGATGAAAATTAGTCTTATGTGTTTGAAATAAAGTTCTTCTGTTTGATCTATGATTCAGTATATATAGTATATCTCTGGCTACTGTAGCCCGCACCAAGCATATAAATAGTGTAATGTATTACAAACTAGCTGGCCCGGCAGCCGTTGTCCTGCCCTGAGAATAAAAGATAATATCATTATATTAGAGCCGCCGTAATACATTCGTGCGAGTTTAGCGGAACTTTCCGCCCCGAACATTACGCAGGTGTGGCGCTATACTTAACGTTAGCTCATTTGATTACTGAATCAACATTAATTAATAATAAAATTTAATTGCGAGCGCAATGTCTTTGATCTACTACACGCGGCTTGATAATTGGGATCTTCACCACCACGCCAACTGACCCGTTAAATGATCTAGGTATGATTATACATAACAATGTAAGCTTTTACTGGTAACAAACAATGTTGACAATACATAGATAGTAAAAGTAAATACAATTATGTTAAACATTGCGATAACAGGACGTTAAGTATGTTATTACAAACGAATTGATGTTTGAAGGCCTGAGCCGTTGGTGATGGTTTACCATTGTCACGAGTTAGTACACTTTTCTAGCAAATGAATTGAAAAAAAACGTTAATTTGACTTATCCCATTCTATTCATATAGGTAATACTACTACTATATTGTAATGCAAAAAACTCACGCATGTCCGATTTTTCAATGCCCAGGTAAAATAATCTGGCTGTTAATTTGAAATTATAAAAGTTTGTGTGACTCATCGAAAGAACAAATTATCCGAGGATAACCTCGTCATTACACAATTGGAACATTCACTCAGCGATTTGAATATAATTTGGAACTCGGGATTATCAGGAATATTATTTATATTACGGAAAACCCATTAATTTCGTTTTACAAAAACTAGCAGCAGACCTATTATGACGTCATCAAAATAAATTCCAGGAATAGTAGTGGCGCTCCGGCTACTAACAAACGCTGGTAGCATAACAGAAGCGGTGGGATCAGGAGCTACCGTGACGGCCAAGCGAGGCTTCCCTGACGTCATCATGCCCGGTGACGTACGCAACGATCTTTATCTGACGTTGGAGAAAGCAGAGTTCGAGAGAGGTGGCAAGAGTACCGCCAAGAATGTGTTGGCAACGGTCACCGTTCATGACAATACGGGACAAATTATTGATGTGAGTATAAAGAATTTCCTGTAGGAAGGTTTCCCGTAAGGAATATCACGGAAACCTGTATTGGCTATTTTGTCAAAATCACGGTTTTTATTTCGATTAGTCCCATTGGCCCATTCTGACACAACACAACATTCTGAAACATTCTAGAAAATCGTAGAGGTTAGATGTCCTGACTGCCACCCAACAGCTCGCGTGATTCCCGTCCAAGACAAAGATTTGTGTTTTTTATTATACGTTTATTGATACGTTGCATCGTGTTTGCTACACATTATTTCATTTGGTTCCAATGTGCATTAAGACTTCATTAGGCGCACAGTTAGCGGCAAACTATCCGCTGACTGACTGAGCGGCGTATCGGTCGCTAACACAATGTATCACGCGCAACGTTCGCTGTGAATCTGCCGTTCTGAGTTGGCAAGCGAAACGCTGCAAACTGCGTACTTACATTACGCGCGGTATGGACACTCCATTTAAAAATTATAGGGAGGCAAACTGGAAGCAAACAGTTTGCCGCTAACTGTGCGCCTACTGAAGACGCGCCCTAACTGTATTCAAATTATTTAGATGGTTTCATTACAACAGGAATGTGTATGGGGCGCTAGCGGTAGTGGCAGTACTCTGTACGAATCGCTAGTGTTGTACCACAACAATAGTCCCGCGTGGGGCGAACAGCTTCGGCTCACCGTCCCTCTCGATACATTCACACATGCACACGTCAGGATCGAGTTCAGGCATTGTTCCAGTAAGTGAATCATTTTCTTTATAACTAGAATTTACTGCTAGAGAGTCAAAATGCTACATAGCTTAAAAACAATAGAGAAAATACGCGTGTTATACGGATAGAAAGTTATGTGTCCCGGGCGTTACAAGCGGCTATTGGCCAAAGTAACTTACCCGTAGGCGTATGCTTGTTTGTGCTGACTTTGTAGAACAAAAAATATAGTGAATTCTTTCAAGATAGTTTGTTCGCTGAATAAAAATCAAGTTACCACCAATTATTATTATAACAAAATGACACAACACCGAATGTTTAAAAAGATAAGTGATTAATTTAATAACAAAAAGATAAGTAATGTCAAATAATTCAGGGGTCCAAAGAATTTAGTTGAAATTCGCATTTGAACTGCCGTTCCTATGTTTATATACCTATATGTATATATGATGGTACTTTTCTTCAAGCTCGAGACAAAAACGAAAGAAAGTTATTCGGCTTCGCATTCGCTCGGCTCATGGAAGCGAGCGGGGCGACACTCAGGGATGGCGCTCACGAATTATACGTATACAAATGTGACGATCCCACTAAGTAAGTACCACCTATACTGTCCACTCGATAATTCACTTTTGACGTTTAAAAATGCCAAATGAACATAAACCTTATTGTTGTAAGATAAGGTTCATTTGTATCATCATACAATTAGCCATTTATTTACGTAAAAAATAAAGTAATAAAGGTCATTTTCCTGACGGATAGAGATTAACTACTACTACAATTAATTACTATCACTAATCACAATTAATTATTATCAGTAGCAGTATTCAATACAGTTTGTAGGTGGCCAAACTAGATAAGATCCGCATACCATTATTAGAACATAGATTTTTTTACTCATAGTGACTATAATATCTCAGTTGTAAGTCTTAACTCTAGTATCACCATGCTATAATATATCCCAAAACCGATTAATGAACAGTTTTGTATGACATTTCCCCCTGTCTATTTTAGGCTAACATCAGCAAGTTACCTGTCTCTACCGTCTTGTGCAAACGACTCCGCCCGCAACCCATCTGTTAATGGCGTCGTGTCATCTTTCCAAAGAAGTTCCAAAGAAAACTGTACTATAAGCACACTGCTGTGTTCAACTAAGCTTACGCAAAATGGTGAGAATTCTAAAATCCTATAAAAGAACCGATCGAAAAGCGCCGAGTGGAAGTATAATAAAACTTTCATCCAGAAGGATGTCAATGTAGATGCCTATGTTCAGCAACCGAAATCCTCTGGAATATGATAGTTACTACATGACTTTATAAAAGTATTTTTCAACCTAAAGAAGTAAGAGAAGCTGACAAAAATATAAGTGCTTTATTTCAGAAACCTAATCAAATGCGTCAAGCTAGCGGTAATGCGTTACGAACGCGTTGGACATATATTTGTGCGTGAAAGAGACAAATAGCCACTTTACGACATTCTTCCTGCTTCGCGACTGCACTTTAGGCCGCTATCTTACTGGCGATTTACGAGTGTTGGCGTTTCTCCAACGTCTGCGCAGCGACAACGTTGCGCAATCGCTGAACGCAACGTCAGCGTCGCGTACGCGCGACGTTGTCGCTGGTCAAACGTTTGGAAAATGCCAGTGGGATAGCGTCCTTAAATATATTTAGTCAATTGGTATATAAGTTTCAAATTCCTATTTCTCAGAGGATCTCCTGGCTCTGCTGCAATGGCGAGCTCGACCGGAAAAAGTTCAAGAAACACTATTGAGGGTATTACGATTAGGCGACGGTCTGAGTTGCGAAGAGCTCATAAAGTTCCTACGAGATGTATTAGACGCTTTATTCGCTTTGTTTTCCACTGAGGATGGCAATAGGTGAGATCATTTTTATGGACGTTTTATTAGTCGTCTGGTCGATAATTATTTTATTCCGCTATTTACTGGATATTCTGGCAGCTTGATGACGGTCGTTGATTTCTTGTCTCATGTTCGATCAATTGTTTTTGCTCTTCGTGAAAATATAAGGCTGACAAGCTTGCAAATGGTCAAAAGGACCTGATGATAAGTTACCGATGTGTTGCCAATCTTTACAAGGCCTAGAAGCGACTGACTCTCAAGTGGAATTGTAGGACCATACTGCTTCGTGCTTGGTGATAGATTTTCAAATTCTAAAAAGTACCTATCTACACTTAGTTCATCTTCAACAATATAGAAACCTGCTCAATTGAGGTTGATTTATAAATCTGACATCACCATAATTTACATCTTCGCATGAAGCAACTTATGTAACATCGATCGAATTTCACTTTCAAAGTTTGTTTGATTTTATAATCTTGTTTGTATTCCAGCACGCCACATTCAGGCACCGTATTCTTAGTGCTGATATCGATATGCAGCCTCCTCGATGAAAGTCGCTTCCAACATTTCCGCCCAGTTTTAGATGTGTATATCGAAGAGCATTTTTCAGCTGCACTCGTTTACAAGTTAGTATCTTTGTCTTAATATTATTATCCTTATAAACCACATTTGGTAAGAATTAAATGAAGAGGTAAAATTTAGTATCTCGTCCTATCTGTTGTCCTTTCTAAAAAAAGTATTTTAATTTATTTGAATAGCTGCTTAGATTTTATTATTTAGAACTAATACATAAATAGATCACTTTCGCAATAATATTTGTAAAGATAAAGCTCTCCTAAAACACCTAAAATTTGATCTACTAGTTCCTCTAAACAAACTTTAAAGTCATAAATATTTCCAGGGGCCTTTTATCGTCAGTACAACACTGTGCGGAATGGGCAGCCGGCGCTGAAGGCCAAGAGCCGATCCGCAAGTGCCTGCGTTCATTAGGCGCAGTGTTCCGACTGGCGGTGCGGTCTCGTCGGCTATTTGCTCGTGCGACCGGTGGACAATATGAAGACAGCTTCAAGAGAGACGTTCGTGCCGCGTTACATGCGTTAAAAGCGTTCGCTCAACACCCGCATAGAGATCATCTGGCGCCTGCGCAGGTTGGTAACATTGTTAAAATCCTTCTGTCAGTGGAGTTGTCATTATTTAGTTCACGTTTTTTCGGGTAAATCGATGTTACTAACTTGGTAATAAGACGAACTGCCTATTATGTGACTAGAAAAGATGCATTTTATTGATTGAATATAATTTTGTAATAGTGATTTCATACAAAATCCTAATGTGCTAATCTTGGTTATACGGAAAATTAATACTCTAAATGATTCTACATCTCTGAAGACTTTTGCATGAAGTAGGTAAATGGATCAAGGTGATTAGCAGATGGGCCTGCCCAGAGCAGTACTTCATTCGCGGTCAAAATTGATAAAAGGTATAAATGGAAGAAACTTACATTTTATTCCGACTTCGGAACAGGGCAAGCAGATGATGATTTTGATTTGGTTCAATTGGGGTAAATTCCGATCAGCATAATTTGTTTTTGTAAACAACGAAGTCGGCAAATTACCATAAGAACTGGTGATAAAAGGTTGTAGCACCCGGAACAAATACCATAGACTTCCCTGAGTCCTCGTCGGCTCGGAGAGGAGAGCAATTTTTGATCACGATTAAAATAGAGCTTTAGCTATTCGAGATAAGGTTTATTTTACTTTTTTTGTTATATGAGATGATTGAAATTCTTCTTCAAAAGAAATTAAATGTAAAGATAAACTTTATTTTAATTATCTAAAGCTCTATTTTCATCGCGATCAAAATTTACTCTCCGAGCCGGTCTGTGTGAACTGACCCTTAATCCGATCGACCTTACTCGAGCGCGAAAACACAATATTAACTTAGGCTGTAACGATAATGTAACGATCGATTACCATGTCTTGGATATGGCGAGTAGGTCTGAATAACCCCTATTGTGTTGTGTTGTGTTGTGTTGTGTTTAGGTGGCACTAATGACGTCATGGGCGAGTGTAGCGGCGGAGGTGTCGAGCGCGCTGGGCCCGGTGGAGGCGGCGCGCGTGTCGGCGAGCATGCTGGACGCGCCCGCCGCCGCGCCCGCCGCGCCGCCCGCGCTCGCCCGCGCCCGCCTCGCCGCCGCGCAGGACACGCTCAAAGGCCCGCTGGGAGAGGAACCCGGTATGTAACTCTCATCATATTCAGCCCGAGGATGTTTACTCTTCAACATAAACTTCGTTCAAATTGACGCGAATCCCGCGCGGGACGCGACCCTCGATTCGCACACTCGCTTAGCCTCCGAATTCCTGCGTGTAATTTTTAGTTTCTCGCTAGGAACAGAAATTCATTTTATATTCATACCATTAACCATTGATTTTTAAAAGTTTAACCTTATTGAAAAGCAATAAAGTTCATTTTCCTTTGGCATTCTTAAACGTTAAAAAGTAACTAAGTTATATAATTTAGTTTACAAATGATTTATACATTTTATAAAATGTAATAATTTGTAAACTAAATTTATACTACAATAATGTAACTCAACGTAACATAAATCCTTTTCAGAGGCACGCAACATAGTCCTAACCACAGCCTGCCACCACTTACGCGTCCATCTCGCGCGTGGAGATGAATTACCACAGTGCGCTGAAATGCTCGGGGAATTAGTCGCTCTACTGTGGAAGAAACAAGATCCAGATCAACCTGTAAACGAGGACGAGCTAGATCCAGACGTGGATGTATTGTGTCTGAACACACTTGATGTCCTAGTGGAGACTGTACTGCATCTTATTGGAGGGAATTCACCTGTTTTGGTACGTTACGTTACATTTGAAAAGTTTATGTTCTTGATGTACTACTCTTAAACCGTAAGTTTCCGTCACGCGGTTTTACCTGCGTTCTCAAGATGAATCAAAACTCATTTATTAAGTTTAGGCCCTAATAAGGCACTTATGAATGTCAACAGTTACAATTTTATAATAGACTACCACCGGTTCGGAATACACTTGAACTGAGAAGACTCCGACAAGTAACTCAGCAAGGCTTCTTTTTTTTGTGGTCCTTTTTTTATTAAGTGTTACTGAATTTCATATTTATAATATTACGCATGATTATTTTACCTATAGATTTATACTTACTATTGCCTTTAGTTCTGAATGTGATTAACACTTATTTATCGTTCCAGGGCTCGATGGTGGCTGGTTTACTCGGTGCCATGGAATTATTGAAGCCTATCCACTACCAGAGGCTGTGGAGCCACCTAGCGCCGCATCCGCACGATCGCAAACCATTGAAAGACTTCCTAATGAGAGCTTTCCTGGTATTTAGACATCTCATTGAACAAGATGTAAGTGCCTTAAATTACCGTCTACTTGGATTTTGATGTTTTTACTTGCTGCGTATTGTAATGCAGTTATAATCAAAGTTGAAGAGTTTTGATAATATCCTGTTTAACTTCACAGTTCATATTGCATCTTAGTTCAGACGTACGTCAATAGGTGGCGCCTAAACTATATTTAATGTATAGAGATAATTATGAACATTTTCTACTTTTCTTTGTAGGTATTTCCATCGGATTGGATGGTTCTAAGAGTGCAAAGCTGCAAAGTACTTCTTTCTGCCCTGCAAGATTTAGCAGTACCGCTATTAGAAAGGTTTTTGGGAGAGGAACCTCCACAATTTGATACTCAGGTAACTTTGAATTTTTATTAAATTTGTCCCGATTTTACAGTAATGGAATTGTCAGTGGAATTTAATATGCTAGCAAATATTTCTAGCATTTCGCCGTTATTAAAGTTCAAGCAGCTATAAGTTGTTATCCTGGAAACGGCTGAATTTTGGTCTTCACCTTTAGCTAAAACTCATATTGCAATAACTAGCTTTGAAAACATAAAATTGATTCAACTGCTATACTTACCATAGAAAGTCAAACTGGTAAACTTGCCCATTAGCATCGTCGTATCATTGCCGCTTGATATAGGTACGTCCTACACGTTTCCTGCCCATATAAATATTGTCTGTATCATTACGGTGGTAGAATGTTATATTGTTTTTACTCGTCTTGCTCAAAAAGCAGTAGTAATTGAAGCGCGCTAACTACCTTCTATACAGTGTGACCGGTCATAAATTAGCGATATTTTAAGGATTAAAATTTTCGAGTTTTCTGGGTAGGGCCTAAGAAAAGTCCCTTAAAATTTGTTCAAATATAAGTACCTAAAGTGATTTGTATAACAATGTAGTATCACATACATTTGTCAGCTGTGGTCGGGCTACATGGAGCTGGGCGTGGCGCTGGTCACCTCGAGCGCGCTGCAGCCCGAGCGCTGGGCAGGCCGCGGGCCCGACCGCGCCCGCATGCGCGCCGCCGCCGGCCTGCAAGTGCTCTCTACCTGGACCATGCTCGGTACCTTACCTTACCTTACCCACTCTACCTTACCTTACCTTACCTTACCTTACCTACCTTACCTACCTATCACATACACCCTTATTTTTATGTATAGGCCTGAGTTAGACCACAATCTCACCGTGGTCAGTTATGAGGTGGCCAAAGGTAGTAGGTGACAGCTGTCGGAACTCATTGGTAGGTGCTTGGCTACAGATTTTCGACTTGAGAAAGCTACAAAATACCCAACCACCACAGACCGTGCAAATTTTGACCTATTCGATTTTCATTCAGTCCCCTTATAAATTCTGAATTGACCTGATTGTGAAATAAATTTAGCCTCACTTAGAGAATTTCTTAGTACCCTGTCTGTGAATGTCTTCATCTTATGGAGGGTTCTGGCAACTTTAGAGTCAGTTTTCTTCTCGGTTGTGTGTTTCTTGTGTGAATCACTTTCAGGGATATCATTTCTTGCCATGGTGAGATTGTGTTCAAATATTCAAAATACATAAACGGCGATATGAGTCAAGTTATCAATACTAATATTATAAAGAGAAAAGATTTGTTTGTTTGTTTGCACTGAATAGGCTCCGAAACTACTGAACCGAGTTGAAAAATTGTTTCACATTATCCCCGAAGGTTATAGGCTACTTTTTATCTCGGGAACGCGAGTGAAACCGCGAGGAACAGCTAGTATCTAATATACCACACACACAATATACTCACTGCTATTATACAATTTGTAAATATTATGTTCTACAGGCAATGCCCAACTCCATCTGATCGGTGGAGCAGTAGGCGCTCTCTTAGAGATCACTCTAGTGGGTGCATTACGTCGAGCAGCTTTAGGTGCTTTAGTGGCGCTAATGGCTGCTGAACGCGCTGCAACTGGTTCTGCAGCTAGAACTGAGGCCGCTCTGGTCGATAAGCTGGATTCACTTGTCGCTGATAATAAGGCTGATGATCATTATAGACGGCTTTTTGATACTGTGTAAGTAGCCCTTTAAATACTTTTGACTGTCGGAGACTTCTCAGTTTAAGTGTATTCCGAACCGGTGGTAGAGTTAATTGTAACTTTCGACGTTCATAAGTGCTTCATCATTGCAGAATAAATTCGTTTTGTGTTTGATGCTATTAGCACCGAATTGACATAACATAGGCTCTTTATTAGTCGTTCAGTCGTTTATGCGCTGTTGTGTCACAAACAACAAAATTTCATGTTTATGATATTAGTGAGGTGAAATGAGATTAGTACATAATAATAATTATGTATTATTGAAACTAAGATAGAGGTCAAACAAAGCTGATTCAATCAGAACATGTGGACGTCTTTTGGCTGACATGATGATGATGTGGGCTAGTTGTGTGTACGATATCACTTCAGAACGGCTGCACCTATTTGGCTAATTCTTTTTTGTTGTACCTAATTTTCAAGACAAAGTATGTATGATATAAAATTTATGGAGAAATCCCCCGAGAGAGACGGTAATTTTGATAGCATTTTTGTATAAAAATCTCACGGGTAACGCCAGACACGAACAGCTAGTAATAAATATTATCAAACTGAACTTGAATTACAATAGTCATTAAAGAAAGTCAAACTTGTTTTTTATCACTGTACCACTAACCTAGTTTATACTTACACATTGTTTAATAATTGACTATGCCGCCTACTTTCATTAGGTGTAGGTACCTGTACTTTCTTATGTTGAAATTAAGATATATTTTTGTATAAAAATCCAAATTTTACAATATCTGTAATTGTTTGATATATAATTTAATCTGTTCACGCTACATTTATTCAGGGAGCATTTAAGTTCAGTGTAAGTATACATTTTTAACTAAAATTAATATCTAATAATAATACTCATTTATTTAAAATCCTTCAATGTACGTAAAGACGTAAGGGATGTGAATGGTAGATATGTAGTCAATATTATTGATATTTGTCACCCACTTCCCTAAAATAAATATGTTTTCTTTCTTCTAAAAAAGATGCAGGTCAGTGACGTCAGCAGTAGCCGACAAGCACCTGGCTATCCTTATCCCAATATCTGCAAACATTTTATTTGTATAACACAAACAAATTGCATTTGTCAACAGTTACTGACAATATCTTTTAATATTAACATTTGTGTCAGCAGAAGTGGACATTAATTTTCACATTTATAATAAAGGCTAATGGAAAGAGTATCAACGGAAGGTTGGCGTGAAGCTGGCGCAGCATTCGTGGGTTGTGTGACGAGGTTATTAGAGAGATTATTGGACTACCGCGCCGTCATGCAAGGCGCTGAACACAGGGACAAAAGGATGGCAGCTACTGTTAATTTGCTTGTGAGTTTACTATAATATTTTTTTTTTCAACCTTGATCATAGTTTAGTTTCCGAGATCATTCGAAAAGTAAAAGGTAAAAAGTAAAAATCCATTTCTAAAAAAAACTGTATTATGATGTAAAACTAAATTTATATGCAACTTGTAATGTTGATACGTGAGAACTTGTTTATAGAATTTCTACAAAAACGAGATCGACCGCAAGGAAATGTATCTACGCTATGTGTACAAACTGCACGATCTACACATTGCATCTGATAACTTTGTTGAAGCTGGATGCACTCTTTTGGTAAGTTTAGTTTTAATATGTTTCCAACAACTTTTACACATTTTTAAGAAACAATAGATAATGAATATCATTGAAAAAAGATAGGTGTCAGATGAGCTTTCAAACTTAGCCTATGCCATTGTCACTGACAGGAAAAAAAATTGCATGACAAATTTTAATGGCGGGTAAATTTACATGTAAAACAAAACATGTAATGGGACTAATTCAATAAGTGTCATATTATTTTCTTATTTTTTTTTGTTAGAAAGAGATATACCTATTTAGAATAAATTAGTTTAATTTAATCTAAATTTAAGTTAATTTTACCTTACCTTACATTTAATTACTTGAGAACCAGCTAGCCAATTTTCTTCTATAAGCATAAAAGGAATCTGGCAGTTAGATTGTTAAAACTAAGTTTCCTTATTTACAGTTATATGCAGAGACGTTAAGTTGGGACAGTGATCAAATTGGAGTAGATTCTGAACATCCTGAGACACCTGAATGGAAACGTAAAGAATCCTTGTACAATCAAGTACTGCAGTATTTTGACCGCGGACAGGTATACATGATTATAATATGATTATTGGGTTCATTGATACCTCTGGTGTTGGTAGAGTTATCGGCTATGGTATTCAATACGTTAGTGGCATAAGAATATGATAACATTTCTTGCTAGAATTCACAAACAAAGCTATACGATATCACAAAATAGATACAATAAAAAAAATATATTACTCAAAGCCTATCAATATAATTTCGTAATCGAGATTTAAATTTTACAATATTACAATGATTTTTGAGTACAAAAACTGTTTTGTTTCTGTCACTTCAATTTCCAATATCATATTCAGTGTATGTGAATGTTTTGGAACCAAATTGAGTATTATGTTTTCAGTGCTGGGAGAAAGGGCTCCCCTTACTTCGGGAATTAGCAACATTATATGAAGTAAAACTCTGCGATTACGCGAGACTGGCGCATTGTTTACGCATGCACGCTACATTCCTCGACTCTGTCTTAGAACAATTGAGACCTGAACCGGAATATTTTAGAGTTGGATTCTATGGAAAGGGATGTCCGTTGTTCGTTAGGGTAAGTTTAAATTTTAACCTATTAGAAATAATTTTAGAAATACAAATTTACGGTAACAGTTTGCAGAAAATTTTTTTTTTTTTTTTTATTTCTACCATATTTATTTTGATAGAAGTTTTGACTATTGATTTGATTTTTGGTTCAATAAACATCGTACTCAAGTAATGAATTTTTATGAAAATGGTATAGTATTTATTTTTGATATTAAATTATTATCCTAATATTATAGACCTTTATATTTATTACTTTGTCTAAACCATTTTTTGTGTCCTAAATAATAAAATTAAATATAATTAAAAGAACACTGCCCTAAACCTGAACTATATATTTTACTCCAAAACAAATTCCTTTACTCTTCAAACCATAATTCTTCAACTTTCTTATGAATTCCCACCGAAAAGCTTGCCGTAGGTTTTATAACCACTGTTTGTTACATACAGAACAAGCAGTTCGTGTATCGAGGGTACGACTACGAGCGTATAGGCGCGTTCACGCAACGTCTGCAGGCTGAATACGTCGCAGCGCATATACTAATGCGGAACACACCACCTGATGACTCCATCATCGCTAACGACGGACAATGTAAGCTTCTACATATTGCTTTTATATAGCCCAGCTTTTATTTCAGTATACCTGATTTTATGACATGTTAAATTTCCTGTTTTTTTTTAAAGGACAAAAGTTGGTAGCCTCTCATGACTACTCCAACCTTAATTTCCTGTATCTTCATTTTACCGGTTTGATTATTGGATATATTTTCCAAGATATGAAATGATACTGGTTATTTTAAGTCAGCAGTAATTGTAATAATTATAAAATTACAAATGTTCTTCTATCCTTTAGTAGATTTCGTAGCCATTTACTCAAACCACAAGCTAGGAATTAAACTGAAGTTAGTCTTCAATCTTCAACGTTATAACAGACTTGACAAAATGTTAATCACAGGTTAAATACCAAAAGTGACCTCTTTACATCGTTGTTAACGGCGGCGTCTAGAATATTCTTTGAGCTAGATGTTCACATGGCTTGTTAGATACACTATACACATCCTCAGATAATCCTACGCATATAAGTAAGTACGGCTGAAACCTTGGAAGACCTCGGTACAATGCTCGATGACCTTGGTAGAGTCTCTCAACAAGTGGGTTTAAAAATGAACATGGATAAGACGAAAATCATGTCGAACGTCCATGTTGCACCCACTCAAGTAAAGGTTGGAGGCTCTGCACTCGAAGTTGTAGATGACTACATTTACCTAGGACAGACCATTCAACTAGGTAAGTCCTACTTCGAGAAAGAGGTCAATCGTCGAATCCAGCTCGGCTGGGCAGCGTTCGGGAAGCTACTAATCTTCTCGTCCCAAATACCGCAGTGTCTCAAGTCGAAAGTCTTCGACCAGTGTGTGTTGCCAGTAATAACTTACGGAGCAGAGACGTGGTCGCTCACGATGGGCCTCATAAGAAGGCTCAGGATCACCCAAAGAGCGATGGAGAGGGCTATGCTCGGAGTTTCCTTGCGAGATCGAATCAGAAATGATGAGATCCGCAGGCGAACCAAAATAACTGACATAGCCCGCAGAATTGCCAAACTCAAGTGGCAGTGGGCGGGGCACATCGCTCGTAGAACCGACGGCCGCTGGGGCAGAAAGGTTCTCGAGTGGCGACCACGAACCGGAAGACGCAGCGTGGGCAGGCCCCCCACAAGGTGGACCGACGATCTTGTGAGGGTCGCGGGACACCGCTGGATGCGGGTAGCGTAAGACCGGCCATCGTGGAGATCTTTGGGGGAGGCCTTTGACCAGCAGTGGACGTCTTTCGGCTGACATGATGATATAAGTATGTAGAACTATCGATAACAATGAATATTGGTCAGACATCCAGATCTGCAACGTGAAGCCGGTGACGTCACGGCGCTGGTGGCCGGCGGGCGCCCCGGAGGCGGTGAAGCGGTTCTACCTGTGCAACGACGTCGACACCTTCCTGTGCGACCGGCCGCTGCACAAGCCGCCCATCGACAAGGACAACGAGTTCAAGGTATCATACACCAAGTCTTTATATGGCTACACGATACACTGCACGACTCAATTCAGTCTTGAGACTCGAAGACTTAAATGACAGGTGCAAAAAGGAATCTAGTATGTGTTGCTTTTTCTTATATGTATCCTTTCGACATAGAAAGTATGGTAGTTCTGTTTTGATAGTTCAGTGCCTTTATCGTGTATACTAATTTGATTGTGTCAACTCCCAATTTAAAATTGCTTCTAAATACTCTTGGAAGGGAGCTAAAAACGACTTTCTACATGATTTTATTAACTTCAGAGAGTTTAGGAAGACAGGAAAACTCAGTGTGGGCTGATTATCTTGTGCGAGTCGCGGAAAACCGCTGAATGCGGGTAGCGCAAAACCGGCCATTGTGGATATCCTTTGTCCAGCAGTGGACATCTTTCGGCAGTGGACAAAATGATGATGATGATAATCTAAAGCGACATATGTAAGTAAATCCTTACTTTCAGAGTCTGTGGATCGAAAGGACGACACTAGTGACAGAAAACACGTTGCCTGGTATACTGAGATGGTCTGAAGTTACGTCGAGATCTGTTGAAGAAATACCACCTGTCGAAGTAAGTATACAAATAAACTTTCAGAGCGTAATAAAGTGTTCTCATTTATTTTTTTAAATTCTTTTTTGAAATATCCAGTTCGCATGTGAAACAATGGAAGCGACAGAACGCGAATTACGCAGCCTCATATCCCAGTACACTGCTGATCCAACTCGTAACATCAACCCATTCTCAATGCGTCTGCAAGGAACCATTGACGCAAATGTTCAAGGTATAAAAATAATAGATAATTAATATAAAGTTTTTTATAAAGAGCTGGTATTTAAATGCGTTAAATACCAATCTTGAACCAAGTGTAGAATACTCCCGATTTTAGATATTTTTTGTTCGATCATAAACTATAGATCAACGCAGAGCCTAAGCCACGATATGTTCCTTTGGTAACGTAACTATACTAATAAGAAGTAATAATGGGGACGAATGTTTATATAAACATTCCAGAATATAAAGATAAATCCATGAAAATTGGTATTTATTATTTTTCATGGAAATTAACATCGTTTCAGCTCTTTTTGAAAGTTCAATCATAAAAAGTGGATCGCGGGTGAAACCAAGGGGTAGAAAGCAAGCTTAACATAAGTGTATTCTACTCACCAGGTGGCATCACAAAGTACGAACAGGCTTTCCTTACCAGTGAATTTGCAAGGGGCGCAACGCCTAGAGATGCGGCCGCTGCGGCTAAATTGAGGAGGCTTGTGTCTTCACAACTCGCTGTTGTAGATGCAGGGTTATCACTACATGGTCGGTTAGCACCTGAGGATGTCAAACCTTTGCATAGGTGAGTTATAATAACTAATTAGCTAGGTTATGAGCGTTGTAGTTAGAGAAATAAGTAAATTGAACAGTTGTATGGAACATTGTAGTAAACCGCCTGGCTGTGGGTGGTTTACACCCTTGAGGTGAGAATGTGGTTGATAATCTGTGGTACTTGATACAAAAATAGTAATTTACTCTTTTTATGCGGCCAAAAAATAATTTTATATATTGAATATCAATAACTTGACCATATCATATTTCAGGAGATTAGTGGAAAGATTCAACCAACTAAGACAGAATCTGGGTCCTGGTCTAGCGCGAGCAAGGCGGCAGATGTCCGAGAGTATTGTCAAGTTAGTACTCAGTTTATGTTCAATCTAGTCCATTTGATTGTACATTTCAATTATCTTACATAACACTCAACCTTTTATTTATAGCACACCGTTACCACCAGTTCCAGCGTTGGACAAAAGATCTCAAAGCATTCAGCAGCAAGATAACTACTATGAAGAGGGACACCTTTACGATAAACCTGTAAGTTTATGAACATATTTCTTTAAATTTAGTACCTAGCCGACCGGCGTTTTATTATATAAAACCGCGTTTTTAAGAAAGACGCATATATGTATAGATTAATACTTATAAAGATTTAGTGTTGCGTGGGGTCAAAAGATCAACCTGAACATAATGCTATGCTGCAAATAAAGCAGTGCTACTTGTCGCACAACGCTTAACGAGACAGTAAAAAGTAGTTCCTATCTGACATTATATTTATTTCAGCTATCCATAGAGGATCCTCTAGAACAACAGAGCATAATGTCAAACAGTCTACCAGTGACGGATAACAGAGATGTCAACGATGACAACTCTATGGTGAAGTCAGCCCCGCCGCTGCCGACGAGACCCAAGTCAGGAGACCCGAGAAGTCCAACTAAACTTCCACTTGATAAATACCGGTGAGATCTCATATTTAATGTTCGTAATCTTCGTCATATCGATCATAAAAAACATAAAAAATCGTCATATCGATGTACTGCAGACCTACGGTCTTCATTCATAAAAAAGTTACGAAACGTCATTTAGTTAATATTCAGAAGTCTTTATCTGACACGTGACGTATGGTGATCGAAAGAGTGAGACGGAGGATACTATAACACTGATTTAGTTAAAAAGTGTTTATGAATAACGGGGTAAATGATCAACCTTAATCGATCAAAATGTATGAACATTTTAAAAAACAATTTCGTAATTAGTCCCAAGTTCCCAACCCGTGGTCAAAAATATTGATATTGATGAGTACATCTACCACATAAAGCGCTGTAGATGAATTACAAATAGCACAAAAATATAGTCAATTTTGTTGACGGTAGATATAAAAATTGCGTATGTAACAAGTATTTTTTACTTTGGATAGGATTTTGCAATATCGATTTGTAGACGCTGGAGCTGGAACACCAGTAATATAATTATTTATTTCTGTTAAATTTTAGTGATTCCATCGATGGAGATGTTGTGGAACGCAGACACAGTCGAGCTTCATGGAGTGAATCTGGCGACGCCCCGCCTTTACCGCCACGAGTCTCAGGTATATTTAATATTTTAGAGAAAAGATAACAGATTTGGTACCGTAATATTATATACCAGTTTTTAAGTCCAAACATAAGTTTTTAAATAAAAAAATGTTTGGTCATGTTCATGCACACAAATGTTTGCTGTTTGTAATATTTTGATACAAAACTGTCAAGAGAATGTCAATACGTCCCCGGGAGGGTATGATTGCGCCGTCTGTACGCATTCATTTCAGATAAACTTTATTGCAATAACATAATATGGTTCATTTTCATATCTATCTGGCTACTGTCACCCGCACCAAGCTACGACGTAAATAGTGTGTGGTTTTATGGTATTGTGTAATTTATAATAGCTCAATGGTAGTGACGTCGAATACCGAGACGACGGTCGTGGGTTCGAATCTTACAATGAACTTGAGTTTTCGGCAAAGGCAAACATCGTGAGGAAACCACAGCATGGTGGTAGGGTACTTTTTAGTACCCGCCTGGCTGGCTACCTTCAAGTTGAAAATCTGTCGCCATACACTTTGCGGTGTGTTCCGACAGTCCCCATCTTGGCTTTGTGTGCTTACTACCACCGGCCACATTGTCACTGACTGGTGAGATTGTGGACAAAAAAAAATGTATGTCACAGGAGACAAGCGTTCGTGGAGCGAGGCTCCCCCGGCGGTGCCTCGCCGCGGCGGCGCGGGCGGACGCACTGACCTGCCCGAGGACGCGCGCGACTCCGGAGTCAGTGTCGATGCCCACGCCTATACTAATGCTGATGAACACCGAATACACAATAAAGGTAAATTTCTCTTCTACTATATTACTATTTTTAAGATTTCTTTTCCAGTAGCCGTTTTTACTAAGCCGTCTGTTTGTCAGAATCAAGGCTATATTTTTTAAACCGTAATAGGTAGCTGGTTGGATCTTTCACAGAATATGTACCTATTACTGTGCCTCTAACATATGTATAAATAAAAATCAATTGCCCAAATGTAAAGTTAGAACGGCCTGAACCTATTTGGCTAATTCTTGTTTTGTTGTGTTTGTAACTATCAGGAAAAGTATCCCTGTTTTATATATGTCTCTGTGCCAAATTTAAGACAAATCTGTTCAAACCTTTTATGAGTAATTGAGTCACAAATATCCAAACATTCACATTTGAAACATTAGCAAAAGTTGAATAAGCTGGTATGTTGACATTTTAATTGATTATGTGGCGTATGGTGGTAAGCGGTCAAAGCAGGTAACTTGTTTTATTCACTACTTTTTCACAATCATTCAACAATATCTTATCAACCACTTCCAGATCTCGACCTAACTATAGATTCACTTCGCTACGAAGAAATAATCTCCATGATGTCGGAACCATTACGAGTGGACGAAGGTGAGACTCCTCCCCCCATCCCACCAAAAGGTCTCGGACATTTGAGCAGCTTCGATTCCGGGCACCATGAGAATGGGGAGTCACATTGTTAATGTACATTTGAATTATATAGTGAAGGAATGACGCAAACTGACTTGATGTTTACATGTATAGGTTTTGCCTGCCGCTGCTAGATTATAGTTCTTTTCAAGTAAGGATGTTTTCCGTGAAAACGGCTAAGAGTGATGAACGTCACTGGATGCTGATTTACGCGTTTTCTATATCAAGTCGAGATCGGCTTAAAAAACGGCGGATATCTGTCTTAATGTATTGAATTTAAATATCCGCCATGTTTCTTGGCAAACTTCGAATGCGACATTAATATCGGTGTTGCCGCTAATATATATTTTGTGATACAATAAGGGCCGTCACATACGATGAGGAAACTGTAATGACTATTCTAGGAAAAGAGAAGCTTTTACCTGCCTACACTGGTGACAAAGATTATTATTTGAACGTTGACACCAGTTGTAAATGAAATAAAATGAATATGGTAATTCGAGGAATTTTGATTATTTTTGGTCGCGTTCATTATGATCATTGACAATTTTATTGCTGTCCCTCGAAACCGCTGCCACCCAAATGTGCGAACAGAGCGACATTAAGCATGCATTTAGTTCATAATTTTTAGAATTATAAAAAAATACTCGTCAATCAGGTGATATAACCAGCTTACCTTGAAAATATTTAGAGTAATGATAGTTGTCCATTTTACTGGAATTTTCACGTTTGAATTTTCAAATTGTAATATTAAATCGCCTACAAAAATACTTAAAGCAATGATATCCAGCTGCGAATTTGCTTTGATATGAGAACATGATTGAATATAGAGACAGAGTGACTGGAAATAATGTTATTTTCGTATTTATTAAGCATATCATTATGATGAAAATGTTAAACTAAGATTTTATTTAGTGAATTTTCGTATATCCGTTTTGTTTTAGTTTTTAATCGGGGCCATAACACGTGATATACACTAACAGACTAGGAATTTTTAGATTGTTATGTCTACGGATGCTAGTATCATCAACATTCAGAACGTTGTTAACAACAATTCAGCCATCTCTAAATTGTCACAGGTATCTTTTGGTAAAGCTTATTAAATGTTGATGAATGATCGTAGTTATCTTAACAATATAACCTAGATATAGACAGGCGTCTAGCCTAAAACGCTTTCCACACATTTCCGGGTACCCGGCCCTGCCGTTCCGGGTCAGGGCTATCCGTGTTCCGAGTTAGTACACAGATATAGTATTACTGTGATGTATCCGAACGCCCCTGACACGGAGTTGTGTGAACAAGTTCGTACTAATTATACGTAACCGATTTTTCCCCGTCCCTGACGGGACACGACAGGGCCGGGTACCCGAAATTGTGTGGATAGTGCTTTACACTTTATTTTCACTGACTTGCTAAATATAAATTTATTTTAAATTTAGACTTTTGAATTTATTTTTAAACTAATTTTAAGATTCTTAACATTTTTATTTAAAAAGGTTCTTAACATTTTTATTTAAAATGGTTAAGAACCTTAGACAGTAAAAATTTGTGATAATATTTTTTTTATGATTCCTAAGATGAAGTATTATCTAATCAGAAAATAATAAGCAGCTTTAAAAAAAAACAGTTTGTGTTGCGTTAAAATGCATTTGCTTGGTAATTGTACAACCGATAAACTTGAGGGCTACATTTTGTTTGCAATAATCAGCGGCTAACTAAGGTCTACATGAGTCAATAAAAGCAGACATTGCCCTTTTCATAAGAGTATTGAAACAGATTGTTTTATTGCTTAAAATAATTTTTATTCTCAACAATGAACAGGGCGAGCTATGATTACTGCTTGCAACCAAACAAGTTTGTTTTCTAGTATAAAATGAAAACGTCCTAGAGAGAAATAACTCGTGATAAATTACTTCTCGTAATTCATAAATATTGTAGTAGGGCTTAGCTATCATGTAATTTTACTTTTTAAATTGCTCAACAAACAATGCAATACAATATTATTAGTATTTTTTATCATAGTACATTATGTAAGTTGTATGTCCCCTTAAAAATTACCCAGAGATTACAATAAAAGTAGGACAGATTTGAACTAATTCAGCAGTTCTTAAAAATTGACTTTCATACCATCCCTATATCTGTGCAATGTTTGCTTGTAAGCCCAATTTTTTTTAAATTTATTTATTCAGTATTAAATCCTTTGGACTAGTTAGACAGTATACATACATGTCGCATTCATATTGCAAAATCGACCTACATATCATTCTTGTGAGATTTTAGCACAAATCACACGATGACAAAAAAAAACACCCAAAGACTTTTATTTTACTACAATCTGCCTAGGCGTATTGTATTATGTATGCGACATACAATATAGATACTTCATTATGTTTGTATTTCATATCTACTAATTATACAAGAGAAAACTAACGGTGCAATTTAATTTAGTCTGTGTTTTGATGACTTTTAGAAGTGACTAAGACGATATTGATGTAAAATAATTATTCCATGTGATTTTTAATGAAATTTTTATGATTCATTCAATATAGTTGTAATTGGAATTGATTAATTTAGTATTGCTTATGGTTTAAAATTATTATTAAAACTAGCAGAAATGATCTCATACTGATTTCAAGGATGTCGCACAAATTTTATGACACTTAATAATTATTAATTATGCAAAATTTTTAATAACTTTTGCGAATCTTTTTCTCGCTCTTACGTTAGAAACTTTTTGAAAATGTTTTACCCATCTTTTTATACGAAATGCAATATTAACTACAAAGTACATAGTATGAATAATTATAGTAGCATTTTGTAACTTTACAATATGTCCTTCATACAAGTCTTTGATTAATCTAGTGATATTTGTCATACTATGCGTATAGTATTTTTAATATACCTTATATCTATACTATATTTCTTAAGTTTTAATTGTTAAGGATAATTTTTCCAACGAACAATTCCTTGTAACTTTGACTATTGTATGTTTACTTGTGTGTTTTTACAATGTATTGTTCAACTCGTGTATGTTTATACAATATTACTGTAGTTATGTTGCAAGCTTAGATATATACCTATCTGCTGATATTTTATGATTAATATGTTATGACATAATGATTTCAGAACTTTAGTTTGATGAAGTTATGCTCGTATTATTTAACACATTTTAAAGGTTATTGCAAACTCCGATTCGAAGTTTGCTATAACGGATTTAGAACCTGAAAAAGCTTTATAACTTTATAAATTCGAGTGTTATTATACTAGTGGGTGTCGTTGATTACCTATCCAATTTAAAATCAAATAATTTTTCGTGAAATACACTGGCATTAGAAATAATATTTATAAATATCGCGAAGAACAGTGTGCTGAACGCTGTAGAAGCTCAGTATTTTTTTTGTGGAAGTCTGAAAGGTTTTGCTAGATTTCAGATTTGGTGATATAAAATTTATTTTGACAGCATTATAGATTTATCGAATTATAGGCCAGAGAAAAAGTAAAACAGCTCTTCCGTTTATTAAAATGTTCGCTATATAATCTTTCAAAGTAGGTAAATACTGGATCGTAAGGAGGGCGTGAAACTATCTGTTCATTATTGAGAAATCTGAGTAAATCTTATTAAATCCAACATGTTTATATTATGAAACTCAATTATATTGAGCTATTATGTTTTAGTGTATAATATGAATATTTTTTCTGTAAATCAAGTAATTTATCGGTGACTTAAAATCGGTTATTTAATTAATTATAATCATCAATAGCCCCAGTTCTGTTGTTTACTAACCAATCATAAATCTTATTATATCTCTTTCTAACATAATATATACGAAAGGGATAAAATAAATTTTAGTCCTGACAAATTAGTCCGATTGCTTATTTCAACGTGAATTTAAGCGTAATCTTTATTGGTCAGGACTATTTCTCTTTAGATGACAATGTTGACAGCTTTAAATATCTCCTATTCTTTTACTTTTGTAAGAAAGAGAGGTGACGTGATTGATATTCGTTTTGTTTGTGAAACAACAGAATCGGCACCATTGAGGGTACTTTATCTTATTGATTTATAAGCAACAAATAGTATTGAGTTACCTAATAAGTTTGATTGATTTTGACTGATATTATTCGTGTTTTATTATCGAATTATTTTTGTATGTGTGATAATTGTAATCACTTTTAAATGTTATATTTTTTTTTTCTCAGTAACGTAGTCAATGAATATATATTTATGTAATTATATAATCGTACCAAAAATAATATCTGCTATTTTTGTAATGGAATATCTCAATGAAATATTAATTGTCATGAATCGATACTATGTAACCATGAATATAATAATAACTGAGCGAGTAATTGAAATGATGTGTAGGTACAATATTTCGAACATGAACTTATGTGACATAATTTTACCCGATAAGTTGCTTAGTATCGATTTACGCCCAGAGAATTTGGTTTGACTTGTACTGATCGCTTTAGAAAACTAAATTATTCGAATGATAGATTTAGAGGAAGATAGATCGACGCCAAATGAAATTGTTCAGTACAAAGAGTAGTGGTTATAATTTTAAGAGGAACAATGCAGATTAGTGTGTAGCCATTTCTAATCAAAATGTGTATGTGTACATGAGCGAAATAAATATTTAGATGGAAGCATGGCAGTTGTATATTAATTATTATTCTAAATCACATAAATCAACTACTATAAATTACAGGTTTACTAAAAGCGCTCCAGCGAATAGAGCCCCCGTATATCTTCTATCATATAAGAAGTCTTGTCAGTTTATTTTGAAACCGTAAGCCTGATTTTAATTTAATTTGTAGGTATATTCGATTTGAAGAAGTAAGAAAAAGGTTTTGTGTAGCTCATCCTGGTAAAGCCACAATCACAGATTCTAAATCTGAGTCTATTTTGTCAAAAGTCAGCCAGATAGTAATATCAGATTTTGTCAGTCCCTGTATAAACTTCTATAAATAAGTTTTGAGGTGTAGCGGTCTTCGTTAGAGATCTAGACATCGATGTGGCCTCTGTATGTTAAGAACTAGAGCACCTAGCGATGATCAGTTTGCCCTGTCTATTGCCTTTGTCACTGATTTGTTGATTGATTTCACTGGATATAGGCGTTAATTAAAAAATAGCGATTTTTGGTTTATAAATAAATATAATTTCCATCCATGTTAGCTATAGTAGATATTTATAATAGAGGCATTTCGTTCTTTTTTCTATAGTAATTAAATAAGGATAAAATTGAAAGTGATGGCCCAACGTCTGTGCCGTCGGCGAGGCGACCGCGGCACGTCATGCGAATCGATTATTGTATTTACCGATCGAATTTCTAAATAATAAGCGCTCTTAGCGCCGTAATTGAAGGTAGTCACCGCAGACACTCTGACACGCCTCTATTGGCCTGTAACTAAGCACGAGGATATGAAGATGGAATTTATCTTCAGAATAAATTAATTAATTATTTACGCAACAATAACTTTTATAATTATCTCTTTTAAATTTGTTAAATAAAGTCACGTGTACCTAATACGTTGTTATTTCACGGCTTTTTTTTGTTGGTTTATAGGTATTTATTTCGAAAATAATCAACGTCTCCAAATAGAAAAAACGTCAAAAATATATGTAAATCAATTACTTCAATACTTACCTACAAATACCTATTACCTATAATGATGGGTAATCAAAATCTGATAAGAAATATAATCACTGCCAAATTGCTCATTTTGGTATTCACCAAAATGCACGATTAACTTCGGACTTATCTTCCGATCACAATACCGCGTGTATCATTACCGATAACTTTTCAATAGCACCGCCCACTGGTGCCCTTAATGGACACCGAGAATATATTTGACAAAATTTGACACAATAATGAGAGGGAAGCGCATAAGGTAACCCGGAGCCTATTACAACATGCCTTTTGTATGTAGGTTAATGAAAGCTCAGGTGAAAAATTTATTGCGAATACCTACTACAGTTTTTATGACCTCATTATTCCTAATTTATTTGAACACTATTTGGTATAGGTAGTATAAATGTGAAAAAATGCATAATCTGAGCTCGATGTAATTTTCGATAAAATTCCAGTGAAACCATGTTAGAGGATGCAATAATTGCAAATATTTATCCCTACTCCTTAAAAGGAAACAAGCAGTCAATAGTTATTATGAAGTAACGATAGGGAATTCTATTTACCAGATGTTGTAAAGGATCGAACTCTTCACACCAATGCATTTACATAATGTGACCCGATTTTATCTGATCACACTTTTATTGGCATATGGAAGTATAATTGTTATTAATTGCAACAAAAACGCAGGTGTCTTCATTTGCAGGGTCTATTTATTCACTTAACGTCCCGGCCGCCCTTGGCATAGCCCATTTAATATAATTTTAAATTCAATTTCACATGTTCATACGTTGCAATTAAAGTACTTTGCTAAGTAACCTTACCATTATGTAGTAGCTTTTTTATTCCTCTATTTCAATAATCACAATTACCCATCTTGCATTTTAATATCGAATTTTAATGTTTTTACAAGTTTTTATTTAGCTTGAATTTGTTTGGTTACTAAGATATGTGCTAAGATTACTCGCCTATATCTTCCAAACAAACTTTTTATAAGTATGATCTTTTTTAAGGTTCACCGGAAATTCATTCTCAACGAAAAAAAAACATTGACATTCACGTTTTTTTCTTTTGACAATTAGTTATCAAGAATAATAAAATTGTTTAATTGAAATAAAATAAAACCAACAAAAATACATCTACAATGGCAGTCGCTTTACCGATGGAATCCAACCCAGAAATTATGACCAAATATTTGTTGAAGTTGGGTGTTTCCGATAAATGGCGTATGGTAGACGTCATAGGGTTAGAAGATGACGCTTTGGCTTGGGTGCCACGTCCAGTTCTTGCTGTCATCCTTCTATTCCCCCTTTCAGATGCCTATGAAAAACATCGTCGTGAGCAAGAAAGTGAACTACTGGCCAAGGGCTTACAGGCGCCTAAAGACGTATTCCATTTGAAGCAAGTCCTCAGCAACGTGTGTGGAACTATCGCGTTAGTACATAGCGTTGCTAACAATACTCATGACATTGAAATAAGTGATGGCCTTCTGAAGAATTACTTGAACGAAGCCCAAGGCCTCGACGCGTCAGCCAAAGGGATGCTTCTCGAAAACTCGACTCCCATCTTAGAAGCTTACAAAGATATAGTTCACACTGACAGCAATGATGGAGCGGAAAATATAGATACCGTGAACAACCATTTCGTTTCCTTTATTCATAAAGATGGGCACTTGTTTGAGCTGGATGGACGCAAGGTTTTCCCCATAAACCATGGCCAGACTAATCCTGAAACATTTCTAGAGGACGCTGCGAAGATTTGCCGCGAGTTCATTGCCAGAGAGCCGGACAACATAGGATTCAATGTTATCGCCCTTGTACCAGCACAGTGATGCTTTATTTTGTATGTCCTTAATTTCTCATGAATACATATTGATTACTTTGTCAACCGGTCATTTTAAAATGGAGTTAATATAGGTTGTTAAGAGAATCATCGCTAATGAAATAATCGCGTAGCGGTGACGTGACGAGCCCGCGCAGCCACATCACGCGATCCTTCAATATGGCACTACGAAAAATGGCATCCATTAATTCTCTTCATTAGCGAATACCGGCAGTCAGTCAGCGTGCGCTGCAGCGCCCATGTCGATTTAAGTCTGTAATTCATAATTAATCTCCCTGTATTTAACAAATCGGCCCTCGGTGTTCGAAACGCTACATCCACGTCTCAATTAAGATATCTGCGCACACTCGCAACACGGCTCCCGCATTCCTCCTTAAAATTCTCTATCTTCGGAAACTAATTAAAAATTCGCCTCGCCTCCGTGGCCCGGTGTTCAATCGGGACGATATAACTTCATTTAAAAACGAGCAATCTTGTCGAAGATAAGAGCTGGCGAGAAAACAACGAAGAGCAGAGCTCGCCACACGCGGCAGCGACGCGACCGGACAAAAAGACAAACCAAAGAAAGAACTCCAAACTTTTAAATGGAACGCGAGAGAATTCACCGCGTTAACTATGTCGATACTGGGAAGGACGCGACATCGGTAAGTCACGTCACCAAATAAATGACGCTGGGGCTGAAATAAATATATAAATATTGTGTAAATAAAGAAAAATAATGCGGTAGGGACCCGAAATGCTTTAAATATTCAAATGAAGCGAGCCGAGGTGAAATACGAAGGTGCGCTCGCTCGAGTTGAGCCCAATTAAATCGGTGCCACTGAGGTAGAAATTAAAAACAAAAGGAGGATGACGGGGGTCCGGCGCATTTTTCTCATGAGTATTATTAGCACGATGTCAACCGACAAAAAATGAACTTAGAGGGTTGTCGAGGCCGCGATCATTATCGATAACATCCCGCGTTTTGTATTGTTTTGATAAGTGTGATGCTGCTGCGTCCGGACATTTTGTTGACATTTTACATTCACCATACACGCTTGATTGATATGGATGCATATCATTACTAAACTCTATTTCAAGGAGTTTAATTTGCTTGATCGGTTGGGTTTCCATCGTGCACCAAACAGCGCGTCAATCAGACTGACAAGTGCAAGTAATAGATGAATAAATGAGTGAAAAACAAAACCTCAAACAGCATTAGGCGCGGTCATTAGTCATTGAGAGGCCTGGTGAGAACAGATTTAATATTTACCTATAAATCAATTATGGACATGTGGGGAGCCGCTTAGCACTTAGTACCTACCTATTGTACTCCTTTCTTTAAGATTTTTGATAATTATATTACCTAAAAACTTTCAAAATCCACCTTATCTACATTACCATTTAAACTCTCAATAGAAATCTCATACATTTGTAAGATCACAAATAATCTGAGATGTTAAGAAAGTATTAGAGTAGAGTGCCTACCTACTAGGTAAACAAACTTGGGTGGATTCTAGTTAAATAACTAAGTAAGTTTTACTTGATAACTAAAAATAACTTATAAAGATAAATGCCTGATTCATTAACACCCATAACATACGACACCGATATGATTTATTCAAACAAAATACATTTATTTTAGACAATGAGGATCTAAACGCTTATTGGGAGAGCAACTACCACTAAACATAATATTATCGCTACCTAACAAATATAGGCTTCATACATTGATCACTTTGTGTTATAAATGTTTAAAGGTAAGTAGAGAACAAGCAATGGAATGTGTGATAAAGTTGCCGTGGAATATGATAGCACAAGAAATATTGCGGTTGGTCTGAGGTCGCTGCAGGGAGTCCGCCGCGGCCTACCGTCGCTCATCACTATTCAATAAGCTCCATTTATTGAAATTACATAATTTGTGTGTGAATAATGACGATTGTGATGAATCTTCGTGGGCGATGCGAACGACTTAAACCCGATTAACTTTTGACCGGCATACGATATTAATAGGCTGTCTCGGCCTGCTCACACGTTTAATGACATGGAAATAGGTTCTGGTAAGCTGCACTAGCTGAGAACCCATTGACTTGGTGATTCTCGTTTATTTGTATGGTATTGTACAACGAGTAGGTACCTACAAAAAGGTAAGTTACCTTTCAGTCGTACCTATATAAGAAGATAGTACCTATAGGTGAGTGTGTATTGGAAAAGAACCTACCTATTCTGTTTGTATTTTTAATCCTGTTATTGTATCTTCCTAACTAATATTAATGTGAATGTGAGTTTGTTGGTTTGTTACCTACCTCTTGATGCCTAGTATTAGCTCTTAAATAGTTAACTACTTCTATTGGACTTTCTAATGGTAGGTATTGGAAGTAAATATGACCCTATAGTTTCAAATAGCAGTATTTATAATAGTTGTAAGACATTGCAAAAACACATTTACAATGTACATTACTTTGGGTCATGAATAAAACATAATGCTTTTGTCCGTTACCGAATGTATGAATGTTGCGATCATTTATTTCAATCCGTATTTTAGAATAAAACCATGACATCATATATTTCCAATAGGGAATACATATGAATTATTATTTTTTGACTTAATTAAAGCTCACTCATAATATAAGAAACAGTAGAAAATAATTTTTCGAATAGGAAACTACATATAAAAAAAGCCATAAAATATTATGTCTATCTCTTTCTAGATAGCAAAACAGAATTAAGCATGGAGTTTATAAGGCCCAGGAAATAATAGGTAGGCATACTTTATGTGCGAACCACTCAATAATTAGGTACCATTTACCTAGAAACTTAGACAAGTTTCTAGGAAGTTTTGTCATGCTACACTTCCCAGTCCTAGATAGAAACTATACGCCACTTCGACATCTTGACTCCCTGGTAGCAAACAGGCATATAGCGCCCACACCAACAAACCTATCAGCGATTAGTATACCTATAGTCCTGACTTCCATAAAACATTCCAAAATCTCACAGGACATTAAAAAAAGTGCCTCAAATAACAGATATTTATTTGAATGGCGGAAATTCCTAAATGCCTGCAACAGAATATACGTAGAAAGCGGGATGATATGTAAGTACAAACGATGCGCCCGCGCAGTCCACGGCGAATGTTTACGATTTCCAAGAACACGCAGTGATAAGGCACGACACGACGACGGACGCTCTCCCGAAAACAGTAAATTGTCTAAATTAAATTAAGTTGATGTGGTCACTCGTGATGCCCCACCATAATTAATGTTGTGAGATATGTATTTAGTTGTATTATGACCTCGTTAAACTTTTATAGCGGTCGTTTTACAGTTTTATGGTGAACCTGGTTTTCAAAGACAATTTGATTGATAAGGTGCTCCTTGCGAATTAATGCACGTAACTTTTAAAGTCATTTCATATCACAAAGTGGTAAACAAGCATACCTACAGCCGGCCGCCTGATGGTAAGCGGTTACCGTAGCCTATAGATACTTGCATCAAACGCATCGCTCACGCGTTGAAACATACAAATTAAACAACACAAGAAAATAAATAACAGCTTAAAATAATTTGCTAGTGATGTGATGCCAAAAAGGACTTCCAACTCAGTATAAGCTGGCATTGGTTTTCCTTTCACACATTCTGATTATTTACAGTCATACCTACTCAGTTTGTAAGTACCTACTAGGTAGCTATTTTTTCACATCTATCAGTGATATGTGTATTTCTTTCTTCCGTCAATAATTGTAACTTTCAACGTTTATAAATGCCGTGACAGGACAGGGCCTAAACTGAATAAATGATTTTTGGGTTTGATATGAGAACCTCCTCAACTTACAAATTAAAAAAACACAACTAAGTACCTACCTAAATTTCAATAAGGTTTTGAAATGATCACGTATTTATCGACCATCGCCCTATTATTGTGTCATTAATTACCTAGATAACATTTAAGTATAACAGTAAGACTTATGAGCACGTAAGGTAACCTTACCTCAAGCCAGCCTCAAGATACCGTTGTATGCCGGCAGCCATACTTGAGATCAATCCTTTCTAGGCTTTGTGTGCTTACCATCAGTTATCAAGTAACCAAACACAAACCTATAGGTACAAAGTAAAATAAAAACTGGTAGGTACCATGCGCCTAAAAAGGGATTCTGGAAAAATTGAAGAATTCTCAAATAATAAAAAACCAAGCAACAACTGGCTACATTCAAAGATCCCTAAATATTATAACTTCTCGGAACTAATGATTATGAATTATATTAAGTTTACAAATTGCCTCAGTTTATTTAATTAACTATCCAAATAATTTAGTATTTTACTTAATTAGCATTAAATAAGAATATACCTAATAGGTATATTTGCTTAAAAATATTTTAACACGTAAAATTAATATTATTAAATTATCATCAAGCTTCCGGTTTTACCCGCTTTCTATCAATTAATTTGAATGTTGTCCAAATTTTCTATAGCTTTTTTTTGCGCAGAAATCTTAAATATTTCCAAAAATGCAAATGAAAGTCCCGTCAAAATCACTACGGTCCTTTAGGAGATCAGCCCGGACAAAGAAACATACTTATGTCAAAGAAAGAAAGAAATTATATTTATTTGTGGCACATATTGCTAATTATGTACATCAAATTTAAATACAACAATTTAAAAATGCGTTTTCGAGTGTAAGTAACCAATTTGAATTTGATCTATACACTAAATCTCTCTAGATTGTCTCTACAATGGTTATATCTTAGGCACCTTAGGTACTTGCCACATTATAACGTCAATCCTATCAAATTCAATGTATGTATAACAAAATTAAAACAAATCCAGGTTCAAATATAATAACTTTAGCCAAAGATCTTAGCCGAGTTGTACCAGCATTTGATCACTTAGGTCAAGCAACTCATACCAACAGCCAGCCATATTTCGATGGGTGACCCCAAACACTGCATTCGCATTTAAGGCAGTGGTCTGAGTTTTAACGACTAGATGGCGCTAGAGGTTTAGATATTGAGAACTCCTAATTTAATAATTAGGTATATCAATGTTTTAGCAACTTTGATGCCGGCTCTGAAATATGCGTATTCATGTTTGTAGGTAGGTATATTTGCTGTATTTGGCAAATACTTAGCGACGGGGAAACTAAATATCTAGTAATAACTAATAAATCAGACTTCATACAAATACCTACCTACTTATATCGAAATATACCGACCGTCTAGGTACACCTAGCAAATATGCCAAAGTGAAATATAGTGAAGTACCGCATACTTAAATCTATGTTTAAATTCATAAGAACAACGGATTTAAATATCAACATTTCAATATTTCAAAGTCGGCCGTGGGACCTTCACTCCTGTGAGAACAAGGTCAATGCATCGCTACCCGTCCATATCTTGAAATGCAACTTTCGCACCACTATATCTTTAATTAGGCACGTAAATATTAATAAATTTATACATTCGGTAGTCGACAAAGGCAATAAAACAGTTGTAGGTTTGAATTCGGCAGCGGCCGCCCGCAGTGAGCCTTACCCCCACAATTAAACGAATGAATAACATTAAACAAACGCAGCGTTTTACTGCTGAGGACATTAAGTCGACAGAACTCGTAAACTCGCCACTTGATTGATAAATTCTCGTCAGTAACGACCAGAGCGACGCCCGGATTATGATTGCTACCGAACCACATTAAAATCGCAGCGTTTTGCGTGTAATGCTCCAACATAGTTATAAAGTAGGCCACTTTAAGTTAAAGTGATATCCGTAAGTTGCAAGTATTACGGTTGATGACTTTCGTATGGCATATATTAATTTCGGCCGGTGAATTGTCACAGTATAAAATGCAGCTAAATCAGTAGGTAACCTCGTGAACTCGACTCTAAAATAACATCACTAAGAAAATATGGAACTAATAATAAGCCTAAAGACATGCTACTAGACACTTCTACTGTCTTAATCGCCCAGTATAATAAACACAATTAGGTAAATAGCTTTTCATACCCGGCTTTTTATTGAGATTTTCATACATAAATACCATCCAACTTTCCGTCATCTCCCTGTGGATAACATAAAAAAATTCTTCGATTTTGCAGCCGTTCTGAAGTGATGCTCTTACATAGGTACATTTCGGCAACTGATTTTTATATAGGAGATGGGTTAAATGATTAATTACATACTTGGAAAATGAATACTTAACTTTTAGGTAGGTATGCCAACACGGCGGCTTTGTTGTATCCAGAGAATCACCTCTGCCATTAAATTTATGCTATTGACCAGTTGCTAGAACAGCACTTAAGATGTTACGGTTGATGTGATGATATTATGTTGTCTTAATTCTATGAAAGAACACATTTTCCTTTACCCATTACGGTGTATTGAAATAGGTACTTACTTATTACATCTTTGTTTTGTGCAACTCTTAAGGATTTCGCAACTAGAAGAGCTGCTCAGCAGTTATATAATACGATAACATTCTTCTCATGTTGTAAAGTTTATATAAAACAATGTAACATACCTAATTGATGTCAGCAGGCTGACAGGTGACAGGCGTTCCACTTAGGGGTTAATTTCGCCACATTTGCAACTTCATACAATATGTTTCAGATCTGAAATGAATTAAATAATGTTAAAACTGCTTCTACGGCAGTACCTATTAATATTTATTAGTCAATTCGCAGCAAACAAATAAATGATGATTTCTAGATATTAAACATAGATACAAAAGTGGCAAAAACCCACTACCACCGTCACATATGGACATAAATCTATAATAGGATAATTGCTAATTTGTAGCAAAGGGAAGGCTCTCAAGTGAAACATACCGGAACAACTGTCAATTTTCTACATGGGGTATCGGTACAAATTACCCTAACCAGTACTAACGTTTCGTGACAAGTTATCTGTAGCCGAAACCTCTAGGTAGCTTATTCTATAATTCATGACCTTCGTAAGGATCCCAAACTAAGCAGAGCTTGTACTATGGAAACCAGATAACTGATATACTACATATACTACTTTTTTTTTTTGTAAATACAAAACATTGCATTCCACGTTACTACCACTGAGCTATAATTATATTATTATATAACCACTGCAAAAGCATCAGTATTCTTTTTAAGTTACGAAAAATTAAGATACCAATGCCTTCAGATAAAATATGTGCTATGTTAATGCCATGTAAAATAAAAACTATAAAACAACCTTTTAGGATTCGTTGATGAATATTGTCAGTTTGATGTTGAATCTGTGTTAAATGCAGTATACCGTTACGACTCAAAAACTTTTGATGCCATGAAGTACCTGCTTCCTCTATAATACATGCATAAGTATATTTACGGTTTTGTGATCTATATTTACAAACACACACATATTAAAAAAATAAATGTAAATGTTAGGGGATATTGCATTTCGACTCGATTCTCGCTTACGTGTGAAATCAGTCAGTGTCAAAATTTAACGACCGTATTAGGAAACTTAAAAATTCCTTTGAAGCACATTGCTTTTCTTTTGGGATTCTCTCATATATATTGACCAGCTTCCTGATAGAAGTATACCTGTTCTAATAAGCTCCACATAAACTATTTATGTAAACATTTTAGGATAACTGTATCAGTGATTCTGAGAATCCGTACCTATGTATCATCGTGTCTAGTTAATTGGTAAAGTAGTAGCGGTAGGTAGTGGGGAGTGGGTAGATTAATGAGCGGCTACCGCTGGCTTATCGGGCAGCATCTGGCGCATGACTGATCATCTGTCGTGCGCCTGCGCCTCTACTCATATAGTGTTGTTTTCATGATTTTTATCGAAGTTTTGTACTGGCAGATCCACAAAAAAATGCTTTGCTTTGTTTTAAGGAATCTTTTGATATTTTTATAAACCTAACCTAAACCTACCTAGGACCTAAACTAAACATTTATACTACTTTATGGAAAATAACCTGTTTTATGATAAACGAACTAATAAGTGAAAAGACATGGAAAAGAAATTCAACTTCACTAAGTTCTTCATCAAACTATCTTTAGCATAATTTTGCAAAAGACAGAATTAAAATGGAATGGTATAGCTATTTAAAATCGTATTTGATCATTTTCACATATTTCTCGCAGTCCTTAATCCTGACAAACAAGTTCAATAATTGTGCAGATCTACCGCACAGTCCAATATAATGACTATAAATGCAACTGCTATCTCCATTTATCGATATGACCATAAAATAATATCGATAAAGATTCTTAACATATCTATGGGCAACCCTACCGGTCGTGATATGACAGTGGTCCGCATAGCTTCTCAGAAGTCGTACTCATTGAATACCTTACGAGCACCGTGGACCATTCGACCAGGCTTTTTTCACCGCACCATAGTTTTATTGGGCGCATTCAAATATTTTTGTTTAGATTAAATGACGTTTAGTCAGTAGATCGGTACATTAGGATTAATGTTCTACATCAGTTACTTTATCCAGTATAGTTACTGAGAACTGTTGGGAATCGGATATTCAATGGACGTGGACACGTACGATTGTTTTCTGATGGTTGATGGTATCGATAAAATACCTACCAGTGTTACGAAACTATTGGGTTTCGTTCTTAAATTTATGTTGATTTATCATTTTTGCTTGCATGTGCGGATGTTTGTGACATCCAGTCTTCTTCGTGGATGTTATGTATGTTGATAACTATAAATATCGTGGTCTATGGACATTGATCTTTATGTAGTACCTATATCAATTTCAACTTTGATCAAAATGCCTGTTGAAATTGATACCTAAATATATCGTAATATACAAAAACCTATTTCCCACCTATGTACCTACGTACAATCTATATTAGATTTGATCATCTATATTTGATTTATGGTTGTTTGTAATTTTATCCAATGTTTTTTTTTTTATAAAAATTATATGTTTTTAATATGAAACTTTTTTTTTATATACTACTAAGGTAGCAAGCAAGCATACGGTTACCGTCGCCTATCGTCAATGTGTTGCTGAACTGTTACAATGGCGAGAAGGCAAACTGGCTCTCAAGTGCAATTGCCGGAACACACCGGTAGGTGCTTGGCGATAAATTTTCAACTTGAGGGTGGTAGCCAGCCAGATGGGTACTACAAAGTACCCTACCACCGTGCAATAAACTAATTCTAAAATTGCGAAAAAATTTCAAACTTTTTATTTTAATCGAGCAAAGTTAATGTCTTGTCACAATATCACCATTATAATACTAATACCCAGCCAAAGTTGTAAATAAGCAATATGTTTTTAATATAAGTAGGTATCTAAAGTATAACATAAATCTTATCGCAGAAACCAAACTGGGAGCCACTTGGACTTATAATTAATTGTTCATTTAAATACAAAGACTAATTTAATAAGTGACCCGACTCCCAAATGTCAAAGCCGTACAAATAAAAAACGACAAAGAAATATTGAAGAAGGATGGCGCTCCGATGCGAGCAGAAAGAACGCCCATACTGGTGTCATGGGAAAATGTGACTTTTTTATACTCCAAATAAATTGGGAGTCATTTTTTAAAGAGCCTCTTTTTTGTTATTGAGCAGTACAATGGGTGGACACGAACGACTGTTAGGTAACATTTTTAACATCATTATAAGTGAAAAGATGTGAGTGATGACGCTTGTCTCGGCCTCGTTGCGTTAGGCCTCGGGTAACCTCTTCCTGGAATAAGGATTTATTTATTTTGGTATTGAAATAAGTTGAGGGCCTTCATTGTTCATCGTCATGTACAAAAGACAGAATGGTAAACGACACATCTATGCTTAGTTTATGAATCTAATACTCTTTGCTTATCGTTATATCTCGCGCCAAATCCACTTGACTTTTAATATTCCTTTGTAAAATTAATCAATGTAATTTACAAAACGTTTCAATAAAACTGTCAATAAACTCTACCAAAAGTATATATTTCAAGTTTTCACCCAAATATAACATAATGTTGTCATAAAACAATGCAAATCGATAACAATCAATCCAATACTTCCGTTTCGAAATGGGAAAAGGTACCTACAAAAATATATTTTTTCTAAAACCGACATTCCTTTTAGAATACGTGGGGACCGTGAGACCGCCCCCTGCGGTCTGATGGACCTCAGGCTGAGTAGTAGCGCCACTCAAGACCCCTGCTGGCTTGTCACTTGTTAAACTAATCTTTCATTTTAAGTGTAGATAATTATAATTTAATTTAGCCAAACAACACTGCAAAACATAATATTTAAAAAAGTTCCATCCGATGATAAAACCTGCATAGGATCACTTTCGTATCTATTTGTCTGTAAGCCTTACACAGCCTAGAGTTTTCAATTTTCATTGGAATATATAAAAAGGTTACTTAAACCAATAACATTATCAGTCTTTCATAGTCCAATGCTGTACATAGGCCTTTTTCAGTCCACTGCTGGACATAAGTTTTTCATGCTTTCTTCTTGCTTTCACTGCTGGAGCTACCTAGACACATACCTCTCCTAGAGCACGCAGCTCATTCTGGTTTCTCAAATAATATATCAGATAGCATAACGGTAGGTGCTTAGCTCTATCTGTAGGTAAGTACCAAAACCTCAAAATTCTTGTAGAAATTAATAAAAATAAATAGAAAGTACTTATATCACATACCATTAAACAGACACATATAAAATTAAAATGTATTTAATAGACATATAATAATTCAAATAAAATATCAAATGTATTACTAAAAGGGTATATTATTTACAAAAACTTTAAATTCTCTGCTTACAGTCGAACCGATCATTTAGATATGTGGGTAACCTTCTTTTTTTCTAAACTGTAAGAGCACCATAACCGTCTATGATGTTCAGGCATCGACATACAGATATATCTGGGACGTTTTGGGTCGAACATACCCCGAGAATCGATAAGATATGATAAAGTAATGGCCGAGATACAAGCCGCTGCTACCGAATCTGATACGCTACAGTAGCGACGCAAGCGGTCACTCACACCACTATACGCTATTTGGTTTATTAAATTCCATTCTAATAAGCATTAGATTGACATCTCGGGCCGTTTACATAGCGCTATAAACAGAATAGATATGACCAAACAAAGAATTTCCAAAACTACGGCGTGGCGTGTACTAATTTTATATCACATTAAACGCCTCACGACGCTCTGCTAAAGGGCTAATCTAAAAGCCATCAATACACCGTTATCTAGAACGGTGACGGTAAACCAAGTATACGATCCATAAATGAGTCCACAAAATGCCGCGTTGAGGCCCTAATCGCCGGGCAGATATCCACGAGGAAGAAACTGCCAATATTTATAAAGCTAAACATAAAATACCACAATAAAACGAAATGCGTCGACGCGCAAAAGTTTTATGCTAATCGACTATAAAAATATAATAAAAGTGTGACCTTGGTGGACGCTTCGGAGTCCCGTCGTTCCGTTATTAAACTGAGATGGTGTTCAAAACCATATATTGTGTCTACATAACATTCAAAATCTGTCATTCTGTATTACACCGAACATAAATTTAACATAACATTAACCGAGAACCGATGTTGATTTATGAACTTCTAACTTACCCTCTTAAGAAGGAGAAATCTTTTATTTTTCGTTTATGACGAGAGTAGTTTAGATACATTTGTGATGTAATTCATTAGTTGGTCACAACTTTGAAGTGCTATTTATATTTAAGTGGTCTTTTTGTAACAAACAAAGCCAGTGGTGTAGCCAGGCTGAACTGATCGGCGGCTAATCACGAACACAGGTAGCGTATCACCATCATCTCTCTCGCGACTCACAATCCATTCCGGTTATTAATGAACCCGGACCATTTTCGAATTTCGCCGCCGTCCGGACAGACTATTGACAGCTGTTTATTTGTCAATGTCTACTTGACTCGATGCGAGGCAACATCCGTTGCAAATATTGGTATTAGTATTCAGAAGGCACTCGCTTTGCTTCCACAACTTTGTCTTAAAACATGCATTCCGACCTATTATTATTGTTCTTAGAACGTCGCTGTAAGAAAATCAAACGTGGCCCCGCATACTTCTTTAGCTGTATCGGTCGTAGCTAGTTTTTCCTCATGGAATCATCGTCTACATTAACATTTCATAACAAGCACGTCGGCAACTATAAGAATTCACGTTTAATATTACGTAGACATGATGCTAATCGTCGTCTAAAAAGTGACCATTGCCGGAAAGACTATCCGTCCGTAGCGAGGGCCCGCCGCTACCGCTGTATTACGATTAATTGATGCTAATTAATAAATTAATTAACCATGTTAATACAATGCTTGAGCGATTCCAGTTTTTCTTCTGCCACGTTCGTATTTGTCCGAGCTACATTTTTATTGCAAACCGCGGCATTCCCTCTTTTTGTGGGACCCTCTCAATACGGCATGATCTCGTTCTGCGCGCATGTTCATATTTTGTAATTAATATATTAAAATTAATTATGAGCATCCAAGAGAATCCTTACGACCTCTTAATTGGGACTATGTTATGACAGTCATTCATATTTTAACGATTGAATCGAAACGCCATTTGCTTCATAATTTATGTCATATTTTCTGATTTGTTTTCGCATTAATTAATAGGAAACCGGCTTTGGAGAAGGTTTTGCGCAGAGTTTGGAGGTTTAAGTCGTTAAGATAAGGAGAGAAGCTTCATGAGTTTTACGAAGCGAACTTATTTGTAAATCCGTATATCCAGAAGAATATTATTATTATTTTTAAGTAATATTAGGTTTTGTTAGTGCGGCGTGTGTGGCTATAAAGATGTAATGACATAAAAGGTAGGAGCGTAAATTCGTGTGTGGAAAAACTGGAAAAACGGAGCAGGCACGCGCTTCAGTCCATTGATGTCGCACCGACACCGAGACGTTGAATATGTTGTCACGTAGAGGATACTTGACTGAGATATTTTCTCAGAAATGCATTCGCTTTTAAGAAGCCTACATATTCCGTTGTTTTCTAAATCTAGATTTGGAAATTGCAGTACGTGATTCAGCGGCACGTGGGCGTAAGGAACTGTTTTAACATGATCCTCGTGTTCTACGAATTCTGTGAATGCGATAAGTAAAATGTCCAGACAAAGTATATCATGTATCTAACCTGTCGTACCCCTTGATGAGAAAAGAAAGAATTTTTGCATTTTGTCATACCTAAACAATAAAACGTAGTACCTACTAAAAGTTCAACACAAGTAACTCTGGATTACTATTGACAAATTATCTGTTAAACAATGAGTATCAAAATATTATACAATGCCCATAACATCGGAAGTAAAAATCGTCCAGAACAAATCATAATTCGGATCGCGGTTAAAACAAATTTTCTTTTCTTGTAAGAATTTTAAAATGCACATGTGAGCAAGCGATCTGCACGCGTCCACGAGACATAAATACAAACTCCTCTGGCACATAATATAACGAGTATTGGAGGCCAATTTAACAGACTTATTGTCTCCGTTCGACTACAATGCGAGACATGGAGGGAAACGAAAAAGGTATACGACTCACGGGGACCCCGAGTCTGCCGATACAAAACAATGGTATTTAATCAACGATGATAAATGCAGTATTCAAGCACGTTTTTTAACGATACAGGCGTATTGTTTTGGCGGGAGCTTACCGTTGAATACGGAGATAACTCGCCGCTGAGAGTGGCTTAGCTGACAAATTGGAATAAAAGGGAAATTTATTCGTGCTTCGTATCGAGCCTTCAAATATATTTGCGTTTCATAATACCTATATTATGATTATGCACTTGTTATGTTTAGAAAGTTATACGTTTCATTAACTAATTACATTATTGATAATGATTTTGATTTGAACTAGCTTTTCACATTTCTGTCTGCATATTTTCGTAATACCCTAGAAGTAATTAAAGAACACATTACCTAATATTGTAAATCTTCGGTTCTTTAACAACTTATTGAAAAAGCACAAAAGCACAGACATTTTCTACACCAGCACATCTAAAGGATAAGGATTAGAAAGGAAAAGTGAAGGATTTTTTTGTAATCTTGACTTTTCCATCCTGTAAATTATTAAAGGTAATCGTCACTTTCTGTCTTTTCTTTCTTTTTTGTGAGAGTAATTTATTTGTGATAAATTTATAATTGGCTATATTTTCATCTACGTATTTATAATATTGTTATTGGCTGTAAGTTTTTCCTAAAAAAAAACATAATGGAATGGAAAGAATAGAATGGGTTTCCACGTTACCTCTTGGTACCATCATAACATAAGCCATTTTGCAATTTATTACGTCATAAGAGATATATTAGTACCGCGAATGTTACGAAGCGTAGTGCTTACAGTTTTGTATAAATCACAATATTTTGTTGAAATAACACTGAGAAAACGATCGGCATCTCGTGTTGTATGGCCGACGGTACTGTTCGGGTGCGATCGTAAATTTGTGCGGTTAAACAGCAGGACGCCCATATTGGAACTGAAGGACACAACGACGGATAGAGCAATGTTTTGATTTATAACAATACAGAATACACCGACATGACTTACCTGATGTATTTCCATGGACACACTGGTGATATGACAAGCTTCATTTGTTTGAATTTAACGTATAGCCAGGGAAAGTGACACGATTTTTTGTATTTTTTTACTAATTTAAAATTATCTTGGGTTTAATCAGGCATGCACATTCGTGTTTACAAACATATAACTAAACCCCTTGCAGAAAACAAATAATTACAATTTATAAATATTAATAATAAAATTTTGCATTGTAAAATTTTTGAAATTCCAAGTTAGAAAATACAAATATATGTAAGCTTTTATACTGGAAAAGTACAAAAACAATAGGACAAAAACACAGATTGAAAGTTTCTTTATATACCTACTGAAATAATAATTATCAATATTATTGTATAGGTATAAACCTAGCCGCTTTCAATGATTTTGTTCGTGACGATCAAAGTCAAAGTTAGATTAGTTCCTGCTTTGTATTGTCAAATATTTTGAGCTTATAAGTATTGAAACCAGCGATATGCTCTATCAAGATGATCTTGATGAGCTATGAAGAAACTCAGTTAAGAATATTTACAATGATTTTCCTATTTCATGACATTAAGTTTTTATCAGAATTAATTAGTTAGTTCATGAATTTATGAAAAGTTCCTGTCTGATATATATAGGTATATTATTTTTGTTACAGCTTGCGTCAAAAGCGTCGACTTTTTTTCCATAACTAAATTTTTATTCATTGTTTGAGCCGCCCTATTCTAACTAAACTAAAATACGTCACTAATGAGTGAATTAAAGTACTTAGTAATTACAAATATTTGCGACAGAAATATGAGAAAAATACTCGTAAAGGTTATATTAAACTATCTGTTGCAGAATCAAGCGTGAAGGCATGTTTGTATGTGTGAATTTCATCTCAAAAATAGCCCGATTAGATTCCCAAACAATCTATAAAAACAATTATGTCGGCCGGGAATGTTGTATTATTTTTTTCGGACGCCGGTGCCGGTGATGCAGTGGCATAATGTGTGCCGATAAATATTTATGCAATTTATTCATATTCCTGACCGGTGGTCCTCCTACGGTGTAGATGTTCAAACCCTCTATACGTTCGGGATTCGATTTCTTGCTCATAAAAAGCTTTATAGCTTCCCAGTGTAAGGTAAATGGCCCATTACTCGTCAGTTTTAGAACTTTGCTGTGTTTACAGCTCTGCTACGTCATAGTTAGTTAACTTAGAAAAATATTTTTTTTATTGATGAGTAGATAATTTATTCCTCCTTATAATAGATATAATATTATAATGATAAAATAATAATAAGGTAATAAAATATTTGTTTTAAAAAAAAGAAGCCATTTGTACCAGTATCCGACAGGTTTGTTGTAGATATCGTCAAAACGTCCTAGAACTCGTCAATTTTTAACACTAATTTGAACTCTATTTGCTTTACACTTAAGTTCATATTATATTTCATAATATTTGAAATTTATTTATTATTTACTAATTTAACTATGGTTTTTGTTTCTCTTTTTTTTAAACGACTTCAAAAAGGAGGTGGTTCTCAATTCGTGTGCCCCGATTACTCGAAGATGCCTGGACCGATTTGGAAAAATCTTTTTTTGTTTGAAAGGGTATATTTTACAGGTGGTCTCATGGTCATCAGGTCAGGATCTGATGGTGGAATCCTTCAACAACTTCAAATTTTATAGGCACTTATATCAGAAACATTGTTTCTCATATACTTTTTAAAGCTATTCAGATATTTGCGTCTGGTAGTCATCATTTACGTTGCTGAGCTGATGATGGAAGGTACAACTCCTTAACGGTTAGGAGTTAGGGGATAAGTCTTAAATATAAGAGGACTTTTTAGACCGTTAGTTATATTATTTGATGTAATGATGGAAGGTACAACGATAGCTTATACTAGGTCAGTGATAAAATATAAGAAACTAAAAATTGAAAAATAAAAAACTTTTAACAAAAAATAGAACCGACTACCGTTCATGTTTCATGGAAAATATCATGGCACCGCAGACTTCAAAGCAGTGTCAGGTTGATTAGAGTTCCTACATGGTTATTTTATGCATTTTAGTGATTTGAAGTCGGTTCTATTTTTTGTTTATAGATTTTTATTTGTAAATTTGTCAGTTTAATAGGTTAGTTAGATAGTTTTAATTTATTATAAGAACCTGTAAATTGCTGTGTGGTGACGGCGACGAATATCACCACCCCATCTCATCCCGTAGGGGGCGTACAAGTCGTCCGAGGGAAGGTATACCAAAGTACGGACAGCAGCGTATCTCTGAGGACTATAACACCATACTGCGATCGCCAACCGAGCAGGTTACACTGGGATATCATCGAATCGAAATCTGAAGTTCGAAGAGAGACGGACACGATAATCCTGAAATCAGGAAACCTGCTCTAATTTGGTCAAAACCAGGAGCGATCACAGACTGATTAGAGGCTCATTGAACCTCAATGTCAAACTCCAGAAATCCCGACTGATGAAGTCCCGATCCCTTTCGAGGAAGTGGACTCATATAACGACACAAGGTGGAAGCCATACGGCTGGGGCTGGCTGGAGTTCTTTAAGGCCTGCCATACAAAGTGAACCAAAAAGAGGATGAGGATGATGATATCAGAATCGTCACGTCAAAATCTGAGCTGCTGGGAGAGATGCAAAAGTTCGAAAACGCAATCAATAGTCAGTCGATAGCCATGCTTCAAATCTCAGAGCAAAGCTAACCTGACACTACACTGAAGATATCCCGGATGTCAGCCTGTACGAGATTAGAATGGCTCTCAAATAGTTCAAGAACAACAAGGCGCCTGGTGATGTTGCAGTTACAGCTGAGTTTCTGAAGGCGGTGGTACGCCGGTACTTAAGGCCTTTCAGAAGTTATTTAATTCCATCATACTGAAAGGCCAGACGCCGCAGGCATGGCACAAAGGTGTGGTGGTGCTCTTTTTCAAAATATGTACCAGAATCGGTTCTCGAAGATGGCCATATCACACTATACTGGGATCGATCTATCATCACTGACAAGACTATTTGTCGCCAACAAGGCTGACATTGTGTTGATAGATCACCATGAGCGCCGTGCAATGATCGTCGATGTTGCTGTTCCCCATGACGAGAACCTTGTGAAGGCAGAGAAAGATAAAGAAAATAAATATCTTGATCTGGCACACGAGGCTGTCGACATGTGGAACATTGACACCATTGTACCGATAGTCGTTTCCGCCCATGGCCTAATGGCCAATAGCCTCGATAAACATCTTAAGAGGCTCGCGTTTGGCAGTTGGGTCAAGGGCCAGATCCAGAAGGCAGTGCTCCTGTAGACGGCACGTATTGTGAGGAGGTTCCTCTCTATGGAGCCTTGACCATCGGCAGCTTGGACCCTGTTCCCGATGCCGGTGCGGTACTGGATTTTATATTTTTAAATGTATTTTTTTAATTATTATATTTAAAAATGTAAATATTAAGGTATAAAATCAATAAATGAAATAATAATAATATCCTGGGACATTGTTCATACCCATTACACTGCTGAACTATGTTTAGTTGTTATCGAGAGTCATCACAAACCGTCTCACTGCAAGTTTGATGACTTCCAAACTCCCGAACAAGTCGGTTTCTGAAAATGCTTTAGCATAATATACCACATACACACGCTGCGGCAAGCTATACAGAAGACAGCGAACTGAGGAGTATAACCAGCCATTATGCTTAGTATTTGTGGACTATGAGAAAGCTTTTGATTCGATAGAAACCTGGGCGTTGCTGAGGTCTCTTCAAAGGTGCCAAATCGTACTAAAGTGCTTGTATGACAATGCCACCATGTTGGTCCGACTCCAGAACCAGAACACGAAACTTATTTATATGCAGCGAGGCGTGTGACAGGGAGACCTGATATCTCCGAAACTGTTCACCGTTGCATTGGGAGATGTCTTCAAGCTTTTGGACTGGAACGGATTTGGCATCAATGGCGATTCGATTTGCCGATGATATAGTAGTCTGGCTGATACCTTGGAAGACCTCGGTACAATGTTGGATGACCTCAGCAGAGTATCTCAACAAGTAGGTCTAAAAATGAATATGAATAAGACGAAAATGATGTCGAACGTCCACGTGATCATGTTGCACCCACTCAAGTAAAGGTTGGAGACTCTGCACTCGAAGTTGTAGACGACCATATTTACCTAGGACAGATCATCCAACTAGGTAGGTCAAATTCGAGAACGAGGTCAGTCATCGAATTCATCTCGGCTGGGCATCGTTCGAGAAGCTCCGTAATATCTTCTCGTCCCAAATACCGACTTCGACCAGTGAGTGTTGCCAGTGATGACTTACGGAGCTGAGACGTGGTCGGTTACGATGGCCCTCATAAGAAGGCTCAAGGTCACCCAAAAAGCAATGGACCTCTCCATTGCTTTTGCTCAGAGATTCCCTACGAGATACCCGAAGAATTGGCAAACTGAAGTGGCAGTGGGCGGGGCATATTGCTCGTAGAAAAGACGCCAGCCGCTGGAGCAGAAAGATTATCAAGTGGCGACTACGAACTGAAAGACGCAGCTTGGGCAGGCCCCCCACCGCTGGATGCGGGCAGCACAATACCGGCCATCGTGGAGATCCTTGGAGGAGGCCTTTGTGCAGCAGTGGACGTCTTTCAGCTGATATGATGATTACCTTACTTATAACATGTGTAAAATTACACATGTTATAAGTAAGGTTTCTTTTCATTCGAAAAGTTCTTGACGAATTTAAGGTCGTTCTTTAGTACGTAGAATACACTCAAGATACTAGAACTCGTCAATTTTGTAAGTGACACGTTGTTAACGTTGAAGTTTTTAACAAAAAATAATTATTTTTTATTTTTATTTTTAAAGTAATATATATAGGGATATTTTTAGATAGAAATTCAATTAAAATTCCGTTTGGTTTTTATAGTAATACATAATGTCGACATTAAGTGAATGTTTTCAACTATGTCCCAGTTTTCGTCAAAATAGTATTAATTTTGACGAGTTCTAGGACCAACAGGGATTACCAGGTACCAGTAAATGTCATCAGCGATTAAAACAACGTAATAATAAAAATACCACAATATTATATGTTAAATGGTTAGATAATTTACTTGACTATTTCACAAAATAACAACACTTATCAATAGTCTGACCAATCCAGCAAGACATGAGATTTCATGTGGCATGCCGGAGTTCACATTCAGTAGCTGAACTCACAAAAAAATACAAAATTTCGAAGTGCTTCCCTTTGATAGCTCCGTGTTCCGATACCATTACAGTTTTGAGTAAATTTTGCCATTGTAATTATGGAATATATTACGTAAAATATATTGCCATTAAATACTTTTAGGAAGATATTGGTAGAATTAAATAGTTGGCCTTTTTTTACAACCTGACGAGTATTGGGACACTGTCGACATTACCAGCGTTTACCTTATATTTTTTTAATCACGACAGATACCTATGTAACGCTAAAAACAGTATTATCATTAGGAGTTGAGATTTTAATCGTAAGTACATTGTCATGTTAAAATTGCTCTACGATTGGAGCGATGATATAGGTATAGCTCAGTGGTAGAGACGTTGAATGCGGGACGAAAGTCCCGGATTAGAATCCTACGGTGAGTCTGAGCTTTTCATTAAGGAAAACAGTGGAAACGATAGCACGGTGGCTCACCCTCATGTTGAAAATCTGTCACCAAGCACCTTCCGGAGTGATCCGACAGATGCTGAGAGCCAGTTCCTCTCTAGATTTTGTGTGCTTACCACCATCGGCCACATCATCACTGACCACGGTGAGATTGTGGTCAAACACTGGCCTATACATTGTAAAAAAACGTAATTGGGAGTTTGAGTATTAAAGTATTGAGAATTTCAGAAGAATACTACGCAATAGGTTTTGTTTGTAGACCAATTAGATAGCTATACATTATGTTGTATATTAAAATACGTACGAGTATAAAACTTATCATATAACTAAGGAGGATTTAAGGATATTCATTTCAAACCATATGAGTTCATATGGTTTGAAATGAATATCCTTAAATCCTGAAAAAGATTCGAGTGAAGCTACTGTGTATGAAATGGCGCGAACGAATATCAAACACGGACGAGAAAAACAACGGCGGATACAATAGGAGTTTCGGTATCGAAGTGGAGAGGATCGTTGTCAAATCTGGTATCTTTTAGCCGGGGATCGCGGCATCAGTGTTGCAATAAATACGTCTCTGGTGACAGACAAAAAGGCGGGAATGCGCGCGCGCGCCCGGCGGTCTCCGCCGCGCATGCGTATTCCATGTCGTGACGCTTTTTCGATCCTCAAACTCATCTTTTGAAACACTTGTTTTATTTTATTCTATTGTTATAAGCCACAAATTGTTTTGCGCGGTTTATCCATTTTAACCCGCGACTTATACCTATATAAGATGTCAGCGCAGTGCTAGTGGCGTCGAATGCATCTAATATGTCTACTTCCTTCTAATATGTCTACTTCTGTTAATTCTGTGTCTAGCAAGTTTTCCTAAAATTGTGAAAATAAAATGAAATAAAAGGCTTGACATTTCAGTGAAGGAAATCTTGAGGAAACCATACCTTACTAACCTTACTTAGCGCGGTTGTAGGGCACCTAACTACCTATTGCTTAGAGACCTACTAGTTAGCAAATCCTACCTGTAAAGTTATTTTTGCTGTTCTTATCTTTTATTGCTTACTTATTCCACTTTAATTATAATAATTCAACTTTATTCATAATTTATTAATTAAGAATCATAAGGTAGATACGTAAAGTACTTACTGGATATCGATAATAGCATCTATATGTAGGTAAATATAGATTGAATTGCAATTGACGCTACTACTAGACTCATGTGCTACTATGTACCTATATAATTAAGCTAAATTTTAAATATGCTAATATTTCAAAATAAAAATGTGGCTGATATAGAATTTTCTAATTTGACTCCCACCTAATTAAATTCTAAAACGGAAAAAATCTCTATTTCATTGATTAATTTCGTTTCTAGGAAATTAAGAATATGAATTTAAATTTAAATTATTTCTTCGATTTCAGAGTTGGTTCCATTGTATCTACCTACACCATAAAGCACTGCAGATGAATTAAAAAAAATAACCCTGTATACCTCATTTGAAATACAGGAAGTATAAAACGTTTTTTTTAAACAAAAGATGTCTATATTTGGAGCGGTAGTTACGCGAGCTCGTTTGCGTGTCGATGTGAAACCGCGAAGGCTCAACGTAGCACATTCCCTTGCGGCGAGTGGCGAGGCGGCGTCGGCGTCGTCGCCGCTATCAGATGCGCGCGCGCACGTGAGGGCATCCCGCCCGGGCCTCACCCCCTCGCTTCACCTCCCTAACCTCACGCACCACCCGCTTTCTCAGAAACGGAACAGCATCTTCTCAGCCTGTTGGCGCGTGTCCCCACGTCTTGGCCACAAGTCTTCTCGACCAGTTCAGAATTACTCGCGCGTGACCCTTATCTGTGATGTCCAGCTCTGATTTTGGCTAGATGCGAAAGTTTGGATTAACTGCCGTCTTTTAAGTATTGTGGCAAAAGAATGTTTAAAATAAAATGAAAAATATATATATTATACCTAAGTAGCATTTTGTGTCAAATTACTAATAGGTAATCAAAGGGATTTACCTCGTCGACATTATATTGTCCCGACCGGGCCAACTGAAGTCGGCTGTATGAAGCCAGTCAAAATATTTTGTTGACTTTGGCTAATAACAACTACTTATATTTTCCTGAAAACAATTATTATGATTACAAAAATAGTTTAACCTATATAATTACAAGATTAGTGTAAAGTTCTCAATACTAGTCAACAAAATTGTTAAAATCAGAAAAAAAATTGCTACACCTTCTTGGAAATTGGAATGTGAGCAATGTTGCGGAGGCGTGGAGGTCAGGCGGCGGCACAGAGCGTCGGATGCCTCATCGGCTTTTGAATAATTCGCGTTGTTGTACGGCGCCGGTGTTAGCAATTGTCGCGCGGACGACGTTTTACGATAGGATCGTACCGCCGCGAGTCGCCGGCGCCGCAAGATCTAGATCGCGGCGTCCACACACACCAAAGACATGCACTCGACGGATAAAGTCCTCACAGGCGACATGCGCAGCCGCACCCGCACGAGGTATGCCTTTGAAAAACGCAGCGCAAAGCAACTATTCACCAGTGCCGACTCGTGATGGCATCCTAGCGCAATCGCTGCAAGTGCGCTTATGTCTTTATTTGCTCGCGATTGGCATTCGTTTTTGTCGATCACTATCCTTTTTTAAAGCAACAAGCTCACGAGAGGATATTCCGACTTTGAAATAATAATCTATTAATTATTTTCAGGCATTGACTCCTTTTATAGTAGTAACCTTGCTAAGGTTAAAATTTTTCTGCATAACCTCACGTACTACCTTCGAATTCAATGGAATAACATATTAATGAGAACATTTTGAACCTGTCGACGTTCAGCTTGTCTGCTGTTCAAAAATTAGCCACAATGGCGGAGCAAGAAGTGAAAAGTCCAATTGTTGTGATCGGAATGCCATTAGTGTGTTCTTATTCGTTGTGAGTTTCGTCACCAGCCGTGTCGGACATGGCACATATTGTGTTTGCCCGATGGACATTCTTACTTTTTCTACAATATAAATTTAATTCCAATGAACTGCTATGACAGTTTTGGTAGGTGTAACGCAGAGGTGTGTTATTGCAATTTTATCGTTCGTTTAAATTTTTGTTCATATCATATGGGCATGTGTATTTTTAGCAACTTGTATTGACGTTCAATCGGTTCAATACGTCAATAGAATTGAAAATCAGTAGAGAAGTCATGTAAAATATTTGTATTCTGATATTTTTAAGTGAATTTTCATTACATTCAATTTGTTTCAAAAGCTTTGTGCAAGGTTTTATCAGTGCAGTGGTACGAGTATAAGTTTTTAGTGGTTAGTTTTAGTTTTTTACTGCAAGTTTTACACAAAAAGTTTCTTTGTGTAAGGTGATTGTTATATTCCCACTTGAATATAACTTAAGCCGTTAGCTAGCTGTTTAACAAATAATAACATTGGAAATCATCCATTACATACCAGCTTATTTTGACAGCAGTGCATCGTAACCGAGCGTTCATCAATATTGATCAACGCTCATCCCTTTTCAAGTATAAGTCTCAAAAATTCATTCGACTAAAAAAAATTATAGCTTCGGTCATCTCCAAATTATAGTGTTTAAACATTTTAATACATCGCTAAGAAATGTGCGTAAAAGTATAAAATCGAGGGGCTTTATAATATATGTAACGCTGCCTTCTGGCGACCATTACTTAGGTCCGAGCTTGTTATTAAATTCGGCCTTATTTATTTATTTATGATCATGTTTATTGTATGCGACGTACCTACCTCTTTCATTTCGTGTATTTGGGAGTCATTTTTGAAAGACCTTTGCTCATAAAGGAACAATGCTCTGGTATTTGCGACTTTGGAAGACTGAAAATCTTACGGATATTTTTTTATGAATTTTGTATGTATTAGTGTATACCTAAAATGCTGAGATTTAAACAACTTTGCACTGATTGTTTAGAACATGGATCTTATTATAAGACATTATGTGAATATTATGAGCAACGAGGCGGTGTTGCTATTGTAAAAGAAGATACATACTTAAATAAGACCATGTGCCTATACCTATTAGCTTGTGTCTGCGATAACAATAGTTTACTAATTGTTTGTAATAGTTTATTATTTGTTTGTAAATATACTTATAACAAGTAGGTAATGATATATAATATATATTATGTGTCATATATCTCAATAATTACTAGATATTATAATATTTAGTTGATACACTCAACAAAAGGGAAATTTGAATGACAAAACAAACAAGTAAAATGAATCGCACAAAGGTGTCGATTATCGGCTGCAATTATAACGCCTAGGCGTGATCATTCGACCCGAAAATATGAACTTTAATCCGAACTTAATTACAGATGAGCCGTGATCATATGAAATATCGATTTGGGAGGAATATTCAAACGCATGTTACAGGTGCCAGGGCCCGCCCCGGCCGCGGGCCTCCACACTTATGTGCCGGCCAAACGTTACCTTCAATACACTTTTATTAATTTATGGACAACGTGTACATATTATCGGTATACCGACGCATTTTGCATACCCGCCAGCAGGTTAACAACCCCCGAGCAAAAGTCATTGAATACAAACGAATCATTTAAAATTAAAATATATAAGTTTTCACTGAATCCGTAACTATATGCAACGATCGGGGAACTAAGAAAGTCTTTTTCCTATCTCTCAGATTTATCTTTAAAACCTACTCGGCTTTCTGGGATCGTTTGCAAGCAACATTAGCCGGGCTCGCGCCGTCTTCGTTTTCGAGGCAGATGCATCGAGCACGAATCGAGTTTTCCAATAATTTCATACTCAACGATCGAGGGGGTACTGTATCTCGGGATCCATCTCTCGCCGTCGGCCACGCGCGCCATGCTATGTACGGCCCTTATTAAATGCAAAATATGGCATCTTTACATAAGCGAGATCTCGTTAACATTGCATTAACAATATTTTACAAGTTTGTGTTCTTGCCCGTGGTTTGTTGTTTCGTTGTGGGCCGTGGGTGATGCTGCGTCGGGAGTGGAGGCGACGTTATCTTCACATCGCAGAGTGAACTATTGCTAGACGAAGATACATACATACGACTTGTAACACCTCTCTCTTCGTTTATTTTAGCCTTTATCCATATAAGGTTGCGAAAAACGAACCTTAAATCTATAAATTTTGAAGTGATATCCTCTTACGGAAAAATAATTTTCAGCCGTTTTATCCTAACCATTTTTGTCCTTAATTACGTTATTGGACGTCTTTTAGTTAATATGAATGAATTAATGAATATCCTAGCTAGTACATTCTTCACACACGGCATCTGATTAGTAATTACTCAAATTAGTGGTACTTACCTAAACATCCTAATCTATACTTCTATACTTAATAATAATCTATACTAATATTATAAAGAGGAAAGATTTGATTGTTTGTTTGTTTGCATTGAATAGGCTCCGAAACTACTGAACCGATTTGAAAAATTCTTTAACTAAAAGGAAGCTACATTATTCCCGAAGGTTATAGGCTACTTTTTATCCCGAGAACGCGAGTGAAACCGCGCGGAACAGCTAGTATGTATATATATAATTATAAAATACATCATTTTAATACTCGTGGCTAATTCTAGGAGGCTGTGTTCTCACCTTTTATTTCTCAGTTGTAACAAGATGCAAAAAGATGAGTGTTCCGCCCTTGCAAGCAGGGCGGGGCGGGCGATCGCAAATCTGAACGGCGCAAGATTATTCGTTCATGTTTGACGATGCTGTACTGATCGTAATGGAATCTAGATCCTTTAGTGCAGTCATCATTACTTTAGTGATAATTTTACCGTACTAATATTTTAAAGAGGAAAGATTTGATTTTTTGTATGTTAGTTTGTTTTTTTTTGTAATGGATATACTCAACAAATACTGGACCGATTTTAAAAATTCTTTCACCTTTAAAAAACAATAGTATCTGCAAACAAGTAGCATAGGCATATTTTGAATTTAAAAAAAAATTGATCCCTATAAAAATTACAATAATGTAACACAAGGTATCAAAATTGCCCATGAAAGTCGTTATTATTTGCGCTGCGAAAACTATTGACGATACATACCTACAAACTCATCATTACCCACAAATGATTTTAAAAATGTTATCACTGCTATAGGCTATATTTTATTTTCAAAGAAATTAGGAGTCCCTAAGAAAACTCCATTTATGTAATCGAAGGTACCTATATAAAAATCCATACTAATATATATAACACCTTCGATTTGCCAATGATAGAGTAGCTGAGATCTTGGAAGACCTTGGTACAATGCTAGATGACCTCAGCAGAGTCTCTCAATAAGTGGGTCTAAAAATAAACATGGATATGACGAAAATCATGTCGAACGTCTATGTTGTACCCATTCAAGTAAAGGTTGGAGACTCTGCACACGAAGTTGAAGACGACTATTTACCTTGGACAGACTATCCAACTAGGTAGGTCTAACATCGAGAAAGTGGTCAATCGTCGAATCCAACTCGACTGGGCAGCATTCGGAAGCTTTGTAATTTAATATATTATAAATTTTGTGTTAATATCTTCTCATCCTAAATACCGCAGTGTCTGGGTCAGACAGATTATCGAGTGGCGACCACGAACCGAAAGACGCAGCGTGGGCAGGCCCACAAGGTAGACCGATGATCTTGCGATTGTCACGGGAAACTACTGGATAGTACAAGACCGGCCATCGTGGAGATCTTTGGGGGAGGCCTTTGTCCAGCAGTGGACGTCCACCTTGAAGCATCCCCTTAAAAGAAGTAAGTAAGAGTTTGAGGCAGGCAGGCAGACGCTTTATAGTTACTGTTATACCTACTATTTAGAGATAGGTAAATTTAAATTAAGTAAATTAACAGGGTTTTTATTACTTGACACAAAGTTTCCTTGATTACTTCTTGGATCCATTTGGAATATCTTGCACACTTTTCTTTAACTAATGTAAACCATAATGAATAGACTTTATTTATTTATTTGCTTATTATAGTTACAAAAAAATAATAATGTTAGAACTTATTAACATTTGCAAATAATGCAAATACCCAAAGGCAATTTCTTATTTAATTTCTTGAGGCGTTTCTTATTTGGTTCGTCAGTGGTAGTTATTGTAAATAAATTAGTAGTTACCTTCACTTTACATCTGTCACAATTATCGAGACACACCTGCACACACCGACACACATTTACATAAAACGAAATCGCCCCGTGGACGATACGCCACGGAATTCTGAATATCCATAAACGTAGCTGCCAGCATACCAAGGGCCATACTTAAAAACAAAATTAAAGGGGATAGCCGTACGATAATATGAATTAAAAATAATAAAACAAAAAAATAGGAGTCACGGATCGCCTCGAGTAAGTTTTTTTTATTTTTTTTTTACCGAGCGATGCCTGCGAACAGACTGTGCCCGGTATCTCCTGACAATATCTTTGACGAGTTTTTTATGCGGCATTATTTTTAAATGAACAGATTATAAATGGTTGTTTGGCGATTTAACGCCCAATCTAATTAGGCAAATGATATGTGTTTTCGGGTAAAGATTGATGCGTGATAGGTCATCTTCACTATTTATTGATTTATTAACAAACTTACCGTGAGTGATCACTTTTTGAGTTCGTTGAACTCTTTTAGACAACTGAAGTGTATACAATTTTATTTTACGTTACAAATATATTTGCGTCAGGCTATTTGACTTTAACTTTAGTAGACGGTATAGAGACTAGCATAAATCTGATAGATTATTAACATGTAATTTTGATATAACATTTATTATATCAAAATAACACATTGGTAGGTATGAACACGATATAAAGAGCTAGAGCTTTCTGAGTAACAACAGCAAGGGGAACTTTGTAGTACCCACCTGAATGGTTACCCTCAGAAAATATATGCCAAGGATGTTTTCCGATAGAGCTATAGTTGCCTTCTACAATATGTAAAAATCATCAGTCGAAGAATCGAAAAACCTACGGATATTTGCCAATGGTTGTCACTTTAGCCATATCAGGTAGACCAGTTAGTGCCGGCTTTCTGACATAATAATAATAATAGCTGATATTACTCGTATATCTTATAATAAAGTTGAAAATCAGTCGCCAAAAAACTAACGGTGTGTCCCGACAGCTGCACTTGAGAGCCAGTCACCTTCTAGGCGTCCCTTCCCAAAATCAATGGATAAAGGCTACTACACTAGGATCAAATACTTATACGCACGTAAGTAGGTACTTGGAATGCTACCAGCACTCGTTGAATTGACTGTGCTTGTGTTATGTTGAATTGGGAGAAAAAAGAACATGCTAATTTTGACCTCTTATAGAAATCAGAGACAGTGTATTTGCTTTGATTAGCAATTATAAAAGTCAGTTTTATATATTAGATACCTACATATTATGCTACTTTCATGTGTAAGAAATTTATAAATTAAAATAAGCTTATTGATAATTTTCCTATTGTACCTATAATATTTGATAAACATAAAATAGTAGTTTATGGTACTGTTGCATAATAGTGTGAGTTTAAGTACCGAGCCGAAGACGAGGTTCTTAATAGTATCACACGAGTTTTTAATACCTAATTATGTCCAGTATCATACAGTACTTTATCTAAACTCATATAAATAATGTTATTTAAAAAAATTTAAAAATCGATAGTATTTTTCTACCAACTATAAAAAAAAAATTGCTATTTTTGTGACATTTAACTAACACAAAATGATATATGTAGGCAAAAACAATAAAATAAACAGACACAATAATCATATACCTATCCAAATCCGTGTAGCCAACTCCCAAAAATTCTTACCTCTAAGGTTCAAGTCAAAAATTTGTCACATTGTCATCGTCAAATTGAATTGATACTGATTGATTATACTATTGATAGGTCCAAAGTGAACTTTAATAGAAAAAAAGTTATTTTATAGCATTATCTTGGGAACACAACTGTACTATAATGAATCATTATACACGGGTGTGCCTAAAGTGGGTCATTAAAGTACTGATTTTGATTTCATAATAAGAACATTACGATATGAGAGTAGATAAAAGAACATTATTTGAATAAAATCTTAAAATAAAGTGGTAAATCTCATTTGTCCAATTTGAGCTTTGATATGAACTATTCAATTGATTCTATCAAGAAGCTTTATTCTGTCTTGTGTAAGTAGGTATGTACTCTAAGTATTTCTTGTTTGTCTCATTATGCCTTTAAAAACCGCCATATTTATGAACTTTAGCTGAAATCTTGTGACTGCTGCTAAGTATACCTAAGTGATTTGTAACAAATTTTCTATCTTGGTTCTGTATGATGGTTAAAATTAAGTGTTTAACATACTACATTAAACATTAAACGGTTATCACATTTTCACTGTGTCCAATTAAGTTACAGCACAATTTTAACGTTAGGTACCTATAGTTAAATAGTAGCCCTGATTCTGTTGCTTACGAACTAAACTAATATTAGTCACGTTACCACTCTTTCTTACAAATATTATTGCAAAAGGAAAGGCAATATTTAAAGCTGTCAAATTAGTCCTCGCCATTGTTACTTACGGGGAAATAGTAGTTGGAAAAAATTTACTGGACTAAATTTTTTATCTCTTTCTTATGTTTTGTTGTTAGAAGGAGATATAGTAACATTAAATTGAATTAGTTATTAAACAGCTTGGGCAGGCAACAAGGTGGACCAATGATCTTGTGAGGGTCGCGGAAAACCGCTGGAAGCGGGTAGCGCAAGATCGGTCATCGTGGAGATCCTTGGGGGAGGCATTTGTCCAGCAGTGGACGTCTTTCGGCTGACATGATGATAATGAGTCATTACAACAGAATCAGGTCCAATGACCAATATGGTGATGGATATAATAATAAATTGATTACCTTTTTTTTTATGTCAACTGGTTGACAAGCAGGCTGACGGTCCACCTGATGGTAAGTGGTATACTTAATAGGTAAGTAAGACTTCTTCTAACTAAAAGCTATTATATGAGTATTGAATAGGAAGCTGATAACGCTCATGTGATAATAGCGTAATGTGGTAAATGTATGTTTTCTAGGTAACAAATAGGTGTTCAACTCAACAACGATTCAGTTTTTTTCCAAAACTTGGCAATTTGATAGCTGTCTGTAAATATCTTTCTATTTAAGTATGAATTAAACAGTAAATTATGAAGTAGGTAGTGTCAGTTTTCTTATTTGTATAAAACAAGATTCGCTTAAGAAGATATGGAAATGAACTCACTTGAATTCATTACTGACAAAGCATAGATCTTTATGACATTACCAATTCAGATATGTTTATTGCAATGAAAAATTTAGTTAAAATAAAAAAGCAACTCAGCTTCACCGCACGCAGCGACGTAAAAACTTTGAAACATTCAGCGAGCGAAGGGTCGAGGGTGCCGCGTCTTCAGCCAACATCATAATTTAACGTCGCAAAAAGTGGTGTCTTAATAAATAAATCAACGGATTTTTTTCACCGTCCATAACTTAAGGAGTCAAGGCGGGAAATCGGATGGAAGTTGAGGGCGAAACTTTTAAAAAAGGAAACTGCTCTTGCGGCGGTGGGCCTCGCCGCCATTGGCCAACGCATCGGGGGCGGGAAGTGTCTTGCTCGCCATTGGCCCGCCGCCGACGCACCGTAGGCGCGTTCATCTCGAGACACGAACAAATAGATTTTTTTAAACAAAAGCAATTTTCCTATTCTTCTTGTTGTGGTACTGTTTCAATAGTTTGTTTTTGCTCGGCGACGTTTTGTATTGTTTATTGTGGTCGAGTGCGCGACAATCCACTCCCGGTTAATTCTCAACGATATTAACAAGTCGACTCCTCCGTGCATTGTTCTGCGGGGGCCGCATGCAAATTTTGTAAAAACAACACGATTGTTGTGGAAAACAAACACGCAGGGCGTGTTGCAACAACTCGCAAATAGGAAGGACTCGGTGCCTAGCTTACCTAATGTGAATGTTAATTACCATTTAGATATCGAACCATTGTATGACAACAATGGATATAGGTATACTTTTATAATAACTACCATTCATTCATTCTTGTTTCATTAATTTGTGTAAGATTAAACACTGTGGAAAAATACACACATTCTTAACAATTTATATTTTTTTAGATATATCTAGGTACAGGGTTATTTATAATACCAGTAACAAAAATAATATGAACTTTTAAAAAAAGTTATTCTAATTACATGAATCGCTCATGTGATGAGTAAAATCTTCCTGTCCATAAAATACTCCTATACTTGCCTATTATAATCCTGTGTACAATTATGCTATAATTTACCTACTAACCTAAGTTATATAAATATTAGTATTATGTTATACAAATCTACCTACAGTTTATTATCCCTGACATTGATATAGTTTATTACTTATTCCATTTGAAGCGGCCAAAATTTTATACTTAACCGCAAACGTGGAGCGTTATGCGCCCTAAGGCTTGTATGGCGGTAATTAATGGAAAATGATAATAATAAAGGGAGTGGACTGTATTTTTGAATCGTTAGGCACACTGGTATCATAGTACAACGACGAGCGAATACCTAAAAGGTATAGGATATTAAGGAATCCACGCACCTGATGCTCCTCCTGGGTCCTGGATTGTCCTGGGCACCTATAGCACGGCTCTTAGCCGTCAGAATGAAGCACTGACCACTGATTATGTAGGTTTGATAACACACGTATATTGTATAGTATTTATTATATCTAATTTCACGTACTCGCGGTAGTTTTAGGTGCAATAAGTTTCACTGAGATGCGTTCTTCAGCGATTTAACCTTGACACTGACTTTTAGGTCGTCAGTTCAAATGAAGCTAGTTGTCAACGTGGAGGAATAAAGGAATATGGCGGGGGGGTGAAAAGGATAGCATCACTCAATATGCCTATTTTACCATGTTTGCGAAAGTGATAGACTATATTAAGAAAAAATGCAATCAAATACATGAATGCCATATATGGCGCTAACATTCCTCCGGCCTTAAAGGGTTGCCTTTAAATATAATTATAATTAAATATGCGGTTAAATATAAATGCGGTAATATGTATGTGCGGATGTTTATGTGCGGAAGAATATATCTATATACAATATATATGGTAATATGGTTTTTTACTAATTACTATAACTATTGGGTAGGAAGGGGACATAACTTTACTACCGGACGAAGGTAGCTTCCCTTTGACGTTTTTATTGTGACAACTCGAGTAGTGCCATCCTTAGAAGGATGAACCCTTTCCACAACACCCAAAGGCCAAGAAAATGGCGGAGCATTATCCGTTTTGATAATCACTACTGTTCCTTCCTGTATAGGAACAGAAGGGACATTCCATTTAGCACGCGACTGTAGCTGGTGCAAGTATTCCACGCGCCAGCGTTTCCAAAAAGACTGAACTATACCATCCAATAAGCTATGTCTTTGTAGTAAGTCCTTCGGATTAACTTCGGGCGCGGGTAGCGATGACAGTGGCACAGTTTGCAAAAAGTGAGCCGGTGTAAGAGCTGAAGGCTCTGCGGGGTCACTACTCATAGTTATTAGCGGGCGCGAATTAATAAGAGATTCTACTTGAGCGAGTATAGTGAGAAGCTCCTCGTATGAAACTATTTGCTGTCCAATAGACTTAAATAAGTGTGTCTTTATAATTTTAACCATACTTTCCCAGCATGCGCCCCAGTGCGGCGCAGCGGGTGGAATGAACTTCCAATCTACACGATTCTCAGAAAGTTCTACCTCCAGATGAGGGCGTAACTCATCCAAGAATTTGTAGAGGTCGCATAGATAAGAGCGTGCTCCAACGAAGCAGGTTCCATTATCTGAATACATGCATATTACAGGTCCGCGTCTAGAAAGAAAACGTTTGAACGCATTTAAGAAGCTGACAGTACTGAGATCTGTCGCTATCTCAATGTGAGTGGCACGGGTTGTAAGGCAAGTGAAGATACACAGCCAAGCTTTACGGCTCTTCACCCCCCGGCCACGAACCGGTGTGTACTGCAGAGGGCCTGCATAATCGCACCCAACATGCGAGAAGGCTTTATCAACTTGATTAACACGCTGACTGGGTAAATCAGCCATAAGTGGAAATAAAGGACGCGGTTTCGACTTAAAGCACACGTTACATTTTTGAATGCGATGGCGTATAATGCGCCGTGAAGCCAAAATCCAAAATTTATGCCTCAATAAGGACATCAGAAGCTCTGGACCAGCATGCAAATGCTTGCGGTGATAGTAGTCAACTATCAAATCAACTACATGGTCGTGACGCGGTAAAATACAAGGGTGTTTATGCGTGTATTCCTCGGCAGAATTTGTCAAGCGACCTCCGACACGAATAATACCGTTACTGTCGAGAAAAGGGCTTAACTTATTTAAGACGGGTGAGCAAAATTTTGATTTAATTAAACTACATTTTTCGTTAGAGAAATAAATGTCTTGCACGACGCGAATTAATTTATTTTCTGCAAAATCTAAGTCTGCGGCCGATACAGGATTACCACGTGGTAATTTTTTCATGAAACGGTAAAGGTAGACAATTACACGTAACAACTTAGAATATGACGAATGTCGTAGCGCAAGCGTATAAATCGGGGAATCCTCTGGACTAGTCGTGAGGACGTGCGCCTGGATACGCTGTTCAGGCGCATCCGCGCATTCATTGTCGTCGAATTTATTTAAGGGCCATTCACTTGGGTCGCAAGTGACCCAGGAAGGTCCACTGTACCATAAAGGATGGTCAACTAGCTTGTCCGGGGTGAGGCCACGAGACAAGCAGTCTGCGGGATTTTCAAAGCCAGAAACATGGAAGAATCGACTCGCGGGAATATTTTCTGTCAGTTTTACAACCCGATTGGCGACAAAAGTCTGCCAGCGATGTGGAGACCCGTTTATCCAACATATCACAACCTTCGAATCACTGAAGGCAAATACGTTATTAACGGGATAACGCGGGCTTATAATGTCTAAGACTTTGCGAAGTAGCTGTGACAACAATACCGCGGCGCAGAGTTCCAATCGTGCAACAGAGACAACCTTTACAGGTGACACTTTAGATTTTGCGCACACTAATTTTACAGTATATTTATTGCCTGCGCGGATTTGTATGTATACTACGCCGCCTAGGGCGCGTTGGCTAGCATCAGCGAATCCGATAAGGTTGACTTCACAACCCTGCACAATGCCCAGATGTCGTGGAATACACAGTTTGTTAAGCGAGGGAAGCTCCATACAAAACTGCTTCCAACTACCGACAATATGGCGGGGCGGTTCGGCATCCCAATCACACTTTGCGAGCCAAAGCTCTTTAATAAGAAGCTTGGCGTACAAAATGGCGGGAGCCACCAAACCCATGATGTCCCACAACCGTGCTATCGCGGACAATATCGTGCGCTTAGTGCACTTATTATCAGGGGCGGCGACAACAAAACGAAAACAATCACAAGATCTATCAAAATATAGACCCAGGATTTTATGTGGAACAGACTCTTCGAACATTTTGTCATGAGAGCATTTATGCGTATCTGGTATGTGTCTAAGGACCGCTTCAGAATTGCTTGACCATTTGACTAGGTCAAATTGACCCAGTTTGAAAAATTGGATTAACTCATCACTAATCGTGATGGCTTGCGTAATAGACATGACAGAAAGAACTATATCGTCCATATAAAGGAACGAAGAAGCAGCAGCGGCTGCGGCGGGGAACTTATCTCCTTCATCAGTGACCAGCTGACGGATGACACGCAAAGCGTGATATGGACTAGACTTTAGTCCGAAACATACGCGGTTGAATTGGTATACAGTAACTGGATCGCCAGTACTAAACCGATATAAAATTCTTTGAAACCTACGGTCAGGCTCGCGTAAAACTATTTGAAGAAACATCTGACGACAGTCAGCTGAAAGTGTCACTTCAAATAGGCGGAAATTTATGAGGATGCTAAACAAGTCTCCTTGTAAATTAGCACCTGCGTGGAGAAGATCATTGAGTGAGTGACCAGACGAAGTCTTACAGCTGGCGTCAAGAACGCAGCGCAGTTTAGTCGAGGATTTGTCTTCCCTGAATACACCATGATGTGGGATCGTATATGAGGGTCGAGCGACGTCGTCATTACTTATATTAATAGGACTAAGGTAGCCCTTATTTATATAATCGCGTATAACTTCATTGTAAGCGGCGCGGGTATGAGGCGAAATATCTAACTTACGCTCTAAGCAATTGAGACGTCTAAACGCGGCGGTGTAAGAATCACCTAATAGACATGCGTCATTACGAAAAGGTAAGGCGACGACGTATCTACCACTTTCTTCTCGAACGGTGGTAGCTCGGAAAAATTCTTCACACTCAAAATCATCAGGACTTAGAGTGGGCGGCGCGGATACTTCTTCAAGCTCCCAAAATCTCTTGAAGAGCGTGTCCATCGAGTCATGGACAACGTTGCAACACAAGGTTGAAAGATTGTTTTGAACGATCTGTGATGTAGGCGCGGAACCCATAATCACAAAACCTAAAACAGTTTGAATCGCGGGTGGAACATTAATGTAGTTACTTTTAACTATTACAGGTAACAATAAATGAGACAAAGTTGACGCACCGATTAAACAGTCGACCGGTCCGGGAGTCGCGTAATCTTTGTCGGCGAGCGGGAGCGACTCGAGATGTGTGAACGCATCTTTATCTACTGCCGCCGATGGCAGCGAGTCGCTTATGCGATCAATTACGAGCGAGACGAGATCAAAATTAATATTTGTATTAAATCGCGAATGTAATCTCAAATTAACTGAACCCTTAACTTGCTTTTCGGAACCACCAATACCTTTGACCACCGTTTGCGACGGCGTCATATGATCTAATAATCCAATACGCTTACAACATTCATAAGTTATGAAATTACCTTGAGACGCGCTATCCAACAAACAACGTATTATTTGAGGTGTGTTGTTCGTATCGTATACTACCACTTGAGCCGTAGCCAGCAACACAGTAGAACAGATAGATGTACACTGCCGGTTATCAGTCGGTGAATCAATGCGCGTGGGAAGCGAGGCAGCAATGGACGTTGTACAGAGCGATAGATCGCTACGTTGCGTTATGTGCGGATGACGCGAGTCAGTCGCGACGGGGACGGGTTCCCATGGCGTAGTGGTGAGATGCGCGGCTGCTACAGGGTTCGTAACAGGTTCAGTAATCGATTTAGCGTTATTGAAATGCAACATAGAATGGTGTCGCTGATTACAGGTACGACATTTCAATTTAGACGAGCAATTAACAATTTTATGCGTACGACTTAAGCAGTTAACACATGCGTTGTTATTTTTTATATGCTTAAATCGTTCAGCAGGCGAAAGTTTTTCGAACGCGGTACATTTATAGTAGTGATCGTGAGTAGCATAATTACACAGCGAACATTTGTCAGAAGCCGAAGTTGTGACGTATGACTGTGGATTCGGCGGACTAGTAGTCTTAGCACGGGGCTTAGGACTGGACCTATTTGAATGGTTACAGCCACCTGCAGATGCAGACTGTGTTCTCTCGTAAATGCGACACTGACTCTTAATAAAATCAATGAAATTATCAAGTGTGGGCACTTTTGTATCACGAGAATACATTTGAAACGCTCGTACCGTTTCCGTATCAAATTTTTGCGTAGCTACATGCAGTAATACAAAATCCAACAGATCATCGATTTTCAATGATTTTAATGAGTTAATAGCGACAACAAACCTATCGATAAACAATTGGTAATTAGATGCAGATGGGGAACCATTTAATTTAAGGTTGAGCGCTTGATCTAAATAATTAGATCCTAATAGCCTGACATCTTGATATTTATCGAGAAGTGTTTGGTAAATAACTTTATAATTTTCGGCACTCGGTATTATACCAGCAAATGTAGACTGGACGGTAGGTGACAGTTTTCCTATTAGATAGTACAGTTTGTCTGCGTCTGTAAGCGAAGAATTATCGTGCACTGTGGCGTTAAAACTAGCGTAAAATAACGGCCAGTTATTCAAATTACCATCAAATGACATAAGCTGAATTTCTGGTAAACGCGTCTTAGCTTTGGGAGTTGTCGAGGGCTCTGATGTAACCGTGGGTTTCGTAAACTTCGACTGAACCTGCCTGATATAACAATATAGGTCTTCGAACGAAGAATAACACTGATAAGAAGGAGTAGCTTTGGGGTTACTCTCCAGAAGCGTCTCATTATACTCATCGAGGACGTTGTGGAAACTAGAACGTATATTATCAATCGTCACGCACGAATTCAAAAATGTCTCTTGAGACTCTTCTGAAGCTTGAGCCACTTTCGCTAATTTATAAACATCATTGATTCGTTCATAAAGAGCGTTTCGTTTAGCTTCTAGAACAGTTAAGCGCGGGGTACAAGGAGAAGCAACCTCCCGTTCGCGAGGCATAATGATATTAGTTTATCACAGAAGTACCTATTAAAAATACAATATGTACAACTAACTACCGATATAGCAAACTGCACGACTACTTCGTAGTATTACGGCGACTGCCTACACAGCTATAATATATGTATATAAGTATATAAATACCTAATATTAAACTATATAAACTATATTTTATAAAGGCGCGGGATTAAATTATATTATAATGAAATGAGTACGTGAATTCATAAATATATAAATATAAAATAAATATCACTTATAATGTATATGCCTAAAGGGGCGGGAACGTATTTATATAAGTAGTCCAAAGGCAACACTTTTATAAGGGCGGTGCGTATAATATAGATGTAATGCAGTTAGCATCTACAGAAAATACATGGATATCAAACACATAAAATAAATTTATTATTTTTATGAAGGTAAGTGGATAAAAAGTCGTGGATAACGTACGTCGTACGGATTGAAATTGATACGTAATAGAAATGAAATTCTATAAATAGAAATGAAAAAGGTACAAATTTTAATAGAATCCAGTGAGATGGACCAAATGAAGCGGCCAAAATTTTATACTTAACCGCAAACGTGGAGCGTTATGCGCCCTAAGGCTTGTATGGCGGTAATTAATGGGAAATGATAATAATAAAGGGAGTGGACTGTATTTTTGAATCGTTAGGCACACTGGTATCATAGTACAACGACGAGCGAATACCTAAAAGGTATAGGATATTAAGGAATCCACGCACCTGATGCTCCTCCTGGGTCCTGGATTGTCCTGGGCACCTATAGCACGGCTCTTAGCCGTCAGAATGAAGCACTGACCACTGATTATGTAGGTTTGATAACACACGTATATTGTATAGTATTTATTATATCTAATTTCACGTACTCGCGGTAGTTTTAGGTGCAATAAGTTTCACTGAGATGCGTTCTTCAGCGATTTAACCTTGACACTGACTTTTAGGTCGTCAGTTCAAATGAAGCTAGTTGTCAACGTGGAGGAATAAAGGAATATGGCGGGGGGGTGAAAAGGATAGCATCACTCAATATGCCTATTTTACCATGTGTGCGAAAGTGATAGACTATATTAAGAAAAAATGCAATCAAATACATGAATGCCATATATGGCGCTAACACCATTATTATTTTATTAAAAAAAATATGAAACGTGAGCGTGGATAAAATTTCCTTAACAAATCGTGATATTTTCATAAACTAAGTAAAATATTCATTAGATGAAATGCAAGTCGTGCAGTGCCAGAACAGAATATCAAAATTTCTAGATTGATATCCATATATTTTAATCTGTATCAGTCCATGTTCTGAATAGCTAACGAGTATTAAATAAAGGATGTTGTCATAAGTAAAAGTTGTTAGTTTATTTGAACAGAGAAGAAAATTTAAATAAACCTTTAAATTTATATAAAAGGCTTAGATTAGAGGAAATCACACATTTTTCCAGAATAGTTAGATAATTTTAAATAGTAGCAATTGATACTCTCATTATAAGTATTTAAAATTATTTTATTCTAACTAAGAAAGAGAACATGATAAAACAAACACCCTGTAGAGTTCTAATACATTTTCTCTCATGAGTGACTAGATATTGTTGCAGGTGCTTTTCACTGTTTTTCTTGACTTATACATACCTCATGTTTATTTTTAGACAGAAATATTAGTAAATTATTTGTGAAATTCAAAATGTACAAATTGTTAATTTTATTCAGTGAATCTGTTTAGTAGGCGCGGACGCAACGGTGTCACCCGAGAGCGCCCGAAAGCTCCCGAGATGTTCCAAGATTGTGCCCATTTTTCCTCCAAATTGCGCCCTTTGTTATGCAAAGCGCGCAGGCGCCGTGTGCGGGCTCACAATCGCTCGTTTGTGCGCCTCCGTCCGTGTGACACGGCCTTATCGAGCATCGCCCACCGCCGCAGTTTTTACAATGACTAGTGACTGATTAGAATATTTCATCAGTGTGTCTATGCCTAGCTCATTCTCTTTTTAATTACCCATTTAATTCACTACGGGAGGTCGGTTGACAAATCTATTTTATTCAAGTAACAATGGGTGTTGGCTGACTTATTTATCACCATGAAAGTTTCATTGTATTACGTAGGTAAGTGCGTAGGAGCTGGAACAGTGTAGGTGTTACGGAATATAAGTGATAGATAATTAATTTAAACCATACACGTAATGAGGATATTGTTAGATTTCTGACTTATTCGTATTTTCACAAATTTCTATAGTACACATAGCCTACGAGAGAATGTTTGCTCAAATGCAGCTCACAAAATATAACACGCAGATTTGGTATCGCAACGTTACTGCTACGCTACTACTACCTACTTAAGGCCACACTAAGCTAATGGTAGAGACGTCTAATGCCGAGACGAAAGTCGCGGGTTCGAATCCTAAAATGAGCTTGAGCGTTCGGTATGAAAATATCGTAAGCAAACAAACCATAGCACGGTGGTAGAATACTTTGTAGTACGCGCCTGGCTGCTACCATCCTAAAGTTAAGAATCTGTCGCCAAGCAGCTACCGGTGTGTTCCGACAGCTGCACTTGAGAGGCCCTTCTAAGCTTTATGGGCTTATCACCTTCAGCCACATCATCGAGAGAGTGTTGCCAAACATGGTAAAAAATACGCTACCATCGAGCTAAGTTTCCTCACGATCCTACAAAATCAACTCTACCAAAAAGGTCTCTCGCTCTTTGTAGTATTAACACTCATTATTTTTGAAGGTCTGCGTCAATATCACTAATAAATCATCATAAATAAAAACCTCATCAAGTTTTCATTAGATGCTGCAAACATAACTTTCATTTAGTACTTATTTCTCAAAGCAAAAAATGTAGTTCGTTGAATGATACATACATCTATCGAGTTGAAAGGTTCGATCATTCATTTTACGCGAGTATGCAAGTAATCTACAAAATGAGCCCTCATTGATTTCCCTACGTTGCTAATTGCAATAGTGAAACAATTATTGCGATAATTTTTCCGCTAACTTTATCGTTTTCCAGTTTAAATATCGCTTATTACGTGGTATTAAGGTATGTTTTGGTGGACTATATTGTTTACTGATGGTAAGTAATTAACTTTAAGCGATTCAGCTTGTTTATCGTGGATCGTGCCAATGCATCATATTTGTTGAGTGTTTCGTCATCGGAGTACAGTAGATCGGGATCGTATTGATAATGAAGCGAATGCATTAAAAATATTAGTTGCAAACTCACCTGTTACTATTATGTAAACGCGAACATTACATCCCTACATCATATTTATTGATTTATTTAACTTGTTAAATAAATTGTGTGATTTGAAAAAATCACACAATTGTATTTGTAAAATGATGATAGAGTAAGGTTACTCTGAAGTTATCATCTCTATATGATATTCAGCCTAAGAATGTCCTCCGCTGAACATAGGCCTTCCCAATTGATTTCTACAACGTACTAGATTAGACTGCTTCCATTCAGCAGCTTCTTGCGACTCCGATCATGTCGTCGGTTCTATCCTCTTTTTTATTATGGGGAAATCCTCATAGGATACCCAGTCGCCCCGGGGGGAACGGTTATGCAGTACTCATACCAGCTAAAACCCCACGGTAGTTGCCATCTGCGTTGTAGATGGTGGGGATGGGTTCTCGTGCAGAACGCGCGGCGCTATATAGCCTGTCCCGGGGAAATGTGATACTTACCCCCAGCACCCTCGCTATGCTATCTCACGATGGATCGTGACCACGACGACCTACCGTCCTCCTTTGGGATCGCTTCTAGACGCACGGAGTCCCCTCTCCGATTGTCCAAGACCTCATTTAATCACCTTTTACGATAGCCAGAGGAGCACCGTAGCTGTTATTCTTAGCCCCAACTCGTCGCTTCTAACCTAACCTATGAAAGTGCAAACTTCTATGTAATAGCCATGTGATAATGCCAGTTGAAGAGTTAATTTAAATTCTCCTTTTAACGAAAATAATGTTTCAACATTATTTATGCAGAAGACATATGTATAATGGTATAATGACATTATAAAAAAGTTCACAAACTTCTCTAAAAAGTATACAGGCGGTAAGTACCAGATCTTTGAAGGAAGACGAAACGAGAAACCCTCCAAAGATCACGTGAGATTAGGCGCGCTGTACGCCATGTTTTTTGCTTCAAGCTTGCCTTTACACATATAAAATGCATTCCTCGAGCATAAATTTAAATTTGCTGTGTTATCGAAATAGTTATATAATTTATGAGGAACGAGAAATGTAAGCGAATGAAATATGTGGGCTTTGGAAATGTTTGGTTGCAGCGTACGCATGTTCTTCGTCTAATTGCATTCCTCAAATGAATTTACATGAAATACCTACGTGGCTGCAAGAGGGGAAAGTAATACTTAAGAAAACAGAGCTTACACTTCGATCCAGAGGCCAAATTCTTTGGTAGTTTTGAAACCACTTTTCTCCAAGAAAATATAGTAAAAAGGCGGGCAAGCTACATAGTTCGGGAATTCCTTGATTCATGCCAGGCAACTTTTACAATAAAAGTTTAAGCTGACAATGATGATAAATAAACAATAGCACACGGTGATAGGAGTCAATTCACTTCACCACAAGCTAATTTATGTGGTGGACTCAAACATTGTTAAACCACAAGAGTGGTAGTCACGCGAGGACTAAGCTCGTTCGCGCCTTTGCGGTCAGAGAGACAACTGGCGGAGCAATCAAGCTGTCCACAACCTGATCGATAATTTCCTACGCCAACAGTTAGAAGTGAACCATTTTTTCCCATTTGCATTTAATTTCCTTTCATTCTTCATTTGTTATAGAGTAAAATCGTGTAATTATCAGTTTGTGGGTGAAGTTAAGTGTTAAATGGTGTTATTCGTTTTTTATACCTTTTTTGTACTCAACTACATTGTATCGTACACAGGTTACTTATATGTTATACAAAAACATTTATTAGAAACACGCGACTCTATAGTTTTTGTTTTCATCATAGTAATGAGTCATAATTTTCTAATGTAATACGTAAACGCAAACTCAAAATATCTGTGTATTTGTAGGTAATCCATCACCAACTTGAAATGTAAGGGAAACGACAGTTACTAAATTTATTCGTACCTACTCGACTAAGTATAATGAGGACTTTTAGACAGTTTGTAGCGGTAGTGTAGAGTCAGTAAGTGAAGTAACAATTACATCATTGTCAATAAAATTTGGCAGAAAGAATAGAAGAGCCGCTGCGTACCTACCTATTATAAAGTTTGAAACTCAAGATCATTCCTTGTAATACGTTATTTTTAAATAATGTTAAAAGTTCATTTCCCACCATAAATTATATTATATTATGTAAGCCTACTAAGTAGGTACAAATAATATATTTATAATCATATTTCAGCCTAAACTAATATACCATCTAATAATATGAATAGTACAGATTTAAAAGGAATTTATTTTTAATCATTGAATGGATGTACTAAATAAACTATTACAAAAAAAAAATTGTAAAATATCCTGTATTTAAATGCAAATATGAGTATTGATTATTTTTCTCATTAACTGCTTTAATTTATGAATGTATTAATCTTTCTTTAATTTAATAAACAAAGGCAAATATTAATTGTGTAGAAAGTAGAAATATGAAAGAAACCACGTTTGTTACCTTTAACTTGTCAATTGGATAAATTACTAAACATTTTAATTAAAATTGTTACATGACATCTGCACAGTAACACTTGATATATTACCTAATTACCACATTATATTTGCTATCTTCAATACCATCCATTCTACCATTTCATAGCTTATTTAATGTTTATTTATAGAATTTATTAATTAACTAATTTATAAGAAATGAATGTGGTAAAAACATTGTCATACCCTCATGACTTGAGTCAATACGTCTTGTTATTAGTTCAATGTAACTTGAGTATCAATAAACTGAAAGGTAATTACAAATATTATTGTTTTTAATTAATCAACCAACATAGTTATGTATTCAGTTGATAGGATCGGAACTTACCAAGCTTTTTGCGTAAGTAAGATCGGCAGAAATGTTAACAACTTATCAAAGTTAGAATAATAATGTTGGTTGACAGAATTGTAAAAAATATCATGCTAATAATTGAAAGTAATGTATATGAAAATTCAAGTGTAATCGTAGAGTCGAACACAAATTTTTTTTAACTGATTGACATTATCTACTCTTATCTTTTTTTGCCAAAAGAAGAATGATCTATATATCTTTGATATACCTGCTTAAAATAATAACTCTAATATGTATTAAATAGGTAATAAATTCGATATAAACAAAGTATTTTTCTGAGATGGTCGAAATTTACGAATTGGAGATTTTGTGATATATAACACCGTGAATGAAATATTAAGGCATTTGATAATATATTTACAATATACGAGCTTAATACATAATATTATTTTATTAAAAAAAAAGTTAAATAGCGTTAATGACAGCGTATTTGCGAACTGTCCACAGTAAGCGATTGCATCGTCTACCTAACACCCTTGCGACGACGCGGCGAGGCGACGCGACGTACCAATTGCACACATACATAGATAAACTAATTCACAGGCAAAACTATACGTACAATCATGGGAATGTGAATTACCTAATGTTCATGTTTTAATTTATGCAAATGAGAGCATATGAGAACAGGCCGTTCACTCATGAGAGCAATCTGTCTCAATCATACTAACTATGCATCCTTAAAATTACCACATAGATTACATTTGGACAGGAAATCTGGAGTAGTACAGTACGCCCTCCAGACCTGAGGAAGCTAGCAGGGAGTGAATAGATGGGGAAGACGGAAGACCGGAATGAATGGCGCGCCTTGCGAGAGACATATCTTCAGTAGTGGAGACATACAGATATAGAAAGTTAGCAACTAACAATTTAGTATTTTATGGTTCAGCAATTGTTCCCGCCCATGAGCAAACAGAGATATACCTACGTATATCATAGTAATCTCAAATCTTTAATCTGTTGCAAAACTGTTAGATATAGGGCTATAGGGATATTTTAATTTTGGGCATAATACATTTTGAATTTAGTCCTATATAGATGCTCTATATTTCAGCAATCACAAACTCTACAGGCATTTTAGTTTCTGTATTAGTGATTATCATCTTGATCAATCTTCTTGTTTGACTCTACATGCTATCCTATCTCATACTTCGAATACCTAATACGTGTATCAAAACTAAATCTACACTACTACTTTTTTATTACCTGTCCTCCGGGGTGTCATCCGCGTTCTCAATATAAAAAGGAACCCATGATCTTATTCATATGAGGGGCTTTTTGCATGCCAAATAACATTGTGCGGATGTCTCTTTTCTGAGACCTTACTTGATCAGTATGTACACGGTCTGTAATCCATATTCACTCAATACCCATTACATCGGAATAATTAACATTTCTAAGATAACAAACATAATCTTAACCTATTACTAATTAGACAACACGAATATCACGACATCGATGCATCTCAAATGTCGATTGTTTCACTGATTAGCTAGTAGGTACCCACAAGTTTCGCGTGACACTAGTACATTTCGATCCCGCCCGAGCCTTGTAGGTTTCGTCGCGCAATTTGTTACCGCCGCAACTATTTATCAAAACTCATATCTTAGCGAATATCGCCCTCGTTCCTACCCACCGATTTCAGTTTAGGATGTACCGCAAGCTTTTTCTGACACACGATAAACAGATAGGCGACAATTATCGCGCTTCCATCGCAAACTCGAAAGCGAAAACGCTCGTTTCGTGTAATTTTTGCAATTATGTGCATCCAAATTGAATATTTTTTACGGTTGCATCGCATCCTCGTTTGATGTGCGTACACGCATATTCAAAGCGCATGTCCAATTAAAAAGTATGCAATAACTACTCCATTATATTGCTGAATAATTTTTATAAACATTTCTGACGCATTTATATGCAGATGAAAGTTTACGAGTTCTTTATTTCCCGTCGATATTATCTTAATTTTTTTGTCATCGTAAATTAAAATGGACATGCTTGTTTAATGATTTGTTGAATTAATTGATCAATTATATAAATGGTTTTATTTATTTAAAAAATTGATCATTTTTCGTGGTTATTTCTGCAATATGAACTACCTACTAGTTTATGTACCTACTTACCACAAGCGCATTGTTGTTTATTTATAGCAGCGCAGCGCGCCTTCCTCTCCATTTGTTGGCTACAAAGCGTTTATAGTATTGATTAAACCATTTTTCAAACAACCAACAAGGCAATTAAACAACAGCAATGGGATTTTATTCAGATTCATCAAACCAATTCGAAATCATAATTGATCTGCCATGTAAAAAAATATAGAGGGCTGTTAGGATAGAATAGGCGCCAAAAATACAAAACTAGAACGATGACTGGCCAAAACCACTTGGAGCCAAAAGTCAATTAACGATCGGGGGCCGGGACACGTGGAACCGAACCAAACCGACTGATAACGCAGTACACACATACTTTACACATCAATGTGTTTGTGCCCCGCGGTTTCACTCGCATTAGTATTGAATTTTATAATATATTTGCTCGTCTTTTTTGCTTTTACCATGCTCTAGCTTAGCTTTTGAGACTTTATTTGTTTTTTATCACATACTTACGTAAACCAAAGTAACTGACATAGCATAGAATTGCCAAACTGAAGTGGCAGAGGGCGTGGCACATCGCTCGTAGCGACGGCCGCTGGTGCAGAAAAGTTCGGTGCAGATAGCGGTGCGGATAGACCGGCCATCGTGGAGATCCTCGGGGGAGTCCTTTATCCAGCAGTGGACGACTTTCGGCTGACATGATGATGATAGTTATATAATTGGATGTTTTTTTTTTTATTTCAGATGGCAGTTCTTCCACTTGTAGGTAAATAGTTAGTCGCTATCATAACTAATGCTCTGTATATTATTTTGGTCATAAGGTGTAAAATGTAATTTATCTATTAATTGTACATATACTATAGTGAATATTGTGGTGCGAGGTCCCAGTTGGTCGGCTCGTGTCCGCTTGTCGATATCGTTCGTCCGAATTTCTGCAATTCTGTTTAGAACGCGTTTGGAGAAATTTAACTACATAATATAGTTTTTTTACAATAGATGGGCCTGTGTTTGACCTTAATCTTATCATAAGTAATTATCTGGCCGATGGTGGTAAGAACACAAAACATAGAAAGGAAATGACTTTCAAGTGCTCGGAAGGTGCTAGATTGGCGATAGATTTCTGAAATGAGGATGGTAGCCATTAAGGCGAGTGCTACTAACTACCACAGCTCCTCACAATCACTTTTTTCTCATGGAATAAGCTCGTTAAGCTTTCAAACCGATCTTCGAAGGCATTCGACGTCGCCCTATCAATGAGCTATCATCACTTTGGATTTATCCAATGACTCGCTTTTGATGCATTATGTCAAGGTTGTCTTATTTTGAATAATAAAAACGCATTTAGACTTACCCTAAAAATATGAAATATGTATTTGTGGTAAGATTTGAACTACATACCTAGCAACTTTTGATAGTCATTACAGCACGGAATACAGCTGCTTAATTAATAATTTTAAGGCGATGATAGCTCAGTGGTAGTGACGTCGGATACCGCGACGAAGGTCGTGGGTTCGAATCCTACAATGAACTTTCGGTGAAGGAAAACATCGTGAGGAAACCATAGCACGGTGGTAGGGTACTTTGTTGTACCCGCCTGGCTGGCTACCACCCTCAAGTTGAAAATTTTTCGCCAAGCACCTATGTTTGCTTGCTACCTTAGTAGTATAAAAAAAATAAACAAGCTCTGCTTAGTTTGGGATCCATTTATCCGTGTGTGAAAAATGTTCCAGGATACACTTCATAGATGTAGGTACAATATTATTCCAACATTATTTATTTCTAATAATTTCATATTTTTGGTGATTTATTTACACCTTTTTGAAGTTCGCAATTTTTGGTTATAGCCAACACAGCAAAAAGATACCATATTTACGTTCCCACTTTTCCGCTTCTATAATAATTTCACGAGCAATGGCGCCGCGACACCGCGTGGAGAGGCATCGCTGAATATCGTTATCGGGACAACAATGAGTTTCTGACTGGCTGGCCATCTTCAAACGTAATTCGCATTTTTCACGGGGAAGCCAGTCGCCGCCCGCCGCGTCGCGACGCCCGCCCGCGTCCGCTCTCTCACAGTCAAACATAGCCTATTGAATAGCTTGTCTAAAAATTACATTTGTTCTTTGTTTGCCAATAATTGAGATGGAAATTCCATTTATTTTCATTCATGTCATGTTGATAGAATTTATATTTTCAATAATGACATAAGGAGATGTGCTACGAGTAATTTATTAAAGGTTATTTTATATTTCATTCTTTGTTTTGAACATGATGTGACGAAATGGGGTAAACTTGTTTGCATATAAAACAAAATATTACCTTCAGATCGTTGTTCCGCCTTGTGGGGGCTCCTGCCCACACTGTAAGTTATCTTCAAATATTTTGTGATAGAGTACTAATTAAATGGAATTTTAAACCTTGCATTTTCTTAATTCATCTTGAAATAGATTATAATAACACATACGAGCTGCAACGCTTTTTAACTTTCGAATGAGTGCGATTGTGGCGATATGGCGACACCAAAATGATTTCAAATACAGACAATTTAATAATCTCCGGAGTTACTTGTCCAATTTGATTTTTTTTTATCTACATTATCCCCACAGGTTATAGGCTACTTTTTATACTTGCACACATTGTTACATACTACTTGAATCGCATGACGGGTGTTTTCTCGTTTTTATTGTAGCTCAGTTATCGGCCGTTTACACCGCAATGCTCTCCGACAATTGTAAACAATCCTTTTGCGGACGGGTCAATAGGTTCCGATGATTATTTTGCTGAATCTACTGAATGAATGGTGATATTTTTGTGAATAGTTTCAAGTTTTGTACTGTTGGAATGAAAAGTTTTACGGATAGGTTTGGTAAAAAATCATATACCTAAATGAAGCATATTACCACCTACTCAGATTTGATGCGGCCAATGTGCAACAATTGCATGAAAAATCATTTCATTTCAAATCATCTGACGAAATATAAATTCTATGTTAATTCCACGCCGTCTTACATTGTTCTCGTGATTAAATTAAATATACAAAACTCAGTACTCAATCAACTAATTGTTATTTTATTTTGTTAAGTATTAACTAAAGCTTTATGCTCAATCTACGTACTTGTTTCATATTTGAATTTTCTTTTTCAACCATTCCAAAGCGAAAGCAATATTTTTTAACAATTTGTGGGGGTCGAATGGTCCCAGCATAAAGTTAGCCACACATTGTATTTTAATTAATTGTTACCGGCGGGGTCAAGACGGCCCCAACGGCACCGCGGCATGAAATCTAAACTGGGTCCGTTGTCGTAAAACGCTGACCAATGGGCATTCGTTTTGTATAAACTGTAGATAAATTTCACTTAATCGCTTTAAATTTGACGTGTAAAACTGCGTAATTTTAAGCCTCGGAGCTTTTTTTCACTTTGCGTAGGCTATTTCTCTGGTGTGATTTTATTTCTATCTGTTTTAATTTAAATATTTCCTTCCCTACATTAAAAACGTTATAATAATTAGATACTTTAATTAGGTAACATGAAATAAACTAATTGAAATTATGTTTTATTTTATTTAGGACCGATTTTTCAATCGCTAGATAAATCTCGGATACGCTATTCCTCTGATATTATATCTATCTATACTAACACTGTTTTCAAAATAACAGCCAGATAGATACCTACCCTTTAACTGACTATTGAAAAATCTACCCTGGGAAAACCTTTTTACTAGACAGAGCCTAATTAAATGTAATTAAATTATACTTGAACATGGCACGCATATACTTTGATGTCTATGTGCAAAAATATATTTGAATAAAAGTAAAGTTTATGTCAATATAAGGTAAACCTATAATTTCATCATATTTCATGGACCATAAATAACAACACAATTTGAATTTTTTTATTATGGGACAAAATCACAAGGCTTCGATAACGGCTCTATATACATTCTGTAACAGTAAAGTTTTCAGTGGTCAACCCTAGAGGGGTATAATTAAAAGCGGGCTACGTCCGACGGACGATTACTATGCAAATACGTGTTTGTAAATGTGCTCCTGGCACGACCGTCCACTGTACCCTTTACTTTCTATAAGTGACCGTATTTGTTACCATTCCATGTCTGTTTACCATGATAATCATAGATAAGATAAGGGGCTCATAGTTTTAATAACTATAGCCCTGTTTAACTAGTTTCTCCCAGGTGGATGAATATGCTGTAAAACCAACATTTTGTAAGCTGTTAGATGCTTATCAGTTTCCGATACCAGCTTTGTACATCAAACATTCTGATGTTTGTACAAGTTAGCTCGTTAAATATGTTACTTATCACCTTCGCAACATTATTTATCAGAAAAGGTTGTTGTCGAAAACAGGGCCATAAATAGCATAGAAAAAGCAGTACCTACCTATTGTACGTACAGTTACTTCACTGTCCTTCTATACCTCGGCAATAGGTCTTGCAATAGCCATTAGCGCGTGTGATATCCCCGAGGAGTAATCGAGTTGGTACTCCTAATATATATAATATATCTATCTACATATTGATAAGTCGTATAGATTGGTTATAAAATTCAAGGTGTTAATAAGCTTGTAATCTTCTCGAAGTACATCACGACACACCTCTCATGGCTTCGGGCAAATTTACCAAATCTAGATCATCATTACATTAAGCACCACCCAAAACTTGATTAATTTGTTAATTATTATTATCATCACAATTACAAAACACGCGCCAAAGTACGCCACTAGCAAACAGATCAAAAATAGATAAAATCATTTTATATTTCGCTTGTGGCGATAGGTATGTGCAATTTTATCGATCTCATAATTGCCACGGTTTAATGCAGTGGTCAGTAACAATCGATGTCCTTTCACCTCGTGATTAGATTACCTTCAACCTTTGGCACGAGATGGACTGATGAATAAGAAATTAACAGACAATATCTTGGGACATGACCTTTTATTCGGTCGACATCGATTAGTATATTACAACTTAGGGTTCACATTTTATTATTGTTTACAACAATTATGTCGCAATGTGTAGAAACGGCTTCGTTCACTCATATTTCATTAGGTAATTAGCTAATCTTGGGGTATAAACGGACTTTGCTGGCTTTTATTTTGCATCGAATATTTTGAGAATTTTTATTAACAGTATCTTTTTAATGTGGGAATTTTATATCATACATATCTCTGGTATATTCTCTTTGAAACTTGTCTAGTTGGACTATCTGCAAGTAATCATTCAAAATATGTATCTAAGATCGATCCACTAATTCGAGACACACACATGGCAACCTAAAAGATTGCGCAAGTCAACAGATCCTAGACATTGCGTAGTTATTGTCTAATGAAAACTAATTAACTGCTAGATGGCAGAGACGAAGTGTGTGGCGCGGGGGGAGGAGTAATATTGACAGACAATGCCGAATGGAACAATCATTGGTAAGAGTTAAAGAGGAGACGCTGAGTCAGCAAGAATCTTGTGGGACATGGCTTGTAACTAGCCAAGCGCGAGGCAACCATGATCTAAGAACATTCAAACAGGATTCTATAATAAAGGAGTCATGTTTTAGATTTCAGATTAAAGGTTTGGTTAATATTTATTTACAAGTAAGTAATAATATTTACAACAAATATAGAAAATACAATTTACATATAAAAAAAATCCTCGAAGCGGCAGCTACTGATCAACGGCAAGGTTCCCAGAAGGCTGGCAGCGTTTGCTTAAATATGTTTTGTTACATAAAGAATCGATGGTATATCTATCCTATAAGGTAATGTTCTAAGGGTTCTAAGGGTAATGTTCAATAAAGGTTTCATGAGATTATCCTTTGTGATATTTCACAATTGCCAACTGTTGCTAACTGCAATTGAATGAATTTTTGGAAAGATTACAAATTCAAGCAATGAAGGTTTCCTGTAGTAAGCTCTACGAGGTTGCAGCACTGTAGCGAAGGTCTATCTATCAAAATACATGGGCGCCTTGTAGTTTATGTTTTTTTTAAATTAATTATCTTTTAAATCATTCACAGATGAAAATATAAATAAATAAAAGGAAAGTGTGACTACTTGACTGACTAACTGACGGATCTATCAACGCACAGCTCAAACCACTGGACGGATTGGGCTGAATCGAACCCTAAAAAAGTGCAAATACAATAAATATACCGTTTTTATTCATATTTTCAGTACATTTTGACCACACGCCTACGACAGCGACATCTGTTAGGTTAATTTTGTCATATTTGCGCCTTCATAGTATGTTTCGGATAGCATTTCATCGACATATCTGTTTTGCCTAAAATTTAGCTATATTACGAAACTCCATACAAATCTGTCAAATTAGATGAAACAAAAGATAGTTGACAGGTCTATGAAATGCTCCTTGGCATTTCATTTACTTAGGTATTACTATTACAGTATTATGGACTACTATTTTCATATCAGCAGTGAATCGTTAATATCTATCGAATTAATTGAAATGTAGATTTCCTGACTTACCATATACAACGAGATATTCGGTCAAATATTGAATAGGTTTACAAACATTTTGTGATACCGCATCCATTTTGGAACACGCATCGCTAGTCTGTTCGGTTAGTTAACCCGCAAAGACGCCGACATAACTTCATTGATTAAAGTTCATGTTAATCGAACGTTCTAAACTTTGATTTTGAAATTTGCTTCTTGGTAATGTGAGGTATGCTTTAACATGGAATTTAGGAACAAATTGTTTGAAAAAGGAAAATCTGCAATTGATTCTTAATACGCTGGTTTTGATGCATATTTTATCAATTCCAACAACAATTATAATTCCAATACACTTTCAAATTATTATATCTAGAACATAGCACAGAACAGCGACATACCTACAATGTTGGAATTAGAAAATAAGCACGAAAAATTTTGTAGCTTTTAAACTAGTGGTAAGCAAGAAATGGTAATATTAGAATTGTGCTTAAACTATGTCGCAAACAGGTTGTTGGCATTTATGGTAATCAATAGAGTACACACAACGTGAATGAAGTTTTTATGTAGGCAATAGTTTTACAGCAATTTTCTACTAAACATGAAAGTAATTATTATTGGTGACGAAAGTTCATACGAAGTTCCTTAAGTAGCTTTAGATAAACAATAATATAAGAAAATGCAATCTGAAGTCCTGAATTAATAAACCTTCGAAGTATTTCATACCTACCTACCAATTTTAGCAAGCATCCGTCAGATGTTCATTTGATGATAGCTCAGTGGTAGTGACTTCGAATGCTGAGACGAAGGTCCCGGTTTCGAATCCTACAATGAGCTTGAGCTTTCGGTGAAGTTAAACATCGTGAGGAAACCATAGCGCGCTGGCTACCACCCTCGAGTTGAAATCTGTCGCCAGTTCTGCACTTGAGAGCTAGTTCCCCTCAAGGCTTTGTGTGCTTACAACCTTCGGCCACATCATCACTGACCACAGTGAGATTGTGGTCAAATACGGCCTATCATATATAGTAACAGAACCAATATAAGTAATAGAACCAATTTTTTAAATAAAAAAAATATTAACATAATAAAATTCCTCTTTCACAGAATTTGTATCAGCTAATTGGTGTTATTTAGCGCAATAACTAATAAACAATTCCCCTGCGATTGCAGTGCGGTGGGCTGTGTGCGAGGGTGCGTATACGCAGCGAGCGAGCGGCGCGTGAAGATGCCGCGATACCAACCGCCAAGCCACATGACGTGTCTGCGCTGCGCCCGCGGCCGCCGACTGCCGCCGTCTCGCGCACTCGCGCGTCACCGTACGTTTGCGTGTCACACTCGCAAATTAGTTCACTGTATGGTTTTTATACAGTGATACTTATTTGTATACTTATAGCTTTCAGTCCAGCCCAAATCACAGACCCACTAAACTTACGACGGCGTTTTCATATTCTTCAAAGAAAGAGTAAGTACTCAATCAATAATAATTGTTCGTATTTCATTAAAGTACTATAGATTGATAGAAACTTGTTACTTTTAATTGAAAACTCATGCTTTCAAATTTATTGTCAATAACAGCAGAAGGATAAATTGGATAATATTTTCTTCTTCACATACCTATAATTGAAGAAATAATACTGTCCGTGAGATAAATTAACCTAAGAACAAGAGAACAATCAAATAAGTGGAGGTGTGTCGATACACATAGTCTTAAATTAAATTAATACAGAACGTAAGAGATCGGCCCAACCGGCACAATATGTAGGCGGCATGCGAAGCGCAGAAACCGATGATTGCTTTCTGATACAAACTTACGAAACCGTACACCGTTAGTAGACAAACTAAAAATTAAAATAGCTAAACGGCCGGTGGTGAGGCGGCTAAGCAGGCCAATTGTAGCTCTCAGCGGGCGGTTCGCCTTTCATTATTTTATAATAACTCGTATAGAGGGCGAACGAAACCTCCGTGTCATGCTGCGGCCGCGGCCCACGGCAAATAACCAAGTCTTACCGAATTAATTGCCCCATTCTGGGCGGTAACGTCACTCCGGCGTAGATCAATCGGCTCGTTGTCATTTCCGCGAATATCTAGCCAACTTACCTAAGTGACGTTCGTAATTATAGCATATGTAGAAAATCCATGAGAAACTATTTTGACTTTATGGTGTAGGTTCGTCACCTATATTTATATGGACTTTTATTAGGAAAAGATTAATGAAGACAAGAAGAGAACTGTAAACCTTACGTAGAAAGTTGTTGCCCAAATCAAAATCTAATTCATATAATGGTTGATATTGCTTCATGAAATAACAGAACTGTATTTCAAACTTCGTAAACTTATTTCACACAATAGCAAGCATTTACTGTCTTTGTATTTGTGTCATTTGTTTCGATCGATAAGAACAAAATTTTATTGTTTTTTATTGATATCGAATTGTTTTTTTATTTACTTTTGGTAGGTACAGTTTGTTCAACAAACAATTTAATTTTTATTTCTTTATTATTTTTAGTATTTGCGGTGCAATAACACAATAGTTGCGCGGGATTTCCAAGACTGGAATGACGCATACTAAGGCGTGTCTTCCTACTGTACATTGTTGATAAAATTCGTATCAATTTCTTGTTCATATAATAAAAGGATTAAATTTAAATACTTATGCTTAGCACTTACCTATTACCTGCACTAATATTATAAAAATAAGTCCAAAAACCAAATCCCGACTACTGAAAAATCACTGTCTAAACAAGAAAATTACCTCATCTGAAATTATTATGTACTTTTCAATATAATTTATCGTCTATTATATGAAAAACTTACATTATCTGATATATTTTAATGATATATTTTAATGTACCTTTTTAATACATACGTACTACTACTATTCATAGTTATGTTTAGAGAGCAGTGGTCATATCCTATTTTGCCCTAAAGCTTATGATCTTACTACTGTTAAAATGTATTGTTTTGTTAGCCTATGCAGCTATGGTACCTAGCTGAGTTCGATTGATAAAATGTATTTTTTTTTCACTTGTGTGTGTGTACATAAAAAAATAAAACAATGCTGCAAAAGAGTGTAAGTCTTCCACATGAAGACAATATCGTACAAAACAGACAAATATTTTCGATGGCAGGTAATTGTTAAACGTTATTATACAGATGAAAAAGGAAAACCTCTGCATCTTCTCGTATAATTGGCTTACGTTATTGTTTCATAAGATGTTTCGTCAAGGATATCATGTTGGGCTACAACCGGGCGCCGTATTCTGTTCGTAACATCTGTACCAATCGATATAGCACTCGATCCGAACCCGAGATTATGCTAAAGCGATGTTGAGACGTGTCGAACTCACCTATCTCCGATCGATATAAATCATCTTATTAACTATTGTTTCGGGAGGTGTGGTGTGAACGAGGCGAGATTTTATCGCCTCTCTGATGTGTTTTAAATTAACATAATAGGTTTTGTGAATGGGTATCGCCTTTCTGTGTTTGTTGTTTGAATGCTGAACGGTTATGGGAAACGTTTTGCGTCCGTATACCTATAATGTTTTAATCCCGTTTTGTAACTGGCAAGCAATTGTAGTTCGTAAAACTACACTCGATATACTAGTTATCATATATAACTCTAACTACCATGACTCTTTAGTTTTACAATCTAAATATATTAAAAAAAACTGATTAGACTGAGACTATACTGACTGATCTATCAACGCACAGCTCAAACCACTCGACGGATCGATTTTAGCAAATTTGCCATACAGAATAAATACTAAGATAGGATTTTTGAAAATTCATCCCCTAAAGGGGTGAAACAGGGGATCGCGAGTGAAAGGTGGAGAAAGGGCGGAAAGCTAGTAAGCTATAATATTCAACTAGTACTCGTATAATAGAGGTTTTATTTCAACAGCTTTTAGTTCTAAACCAAAACAAATTGTACTTCAATGAGATAGTGTCAGATCGTTTTCTACAATATCTTTAAAACTACAATCGAAAATGTATTGTCATTCGAGAAACTCCTGATTCGAGTTAGGTGATATAGCCAATATAAATGAGGTGCTTGCCGATAAATTTTAATCCTTAAGATGGTTACAGGCCAGCCTTCCACAAAGTACTCTTCTAACAAGCTATATACGGTTTCCTTACGCTGTTTCTGCCACCACTATTTTCCACTACGATTTTCATAAATGCATTTATCATGACTACAATCGAGCTATAATTTCCTTAAACTTACCCTATAGGTTATTTTTAGGAACATGTAGCTGTCATCACATGTGTAAAAAAAGTAGAGTTTATTGCCCCCACTGATGGTACCTACATCAAATTAGTATGTACAGTGCGGTCTAGCCGGCAAACATGAGAACATTGCGGCTCGCTGACTCATCTCGATACCAGCATTTACTATCATCTTGTCTCTACAGGGGGATTTCAAACGCGGAAATGTACAATGTGGCCAAAAGTGGACATGACATGGTAACTAAATTAAGAGGCCAGCGATAAACTATGTCTTTAAAGATGTTTTATGTTACAATTTTAAGGAAATATAAACATACCTTGTATCAGATACTAGGTACGAGTCATGGAGACCAAAACAGTTGAATTTATTTCAGCCGTCTATAACTAAGTACCTACTGAAGGCGAGTTATAAATTAATAACAATGCAAGATAAGGTACAAAGATAAGCTTGCATTTCGAATTAAATTCCTTATTTCTAAGGGTCGAGATTCCCTCACAGAGGCGTCTTCTGATATTAAAAAAAATAATTAGACTGTTTCAGTTCACGTAAAGTTAATAATTTATGGTATAGGCCCAGTTTAATTAAAGGGTTTAACTAAACCAAATAAAAATATATGTTAGGGTTTTAATTCAATTAATTAGCTATCAGTGAAATTGTATATTTTTTCCAATTCATCCTGTGAACATATAAGTACAATGCAGCTTGCTGAACATTTTTTTCGAACATTTTTAATTGCCTCAATTTAATTTTTCTGTTATCCTTGTTACTTTTTGTGGGCCACAGTGATGCGGTTGTTTTGTTTCACCGTAGAAATTTCAAAACTGGATGCGGCAATTCTTTGCAACTTTCTTTCATCGTAATTTTTGTATCGGGCTTAAAGATAGCTACTGTAACTAGGTATATGAATTATTCTTAGTTGAATTTAAAACAAATGATTTCTTTTAATATCATTCATAAAGCTTTAAAAACAAAGTCAAAAATGATTCAAATAATAACCCTTTTCTTTACTTTAAAATAGTTACTAAGTCCAATACAAATGTTGGATCAGCCATTATCAACAGAAGTGATTTACGTATGACCATGTAGGTAATTTACCTGAGAGATTGGTGAGGCTATTCCAGCAAAATCATAAATCTTTGTGACCTTATTATAACCGTGTTATGACGGGAAGTGATTGTTGTAAATATGATTAAACTAGGTAAGTAACTTAGCTAAAACTCTATGCCATATAAATAAATACATTGTTTTGCTTAGAAAAAGTGTTTTGTACTACTTCCGATGCATTATTCACTGAGTCATAAATTCTTACATGACCGGTGCAAAATTCTCGCAACTCACAATTGTATAAACGTGATTTTTTTCTTTTTTCCTGAAGACAACTTATATTTATTAGACATTTTGCGTCTGTTAATTGGGCTCAAAACTAGAAAATTTATCAGAATTTAAGTATTTATAGATGCATGTTCCGTATGTGTACTTTTACAATAAATTTCATATCAACATAAATAATATTTTTTATGCGGAAAAAATATATTCTTTTCAAGGAGAAAGCGCTCAGAAACATGTAAATCATAAAATATTCTTTTTCGAACAGTAAAGTGAGTGTTTTCTAAGTTTTATGTACACTTTTTTAGTTGTCTAATACATTTAATTCTAAAGTCAACATTTCTATCTCTATATAGTTTAAAAGGAATAATCTTTTTGAAACCGTTTTCACTATATCGTCTAGATATTTTTTTCAGGAAGGTTTATATGAACTAATAATAAAGCTGAAGAGTTTGTTTGTTTGAGCGCGCTAATGTCCAGAGCTAGGTACTGTTCTGATTGGACAAATTCTTAAATATAATAATAACCCTACATAACCAATTTTTTACTACTTTCTTACTAATAATAAAGCTGAAGAGTTTGTTTGTTTGTTTGAACGCGCTAATCTCTGGATAAAAATTCACAGCTATTTTTCATCCCAAGAACTCCGGGCCTGTAACATTTTTTAAATAAAAATCGATGGCCGAAATAGTAAGCGCATCACTTCAGAACGGCTTGACTCATTTGAATGATGTTAGGACAAGGTCTGTATGAAAGAAAATTTCAGGAACGTTGGAAATTGGGATTTATATATGAAAATTGCACTAAAAATCACCTGGTTGACGCACGCTGGGCACGAACACCTAGTTAGTAATAAATATAGAATGATGACTGTTCTCACTTAGTCGGGGTAATAAGGCATTAAAATTTTAATCATTTTTCACAACTTCAGGGCAATTTAATATCAATGGGCAGCTGTCAAGCACGCACCAATAACGCTAAGTGATCAGTCATAATGGAGCAGAGTTAATGGTTGTATTGAGATCATAGGATAGTCGATCTCGTTAGCACTATCTCCGATGGGCGTGCGCAGGGTGTCGAGACTCGGGACGCCGAGTACAGTCAACTGCAAAATTCTGCTTAAGTATTTTTATAGCTTAATATATGCGTAACCTCCAAGATACTGAAACTCAAATCGACTTGAAAGTTTAGACGACTTCATTAAATTGACATAATGAAGTCCTCATTTGACAGTTCGATTGTATGCTCAAATAATAAATGAGGAAAATTTTTGGTATGCATGCGTGATTCTATGCGTTTAAGTATTGTTGTAACTTTATACTAACTATAGACCCCAACAGACAGATGATAGCTCAGCGGTAGTTACGTCGGATACCGAGACGAACGTCACGGGTTCGAAGCCTACAATGAGCATGAGCTTTCTGTGAAGAAAACCATCGTGAGGAAACCCTAGCACGTTGGTAGGTTACTTTGTGGTACCCGCCAGGCTGGCTACCACCCTTAAGTTTTGCCAAGTGCAGCTGTCAGAAGGGAACTCCCTTCTAGGCTATGTATGCTTACCACCATCGGCCACATCATTACCGACCACTGTAAGATTGTGGTCAAACACAGACATTAAATAAAAGCCTAAGTCTAAGTCCTGTCGACTAATCAAAGCAACAGACAATACCAGCAGAATATTGTTCGCTATTGTTCTCGACACGCGTATAGCACGATGCCGGCTCATTTATCTGCTTCGAGTGTCCGGAGCGATTAGTTATGGGATTGTTTAATAAATAACATCTCATTATAATGACTGCTTGAGGCCACAATGAGATCGCATACTATTTCACCTCATAGTATCGAGGCAATGTTTGCAGGGACGTAGTCGGTTTAGTTATCAACTAGATTTTCCAGATTTAAGAATTAATCATCATCACATCATGCCCTGTTTTCAATAATTTGGCGCAAGATGTGCTCATCCTCCATTCAGGCCTGCATAGTCATATCGGCATTCATTCTTTTCCAGGGATGTGACATTCAACATAAACAAACGAATAAAAATAATAATTCTACTTATATACTTACTCATAATAAATCTGAAGAATTTGTTTGTTTGAACGCGCTAATCTCTGGATCTTTATTTTTTTTTATGTCAACTGGTTGACAAGCAGGCTGACGGTCCACCTGATGGTAAGTGGTCTCCGCCGCCTATGTACATTTGCAATACCAGGGAGATTGCCGATGTGTTGCCGACCTTGAATAGTATTTTTCACGCCCCTTTTGATGAACCCCATGTCGTAGCGCTGAGGGCCAGTACCGGTCGGATTTGAAAAAATCTTTCACGATTTATGTTTAAATAATTGATTATTAATCGACTTTTTTCCTAATCGATTATCTTTTCACATCCCTACATCTTCCATACTCATATCGTCTTTCACACAATCCATCCATATCTATTTCGGTCTTCCACTTCCCGTATATCCATCCACTTTTATATTGGTAGATACTTCTTTTAACACAAGTTCCAGATTTTATAAATAAAAGAAGTTAATTGTTCCTACCCTCAGCGAAAAATTGCGAATATTTTTTGAGTTAGATGAAAGCGTAGTGTAGTGAGTGCAAATAGTGAGTGCGTGGTTTCACGGAATATTAAATCCAAAGATATTCTTTTGTTTTTAGAATAACATTCTGATAATTTGATCTTTATCGTGTAAACTGTGGTGTAAATTAACTTGTGTATTGAGCTCTCGAGGAAAGGAAATATACTTAATGTATGTACCTACAAATTTGATATACCTAACTATGCTCCAGCTATACTAACTATTCTAATTTGATATAACTATTCTCAATATGTATATATTCCCTAGACCACCTAGGTAGGTACATCTATTTATAGATGGGATAGTCTTGTTTTTTCGCACTCACCATTTCCCAGGTCCCAGTAATGTTGTAAACTTAGTAACAAAATATAATACTTTTTAGGATAGGTGACGATCAGTCGTAATGGAACGACCGTACCTACCTATAGCGTGACGATATTTTACACTCCTCACCTAGCAGTCTCTCAGGTCTTTAAAAAAGACTTAGTGGTCTTGGTCTTCCTTCGAAGATAAGGAATCTATTTCACGAGATTCATCAATGAGTCTTCATGAAGCATCTAGTGAAAGTATCGATTTTCTTCAATCACACCAATCATCTGTTCTCATGCACGACAACATCACGCAATACATGGTGGTAATTTCCAGGAAGTTTACACAACGGTCAGTTAGGGTTTTTTTTTCTCCATACGCAGCAGTTTCCCAGGTCCGTTCCTGGGCAGGGCGTGGTGCTCGTGCAGGTCCCGCGGGTAGGGGGCGTGGTGTACGGGGTGAATGCGCGTGCGTCGATAAATAGTCCGTTCAAGCCTGCGCCGCTGGCGTTTGCTCCGCTTTGCGCACTTCTAAGTTCGAAGCAATGCGTATTCATTGTCCTCTCATTTGTCTATTCCTCCTAATTTCCCTGAAATAGGTTTAGGCACCCACCACCTAACCTGCGCCACACGTGGGTTTGGTTCCCATCCAGGACAAAAATTTGTATGCATGAACATGTCTGTTTGTCCGGAGTCTCGGTGTAATTATCTATAATAAGTATGTATTTACAAAAAAAAGTAATGTAGGTAGTATATCAGTTATCTGGTTTCCATAGTAGGACAAGCTCTTTACATGGTTTGGGAAAAGATAACCGTGTGTGAAGAATTTCCCAGGATAGGTAAAGATATTGCACCCGTTCATTGGAATCTTAATTACGAGTGACTCAGACCACCTTCCAGATACCTGATTACAAATCGAACACGATCTCCCAATCACAACCGAAACCAGCTTCAGTAGGTGTTAAAGACAATTTCTTTCTTCATACCAACACTTTATCATTTAACAATGATTCATATCACCGATGTACTGTGTAGTGGTGTTGCGTTGGGTTTAATAAACAGCGATAATTAAATGTTGTATGCGAGTTGTTTATACCCGGGACGGCGGGAGAGGCGCTAGGGCTCCGCCCCCGACCAGCGCCCGGCTTGTTACAACCGTAAGGGATTAACGAGTTACGAGCACCAGACACAGTACAGTGTTATGTTATGCATATTTATAACGCAGTATTATGATTCTCGTTGTGTTTTTTAATCGGAGATGGAATGATATAATGGGAAAAAGAAGTGTGATATTCGGCAATTGGTGTCTTTACTTGAGATAAAAATAAATTAAAATGTTTAAGTAGTTAAAACACGCGTAGATAAATTTGGCTAGGTTTTTAGTTTATGGAGTTCCAGTGTATATTTTCCATCACCATAATCAGATCCTGGAACCTATAGTTTTATTGATGAATTTTTCAACAAATTATAATGATAGCCAATATGACCCAGACTAAGAACAAACAGACACGTTCATGTTCACAAATGTATTCCTGGATGGAAATCGATCCTACGAGCCCACGGCGTATATAGGCCCATTATCTTCTACCTATATTCGGTATAACTTATAAATTCAACACGTCTGTCGACCTCATAGTCATGTTTAAAAAAATGTAAGCTACCTATATAGGTTACATCCACTGAATATTTCTAAGCATTCACAGTAGTTCTTATATTATCATCAGAATACTTACCATAGATAACAGATCTAACACCAATCAGTTCCTCAGTATAACATACCACATTGGAGGAAAAAAAAGAGAAATCATTATGTAGGTACCTAATAAAGTTTAATAGCTTATGACCTCTACAATTTTTATATGTAACTATTGATATAGTTTTTGATTAGTCCATCCGACTGTGTGTGACTTTGTTTAGGTACTGCTATCCTACTGTTACTTACATTATACATGCGAAAGTTTGTGAGTATGTATGTATCTTTGTTGCTCTTTCACGTAAAAACTAATGAACGGATTTGGATGAAATTTTTCACATAGATACCCTGGAATAACATATAGGCTACTTTTTATCCCGGAAAAACATGAAATACCTCGGGAACGCGGGTGAAACCGCGGGAGACAGCTAGCTAGTAACATATTAGGCCTTTTAAACATCTTGGACATTGATACGAGCGAAACCTTTCAACAAAAACATCCATATTTCCACAGAAACAATAATAATAATACTAATTTGCATACTAATGGTGACCTAAATTGACTCCTCCGTAATATCATTACCTGAGGCCAAACGACAAACGTATAATGTGAATTCCACAAAAACACGAAAAGCAAATTTTAAAAGCATTCTTGTTCCAAATCTCAAGCATATTGCTAACAAATCACAGGCGAATGGGTCGTTTAGCCGCCATTTGTTGGCCCCGGGGGGAAGTGGGGGGAGGTAATTGTGTTTACAATACAACCCCATACTTGAGCGCCCCCCATTCCGCTCATTTCTCATCCTCAAACATCAGGGCAACGTTTAGCGATTTCACCTCGGGAAATCTCGGGAGAAGTGGAAAATACGACCTATTATGTGTGACTTAATGATAATTTAATGACGTCATCAGTTCTATTGATTACGATAAATAAAGTCATTCATAAGCGTTAAGTTTACATTGTTTTCTGTAATCCTTTAAGCTTATGTATTTACAATGATAGAAAGATATTCAGCCTACCATATATATATATTGCGCATTATGCTTCAAACATTTCAATTAATTAGTAGCGCGTATAAATAACGTAATAAAATAAATAAAAGTGATATTGTAGCGTAATTAAAAGCAAATATTATTACGTGACACAAACTTAAAACAACCTTTAACAAAGGCAAAATGTCACACAATGAGCTCTTAAGTCAAGCGTGTCAAAGTAGTGGTGTACCGACCTAACGAGTCCCGCGATCGTTCTCATGAAAATCCCATAAAAAATAATAAACAATTTACGTTCGGCGACACGCGCGCTCTCCGTCATTACACCTTTCGTATTAGCCATCAGATATTATAACAACACTTTTTCGAGGAGGATAATCTTTTTTTTTATACTTAGGTACTCAACTATTTGTATCAAAAACTATACAAATATATTATGTAATGTCAAAATAACAGCTTTTTACTGGGTTTATTCCGGCTAATGTCCGAAATTACTGTTAGATAGCTTATTTGTTCTAAGGAGTACCTACTTTAATTTAAGAAAAAAAAAAATATTCCGCCCAAAAAAAATTTGGGAACGCGAGAGACAGCTAGTTAGTATAAAAATAAAACATTGCGCTCAATTGCTTCGTAGGTATTCCAAATAAGTTTTTGTTGTACCACAAATCGTCACTATTTGGGGGAAAATATAAATAAAGCTTTTTGTTCGCATATACCTACCTATATTTGAATTAGAATGAAAGGTAACGAAATGCATAAAACTGTTTACTTTAATGATGATACTTGCCATATAACATTCAATAAAGACAAACGATAGATAAAGTGGACAGTACTAATAAACACAATGATTGGTAACACGGGAACACTCGACACAGTCCCGTCGTCGTATACACCGGGATCCCGTGTAATCCCCGCGGGATTATATGACACTCGCCATGTCAGTTGATTAGTAATGTGGCGATGTGAGTATAACACTAGAACTCATTGCTTTATAAATCTTAATGCGTGAACTTTAGATTTCTACTTGCTTGCTATACCTACGTAGCTCACGACAGCAGTCCCTGGAATATGGTATTACATAGCACGTCATTTATTTTCGTTGATTAAAAATCGCGTGAGTCTGATAGGTAACTTCGTAGTTTTCTTTTTCGTTTTTTGGATTTTGCTATGATTAGTCCCAATAAAATTATAGATAATGTAATTGACCTTGATTAAATACATTTATTAATATATAGATAGATCTACAATTAGTGTAGTTTCAATAAAATGTATGTCAATATGAGTTTTTTATTTTGTACTAACATAAATCATGATGATGATTTTTCCTGAAACTGACAATTATCTCTACACTCTGTAAATTAAAATGATTTATCGAACATAGCCGTGCATCATTTTTTATCCCGAAATGGATCACCAAATATTAGATGTAATGTATAAGTGATGTACTTATGTGTGAGTGAAATCAGTACTGTCACAAGCAAGTATATTATCACTATTGACGTCTTGATGCGAATTGACAACCAATAAGCATACTTATTATATATTATTTAATAGATAATTTACTCAGAGGTTGGGTAGATATATCAGAGAATTAAACTCAAGACCAGACGTGCACTACTGCAAATTAAAATCAGTGATGGCAGTGAAATGACTGATTATGATGTGTCAGAGAGGCTAGGTAAATGAAGAAATCCTATTGGTGCTTAAAAAACACATCCTTCTCCACATCTCTGGTGGATGGGCAGAAGGTACCTTCAGTATGATGAAAACATAAACATTAAACTGTTGGAAATAAATTAAGATATTTATCAAAGTCTTCAACGCGTTCTATAAATGGGATATTGAATTATAGAGCTGCACAAGATGACTTTTATTTATGGTACAGGTCATTTTGTCGCACTTGAGCTTATTTTAACTTTAAAAGAATAATTTCTTCCGATCCGCGAAGGTTATATTCATCATGATTAACAACTTATATGATGAGGCCACCTCTGAAACCGCATTTTTTTTCATACATACTTATTGATCGAGCAAGCTTTAGCTTTTGTATCAAAAGTTTCAAGTCTTTTTCAAGATTTCAAAGTTGGCCCCATACTTAGAGTAGCCTTTTTTATTAGGGTATTTCTTACATTGTACATGTACATACAATTGATATGAGTATGATGTATCATACAATTAATATGTAAGACTTAAATTAACAAGATAGTTATAAAAAAATGCTTGATAGCTTGTTTTATCTCTTTCGTAAGGACATCTAAAACAATATTATCCTAATTATTTTATAAATCACCCCTATTTTGGAACCTCATTCAACTAATACAAAGAAGAATTGCCATTGCCATTCCGCGTGGCAATGCTGCCAGTCTTCTTGGCACACTGCAGGGCAGCGATTTGGCACACATTTTATTTAGATTTAAGTAGTTTTAATTAGATATAGGTACAGTAGGTACTTTATTTTAACATTGTAAATAATGAACAAATAAATGTATATTGACTAATACAAATAATATGTAATTTCAATCTAAACGTCCGAGCTACACCAAGTATATCGACAGAAATATTTTTAAATTAATTATCCAGTTGCGTACAGAAATAAAACTGGTCACCGTCTCAAAGCAACAAGTGTATAATTCTTGGAATACCTAACAAATGTTCAGTTTTTTCCGTTGTCCGAGCTACATGGCCCAATTAAGGCGGAGGGACACGCGGCCAACGGAGGATGGGACACTCGATCGACTCTCTCTTTATAATTTATTCGCTAAGGATTTAGTTTTGTACTACGTTTTTTTCTTAGATCGAAATCAGGATCGTAAACACCTTGTTTAGTCGTCCCCGAGCTTTGTTAGCGATAACAGCTTCGGGGATTATGCGTGAGATATAGATTATTATCGATTGGGTTTCCTTTTGTTTTTCGCATCCCTCATAAAAATATTGGCGGTGTTTTATCGTTCATCACTTAAGAATTTCATATTTTATGTTTATTCCAAATGGTGCGGCGATTTGGAAAATTAGTAGGTATTTTTTTGAAAATTACTATTTTTTACAATATATAGGTAACTTTTATTTCTGTAGCATTTTGGTGGAATATCAATACTTAAATAATGAGAAAATCCTCGAATGTGTTCGTGTGCATACGGAGTTACTTGTCGACGCCTTCTTACTAATATTGACATACTGCCGTGAATGTAGATTTTGCTAGTTACTTTTTTTATACCTGATGCTACTAGATAAATATAATAAAACAGAAGTTAATGACTACGGAAATGCCTTGAACGTAACATTAAGATCGAAGTCAAGGTAGGTTCTATTTAATCCAAGCAATGTGCTTGCTTAATTGGATTATCTATTGACTACATTTAAAAATGTCGCAGGATTCTTCCACACAATGGTCGCTTTAATGTACTATCTAAGCATTATACCTACATTGCACGCACAAGTATGTAGACAAATCTTTATTTCATCGACATTCCAGTTTTTTAGTGACTAAAACTTGTTTGGGTACCTATTTTAATGACAGAAAGTTAGGGGCGATCACACAAAAAAACTAGAAAGTGTTTCTAAAGGAACACTATTCTTCTCAACTTCTCTATTGCTGGTTTTTAATGTTTTACCAGATAAGTACACGATACCAAATTGGGTCATAATCTACCTACCTACTAACTCTAATCTTTTTACGTCTGACTGAATTCTTCTGCAGAAATTATAATTACATTAATCGACTTAATTTGCTTTCTTGTAGTTTCTTACAGCAGGCAGTTGTTGTATGCAGTTTCTTGTAGCTTAGAGTTATTTTATTAGAATTAGCGGTGGCTACATTTGTATATAAATAATTTTTATAATGTGATATCTGATTTCTGTTTATAGAATTTTTGTCCTCTGCTCATACCCCGATGGCTAAGTATATTCGTGTGGGCACCGCGCAGTCCCGGAGCATTGGTTCTCGGAACCCTTTAATTGCATCCACTCCGCCGCAGATCGAACGTTTAAAATCGATTTTTTATTCGATTTATTTCATGTGGGCCCGAGTTCAGAATCGTGTTTTTGTTTTGTGATAGTGAACGTTGTGTTTATGCAAATTTTACACGCATCTACTGAAACTTCTCAATTAATTAAAAGTTGTGACGGATTTTTTTAATAATTAGAAACGCCTTCTGTGTTTCCATTTTACAAATTTGCTAGTTCTTTCGTCCCTGCTGACATTGTAATAAGTAGTTATAAATTTAACAACAGAGAAAGAGTTTCTCTTTTGTTTTCTAATTGGAAATTTGTGTATCACAAATTCCAAAAATAATGGGAAGCCAATGGTGCTTAAGTTTCTATGGACATAAAATGAGAGCAACTACCGAACGACTTATTTTAATTGAAAACATAGAGAATACTTAGTGTGGCATTAGTTCCAGTTCTGTATACCAATAAGCAACATCGTCGCATATCCAACAAATATTTTCACACCTAAGAAATACTAGAACATTTACACTATTATGAACCCTAGCTATAATATTATAGGATATAATCTCGAATGAGTAGAATCGTTTAACCAGAACACCAATCAATTTCGAAATTTCTATTGTAACGTATTAGGTCTAAATTTGTCTACTTAAGCTGTTGTGGAAATGAAGTAGGTACTGTCTGTAGATACTTATTGAATTTTTAAGTTGAACTTTATTTAAAGATTAGAAAATAACGATGTTGAGATTTAGGATGTTGGAGATATTCGGTGAGGTGAAACAATTCAAAATACGGATGTAGGTAGGTACCCGAAAGTATGCTCGGAGTAAGTTTTCAAGGAATTGAACTGGATCTTAGATGTTTTCAATATTCTATTAATTATATAGATTATTAATAAGATATCTTTAAAACAGGTTTAGTAAGAACGCTGCCTTTATCTATCTGTTGATATCTTCTATAAGTACTAATCATAAATCTGAAGAATTAGTTTGTTTGTTTGAACGCGCTAATCTCTGGATCTACTTGTCGGTCTTTCACTAATAGGAAGCTACTTTATCCTCAAAGTTTATGGGCTACATATTATCCCGGGAACGCGAGTAAAACCCGGGCCAAACAGCTAGTATTTTTATAAGATTGTAAGATACCGTAGATACGTTTTTATTTAACGGTTTTCCACTGAACGTGCGTTTTTATATTTTGAAACTGAAAATTACTAAACTAAAACTATTATTAAGGCAAAATAAATAGACACCACATTACCTGAATAAAATTACACTTTTTGCACCCTTATATCAAACATAATCCTGCACAAATCGCTTGCGGCATAGCTGCCACTATTTTACATTTACAATCCCTTTAATATTACCATTAGTTTATCCTAGAGAAAGGGAGATGGTTGTATATCATTACGTTGAATAAAAAGAGACAGGTGTAACCAACCGTTCACATTTGGAGCAAGGTGCAAGTAACAAAATCGATCAGGTGTATTTGTATAAACAAGGTGCTCTGTCTGTCTCAAGGACTGTCATAAAATTATATTTTTTCTTTTGTGCTCGTAATGTATGACCATTGAAATGATTTGATGTTCATTTTATAGCCACTTTAATACATACCTATGGTACTTTAAGTGTTGATGCAAATAATTATGCTATTCTTATTTTGCCGTAGCACTGAAATAACAGCTAACCGATAAAATAAATTGAAAGTTCTGTGTGAAATCAATTCAATGATAAATAAATGTCTGATTGACTCTACAGAGATTGGCCTGATTCTTTACTTAGTAGGTAAGTACCTCAGCAAGTACTTTAGCAAAAGTGTGCGGCTGACAAGCGAAAAGTAAGATAAGTAATGATTGGGGATAGAAGTTTCTAAGCTAATTTGTTCTTAATTCTAATGCAATTATAAAGAACTAGTTTCGACCCCACGGTTTTATTCGTATTACCGAACTTATGTTTTCCCGGGATAAAAGTATCCTATAAGTTATTCCAGCTTACGATCAATCTATGTCCCAAGTTTCATCCAAATCATTGATGAGCGATTGAGTCACAAACATCCAAACATACAATCATCTAAACATACATAGTTAGGATATTTAAAATAAAATTTACTTATATTAAATATTTAATCATTTTAATCTCCTATCGTTCTGTATACGGATTGGGATACTCAGGTGCAAGGGACGCGTGCGCCGATCGTTGACACGTATGTAATCTCAGACAGGCTGACGAGGCGCGGGCGCAGGCAACCTGCCTTCACCGCTAACAATATATCATATTCCATTTATTACTCTCCTGATTCATTGAACTCAGATATCATTATAAAGTGTTAATATTATCTAGATACTTTAGTACTAGATACCAGCCGAAAATTGATAAGAGAAACCAAAGCAAATATAAGTCGGCATAATATTTGATTTTAGAAATACTTTTGATGACATTGATAATTCAGTCCAGAGAATATTTGTGAATATAAAAAGTGTTCCTTTTGGTATTCCATAACTTTAATGGGACGGCTCCATCATCAGATCATCTCGATGTTACTAAAATACTGATTGTGATGCAACAAACATGCATATTATACCTATGACAAATTTCAGCTCAATCGTATACCAGGCAAGTTGTTAAAAAATGGTTTGCAAATTTTTAAACGGGTGCTCAACTTACATAGAGACATTGCAAGTTCTTAAGAAAACTTCTCTTAATTACAAACCGAATAATTGTTTATTTCTCGGCAATGTAAACACAAATACAAAGTTAAACTTTTTACATTATTATAATAATTACATGAAAAAATTATATAATACCATTACCATATATAGTAATTATCATGTTATCAGTGTGGTTAAGTATTGACAGTTCAGAGTTAGACCACGTTAGACACACCTGCCTTTATGGTCAGCTATTTCATTGATGATTTTTTTGACATCCATTTGTTAATTCGAAGGTTCTTCGGATTACTCTTTATAATTAAAACTTTCTAGAAGGTTTTGCAATTTGCACTTAATGATCTGCACTACCTACGGCTACAATATCATGATGAAATTCTGGTATCAAATTAAAATAATGTAATCACTAATTCAGGGTATAAATTAACCATAATCATACCTATACAATATCAATCGAGAACTTAATAAACGCGTTCTTCTAAGTTTGATTTCTAGATGCACAACTTAATATTTCTTTGTCATCCTTATTAATGGGTTGCTAAAATACCTACCCCTAACGAAAAGCAGGTCAAGTGGGCACAGCACTAAAAGGTGCGTGGCTAAACTTCCGTTAGTGTCGGAAGTGGCGCGGGCGGCGGCGACTCGCAATCAAGGGCAATAAACGAGGCACCACTCGCAGCTTTAGGCACAGGTGATCCTACACTGTATTTATAAAATTTATATTCTTGCTTTTTGTTTAGGGTAGCGACTCTCGAATTCATTAATATTGGACAAGAAATAGGTTATACAAAAGACAAATAAGAAATAGGAATACAACAGAGCTAAATTGAAGCCTTCAAATAAAGTAGTGCTTTAGTTAGAGTAAGGATTGATTTGTACCTTTAAAAGGTACCGAAGCGATATTTTTGTGATGCCTTAATGAAATCGAGATTCATTGAACTCTGATAAATATAATTTTAAAGTATTATACTTATTGGACTTTCGATTATTAGCAATTATGAGATTGTGTACCTACTATGAGTTAGGATTCGCTGTTAAACATTGGTTAGAGTCAAGGGAGGGGGGAGTATAAATAGAACTACTTTATACCTGATTTTAGATGATTTATTAATGCATACAGGCCTACCTAGTACTTAGGTAAGTATATAACCTTTCAAAATAACAACTGGACGTCTCAATAATATAGGTATTTCTATGAATTTATTGGGTAGTAGCTAGTGGCTCTACTTTTATATAGATATACTTATATAGATGTGTGTCAAATTGTATTCATTTTCTGCCATTTACAAAATAATACTAAAAAGCTCTTAATGGCTAAAAAGGTCAATCAACACATCGGCAATCCCCCTGGTATTGCAAATGTCCATAGGCGGCGGTGACCACTTACCATCAGGTGGACCGTCAACGTGCTTGTCAACCAGTTGACATAAAAAAAAATACAATTTTCAAACATCTGTATTGAAAGTTTTAAATTTGATCCAAAAATCAATAAACTTCACATTGTATTAATGAGTTTATATAAAGAAAACTTGTCTAACACTTTGTTCGTTCATCTTTATCAGAATCATGGCAAAACATAAATCCCTACTAAGGCCATTTAAAACTAAAGGAGTATGGAAGTGCCTACAACACGCAAGCTAAAGGACAGTTGGTTAAAATTACATTTAAATTTACTGAATATTCACGAAGCTGTCAATTCCCAATAAACTTTATGTTGCTAAATTAATTCAATTCACACCTTTGTACACATAATGAGTAATTAGAAATAGCGTGAAGCGGTATTTCGAACACTAAATACACACATTTTATTTTAATAAAGCAATTTGTAAGTAGGTAGGTACCTAGAATTCAGGATTGACATGTCGTCATAATATCCAATAAAAACATGATATCATTATATAATGGAGCAGATAGAGTATACCGAGTGATTTTTAAATCGTATTGTTGGGAAGGTCTAAGGGTCTATAGTTGGGAGAGTCGAAGGGCATTGATGTATACCTTAATAAATCATGAAAAAAAAATTGTTGAGTGGAAAACAACACTAAAATCAATAATTTAGTTTTGGGGTTAAAATACGCCACAATGTAAGTCTAAATGAGAATCTATTAGATTACTCGAGTACTAATGTAGCTATTTTGCCTTATCACTACGTTTCTGATTGCGAGTAAAGGTTTTGACCAGAAATTTTCACTGAGAATCCCATTTTATAACTACGCGGGTTATAGTTTTCTACTGTGTTGATTATGTATGATCAAAATATCACACAGCTTTGTAGCCAACATAATTTGCAGAAATTAAAAGATTTAAGTACCTACAGGATATTTGGATTGTGTAATTTAGTTACGTCTAATTTCATACTGAATTGTTAATTTAAAAATAAAGTGATTCGAGACGATAAGGGAATTTTATTTCGAATTTGAAATGAAAAAAAAAAGAATGTACGTAAAGTTTGAACTCATAATGATTTCTTTCGTTTTATCCAATCCAATTAATTTAATTTTAATTTTGACGCGTTTATCGCATAATCATTGGAAAGTTCTGTCACCAATAATAACTAAATAATTAGGTTTAACGACTCAAAAACATTGCATTACTTTATAAAAATTCTGAAAGTTTTTACAATGTCACCTGTCAGAGTCCCTTGTTACACAAAGTCCGTTAACTACTCGCCGCCACACAATTAGCATACTTTAGTCTCACAAAAAGATTATTACTTGCCCCCTACGCTGGACTTAATATTCAATACGTTTACACCAAATAATAATTACACAAGTTCGTCTGCCGAATGTATTAAAGGGTCGTTTTCCTTGTATATATTATAATATTAATGTGCAAGGGAGCCGCGGGCAGGTGTCTACCAACGTTATTAGGTTACAGATACTCAATACCCACACATTTTGTTTATTAAAAAGATGAACTTACATAAACAACGCGTTACAACACTACATCTACGAGAGATACGGGTGTCGACGGCAGCGAGAACTGTCGCGTGTATTTAAAATAAGTATTTTATATGTAACGTCACCGCCTCTTCAGTTTTGGGTGCCGTCGGGAAGTTAATCGTTCCTATTTAATTTGAAAATACCTTCTGATCTGTTATCTTATAGAAGTGTTTCCCAGAACAGAATTCTCTGATTCTATGCTGTGATGGAACTGGTTTCGTCATCATTATCATTATTACTTTGTTTAATGATCTAGTTTACAGTAAGTATTAAACATTTTATGAGTATTCTTTGAAAATAGCTGTAAAAAATTGTGTATTTATCAGATATTTTCATGATTTTTACATGTTAATTAGATTAATGATACGAAATGCTTGTAATAATAATAAAGCTGTGTTCACATCTGATTGAAGAGATCGGAATAAATCCAGGATCGCACTTTCGACGAGTACCTAACGGCACGGCACTAACTAAGTGCAGGATGACCGGAGCGACTGCTCCCTCCATGAGCTTCACAATTATTTTTCAATTTGGTTTGCTTGTCCAAAGTGCAATGACATAGGTACATTTTTAGTTACTATTTTGACGATTCGTAGGTATCGTTAATGTACCTACTCGTAATCTGAAAAGCTTTCATTTGACTTATATTTAAACATCACTGTGTGATACAAAGTGCACATGATATATATTTTTTAATAAAATGAAATGTTAAATTATTTGTGCTACACCGTTTTGTGAAAAAGAGATAAAACACTGAATTATCTCTATGTTTCTATTGCAAATCAAAGAACAGAAATCAAGAGAGCAGCAAAAACATCAGCAATCATTGATGAAATGTTGATGAATAACGAAAAAAAAACATCAAAGTTTTCGATGAGCTATCAACCAAGAAAAATACTATCCAATACTCCTAGTAAATGCCCAAAACAAAATTCAAAAGCAAATCAAATGTGTCGTGACATTCGTCTGGGCTGGCGCGGGGTCAGCGAGATAAGCGCGACTTAAGTCCGAGATTGATACCCGGATCAGACGGATAGTCGCAGCTGCTCAAGTGTGGACGATCCTTTACTCACGATTCACTGCGCTCTATGACTGGGCGTCCTTTAGGGATTTGTGAGGTTTGACTTGGACTTGGTTTGACTCTTTCAAATCTATCCTGATAGCTATTTGTTTTTTTAATAGATTCAAATTGTATTCCAAAAAATAGGATGAGTGACTTTCTGCTTAGACTCGCATTCTAGAAGAAAGGAATATTTTCTTGTATATAGCTTCATCCATACTTCATCAAAGTTATTAGTTTTTTAACATATAAATAATCTTTGAAATCGCGGGAAACCGCTGGATGTGGGTAGCGGCGCAAGACCGGCCATCGTGGAGATCCTTGGGGAAGGCACACGGGGAGGCATTTGTCCAGCTGTGGACGTCTTTCGGCTGACATGATGATGATGATGATGAATCGTTAAAATCATATGAGTGACTACAAAAAAAATACAAAAACAAAATTACGCCTTTTTAAGAATCGGATCGAATCGAATAATATTTTCGTGTTTACTTTTCGTATATAAGTACCTATCAGTAGACTGTCCTATGTTATGGTAGTAGTATAAGTGGAGTAACCCAACATAAAGATAATCTTCTTAATTGTCTCACAATATAAGTACATATTAAGACTTGAACAGAATCTTTTCTTCTTAATTAGTTAAGCGAGCAGTTTTATCTTTTACAAGAACCTGAGCATCAGCAAGTCTTCCTAGATCTGTGAAACCAGAAACAGCAATACAATAGACCGTTTCAATTTTAACATTCCCAAGCTTTTGCAATAATTTGCCTTATATAAAATAACAGTGAAGTGACTTATAATCTTAAAAATCTTCTCTAGTCCGAGTAAAACTTTGTAATAATCAGTAGAGGTTATGGTCGTATTTTTCAAAATGCTATTCTGGAAGAAATTACCTATAACTAGACCAGAGCTAAAGCAATAGTGCAGATTTTTTTTTAAAAATATAAGCGTCTTCTTATATTAAATGAATATTGTACAAAATCTAAACAAATATTACTACCTAGTTCATTTATATGATAAAAACTTTCTGTATTGAAACTACAATTTATTTGAATATTAACTCCTTGAAAATAGTATGCATCAGGTTCAAATAGCTGCAATAATTCTATTTCATTATCTGTATCACATTATCATTACAGTAACAGTGTACTTCACGCCAGATTTATATTGTTCCCTTGTTAGTTCTTACCGTTCTGAATGCTATACAAAGTTTAGCTGTTAATCCACTTTTCTCAGCGTGTGTACCGACATTCCGAAATACGGCAGCGTGTTGGCCGTAATTTAGCGAGGTGCGAAGTTCCGTCACATCGGGGGGTAAAGACGAACATTCCGATGTAGGTGTAAGAATATTTGCCCTCAAGTGTTGGCTCTCGAATATTCCGCAGTATTGCCGTGAGCAATAAATCGCGTAGAGTGATGGTGCAGTTTTTGTTGCGCGACATTTTTTCCCGCGCTAGCAGCAAATATATCACCGGAGTTACCGGACCGACGGCGGCGGCGGCGGCTGGCCAGAGTCAGTGACGGTGACTTATGTCTCAAAAGTCACCAGCGAAATGCTGTTCCATTTTTAAAACCTACTTTATGTTTTTAATATTCTTAAACCAAGATGAAACATGTATGTTAAACTTTGCGTCTGTATACCTACCTACCTACTCATAGGTAAGCTGGATTCTAAACGAGCAGGATTTGTTATAGCGAAGCTTTTTACGTGTTTGCCTAATTCGGTAAAGTTAGAACCATACAATAATAATAAAGTTAAATATGTAATGGATAAAATTCAATCAAAAGGAAGTTTGCAACAGTGTCTCGCTTTATAAGCATCTGTCAAGAATCGCAATCACATATCCAACAGTGCGTACACGCTTACAAACTCACCCAAATCTCCGTGGAACTTAAAAAGATCAAACGCAAACATTAATTGTGCACCAACAATGGTACACCCTTGGAATCCTCTCCCAGTAAACCGCAAATAAAACCAAGTTATTAACTAAGGTCTATCAGCGCGGGCCGGGGTGCGTTTTATAGGTACTTTTATCCGATGTCCATTCTTCTGAAATGCGATTAAAATTGAATAGGTCCATATGTCGCCGGCATCGTCCCGTTGCGTTACAATCATACGCCCGGTTGCATTTTCAATTTGCCGCGAGATAAGCGCGACTTTTGGACGACTTTTTCTGCGGAATAGCGGAATTGATCCTGTGACTTATTGCGGACGACGTATAAGACGACGTAATTGGATGGTCAATTGATTTGATTTCCAATTTTAGGGACCTTTGCCCTTTTCGAGCGACAGTAAGTGCAAAAAGAATCGCTTTAGGAGTGTGGTGTTAGTTTGGATTTAAATTAAATGAAAATGAATTCTTAATATCAATATTGATAATTTATTCACAATTTCATTTAAAATACACAATTTCACAATGTTTTGTTTAATAAACTAAAAACTTTAAGGTACGGGATATCGTTATAGGCTGTTTTGCAGTGATCACTAATTTACAATGTTTTTATTTTGATAGTCTTATAATGATTTTTTTCATTTATTTCTACATGTTTCATTTACATTTTCATATTTACAACATTTTGGGGTCCAGCGATGAAGTTTGTGAATGTAGCAACTTTATGTTTCTCTGAATAGAGTTTAAAATGTAAGGTTCAAACATGTGAATATACTCGGAATAGATATAAGAATTTATTAAATAAGGTAAGATTGGAAAATTTTGTATGAATAATCTTATAAAAAAAAACAATTCAGTTGCTATATATACAAATACCATCGCACAATCATTTATGGCCACGCGTTATCTTAATTTTACATCAGTATAGTGATACAAAAAATCTTTATTTTTGCGGCGAAAACATAATATCATAATGTAATAATTTATATAATCCAATTCGGTGACCGTTCTCTTACTTGTTTTATAAAATTATAACAATATCGAATGATATCCACAGAAAATCAGTTCTGAATCAATGTCACTATTTTAAAACGGCTATTATTTACAAAAAAAACGCACGATTTATAACTATTACATAAATTACTATTGCATTTCATTCAATATCAACTACACAAATAAGATACAATATACAAAATGAAAACTCTGGAATAATTCTCTGAACACATCACAATTCCTATAGCGAAAACGAACCTTTCAAATTAAATATATAAAAAAATAAAAGAAAAATTAAACAATGTACACAGGAACGGAGAATATAACTTAATCATTATGTACAAAATTACAGGAAAATGTTTGAACTATACTTATAATTGTAATTATAGAAGTCGTTTCGACAGTCGACCTCAGCAATTAATTACCTTATTTTATTATAATACTGTACAATTTCGCTAGTTACTTCATGTAAAACACTCTTAATTTTAATACTTGTAGGAAACTGATCACGGGATACCAAAAGTCTTTCATTGGGGACCATTCACTGGGACAAACAGTCTTGATCCTTTGTAGTCATCGATCAGATATGTTCATATCAAATCAAACTGTTTATTTGTTTGTATAATGTTACAAACGTCAATTCTGCTAAACAGTCTCATTAATTAATGTGATGTGTCAAAGTATTTTTCCCAATCTTCTAATGTCAAAATCTCAGCATCGGGTCCTGCCTCTGATATTTGTTGTAAAGGTCCATTTTGTTACACGTCCAGTAACATGGACGGCTGTAACGCATATGATCACGCGCAGAGCGTTGTACAATAATTTCACGAACGACATATTTATTCTTATGTAATTAGTGCTTTTGTGTTTGGTTGACTTATCACGTGTACTCACTCCTCCAGCCAGTCTGCAAATAAAAACATAAGAAAATCAGAACAGGGGAATTCACATTTACATAACTACGGTGAAAAGCTTATTTTTGTAACTTCTAATTTCTTGCCACCATTATTACAATAATATAAGTAATTGGGAAATGTCTGTAAAGAATCAGACGATCTCAAACTGATCAGCTAAACTAATAATAAAGCTGAAGAGTTTATTTGTTTGAATGCGCTAATCAGCGGTCCGATTTGAAAAATTCTTTCACTAATAGGAAGTTACATTACCCTCAAAAGCTACTTTTTATGTACTTTTTTGTGGGGGACAGCTAGTATATATTGATGTAATTTCCAAAATTTTCGTTTGTTTATTAGATGTCTCCTTCTTCAAGTCTCGGACACCTTCCAAAAGCATGTTACCAAGATTTAAAAACTTATTATATATACTGATTGTGTATTTTCCTCACCATAGAATTAAGCTGCGCAAGGTGATGGTGATGATAAGGATTATGTGAGGCCGGAGGTGGCGCGAACCCTTGGTGCGGCGCGCCGTACCAGTGCGACATGTGCGCCGCCGCCGGGTGCATCAGACCCACTTGGTGCTGACCTGGGTGAAGAGATAACGAAGGTCAGTCGACAATATAATACAACTCATTTAATAACAGCCTCTAGACCCATAGTATGTTAGTACAAAACATAAAAGTAGGTACAGTCGTGAACATAAATTTGGGACCCACTTGCTAGATAGGCAAGAAGCAATAATAGGTATAATAACGAAATAATATTGTCAGAAAAAGCCATGGACGTCGGATTTATCGACCATAATTTATGTTTGCGACTGTACAGCTGACGTGCGTTGTCCTTGTCATAATTCGCGTCCAAGTTATATACTATTATGAAGGTTGGTTTAGTTCTATATAATGATTTGTTTTATTTGCGTGTTACATAAACATTACCTTGCATTAATCAATATGTTCGTAAAGCTATGAAATTGTTAATGATGTTAGTATTGCCATAGGTAACAAAACCCCCGACTCACCTAAGATATAAATGAAGTTGAATTTATTATAAAAGGTTCCACTTCCCCAAATACTTATTATAAATAAGATATAACAATACCTATTGATATAGGAGCGTAATCTACAATAATTCATGCAACGGCAATTGTAAAAAGTGTATTCCGAACCGGTGGTAGAGTCAATTGTAACTTTCAGCATTCATAAGTGCCTTAAGGGGAAACGTTCGGTTGGAGCGCGAAATTCAAATTTTATCAGGTTTTTTGCAAATTTAGTAACATTTTCAATATGTCAGTAATATACCTTGGAGGAATATGTTGATGATTTGTTTTGTTATTAATCAGTAAATATACTACCATTCTTCTCGCAAATAACATGTTGATAACTTACGACCTATAACTGAGCTGCAATTAGCAAAAAAACTTAATAAAATTTGAATTTTGCGCTCCAACCGAAGGTATACCCTTAACAGGGTTGAAACTTAATAAATGAGTTAATTCCTATCATGGGTAGATTCCTTACCGAATTCCATAGCCGAAGGAAATGCGGAACCACCGAAGCCTTTAGTAGCGTCTCCCAGAGGTTTGATCATGTCTCCCATGACTCCACCGAGGGCCAAAGCGCATGCGCCGCCACCTCCCATACCCATACCGCCTTTCTTCTTCTTACTTTTACTGCTGAGCTTGCGGTTCCTCGTTTGGATGCCTTCTTTCTTCATCGTTAGCGGCCGGTTGACCTGGTGACAAGTGAATTTGTACTTTAGATATAAAAGCTTAAAATAAGAAATCAAAGAGCGATGATTATCTATTATAATCACATGTATAACCAGCAATATAAGTATGTTAACTTATCCAAATTTACAAGACATCTTTACACTATCTATTCATGATGATAGATCTATAAAAATGATTATATGATCTGAAAAAGATAAAGTAAACTGGTGTTTTAGAAATATATTTCTATAAAACCTAGGTACGTATTATGTCTTGACATTTCTACACTATGGATAGTTTTAGTGTAAATACAGTTTTGATCATTTGTATCTGTTCAGCTATACATTAAATCCTACGTTAAGAAAGAACGAAAATAATTATCTTTTAACGTATAAAAAATATGTAGGTACAAAGGTATTTTATCACAAAACAAAATACAGTCACGTTTCACCTAAATTGCGTACTTTGAATATAATAGGTACGTTGTATAATTGAAACGTCTCGCAATATTACATATACGCGACTAATAATCGTAATTGTCTCGTTGATTCATACAACTTTTGCTCGGCCGTATTCCATTTTATTGCTCTGACACGACATTTAGCAGTATGAAAAAACGACTGCCGCACCAATTTAGAATGCTAACTAGCGAGTATAAAGGGAGGCCGAAACCATAAAATGGTATCACAATAGTGTTGTGCGAATATTCAGCTGTTTAGTGTCCAATGCCGACAACACGGCGTCACACGGTGCATCCTAATTATTGCAGCTATGCACTTTGTGGATGTGTTTTGTGCGTGTTTGGTGGGAATCAATGGTGACGCGCGGTTGAGGTTAAGGCCCTCAAACTTTATGACTCTACCGAAGGTTTCCTTGAATGGTGAACTATTTTCCACAATGAATTTTAATGTTGACGAAAGTGTATTGATCATCTTCACATCAATGAAACTTCTATGTATGAAAATGCCTTTTCCAAACCTTATAGGAAACAATTTTTTCTATACTTTGCTATTTTCGTTTGAAGACTTTTACCAGATCCTGATTTTTTGTAGGATCAAATCATACTGTACTTAAATCATTTACAAAAAATATCATAGCACGCAATACTTAGATTAGTATTTCACCTAGCAATATTGTTAACGCGCCATTACCATCCTTTCATTTTCATTCTTTCTCTTTTGAGAACAGATTTGTAAACTAGACTATAGTTTTCTTTCCAAAATTCAAGGGTCAACTATCTCGGTCACTTTCTGCTTTGCATCGTTGTTCTAAGAAGCGTGCGTCACGACGACGGACGGACGGACGGACAATGAGTTATTCATCGCCTTCCAGGGAACTTGGCGGCGGCATGTGGGCCCTAAACGCACGATTGCGTTGCGCCCGCGCCTTGCCCGCTCCGGACCAGCCCATGCGCATGACCTGCTTTTTGGCGTCTTTTTTGGTGATACGCAATTCGTCTTGTTTTAAAATTAAGAATGTAAGTGGTAAATATGAGAAGGTTTTAATTGAATATTTGATCAATGAAACCCGCAAAATGACAATAAAATCGTCTCTAAAAATATAATTTGACGGTAAGTGTAGTAGTAGGTAAGGAATACCGCTTGTAGGTATTTAGTACACAAATTAATTATTGAATCTAATCGCTATTTTTATAAAAGTTCTTTACGCTACGTTGCAGAACTTGAATACGAGTATATACTTACCCATGTAGAGTGATAAATGTAACTAAAGTTGAGTATGTAAGAGATCAATGTAAAGTTACCACCACATAGACAGAGATACAGTAGATACCCGACAGCCATTTGCAAGAGACCAATTTGCCCGATACAGCGCTAAAACTTTATTAATCTATGGTTTAAAGTACAAGTAGTGCGTGCCAATTCCAGGCGTCCCTAATGCGTTCCCGGGAATCGCCCACACATCGCGGCTGCATACCGCGACGTCGCTCCTCCCAATTGAACCAATATAAAATGCATTAACATTAGTGTGCACATGCCGACAGATTTAGTGTTGTGAGTGCACCAAAATTAGGTCATTGCAAAGCCTTACGTGCTGATAATACCCACTACGTGCGATGTCGGTGGGTAGTACGCGTAAACGTCGACATCGCTTGTTTCGACCTACTAAGTTGCATATTGCATATTTACTTTTCGTAGAAAGTGCAAGGTATTTCTTTATTTTCTAATGCTTTATTTATAAAGAAATATATAATAAAGGTACATACATTGTGAGTTTTTTTGAAAAAAGTCCTGTTAAAATAAAATAATAATATTTATATGAAATCGGATATGTAATTTATTAGCTACATACAGTTCCATACCTATAAAGACTAGAACAAAACAAATTAATCATTGTGATCAGGACCATAAAACGCATTTTGCATGCAAAATAAGACTGAAGGATTATACCTCATAGACCATAGTCGGTACACGGAAAGATTATAAACCTACATACCTGGTAGAACCATCCTACATGACATAAGACATCCGCCATGTTAGTTCAGAAATTGCTTAATAACTGGCTATTATGTTAGGTTAATTACATCGTCAGATGTTCCCACTGTACATATGTAAGGCTGTATCTATTTGGTATTAAGATGGGATAATACATAGGTATGTGTTATTGTCTACATACCTACTGGTAGGAAGTGATGCTTTGTTATTCTCCGCTATTATGAGACAGAATGGAAGTCTGCTTTATTAAGTTATTAAAGTACACGTATGACTTATATGTAATCAGATTAAATGCTAAATGTTTTGTTTAATGTTAAGAGAATTTATGATTTCATGGTACCACTATAAAATGTGACCAGCATAAAAGGTTAAACTTACATACTAGGTTTATACAGGTTGATTTTTTTAAGTGAGCGTGGTAGACCAAATCCTAAAGTATAGGAAATAGCGAAAAATGCTGAAAGGAGTTTCGAGGCCGATTTTGATAAAAACTAAATATTTGATTTTCAAAAAATAAGTTTGTTTCGCCGGCATTCGAACTTATTGATTTTAGTTTTAATAGATTAAAAACATTGATTGGCCCTTATAAAATAGCGGTAAACATCTATTTCTCATTTTAATTTCCTTTCCAATAACCAACGTCTGCCAACAAAGGCCAACTTCAATTACAAATTCAAGTCGCGTTATCACTGAAAAGTTTCCACTGGCGCCACAAACAACAATCATAATTACTCACAGAGTAGAAATACAACGGTCATAGAGCAATGAATCCGCTTTCCGGCGACTGGCATCGGGCCCAGTATAACGATACACACCCTTCGCATGCAATCCGCCTACATGCGGTCACGTGACGTGACCTGCACGTGAATATGAAATTAATGTTACGTCATATAGCAGTTAATACTACTGCAATAAAGGTCATCTTTGGGGATGGCTTTTATGGAATGTAAGCCTTATGCTATACTAGTTTCCACCCCGTGGTTTCACTTGCGTTCCCGAGATATGTTTTCCCGGGATAAAAAGTATCCTGTCCCAAGTTTCATCCAAATTCTTTCAGTAGTTTTTGCACAAATATTTTCATAACTTCACATACGTACAAACTTATACGTTTATTATATTAGAAGAAATTGTTGCAACATAGAACATGTTGAGTGCCTTATTTTTATTGTTAAATACAATTATTGTCACTGATAAACGATTAATATATTTTTTTAACTAAAACTACCTCTATGGAAACTCGTCATTATGCTTTTCCATGGTAATAAATAGTTACTACTACTAATTATACTAAATTGTAACGGAACAATGGTAAAACGGAAACAGAATTTTAATTTATTCAGGAAAGGCTGTTATAAACAAGGTGTCATGATTTGCCTCCTCAGCAATATAGGTGGATTCCGTAGCGTGCTTGGCACACATTTATTTAACCCACTAAGTGCGCGCGCTCTTATAAATACTACAAAAACTTTAAACTACATAGTTCATTTGTGTTGTGTGATTTTATAAATAAGCTAATAGAAGAGTGCTTAATATTTGATACAAGAATTCGTAGCACTTCGTAGCTAGCTTACGAGTTATGACTTTTTTCAATAATAATAAACTCAACAATGAGGATATAAAATGTATTACGTTATTATGAATAAAACTACTGAAATAAATAATAAGTAATCAATCAGCAGTAGGTACAATACAGGAGACATTCCAATGTTAAATTGTCGAAATGACATCATACTTGTGCTACGAATTCGTAGCACATAACCATAATAATCGTAACACGAGCCACAAAATTCCTTAACATCGTAAAATAACTAATACAAAAAAAGTTGTATTCTATTTCCCCGTACCTGATGTTGATGATGTTATGTCAAGCGACAAGGTTCACTAGAGTAGTTGGCAGTCATAAAAGCGGTGTTCGAACAAAACCTGCACTAGACATGCACTATGACATGTATCTACATGTTACTGTAATGTTGCTTGTGCACGCTACCGATGGTATGTATAGTTTTTAGGCAGGTAGATTAGTAATTAATAAGCTGTATTTTCAGAATATGATTGTACAATAAAAAATAATTCTTTTAACATCTTGACAAACATTGGATTTATACTATACCTATTATTTTATTCCGCGCTGATTCATATGGAAATTATTTAAGTTTTAAGTAAACAAATAGAAGCCCAGCGCATGCGCATCGTAACGTCATGTCACGTAGAAATAATGACAAGTAAATCATACTAAATAGCACAACATAATAATATGCAACGGGCATCACAACCTGATTGGCAATTACTATACGGAAAATAATAGGTATCATTATAAAAAATCCATAGAGCTGAGCATAAACAATAAGTAAGTAGTACTAAAATAAAAGATTATATCGGGTATGCACTAGGTACACGGTATTTTATACAATTTAATATCAAGTATATCGTTGAGTATGTGTTAGATTGATCGTTCAATTTGGATGGTTGAATTAATGATGAACAACAACGGCGCAATGGATGCGTGATTGGGCATTATATTCACGGACGCTCGACACGGGTTGCGTTGTCGGTATGCGTGCGAATAATTGCGTTACGTTTCTAGGACGGAGAGTGCGCAAGTTATTATACTATCTGCGCTCATCTGCCATACAAACATAGTCATAAAACCGCTCAAATGGGAAAATAACAGGTTCACTCCACAATGCCATGGAAAATGCGGCACACGGCCTCTCGCTGTAATTTTTCCAACCGCTAGAAAGCTTTATTATGTCGTTAATTGTAGGAAAACGGCAAACATACGTTTTATTGAGCATAAAGGTTATATGAAAATGAACAATGACGAATGAACCAATCACAGAGTCATAAAGCTTCCATTCAATACCGTTAGAGAAAAATCGAAGCATTAAACGTAAAATAATAAAATGTGTGGGATAATAGCTAAGCGTTTTATATCCAAGCATAATAAAACGTAATATTAATTTTAAGGATAAGGTACATGCCTCGAACACTTCCTTTAACAAGTCTGAAGTCAAAGTAAAATGGTCTACCAATTATCTACTCTATAATCTAAACTGAACTCTGCCTGACTGAAAATTAGTTTCGTATTTTATTCTAGCATCATGAAATGATTTTATCCAAGCAAATGTCCTAACTCTAAGGAATGGGAGAAATGCTCCATGGCCTAGCTGTAAATCAATCGATAAAGATCAGATAAATAAGACAGCGAGGCCCGTGCACGACAGAACTTAAGAATTAGCAACCAATTATGGAGGAAAAAAATTCTATACAAAAATTAAATGGCAAAAAGTACAGTAAATTGCTCTATTGAAATCGATATCACAATTACGGGCTTTTTGTTCGTCACATAACAACACTACGTTTGTCAGTGTTTACGTAAATAAGTACTGTGGAAATTATAATGGTGTTGCTTGATGTATTTAGTGTAATTTAAATTAATGATGTATTGAAATGTATCGCCATTTAAAAATAACGTAAAAATACAGCCAATTACTTATTTAACAAACCACAAGTACTTAAGGATTTTAATAAAAACAAAATAAAATAACAGAAAATGTCGTATTTCAAAAATATATCAGGTATTTAAACTCATACTTCATAACCATAAAAAAACAACAACGAAACCTATAGATGAAAGAGAAAGATTTGAATACATCTGTATTATTCTGAAAAAATGATATATTAAAGTATTCTACTGAATATGTTTTTTGTTTCGATTTACAATTGCCTATAATTTTATAAACTTTAAAATGGCGGCCTTTATCTCCATCCATAGTATAATGATAAATAAAACCTCTGTACTTTTTAACTAGCGCAATATAAATTCAATAAAAGTATTACTTGCAGGCTTATTGTGTGTACACAGTAGGTGCAATAAATATAATGAATTAATATCACACAAGTTGCAACAGTATTCTTGTGAGCACATGGAAGTTTACAATTAATAACAACCTGACAGGTGTCATTTCAATACTAAATGATTAAAAAAATAGTAGCTTAAGCGCACAGATCAGTTAACTAACTACTTATTAGTGACAGTCCACTTAAGATTGTTAAGGCACTGTTATTAATACATTAAAGTTAAATAATAAAACAATAGAAGTAAATAAATTTAAATAATAAACGCAAGTTCCAATTATAAATACTTAAATTTAAATTACGTTATTTATAAAATTGTTAAAAACTATTATGATAATAGTTACTGTCTTGTAGGTAATAAAAGCGAACAATAAATAGAACGAAAACATACCGACGAGAGACGCATTGTCATTTTAATTTGCCAGTGTCTGTTTCTATTTAGCGACACCTTAAGTCGCGTGCAAGTTGCCTTATTTTTTTTTTTATTTAAACGAGTTTTATATTTTAGCTCATTATAGACTGCACAAGAAATTACTACATACAGAGGAAGGCTCTGTACATTTTTCCATCGTGTGAATTGTGGGAGCACCTTCTTTGACATCTCAGGACTTACATTGAAAGTATTTTACAATTATTCAAATTAGCACACGCTACATAAGATAAAATATGTGATCTTTATATTAGTATATCAACTAGTGTTATGCGAATCGAATTGAGGTATCTGTCTCTACTAAAATTAAATTACTTTATTTATTTTTCTGTCGAACGTGATGCACTTTTTATATTACTTAATTTGTTTTATTTCAAATAAATGCAGTTTAAAACTATAGCACTGCCAGAACTCGTTTTCCAGTTAAACGTTGTAACAAATCAGTGGAGTGTCGAAAGTCGCAATTAAAACTGTGTCCGTACGAGGGAGATGTGGCGTGGATGGCAAATAAACAATTCCTGGTGGCAATTGGGCGCATCGGGCTACACCACCGGTGGCTGGCGGCCACACGCGAGATCAACTACTCGGAATCAGTGAAATTTTTATGCCACGTTTCACGAGTCACGAGTGATGTATTTATTTATTGACTTAAGTTTTTCTTTTCGTGTCAGGTAGATATAACTATATATAGTTGAGAATTGTATGCTGTATTGGCGTCATCGTTTTTTTATATAATAAAATTGTGATGATAAAATATTAATTGTTTCCAAAGTAGATATTATAAAATATCTGTTAATGGATTTGATAAAGCAAACAAATACAAATATACATAGAGTTAGAGAGAAAATACTCAAAATATTGTCACTAATTAAACAAATGAGCTGTAACGTATCGCACCATTGAAAACCAAATGAGGATTGAAGGGTTAAAAAACACGAAGAGAAGAATTAGAAGAAGCTAACCCGTCACGACGTAAGTCATATAAACATGTTTTCGTTGACGGGTTTAATGGCAAAAAGTCGGCTTCTTCTGTATTGTTAGTATATTAGTTCCGCGTAGTTAGTAGGGAGCTGCAATCATGCATACTGGCGCCCGCGCATACCATCTGAGACACCCCTTCATTTGTAACAAATATTTATAAGTTACTAAAGATATTCAAATCTATTGACAAGTCAAAGAAAAAAATTGCTGTTAGCTATAACATCCATAAACATTAAGAGATATATATATAATATACTAGTTAATAGTTTCAGATAGATTAATGTGTATTATTCTTCACGTAAAATCTACTAAACGGATTTGGATGAAACTTGGCACATAGATAGATCATATTCTGGTTTAGCATATAAGCTACTTTTTATCCCGGGAAAACATAAGATCCCTCGGGCACGCGGATGAAACCGCGGGGCGGAAGCTAGTCTAGTTATTATTCAAATTCAAAAACATTTAATAAAAAGCTCTAAAAGGTTTTACTACTACTATATTGTTTTACTAAATTTCTAAGGGACTTTGTTATACTACACCTCTTCAGATGAAGACAAAAACTTTTTAAAACATCTCAAACTATTACACTTAACGGAATGTGATCGATACTTTTACCACGGAATCACAACATAAATATTAACACTAACTAACCTTGTGTTTGACACGCAAGGAATACAATTAAAAGAAAACGAGTAACACGTGGCAATTAAAAAAAAACATTCCTTAAAGAGGCTCTTTTTACTCAATAAGAAAATACCTTGACTTTCATCTAGGCTATCTGCTAATCCATATTTTTACTAAGTAAATCAAATAATTAAGGATGTGCCAGTGGAGATGTCGATAAAAAGACGTCTTAGCTGTTTGATATGTGCACGTGATTAAAATAAATACTTCGGGCAGTAGTCGAGTGCCCGCGCCGACAGCTGTTACTTCCAGGGATAATTGAAACGACGATTTATACACCCGCCAAATTTATCGACAAGGGCAATTTATAGAGAGCGCAACCGCATCAGATATTAGTGTTACATTTCATTTTACCTCAATATTTTTACATAGAACTTATTTCACATACAAATAAATACATAAGGAAGTTGTTAATTTTGTCAATAAGAGTCAATGTAATTAAAGCTCTTGTAATTAAGCTGTCACCAAGTAATTATCATTACGAACGAGACAATCAGAGAAATGCAATTAGTGTTGTATTGTAGATTAGGGAAATTATATAATTTATTCTCAGTCTAATAAATAGCTATAACTTATGCTTATCTTATAATTAGATAAATTTTAAAGTAATGTTTTATTTAAGTAGTTCTCGCTTATTTTTAGATGAAACAAATTTTAGTCCGACAGATATTGGATCACTTTTGCGATAACTGTGTAATAAAGTCATTAATATAACTTTATAGCATTGTCAGTACATTTGTCACAACTACAATTATTACGGTACATTTGTATCAATTTAATTTATCTAATACTTGTTCCTTTCCGCGGGTTTATGAGGCACCTAATGTTTTTCCATGATGAAAGATACTTTGATAAATCTAAGTAAAAAGATTCATACAAATCCATTCAGACATGACATTACATTAAAATGCATACACACACATTGTCACTAATATACCTACCTAAAATATGTGTTTACTAAATATATTAATTATCCATCATTGATTTATTAGGGGTAGACAATTTTAATTAACTTAAATAAATAATATTAAACAGACAAATAGTATTTTTTGAGAAGATGGTATATGTGGCAGGTTCTCTATGTTCACATCTCAAAACAATTATGGAAAACAATAAATTTAAACGTTTTGCGCCTGTGGCATCGAACCCGGTCCAATTAGAGAGCAACCGCGTCCGCACTAAATCTCATGTGGCTACCATGCTACACTAATTCATACGCGCCCGCCAACGAGCGCTCGTAACTGTCGACATCGACACAAACTTTAACAGCTTCTCGATTATCGATAACTATGACGTCGCCACACTATTGCTATACATACATAAGAACATAGATTAAAACAAAAAAGGAAAATACGGTATCAAATCCACACAATCAAACACTGTTTGAACGTTTAGAAAGAAAAACGATAGAATAACACTTTATTTTTGCGTGCCATCCGTCACCCGACGCTTATAGCTTAAAAATATACAATATCGGTCACTAAATAAGTATCCAGATTTATTTTTATAAAAATATGACAAGGCTCTGATATTTATACGTGAATTCAGTTGGAATGGATTGTAATTTGTAACTAGATATTGTATTTATAATTATCATCGGAATTAATTTACCATTTTAAATAGTAGTGCTTCAGTTAGATGTAGTTTTGTTGTTCCATGCCTGTAGCTGAGTGCCGTATCTTTACCTTTTTTACACAAGTAACATTTTGCTACTAAGTCTCTGAGCGTACAGATCTAAAGCGCAGATGCATAAATGTGGGCTGTGCGATGTTAAAAAGCTAATGGGAATTTGTATTGTTTTCAGCTTCTCACTTGTTTCCAAAAAGGGATATTTTAATCTTCATAATATTAATATTATAAAATTAGATGTATTTTGTATACTTATTTATTATAATATAAATTATACATTGTTGTATATAAATGTTTTAATTAACGCACTTTTATTTTTTTATAATTTATTTATCTTTATTACGGTTAAGTTACTTTTAAGTTCATGTTAGTAAAGTAATAAAGATAAAATAAAAATAAACGATGTTTATATATATGTGTAGATACGGCTATTGGAAATTATTTTATGCATTCTACTTATACAATTTCTTCTGTACAGTGTACACCTTTCGTAAGATTTACAAAATTATAAGAAGGTAAAAGTACTTACGCTATGTACCCATCAGATACAGATATACAGTTTGTCAAAATAAACGTTTTCGTATAATCAAAGAAGGTTCTCTGCATAACAATATATGTACTTATATTTTTTAGATAACTCATGTCAGTAGGTACCTAGAGATAGAGAGCTTAGACCTTATTGTTGAAACTTCAAGAGTTGTTACACAATATACCTACTCCAAATTATTTTTATTTAGAATTTATAATAGCCAGAAATTGATTGTTAACCATCGAAATAAATATTAAGATAATGAATACTACTCTACGTTAGATAACAACCATTTGTCTTTAGGTTCGATGTTGTAAAGGCCCGGTCGGGTCGGCGCGTGCGGCGACTACACGAAACCACCTGCTCCTAAGCCCCTAGTAATTATTCCACCACTTATTATATGATTATAAGACTTTTTTTGGTGCTTTCAATCAAATTACACCTTGGCCTGGCCACTTTGTATGAGTGAGATGTCATAAACTTTTTTTCGACCAATTATTTCCATTCGACGGTTGCGTGGTAAGCCAACGGTGTAAAATGGATATATGTTTTTTTTAATTTCTATAGAAATTTATTATTTTAATACTGAAAAAGCTTGTCTCAACGTATTCCAAAAGATTTAGTAGCGCGGCACAAACTCAAATACTATGCGATTATAACAACCTTTTGTTAGTTTTCAAGATACACTTTTGTATTTAGGTAGAAAAAGGACAACAGAAGCGATTTCAAACACAATAAGTAGATAAACCTCTCTCATGTACATTTTTTGCGTACGGCGGAACGTTATTTATAAAGAGACATTGCACTAATTTTATAAACTGTCACCGAGATCACCTACATGATAACGGAACGTTTCAGATTCTAAATTTGAATTCGTGTAAACTCGCCCGCACAGTTTTGCACTCGAGCGCATCGATGGTGTGATAGGAGGGCATAAATAAATAATTAGACAGAGAGGAGAGGAAGTAGGGGAACGAGAGGGGCTGGGATAGTTTCGAGATAGTATCTCTCGCAACCGCGCTTTGTGTCAAACGTCAGATGGTTATCTGGAAGATGTTTACAGATGTACCGGAGGGGTAACGGCCCAAACTCTCTCGTGGAAGCAATCGACCGAGCAACACTAATATGCTTGATAGACTGTTAGTTAATTACCCGCTTTGTTTTGATGATAGTCATTTTAAAGTTTTTTTACTGGTTGAAGCTTCTATTGAAATATCGGAATATAATTTAGGGTTATTATTTTTATTTTCCAAAAATATTACCATCTAAAAATAATATATTTGGTTCTTGTTGCTTGTCCATAGTTTGAATACAACATTATAAGGATGAATTAGATCTCGAAAGAAAAAAATCCATATGAAATTGAACCTTAAGTAAAAATAAAGTATATTTAATAGCGTAATGTGCATATATTTTTGTTCGCCCGTAGATCACGCTAGATGGCACTGATAACATGGCGGGGAGCCAGATCTGTGATCATCTCGTCTCGGGGTTTCATCGCCTAATTACAAGCTCTAAGCTTACGTTTCTAACCTAACACATTAGATACATACATTAGCGAAGATTTGGAACCAGATCTGAGCTATTTAAGTTGCATAATTTGTTCGGAACTAGGTCTAATGTGATATCCCCATGCCACATATGGATAAGTATATCTATAATGCAGTTTTACACGAACAAAAATCTCCGGAACTAGACTAGTTGAAGACTTAATATACTTGTACTTGAATGAATGAATTTAAATTTTACTATTTGGATAGTTTTCTCTGTAAATGCTTCTATTATAAGTTTCTACAAAATTTTAGGAGCGTAAGTTAATTACCACAATAATTTAACAAGAGCAACATTAAGATAACGTGAACAGTTGAATTAAATACCACGACATCGGATAAAAGTGCTGCACACAGACGGCTTGTAATATCGATATCGATACTTACAAATCACCATTGCCTACAAAAGCTTGCGTTTCGACAATAGTCCATTGCGCAAATCTCGCTCCACCCGACCTAAGCGCTATAATTGTTTTGTAGAAGGACACAACGCTTATCGTACCCGACGATCGCTTGGCTGACGTGCAGCTGCCATTTTAGTTCCTTTTTTATAAAAATACCCTCCATAAAACTAGAATGTAAATGGAAATTGATTTGGTGACGTGGCCGTTGCCGGTATCGCGTTTGTCTTTTGTTTTAGAATTTTTCAATTTATTTTTAGTCGAATGGGTTTCCACAAAAATATAACTGCGATGCAGTTAGAGCTAAAATAAAAATAGAGATTCATTAATTTCAATATGTCTATATAGCTTATTATAAACTTGTGTAACATATAACATTAGGTTATTATTTTATTTCAATAATATCAATCTATATCATAGAATAAATTACTTACATCACTACTTTGAGTTAACAAAAAAAACGAAAAGCAGATCTATTAAAAAATAAAGACATTATTATTATTTTGTCGCTGTGTTTGTGTTTAGGAGTAAGTAAGTACCTAAGTAATTTATTTAATACAACTGTCCGTAAAAATAGGAGTAGGTAATATTTTCAGGGTTCACATATGTTTGTCTGCTCGTTTCTATAAGACTTAACTTAAAACGTTAAAAAAGGCCATCAAAATATAATATTGTAATAACTGCAACTTGTAGTTTCTGAACATTTTTAAATTTTGTGACAGTTCAATCTTGCTAACCTATACTAACCAAGAGGTTAATAACCTAAAATAATAGGTTATAACATAGTAAGTTCTAATTTGAAAACGATTTAATTGTTTCTAAGCAGTCTTGTGGATAATTCCCACATTTTCACAAAATTTATTACCAAGGCGGTAAATCAGCCAGAGGTCGCTTACTAAACAAAATGAGAGCTTAAAGTCTCATGAATAAAAACAGTATTTAGCGCTACGCTCGCCATGTCTTCAGGTCTCTCGAAATATTTTTTTGTTAAAATTAGACATGCGATATATTGCTTTATCCATTAGTATCAAGAATCAAAATTGCTTACAAGCTTCACCAAACGTAACGCTATTCGGCAATGTGGGGCAGTTCTACGCAAACGCATTTCCGGTCGAACGCTGCCGGGAAAAAGCCATTTAAAACAAAAAAAGAAAAAAATAGTAACGCGCCGCGCGCCGCTCGGACACTTCCGGTGGGCGCCATTTTTTCTGTATTGCCAACAGATAAAATCTTTCCGGCCTACTGCGCGAACGCCCGCTTTTATTTTCTTTTATTTTATTTTTATGTGATCGCATTTTGGCAAAATTAAGAGCGATTGTTTAAAGCTAAAAATTATTGAAATGAAGTACCTAATATGATAGATAAGTATAACAAGTATTAAATTTAAATTCACATAAGTATTGAGACTACAGACGTTATTACATTGTGTCATGTAGGTAGGTATCGCACAAAGCAGAGTTCAACGGCGAAATAGATAGAGTTATCAAGCTTTAGATCTTCAGAACCAAGGACACAAAGGTTGCACACATGCTTTGAAACGTTGAATGAAACAATAATAGAAAAAAAAAGAACTGCGCTTACATTTTTTCTGTGAACAATGAACAGTACAATTAGTGTAGCGAATAGCATTTGCATCGCCACAAAATTCAACGGTCGAACTTATGTAAATGGGATGGTTGTTCAATGTTGAATATTCAAATTGATGTCATTATAACATTCGGCCAAACGTGCAGGCTGTTTGGCTACTAGCCAGCCGCATGGACGAATATGTAATGTAATGTAATGAGTAAATTAAGTTTTCCCTTCTTTTTTATCTCGCACGCGAGTTAAAGCTCGCCTAGTGTTGGCAGCCGGCGGATATGTTTTCAAATGTTTGGCTGTTGTTGCAAGGGGAATTCTAACCTGAGTTTTGCATGTTGGAAGCGATTAGCACCTTTTTGTGGCTTCCAAATGACTAGAAATAAGGACTTTATTTTTTTAGCAAAGTCTTCAGATTTTACAACGTAGGTACAGTAAGCACAAAATACCTTTAAATTCTTGTACCTCAGTAATGCAATTTATAAGGTTATATCCCTACACTGAAACCGAACAAAGAAATCAACTAAGTAATTAAGTTATACACCTGCTTTATCTTTTTGTCCGCCAAACTGTGATCTTCTCCATCACCGAAAGACAATGTATCCATAACCTAACATTAAATCTAATGCCAGAGAAAAACGGGAGAAGAAACAGTGACTGTCAAATTCCCTCGGATGTTGGCTGAACAAAACAGCACTTTAGATGAAATAAAAAAAGAAAACTAGAAGAGCGTTCTCGATTCAAAAAATTGAATTGATCGCTCCATTGTATTCCAAATGTATCATTTGAGCTGTTATTATTATGGGCGCTCTCTCTAGCGCTCTATACAAACTGGTAATCCAATACTTTTGTATGGAAGGCACTTAACGTTCGGACTCAGATTTAAAAGGTCGTATGTTCTATTGGATATTAATTTGTTTGTGTTTTAGGTTTTAGGATTAAATTGTGGCTATCGTGTTGGAACAACTAGGTAATTTTTTTAATAAATTAGATTTTCTGTGATTTCGTCGATGCTAACATACATAAATTAAAAAACTGAAAGAATACACGTATTTATTGGACAATGTTAGTATGTATACTTATGAGAAAGTTTTATGTATACGAAGAAAATTAAAAATTACATGTCTCTATCCAGTAAATTCCAGTCTTAAATAAATAATAATACCTTTCCACCGCGCAATCGGTTAAATAGCTATAAAAATTGAAAACAATCGATGACGACCGCAAAAAGTTAATACCATTTCATTGGGATCGTAAAGGTCGAGCCAAAAAAGTTGAATACAAACCACAAAAAGCTAAACGGCTATAACATGGCGGAAGTGACGTTTAAACGGGCATGATAAATTAAATAAACAAATTTATAAAAACTCACACGAACAGACGGACTGAGCAGCTTTGTTATGGTATATTGCGGTTGGCAGGTAGGTACGCGGGAATCGAACCCACGCACCTACAGTAATCCTATTAACCGGCTATTGTAGATGGCCAAATAAATAATTTATTTTCAATCTCATACAATAGTTAGACTGAAGTTTTGATCCCATGGCAATTGTTATTGGCATGGGATCAAACCTACGACTTATTTGAGATCCTAAAAAATTACCTCAGTAGGTAGGTACCTAATAATGGTTGCATAGGAAATATCATGTCAATTTTAAAAAAATATTATTCCAAGGGTTCAAATTTAAATTTATAAGCCAAAAGTACATTTCGCAGCTCAAAAAGCATTCCCACATCAATCAATTGGAAACAAACAAACAAACTGTATCAATTACCAATAAAATGTTTTTATTAAAAACAATAACAAGCGCTTAGTGTACGAGGATCAAAAGAACATGATCTTTGTTTGCCTCTCATTCATGGTCCTTACTCGATGAGGGCAATTTAAGTGGTTATGCATTTGTCGAACAATCGTGTAGTCTTTAAGTTAAGAAATATATTTATAGTAAACATACTTGAATATATTTGTTTTGTTGTATACTGTGATTTAGTTGTTTTGATACTAGCTATTTTACTGGTTGATATTTAACTATGAATAGCTTAAAATGACATGTATTTTTTTAATGTTATTTTTTTTATTAATTTATATTTTATTAATTCATGTTAAGTGTATCCTATTCTCTTTTTAGTAACTTTACTTAACATGAAAGTAGGTACTTACGCTAAGTACTATTGCTTTAATTAAAGATATTTTATCTAAAAATAAAATATTGTTGTATTCACACACGGAAAAAAAAGATTTTGCGACTTATTTGCGCCAAGACCATAAATATTCTTAAAAATATCAACTGATTCTAAGAGAGTTTTGTTTTCAATCGAAATTTGATTCTTACTTAAAAAAAATGATTCTCTAAACTGAAGGAGAAAAAAATTATTTACATTAAAATTATGTATCTTAGGTCAAGAACCCAGGTTTTTTGTTCTGATGAAATTAGTTTACATTCCATTTAAGACATCGAAAACTCTTGTTTTGATCAATCTTTGTAATCCACATGAGATATTTAATCGTCTATACTCAAAAGTGAGCTTGTATCATTAGAAATAAAAGAAATCTTTTTCTGTGACAATATATTATCAATTCAATATTAGATAGTAGTCTTGACAAAATATACAACAAGTTTGTATCCAAATTGAAGATATATTTATTACGAAACAATTATCTTTAAGCAAAATTTCCAAAAAATCAGATGAATATGAAGCTGCATAATTTTATAATAAGAGTGTTCTCTTTTTAATCAACTTTAAATTGTTTACATGAAGATAAAACAATTCTCATAGATCGTTGTAAATATCTCATGCCGGCCGCCATCACCGTATTTACTGTCGCACCGCGCCGGTGACACATGCGCGTCCATCGAGTTCCGAAGCCAAAGTTTTGGTTTTTTAAAATTTGTTTTACTTTCATAAGTCTTGGTGAGTGTGTTGTACATTAATGGAAAAATTACTCAAAACCTGGTAAATGCCAGCTGAAGTTAGAGCTATCTTGGTTCTCATCAGGGACGGCCGTCCCTGGTGCCTGAAGTACAAAATAATTCCAGGAACTGGATGCCATGGGGCATTTTAAGTAAGTGTGTTTTTTAGATTTTTGCGTGTATAAGTAGTATAAGGATATTTACCTACTGTTACTATCTTTAACTGGTTAATACTAATGTCTGGCTAACTCACTTCTATATAGTGCCGAGGGTACCTAGAGGGAGGCACCTAATAAATATTTATCTAATTAACAAATAAGTACCTACTTTAGGTACTTAAAGCTGTTTATGACCATAGTGGCGGCAGCAGATATGTGTGAGATTTATTTAAATCCTAACTATTGGTTTAAACTTACAGTAAATTGGATTCAGACGAACCACATAGGTTCTCTCATGGAAGAAAATTTGAAAGAAGTCAGACCATTGCTGGGTGTGCATATTGACTTGAAGATAGACTGGTAAATATAAAACTTAATATTTTTCTATATCTGATCATTAGTTTTATGCCCAATATTCTTTGAAATTGATTTAAATTGAATAAACAACTGGATACTACTTAGGTAAATCACTGGATATTAGCAAGATTACCTACCTAATTATTTTTTATTTTCAGGCTACAGTGGAGGAGGAGGAAATGCATAATTAGTTAGATGTTCAACACAAGCTTGTCTGATGTCTTCATTCCAAGACTTTGACTTCAAACTCATCTAGAGACTTTACAATGTGGAAAAAGCATTTTACAATTCTATAGCAGTAATGGATTATTTATATAACCAAACGCAGAAACTGCTTAAATAACATCTGGTTACAAGTAAGCATTTACAATTTATACAGTTATTCATTTTAGTTATTATATCCCATTTGATTGTAGGTGTATGATAGATAGTACACACTAAATATATAAAAGGAAAAGGTGACTGACTGACTGATCTATCAATACACAGTTCAAACCTCGAGCTGAAATTTGGCATACAGATAATGAAGGCATCCGCTAAACTATACTCTTCACTTCGTAAATTCATAAGATGTATAGGTATAGCTAGTACAATATAATAGTACATTTATTATTAAAGAAATAGTAAAGGTAATGAGAGCCAATAATTTTTTTTTCAGGTGTTTGACATATGAAGATTATACTTTTATATCTGGAATGATAATAATTAATACTCTCCACTCAAGAGTCCGCAATTAGTACCTACTTTACCCAACTAATAAAAAAAGTAATATATGGTGATAGTGGGCAAATCTATCACAGCAAAAGGAATGGTACAGTGAATGGGTAGGTACCTAAACCAACCAAGATTATTTTGTTGAAATTTAATAATATCTTGGGATATTATAACTCATGGCTATCTGTTCACAAACAGTAGAGTCTTTACTATGGAAACCAGTTAACTGGATATACTAAATTATTTTTAAATAATATTCTAAGAATTATTTATATGTAGGTATAGATACAATTGAAACATAACAACTATTATAACATATATGAAATATTAATTTAAAATTAAACTACAATATCTATCTTATATACATTACAGAGTAACTATAAATAATAAACCATAATACCTTCTTATTTTTTTAATTTCATTTTTTCTTTTCTTTTCAACTAGAACTACTGCAGAAGGAAAACAGGAAGACCTTGATTGGCTAAAAGAAAAGAACCCTGGGAGGAAGATATTGCAAAATAGAAAGCTACCCCCTGCTCAATATTGTTAGCAAGGCAGGATGTATCCCATTATTTCACTACTTTGCTTATAAAAAAAGAAATATTAAGTTGAGTGAAAAATTAAACGCTAGTTAATTTTGCAAGGAGATCGGTTTTCTTATCGTTCATAATTTTTTTTTAAGTAAATATTTGCAAACAAAATGTGATTACTTGAATATGTTTTATGTAGGTAGATATATATTTTATTTTGGCTAAGTCTAAGTTTTCAACCTTGTATAGTCAAAATTTTCTTGAGCATATGTAATTTTATTCTGTACATATTAATTTTTATTTTTTTGAGTACGACTACACACTACAAATGTCATTATTATTATTTAAAGATTTTAAATACTTGGGTCAATAATGAAAACTGAAATTAACTCATGAATTTGTACGTTATTTTGGACCTCATAGCGTTAAAATATTGCGTGGTTGATTTTTTTATTGTACGTCTTTGGTTGCAGTTTTAATAACTAACTTACAAAACAGGCGTAATATTTTTTAAAAGTCCGACATACAATTTTAACGCTGAAAGGTCCAAAATGGCATTAAGGATCCATGTTTTCAGTTTTCGTTAGATGCTCGATGCCACTTATACCCAAGTATTTAAAATCTTTAAATAATAATAATGGCATGTGTAGGTTGTAGTTATTATTTATGGTGTATTCAATAAATAATGATTCTCAAATTTAAAATGTCGTGGTTTTTATTGAAACGAACCAAACTCTTCCATACAGACAATCCTGGCTTCCATTCAAAAAAGCCAAACTATTTTAGTATTAAACGAAGTAATCGATGCATTAAATAAAAATAGTTTACTACTTTGATCCAAAATACCATCAATTTTACAATCAATGATACTAATAATTTGGACCAAATTTTCTTAAATTTTTACTCAAAAGATTTAATATTTTGAACCCTTTAGTTCAAAGTGTTTGTTTTTTCATCGTAATACGATAATTACCTTGAACTAAGCATCTACTATTCTATATTGAAGACAACTCGATTCTTAGTCAAAAATCAAATAATTTCAATCAGGAACATGTCTGTTTTATAATAAAATAGAAAATATCTTGATCTAAACAAACGATTGTCTTAAATCCAAGACAAACTGTTGTCTTAAATTAAGTGAACTCTATTATTTAAATTCAAAAACAATACAAAGGCTTCAGTGAAGAAAACTCGATTTCTTAAAATAAAATAATATTTTATTAAAATAAATAGTTCGTATTCCTTTGGATTAAACGTATATCAGTTTAACACAAGGTTATATTTTTAAGAACACCGAATACTGAATTTAAGAGAAATGAAGCGTTTGAATATATATGAATTAATATTTTCTTGGCATAAGGCATTTTCCTTTATTTGAAGAAATCGTTTTTTACCGTGCAATAACAGCGCGGTGCGGGTGTAATTTTTTCTCAATTTCTAAAAGTATTGAATAATGTATCAAGATGGTGCGGCCGCGCGTAGGAGGGTGACGTCGGTAAATCACAATGCGCCCATGCTTTGTTGTATGAATTGCGTTTTTTGAGAGAAATCGATCACGAAGTATCCGCCTCAGGGACCAATATTATACTGTATTTATTTACACATTGTTACTGAATTTTACTAAATGTAAGTACTTTTCTTATCTTCAAATGGTTGGAATGTAAATCCACTTTGCATTTTTTTTTCTTTATTGTAGCATTTTAAATTTATGGTCATACGCTGAACGATGAGTTATTTGGATTTATATTAATTTATAATAACTTGCACGTCATTTTATTTAGTCTAATAATCAACTGAAGTTATTGACAGTTATTAAACAATGGCTCGCATGTATATAAAGGCGACCTTAATCTATAGTTTATAGCCCATATAAATGTCATCGTGCAGTGTCAAAACAAGATAAGAAATCGCTTCATTACACATTCATTATTCGTTTGGAAACAAGATTTTAGCGAATGAATTAAGATAAATTATTGCAACGCTCTACGTCTGACGCCGGGTTTTAAAGGGCAAGGAATCTGTGATACGAGCTTTGTATAAATATGTATGAAGAGGCGTGTACCGGCCCTTGACAATGCTACCATTTTCCCATATTGTGCACCCGTCATTATATCTTCAACGTCTAAAGTAGCAGGCACTCCCATTCGTTCCTTTGTCGCTCCTTCCGAATAATTAGAGCAAACAACATTGTCGCTCGATACATCGAACCGGCAATAAAGTATACATTTCAACGGGAAAAAATCTCGAGTGCCCTCATCGAAGGGTCGCTTTGACAGTTAATTTTTGTCATTGTTGCGTTCCCGCCTTATGTTTGTGCTTTTTTCGTACACGAACGTTTCGCCGACTGAAATTGTGTGAGGGTTTTGTTTATTGTTTTCGCGACGGGGCTGTGAGAGTCGTGAGAATTGTTACTTGACATTTAAACTTTACATCTTGTTATGTGAGCCTCTTTACACACAAAAATATATCATTTACTCACCGAACGTTGCTAGAATTCATTATCTTCAACTAGATGTTTACGCTAAGCTATATAAGGTAAACATTCCACTAATTACCCATTTGTATGTCCTTATTTTTATATACTTTATTTGTTTTATTTAATTTTCAAAGCAAAGGTTTTAGTCTGTCACGCCGCTCATGCCAGCGCATCCCCACGGGGAAGGTCTGCTAAATAGACGTTTTAATTAATTTTAACTCCTGACTGGCGTATAAATTAGCTATTTTTATCTCAAATAAATGCAGATGTATCATTTTATTAACCATTTATCGATGTTATCTTGGGCGGCCGTAATTCATTTGAGACAATCGTTTTGGGTTTTATGACACATTAGGCTAACTTCAGGGGTGAACGCTTGACTGGGGTTCCGAGCTATCTGTCACCAAGATAGTGTCAATTCATCCTGAGGGACACCGTCCCTAGGGTCTGTGGGATTAACTGGAATAAACCGAGGGAGTATCTCGGTATGAGTTTTAAATAACCATTTTGAATGGTAATGGCCAAGGTTGATCTCTTGCATTATCAAAACGGGTCTGGAATATTTTTTCCGTCGTTTTATTTTGATTCTACGTATACTATGTTAAATTTATGAAAAAGATAATGTTGCATAAATACTAACCATTTTTTAATTTTTATATAAGGGTAATTATACCTACCAAAATTTTATGTTGTTTGTTAGGGGGGTTGATTTGGATTTTTTTGAATAACGAACGTCAAAATAAAACTAATTGTTTTACTATTTGGTACTAAAATGGTTCTATGCAACCGGACCAACGACAACTAGTATCTAAGCAGTTGCTGGCTCACTGAGCCACATTGGGAACTTTCTGTTGCTCAAGCAACTTGTCTTTAGGTAAGTATCGTACAAGTACCTAGTTGTAGTAGTATATAACAGCATACTATAATATAGTATATCATACAAAAGTATACATATTTTTGACCGCGAACCAATATTTTCACTGGCAGATAGCTTAGGTATGTTATAAGTAACTTAGTGCCTACAATCTTCTTTTTTAAAAAACGAATGAGGATTCTGCGCAGAAAAAAGTATGCGGGTAATTATAAGTAAGAGTTAAGGTAAAGCATAACTTACATTGTGTAGTTTGTAGTAGAGGCCACAGGCGTTGCACACAGGCTCTCCGTTCTGGTTGCGCCTCCATAACGTGGTGGTGGTGGTCTTGCAGTTGGCACAGGACGTGCCTGCCCGCCTCGCCGCACTCTGTAGCGACTGCACACAAACAGATGAACATATTAATTTTTAATTTAGACACGACACGAAAATTTATATAAGATTTTTATATGAGATACATTTTCAATTACTTTTGCATACGATATTTATTACTTAGATCAAGAAAAAAGAAAGAGCGCCATGCGCCATGAACTACCAAAGTGAAGATAGAGAACCACCTAACATTTTATCTATGTGCTTTGTGCAAATACAAAATAAAATACCTATATCATCACTTCTTGGTGAAAAAAGATTCCATGAGCCGTTTTAATTGATTTATTTGTAATAGGTATTTACACCATAAATATTTTTTTTCTTACTAAAAGTGATAGTTTTGGATGTATGTATTTATTATACTAGGTGTTTCCCGCGGTTTCACTCACATTCTCGTGATAAAAAGTAGTTTATAAGGATTTTTTGAGGATCAAATCGGATCAGTAACTCCGGGGATTAGCGCGTTCAAACAAACAAACTCTTTAGCTTTATTATTAGTATAGACATAGATTAACTTGTTGTAATAGTTCACTTTGGTTGTTCGCAGCACTCTGTCTTTTTTTTCATTGCCATACATAGCTAATATGGAAATGTCCAGATGTATCAAACTTTCAGTCCACTTTTGAAGCGTGATAAGGAACGAGTACAGTTAAATCAAAAATCTTAAACAGGAGTTGTACGCGTACATACTGTAGGTATGTGGAGACTATAAATCTGAATAGGAGGGTTACTGATTAGACTGAAAACCTTTAGTATCATTTATTGAGGTACATTTTAATGACAACCCAATAAACAAAAATATTCACGACAAAATCGAGTCGCAAAACGTCGCGACTTACAAAAAGTGAATATTCGAAAAGCGAATGGAAAAAGCGAGGTAGCTATCGACGGCCCCTCTTACGCACCTGCCCATTACTACCCGTCAATCAAACAAAAAATATCCAAGGCATGCGGTGGCCGCTTTATACAGTCCACAAAAGTGCCTCACTCAATTAAAAATGCATTCGTCCTAAACCGACACGAAAATAAAAAGAGTCGGCGCAATCCGACTCATAATAAATCCATTAATTTGTCATGTCATTTAACGAATAAAAACTATTTTGAGGTCGTAAAACATTACTACTATTATTATACATAGACTTTTCGGAACACCGGCTGGTCGATTCTCGGTAACTAGAATCGAATACTACCAAAGATTATCGAGACCGCATCGGTGTATTGTCCGATTTAATATCGTAAGTGACTGTGTCGGACTCGGGCGACGGTACACTCATACACAAAAGACATTTCAATCCAAATTGATTTCTCAGATCCTTTATAGGTTTATAGGTAGAATGTATTAATTATAATTTGTAATGGACAGTAGATTGACATGTATAAAACGTTATTAAATTATTGTGCACTTAATTTAATACAGATGTCAATTCGCGTTACCTCAATATAATCGTTAGCCTTCTAATAACATTTGTAGGCAAAATAATTTCCGTAAACTGTTATCACTATGAATTTATTATCTGATGATTAATCTTAAAATTTGTAATATGTTGCTATGAATGCGGAAATGGCTACTAAGCGGTAAAATTTGAATCAATTATAATCTTTCAGTATGCAGAGTTGTACGTACCAGTACAGCTGCATATTGGAATACCTAAATATTAAATGGTTTGCGTCAATATTCGCCTCGTCATGGCAGCTCCTTTGTGCCAGAATGAGATTAGAGCTCGCTATATTAGCCGAGCCTACAACCGACACTTTTTCTTCCCATTGCCACAAGGATGACTCGAATGGACTTCCATTTGTGTCATACGATTTATTTTTACCTTCATTTGTTTTTTTTTTATAAAGTGTCGCATATTTTATTGTGACAGTTTAATATATCTTTTAATATAAGCCTTGATAAGTAGAAAGGGGTACAGTAAAGATATCCGTATTTAGAAATATAATTTACAATAAATCAATATTTCCTCACTGATAGGGAGAGTACGTGGAAGTAGCAACAGCATTCTAAGTATGATCGCTAATAAAGCGGATTGTCCTCTGATGTGGAAACTCATACAGAGGACAAAATCAAACATAACTTTTAAGATTTATATAATAATATAATGTCAAACTAACATAGTATAAGATTTTACTAACACTAATGGGTTTTTATGTTGCCTGAATAAATAAATTATTATTATTATTATTATTATATTTATTTCGTTTGTAACACATATTGCTGTTATTATATTTCTAGAGTTTTTAAAACCATTCAGTATTAAATTAGCAGTAATACAAAGTCAAATTCGTAAGCTTGTTATTGTATAGTGAACTCAATTACCAGAATCTGATTTTATAATCTGTAGATAAAGATTCCCATCAAGTTATAGCGGGTGCATGATGCACTGATCCCGAGGGAGGCTGACTAACACAGAGGGGCCGGCTAAGCCGATTACAGAAGTCAGGACGCCCGTTGAGAGGGAGGTTTTATTTCCATGGAAAACGGCTGTTTACTCGTAATTTTATAGGCAAGTTACTTTCGCTCTTCAAATGCTGAAATGGCTGGAAAATGTCGTAAATTTTATGGTACGGATTATTTTTTATTCGGGTCATTTTTTATTGAAGTCGCGGACCTCGCAAGTTTTCGGCGACCGGAAATAAATGAAATGTTTACTTTTATTTACAACGTGTACCTAATCCTAATCCTATTATATAAACGTTATTACGTTATATTATTTCAAGAATCCATTAATTTGCTCACTGAACCAGCTTCGAAATAACTTCAGTTTCAAACTAAAAATATTAAAACAAGATAAAGAAGATAAAATGCCAAGTATGGCACTTGTACGGGTCCCTCAGAGAGGTTTATTAATTGTTAAACCCATTTCACTGTCAACGACATTCCACTCGGATCGATATCTTACATACCTACTCCCAAAAAAAATACAAACAAACGGAAAACATGCCGACAAAGATAAAAAAGAACTTCACAAACAGAAAATTCAGTACATATTGTTGTGGCACTTTAATTTTCAGTGTAGTGTAAACTCAAAGAGCTTGCGCTGTGACAACATCAAGGGCCTCCTTTGCCATCGTGACGTGAACAAAATCATCCCTTTTGTTGTACTTTTGGACGGAAATATTAGAATTGTGTGCTGACCGAATAAGTGGACATTTTGTATTATACAATACGGCACTATTTAATGCAGCTTACAAAGAGAATAACAAATACAAAGTGATTGAAAAAGCAGATTACAACACACACAAATGAAATCAAGAAACCAATGAACACGAGTTAATTATTAACACCATCGCAACATATCAAACGGATTAGTCTCGCATCACTTGACAGTAAACTCGACTAATTCAATAAACCGACCACATTAAAAACATATTTTCATAAGGCCCTGCCCTCCCTGCGATCCAATCAGCCTTATCTCCCCCGACCCTCCTGCAAACACCTCCTAATCAAATCAAATCACAGCCTCCGTCTTCCCTAATCTACCTATCTACCCGTCGAACATAAAATTATATTGCAAAAAGGGATACCTACAACCCCTCATATATTTGCGAACACAAGCAAAATTTAACCTACCCGGAAGCTCCCCCGTACATAGCTATAGGAATTCGTAGTCATAGCCGGAAAACACAAACCTACGCGATACAAACACACTGAAGCGGCTCAGTCACGACGCACACAGAGCCGCCTATCAGCATATCTACGCCATCTAGATCCCACTATGAGAAACCCCAAGGGGGAGGCAATCCATTTACTAAAATTGACGCTTCACTGAAATTTTCCTCTTATCCGTACATAGTTAGAGATGACAATCGCGTGGCAAAAGCGATGTTTTTAAAGGTTTACACGGCCCCTAGCAGTGAAAGCGCGGAATCGATGTAGCCTTTACCCCTCGCCCCGCGCCAGTTTTTCCGGCGTTCCGTCCTTATCTGACCGAAGCGATTAGATAAAGAGAGATAGAGCGTGAAAATAAAGATTTTCATCGTGTTCACTCACACCACGATAGTTTCAGCTGTAGGTAATGTGGTACTTTCGTGGTGTGAGTAATTCATGTCAGTGGAATGGGTATGTACGAGTAGTATGTATGGACGGAAGGGCTCTTCGAATAGAGTGAGGGTTGACAAAACTTTGATGTTGTGGGAAGGTTCTTTTGAAGCTGTTGCCTTCGTTTATTTATTCATAATACTGTGCTACCTAAATATACTGTATTAAATATACTAAGGATAGCAGATAGCAAAGTTCATAAATGAAGGATAGTACGAGTAACATAACTATTGACTAATTTATGACTCGATCGTGTCTCTGAAATTTATCGCGTTGGTCGGCTCGCGCGGGCGAACATCGTTGAAACGGTCATAAAAATAAAAGCGATGCTCGTAATTTTTTAAATTTTCACACGAAGATGCAGCACCAGGCCGCCTCCACCCCGCGCCGCCCCCTGCCTCCCATTGGCCATACTCGCGGAAGCCATGTTGGGAAATTCGCTTAACGATTTATTTGTGTGCGGATCGTAGTGCCGGCCGGCCGGCCGCATACGCCTCGATTACCGTGTAAAAGCCAGAAATAGGACTCGTGTGAAATTGGAGGTCTTTAATTGGCGTAGATGGCGCTGTTGTCTATGTAAATGGGGGTTTCACGGATACGTCGTATGGAGAGGCGGCTGGTATTGTCCGCCGGTCTCTGTTCATGGGTCGTCGAATTTTATAAGTCCGTTAGGATAACAAAGCGTGGCAGTTGCCCAATAGGAGCTATCGTGCGATAGCGATCGACCGCTCGCTCGGATTGACACATCAAACCGCCAGTCGTTCGTTGGAGATTATCATCGAAATACATTCGCCTCGTAATCGACACGCCGACGTCACGCTGCCGCCTCATTGATGCTGCCAAATCTCTTTTTACTGCTCCTTGATGGTATTCCAATGACAAATAGATAGGTGTATCTATAATATTAAAAATTCTATTTCATTATATCGAGTCTTATATTTCGTAGATACTCGTAGTCAATAGATAATATTGAAGTCTAATTAAAGTAAAAGCTAACGCTTTGTGTATCTATTTCTTCTTTTGTTATTCTATTTTCTTTTAACTTGAAATAGTTCATAGTATGAAAGTTATACATCGAACATTAATTAGTTCAGTAAGACGTTGATGGATGGCGCCACTGTATCGCAAAAGTAAAACCACTCAGTCACAAAGATACTTTGCACGGAATTTGCAAGCTCATACAGGGTTTGTTTACACTATTTAAAAATATGTATCTTCATTTTTTAAACAGTAAAATACACAAATCACATCGTTATTTTATTAATTAATTATTCATCAGATTTTATGACGATAGTGTTTGAATCGTCATTATTATTTGTAAAGATGGTTATCTACTATATATTACTTATTTAGTAGACCAAAAGATGTTCAAAACATTTATTATACGTAATAATAATGGATAAAATTTAATAAATACATAAGAACACGTTTTTTTTTTAAATTATGTGACTTATAAAAAATCGCATATATAATTGATTCAAGGAAAAATATAAAAAAAATGCTCTACTATTAAAAAAATACGTATTATCGTACTAAAATCTAAAATTATAAAAAAATATTAATTCAAATGCGTGACAAAATCGCTACTATAAATAACCTACCTGGCGAAATCTTGACTCTCATATGTAATTTATTTTATTAATTCTTTTGACAGCTATTGGATTCCATAAACCTGAATCCATGCAGCTTGTTCTTATTATTTGATATTAAACGTTTTACTTATTAAATTGCTAATCATTAATCAAACAAATAAACACGTACCTATTATCAACTATTTAATAAAAACATTTATTCCGAACTAGTGTTGTACTGTGTTTTAAGAGCCAGTAGCTTATCCTATATATCATTATGTAATTTTAATGTAGTGTTTTTTTTTTCTTTTACTAAGTAAATAATACAATGTTTTGCCAAATTCTCTATATGTCATTAATCATATAAACCAGCAAAACAAGGTTAATAAAATACATAGTTCCATGCTAAACCCAGCGAAGGATAGTCATGCGCCAGGCTCACAAGATCGATGGGCGCGCGTGCGCAGACGTCAGCATGCATCATCGCGGTGTCACCGGGACGATAGGTGAAGGCCTGTATCATACACGTACGTAATAACTCATATGTATTCGTATAATCAGTTCCCCATAACTGTTTATTATACGAACTATGCAAATTTTTGATTACAATAAAATATGACGCCTCCAGTCTATTGTACTCGAAGTTAAACTTGTGTAAGATTATATTTGATATAAATAAGGTATGTATTACTATGTTTTATATCTTTGTGTATGGAATAAAGATTAAATATTGTCATATTTCATGATAAAATTATAAAAGCAATGTCAATAGTGATGCCCCAAATCTTCGAATTTGGATTCTTCAATAATGTTCAAGGCGTGAGTTCGGCAAAGTTACAAAGTAAGTTGAAATTATGTTCCGGAGGCGACTAAACGTTGGTAATTCTACCTGAATCGCTTCTTAAAACGTGTGAATTTGCATTGAATGGCAAAGGACTCACTGAGGGCGTTTTCAAAATGTGCACACAGACTGACACTGAGTTACCTTGTGTCCTATAATATGGTTCTGATTATGAAACAAGTCTCTGAAAGTAAGTTAAGTGGAAAACATTTCATTACATAACGCATATTGTTACTTTATGTCGGATTCTTATTTGTAGATTTTGTATCTCATGCAAATTCTTTTTTGTTTAAATTATAGAAAATTAGTATGATTATATAATTTATTTGCGACAACCAGTTTGATTTCACACAGAAGGAGCATTTGACGTCATCCTATGAGCAAAATAAAATATTTTATTTTGACGTGTTAAAATATAGTCTGATATTTTCTGGAGCAACATTTTTATTAATCTATTATATCACCATTTGCTTTCATCGTCTTCCCCAACGTGTAGATAATGATACAATTATATGACAGGGGTGATTGCTTGCAGCAATTAATCAAATAAAACAGGTGCACAAAACAGTGCGAGTGAGCGAGTGCCCGGGGTTCTTGTAAAGCTGCGTCCGTGGAAGTCGTAAATACGAAAGCAGCTGCCTCTTACCGATCCCTATAATATACAGTTCTACATTTACTTGCTGATTTGACATTTGTATTGAAATTGCACAACACTAGATATTTTTAAATGTGCAAAATTAGCCTCCAGTATAACTATTCCTACACAATGCATACCTACAATAAATTCCTATACATACTTAACATATACTTTTATTGTAAACGTTTTCCAAACAATGCACTTTAAAGTTAACTGTGAAATAGACTGCATAAAGATATTTTTTTTACCAATGTAATTTAGTTACAATAAAATACTTCGGCTACATGAATGTATTGTAGGTACATCCATGATGCAAGGTGCGCAGGAGTGTGAACGACGGTCGCACGGGGTCGCCAGGTCATTTCGCACAGTTTAGCACCGCGTCATATTTATAATTACCGCAGGCAGGCGCATGCGCGCGGCGCGGACTAGGCGCTCTCCCGAGCTGCGCGCGCCTCGATAAATCAAAATTTTAAATCACCGGTGGGCGTACCGCACCGCTCGACCAGCGCCGAATAAAATGAATTAAAAATAAAATAACGTAAGGGGGCCGAGCGTGCCCTGAGAAAATTTAAAGATATTTTCGCTTTAGTTTTTTTAATTAATACCTTGTTAAAATTTAATATTGAGGGCGCATGCGTTATTACAATGGGTGTGCGAGAGAATTTAAACTCGCTTTCGGTAACTTATTGATGCTGCGCGGGACCTTTTAATTGGATCATTTTTTTAACGAGAAATGATAAGCTCCGATGAAGGATGAGACGAGATCATTCGTTACACGACCTCTCGTTCGCACAAATTAATTGAAAAAGGTTATACATGTTTCATACTTTATGGCTTTTGACGAAATTATTCTGAGAAAACATCATGGTTGAATTTCGGTAATACAGGATGATAGTGAAAAGTAACTTCCATAAAACTTCCTATTGCCTCACATCAATGAATGTCAATGGTTTGATTTCTTTCCCCTCGTCTTGTCTTTTTGTTGCCGTAATGCTCTGTAGCTAAGTATAGTAATAAAATTACAACCAATAGCAAAGAAATTGTAGGTAGTAGGTATTTTCCAAAAGTTCTACATAAATATTGTAATTTATTATAGATTACTATCACTTCATACATTAACAGATAATAAATACAATTTTAACATCCAGTAGCTCATCATAAATAAAATTTAATATCTGTAGGAGATAAAATATTTAGTAATAAAATATACCTGACAAAGTTTGCTCTACTGTAGATAGATTCCGTGTTGGTACCTTATAGCTACTTTCCTTCGGCTCATATGATAAAGGGCACATTTTTATAATTACACAATCATCCACACTAGATTAACCTCTAAGGTCACAATCCACATCTGCCCCTACGGAGTCTATGGGAGTCGGACTGGTACGGTAGTCAGTCGTGCACGCGTCACTACCTTGACAGCTCTTCATATGTTCAGACATAATGTTGACTGGTACATTTTTAATAATTCCTCTGTAGGACCGCCCGCCGTCAAGCAAGCGCTGATTCAAAGTAATCACTGGTCAGCGATTGAATGCTCTTTAGGGTATTTAATAACGGTTTTGAGATTGTAAACGTGCTCTATAGAAAGGTTACAATCAAATGTTTATGTGGTTGAAACGGTGATTATTTGAAATGCAAAAAGTTAGCTGAGCAAAATAATGTTCTATTTCTATAGACATACCTACTAAATAAAAACTTCCTTTCATGCAAACATTTCAACTAAAGTTTTTAAGTTGATAGTAAATTATAGCAACCACATAAAATTGGTGTATCATAGACGACACCTTAAAAATTAATGAACTTTCCAATATTAAAAAAATCGTGTATCACAAAAAGGTTAACGTTATAATTGAAGATAAAGGATATATGTGACATTTGACCTGTATAATATACATAATATAGGTAGGTACTATATGATCGTATTCTAACGAAGCCATTAAATTTACACTGAAAAAATATAAAAATGAAATACCTAGCAAGACCTTAATCATTTTCTAATGCAGAAAATACAAACATGTTATTAAACATAAGCAGGTGTTAGATAGGAAATCGAATCATTACTATACTTCCAGATACACCGGCCCACCCTGCGTTTTACTTTACCTAAGAATAGGGTAGTAAAAATAAATGACCAAACACTAACCAATGCATCAAACATTTAAAAACACGCGGAAACATCAAATATGTTGTACATTTAATGCTTTTTATGATTTTTAATTACCAGTAAAACCACTAAGAGTAGATGATTTGATGCTGTGAACCTATGACGTCATAGTGTAATATTTCATACAAAATTCCATATAAACTATCGTTTTGACATTTATTAAAAAGTAGCTGATTTGATATGTCAGTCAACTAGTGTATTGACGGCTCCTAGTGAAAAATAAGTGTTACATTTGACATCTTTCTCGTATGATATTTTTTAAAATTTCGAATTCAGAATTCGGAAAAGTAAAAAAATTATCAATGCAAACGCAAGGTGTGCCGATAGATGTGTCCGGAAGTTAATAATGTGCACAACATACATAACAGTAGTTCCTCATTTACTCTACTTTTATTGATTGGAGAAAGCAATACAAGGCCACTATCATTACGTTTCTTTGAAGACCTACATGATATATGGCGCCCTAGTATTAGGTACTGTAGATTTTCCAACGATGTAGTAGAAGATAAAATTGTGTTCAAATTAAATAGCAAAACGTGTTGGAATTCATACGAAAACTTAAAAAAACGACTGCCATTACAAATAGTTCAAAAGGTTTGCTGTCATTACAAAATGACATATTTTGATAGTCTTTGACATTTTGACAAATAACGTATCCCATATCACCCAAGATGACTTAGGTATTCTAGATGTTATGATGGAATAAAGCTCAGAATAAAGCAATGGACAAACCTTAGATTAAGATTTTTTACTTGGGACAAACATACGAGTAAGTACCTATATAGGTTTGCACAGGAATCCTGTAAACATTGCACTCTATTTTTCCATAGATTAAACTTTTTTTTTTGGTCAGTCATGCAAATGCTGATTTCACTTTACATCATGTCTCATCTTTTTATGGCAATATCACTCTCTCCCATTCATTCTCTGACCATTATTTCTTATTCTAGTGTACTATAAAATCAATTGTTTTTGCTCTATTCAATTTTAATCAATTTAGAACCTATTCTAAATGCACTGGCCTGTTTAGTCCGGTCGTATATCGTAGAAAGGTACAAGGCAGGTGTGGTGCTGTAGGTCGTCCAAGGTGGATGGCATTTTGGTTTATAGCTTCTATTTAGTGCGTTTTATAGTCTATAAACTATATACACTGTGACGTAATATTATTAACACGTGGAAATGTATTTGTTAGTTTTTAAGTAGGTATATACTCTGTGAAAAGATAATTTGCAATTTATATGTATATAATAGTTTCATTTCATATCTTTATATATCATTTATCTTAAACTTTTTGCTTCCTAAAAGTCATCTCATGTATTTTAAGGAATATAATAGTTTAAATATGTTTAAATTATCATAGATAAGAAAGAGATTAGGGTTGGCGCATATCTATAAAATGAGTTATATAACTTTATCAATATTGTAGAACTTAGTTATATTATTATGTATTTAGCTGTTATGGGTTACAGAATATTTCAATATTTTACTAATATTATTTGAAAGATTAAATATCTGTGACTCTATTTCGCATAAATGACAACAGATTTCAATGAAAATTAGGCGCTCAGATAGATCGTACTCAGAAATAAAATAAAGAATATTTACTAATACCATGAAAACATTATTAAAACCGTGGTGCAGACGTTAAAATATACAAAATTACTAAAATATACGAAATTAAAATTAATTGATTAAACTTAACATCCCTACACTACCAAAATCTACCTAACTACTTACCTAAGTCAAGACTTTATTATCTGCGGGATTTTAATTAATATTCTTAGGCAATACCTATATAAACAAAATCATTTCGTGAGTGAGGCAATTTACATAAAAAAAAATTAACACCTACTTAAAAAACAGAATTAGAAAAGCCACTTTCTGAACTATAAATTCCATATGTCATATTGAATGGATTTATGGATGAAAGTGTGAAAAAAGTACATACATTCCGTGTTAATTCGTACAACAATTAATCAACAACTTTAACGCTAATCTATATAGAACTGCAAATACATATTTCAACCAGCATTTTGAAGTTCACTTTAATTTGTGTGCAAAAAAATATAAAAACAATGACACTGATTATAACTTTGTTAGCAAATTAATTAAAGTAACCTCTTCGTGTCCTAAGTAACCGTGAAATGACATTCAGTACGAGGAGTTAAAGAACTTTTTTTCTACCATCGCGATGAAGGTTTCTAGTTTTTGTAGAAAACACGTGAATGATGGCATCCCGCAAAATTCTTCCCTCGATTTATTAACGAGTAACGCTTTAGCCGTCGTTTAATTCGCCACTTTTTACTATTAATTAAGTGTAAAATGATGGAGTGTTATTCAATTGACTTATAGTATTATACGATCGCGTGTGCAATGCGTCTAGTCTATTCATAAAATTTTATGCTGTGTGAATGGTAGAATATATCAGTTTTAATTAAGGAATAATTGCAATTGTGTTCTTTACTCTACATACGGTTACTGCCCGTTTTACGAGCCACAGTAAAGTTGGCTTCATTAAACCGCGTCGATGATTATAAACATTAATTTCTTACATAAAAAGACTGTAGATTTGTGACCCATGTTTGTGATATAACGACGCGACGGTGGAATTAAGAGTCGGACAGTTGGGACAAAAGGCTGTAATGTCTGTGGAGGTCGGTTAACAAGGGTGGGCCGTTCCAGTTAACAATACGGATTAATTATCGGCCGAAATCGACGACTCAAATATACCTGTCACCGGTGTAGAACGTCGCGGCCCAATTTATATGGGCCTCGAACAATGGTAAAAGCGGTAAACACAATGGCAAACGGGCGCAAAATGAGCAAAAGTGGAGCGCGCTCGCGGCGACGGGAGCTATGCATGTACACACACCGATATACGAGCACGAGACTCCTGCTGCTGCCCGTGCCCAGTACTTAGCTTGAACATTTGAAAACTTATGTAATGCAATAGATACAGAAGACTTTAACTACATTAAATTAAAAAAAACGAATTGAACTAACGTGACGATCGATCCCGTACAACGTTCGGTATCTCCGCTAGAAACAAATTCTTTAATATTTTTAATGCTTTTTATAAATAATATTATTAAATACCCAGCATATGGCATAATGTGTAAGCTACTTAAATGCAAATTGGCAGGGTTGAAATACATGCGAACAGAGCGGCACACGCGCTTACTGTGACGCGCGGACCACCAAGCTGCTGTGACAGCCCTGATTCACAGACGTGGAACATAGGGTTGCCAGTCCACGTTACGTAAAATTGTATTAATGTTAAATATTTTTACCCTAAATAATTGTCTATTTATAATCACTTGATTATTCAGCTTCGTAATAACTGTAGCCTAACTAAACAGTCAACTATATTATATTTTCCAAACTAGGTGACATAGTAAGCTAACGTGAACTAGAAATATGGAAGCATTGTTGTAAAACTTGTTGAGTCAACCCTAGAGTAAAGCGGCGTGGCGGCAGCGACAAGCGTAGCATTGTTAGGCGGAGGCCGCCCTCAGCCCTGAATAAATACATTCATATTGCCACTCTAAATATCTGCGATCGATGCCCTGTAGGTACTATACGTTTCTCAAACGCCAACTAACAAAAAAGCTATGCAATCATCCAATAAGATGCTACGTGTATTTTGTTTACAGATTATCTAGTGTTTACGCTATTACAGAATGATAAATAACATAACTCCAAGAAACTGTATTATGAAATCATGTCAACTTTTCAATCGATCCAATAATGCTACCGGCAGGTAGTCATGATTATCCGTACAAAATCACGTCAGTCGAGGTGTTTACGGACGATTTAGATTGTTAACACTAACAACTTACTCTATCGACCTCCGGGGTTTAATCGCGCAAAATCTACCGCATCGTTTCGAATTCAACGCGCCAAAATGTGCAGAAAATGGAAAAAACATGGCGCTAAACCGCGAAACTGTATGTATTTAAACGCCGAATTCGAGATTCCGATTATCAAAAAAGCAGCCAGCGCTCGGTCATTTAAATTTTTCCAAAACGTGAACACAATGGAACAGATTCGGGGAGTTTGTTTTTCTTTTTGTACTATTTTTAATTTTAAATATAAAAAAGGAATTCGGTTCGGCAAAGGCTGTCACATCATTCCAGCGCTGCTAAGTGACGCCGGACGCACGTCAGTCCCCTGGATATGTTTTATTTTCATACGAATCGGACTGACTCGCCTTGTTTTTTGTTATCATAGTTGTTGTAACCGAGTCTCGTACCTAATACGGCTATTTTATAATTGTTTATCGTGTGAGGTTTTATCGAGCTTTTAGTTTCGATGGAATCTTTTTGACTTTGAATTTTATTCATGTGAAATTACCGTTATAAAAATATTATAACTTATAAAGGAGTTTGATATAATAACGTGCTAACGTAAACGATTGTGTGTAAATATTGTATAAGACAAGTCATAATCAATAAGCTACTGCTTTTCTTAGTAATAAACGAACATTTATAAATACATTATCGTCTAAAATTCGCGGAAGTCATTGTATTGTCAACTTTGACTTAGGTATTTCTAGGACCCAGATAGTATCGTAGGAAAGCGTAATAAAGGCGAGCGTTCACCGACGACATCCTGACGCACGTCTTAGCTGCGATTGACGTGCGACCACATGACGCTAAAAGGTCTATTGTATACGAAACGCTCGTTACGAGTCGGCGTCCAACCGGTCTTTAACACGCTCGGACAATGATCACTCTATACATAGCAGCCGTTTATCTTTTCAGAAGGCAAAGAACATTGGCTGTACTGTATTAGAGGTATTAGATACGCCAGGACTTGTTTCGGTGTTATTAACTTCATTGGACATTATTGTACATAGTTATACTTACTTGTTTATTTTGTTTTGAGTTTTGAGTTTATTACTTGGTTCGAAAGGAAATATTTATTTGTGAGTTTGTGTTTTTCCGTTCAAGGAATCCGGATCAAGGGAAAAGTTCTACAACAACAACATAGGTATACATAAATAAGCTAACACGAAAAATAATATTTTCTTATTCCATTCACAAATTCAAATAAACGTACAAATTTAATAAATACTTACTATGTATTGTATGAAATTCACCTAGCCAGTAATTTGTTCTAATATAAAACAATTATGTTAATCTGAAGCTCATTAAACATTTAACGTGGGTAAATACTGTCACATTCAATAAGGCTATCGCATCGCGATGCGTGATCTTACATCGTGGATAATATCGGATTGCGTCAATTACGCGATCCGGCGCGATCGCGCGATACATACGAATGTATTGTATGCAACGACCTTTATTTAGCAAACAACGACTCCAAACGAATATAATAATATGAGAGATATCTAGTAGGTGTTGCCGGACAAAATAAACTTGCCTAGTTTTTCTCTGTTTAAAAATAAATTTTCTACGAGTGCATTTAATTTTCAGGAGATGCAAGTTAAAAGTAGAAATGATTTGCGATATTATTTATTGACTACAATATTATAGAATAACACCAAATTAACTGACAAAGTGGAAAACACGAAAACATTGAAATAAACGAGGTAAAGGCTCACCTTTGAGATGGTATAAACACTGTATCCATAAGTTTATTTAAGTACAATACCTATTCATTTAAATAAATAACTTCAACAAGTAATAATGTCTGATACTATGTAAAACTCAATAAATTACGTTGTAATAGTATAATACGAATACAATAGAATCTTATTCACATAGCAACCAATAAGAGTAGAAATAGAATAAAACGAGTCCAATTGGTAGCGAAGGGAGCTCGTTTGTTCCATTTAGCGAAGGAGTGTAGACACGGAAGTGACCGGGAATCGAACCGGGAGCCTCGGCAGAGCTTGTACACGCCGCGCGTGGGTCGACTACACCACACCTTTGACAAAATAGCGGTTTTACCCGCAGTAGAACAGTTAAGTTTGAAGTTTGGAACTTAGTGAATAAAGTTAGGTAAACTAAATTAGAGTCCATTATTAAACAGAGACCACGTAATCTATGAATAACTAACTAGGTATTCGTATTGTTTTCAAATCAACTAATTATTATATCAAACTAGAAATTTAAACATAAAAACAACATTAGATTCAATATTTAAAACTCGTAAGGAAAGTCAAAGATAATAAAAAATGTATGTGGCCGCCGAGTGATTCCAACACATTCAATCGATTTATAACCCGCGGCATATGTGGCCGATATTAATAAATAATTTAAAAAGTAACTTATTAAATATGCTTATAACATGGTTGTAGGCATTGTTCGGGAGTCGCGTCATTAGTCAATGAGACATTGCGCTCCAACCCGACAATTTGAACGCGGCCAGCGCCCGCCGAACGCACTGCTAAATTGCAGGCTGCCACCTCGCACCGCTACTTTTATTTATTTGTATTTATAAAGCATTCTGATCCTAATTATATTGGCGGTGAGCATAAACTGTGATTCGAGTAATGCTTTTTGGAACAGTTGGCGCTACCGACCGCTGACGGGTTAATGACAGCCCGCGTTTCCTGCTATGTTAATTGTGAGAGGAAGTCAATAGGCGCGGGCGCATCGCATTATTTATTAGATCGAGGTTTTGGTTTTGTTCTGTTGCGTCATGTTCGGTAGCCGAGGCACTTACCCGACTGTCAGTCTGGCCGAGGCTTAGTCCAGATTATAACGTAATACGGTAGTTTGCTTGTATCTGGTGCCATTCAAACGATTGCTTAATGCCTTTAATTGCTGTGGTGCGGATCGACAAAAACATTGTGACGAATTTCTGACACTTACGGATAGGTTTTTTTGGTAGCGATTAACCACCACCGAAGCACTATGCTCGCGAGCGTTTGTTTTTAATGCGATTTCTATCACGAATATAAAATAAGCATCTATCATCTTTTGTCAATCTAAAGTGTGTTCATGCTAATCACTGATTTTGTCTTATTAGTAGTTAGAGAACAAATGTTACCTACATATGAATCATATATCAAACATGCATAACACACGCACTTGCTATGATTCATTAACATTCATTTCTAATTAGACAATCCCTGGTTCGTATTGTGTAGTGACTTGGGCTCACATTTAAAACAGAAGTGTTGATTGCACGTGTAGTTAAATCGAGATGATTGCTCTGGTATTCCCGAGCTGTGCAATTTAAGGCTTTAAATCAAGGCCAGGTATCCCTTGCTAAAACTCCTACAGCTACCGATAAATAACAGCGCGCCGCAACATCTTGACTTGAAACGATTTGTTTAACAACAGTACCTATCATTCATCCTCAAGTGCCAAACAACAGTTTTTATTGAGTTATTATGCCATCGGACAATAATATTATCAAGTATCGGATGACCGTGCAATTAACCCAAGCGATGTTTCCGATTTTATATATGTATAAATGTGAATACGTGAAACATATTGTGTTTCACAATTTTGTATATTAAGGTATTATATTATGCAGATAATGTATATCAGGATAACATTTATTTATTGCCTACGATTGATTTTATTGAATAATTAATAAATAGTGTTGAGGAATATTTTGAATAATTATACAATAATCATAATATCACCATTAAACTGTCATTTCAGATTAATATGAGTTTAAACATCGAATGAAGTAATGAATTAGGTAAGTATGAGAACCTTTTTCCTTAAAATGTGTACCATATAAAATGAGTAAGTGGGCCCTAGTTGTTAGTCGGTTGCCCCTTGAATGAGAGCACGTTACTAGGATGGCTGGGCTGGGGCAAGGCGGGCAATCGATTCGGCCCGCTCTGCGCCGCGTGAAATCGAGCGCGCGCTCTCATTTACAATCGATCGCCATTTAGTACACCGCCTGATTCGATTACACGAGCCCTTATTTTATTAAAATAAGCTACTGACTCCAAATACGACATTAGATACGCCAATAAAACCAATGAATAGACATTCTCGGAAACAAAAAATCACTAAGTTATTTTGACAGGAAAAAGTACCTTGTTTGCCCTCCACACTCCATCATATGAATTTATGGCGCCCCACTAGTTTCCTCGTTATTAATATCGACATTAATAGTGTCCCAATATCCTGGCCATAAATGTCACAGCCACTGGCGCCTAGCACAGGTAGAGCACCAAACTATAAAAATACGTACAAAAACGTTCAATTCTGAACAATGAACGGTGAGTCAGGTGAAAAAAAAACTTAAATTTATAACGCCCGGCCACCGGTACAGAAATCCTGAGAATAGTAATTTTTCTTACAAAATTTAGTGATATGTCAAGCCTGTTTGACGTGGCAAATAAAAATGTACCAGACGATGTAGAAAAAAAAACAAAAGACTCTGGGTTATTGCTAAAACAAGGGAAGGTTACCATATCAATCAAGGCGTTGACAAAAGTGATTTTTTTCCTCGTGCTCGGGTCGTGGGATAAAAAAAGGGTCCGTGTTTATGGAAATACAATAAAAATAACTGATCGTTGCGCTGATGCAGCCGAGGATTCACCTTAGGTAGCTGCGGTGCTTGTTATTATCTAACTTAATTTATTTAATTGTTTTTTTATATTTTAATAGCATCTCACATTTTGAAATCAATTTTTCAATAACTATCATAATCATACAAATTATAAGACACGTGATGCAATCCGCATAGCTAATAGCAATACATTATTGTATTCAATTTACAACTATGATTCTGATTTTTCTGAAAATTTAGTGTTATTTATGTTTAAACTCGGGAATCGAACCCCAACTCACCTGTTCACCTGAGCACAACACCATTTGTGGCTCACACGGTCAGGTAGAGTGGAACTCGGGAATGGTAAAAATGTGAGTGCGCCCCGCGGTGTGGATAGAGTCCCGTATGTCACTCACAGTCGATCTTATGCTTCTTATTTATACTTTTTACACAAAGAATTTATATAAACGGACGTTTTATATCATTATCACAATAAACTTTATATAAATAAAACTACTTTAGAGCGATAATAAATAAAAAATAATAATCTGTTGAAATCTCTACATTTTCATCTTCTTTTTAAGGAAAAAAGTGTTGACAGGTATCTAAGCTTTTTTATTTATATTAAATTCGATTTTTTTTCGAACACTGAATATTTGTGAATACATCATCATCATAGCCGAAAGACGTCCACTGCTGGACAAAGGCCTCCCCCAAGGATCTCCACGATATGGCCGGTCTTGCGCTACCCGTATCCAGAGGTTTCCCGTGACCCTCACAAGATGTGGTAGTAATAATATGGATATCTATAATTTCGTTGGTTTCGTACACGAAAACAGACGTAGCATAATTAAATAAATTTATTAATTATAAGGATGTCAACGGTTCCATAGCTATTAAAAAAAATAGTACGAAAATAATGACATAAATAGTGACACAATATATAAATTTTTGGTTGAAATTAAAAGTTGACAACTTGCTGTTTAAATATTTTGAATCATTATTATCAATTAAAATAAATATCCTATTTTTTTTTTCTCAATAAAAGTAATGGGTGTTATTTAGCCAAAATAGGGCGTATCTTTTATGGTTGGTTATTTACTTGTATAATTCACGTGTAAGTTACTGTTTAAAATCGCGAAACAATATTTATAGCTCATAAAATCGCTTACTTCACACACCACACGACAGGATATAATTTTAAATGGTGCTGTCACAATGAAAAATGTGTCCTATCCTCACTTTTCATTAATTATCTTAATAGGCCTCCATTCAACACATGTCGTATACCTATATTAAGGACAATGTAATTAACGTAAAAAAGCCTTTTTCATGTTTCAAACCAAACCAAGTGTATTTTTGTGTCAAATTAATGTGAAGTCAAGAAATGCTACGGTCAATATAATACATTAACTTTTTAAGTAATTTAGGTTAAAGGAAAAAAATCCAGGTCAAATTATTTGTATCTTAAAATTGTGTAACGTGTACTGACAATAAAATAAATGGGATACTGTCATACGACCATTTTAATTAAAATTTAAAACCACAGACAATAAGCATGGACACACGAAACTATAACGTCTGTAGATCAGTATGATATGGATCTTAAACGGCAATATTAATTCAACAAGCCGTTATAATTTCAATCATAAACAATAATACAAATCAACATATCAACTTGTGCCTTTGATCTGTTATGTCGAGTGACCGCAAATCGTGAGCAAGTCTACCGTACATTATCTAACTTGTGTCACGTAATTATGAGTCACTAAATCCACAATTTGACTTAAAATTATAGTATAATGTACAAAAAGGGTACGCGGGTACATTCTCTTTTGAAATAAATAATAATATGTCATTGTTAACAATTTCATATTGCCATATCTGAAAATTTACCTCCGAAAATGGTAATCATATTTTATAACTCGTTTTTAGTCTATGGTTTGGGCCACACCAAAAAGCACAATTTATTCGACGGCCCGCAGTGATCGATGACCGCTGAGACTTGTCCCGGCCACCGAGACAACACGGACCATGGCCACTACCGTTCCAAATTAAAAAAAAATATTTACCACGTTCCAAATTTTATTTGATTTAATTAAAACGTCGTTTCTTTGTTTTTGACAGACGTACTACTACATTGAAACATTATTCCTTAATTGCTTCGCGCAATGCATAAAGTTTCACAAGAAAAACCGATGCTAAATTAAATCGTTAATCCGGAATTTTCGTACCTAACTATTTTATAGACAAATAACAGATTTTTATGTACGTAGGCGAGTAATAAATTGTTGCTAATTTATGACATCATAGCGATTATAGATCAGGCAGACAGTGTGGGACCGATTCCTGCCTCCACATTTAAGGCTATAGAATTCTCATTGTAATAGTTTATTTGGCACTAGTTCGACCCATGAATGCCAAATAGGAAAGTTCTATGACCGTCCGATTTCTGTGCTACGTTGTATAAAATTTTAATATGTAAAACGAGTAGGTAAGTAAGTAGGTACCTATATTGAATATTACGAATATCTTAAAGATTTAATATTCAATGTTTTATATAGGTACCTATTTATCCGATTGTTTTAGGTACTATTTCAGAGGTGGTTCCTTTTAGTTTTTTTGTTAACAATACGCCTTTTTATATTATGTATTATAATACGTGTATCGAATACTTTTGATTATTAGCTTCCTATACATAGTTTTTTTGATGTCTAATAATTTATAGTTATTTATGCTCATAGTTAGTAAAGAAGGAAGTTGTTCGTCGGTACAACAAGATTAAGACATAACTTATTATTACGGACGCATGGAGGTATGTACGAAGCGTTATTTTTTATTAGAACTGAGCTATGTTGTAGTTACTGTTTCATAAAATAAACCTGGGTTTTTCATATTTTTTTTAATAAACACATTTTCCATGTATATAGTAGATTGTATAACAATATGGAGTCATGCTAGAATAACGAAACAGACAAAATCTAAATATATATAAAAAGAAAGCGTGACTGACCATCAAGGCACACCTCAAACCACTGTACGGATCGAGCTGAAATTTGATAGCTATTATGACATAGCCAAAGTAAGGATTTTTAAAAATTCAACTCCTAAGGGTATAAAGTATATCACGGTTGAAATCGCGGGCCGAAGAGCTAGTCTATAAATATAAATTTCAAACCAAACTACTTCCACATTGAAGAGCACATGGTTTCTGAATTATTTCACGGACATGCGTCTTTCTTTTGATGTTTTCGCTCAAGATTCTATTAAGATTAAACTTAGTCGAATTCTTTACCAAATACTTGGGCTTATTGTAGACAAAACTATCGCATGTTCACACGCATGTACTTATGTTTATTTTTCTGCCAGCTCCCGTGGACTGCGCAGACTAGCGGCGCACGGCGCGGGCGCACAATATATTGCACGATATAGCTCGTAACGCATAGCGCAGTTTATAGTGCGCTGCACGGTTGCGCTGTTTTATTGCTTCGCTTGTAAAGATGCGAGTACACTTGCAGTACCACAAGTAAAGTAGACAAGTTTTTAATTTAAAGATTTTTACTGCATTTTTGAGTATTTTAGATTTACTTTTTTAGTCATTGTGTTTCATGATCAATATAACTCATATCTTCTATGTAGCGGCAAGAGTCTTCAAGCCACAAGCCTCCTTAACGATAGAGACTAATAGACCATAGTCCTTGAGTTTCATTCACACCACTGGCAAAATTTAAATCTTTGAATTTGCCTTGCATGCACGGTTCCTTACAATGGAGCCAGGGATCAGAGATAGGTATGAACCAGTACCCACAAAATCGTAGATCGGTGCATTCACCACTGTACTAACAGCTATTTTATTTTTACTTCATGGTTGATATTAAAGACATTTTTAATATTCACTTTATTGCTGAATCGGGTTTCTACTCCTCAAAACACAGACAGCAGATACTTATTTTTCCCAATCATCTGGTATCGGCGCAATATATAGGTTATTACGAGGTTATTACTCGTCCTCCACTCAGCCCTTCTATGCATCATACCGGCATTTTATTATTTCTTACTCACATCCACATTCACACAATCCATCTCTCTTTCGGTCTTCCTCTTTACATATATCCTTAACTACCCTCGTATTTATCACTCTTTTAGTCGCAAGGGTTTAATTCATCATCATAACATGTTCGTACCACGACAAACCGTTCCCTTTCAACATAAATACATATATCATATGTTTATTATTGTAATCTAAGTAATTCTGGGTAAATCAGCTCTCAAATACATAATATACATTCTAACCATGCATTGTAAGTAAACTTTAAGTATACCTGCCCCTTTATAGCCCTCTGAAGGTACAGGTGCGTCTGCGCAGATACTCTTTATTTCCATAATAATTCTCTTTTATATCCAAGCATTTTATGTTAGCGCATGCTTGACAAAGTTCGCCGACTTATCAAGTATGAATGTTTGACAAATTATTATGAAATTATCTTGCCGCCCTATTGGGCGTAATAATTTCATAGTAATTTATTAAATTACTATGAAATTATTACGCATAATATATTTAATAAAGAATAATATATTCTTATTAATTGGTTTATTTTAACCCCATTAAAGGTTGAATTTAGAAAAATACTTTCTTAGCAGATGCCTAAGTCATGATAACTATCTCAGCTCGATCAGTCGAATAATTACGTCATCTTGAGTGAGATATGGTTCCTAAACTGTAAAATTGGCAAAAATACGATCATAATTATAGGTACTATATTATTAGGTATAGGTTTACTCCAAAGGTTTTGATCTTTTTATAATGACTCATTAAAGCATTTCGAGCTTACTTATTACTTACCTACCTAGAACGCGTTGAAGTCTAATACTTGCTGTAGATTATTTTTCCATACTAAATATAACCAAAATATGCCGCCAATTAGAAACTTGCTGTATCATAATCTGATTATTTATTCGTAGAGATTATTTTACTCGTGAATTTTTTAAAACTTTATTGAAGTGGATTCTGTGAATAAAATAATTTATTCTAATTTAAATCTCACTATGGCGTTCGATGTTTAAAATTCTTGATTTAACAAGATAACATGACATTTAAACTGGTTATCTTGTCGTCGCTTTGGTCAAGATATTACAGTGTTGATATATTACTACAAAAGTCTTATATATGCTACTAGCTGTTCGCCGTGGTTTCACTCTCGATCCCGGGATAAAAAGTAGCCTATCATCTTCTTGGATAAGTAGCTTCCGATTAGTGAAATATTTTTTTATCCGAGTGGTAGATCCACAGATTAGTGCGTTCAAATAAACTCTTCAGTTTCATTATTAGTATATAGATTATTCACTGCTTTTATACCTACAATATTTTCAGTCTCTTTATATTTTTTATTTCAATATTTTTTGCAATCTCCAGGATTACATTTGTCGAAAAACCGCAAACTAATATGGCATTACAAAATTGGGTATTCACATATAATTTCAAAACTGATTGCATAAACGCACATTAAATTATATTCGTATAGTTTCATTGTTTAATTGCAAGGTTATTCGTATTATTTTAATAAATGATGTAAACATAATTTTTAACTGTTTTGTCTTCACTTCAATCTAATTTGTATTGTCCGTAGTTTCCCACTACTTTTTATAATTTGTGTCAAGTGCACCCTGGTAATTGGACTAGTTTAGATCATGAATAGAAACTTAAGTTTTAATTCATTGTTGCATTAAGTAGTTGTTGCATTGTTCAATTATTTTACTTTACAAGGTCATCTTTTCTTGATTTCTTAATGATCTCTTACATGATGTACCTATGTAAGTCCATACTGATATTATAAATGCAAAAGTAACTCTGTCAATCTGTTACCTTTTTATGAAGAAATTTGGCATGCAGACAGCCTATACCTAATATGAAGGACATTGGCTTCTATTGGGAAGGTAGATGAAACAAACACGCTTTTGGTAACAAAAGCTGCTAAGCAATTTAGAATAACTGATTTCTGAAAACGCTTTTCTCAGGATGATGAATAGTCAAAAGGTGCACATTGTCTCCTATTTCTCACAACGAAAATAAAAGTGAGAATACAATGATTCCGCGGTGCATTAACTGTATCTCATACACTTCACCGACTTCAAATATTAAAACAACGCTACCAACATCCGGAGTTAATAAATATGGCTCAATCTAAGTTACTTTAAAACCAAATTGCTTACAAATTGCTTTTATTATTTATGGCTTAAGACATTTTAAAAAGTACGTGAAATAATAGCGAAATAAACACAATCGCTAGTAACGCGTGATGGCTAACGTACGCCGCAGCCACCGCCGCCGCAGCCGCCATGCCATAAGTAACGCGGCGCGGTTGCAATGAAATCATAACGCTCGGGCATTACGTAATTTGGCCAACAAAAGGCAAATATTCCGAGCCATTCCGCTAGTTTATGTCTGCGAGACGGGTATTAAGGTAAATTGTAAGTACAATTGCGCGCACGGGCCACTCGTTAGCCGACGTGACACTGCGCGCCCGAATGTCGCATTGTTTCAGTTTTATGCGTACCCGACCTTAGATTAAATGTTAACTGTGAGATTTATAGCGGCTATGGAGAGGCTAGTTTAGTGGACTCTGTGGTCTTTCGTCGAAACGTTCAACTTTCATAAGAGGCCAATTTGTGGGAGCGCTTAATGCGGTGTCGTGCTCGGTCGTACATGCTCCGCCTTTTTATTGCTGCCCCTTAACTGTAAACAACACCCATTCTCGCTGGGATCTCGGAATGCTATTTGTAGATGATGGTATTTTATCTCGGGAATGCGCGATATACTTATTTTTATTTGTTTTCGGAGAAAACGATGCGCTCGCTGATTATATATAAAAAAGGAAGAACGTTCTAACAATCGAGAGACAGCTTTTCCATAACATACACAATTTTTCAAATTTATGCAATTCTGTAACGTCCTAAACAATAATCCTTACTTTTACCATACACCACAACATAAATCAACAACTTAACAATTAAGCACCAATCAATTTCATTTGCACAAAAATGTCGTCTACAGAGAGTTCATTTAGTAGTCTGCTTTTAGTAATTAACAGATATAAGTCAAAGATTTTCTGGAGTAACAAGACATCCCTGAGCAATAAAAATTACGCGTTCTCAAAATTGCGATCTATTTATAATACAATTAAAATTGGTCGGATTCTTACACTCACCAATCTTCGCTTGGGCTTGATCAAGGGACGATTCTGTCCATTCATCTTGTAGTATAACCCGCATGCGTTGCAGAGGTAGTGGCCGGTGCCGTCGCGCCGCCACAGGGGCGTACTCGTCGCCCCGCAGTTCACGCACTCTCGACCCTCTGAACCATACATGAGTGAGTCAGATGGGGAAAACTGATGCGGTGTTGTGGGAAAATATTATCTTTAAGGGGTAGGGGAGTCCATACCTGGCACTTTTATTGAGATTTAGCCAGACAATAATGCTGAGAAATTTGGTTTGATTTTGATATGTTAAATAACATTTGTAGACCCGACTCATTCCTACTCAAAGTTACTTCATGGACTCCGAGTCTGTACATGAGTTACCTACTATCTTCTTTGAAAAGTATGTCAAGTATCTCTTATATTTATCTTCAATGAATATTTTATAGGTAACTAAAGAATAGTTAAAACTTTCTGAAAATAACACAAATAGTGTACCTATGGTTAAAAATAAACTTGTTTTTTAACCAAACCAATTTGAAATGCAAATTATTCACATAAAACCTCCACCAAAATATAAAACAGAAAGCATAAAAGTTGAGTGAATTTTTAGTTAACATGTATTAGTTTTTAATAAAGCAGGATTTAATGTTTGGGTTACCTGTCTCCTGGCAGGCTGGGAAAGACGAGAGAAAAATCACATTCAGAAACATTACAATTAGAATTTCACTAACTAAGAAAGCATGCGGTTACACACAGGTATACTTACACTTTTACATAAACATACGAGTACTACATCATCCTTAAACGTTTTCATATCTTAACAACGTAATTGCAATTACTACGAAAATAGTAAAATATTCAATTAGCCAGGGAAAGCGCGACGAGTGAAACTCGACAGAAAAAATATCAAGATTTTTTTAACACGCAAAGAAAAACTAAGAGAAAGTAACGGGCGTCAGTACATTTACTCGACATGCAAAATGCCCTTCAGTTGTTTTATAAATAGATTGAAATCATTCAAAACATCTACGTAGATATATATGTTTACTGTTTTTAGAGGCCTTAAAACTTGAAAGTAAAAAAAAATAAAATGAATCATTAAGGCATTACAAAATTTAAAAAACTACACTACCTAATCAAAGTGTTGCTATATACTTAAATAAAAAATGTTTGTTGCAAAAATGTTCCAAAGCGTCTAGCATGGGAAACAGAGCATAACCAGAGCTATAAAGTAAAGTATTACCTACATGCTAATTTTCACTATATACGTATTAGTATGCAAGTGTATTATTATATTATTGTATGTCTTAAACAATTTCTACGCAACCCATCGCATTTCATGCATCAACTATGTTGTATTGCAAGTCTTTTTCATCAAATAAACAAATATTTTAGCTATATTTGACACCTAAATTAACTAATGAAGCATCAAATCAAAAAATACAATTTTATAGTTTACGCATGCGTTAGTCTATGCATGCATTATGTAAATAAATCTGACCCTAGGATGAGCCGCCCTCCAGGGAAATTCGTATTATAAAGTACAAGTGAAACAATTTCACCAAAGTGCCTTGCATTGCATGGTTAGTGAGAGGATGTGTTCACATATGGGGTGCGCGTGCGCCGCCCACAATCTCTCTCTAAACTCGATTACACGATCGATGATTTACTGAGATCGAATTTAGAAGCTCATCTCGTTACACCTTCGCATCCTCTCTTTAAATACAATCAATATAAAAGAGATAACAACGATCTAAACTGTGGGAAATTTATTATGAACGTGTAATAATATTAAATGTTACATTATTTATAGGAAACTGGTTCATTAAGTCACAGATTATATTTATCGGATATGTATCAATCGATTATCTACATCATAATAATATGTATCTAGATCTGATTATCCAAGTCCCCAGGTAGACGTAGCGGTCGCGTTGGGCTGAATAAATAATGATGCGCCAGGATAGTCATAATAATGAAAGGTGAAAGTGGTCGAATATCCAATAATAGAACAAAAAAATAATAATAAAGTTAAACGAACCGAGAATGCTTTACGAGCTTTAGGCAGTGCGGCCATTCATCTTTTTTATGTAAAACCAGATCAAACCCGGCAATTAAATCGCCCGGACCTTATCGAAAACTTATTGCGATCGGAGCGACGACTCACTTTTTGGTCTAACCCTTTATTTTTTTTGTTGCATCGATAAAACCTGTAATTTGTTCCGAGGTTTGTAATAAATAAACACCAATAACGATTATTAGGAAAAAATAACAGGATATTACACATGCCGTGAACGTTTTATGATAGTGTCTCTAGCACTTGAGACTGATTCAGTTCAATAGTAACATCTCTATTGGTAAAAACGTTTGTGAAAGTCGGTAGAGCCGCGGGCGGCGGCGTTTTACAAGATTTACAGCCGATCGCCTCTCATACCTACATCGATATTACACGTATTATTAAAGAGAACACTATTTCTGATTAATTACTATACGTTTGAATTGTTCAATCCGGTTCAGTTATAACGATAACTGTGGTTTAATATGCTCACACCGTCAGTTATTTCTTAATTTCTCCTGAGACTTTCTGACTATCCGTCGACTGTTGCTCTGCCCGGACGTGATTTTGACTCGAAATAAAGATATATTTTACTGCCGCAAGTAACGGTAAGTCCAGAGAGAGTGCCTATCCTGAACGAGTACAAGAGGTATGAAGTTTGAGCGAAAAATTCCAGCGTTTGTACCAAATTAGAATGCGGCTCGGTCTTTATTGCTCGGAGTGACGTGCGGTCGTGACGCAGCGGCGCTACGTGACCGCGATAAAAGATTTTCATCTGCCATATTTACGTAGCCGAGTGGGCGGTTTTTATTTTTCGAGAGTCTCCAGGTACATACTTGGGGTTCATAGGGAACTCGCAATGTTTTCACACGGGCCTCTTGCGTGGGGAAAACAGCCGCCGCCACTACAACCGCGCGACGAAACTAGCTGAGTGTGCAAATTCACACGCGTCGAGTGATGTCAACCTCTCAGAACTATGACGTGCGATGCTTTTGACAAGTGTATATTCTGTCACTCCCGGCTGAACGATAGCGCCGAGTAAAAATGCTAGCTCGGTCACGTATTAGGTTCGCTAATGCACGTAATGTAATTTAAATGAAGGACTAATTCGCTCCCGTGTACCGTGACGCGCTCTCTCGGCGCATCGGCCCATCAACACGTAACGGTGGGGCTATTTTGCATACAAACCATTAAATTATTGCTCAAAACTTATTCTTTGTTGCGCCACAGAGTGTGTGATTACGCTTTAATTATATGTCAGTATGCAAATAGAAAAATTTAATGGAAGCCGATGGTCTCGCGAGTTTTCTTTTTATTGAGCATTGTGTAGTTTGAATACTTTGAATGTTGAATGTAGCGAGTCATTGACTTTCATTATTATAGTTTTGAATTTTTTGGTTTGCAATCGAAAAACAAATTGATGTAACAGACAGTGGTGTGAAGGAATGAAGCCATTTTTCACGGAGCTTGGACCGACACCGACCAATGCTGCGCGCGGTCGGCCGGACGGGCGTATTTGCATTCGTTATTAGCATACTGAGAGATAATTACGTGTGACGAGCGATGCAATGCCGCTCGTTTGCAACTAGTACTAAGCCCGATGTAATTATTGGCAATATATGATGATGAGCTCAATACTTTACTAATAAGTGCCTCTGTACCGGTTACGGCATATATGATTTTTTTAATTTACCCTATTTAATTATAGATCAAATGGTCCGGTGAACATTTTGAAATTAGATAATTTTTTTACACAATATTTCATTTTAATTATAAGCGAATTAATCAGTCAAGTTCTGCGGATGTCCAACTAAAATGCTAATTTCGCCTCATGCAATTGTATCTCACAATGTTTACCGGCAGACCGTGACGAATGTACCATACCTACCTACGTACCTACACCGTATTTATATACTGTGATACAAAAATGTGCAATTATTTAGTCGCTTATTTAAAACAATTCAGACTACCCAGATTTCGTTGCAGATCAAACATATTAATCATTTTGTAACATTTATTAATGTTGTAGCAATTTTGTAATGTGTCTGTTAACATTACACAGTAGGTACATCGTAATAGAAAATAGTTGGCTTTAGCAAAAATAATAACATATTAAGAGAGCCGTCCGGACTTCATTCCTGTAATCCGGCGGTCCGTGGCGCAGGCGCACTTACCACCGCGCTAATTGGTTGCGCAACGCGCGCAACATACACGTTGCTGCTACGCGACGTGACACCATCTAACAAACACGCCATTCTATTATCAACTTTATATTTATTAATTTAAGAACTACTTATCTGCATACTAAGTTAGAACCAGAAGTGGACATAACATTTGAATTATTACAACAAAATCATTGAATAATTTGAATACCATTTAAGCGAACGCGTATTGTTTTAGAAAGTGTTGAATGGAGCTTTAAGAAATACGCTGCATAATAAATAGGCTGCATAATAACAGGTAACTATTGTAACTGACCGTTTATTATTTCAATTGCCCTTTCCATGACATTCTTCGGGTAGAATGTTCGTCACGATTTTTGGAGTGTTATTCCACTGGGGCTTAAAGAATAGTGCTACTCTTGGTTCGAATGTGTTCCACAATCAACATAATAGAACAGAAACGCCAGGAGGCGCGAGTGGCCGAGGTCAAGCGATCGGCACAGGCAACAATGGAATGGTCCACATCCGGCCAACACGCATTATCATAATACTGCTTCCACCAAGGAACTGCCACCTACCACCCGACATAGCAATACTATGGTTTGCGTAGGTATATGCATACCTCATTGTTATTGTAAGACTTATTTTAATATTCATCTTCTATAACAGAACTATAGTAACGTGGTACATTGTAGGTACATAATTCATTCATACGTAGTGGAATTGTTTGACACATCAAAACGAAACTAACTTCAAAACTTAGCTAGAGGACTTGCTCATGTTTTAATTTATTCGCTAATTTTATTGTGTTAGAGTTGCATTCCGCTCTAGCTTTTGAATGCATAATAAACTACAAATAAGATCTAAACACGTACATATTAAATTAAACTGATTTAGTATGCTTTAATATGCAAGCCAGACATAACAACACACTACGAATTATATAAGTGAAGTAATAATCAATTTCCAATTAAGTCTAGCACGGTATAGGTATACCTATAATGTTGTACTCCATATTTTTTACCACAATTAACCAGAACGTGTACCTACAATGGAACAAAAACTAGTTAACGACGCGTAACAATGTGTAAATTGGAAATACACTTCGGTCTGCACGAGTTGAATCTTTGCACCTTACTATTTGAACTGAGATGCACAACTTTTTTATTTAGCCAATTTATACAGCAAATAAATTTGTTAATAGTTTTCTTGGAAAAAAATATCATTGTCCATGCTTCTCTTTAATTTCATTTTTATTTTAATCTGTCTAGACTTTTAGTATGCAAACAAATTAGCATAATAATACCTATCATATATGTCTACAGACGTCTATTGCTGTATGGCCATTGTACTGAAACCAAAGAATGTTCTTTCTCTATTTCAAGAGCGGTAGCGTTTCTCTGTGGAATAAGCGAGATAAGAATATGATATCACGTTATTTCAACGCATGTCAAACTAAAACGCTATGAATTCTCACACTACTAAGGCATCAAATCCAACTCTACATCTTCATAACTCAACAACCTCTAAAGAAAAGTCGCATAAAACAACGTCGGGGAAATACATACATGTCAAGTGCATTGGCAAATGAATGCTCTTTAAGTTAACGACTCAATCCATTGCAATTAAAGTGGCAAGCACATTTTTTCAATACAAGTCTAATTATCTCACGAGAAAAACCATTATCACAATCTTGATGAGTGGCTGCTCGTGAGATTAGAACCTCATCCATTTACTTCGTGTCGATTCACACTGCCGAGCCGGTCTTGTTTCGCTTTTCTCTCGTTCATATGCCACCATTACTCTGGATTTCATTTAAATGATCGATACCGAATAATAATAATTGATTATATCTTGCCTACGATAGAATGTAGTTGGAATGGGTGTTTGTTAGCATTTATTTCCAAAACTTTTTAGCCAATGTCTGAGAACAGACAAATTTAAAAGCAAATAAGTAGTGTGAATCAGCCTAACCCTAAAACATTACATAATATTGAATAAACAAAATCGCAACGTTTTATATTATCAGTCATCCTATATAATTATTTTCATTCATTATTCTAATAGACAATCATGAGCCGCCATGTTGGTTCCCGTCCATTGTCAAAGTTTAACAAGTATGAGAGACACAATTATATATAAAATAAAGTATAATGTGGTGTTAATACAATAAATGTTGAGTAATTCTCTGGTTTTTTTTTATTGTCTGTATGACGTATAATATGAATATGTTTCACTGTGAAAACTTGCATTCAATTTGCAATGTACTTAACGTGCTTGCTATAATAGCAGCTACTTGGTTTTTGTTTCTAATTAAATTACTTGAATATTAACCTACTTTTATTTCTTACTTCTTCTTAAAAATACCACGAATGTAATTAACAACTTTTTGAATTATTTTTATATGACTGCTAAAAAGAGGTGAAGTTTATTTGAGAGTTTAGATATAGGAGGTAATTTCCGGAACTAATCCGATTTAGAAAATTTATTCACTACCAGAAAGCTATACCTAAGTAGGCTCTTTTTTATCTAGTAACGCGGATGAAACCGCGAGAGACGGCTAGGTTTTAATTATATATCGAATTGGTACATTTGTGGAGTATTACCAGATACCCCGTTGAAGTGGTCTCATTGGGATCTGTTGGGAATTTTTTACCCAGAAGTCCCGTCAACCGGGGCTATTGGGATTTCGCAGTTCCAATAGTGAACGGTACTTTTGAGAAAAATAATCCCAACAGTCCCTTGATGACAAACAGACACTATTTGTGATTTTTATTTTAACTACATAGATACATAGGTACCTACATACAATCTTCTTGTTCCTATTTTGTTTGTTACAAATAGGTAAGCATATCCAAATTGCTTTGGTAGTATTAGATGTCACGAGACTTCTGGGAGAAAAAATCCCAACAGGACTACTTCAACGGGGTATCTGGGAGCACTCAAAAAATGTATGCTTTCGTTAAGTCAATCTGACCAGATGTGACATTACGTTTGTTAGTTATAATTAACTGCTTAATATTTTAATTACTGTGTAACGTTAAATTGTGTTCAAGAAAGACGTAAATAAATTATTCCACATTCATACACAATTATTTATAATAAAAACTTAGGTAAGAATTTTATCTCTTCACAATAAAGCGGTGAGATATAAATACGTAATAAATTAGTGAGTTCACATTCGTATCGAAATGTACGAAGAATGGTAATACGGTTACTCGTGACTAATTTAGAAAACTGTTTCGGAAATTAATAGAAATCTGCTTAGTAGCGTTTGTTTAATTACCAACGGACTTTAAACAATAGCGAGTCGCAATTAAGTAATGAGAAACGTCTAGTTTGTTTGGTCAACATCAGAGGAGGCCGCGTGAGTTCACATGTACAGGTTTAACAATGAAGAGTTGCGCCGGCGCAGCGCAGATACGAGCAATGACTAAGCTATTGAGAAAGAACGCCTGGAACCTACCTACTTTCTGAAATGTTATTAATTAAATTATATTAGGTACAATGAAAATCTACATATTTTTGTTCAAGTAAAATAAAATATATTTTACATAAGATTTTGTAAAATTACCTATTCGCGACTGTAGACGATATTCAGTTTCGAAATAGGTGAACTGCAAAAAGCCATTTTTTTATTAGTAACATTAAAATCCCTCCACCGAATTCAGCAGTTAGTATGAGACAAGCGTTAGTAATAACACCGACAAGATCCAAAGCGTTCCCCGATACCGTGTTACAGATAGTACAGATAGAAAACGTGTGCCGCCACAACCCCCTGTGCAAGATACCACGCTTATCCGACCACATCACAATCCCAATATCGTTCGACAATGCCATTTCGTAATACCAAATGAAATATTAATCTTGGCACTTTTATCGAATTAATAAATCGCAATTGTCGATGAGACAATCTGCATTGAGATTCTAATTACGCGGAGAGTATCGTGGCAGCCATTTTGTAAAGCCTTCGATTAACAAGCCTTGAACGGCTCTCTGTATATTTGATTTATTTAAAGATTAGATAACGCAAATACTGCGAGTGAAAGCTGTATTAACTACTGAAATTTAACAAGAACTGTCAACTGAGTATTTTTGAGTTATATAACTAACAAGATAATAATAGGTGTGTGTGATCGGATGAGCGGCGAGCGATGTCGTGTGAGTGTATCGAGTGCTTCGCAGCAAGAGCGGTGCAATGAGAGGCAGTCCCCGTGGACTCACCGGCGCTAGTTCGCGTCTTGTTCGGTCGCGGCTTATTCTGCTGCTGCGCCCCACTATAACCCTTCCCCTGGTAGTTGTAGTAGTCGCCACCGGCGGCGTTGTACTGCGCGTTGTATTCCCCGGAGGGCTGGCTCGACTCCTGAGGGCACGAGTCTGGCTGCGCACCTTCTCGTTGCTTCGACGGTGGTGCACCCATCATAGGTTTCACGTCGCCGCAGAGCGGCAACTCCTGCTGCTGCTGCATAAACGCCACGCTCATGGCCGTAGCGTGCGCGACGGCCGCTTGGTAGTCCTGTTGTCCTAATGCCGCTGCCGCGACGGAGTCCGGCGTCGAGTCTTTCGGCGGCGTCGGAGGAAACGAGAATAAGGGATGAGGGTGATGGTGCTGCGCTGGGGAGAGGGGCTTGTCTGCAGGTGCGGCGTCTTGCTGGAAGCCGCCTCCCCACGCGCCACCGCCGAGCGCCTTGGAGTCCAGCCATGGATGCAGGGGCGTATGGAAGTGCGGTCGACAGACTTGCCCGCTGCCGCCACTTAACGTTCGACCTGCACACACAGAAATATATATTGTAAGACTACATCTTTAGGATACACATGCTAAATATATACCATGAATTCTGAGCTCTTCATGTTTACGAGCGTTTAAATGATCATTGTCATGTCTGACTGAGATCCACCGATAGCAACTACTGTAAAGTCCGAAACATCAAAACTTGTTGTCATTAAGCCGAACAATTTGGAGGCGTTTTGTTACCCCGCCCGCACTTACCTAAATTAATATCATTAGTATCTAACAACTGGTCTTTCACACGACATCTTCATCCTCGTTCATAATAATTGTGGTCATGAATACTCTGAGGTCTAATGGCTATTTGATAAACAAATAATGGATGTAAAACTGTGCTCGGGTTTCGATGGTTGCCTCCGCAAACAAAAGGCCTTACTTTTCCGAAATGTTTCAAAAGCGCCGTGTCACAACACGGAGCAATTAAAATAGTAGGCCAACTGGAAATTATTACATTAATTATGTACATAGAAGTGTCAGTTTTGATGATACTCTATGATATGTTTTCATACGCGGTTTATACATGTTTTGATTAGTTCATTATATTAATGTTATTATTTGCGTAATATTTTTTTATTTTCTTACATTTAGACATCAATAACACACTATTGTTGTTTCAGGTAGATTGAAAATGTAAAGGATAAGTCACCCCCTTTTTTATTTCACACAGTCAACAATTTTATTATTATTTATAAGAGTGAAAGCAAACATATGTACGTATACATTTGATAGTGAAGGGTGTTCGTATTAATGATATCTGTGTTGTGAACTGGTCTCGGATTGGTTGATTTCAGTTGGGGGTACATCCCTTCACGCAAGTCCCTGTGGTAACGCGACAGGGAACTGAATTGCTGGCGCATCCCTGTGGAGCGCTGCGGGTACTTAATACATGGTTAGTATGGTTACTTACAATCAACTTACGGAGTTTTTATTATAGCTTTTCGATACAACGTATGATTGAATCCATGTACTCGTATTTTACTTTTCGAACTGAGAAGATATCGTAGGATTAGGAGTATACAACTCTCACTTATCTTAGTATTTACTTACTTGGTAATACGAGTATAATCTGCAAGTCATCGCGATATGATAAAACCGAAAACAAATGAAAACATACACCCTTGAACTTCTATAAACAATCGGCGATCAATATTGTTAGCCAATGACATCGTAGAGCGTCATTGAAATATTCGTCACAAACAATGCAGTAGAACATTGTAGGTATATTATGTACCGGGTACAAAAGCCCGCATCGTGTCGATCCAGGTGTCGATCGCAGTTTGAGATTACCAACGATCTTTATCACAAGGGCACCCGTACATTGCGGCCTAGTCACGGCTAGACTGGGTGGGGGAATGAACTTTGCGGACAGTGAATGTCGAAAGTAATTAATTACCCAAATCTGATAAAGATACAGAGATAACTTACCTAACCTTGGTTATCTATAGTTCCAATTGTTAGAAATACCACCGCTTTAAGCCCTTACTAATATTAGCCATTAGACTGAACGTAGTAATGCAATATCACAACAATTTTTCCGATAAGTTGAATCGGAGATAACATCGGGAATGTCGTTTCGGATACCTACTAGTGAATCGAGCATCGATCGTTAGGTGAACAAGACGGAATAAAACAATAATCAATCCGTACCGGCGTCACATTAGGCCCAGTGCACACAACAACAGTTTTGACAGCGCTTGCGACAACCGGGAGCCACCCCTCGCGCGTTAGCCCGCGTTCACAATAGCTTCAGCGATGGCGGACCGATAACGCGCGTATGAATAATTCCTGTTATCGCACCATCTCGCCACATGCCCTACCTGCCCCCTACCACGATTTTCGAAAACGCCAATTTCAATACGACAGCCTTATCCGTACCTTCTTGTATAAAACGGTGACTCTCTCCTTTGCCTGTAGCGTGGTACAGGCCGCGCGCGGGCGCTTTTTATTCATTAAAGGGCTGTAAGTTTCGGCCATTGTACTAGATACGCCGTTTGTATGCCACTAAGCATGATTGTTAGGGGATTTCGTGTTTTACAAGCACCGGGGCTAATAGAAAACAAAAACTAAGCGCACGTTATTAAATACGGCGGAAATTGAATTAGGATTCTCGCTTATCTCAACATCTTGTGGGCTAGCTAACTAAGTAAATGAGTTATGAAAACCAAATTCTATCTCAATATTCTCGAACCAAACACAACCCACACATAATAAAATTTTGGCTTGGTATGTACTAAATCAAATCATAAACTAATCATAGCTGAGTCCCGCAGGTTCTCACAGCCGGCACGGAAACAAAACACCGGAATTGAACCCCAACCTATGCCCCCATGTGTCCCACTACCCTGGCCTCCCCGGGCGGCAGATGCAGCGCCAAGATCTTATCATCACGGTGCGCCACAGGGTTGCAAGTGTTGTTAAAATTGACGATACACCCGTCTTGTTTATTTTCTCTAACGGCTTTTTTAATGCCAACCCTTCTAATAGATTTTTGCACTGTGGATGCTGGTACCAGATGAATAGCTATTCCAATTTTTGTGGATGATACTATCAAATTTTGACATTCCTATCCTAATATAAGTTTGGTTACTAGCTAGAGATATATTTAAAATAGTTGAAATATTAATATATACCATTCGATAACACAGTTATTGAAAAAATTGCTGAATTCATATCGAGAGTCGCGAGAGTTGGTTAGTTTTCTTTCAAAATTAACCTTAACACAATACTGAGTCGGAACCTATTTTGCGCATCACGCAACATTATTGTTTTGTTGTCTGCCACTGTGTCTTACTGTACTATGTTACAATTTTAGGTACAGATTAAATGTAATGTTGTTTGAATCAAAAACAATCTTAATAATTTTAGAATCACGTGTTGGGAATACACGTTTCAAATTATTCATTGACTTCATTTATCCGCCCCTAACTTAGGTTAAGTTAACATCCACAAAAGCATTGAGGCGTGGTTATAACGATAGTGAGCTTCCCTCCTTTTTTATATTCCTTAGCTAGCGGCGAAAATTGCCCCTTTTAGTTTAAACTGCCTCGTAACTGGTGCATATGTACGTAATAAACCCTAATATGTGCATGTTGTACACAGCGTGTCGTCTTCCGGTGACAGTTATATTCCTAACCCCCCAATTTAAGTTACGTACACTGTTATTTTATATTCTGCGTTGGGAATATAGAGGTTAGACGTTTTAGTGGTGTCAAAAGGCGCAACAGGAAAGCATAATCGAGGCATCGAGGCATCGTGAGAACTTTCCTAGGTCCGCGTCAAGGTCACGCGGGCAGCGTCGTCGTCCAGTCTGCCGCTGTTTATTTGCACGCCGTGACATCAGCCGCATCCGCATGCGATGTGCGTACCCACGCGTGTGTTCAAGCCTTTACGGCCACCAATACGCATGCAAACTTATCCCTTCCACTAGTTGTCTTTAGACATGATATCCTATGTAAGACTTTGTTACCGCGGCAGATCATTACGTGCTCAATCATAGATGGCCCCGTAACCTTTATGTGCGCCATCATAAGGGCCACGTTCCCTCGGCAAGCGTCCTCTGTGAAATGTCCGACGTGTTAGCGAATGATAAATGTAGGCGTCGGTATCGCGTATCGGATCTCGCCGTTCGCACGCCGAATTAATTTTAATTTATTGATCGTCGTATCGACGAAGAGTATTTTAGGTGCCTACTAACGTCGCAACGCTACTTTGCTTTTAATGTATTTATTTACAACATTGCCTTTATCCCGTGTCAAATATTGTTTAACAAGGCCAGCAAAGATTACTTTGGGTCACCCTCACAACTACATACAAAAACATATTACTACCTATTTTTATTCTCGGTCTCAAAAATTTGTGGAAAATTATGCAATGTAAAATGAGTTTTATGACTGCATTTTATGACCTGTGTTACAGAACAGGAGCCTCAGTGCGGTGGTTAACTTTATAATTGCCTGTTAAATATCAAATCGTTTACAGCGAATGTCCATCAAACTTCGCGGGCAAGCCGTGACGGTCAGACGGAAAAATATCATTTGCTAATTAGACGGATTTCCCACTCTTATTAAGAAAATATGTAATTTAAAATACAGTTCCTTTTTCACATGAACCTGAAATCTATGTACATAATATAAACATATCTTTAACTTTGATACGATTATCGTATGTAGGTGACATCTAACGTAACGAAAACTGATACTTTTTATTGAGTACATACCTACGTAATTCTGAACGATATTTGTGAAATTTTCCGCAATAAACTTAAACTATGAAAACTACTTAACTGTCCCTTAACTATCGTACTATTACTAGGTAAAAATACTATGTAAATTTTAAATTCCAAATAACTCGATTACGTTTTCGCGATCAACTCCGCACCAAAAACGTCAACGAACTCTGAAAGGAAAATTCGTGGAATACCGACGAAAGTGAACGAATGCGACCGGACCGTTTTTAATAAACACCTGACGCCGTGTGTGTCTTATACTGCCTATTTACCTCTAATTCTTTTTAGTGTTGTACAATACAAAAATATTTTACGATGTATACGATCGCGTTCCGAATGGTAAATCGAGCTCGCGGGCGGTCACACTACAACTTACCTCCTGATTGGATTATAATGCTTTTATATTACAATTCTTATTATTACGGATGGGTGCTACCGAGTGGCGTGTGACAAGCCACGTCGGGAATAACAACTAGTGTCGAACGAGGACGGAAAAGCTGTCTAGTGGAACGCGAGCTGTTACAGGCTGCGATCGATTTGTATCGACGTTAATATCCGAACTGACTAGCTGTTAATTAAAAGTATGGGAAAAACATATTTACTAAGTAAATTTAATAATAATATTAATGTGAAAGTGACTGTATATCGATCTGTTTATAATTATATCCATTCGATAATTAAAGAATCTTAAGATTATTGTAGCCGTAGTCTTACGAACAATATAGTTAATTCGTGAAATCTATATATAAAAGTAAATAAAATTGGTTTGTAATGTCGAAATAACTGCTTTTATTAAATTCCAGCTAATCTTCGAAACGGCTGAACCTATTTTGATACGACTTTCACTGGTAGATAGCTAATTATACTAGGTAACTTAGGCTACTTTTATTTTAGAAAAAGAATCGCAGGAACCCGAGTGAAACCGCGGGTAGTGTTACATAAAATTCTCAATTAACAAAGACTATAGTATTTACCATGGTTTTGCTATATTTCAAAAAAAAATATATCAAAACCATGGTAAAAACCACTAAGATGTCGTCGTGACCTTAGATTAAGATTTTTTTTTACTACCGTAAAACGTGTCCAATAACGACACTTATTATTTTCGTAAGTGGTAAATTTAATTTAATATAAGTTATGTATGTGTTGTGGATTGACGGGAGCTGTTAAGCCCACTCGGATTATAACAGGGTAAACCGTACAGTAAATAGCCACTACTACATTTCAGTAAATAGATCATGTAAAAAAAAACCGAACAACTTAAAGATATTTAACATATTATTTTTACATCAGAACGTGCACAAGCAGGCAAACGAGCCAACTGATGGTACGTGGTTACCGTCGCCTATCAACAGTATCAACATTAGCAATACCAGTGGTAGGTTCAAGATTCTTGGTTCGGAAGTCAAGTCAAGTTTGTAAATAATCACCCACCATTGCCATCCTTTGAATCATTATCGGTTATTAGAATTTAATTATTCTCCTAATACTACTTAGATATTATTAGTAAGTACACAAGCATTTGTGAGAAAAGATATCATGGCTGATGTTTTCAGTCAAATGAAAGAGCCAACCAGTTGTCGTAGTTGTATAAAACTCTCCCTACTAGGCTGCAGATCTTAATTTCGATTCCCATTGGCCAAACATTTGTGTGCCAGAACACGTATGTTTGTCCTGTATATTAACTAAATATGTATAATACTAAAACAATAGTAAATCAGTAACCTGGTTTTCATAGTACAAGCTCTGCTTAGTCTTTGTGAAGTGTGAAGAATGTCCCAGAATATTTATTTAAATATCGTGGCCAGTCTACTGCTCAGTCGCCCTACTAGTATAGCCGAGTGATCGTCGTGGGTGTCTCAGTGATTTATAACATGACATCACATCGGTTATGGACTTCCAATAATACTATGTCTCTTGTATTTTCTATCTAATTAATAAAATCAAATGTCTCGATGTTGACACAAGCTTTTAATGTTATTTAGATTAAAATATTTGGTTGTTTTTATATCTCTGACTATCTCACATTTGTGTTTGACCACAATCTCACCACGTTAATTGAGTTGGAAGGTGGTAAGCACACCACTGGAAGGTGGTAAGCATAGAAAGGACAGATTGCAACTGGCTCTCATGTTCACCTGGAATACATCGGTTTCTTAGCACATGGATATTTTTCTTCACCAAAAGATCAACTAGGTACCTACTTAGGTCACTGTAAAAATCGAACTCGCAATCTGGTAGTTACAACTACATTTGAAAGCCGTAGGACGTATGGTTTGACACGGTAGTACTTTTTTTAAATCCTTCTGTTTATATTTTTTAAACAAATAATCCGAATTCATGATCAACGTTTCTAATGATAATGATTTTTCAAGGTTTCATCAGACTGCACTGCACCAAAGCTTTGTTTACGTAGAGTCCTATTTATAGATGAAATTGATAGAGCCTTACCTATTCGAATAATACCTACATTTGCTTATCTCCTACTGTTTTTGAAGTAGATTGGGATACGGATAAATCTGGTTTATTGTGTTATAGTTTTGAATAACTTTTAAGGTAAAAACGTTGGGAAAATTTTATTTTAAAATTATTTGCCTTTTGATATATGATTTGCAAACCTCAGCTCAGTAGTCATAGATTTATATTTACTTGCCTAGTTGACCTCACATTAGAATTATAGAACAAGGATTTGTATAGAGCTGACTTTTATAAAATAAATTGGTAGGTATGTAAGGAGATGATACTACAATTACTTGTGTTACAACGAAACCGTGTAAGGAATTTGTTTGCATACAGGCCTTGTAATTTCAAGCGCATGCGCCCTGCATACGCAATGCGGCTGCCTCGTTGGAACCCGGGGTGGGTAGGTTACATTGTATTTTTATTTTATTTTCTTACGAACCCATCACTTCTCATTAAGTGGCGTTTGGAGAATAACTTAACATCACTAATGTCCGGACACGAATTTTATTGTTATTGCATTTTAATAAATTTCATTGTTCGAAAAGCTTGTCAATGGGCCTCTCCACACATTTCCGAGTACTGAGGAAGGAAGTATCATCCTTGTATTTATTTATTGATAGAAATTTCGGGCGTCTATTGAATGTGAATAGATAATTGGTATCATATCATTTGATCTAGGTAATAAAAATGTCAACAGTGTCAAACATAAGATTTAAATATGCCACCCACAAAAAGGAATAAGTAGCTATAACAATTTCAATAGTTTATGTAACATGATTTTATTTTTGTAATTAGACCTCTAATTTAATTTTTCAAAGAACTATTTACATTTGTAGGTAGAAACGCTTCTACAGCCTATCTCAGCAGCTTAGAGGCACAAGGAACACTGTTAATCAGTCTTTTTAACAACTTCTGTGACTGCTACTTGAGTTGCTGCACCAATAAGGTAACAGCTATTCCGATAGAGCCAGCCGTCTTTTTCAAGTTTTTAAATTTTCTTCCAAATTGGGATAAATAAAACCCCTGATTGTACAAGCATTACCTTTACAATTAAATACTTGTTCTACACTGAGATAGGTAAGTACTTAAAAAACCAGTTCTGACTGTGACCGCAGCCCCCGGTCGGATATGTCACGGTACACTTGTGATCCACGAGATCAAACGCGCCGTCTCTTTGCTATGCCGGCTGCGTAGCCACCTATCGCAGAACCTGCCTCCAGTTTCCACTACGTTTCACTTGACAGCTCGGTATTTGGGTAGTGATGTAGTCCACTACAGCCCACAGCCAGGTGTATATATCTATACCTACCATTGGGTATCATCACTTTAAGTAGACATACATAATAATGTTTTTTTTTATCAAGAATAGATATTTGTTTTATGCTAGGAATGGGTAGACTGTACTAATTAGCTTCGTAGACAATAACAATCAAGTTATATTCTATTGATCTGTGTTTGATCACTATCTTACCATAATAAGTAATAAGCCGAAGGTGGTAACTGATAAGTACACAAACAATAAAGTCAAACTCAAAAGTCATTTATCCGGTTTAGGCCCTAACAATGAATGTCACAAACAATTGATTCTACCATAGACGAAACTAGCTCTCAAATGCAGCTGCTAGATCATACTGGAAGGTGCTTGGTGATATATCTTCTATTTGACGGTAGTAGCCAGCCAGCCGTGTGGGTACTTAAAAGTATAATAGATTCCTCACGATGTTTCATTCACAGAAAGCTCAAGTTCATTATAGGATATGAATGAACGACCTTTATCATGACATTTTGACGTTACTTCCACTGAAAGTTTGTTTGTTTAAACGCACTTCCTCTGGAAGAATCTCTGGAGTTACTGGTCCGATTCGAATAATTATTTCACTAATAAGGAGCTACATTAGACTCGAAGGTACGTAGGGTAAGTTAGGTAGGTAAGTATAGCCTAATTTTTATCCCGGGAACGTGGGTGACATAACCTTATAACTATTTATATCTCTGATTAATACCATAGACAATATTGCGAGTAAAATATTTGCTATGACACGGTGATTATATACATTTTTATGAAATCGGAATATTTTATTCAATAAATGACAGTAGATAGTGTACTGAGATTTGTCTATTTATCACTGATATCTCCGAATAAGTTATATATAGATGACAGATCTTGATACTATGATATTATGATCATCTTCAATAGATAATAAATTTTATCTCTGGCAAAAAATATGCATCCAACCTTGCAAGCATACTTGCCGACAAGTTTAAAACATTGATAAACAACGTCCTTTTGTCTACCTCAATGTCATTCTGATAGAGTTAAGTATTTCAGATTCGTGGAAAAAAGCAATTTTATCTGTGGATGCGTCCATATTCACAGAGCAGGTTCTATATGCTATAGTAATAACTAGACACACTAACACTCTATAAAATATTCTTTACACATTGGCGTCATTTCTATGATCCATAACTCGTGGTAGCTCAATGACGTCACTACATAAATACATATATCAAAATTATCGATATCTTCTCACGTGATAAACATATAAAATTGATAAGGAAATATCAAAATATAATTTCAACTGCAAATTCACCTAATATCATTGATAAATTGCAAATGCAGTAGCAATAAAAAAAAAATAAACAACCGTTAAGGAAATAAAACGAGCGCTACTCATCCCTGAATACGGTAATTAATAAGTTAGCAACAAGCATACCGTGGATCAAGTGAGTAAAGTAATAAATAAGACACGACATGAGCACAATATGAGTCGTCATAATCATTACTACGATTAATAACCGTAGGTAGGTCGGTCACGATCCGTCATCGAACGTGATATAAGAAGCATACAGCTTCCCTTGAAGAGATATCGCGTCTAGTAAATTGTTTTACAAGCAACGATTTATTGGGTTATAGGAATAGTTGTTGCGAAATTACAAGTTGGTTAACTCGGCCGGGGTCTCTCTGACCCCACAATCTTGACAATGGCCGGGCGAGAGACCGAGTGTTCCTGTAATAATACCTATAATGACGGCGCCGGCCGGCAGCCTGCTTACATAACCGCTCGTGACTTGCGCATTACGGTATCGAGAGAAAAATACGACTACACTACACACAGGGCCGCACCGGCACCGGACCGGTGACAATATGGAATCCCTATTAATATACTCTAGGCTACGGGCTATTTACTTTTACATTAAACTGCAATTATGCCGAAGAAAATGGCCGCAGTTAAACGCTGCACATTAATTATAATAATAGACGACCTTTACAAAAGATGTTAAATTAATTTAAAAAAGAAAATGAACCGTATACATATTTAAAGGGCGTAAATTATTAGATGTAAGTAAAATTAATTATAAAGAAAACAAAACTGAGGTGGAAAAAAATTAATTCCACACGCGATCGCAATTCTTTGATCAGTGAAAGGAAAACCTATAAAAGTAATAAATAACCATTATAAGAAAGGATTTATAGTTACTGTTCGCAGTATAGATATGTTTTTATCGTATTTAGAATAAATTTGCAGGGAACTGTTGGTACAGGAGCTTGGTAGGAATCCATGGGATAAACTTTTGGGCTAATTATGAGGATGTTGATTTTAAATCCGTCCCTGTGCACGCAGTTTTGTAACTCGTTCATGGATCGTCAACAACCTATAACTTAATCCTTCTAGATAAGCTACGGCTAGCGACCTTAAGGCCATTACTTGACAATGGAGTTCTCATTAACGCTCAACATGATACTAACAATTTTAATAAGCTTTTCCGTTATTTTATCAAACTGTATTTAGGTCGATGTCTGATATCTTTCGATGGGGATCAACGGGATAGTTGTTCAATCATTCAATTGTTTTTTGTGCATGACATGACTCTTACTTTGTACGATTAATATTTGTTTAAGTAACAGTCGAGTAATTTTCACATCTCGCAAAAGGTTTTTAAGATTCGATTTCGTTTAAATTATTTAAGTTTCGAAGCCATAACCTAATAGATAAGTAAAACCTTAGACTTTAAAATACAGACAAAGATGTTAATTATTATCGAAGGTGACACGACAACTTTACTTTGAAATGTTATATAATAAATCAAGTGTTACGGTACATTATTACTTACTTAGTGGATATTTTAATCAATAGTATTACGTCGCTGGATGACAGATCGTAGTGATCTTATAGCCCGGGGCCGGGTGATCAATAGATACCTACGATTCGTAATGCAGGACAGTCACGAATACCTGTGTAGGTATTTGGTAAATTACATACAATGTGTAGTTTTAATCTTCATTGATTACCTTTTTTAGGGTTTCATAGTCAGACAAGGAATAGTGTCGTCCGTCTGTATATCACAGTTATTTTAAGTAAACAATAAAGTGTATGACACTCAAATTTGGCACTTTGTGTACCTTAAAAATAGTTTTATCGACAGCAAAGCTATGAACACAGAATGAAAAAATAAAAATACTTATACACATGATAAAAAAGGCTTTTTAATAAGATCTAAATCTTATTAAAAAGCCTTTTTTTATCATTATATAAAACTGTCTCAATAGTCCCATATCAATAAATAAAACTTTAAGCTATAGGTACTATAGATATCTATTGTTTTTGAAAGTAAACTGTATACTAGAGTTTTGAGAAAGAATTTAGTAACTCTGACATTATGCAAACATAGCCTGAGGTTGCTAGGTAAGGCTAGATTAGGAATTTGAATACTAGAAAGGAGAACAAAAAGGTTATTTAATAATTTCCTCACCAATTTATGATTGTACGCTACACCTAATCTATTATGTATTAAAAAAATGTGAAATAATATCCAATTGTTGAGTTATAAAATGTTTCTGTAGGTATACGTTTATCATAATAGCTGAATTGATTTGAATTAATTTTTTATCCAGGTAAAACATAAAGATCCCTATGAAATGCGGATAAAACCGCGGGCAGACCTATTTGTTTCCTTTCTAGGCTTTGTGTGCTTACCATCATCGGCCACATCATCACTGACCACGGTGAGATTGTGGTCAAACACAGGCCTATACCTACATAGTAAAAAAAATATATCTTACTTACCTACTTATTTATTACTTAGTAAACTTTCCCCCCTCGGTTTTCCTCGCATTCCAGAAAAAAATGTACCTACATTACTCTCCGGCCCATAACCTATTTCTATGCAAAAATCACAGTTGCTTTTTGAAATAAGTACAAACCAATAAGAAGATAAGAAACTTGTTTAATTTTGAATGTGAGATCAACACAGTATTTCTACTCACCTCACATTCGTATTATAAAAACAAATATTGCAAATTCATGTTCGCAATCGAAACAGGTCGTTTCTAACTAGCATCATAATACGGCGGAATGCACCTGCAACCAGCCAGGTTATACCTGATGACGGTAATTTGGTCCGAGCCCGCGCACACCCACAAACTTCATCCACTTATTATCCTCGGATAAGAGGCATTGAGCTATTGTTGCCGGATGGTATCCTCACGGGTGCATTATGGCATTCTGGGGTCAATGGTTCTGAATCTAGATCGCTACGGGAGTTTTGTTTATATTGATGATATTACCGCCTAGGCCTAGTTACACTAGTCCCTAGTCGATTAACAATGTCAAATGTCAATGCAGTGGATACGCTCAGCTCTACCAATATTGTTCCAAGAATTGATTATCAACTAAGTTAGTGTTAATTGTTGAGTGTAGTGGAAACGTCCTGTTAGAATACTACGTACGATTAAAAAAAATATTCTAGAGTGTACAAAAAATCAGTCGAGTCGAGTATAACTACTTTTCTTTAATAGGTTGGTTTGTATTTTTTTTTCATCATGAGGAAATCGTTAAATGATGTTTGCCCCGGGGGGCCGGAAACCCGGGTAGGTAATTTCACTTTAGGTCTACAAACTAAAACTACCTTATTAATTTGGACAAAAATCTCGGATAGTGAAATTAATTGTAAATAAATGCACATGTGAGAACTTAGTAAAAAAAATTGTTTAAAGAAGTTTTTTTTATCAATTAATTATATTTTAAAATAATTTATACGTGCCTTCTTAAATAGCCATTTATTTTTATTATAATTTGCTCTATTTGAATATCAGCCCTCGATTGCAAGAAACTGGAGGCAAGCGACCGTGGAATCAACTCGTGTTACCGGCATAGATTAAATAACTTCACACATGGCGTTTAATGTACCTTCATGAAATATAATCGTATAATAGATCAACGTTGAATCTCCCCGTATATTCATATTTTAAAAGATAATGTTTTTAAAATAAAGGTAGCAAATTTCTTATCTCCAATAATATCTAAAAGAATTTACTCGACTCATATTCAATATCTATAAAAGTTTACCTTTGTATCTATGTTTGTAATATTCAATAGTCAGATAAAAATCTGTTAATTGGTATAGCGCGACTATCCACTCCGATACCTATCTCATTACAAAAATAGTAAAGAAATATAAATGCCACACTTTTCTTGAACAAAGGAGTGTCCATTCTTCAAGTAGTGTACTGTAATGAGTCTATGTTGCTGGCCGCTGGCTGGTAGCCGTAGAACAGTGGGGCATAAATCATGGCGGCCCAGGAAATCATTCATCCTCAGTAATGTGCTGCGAAAATAGGCTTCCATTCGGAATGGAGCCGCGACGCTAACGCCCCCTGGCCTAAATGTTTTGTAAAGTTGAAAAAATACGACGGTAATGAAAATATAAATCTGTAGTTGATGGCAATTTATTTAACAGCGGTTTTTAACGTCAGCACACCCATTTGTAGTGTACAAATGGCTTATTTGTTGGATGTTGCGACCAGTTCGCGGCTATTGAGGTGTGGTAAATCCTGCAACCATATTACTGTGCTCTATGCAAATATTAAATTTAAGTACCTACTTTCTTTATTAGTTTGTATTATATTTATTTTCTTTCTGAACTTAAACACGTAAAATGTCCCAATATCACTAACGTTCATAGAATACGGTAACAACTTACCATCAGGCGGGCCGTTAAAAAAAACGCAATGGTATATAAACAAAATTGCTAACTAAAACTAGAACATATTATTATTAGCAGCAAAAATAAGTTTTAATCACTATAATATACTATCGATATTAAAACAATGAATATGAATCGTGAATCAATAATTATATTTTAGTTTATAGAGCTTGCTTTGTTAACAAGTTATTTAGTTGGACGCACGATCGCCATTAGTCGGATATTCGAGCCTAATCAATTAAAAACTGTACCAGGCATAGTTCATTGGCCGTTCCCATGACATTTTTGTCATAACTTCTGCTTAAGATATAGGCTGCAGCCATTTCTAGGGACGTCTCTAACCGCATATCGATGTATGACAAATCGTGACAAAACCACCGACTCATCAGCGCAACATTATATTTTACTATTTTTCAAACAAACTTAAGAACCATTTTGCGCTTTATTTCAATAGAAATAAGTACAGTATGCTCTAGTTATGGAATGTTAAAGTTTTGTTTGCGGTTGGCTACACGAAATGATGTGGCTCTACCGCATGCCTGCGTACTGCTGCCTTCATCCATCAAGCTCCGAGTGCATCACCTTCAGCGTGGCAATCGACCGGAAACAAGACCCTAACTAACCTCTAAATTGGACAAAGGCAACCTTAAAAAAACAACTAAACATACAAAAATATAATTAGGTGGCATTAAGATTGAGCATCGTTAACCTTTTCAATTTTGAAAAAAGCTATAAGTTTTTTTTTAAATGTAAATAATATTAATTGTAAGTTTTTTTAACTCAATTTCCGTCAATTAAATATTACCATCATAAATATCTGATCATATAACTACATTTATTTAATTCTAAGTAACTGTTAAAAAGCGTTATTCCTATCCATTTTAATCTTATGAAAAGTACTTAGGTTTATTTATCGGTTCATTTGTAGTTAAACGCTATTAATTAAAACGCAATTAACAGTAGAATCCAGCAATAAGGTAAAAAAAACTGAACAAATGATGAATCACTCATACATATGTATTCATGTTTTGCTCATAAATACGAGTGAGTAAATACATTATTTGATAGAATAATTGCTAAGGCAGCATTAATAATATAGTTTAAATAAATAAATAAAATTTCATATTTATTTCTGACCGAAAGTTTTCACCGTTTATTTAAAAAACGATGCTTCCGAACAAGTCGCAAACGCAATTATTATTCATTATCATGCAAACGATGGGGAAGATTAAAATGATCTTCCTTCTTACACGTGCAGTGCCACATCTTTCATCCTTGTCGCACGCTGACGGTCGCCAGATTTTAATATCAAATATCAATATTTGGATGCAATCAATCAAAGTTAATCACGCGAAAGATATAAAAGCAAAATGAATACATTAACTTCTTTAGTGAACGGCGTCGGGTGCACTGGACCGAACTCTACCGTAGATTTTTTTTCATGGGGCCTAATAATGACCGATTAGAAAAAAAAACACGCTGGGAACTGTGTACACGATGTATTAAATACATTGTCATGACGTAAGCAAGTTTGAATATGAATTAGCTTGGAATTAAATTAGAAGGGTCCGAGGGTAAATATTCGGGCCTGTGTTTAAGGTCTGTTATTACGATGCTTTTATCCTGATAAACTTATGACTCATTTAAATGTAGACAAAACCGCGGGACAAATCTTAGTAATATATAAAACCAACACAAGAAGCAAAAAGTATAAAATTTTGAGAAACTATGACCCCAGCCCGTCTAAACAAAGAACATTGGTTAATTTAAAAAGTTAACTAATTAGGTCAACCGGTCCCGTGTTTAGAGGCAATGCCGATCGATATGGAGGGCGAACTTACAGAAGAACGTCAATAAAACTAAACGCCCGTTGTTTTGTTGGCTACGAGTGTTTGTTGTCGAAGTACAATCGATATTTCTAATTGTAATCGACCCAACCAACGCTGTGTCTACAAAATGCCATTGTAGGCTTTTGTTTACATTATAATTAAGTTAACTTACTGGTTGAGCTTTTTAAGTCTTTCTACACTTTTTTTATTCAAATTCAAAAGTCTTTATTCAATCAACTCATTACAAGTATTTTTAATTGTCAAATTTAGGTATATAAAAAAATAATTACTTAGTCCTCTATAAAATCAGAAACTTTATCCCGTTTTTATAGGTACAGTTTATCTTTATTTTGCTTTTTAAAACTAATATGAAGATCATTTATAGGTATGTAAAAAGTAAGATTCTGGTATTAACTTACATTTATTATTTACTAACTTACCTACATAAAAAAAGTTAAATGTTTGCATACATTACAAGGAGCTATGAACATTTTCGGCAATTTTTTTTACTATCCAATTTATGTCACTGAAGATATGAAATGAAGATAACAATTTTATTTACAAATTAAACTTATTTTAATTACCTACACGCAGTTTAAGATTAAAAGTTTAAAAACTGCCATTTGCGGGGAAATAGTTGACCAATAAAGATCGTCAACTTAATTGATGTTGAAACAAGCAAACGGACTCATGTAACAGGACTTAATTTCATATTGGTATCTCTCATGTTCTTTGTTAGGAATAAATTTAGTTTAATTTTATAACAGAATCGGCACTACACACAACTTTTTCCCATAAGATCTCCCAAACGCAGAATAAATATGGCTCCCAAATTAATATCATATCGACTCCAATATGAATTTTTCGTCTCTATAAGGGCAGAGGGGATTCCAACCGGTTGTAATATGCTCAATGGAATCATACAGTTACGATTGTGCAAGTTTTTGCTCCATACATACGCTTCTTTAATGTGGCCGCCTGTTAAATGTATTGTGACGGGCTTATAAACGCCCGCTCTAATGAATAACGGGACACTTTGACTTAATTAATAGTGAAGTAGTGCTCCTGCTTAGACTAACTTTCGATTTTCCATCTGTTATTATTAAATACTTAGGTCTGATTTTCCAATCGCTAGATAAACCTCGGATACGCTATTCCTCTGATAAGTCTACAAAAACTGTTATAATTTCTGATACAGCTTATCTGGTCATTTAAAAATCAACCTTTAGTAATAGGGTAATAGACTTTATAAATGTGATAAGCATCTAGATTCATACAAAAGTAGGTATTTAGTTTTGCTTAGTTTTTTAGGTGAACGTTTGTCTGATTCTTTTAAACTCCGTTTATAAAGGTCGAAAGTCACAATTGACTACCATCTGTTTGGAATACACTTAATCCGAGAATTTATCTAGCCTTATATAGGTAACATTAACGTCATTCATCATAATAATCAAGCATTATGAGCATCACTAAATCTTACTTAACGAGATTGCATTATGCTTAACTCAGATTCGTACAGTCTTGTAGAGCAAATGAATTGAAAACACAATTATGTCGAGTTATCTACCTACATAACACTTCATACGGTACATCCACGACAAGATTTGGGCGTAATGTCGTGTGCAAAAGTGTGTTTCGTCTGGAAAGTTAAGTGGCAATATTCCATTTCCGCGCGAACGCACCGAATGCGGCGCAGTAGCCGTGCCCGCCGCGCGCCCTCACCGCGCCCGCCGCGCCCCCGCTCCGTGCCGGAACACGTACCGTTGCCAACATAACTGCCTGATTTATATGAAAAACTACAGGAATTTAAGAGCAATTTGTCAGTATTCAATTTTTTTAAGGAATTTGTATCTTTAAGCTTTGTTTTCTGTAGTCTAAAACAATAGAAATTTCTAGCTTTAGTTTAGGTAACTATATACTACTAGTCGATAACCGTTATGTATACCTAATATGAGAGTTATATCATTAATTCTGAATTCTCTTCAAAATTAGTTTTTTGATGGTAAGAGTCTGTAAATCCCTCATTCAAATACATATTGCTAACTTTTGATAACGCTTGTGCCCTCAATAGTACCAAGTTAATAGGAAAACTTTAAGCATTCGTCCGAATTTGTGAGACAATTTATACTGCACATGTTTTATGAACTTTATTTAATTTCAGTACTTTAAAAATTAAGATTACATTAGGTATTGCTTGCCGGAGTCTTCTCAGTTTAAGTGTATTCCGAACCGGTGGTAGAGTCTATTGTAATAATTGTAACTATCGACATTCATATTATGTTTTTTTATTAATTTTTACATAAAGCTGACTTATTTAATAGTGTTTATTCTGAATCATTAAATATTACGTTAATTAAATTACAAATTAATCACTCCAAAGTATATCCTAAATACTTAATTTTAGTAATAATTATAAACTGCGCGGTTGCACATGGGTTCGGTTGCAAACTACATAGGGGAAATAATTAACGGTTGATGGCAACATTATTTTATGCCATGATTACGGGCAAAGTGGTGTGCGTCTGGGAGGAGATGTCGCCGCGTGCGCGGGCGCAGGCCCCGCCCCCCGCTCCGCTAATTGCGCCAATCTGCGGGGCCCCTCGCACGCACACTCGCACTCACACGCACGCACACATGCGTGCAACAATGACAAACGTTGCATTCAGCATACACGCATACGAGGAAAAATTTAAATATATTAGTGCCTTATGACATGAGTTGTTGAATATAATAGGTTTGTCCAAGCCTACAGATAATAAAATAGTTCTGGTTTCGAATAAAAAGGATTTTGTCTTATATTTATAAAAACTGTAATTAATTCTTGAAATGGAATAGAAAGATATATATTTCTATTAAATAAGTAGATACCAAAATACTCATTATTATTATTCAGTCGCAACAACGATTAAGTTAAGTGTCCATTAAAATAACTTTGACTTAGTTAATATTTGAAAGATGTACTTACGTAGAGTACCTACTATGCACTTAAATACACATTGCGCAAAAGTTAAAATAAAGAATACGACGAAGAGCGGAATTAGCAAAACAAACGCTTAGTCAGTTTAATAGGTGTGCGTAGTGATGAGCCAGACAGACGGACGTTGCAGACAGTGACTCGTTACTGCTACGTTCATTTATTTTACCCACAGAACACGGTAATTGAAAAAATCTCATTTTCTCCCGTCTAGTGATGTAAACTTGCGGTAAAGGTATAATAAAAAAAGTAAATGAATGTCTGGCTTAATCCTAGTAGTCTTATTGCTACCTTTTTATGGCATGTACCTTAGCTTTACTTATGTACAATGTAGTTAAGTTACCTAGAGATAAAACCTACCTGCACACATAAAAAGGATTTCTTCATTTAAGATATTTTAACTTCCACGAAGTTAGTTTGCATTGAACCAAGATAATGGCGATTTCATATATAGGGAAACTAATATTTTCTTGTAGAAAGAAAAAAAAACTTTTGGATTAATATTCATAATTCAAGAAATCAAATGTCAATTGTTTTGTGACAAGACAATTGACATTTGATCCAAGACAATGTATCTTCCACCAAAGAGATTTAGTTTTCTAGTACTAATGAAATTGAAGTTCTTAATCCAAAAGTACTTATAACTTGTTCATTCAAGAAAATGCAGAATCAATGTAAGAGATGATATTCTTAGTTCAATATGATAAAAATGTATAACAAAACAGAACGATCTTGTTTTGAAATTGGTTTTACTTGGATTTTGGAAGTGAAAAGATCTTAAGATTTTTTTATCTTCACATGATATAAAACATTCTCAGTTTAATTTGTTATTATATTATAATAACAAATAAAAGCCTTGCATAGAGAAATAATAGATTCTTTCAAGATTTCAACATTTTTGTGTAAGTTTCTGAAATCTTCTGCAGAAATAAAATATTCTCATTTTAAAATTATTTGTCCTACCAACAAAAAGGGTTTTCTCATTATGAGATAAATTTTACTTGTGGCAAAACGTAACGATTTTTTACTAAACCGTAACTATCTTGGATGTAGTAATGTTACTTTCTTCTGAGAATTAAAGGGTTTTTATTAAATCGTAATTATCTTGGATGTAGTAAAGTTACCTTGTTCTGAAAAATAAAGATCTCCTTTCAATAATTTGTTCCTCATTGTGAGATTTTTGGCATGCTTGTATAGGTAGATATATATTTGCTTAGTCTAAATTTAAGATTATATGAGTTTAAAAACCAGGTAGGTAGGTATATATGTAGGTATTCGTGAAAATAAAAAATAAATCTTTATTTTTCTTTCGTACACATCTAAAAAATGTTATGAATTTTCACGAATACATTATGGTTTTTACACTCATATAATCTTAAATTTAGACTAAGCAAATATATTTCTACCGATACAAGCATGCCAAAAATCTCACAATGAGAAACAAATTATTGAATGGAGACCTTAATCAAAACAAGCTAACTTTACTACTTACATCCTAGATAATTACTATATCATAAAAACCCTAGTACAAAAGGGTACTTTGTACGGCGACTAAAATCCCCTTACTACATCTAAGAAAGATACAATTTACTTTCTTTTTACTTCACACAATTTTTTCAAACAAAATGAAAAACAGGTTTGAATATAATGCAATCTATATTAATAGCTGGCTGTACACACGAATAACATCATATTATTCAAGTAATAAAGACATATCTCACATAAAGTTATTAATTTACACATAATTAAAAAAAATAGGAGAAACTGATTTTAAATTCTCATATAACACTTACAACAGTCAATAATATTGATTAATTACAAAATTAAAAATTAAAATAATAGCCTAATAACTATCTAAAACTAAAACGATAATTTAGATACTTTTAACATTATTCTTTAAAAGTTGGCATGCTTATGTCGACTTACCTACAGTAAATATGTCTAACATTATAAAACTGTCAGTACAGTATAATTAATAATAGGTCATTGAATTATCAACACATTAGGTTGAAATATCTGCAAATTCCCTTGTAAAATTATATTGAACATTTAACTTGTTTGCTTGCAGAGGCCTTCAGCTTTTGTTCTTCTATTTTTGTATGTAGGAATATCACCAGGATTCTAAAAATAAGACAATGTATTAGAGCGTTGATTGATCAGATCGTAGCGATATTATAGAAATGACACCTAGATTAATCTATGACAGACAAAATAAAACACATGAGGTGGATGAATGCATATGTATTGTAATGAAATGATCATATTCTAAAACAAATAAAATACTTTGGGGATGTACTAGGGTACTTAGTACCTACTGTATGTATCTAAATGTATAATTTCCAAAACGGTCTAGGCGTCTTTGAGTAATCGGGGATCGAACATGAAAACAAAAGAATATGAATGATTCCAACGAATTGAGAACCTCGTAATTTTTTGAAGTCGGTTAAAAATAAACTTATTGACTTACATTCACTGTCCAATTTTTCTAAGCCTTGCACAATGCTGAGCAGATTTTCGTTTACAGGTTTTCTCAATAAACTTCTATAAATAACCTGTAAAAAGTTGTTCGTTGCGTGGGACAGCAACGCACAAGCTTTTACTGCGAGGGACACCTTGTCCATTGCATTAAAAGCATTTATGCAATTTATATTGGCCCTAAACTGCCTCTGCGCGCACAAATGGAGTTGCTTGTTATCACTTTCTACTATAGGCTTCTGCTTGCAGAACTTCTTCTTGCATCTTGCTTTCAAGATGTGCACCAACGGCCGGCCGGTCACGGAAAGAATGGACATGGTGGCCGCTCGCTGGTTGCGCGGTATTGTCTTGACAAAAACATATTTTGTCTGCCGTAAACCGTAATTCCTTTAATCTAGAAAATGTATCTTACTATAAGTTATTTCGTTCAATGATATGAAGCAATAGGAATTGTTAAGTTAAGACAACATTGTTTATTCCAATTAACATACTATAAAACTACAATGAAAGAAGACTATCTTAATTTAAGATATTATTACTTTGGAACTTAATAAAATAATATTTTCTTGCTTAAATAACATAATTCTTCATTTGAAGATTAAATTTTATTAGATTAAATTGTTTAAAAATGTTGAAATAAGATTTTTTTTTGTTTTTAAACTAAAACTTTGTATATTTGCTTTGAAACAAGTTTTCTTTAAATGTCAAGTAAAATATTTTATTGTACAAAGAATAATATTTTCTTGGAGAAAATATATATGACTTGAACAGAAACACATTCTCTTGATATTAAGAAATATTTCAAGACATATTTTATTCTTAATTGGAGAAATCCTTTTTATCTGTGCAGAACTGAACGCCATAAAAATTAAGAACATCGAGAGAAGATCTAATTCCGCGTCCGAAACTGTCAGAATTAAGCAAATTGCCCCACGGACGGTAGGCAGCTCGTTTGTGCGACGTTATCGCACATCAGACGATATCTCTCTAAAACTCCACAATTAATTCAACGGACCTGACCAGTCAAATCGCCATTCTGTAAGGTGACAGCTTAGGTAAACACGATCTAAAATGGGCCTCGGTCGTTAAGGAAAAAAAGTGACTCCATACTTTTGTTTTTTCTTTTGAGGTTTAAATTTTATGGCGGCTATAAAGTTTTTCGTGGAGACAGGTGGCTCTTCTTTATATTTTAACTACAGTTCGGAGCGGGTACAAAAGTTCATCTATAGCGCAGTGCTTAGGGGCTAGATTGGCATGTGGCCAATATGGGAACGATTAGAATTTATTTAGCGGTCCGTCGGTAGTGATGTGACACTCAAGAAACTGTGTCATTTCTTGGAATCGGAACTGGGAATTGATTTCGTCGCGTTCACAGCAGTTATGTGGCGTAGTTTATGGATGTCCCCGCGAGGGACGGTACTACAGTTTTTGGGCTTTGTAAAGCTCTGTTTATCGTGTTAGTGTCGGGCGCCGGCCTTGGAACGGTTTCTTATAGCTCTGATTACATCTGCATTTGGTAAATTCGTCGGTCAACACACGGCGGCTTTTCGATTAGGTTACTTACATATAAAATTACGCGAAACATTGATTCCCGACAGATAACCTAACCACTTATATTAAATATTATAATACCTACATATATTTTATTGAAAATACGTAAGTTGCTAATGTTTTATTTAAATCTTGGTGTAAATATGTGTTTCTGACATGTTTTCTGCGGGTTATATGTTCTTTTGCGGGTATGGTACCGCAACATGTTATAAAACGTATTTTAAAGCATAAAGAGACGAATATAAACTTGCTACGATGACAACGCAGATCGTTTTCACTTTGCTCAGGAATTTTATTGCAGTTCTTATGGCGTATGCGCTGACCAACTACAATAATAATATATATTTTATTTATTAAATGCATAAACTTGTTTTATCTTGCTGCATCTGTCCTTATTAAGGCATTATATTATTCACAACATTAGTTTAAAACAAACTTTGTAGGAATTTGTCGGGCTTGTGAGAGCCAATTAAACTTTTTTTAATGACAGTTCGGTTACCATGGTGACGGGTGCGCCCTGTAACGCGATATGGGACCTCCGATTTGACGCGCGCACAATAATTTATAGCTCAGTGACGCGATTGATGACGATGTGGAAATTATTTATTTTACTTCGTTGAAGATTCACCTTTTTATTGTTGTTTTTATTTGCTTTAACTTCTGTAATGTTACACCTATAGGTATTATAACTACTTAATGGATGAAAGTTTTATTATTCACAGTTCAAGTTTCGCTTGATTTATGTTTTACACTTTAATATAATCATTTTTTTTTAAATGGGCATTGAAAATTATACTTTTATTGACCAATCAGATAATACTTTTTATTCCACTCTCATTAGTTTTTGTTTTTAGTCTACAACTAAACTCGAGTTTTATTAGGTATAAGTATCTCTATCTAACACAAAACCAAAGAAAATAATATTATGTTATCTAAAAAAAATGTTCTGTAAAATTTTCAATGTAAATTCAGCCTTTATTGGTCACGACTACTTCCGCGTAAATTTGGTACAATGGCATAGACTAATTTTTTTTCTATCCCATTTCAGTAATTTTTGTAAAAAAGATTTGATTATAGTTTTTAAACAACAAAATCGGCTTCAATGTACATAAAAGAATAGTATACGTACTTATTTGTCATATAACTTGGGTAAGTTAATAACTACAACCAAACATTCCATTTTGAAACACAGAATAGACCAACTGAAGCTTGTAAGCACAGTGTAATGATTCTCCCTACAGTGTGGCATCGCGTTTGATGTCAGGCGATGCGCTGCCACCCATGTAAGTACTTACGCTATCGCTCGCAGACGTGGCAAGATTGTCATAAAATGGAAAATAAAATAAACGTGTAATTTAAAAGTAATACGTTTATTTATATTACATAATATTATTTACTATAGGTAGGTATATCATAGGTACACTCCGTGCAAAGTTGTTTCTCTTTATGACAAAGTCTCGTAAAACACGCTCGCGTCTGCCTTCAGAGCTCTTAGGCTGAGATCTATAGAGCATACTTAGACTTTGCTCAGAGTCAGCAAGCTAAGCGAGTTTGCTGGCAGTGATTCGCGCCGCTCGCTTCCCCGCAAGAGCCCCGCCTCCGTTGCTCTGCGCAAATACATTCGTTACCAAACTGTAGGGGAATAGTTAATCTGTGCTTGTAGTAATCTCCACTTGTCTTAACGCTTGAGTGAGTTTGAGTATTCAAACACAAGTAAAACAAACGAAACAACCGCTATTATTCAATCCAACGTCCTGTATCGGCTGCTCATCGCCAATTTCACACCTACTGAGCAATGACAAACGTCTGAACTTTGAACAATTAAACAACGACTTTAATTGTCTTCATATAAAGTTCATATTGACATCGATGAGAGTGGATTAGGTAGAAAAAAAACTTCGAAGGTATTTTTTAAAATTTGTAATCTATTGAATAGTGAGCATTTACGTCATATTACAATCAGATGTCTGAATAGCCAGGATTATACTTTATCTGCGTCTAAAAATATATATTAACTTCAATCATAAAATATGTAGGACCTACTTATTTCACCTTTAATGTTTTTTAGGACAGAAAAAAATTATCAATAGTTAAATAAAACTAAGGTTCCCACTATAATTTGTTCGAAAAAAAGAGTTGATTATCATACTTAAAGAAATAATGATAATAGATTGCAAATAATTCCATTATCTAGTGCAGATTATAAACAGTCAAAGTTTATAACTACAAAAAAATAGGCAGGTAGGTAGGTACTATTGGCGACTCTCAAAATTATGTTGAAATTCAAACACTTGTAACATATAAGACTAAATTTAAATACAAAACGCATTATGCATTATAATGCGTTACCAATTTGAATAGATTGAATTGTAAACACGTGTTTTTTATCAAAACCATGTTGGTAGGTAGAGTACATATATGGGACCTTCCGTTGAAAAAATCGCAAGATACATAAAGATGGTTGACAATAATATTAGGTAAACTTACCGTGCGATCCGACTGCGGCCGAGTAAGGGGCGTGCATTTGTTGATGGTAGTAGCGGGCGCGGCTGTGATGTCCGCCTTCCAGGGGTGAATGGAAGTATCCGTCTCCATTCGCCTCTGAATTGGCGTCGCCGGCGGCGGGGCTGCCGTTGACGCGGCTGTCGTACCACCGCTGCTGCAGCGTACTCGACCCCGCGCCCGCGCCGCCACCCTCTCCGCTCATGTCCATGACCGCCGCACCGACCTCACACACCATGCATCGCTTTTATACGCACGCACTATAAGTCCACACCCCTATCTGCATTTCAAACAGTCTATCAATGTTGAGAACGCGTCAGCCCGATCACAATGCGAGTGTAATCGAGCACAGTGTTACCATCGTTGCAGTCACGTGTGAAGCGGCCTCACGTCTTCCTTTTTACTACCGATCACCAGTTCATATTGCACGTATCTGAAAAAGAATAACAATATTTATTTTTATGTTAATAACTTAATACAAATAAAATAAAATTAAACAAAATTAAAAAGTCCTATTCCATTATATAGGTATAGTGATATACTCAATACTATAAATAAAACACTATAAATTATTTTAAATTAATTGTTGTTAACATTGGTTGTGTACCTACATTGGTACCTACCTAAAGCCGGCGAAGTTTAGGTACCAATAATAAATAATTAAATCCTTTTAAAGTCCTCCTAATCTAGAGATGATCTGCATTAGTAAAATCACACTTTGTTGACCTTTAAGTTTCCACACAAGCCCTAGCTTCATAGAGTTGACATAATACCTATATTCCAGGTAGGTATAAATCATTCAATGGCTTATTTATAATCCCTTCACATCATCGCTCTTCATATCTTAGTGTTTTCACAATATTTTTTTCTTAATGAATAATTTTTTAAAACGTATCCTTGTCACCGATAATAAGAAAAAAATAATTCACCGTTAAAATATTAGAGTGTCACACATAACTGTCACACGGCTTATCACAATTTGCGCAACATCAAAGAAATTAATAAGAAATATAAATAAATAAATAGGCACACCGTACGCCGGTGTTTTGTCAAAAAACGGACAATCAATTAAGATAATAGTGGTGCGCTATCAAAGACGTCGGTGATATCGATACGCTCCCAATTTGATTAACTGATACGGTGCGAACAACACTCGATACCGCCGCGATAAGCGATAACCGCGCATTAAGCGTTGTTAGCCAACCGAACCGTGATTTTTATTACCACTAAACTCGCTAAAGATATCTACACTTTATATCTTACTGTCGTAGACACTTTTATGAGTACCACAATGACTGAAATACCCAAATCTGCGCCAACTTGCAAAATCTTACATGGATTTACCAATAAAAATAATTAGGACTCAATATCAAGATTGACGTTAGTCTATATATAGGTAAAAGGAAAACGTGACTGACTGACTGATTTATCAACGCATAGCTCAGACCACTAGATGGATCGGGCTGAAATCTGATACAAAAATAAGTATGACCTATCACTACATATATACCACCTATAATGACATAGTTATGATAGGATATTTGAAAATTCAACCCCTAAAGTGGTAAAACAGGGGATCCAAACCGCAGAACGTAAAGTTTAATTTATAATAATAGTTTTTTACATACCAAATTGAACACGGACGCCAAAAAATGAATATAGCCGGATACGAAAACACTTTTTTATGATACAAATAAATATAAAAATGTAGCTAGGTACTTTTACATAATATGCTTTGTACTTTTTATCATTGGTGTATCTACAACTTTACTATTTTATACTAGCTTCCATTCCGATAATATAAAATGTCTATATCACTCTCTGATCAATAAACTATTTAGTTGCTGTGAAAAACAAACCAACAACACACCTTTGCTTTAATTATATAACAGTGCATATTACTCTTATTAAGGGGTGATTTCAATGACCATATAAATGATATCCAACTTTATATAGAAAACAGTCTTTGAATGCACATCTTAGAGCTATTAAAATTTATATTCTCGAGGCGCTTATGTAGTGATTAAAACATTGGGCCTAAGGCAAACCCACGATTTTTTTATTATTATTTTACACAAACAATGTGAATACCCGAAAATGTCTTCAAAATACGTAAAGCAGTTACACGAGTAATTAATACATTTTTGCTGTAATTATTTATTATTTAGATAAGATACGTCAGATATTTCAATCAATTCCATACGATAATATCGATTAGCAATGTTATCGATATCATCAAACATCATTAGGGATTTATTGAATAGGCACTTAGAATTTTTATTTGTCCAATAAATATATTTAATCTTTTATGTAATGAAAAACAAAAGCTTTATCTAAATGCTCTTTAGGTGGATGGTCCTAGTAACATGAAATTCGGAAGTTGTGTTCATTTAATTTCAACATTCTGAATGTAGTAGTGAACAAACAATTTTATTATTCTACAGATTGTATGTGACATGAAAAACATTGTCATATTACTTTCTATTCATAAATCTATGTTTACAATTTCCCCCGTTAATAGAGTCGGCTATAAAAGGAAATAAATCTATGAAAAAAACTGCATTGCATTAAAAAGAAAATATTTGAGTGAGAGCTAAAACAACTGTACAGTAATTTCTTATATAGCAAAAACAACAATATAAATCTATCATAAGCATTTTAACACCTTGTTGAATATAAAAAACGTATAATTTTAGTGTTACCTCAGAGTAAAGACTTTTTTTATTTAATTTGCTTCGCGAAGCTATATGTAATATCTAAAGAATGAACAAAAAATTTAAGCTCAAATAGTCTTATACTATGAACAAATGTTACGATGAATAGAAGTTAAACATCATGAGCAGTCTCTACAATTAATTCATACCTAAAATGGATTTGGTTATTACCAAGATAATGGTCGTTTTTATCGGTAAAGAAATACCGAATTTTTCGGTATACTTTCACAAGGTGATTAATACATAGGGTGATGTTGGCTGGGTATTCCAGTGTAGGCAGAAAGGGCATTGAAGTAAACCTTCAAGGAGTCATAAATAAAATATTATATAGAGATTAACTAAATATGAGTACTTAATCGACTCGAGTACTAAATCACAATCTCGCCCTATCTTTGTTTCTGATTGAAACATAGGGATTTCACCGGAGGTTATCCTGAAATTTTGTAGCGTCACCTTGCATAATGTAAATACTCTATGAAATGCTTAGCTTGTCACAAATTCTGTGGATACCTATCATTGGTTGTGTCAAATATCTTAGTATCATCTTCACGCTTCGGCACGCTATGCCTTATCAAGTGTTGATAAAATCTTGCATCTATAGTGACTTTCATCTGGCGTCCCAGTGTCTTTGAAAGTTATACGTAATAAGTGCATTTTACGAAAATGAAGGGCAAAATCTAAGTAACTTATGTTATACAATTTGTATTGATATATTCAATATGCTGTAAGGACGTAAGGACCCTATCAATTTCTTACAAAAATACGATGTTATTTTTAAATAATTTATATAAAAAAAATAAGTTCTACCTACTTTTGTTTTTATTTTATTTTCTTTGGAAGAGTTATTTATTTACTGAATTTATATTTTTTGATTGACATATTTTATAGTTTTAGTCAAAATAATTACCCACGACGGAACCGTGTCGTTATTTGCGTTTATGCAGAAGGTTGTGTGTGTGTACTGATGGTTTTTTTTAATTAATGAATACATTATGTAAATAATTTATGTTTTATTATTCTCATTTTCTTTTACGTTGACTTTACGACATATTTTAAATCTAATTTCTCATAATAATTTATTAAAATATCAATAGTAAAAAAACAGTTGATATTAGATTGTTTTTAATTACTTTAATATTTTTTTCCTATTTTTAATAATTGCCTAATAAAAACAAAAAACATTATTTTGTCATAGCTGTCGCATACAACACAGTAAAAATATAAGTTGAAACTGTGAAGGTTCTATACGTGTAACAAAACAACTTATCAAAACAAGCACAAAGCTGCCATACCTATAGGTATATATGATAAAACTAGCTTCCACACTGCGATTTCACCGGCGTTCCCGAGGGATAAAAAGTAGCCTATGTAACACATACATCCAGGGTATCAACTATCTCCACACTAAATTTCATCAAAATTAGGTACTACAGCCGTTTGAACGTGGCGAAGACAAGTGACAAACATAGTCTCCACTGTATTCCATTTTAACATGATAGCTTTTTTAACTAATTGTAGGTAATATTGCTATTATATTAAATGCAAGGCAAAAGCTCATTGATAACTAAAATTAGCTAAATAAAAATTCAGACCCTTACCAATGCTGATAAGATGAAATCTGCAGCAATGAAGATAATTTATATTCAGTATATTACTATAGTAAATAATCTTAAACAACCGACGGAGCCGCTATCTGACCATCGACTGAAAAAAGGATTTGCTGATAAAAAAAAGAAATCACATATTTTATCGCAAATTACGTTGATTTTGTATGATTTCCTCGTAATGCCGAGAGATAAGAACAGATAAGTGACGGTGGCTTCGCTAGAAATATCTTCATTTTTTTCACTAATTCCCCTTTTTTCAAGGTTTTATTTAAATATTGAAGGTGATTTTGGTATTTTATCCGTCTAAATGTTTGCAATTGCCGACATTAATTCACTGCAGATAATTCTTCCTGTCAATAAAAAAATATGAATATAGATATTCGTAGTAGGTTGGTATATCAGCAAAATATTTTTCCATACTACAAACTGCAATGTTTGGAATCAGTTGAATTCATTTTATATACCATTCATTTTAAATTGATATAAAAAATATGAGTATCGACCCCATATCTATTACAGAATCATTGCGCGAGTCAGACTTATCCAGTTTTTTAGTTAAATCAATACCTAAAAAACAATTCATGGCAATGATATTATAGAATCAGATGTCAAATCAAACAACCCTTTTATATCTATGTATAAAAAAATATTTGCTAATTCTCAATAATAATATGATGTGAGTGAAAAATATAGGCAAAGATACTACTTTGTACATTCTAACTATTTGCTTCCACATATCTTCATTTGCTATACACTAACGCATAAACTGGTCCCAATTGATCCATGGTACGAACGGGAGTGATCGATGCGCCTGCGCTCCGATATAACTAATCTATAGGTATAGGCCTATCGAGCCCGATCACGATCGCATGATCTGCGTGTACGCAGTAGCACAGAGCTATAAATCATTGATGATTGCTTATGGGCAGCATTGGAATGCATCTATTGTCATTTTACATACGTCTTTACTATTTATAAGTAACTAGCTGTCACCGCGGTTTTACCCGCATTCTCTGAATTAAAATGAACCTATGGCATTATATCCCTATAATTTGGGTTAGGTTCTTAGTAGAAAAAGAGTGCATCAATAATGTACAAACAAACTTTTCCTTTTATAATTTGTATAGATAAAGGCGTAACCTTTTGTTGTGAGCTATTTTTTTTTTTATAAATGATATCTACTAGTAGGTATACTAATAATAAAGCTGAAGAGTTTGTTTGTTAATTTATTTGAATGCGCTAATCTCTGAATTTGAAAAATTCTTTCCCTAATATAAAACTACATTATCCCTGAATGTTATGGCTTACTTTTTATCCCGGGATCGCGAGTGAAACGGCGGCTTCACTAGTTAGCAATATATATATATAGCTGATTTTTGAAGAACGGTTCGCTGTATCTAAGCTTACAAGAATTTTGTAAGCAATATATTATTTCCTGAAGCAAAACTGTTGTATCTACAAAGAACGTGTGGGTGCTGTTGTTGCCTCAAGATAAATTTATAAGTATGTAGAGTCGTTAAAACAAATGTTAGAAGGCTATTTAAAATGATAAACACCCAATTTCTATGTAACGTAATTTGATCTTTAAATCTTTATTTTCTTGTATCTTTTTATTAGCTATGAAGTTTGAGAAACGCTAAATTAAATTACAGTGTAATCATGATAAGTAGGTATTATTAATATGTTTTTTTTTATTTGATCCATAATAAAAGTAGATTTCTATTTTATTTTTGTTTGTTATTTTAAAACAATTGAACATAGAAAAAGGAATTTAAAATATCATAATAGGTCTGTAAACAAACTGAAAATTGTATATTTACCTACAAACGCCTACAGAACGCCGTAAACTACATGCCTACGAGATAAATAATAAAGATGATAATCTAGTTAAAAAGATAAACATATTAATCTCATACACATCATGTTTTTAAACACTTGAGCTCGACGGGTCTCATATTAAGATTAGGCCAACTTCCAATTAAGATAATTGATTCCGTGGACCTCCGGCCGTCGACGAGAGGCCTAAGTTGGTTTAAAAAAACTTGTTCGACACTATCTTTGGACCTTATCGAAGCTCGATGCTACAATAAATTGAATGACCTAGGGGCGATAATTTTTTACTATAGGTACATGTTATTTTAAGTAGGTAGGTACCTAATAAAGTTGGCTTACCATCTTTTTTGTGAGTTTTGCTTTAGTAACTGCAGTAGATAGTTAAATGACAATTCTATTGAAGTTTTTGTGAGTAAAAATTTATTATTTACACACTTCCGCGGGACAAAAGAGTTGGTTATGGTTTCTTTAGGTTTAAATAATTATGTTTAAAATTTTCATTATTTGGTACCTACCTATCTATGTATTGCTTGATTATTTATAAATAAAATCAAAAATTAAGATAAATAATAACTGTAATATTCATTAATTTTCATATTTTCACAAATGCCTTGTAATATAGCGGCAAAGTTTTGTGTTCATAAATTCAAACAGCCTTACTATCAACACACCATCACTCCAGCACTGATCCTTAAATAAATATAAATTATAGTGATTTTGGTACTAAAACTTTCATATCAATGATTATAGGGCTTGATATCTTATCTATTGAGTATATCAGGATAAACTACTCCAATATCAAATATTTACTATCACCAAACATTAATAGGTTATACCTTATTGACTTTATTCCTTTTAATTCATACGTACCACAAATGTATTTGCAATGCATTGAATTAATTAATTTACCTTTAATATTTTGAAATTGGAAAATTATGTAGGTACTCAGATATGAAATTATCAACATCAATGGTTATAAATGCATCGTTACCTACTTGGTCGGTTAAAACTTGTGTTCCTACTTAGATATAAAAAAAAAACTAAATAGGCATATATTTTATTCCATTGTAATCCATCGTTTCTGAAACTTTAAAACTTTTAAAATGTAATGTGCTAATAGATAATAATTACCTACAGGTTTATTTTGGTAATAATATACCAAGCTATTGTTAATGAGATAATATTTCAAAAGACAATCAAACAAGTAGGTATGATTTATAAATGCTATTATAGACTATATGTAACTTACATATAGCATACATACTCATTAAAATACTAAGCCAAGCAAAAATGTGTGCTAGCACATTTTATCAGCTCTAATTAAAGATATTTTTTTTATTGATTAGGAATGTTGGATGTGTGGAATTTAGAACTGGAGCTGCATATATGGAACTGACCTACAGGTGCTTTCAGAAACATGTTTACTTATAACTACAATGGCCATTTTTGTACCACTTACCAAAAATTGACCAAAAGATAAGAGAAAAGTATGTTGTATCATATATCAAAACTCTTATGAAATAATTTTTAAAAATAGAAAATAAAAAATTGAAACTGCCTCAAGTTGAAATAGAAAAGAAGAGAGAATACATTTTCATACAAAACAGCATTTAAATACACTCATTATAATAGGATTATGTGCTAATGCCAAAAAGTCACCTATCCCAGCTCATGCTGTAGAAGGTATACCTAAGTTAAAATCAAGAGCGAACATTTAGTTTTGTAATGTTCTTTGTGAAAAAAGGTTTTTTAAAACGTACAACAATCCATTTGAAGTAAGTAGTAAGTATGTAATAAAGCTCTATGTAAAGTCTGCTCACCATAATTTGTTGATGTTTGGTATAGTGAGCTAAGATTACTCATATTTTACTTTTGACATACTATTTAAAGAAAAAATAGTTATGAAGCTCCGTACGTGATAAAACGACGTCTAAAGTGGTAAGCACACAAAACCTAGAAATACTCATATTATCTGCATAAAATAATTCCTATATATTTTTCCTTAATATCCATCAATCAAAATTAATAAAGCTCAAACCACCGGATATAATTACTATCATATTGTTAATTAATCTGTATAATTATTTAAATTCTTGATAGTGTAAATTTACTTGATACAAATAAATTATTGTAAAGGTTGATGGAGACGACGTTGACAAGAAAACTGGCCGGTTATAATTGCCTACTTCAAAATACAGAGCAATTTGCTCTGTGTCTTTTAAATAAGCAAATACATGTTTTATTTAGCTATGTACTGACACTAAATTAAAATATAAATTAATATTGCACCACGCCTTTAATAAATCTTTGTACCTATTTATCTGAATTTAAAACTAAAACAGCTCTTAGTATAAATGGTTAAACGAATTGTTCATCGCTGCTTAATACCATTAATTTAGCAGTTTCATATAATATACATAGACATCGCAAAAGAGATACTTTCAGTTTGCATTTCTCAAGAACTAATTTGGGTTTTTCTTCCCCAATGAGTAGAGATGCGGGACTACAATGAACTCTACATACAGGTTGAGGACTTGGATATCTTTTCCAAATTTGTACATGTCCTCAAACTATATATAGTACCTATACTTTTGTGATTCTAGAATCGACAATCAGTTAACCGTAGGGTTGTTTTTGCCTAGAAATACTTGTAGGAAGCACAGTCGATCATTAAAATTTTCATGGATGACAAGATAATGAATAAACTAGTGTGATGTAATGAATTTTTATAAACCAAGGTTTCAGTTCACACTTAAAGTTACTTTTAATAAACATCCATTGATATTGTTCCAAATCAGAAACCAGATACTATTTTTTTACTATTTTTTTACCATAATCTAACCGTCATCAGTGATGATGTGGTATGCTAATAAAAAGCCTAGAAGGGAACTGATTCTAAAGTGCAGCCTGTCACTCACCAATTGGTGCTCGGCGACAAATTTTCAACTTGATATTTTGGTAACTACATTATAGGTACTTACTATTTTCAAATATATACTTAGGTAATAGATATAGATAGACTTAAAACAAACAAACATGTGTAATGTATACACGGATACAAATGTTTGTCCTTGATTAGTATCTGAATTACATACAGTTATAGCTTATTGGATGAAGCTAAGTGACTTTGAATAAACAAATCGCATAATCTATAATATCATAACGTATCAACAGGGAGGAAAAGTACCTAAATCTTTTTTTTAATAATAATAATTAGTTTTTTTCAAAAAGTTGAAGAACACCGATGTGTTTTGTCACAACTAATAACTTTCTAATAGCCTCACATTCAAACAATAGAGATTAAACTCCTAAATCTCTAAACCACACTCGAGCACAAATAAAACAAAATACTGTAGCCTCTTCACAGATAAAAGTATAATCTCTGACGGGAGTAACAAACTCGGGTGTTACTTTATTTTATTTCGGTCGATATTTGATCGATGCCCCGATGTTACACGAGATTGAATTATATATCGAGAATTATTCTAAAATAATTCTGATGATTGTTTTACTAACAGTTTAGATAAATTAACAATAATTGGCAAATTTTGAAAACGATATTTTTTGGGACTTTTAGTGATTAGTTTAGTTTTTATTTACCTATGTTCATCTTTTTTTTGTTAAGCTATTTTATATTTTGTAAATAGAGTTGGTATAATTTTATTTTATTTTAGTTAATATTGTAAATATTTAATATTACTTTAATTTGGTTATTTTATAATATCGTTAAAATTATAATGAAGTTGTTAGATATTACCTATGTATTTAATTAACTTTAATTATTTCATTGCTTCTGTGTCATTTGTTATTTTATAAAAAAATATGTTTGATACAAATTTGCTTAAATTTTCACTAGAAACTAGTGCTAGTACCTACCTAGTGTAGTTTACAAAGTATATATTTACCTTACCAGTTACGTAGGTATAACTGATAATAGGTAAAGCAAAATAAAAACAAAGCAAATTAAGTACTTATAGCTAAAGGTAACCTTATAATTTATATCTATAAGAAAAGCTTTCGCATTGAAAAGGTTAAGTGCCATTGGTAAGTACAGAATTAATATTTCTTTTCAATTAAATTCTTTCGTTTTCAATTCTTTTTCAATTAGTACAGAAATGAAAACATTAATAATTTTAAATGTAGAGCGCCTTTTTAGGACTGAGCGTCAGTTTGCTCTAAAGAATGTTAGTTATTTTTGCGTAGGCGGACTACATATTAGTTGACCAAAAAAAGCTTTTTTTTATGTAGGCACATGTTAAGTTATACGGTATATTTGCATATTGAATATAGAGCTAATATATATAATTGAGAAAGCTCGTCAATTAAATTAATATCATCAGTAAATTAAATTATGTGTCAAAGTCAAATTATCTACTTACCTTTATATTAGTAAATTATTTTCATAATTTCAAATATGCAGGCTTTGAAACCACCGCATATTATGTAAATTTTATGTCAATTTCTATTCTAAATATTCGAAAAAAAAACGTACGATAATGTGAACAGGATGCTGGTTACTACATATGTATCTCCGCCGGAAACGTTTACTTGGCTCTACGCACACATACATAAAGCTTATCGATGGCTAATCGATAGTAGCGTTTGCGCATCTCGAACCGCATTCAAATTTCGAACGCGAACTGTCATGGCGTCCAATCGTGTGGCCGAAAACAACCGAGCGACCGATATGAAAACGAAGTGAGGTGACATTGACATTGATTGGTCGGTGCTTGTGTACTCGAGGAATATTTAAACAAAGAATTTGAGTATTCGACGGATTATTTATTGAAATAGGTACATCTATATACATATCCATAGTATCGCTTATCATACAAAATAAAATGTATGTAGGTACCTATGTAATCGCTACCAGTGAAAATGTGAAGGTAAATATATAATACCCTGTATAAAATAGGTAATATAGATATTAAGCTTAAGATAGATATTATTTTATTTAGAAAATTGAAGCTTTTTCTGTAATAAGAAAATGGTGTTTTCTGTGAATAATAGTTGGTATCTAAGTACTAATTTATATTTCTACATATTGTTATCTGCCTGATCCTACCTACCAATATTTCTGACTATAGAAATATGTGAGAAAAAGCTTTAAAAAAATTGGCCTAAAACCCTTAACAAATGAAGAGTTTATAAACAAAACATAGCATTTTAATTAATTTGTAATGACCAAGAAATAAGAAAAACACATAATGTTTATCTTTTAGTTATATAACATACCTAGTAGGTAGGTAGGTAAAGTCATATCATCAAATCTTACGTTTGTTAGTTATTTCAAAGACCTATTTTAATGAATTGCAAAATTAGCACTCGTTTATGTCTTTTCTATCGATCAAATAGACTAACGATTCGTAGACAAAATTACATCTACCTAAGTACACAACTTAAAAGTTATTATTGTTACAATATTACATATTAAATATTTATCATAATTTATGACATTAATTTATATAGGTAAGTACATATAGGTATTTTGCTTAAAATCGTCCAATAAGAAAATTAATAAAAGCGTGAAAATAAATTAATTTAATAAAACTTAAGTAAGTAATCTGACTTAATTTAATTTTAATTGTAAGCAAATCATTCATTGTTCTCGTAAAAAGTTAATATGAAAATGAACATGCAAACGGACCAAGTGCGCCCAACACTACCGGCCGTCGGGTAGAGTCACTCATTGCAAAGTTCATAACTTAAAACAAAATCACCGTTACTTCAAATTCTTCGATTAAATATGTTTTTTATAAATGTTATTGTATAATTCAAGCTTTTCATTAAATTTATCTTGCATTTTAATGCGTCTATTTTACATTAATGTCTTATAAATTCACTCTGTTTTCTTATTGGACAAAATGTAGAGATATGATTTTTTTATGCCAATAAATTTTAGGAACTGTTGATAATATCAATTATTTAGAATTAATTTATTAGATTAATAAGTTATTTATATAGATCCTAAATCTTGATTATGTTTTTTACAAGGTAATAACCTTACATTATCGTAGCTTCATCATCGCTCATGCAAAATATAACAAATGACCAAATACCTCAATTGTCCTTATCAGATGCTTATCACAATGTAGATCACTATCACTATGTATCACTTTAAATACTGAGCAGAGATCAAAACACACTGAAATCATGAGCTCCATTCCGTTTGCATGTTCATTTTCATTTGGAAAATCGGAAAAATCTCATATATCACAGATCACAATTTGTTATTAAAAATGTATAAATAAGTTACTAAACGTGTACAATATCTGACCAAACTGTGTTAGATTAGGTTAAAATTACAAAAACAGTCCATGTTAAGAGCGCAAGCGCAAGTGCGGCTTCGTTGTGGAGCGCGGCACGTGATGCGGCGCCGATGGGACGCAACCCGACACTAAACCAGTCGTGTGACTTTTTGTTGTGAACGCGCGCAATCGGCCGCCCTCGGCTATGATCGGAGCCGACGACCGCCGTTCGGAATTATCCATGACGCGATTGGTCGACGCGGAGGACGGGCGGCTGACAAGGGCGGGACTTGCCTCTAATGGGAGTGTTCTCTTTTCAAATTTTCTTTTTCTCTTTTTGGGCGGGTAGTGTGGTGGTGTGTGTTTAGTAGACGCGCGCGCGCCGCGCTTGATGGATGGCGGGAGAAGTTATAATGGAGGCTTTCTCGTATTTTGTTATGCTGGATGACGGCTGGCCGTCGGATTATATTCCTAGGTTTTTAGTTAGACTTTACTAATTACTGTCTGATTTATTTTCCTAAAGAATCTATCACTGTTCTTAATAAGTATGAAAACAGATTTATTTTACAAACAGATACAGACTAATTGAGTTATGAAATAGGAGTAAATGTCTTTTCGACTGATTTAACGCTTACTTATATAAATAGGTAATTATCGTACTTCTATTTATAATCTACTTACGCAATCTTCGAAATAAGTTATGTGATTGTAAATTACAGTTTCCTTTAATTTAATACCAATTTAGAAGCGGCATTGAGAAATGTGTTAGGAAATAGATATATTTTACTTAAACCAATAAGATATACTTAATATTTTACTACAACATTTTCCACTTACTTAGTTGTAAGGTTTCTGATTTGATTTATTTCCTTCGGTTGGAGCGCGAAATTCAAATTTTATCACATTTTTTGCAAATTGCAGCTCAGTTTTAAGGTCGTAAGTTATCAACATGCTAGGTAGGTACTATATTACTGACATATACGACTATTTCATGAAAATGTTACTAATATACCTTGGAGGAATATGTTGATGATTTCTTTTGTTATCAATCAGTAAATATACTACCATTCTTGTCGCAAATAAGATGTTGATAACATACGACCTATAACTGAGCTGCAATTTGCCGACGAAATTTTCAACCGACGTCGCCACCTTAAGAATTTAATTTAAGTCCTGGTAATGATCAAATTATAAATAATTATCTACCCACATATTTTTTAGAGTGCATGGGTCCATCATCATGCATCCATCCATATTCTTTAGTAGGAATTTATATAAATAAAAAGCAATTGCTGAAATGTACCTAAGAATAATAGCTACCTACCTATTTGACTAATATTTTTTTCAGTTACTCAATACGTACCTTACGTATGAAAGAAAGTTTAGAAAATCCAAGAGGAGAATTAGAAATTTTGATGGCATTTTTTTTTTTAAAACTCCCCGAGTGTCGCCGGGCACAAACAGCTAATAATAAAATAATTCTTACCTATTTTGCATAATCAATTCTACTCTTGGCAAATGATTTTATTTCACGAAGGTTAAACTCGAAAAATTGACAAAGCTAAATATATATTAAGAACTTACCGTGTTAAGTACTCTTGGTTAAGAACACTAGGTATGCAAGGGTAGATATTCGGCAAGGGAAATTATGTATGTACCTACAGTCTGCCAAGAAAGTGGTTTACCACCCTAAGGTTGAATGTCGCTTGCAGATTCATAGGTGATAATAGTTAGTTTCGCTTGCAGATCAATCTGACAACATACAACATTTTCTTTACTGTTTGTTACGTGACAGCTGTTCTTAGTTTGAACCTTGTTGTAATTTTGATGACTAGGAACCTAAATCAAAACTAGCATACCACTTTCATGGCCGACCGTACCTATATGACATTTGATAGTACATCGGAATACAAAAAAATACGATAATAATATAAATTCATAAGGAAAATCTAAATACCTACATTTTTTCAGGTAAAAGAAATCATTTTTAGGTAAATTAAATGACCTACCTACATAAAAAAGTTATTTATATACAATTTCAAGAGCGGCGGATTATTTTTGAACCATACGTATGTCCTATGGTTCAAAAATAATCCGCCACCTATGACACATAGACAGATTCTCAGATTATATTTTATCACATAGCCTTAATTATAACGTAGATAAGGCTAAGGTTAGTAAGTATGTATGTTTATAAGTAATTAAGTTTTTTGAGCATACATTTTAGTGTTAGGTTTTCATCAGACAGGAAAATATAAACATCATTTTTTTAAAACAAAACCGGCGAACGAAAATGGTATTAATATTAACAGACTATTTGTAGCAATGATAGCTTAGTGGTGTTGATCTCGAATATCGTGACGAAGGATATGAGTTTGAATCCATCAATAAACTGAGCTTTCGATAATTTTGAAAAGACCATTGAGGTTATATAGGTATATTGTAACATGATTGGCTTACCAGACTGTAGTACCTACTTTAAAGTGACTAGATTACTAGATTTTTTTTCCACATTGACACGTAGGTACCTATTTGAGAGCTAGTTTTTATTCAGGTTTTGCATAAATTGTAATTGTAAAGGTCTGAATTATATTAAAAATCCTCCCAGAAGTAGGTAGAAATTATTATTTGCTTATAATAAAGACTAGTTATGATTTGTCTAAGCATAAAGGATAAGTATCAAGTTCTACTCCTATGAACCTTTGAGGTAGCTCGATTTTATGATTTTAACTTTCAAAATTAGGAAAAAAAACATAAAATTTAATTCACAAAATACAGTGTATTAAAATCAAAGCTATTGTCCGATAAGTAGCCTGATTAAAGTTTACTGAGCTATAGGTAATAATTTTCGAAGTTAAGGTTAAAAACCGATGGTTACACCTAGTTCTAGCCGGCTAATTGTCAAATTTAAATACGTATATTATATTTCATCATTCCCTTCAAAAACGAGACGGTACCTACGTTAGGTCAGACGTGTACCGATAAACCGTACACCGTTATTTATTTTTTTGTTTGTTTTCAAAACAGTTTTACAGTAACCATAATTATCTAAATTTAACCTACTACTATACTTATCGGCTGTACCTAGATGTAGCCGGGTAGAACTAGGTGTACAAGTAGGTACTCTGGCTTTTAGCCGTAACATATAGGTACACTAAATATAAATTTATCTTCCTTCTCTTTCTTTCTTCTTCTATAACTCATTTCTTCCTAGCTAATCTTGTTTAGTAAAAACAAAAGCTACGAAACTCTAGAGACAGTGTTAAGACCAACCCCCCCTCCCTACCACCTCACTCCCTCGAGTGATTTATTCTATATACCCGCGCGCTATAAATCTGTCGGGTACAACACTATCTCGAGCTAGTGTTGCGCGTTAATGGCTAATGACGTATAATACTCTTGAACAAACAATATTTTGTAGGTCAAAAACCTTAATCCAAAATGTTATAAGATTTTGCCGTTAGGTTGAGTACCTACAATACAGAACTGAAATATTTTTATTTTATTCGAATAAAACATTTTACACTGCTTATATTTGAATCCTATCTCCAGAACTATAGAGAACTGTATTTCAAGAGCCAGTGGCAGTAATTTTGATTTACAATTTAATTATTTTTTAATTTTTCCAAAGTCAAATTATGCATAAATAAGTTTTGATTTTAGTAGTTTTAATTAGTCATAGAGTTTATTTTCAGTTTAATTGTTTAGTTATGCCTAGCTTATTGTATCTTACTTAATAAAAATTCTTATTCATGCATAAATAGGTATGTATATGTATATAATTAATATAAGACCAGATAGATAAAATTAATCCCTGCAAACATAAAGAAGTTAAAACAAATAGATCACACACCAATATGAATTCACGCTGGTTTCCTAGGCACTCACTTACCTACTAAATAAAGGTATCAGAATGAAATATTTCCTTTAATATTTTTTATGAAAGTATATCTGCACCTATGCAATTTTAAGTGTGACTACAAATTTATATACCTACTTACCTACAACTAGTACCTAGCCATTCCTCGCGGTTTCATTCGCGTTCTTGAGATAAAAGTAGTCAATAGCGCTCCAATTTCATTTTGCCTCCAATTAGAATTTCAGAATTCGATCATAGTACCTACTTCCGGCAGAGATTACCATCCAAACAAACAGTAGTGTAGGATGGCAAACCTTACTTTATAGTTCAAAGTATATATCATAGTATATAGATAGATAATTCTTTATTGTCACACCACATTAATATTTGTAAAGCAATACAAGAATTTAAATATACCTACCTACAAAAGTTTAAAGTTGTTCATTTACATAAATAATTCCAAATATTAACTGAATAGCTGTTTATACCTAAAACAGAGTTTAAAAAGACCTATTTCCCGGTCGGTCCCCACGACACCCACACATTTTCTAAGCGGGCAGCTCGTCTGAATAACATTTAACCCCTTTGAAATGTAAAAGCATTACGGAATGAAAAAACAGCACTTATGTACCCCGCGACTCAGATAAACCATCTCTCGTACAAAGCGCACAAAGATACAATGCCTCTGAAAGGGTTCAAGAACGCACTTTTAAATTAACTGCCTTGAATTCTCAAATGACTTACAACACAATTTAAATACATGCCATTCTCGCTATTACTTGGTTGCAAGCTCTAAAATAATTAAGCTTAATATCGCTTGAACAAGAAAAGCGATATAAAATATTACTGGTCGCATTACGTCTATTTAAAATAGGTCCGTTTACATTTTTCCTTTTCATGTCATTGTCTCTGGTCGGAGTACGGTTGCAACCGTCACGTTCCAATTTTGAAAAGTGTCGGAACAAAATGGTAGACGCTTTGTGTATTTCCCCTCTTTGGCTCCCGTTCCCGACTACCTCGAGTTTGGTAAATTAGCAGATGTTTGGAGCCTTTGATGTCGACTGCATCTAGCTTTTGTGGGTTTGGTGACAGATAGAACATAGATACACCTAACCAAATATCTACAGACAAACCTTGAATTGGTACCAGCTCTCATTTACATAATATGTAGGCAAACCATAGACGACAAGTTCGGAATCTCTTGAACGTGATTCGTAATTATTCATACGGCATACCGACGTCAAAAATATCATAGGAGAAGTCATAGATATACAACCAGCCATCAGTAAAGTCTGGTAACCAGATTGGAACATCACCGTACCGTGTTTACAACTCGACAAAAAAGAATAAAATAACAAAGGAACCGAATTTAAATTCCAATCGAACTTTGACACATGTCTGCCACCATAAACAATGGAAATTCAAATCATCGTTGTATTCGACAGCCGCCGACCTAATGCGATTGTGGCGTGAGCGCTCCGTACTCTATGGCTCTTCATCTATAAATAGGAGCCTTTTCTCTCGCTTTTTCTTCACAGAATCTGAGTCGAGATCGGCCGATAAGTTATCTCGTGTGAGACGGTCTCAATATCCACAGATGGCCTTGCTCTCGTATAATCTCTGCTCTCGACGTGGATATTTTGGACATTTTTTGCTGGTGATTCTTTGAAAATCTCGCTTTGTACTCTAATAGGGACATTATTTTGACGTGGAGCACGCCGCCGTAATATTGTAAACACTGATTGAGTAGAGATAAGTAAGACAATCGGGATTTTGTCCTTGGATATGTTTTTTTTAAGGTAGCGCGAATTTAAAAGCCTCAAATTGACATGCAAAGCCTAATGTTACCAAGAATTTGTGACATCTGCCTTGCCGAGCGCAGTCCCTACTTACTGTAACCTTACCGACGTTATTATTTGGAAACTTATAATAAATGTGACGAAAATCTTGGTATTTACTTGGTAAATAAGTAAGATCAGACAAATGGATCTTATAGATAGTGTTTAGTTTTACTTATTTTACTCTTCAAAGATAAAGATGTAATCAAACGTATATAGAGCCTGTATGAGTTGAGTAATGTAAGTAGGTATATGAAAGATCTATAGTGATTAAAGTGTTATCTATATTAATTAGATTCCTAAATTAGTCATACTTTTAAAACCTAGGTAGGTTGTACCTATAGGTATAAAAAATACAGTAATTATAATATACCTAGTAATTTTTTTTTCCTTATTTTATTTCTTGTAAATATTTTAGTTCTTATTTTTAAGTACTTACTATTAGAAATCATTATCTTTTAAAATAAAAAGTATAAAAACAACACGCATACAGTCAGAATTAGTTGTAAAAAAATATATATTATAGAATTTTATTTTATTTTATAGGTATTAGATAGTAATACTTAATATACTTAGATAAATAGGTACAATCAAATTGTACCTATTTATCTAAGTAAGTATAGTCTGAAAAATATTGATATCTCTTTCTTTTTTACACGCGTTTGTTTCAAATATCTACTAATGTTTATTTGAAATCCCAAGTAGTTTAATTGTATATACCCACATTAAACAGAAACAACAAAGTATGAATAGAATTGTACTAGGTACAAACATAGTAAGTACTTACTTATAGTAAGTAGGTAACATTTTAATAGGGGCTTAATATCCTCTCAAAAACAAACAACCTCAAATCCAAACAAAAGACTACTAGTACGACAATCCCGCTACCCAATAGCACAATAAAAATAAGATTTTTATGAAAATGACGAGCTCAGTTGTCGGTTTCGAGTGTTATTCCTGAGCCAAGCGCTCTAGTATCGGTGAGTTTTGTTGAATTAAGCAATAAACGTGGCCATATCGGACCGACGACACAAGTTATACCGTCGATCACGCCACACAAATGGTCGCAGATAAGCGACACGATCGCATTTCATTTAAAATTACCGCCAACATGCAGTCAAGGTGCTTACTTTCTTAATAGACGGGTCAAAGGGTTTTTAATCCGTCCCCTTTATAAATCTTGTTGGTATTACTAATCTGATAAGGTTCAATTTTACGTCAAGGTTCATTAGCTTTCTGTTATGGAACATTTTAGAGCTGGAAAATTGTTTGAAATAATAATAGTATTTGATTATTTTGAGCGTATATTTATTACTAGCTTTTCGTCCCACGGTTTCAGCACCCGCATTCCCAAGGGATCTTATGTTCTCGAGGGATAAAAAGTAGCCTACGTGTTAATCGAGGGTGTCTCAAACTTAAACTCATTTATTCAGTTTAGGCCCTAATAAGGCATTTATGAATTTCAATAGTTACAATTTTTACAATAGACTCTACCACCGGTTCGGAATACACTTAATTTGAGAAGACTACTTACGGCAAAAAACCCAGAAAGGCTTCTTTTTTGTGGATCTTTCTTTTAAATTATATAATTACAGTCATCATCATCATATCAGCCGAAAGACGTCCACAGCTGGACAAAGGCCTCCCCCAAGGATCTCCACGATGGCCGGTCTTGCGCTACCCGCATCCAGCGGTTTCCCGCGACCCTAACAAGATCGTCAGTCCACCTTGTGGGGGGCCTGCCCACGCTGCGTCTTCCGGTTCGTGGTCGCCACTCGAGAACCTTTCTGCCCTTTCTGATAATTACAGTATTTGATTTAAATATACATAAACTTGATAAATTTGTCAGGGGGCTGCAAGTGTCAACTACCTCCATACCAAATTTCATCAAAATTAGTCCAGCCGTTATTAATGAAACGCTAAATATTAGTGCAATAAATAAATACACCTAGGCATGTAGGTATTAGTCTTTATTTAATTTTAGATTGAAATTGCATACACTATTTGTGCGTAGTTATTTACTGCAGTTGAGCTATGGCTGCCTTCAACACGTTTTTAAGCAGGTATACCCTCCTGTTTTTGACCATACTATACAAATTTATAGGTGCATATTATTTGTTTTTAAAGTAAGCTGACATTAGTTTGCGTAGGCAAAAATTTTAGGTCCCTACCACATATATATGGTACCTAGTCATATAAATACAATATACGTAGAAATAAATACATAGAATTAGGATTGACATGTAGCTTAACCTATAAAAATGTAATATTTGGATTATAATGGTGCTAAGTAAAAGTGCGATAACCGCTATGGAACTGTAATCCACACCGACCAAATATTCCATAAAGTTATTCCATGATTTCGCTCACGTGGCCAAGGATTTAGTACAAATATGATGGATTGTTTAAAAATGCGTGGAAATTAAACTCTTTATTATTCCCCACAGTCGACACAAAGCTTTGACCTGTGACAAGTCGACACGATATAAACCAGCACCGACTCTGTCGACCCCGAATATGAATATACCTACACATAAAAGTGCGGGCCGAGTTTACGTCGCGTTGTTGTCCTGCTGAGCAGACGATCTCCGTACCTATCCCTTATCTGTGCAACTTAGCAAACAAAACATCGCAACCGGCAATAAGCATAAAACAAAATCGTTTCGACCCCACACACGCCGTCGCCGAACACTTGGAAAAATCCCTATGGATTTTCCGCGCGGGGTGACGAGGGAGCGCGGGGCGGGAGGGCGGCGGAGGGGAAGGAACGTAAAAGAGAAAAGCTGCGAGTTTTTATCTCGGCGCCATAAATTTTATTCGTAGCGTGATTTAGTGCGCAGATTGCCCCTCACGGCCCGCGCCCCCCGCGCCTACGCCTCGCTCGGGTAAGGCTGCTAGTCATTGTCAAAATTATTGCACCCCTATCTACTGAAGGTTTAAATATATGTCCCCGACACGTAGTTATGCCTACAACCCGTTTCTACGTAAAATGCTTTTGTATACCTACATTTTATAAGACGTTTTTTGGCTATAGTGAATCACTTACCTCATATCTATGTATAACATACCTAATAGTAAAAGTGAAAACATTCGTTACACTTAAATCAGGTGTGCGGAGTTCGATCTAATCTAACAATGCTTACAATACTAAGTAGAGAATCCTTTGAATTAAGCCTATTCTTTCTCTTTGTAACAACTTTGTTTATTCTTGTGTAAAGTTGCGCAAAGTTCGCTTTCCCTCGCAATGAATGGTATTGAAGTTTCCACTTGATCTATTTACAATATTGATATAAACACTACATAAGAACCGAGCCGACTGCAGCAATAATGCAATATGGGACCAGTGGCGCCATCCATTCCGAAAAAATAAAGAGAAAAAAATCATAGCACCGTCCTAATCCTCCATTACTTTTGCTTTAAGAGTAAAACTTACTTATTTGTCAATACCGAGCCACAAAGGCGCCCAAATACCCTTACACTGAGTGAAAAGCATAATACACGCCTCATAATAGTGAAGCAATTCAGAAACTGTTAAATTCATAATGCTCTTTTGTTGTTCCTTTGACAGCTTACTTTGTATTTTTTTTTTCTATCTAATATTTCGTGGTTTCATGTCGCGGCCGATGCGTAACGCTCGCAGAATGGCATATTTTCCGACGACTTCTGGTGAATCCTCGATCGCTATCATAAACATGTATTTTATGTAAACACGACAAATTTCATGGTGATGTAAAACGCCGTCTGCAGATGCGCGTGCGTTATTTTTATTGTGTAGAACTGCGGTGCGGGATCGGAGGCTCGCATTTGATCCGGGACGCTCACTCCACACTGTGTCTTATCTCGGATCGGGTTTTATGAAACCCTAAATTTACGATTGCGGCCGAGGGGTGGTAGCTGGTATTAAGCTGACTCTCGACGCTTCGCCCCGACAGACACTTTTGTCACCGACAATTCATTGCAAAGCACGTTCGACAAAAATTTTGCGTGTCAAATTACCGCACACCGAACGGTCGATTGATGTCGAGATTAGGGAAATCGTCAAAACTTTTGTGTTTCACATTTACGATTATTACCAATGCATAAATGATAATACTTTTGTTTTCCATGAATTCATCGATGCTTTTCGACAAATTTACTTCTTACTAGGAATATGAAAACAGATATTGAATCGAAAATGTATATTAGATAAACTAAATAAACTATTCCAACAGTAATTTTGCTTAAAAATTTACCTCAATCTTACAGGCTTTACTTACTTATCTTCAGTTAGTTAAGTTACATTTCTTTATCAATGACGAATTCAAACTTAGCTCTCGTAAACCAAGTGTAGACCTTAAGTTACCTTTTCAATCTAAAACGAAACTTACAGTTACGTTTTTAATAACACAGGGGCAAAATTTTGATGAATTAAAATGCTCTGATTATATAAAAATCTTAATTAGGAGAGGAGTTAGTCTTAATTGCGGGGCCCGCTAGACCCAGTGTCGGGTTAGCCCAGATACAGGCGGATCCTCTATAAATTACGGGAATAAATCCCGGGAAAGAAAAATTGCCCTCTGGAGCACATAATTCTTGCCTTGTCACAAGCTTTCCTTATCTAGAGCCAATACCGGATTACAATGCGATTTTTATTTTATGCTACATTCGTATGAACTTCCTCCATTTATATGCTTAGGTTCTTCTTGAATTTTCTGCATGAATTTATTAACGAATTTACCTACCATGTACCTATCTACCTCAGAATAAATGTACATACGTTATAAACAACTATTTGCTTAGTTCTTTTAAATTATTAATAGGTAATGGTGCTCTTAGTAAAATGTTATAAATTCTCAGAATGATAGTTTTCAAACAAAATATTAACCATATGAGTAGATTTTTAGTAAAGTAGTCTTTAACTCAATTGGATATAAATTAAAAATAACGTTTGTTTTGACGACGTATGTAGTTAGGTAGATCACGGCATACGCAATATATTATGAAAATAAATAATCATTTTTATCCGTACATAAATTCAAATAACAATACATCGGTTAATATTTGATAATGTTAGCCAACAATATATTCTAATGGACAATGACAAATGATTCCCTTTGTGACCAATATTGAGATGTCACTGCGACCATTGTGCCCCAACAATCGAGCAAATTCACGAAAATATTGTAGACAAAAAACACATCTACACTCGGTTTCAACGAAATATTTTGACAAGATAATGCATGGGCAGGTATATGGGCAGAGTGGAGCTAATGATTCCATAATGGATATCTAAAAGTGGGCAAAATATACGTGACGAAGGACTTTTGTTGCGATTTCGATATCAAGAATTTTACTTTCGATATTAATTGGTGTAGTTAGGTCATCATACAAAAAATCTACTAAAAATAAATATATAAATAAAATATTTTAACATTTAGGTACTTCGACTCACATATCATTAAATTAAATAGTACCTAATAGCAAGCAAAAAAATAATATTAATAACACTTTTTTCAGTACCATAGGTAATATTCCCACGCCTGTAACAATGGATAACTATTTCTCCAAAATCACGCAAATTTCATATCTGACCATTATCCAGTTATCCATAACCAATGCGGTGACGTAGCATTGTAATACAATTTATTGCTTTCTTTTGTCAATAACTACATGATAGTGGCAACACAAGCCACTGTTAGCAACAGTGGGCAATAATGACAATATTTATTTATTTTGGTTTGCAAACGATTATTGTATTTATATTTGTACGGCAAGCGATACATTGTTGTCTGTTCTTTGTGTTTTGAAACGCTGTACAAATAGCCTCTAGTGCCTCTCAAGTGGATAAACACCTGAACTGTATGAATTCACTTGAAATGTGTTTATTATCCACCTTTTTGTGTTTAAATATAAGATATAAAATAGAATTCCGTAGAGATTAATTCCAAAATGAGAATTTTTAATCAAAGTTATTTAACTTATTAGGTAACTGCTAGAAAGTAAAAAAGTAAAATAAAACTTAAATGAGCCTAGATTTATGATGTAATTTACAGTTTTTTTCACAACTACAGTTTTAGCTGTAACAGGAAACGTAAATCTTGTAAAACTTTTTTATTTATAATAATGTTGTGGTGTTATAGCAACATATTTAAGCCAAATTTAATGCTAAATTTGAACGTCATATTTTTTATAATTTATTCGTAAAATAGCCGTCACAAAATATAGACACAGGACAGACAGACATGAGGAAACTCTAGGGGTTCTGTAAACAAGGAACCCTAAAAAAGATTCGGTTTATATGTTATGTACCTACATACCTACCTAGTATACCTGTTTGAATAAATTGAAATTAATTGCTCGATAATACGGTAGGATACCTATGTAAGTTTACGTAAAATAATAAAAAAATGTAATACATATTCTGTCCCTCGTCTTAATAATGTGACTTAATCCCGAAAGAATGTTGACAAAAGCTTTAAAGATACACGAAAACATTCAATACTTGAATAAGAAATAAGACCTATTGTTGCAGGCGCTTGGTTTCATGCTTTTGTCTTGGTCATCTTTACTATCCCTCCGCCTTTGAGTTAGCTTCGGTTAAAGGCTTGCTAATATTATAAATTATCAAGAGATACTAAACACGATAACCGTCCAATAAAATCTAGGTGCCTAAAAGTTTGATGACCAGGTAAAAGCAAAATGACTTTTGCGCATCAATCGACTTAAAATAAACAAAACAATAAATCAACAATAACAACAAAACTGACTATGCAATGTCCAAAAAAATAAGATGGACACCGCCACACAGACAGCTAAGTTCAGAAACAACCCCACAATTGCACGCACTATTACTTCTAAAAGGATTCGACACGGCGCGCCTTGTTTCCAAACACGCCGGTAGAACACAAAACACCGACATATTTATTGCAATATTAGATAATATTTAACGATGTGAACGCCTCCCTACGACGACCGCGTAAACATAATTCGGTCAAAGTTTAATTCGTTGACAAAGATACCAACACTTACTAATCGTTCGGGCGTGATGTCGTAATTGCAATTTTCAATTTTATGTGTCATTTAATTGTGAGAAAATTATATTGCTCGTGTTTCGAATTTGCAGTAAATCTTATGATATAAAAGTTTTTATTTTAACTATTAAATTTAAAACTATTAACTATTATACAATTATGGCGTTCGATATTATTCAGATTCAGATTTCTTTATTGGAAATGTCTTCCTAATCAAAGAAAGATAGAACGAAGCACAAATTATACAGAAAACAAAGAAGCACCAAACGTACTTAGAATTAGATATACCTAAACACAGTAAAGAATAAACAGCGATAACTAAAAAATTGAAAAACAATCTTATATCACTACATACTTTATAAGACTTACTCCATACAATTATTTTCATACTTTGTGTTCTTTCTGATAAATCGAAAGTTTTATAAATACGAGTAATCTTTCAGATTGTTTTTCTTTTTACATCCCAGCCTGATATGTCGTATAGGTCTTCGTATAACAGTAGCGATAATAAAACGCAAATTAGGTACGTAACCATGTTTAGGGTCGGTGATTAGCAATGGCTCATCAGTGATTTGGTACGGTTAGTGATAAACGATGGGGTCGGGTCGTGTACGCAAATTATTTGCTACGAAACGTCAAAGCAAAATCGCTACGATCAAAAGTAACATAAAATAATTTGCTTAGTTTGTAAATCGATATCTAAAACATTGAAATAAAAAAAATATATACAATGATTTATAGAGCACTGCAAGTGAATTAACAATAAAATAACCCTGCAATTAATGTTTTACAAAGTCATTACAGGTTAATGCAGATAACTATGTAATAAAAAAAATGCAGCACTTCTGTTTCTCTTGAGAAAAGACCACCACACCAGTTGTATATGGAACTGTCTAGTACTCGTACTAGGTATTACTTACCCAAAATACAACACTATTCCAAACGCACGAAACACGTTTGCAACAGCATCAAAATCGAAACAAACAGGATGAATTGCGACACAATGAATGTCGCAAAAGGAAACAAAATAACATTTATAATTCATTAATATGCAGATATTTAGTTACGAGGTGATGATGAAGCTGGCCACACATCCTCACATCCGGTAGACATTAGCGCTCGACCTAGCCTTGACAAAGCAAATATTAATTTTAAACTTTATTACCCAATAACATATATCTATTTAATTTACGTCGCAGCTACCGGCCTTCTCAGGAGAAAAAGTATAATTAGTCTAATTAGATATAAATAATAAAAGAAGCCGAGATGCGTTCGGAAGTTGATGTTTATCTCAATTGCCTTGCTCACAAGGATCATGCGGCTATAAAATACGGTTATTAATAATTCCAATGGAGACGTTAATGTACACGCTGAGATTGAAACTGAACGTCGTGCCGTACCTTCTAATTAGGAAAATAATTCATCTAATTAAACATGGGAAATTTTACGTGATAATCCTAATGATAGTATTTGGATCTATAAAAATTACCTGGGGGGTCAATATCGCCACATTTGCAGCTTCATAATATGTTTCGGATGGCATTTCATCGACCTGTCAACTATCTTTTGTTTCATCTAATTTGACATATTTGTATGAAGTTTCGTAATAAAGCCGAATTTTAGGCGAAACCTGCAAAGCCGTCAGTTAATATATGTTTCGCCGTAGTAACGATGCAGGTTTCTTTTAAGATTTGATAGGTTGTTTTATTGGTCATCATTTCATCAGATTTGAAAAAAAAAATACATGTTAGAAATATTTCTGATATCCTGATAGTCTTCTCAAATTTTAAGCATAGATATCGATTTTTTTACCACCTTCCTTAAAACCAACGTGTAACCAATCAATGGTAGAGTCAATTTTTATGTTCATAAGTGCCTTACTAAACTGAATTTGAAAATATTTCCTTTACAGATTTTAATGACTAGTCTTAGGTGCGTTCGAGAATCAAAACGTGAACCAGTCAGGAGAATAAATTGTATTGATTAAACATTATTTTGCTTCTAATTCATTTGTTTCACTCGTAACTCAATACTTTACTCATATATTTAGATCGACATTCTGTATTACACACATTCTCTATCTCACACACACACACCATTTCCAAAAGAGGTTTCGTAAAAATGAACAGTCGCAGTTGACTCCACTTAGTTCTATAATCCAGCATCCTATAGGCTTTTGTTTACCTATTTACTGGATCTCTACTAGTTTTATACTATTATACAACCAAAAAACTTAAATCCTCATGACATAAGCACGGACAGTATGGAATAGTTGTCAAATTGCCTAAACAGATTCCCGGGAACAGAAACCACCAGTGCAGGTATGCATTAAAATTAATTAAAGGGAGGCGTCAGGACCGCCCGCGCGCTACCGTCCCCGCGGGGCGCCCCACGTGACGACTTCATGCAGCTTCCCGGAACCCGGGATTTAGTGAAACTAGTCCCGGAGTGCTCAGACTTTACCTGTATATGTACGTGACATACCTGGTGCCAGTGGAGAAAGGTCAACGATCTATTTCTTCTGTTTCTCCCTCAGAATAACATGGTCAGTTTGATTATTATCCACATGCCTATGTGAAATTCAAATAAGACTTAGAATCTGTCTTCTAGAATTGATATAATTGTATAATAAATCAATGGCTTTTATAATACAAACGTGAATAAAATAAATAATAAGAAATATTATATGTCTTAGAACGTGTACTAGATAATTTTCGAGTACTAACTAGCATCCGCCCCGCGGTTTCATCCGCGTTCCCGAGGGATCTTATGTTTCCCTGGGATAAAAAGCGGCCCATATGTTATTTCAGGGGATCTATCTATGTGCCAAGTTTCATCCAAATCCGATTATAGTAGTTTTAACGTGAAAGAGTAACAAACATCCATTATGTACATCATTATTACATTAGCCATCCATTGAATTACGGAAAATGTTTACTTCTCATGTCGATGTTCTTAGCTCTACCAAATACTCAATGAATAACAGTTTTTCTAGATTTTCTAACTAAAAAAATTATTCGATAAAATCTCAGAACTAATATTTCTCATCAATTCACATTTATCGAATTTCCATAAAGTCTCTGAAACGATGGAACATAAAATTTCGCTGAAAACGCAAGTTCAGGCGACGGTAAGTTTATGCCAATATTTCATACCTGACACCAATTGCTTACCTATTAGATAAAATCAAATAGCTATTCTATTATGATTGTTTTTTTTACAATTATATGTGAAGTAAACCTATGCAATAAACCGACAAGGTGACATTATGAAAAAATTAAAATTCCAAGCTTTCTCTTAGTCATAACATTCTGAACTATAACAATGTGAATTTAAAAATCATTAGCATAATAATAATCAATCAAAATTTCATGTAGGTTTATCGAGAGCTCATGAATCTAATGATTTGTATAACGACTAGTGACGACCCACTGTGCGCCTACCTGTGCAAACATTGTCACAATAGGCGCTGGCCCTTAACTCGCCCGCTATGAGTTATTGCGACTGCCCCTTAAATATTTCATCGATTTTATTGTGGCTCCAATGTCAACCCCGTCTCGACGATAGCTATAAAGACTGTCGTTAATTTTTTGCGCAATAACGCAAATCTTGTTTCACACAGATTTATTTCGATCGAGTGACGTACGCAATCAATTTAAAATTTAATGAATTTGGCAGTGTTTGTACTCAAAAATATTAATTTAAATAAAAATGTTATTGAATCTATTCAACCGATTAGATTGAAGAGGCTCCACAGAAGGCTTTACAAAGTTAACCCGTGCTCACCTGGGCCCGCGCACACCTACTCTCCCACAGATAAAAAACTCTTATAAAGAGATAAATTATTGCGTTATGGCTTTTTGAAAGAGTCCACTGCTGCTGAGAAATGACAATATTATTAAAAAGTACGCGTCTTTGTCACAATATCTTTTTGTATTCGATATATTGTCGCCATAATAAATGCTGCCCCTTTATGGTTCGAGCATTGTGCTCCCTACCTTTGTGGACATTATTAAATATATTTTAAAGAGTTTTATTAATGGTGGGCGTCGTAAAGAGAATGTTTGATTTATTTTTTCGACGCGTGTGCTCGATGTTAGTGTGATATCCTTCAATCATTAGTATTAAATGTTTGAGCCACAAAAAAATGAACAGACCATACCATAGGCTAAAAAGTACAAAATTTATTGTTTCTTATATTAAAGAGTCAAAGGCCAGTTGTGGATTCGTCGATAAGCAAAATAAGCTTGCCTGAGATCATTACTTTATTTAAATTGCTACGTATTTTTACTGAGTAAAAATAAAGTTTATGAAATATAAAGCACGCCCATTATCTCCGAAGATTCTTTGAAGATTGTTCCCGTTTTTGGGCACAAGCTACAAATCCTGCCCTGATGCTCAATCTAAACAGAGAGCTGTCATTTGCACCATACCCGATCAGAGAATCGAACCCAGAACCGCCAATATCTACTGGAACTCTATACCACTCCACCACTAAGCCAAATAAAATGTATTAAGTTTTTTTTTTTTACGGACTAATGTTGGTAGCCTGAGATGGCTGCATCAACGTTACCGGACAAAGGTATTTGGTATTGATAATTACAAAATATTTTCTTTAAAAAAATACCTACTTATAAATTACAAATATGAAATAACCTTATGAATATAGTACACCTATTATCTGTTCCGTAACATCATCTTATAACAACATTTTATAAAATTCCAATACTTTATCCGCATAATAAATGCCCCCAAAAAAAAAACCATTCCCACACTTCGTCATCATGCATAAAACCTGCGAAAAATTGAGATATCGAATTCGTTGTTTTGAAATACGAAGCTTTTACCTCCTTCGAATGTATTCACGCCTTTATAAAATCATTTTTATTATGTCGGTGTTCATATTTTTCTATAGAGATCTTGTTGCATGAGGTAGATAGTAACCTACGTGACCACAATTATATTTTTTGCCCCCACATGTACTGAATGTCTATTATAATTTAATTATCGGTTACAATGATGTTCTTATAACACCTGTAAGGACGTGTATACTCAGTTATTTTGAAAAAATTACTTAGCTAATTTACTTGAAGCGCAAACGATACTCATGCTTTTGACATCGTTTTTGCGAATATATGTCGTAAAACATAGCGGATAAAATTTAATTCATTCTCACAGACAGACACCCGCCATATTTTTTGCCATATCGAAAGCGTCATAGGTACTATTATAATCTTAGATGATCTAAGTACCTACGGTTAAATTCCTAAAATCTTGATAGCGTTCTAACAGTTTCTTGAAGCGAATATTAATAAAACCTAGAGTTGAACTGATCTTGATTAATTCAGGAATTTTTAAATATATAAATATATATCCTGCGATATTCTTCACACACGGTTATCTGATCCCAAACTAAGCAGAGCTTGTACTATGGAAACCATATACCTAACTGATATCCTACTTTATTTTTTGTAAATAGATAATTATACCCAAACTTAGGACAAAGAGACATGTTCATGCACCAAATGTTTGTCCTGGGTGTGAATTGAACCCACGACATGCGAGTGTATATTTTTTGTTACATATGCTGTATAATGCTTACAAATCTGTTTATATTTTCTTGGAAATAATGTTAAACTAGTTGAAATCAAAAGCTGAGCAGGCCTCGGTGCCCGTCGGAAGCCGCGGAGGTCAATAAATAATATAATAATATCACGTGGCGCTTAACAAATGGACGCTCCGTGCTTTGCCACCGGTACACTTGACTCTTAACAGATTAATTTTATAACAGACGGGGTTTTAGGTTCAATATGAATTAGAAAAATTGTTACTATGGAAAGTGGTAAGCTAAATTCATTAGCTTATAATGTAGCACCAGAAATGTCATTATGTTTCCATTCGTTTTCATTCCATTGTATATCATAATACTTATCCGATAGATCTATCTGATATTCCAATTAGTCGTTTCACAGCTATTATCAATTTTTACTTGTGGATTAAAAAATGCACATCTTGAATCTCAAAGCGAATGCTTCAAAGAATACGTATTATGTGTCTTGAATTCGAGATCATACATTGATTTGTATTATTAGAAAATAATGATTAGGTAGGTACCTCAAGTTATTGGCATTGGCATCAAATTCAGTCAATATACTGTAAAATATGAAACAACAAGATATATAAAATACATATTATTATATATGTAAATAGTTTTAGAAAATACTTTCTTATAAGAATCTATTGCTCTCTCTTGCTTTTTAGATATAACGAGTATCGCTTCTGTCGAAAACGCACATAGACAACAATTCTATGGCAGGACCCCCGCGATTCGCCGGCAGCTGGTGTGTCCCTTCTGCTCAATACCATCATCAATATTACGAAGAATATACATACAACAATCATTTATAAAGTCCTTCGACTATTGGACTAAAAAATAATCAGAGTTCGGTATTAAATTTATTCTAACTGGTGTAATATATACGCTCTAATTGGAGTCACATCCCGTCTATTGATTTACTAAAGAACCATTAAATTATTATTGCATCAGAATTTTTTGCTTAAAATGCGATATTAAGCCATTTATTTTGACGGTTGATCTTTTTTTTTATTTATGAATAGCCTCACATCCTTAGGTCAAGGTTTAGTTAAGGATTGTTCTAATTATAACTTGTTTTAACCTCGAGATTTTATTGTGACTTAGTTTACTTATATTCAATGCTAAAATCACATTTTCTAATTACGATTTGCGAATTGAAAAAAAAAAATAAAATTCACCTGCAGAACCTTATGAGATAGAGAGTTTGATCGAGTTTATAATAATATAAAATAATCCCACATTTGATTTCAACGCATATAAGTAAGTACATAGAATCATTTAAATATTAAACATTATTTTATTATTATACTATACTATAAATAGAGATTAGGACTAGTCTGCATTAAAAGTGATGCCTCCAAAAACACTTTCCTCTCCAATAAGATTTTAAAGTCTATTTAGGAGGGTTATCTTTACTGTTATAACCAAAACGCAGTAAATGTTGGCAGCTATAGGTACCTACCAGTGCTCTGTTTTAGACAAAAGATGCAATGACCTCGAAATTATACTAGACTGAATTAAGATTTTCGTTTATATGGTTTTTAGGGTCCTGTACCTTAAAATTAAAAAAACTGAACCTTTATAGGATTACTTGGTTGTCCACCTATTTGATATTTCTTGTCGACCTAGAATCATTAAATTTGGCTAGGAATAAAACTTGGATACTAGGATAATTTGTAGTTATATAAAATAAAACTATTTAAAAAAATTGGTATCCATGTCATTATAGATATTTCCAGTTGGCAACGTGGTGTAGTGTTGATAATGTATAACATAATATACGTAATTTATAATTTGTATCTATCACCATTCCCAGCATAAACTGACAGAATTTTCACGAAATGCACCACAGCAGTAAGTAGGTACTTTTTAATTGAACTTACACTGATAGCAACTTTCGATATTGAAGCTTTAGATTAAATAAACGAATCATACATAATTTCCACTCTATGGCCACACTTATATCTTAAAATTAAAGGGATATTTTTATGAAAAATTTAGGTATTTTTTTTAAGATATTGCTTTTATAGATATTGGTAGGTAATTAAATCGGCACCCTGTATAAAATGTATGTATCTCACCATGATGGTCTTGTATTCTCAGACAAATATTCACCACTGCGGTGGTCAGACCACCGGGTGTCAGCACGTGCCGTCAGTTTACCCTCTCAACACCTCTCGAACAAAACTTCCGCAACAAAACAACAGTGCCCTCTATACGAGTGTTTGATACAGTGAGGTGCGCATACGCAGCTGCGGTTAGCACGCGCTCTTAATGCCATGAAGTGCATTGTTTCAGTTAAGTGTCAACCCTTACCGTTATTACCCCGGTGGTCCACAATTAATATGTTGATCGCCTCTTAATGACTTTCCTGTACTTACACTTATTATACAAAGTATAATTATATGGCTCTGCATCGCAAATATTGCTTGTTAATGTGGTATTTCAAGTTAATTTAAAATGTTATGATCTTAGGTAATTATCATTAAATTTATGATGCTAAGTGATGCAGCACACTGACACAGGAAATATGTTCAATAATCAGGTTTTACTTGCATCTTATAGAGTTTAAGATACGCCTCTTAACTTTCTTAGGTATCAGGCTTACGACCTAAGGTATTCTACTGATAATTTTTATGTTAATGTGAGTAAACAAAGTAAAAAATATTTTTAATGTTTATATATATACCTATACATATAAATTCAAGAAACCCATACCTACACCTAACATACAAACTTAAGAAAACTCTATGTTCTGATAACTTTATAAGTACTAATTAAAAAAAACCCAGAAGCTCAAGTTTCCCATAAATCGACCTTAAATAATTACATTAAAAATTATTCCTCATAGCATTTCACGGTTACAGACACTTCCTAAAAATAAACTGCAAACGACAAGACAATAAAACACGAACTCAAAGCGTCTGATAAGTAAAAATAAAATTGCGCGTTAGGTCTTTGTAAATACAGGCGAGCGGGGGTGGATCATCGTTTGAAGTCAGTACAAAGCCACAGTACAAAGTACAGTAGAGCGCGAAATGTGGGGGGAGAGAGGTCAAAGGGGGGTTCTATAGATCCTATCAGCGTGTCCAAACTGCCACAGACAGATAACGGTGTGCGTGTGTGCGGGCTGAATTTTAATATACCTAATATAAGTTGTGGTGAACCGAGTTGAGCAAACGCTTAATTGAAATGTTATGGTTGATGTAGATATTTGAATTGGAGGATGCTGTAGCTGGATTATTAACTAACCAGTTTTTACATTAATTTTGAGATTTAGCGTTACTTAGTTTTAGATAAAGCACCTAATTATTTTCTATTTTAATTATAGTAGTTTGATTACCTACTAAAGCAATTTATATTTTGTGAAATGATAATGAAACTAAATAAGTATATATATTGTTTTTATCAAAAATTTGTTTTCTCGTATAATTGATTCGTTGTTCGGCTCAATCAGAGGTGATATAAGGAAGACTGCAGTCTGAAACTGATGTAGGTACGATGTTTGGAGATATAAATTGTTCAGGGATACCTAATTTATAATACGATGAAAAATTTACACTGATCACTACTGATAGTACTATTGCACTATTGGTACTATTGATTGTATACCGAGAGGTAGCAATGTTCTTTTCTTCCCCACATCCCTTAAAGTTAGCTGTGTTTTCTTCTTACCACTTTAACATAGCATACTACCACAGAAGACTGTTATTCATCGTAGGCCTGGTGGTGGTAAAATCAATTAGGTAAATTGTGCCATAGAGGCCCTAAACTAAATAATTGAGTTTCGAGTTTGCCAATCAAAAATAAAGAAAACTAGTTAGACCAAAACATTGGAAATGTCCATATTTTTACTAATAACTTAGGTTGATATCAAATCGGAGATCAAAAACAAACATCAAGTAGACATTATCAAGTTTAACCTGAAAAATGTGCAGGGACGGCAAACGGGTCGATACTGAAACCCCCCCGCACCCCCCAGGTGCGACGAGATAATCCAAGATGGCCGCCGAGATAGGACGTGACGTCACAGCACAGCCCGCTTCACCCCGCGCGGCTCCCCGCCCGCCCCCGGCGCATCCTCGAGGCCTCTCGCCACCCTCCTTAGATCCTTTCAGAAATCCGCCAAATACCGTCAGCATAGACAGTCACGTTATGCCGAAAATATGACATGTAGTTATCTAGATAATGTATAGGTAGTTTTGTTTCAGCTAACAGTAATGTAATTGACAATTTTTGTTTTTTTTTTAACTAAATGTCGTCCGTATGGAATGTAAAAGTACCTTTTTAGTGCCTTACAAAACGATAGTTAATTTTTTTTAGCGACTAGGTATTTCAAAAAGGACGACTTTTGAGTTAGTTAGTTGATCATTGGCTACATTTTCTAGAAAATGGTTGTATGACAGACAAGTAGTAAAGACTCAGTAGTGAAATGTTAGGTATGCCTCACTTAAATTCTTAACTCGTTTATTTGCCAACAACATGGATTGGTACATGATCAGGTAGACGTGGAGCGTCGACATGGAAACCATTGGTTCCTCCCCTATACTTTGTCACGTAGATCTTGTGATCATCTCCAACGTACTGGTATTGGCCTTCAATTTCCATTACATATTCACCATCCCCACTAGGAATTAGCCGGCCGCGCTCTGAGACTACCGTGTCTGAAAAATAAAAAATAATTATGTCAGTCATATTTTCAATAATATTATTACCAGGCAATCAAAATCTTCAATTCGTAAGAATCAATTTTGTACATAATGATGATAAAACACTTAGATAAAATAACGCGAATGTTAAAAACAGAATTGTCCAAAAAAACGCTTCAAGATGCCAAGAATGAAACTGATAAATAAATGAGACTTTATCAAATCTAATTTATCTTATCCTAGAAAACAAAGTAGTTTAAAATATACATACTCTCAGCAGTAATGTACCGAAATGAGTACTGTCCGTGCTCGTCGTGGACTTCCTCGTGCCTGAGAGCTGGTAGGATCCTAATAGACATGTCTACGGGAACACCACACGCCATAGCGATTATGCAGCTGAGTACGATGATCTGCAGAAGAAAACATTGATCTCTTTAACTTGATATGACCAAATCTTAAAGAGTCTCCATGACCTTATGAGATGCTATACTTTGAAAACACTTATACGTAATAAGAACTTACAATTTTCATTATTGCTATTACTGTACTCGAAACTGCAGAAGAAGAAATTCGAACTATTAATGAACATTTCCAATAAATACAAATACTTTTATAGAAACAAATGATACAACTTTCAATTTTTTTGTTATTGTTGTTTGTTAAATTATAATACTGGATTACAAATTACATTTAATGGCTTAATTAACTTGAAATATTCAAACCACACCCACAAATCGTTGTTCAAATTAAGAATTTAACACTAACGGATGATTCACTATCAACCATAGAAATTGAGAAGTGTCGCCAAGTAGGTATCGACTGAGGTTTTTGTAACTATATTCTATACTTATAGTATATCTATCTAACGATATTCTGACAATGATGCAAGTGTAGCAGACGCGACACCAGCCTTTTTGAATATTTAAGGTTGTATTTATATGACACTTCTCTGCGAACGCTACGCGTTGTGGGCGGGTAGGCACTATGTGCTCTGAGCTATGTAAGGGGTTATCTCCGTAGTCGGTGCTCTATCTAAATCTGTATTATCGCAACACGCCGCCGAATAATTATTACTACATATACAACTTATACATTGATATAGTATCTCAAACCAAACTGCCGAGTAACGAGACGAATAGCTTGTGCTTGTAAATGAAATTTAATTTAATTTCATGTTGGAAATTAGTGGTATGGGGTGTTTTTAATGAATTAATAAATAATTTTGCTAACGTATTCCGTACTTATCTCTCTAAACGAAGCCTGATTTGTCTATATTCATACATAAAAGCTTTAATTTATTTATTTAACTTTATAGTTCAAAATTTATTGCCTTTCTTTCGATACTAATCCAGCACCTTAAACTCTTCAAGAAATAATTCATATCCAATCAAACGTTATGTGAATCAATTAAGTAGCACTCTGATGATATCGATAAGGCATACCAGTCCAGGTCCTCATCAGCTCGGAAGTTGAGCCACTCCGAGCCCTCCCATTGTTCGGTGAGAGGGAAACAGGATTGTTGCCCGAGGATTATGCTTTTACGTGATTTTCCAGTCTGAGTAAGGATTGAGTGGTCTTGAAGACAATCGACGTTGTCTGGTCGAAAGCCTGAGTGTCTACTCTGCTAAGAATACTTAAAGGTATTAATGCGTGAGGCACTTCTACTTCTTACGAACGAAATGCAGGAGGATGTAATGCCACCAGACCGAACTGACAGATTTTAGAATTATTGCATTTCAATTTTCATTAATATTGTTGTTCTTTTTATTTTCTATTACCTAACTTCGATTCCAATAGTAAAATAAATTAGGTAAAAAGGAGAAAAATCATACATAAATTTAAAAAATGCTACTGTAATTAGCTACAACATAACAATAATGTAATTTTATCATTATATTATTGTAGAGCATTATCGCCATATGAAGTATCGACGTCGAATAACAGTCAGGTAGGGCTCACTAGTTCACTACAGATGACATAAGGATTCTTACAATATCTCACACTTCTAAATCGGTTTAAGCATTCAGAAGTCATCATGGCATATAAAAATGGAAACAACAAAAAGCACACTATATATGACCCCTGAAAACAGGTACCTACCCTCTTTTACGGGAAATGTGTACCTACCAACAAAAAACGTTGAACTGAAATTATGAACTATGTTATAAAATTATTCAGAAGTGATGATAGCGCAGTGAGTGATCAACATGCAATTAGCTTAAGCTTTTTGATGAAGGAAAAAATCGAGAAGAAACCAGCACGGTAGAGTACTTTATAGTATCTACCCGCCTGGATGGGTAACATCCTCGAGTTGAAAATCTGTCGCAAAGCAACTACCTACCGATCTATATCGATACTAAGAACCCTTTAGCCTTTACTTCAATGAAATCCTCAGACAAGGTATTTATTTAAACACGGAATATGTACAATAACAGACCAATAAACCTGCTTTACCCTAAACTACAGTTGTACAACGCCCAACGCTCACTGTAATGACCTCGTAACACATTTCTAAACAATGAAACTCTGATACAAACATAAACAATAGTTTCAACATTGTCGTAAATCCACAAATAGCCAATATAAAATCACCGTATGTTGAAGTCGTATTTACCTAGGGTTACCATACGTTTGAAGTTATCCTGAGGCTTTACTCGACGATATGTTCTTGACACGATTCTATATCTCTATGCTTTGAGGATTTATCCATAGGTCTTTAAAAAAAATGCTGTTCAACTAACTTTTTAACCAAAACCCTCTTTTTTTGACTATTTTCATAATGATAATTTTACTCGATATACATTTTTCTTCAGGCAATTTTATTTATTATGTTATTTTCCAAATTTAAATTATATGCCATAATGGTAAAGAGTTTATTATTAAATAATACTATTTGGGACGGTAACCCTATATACCTAAAGGCATCCACACACGAGTCGTCTCGCGGCGGAAATGGCGTCTAACCGGATATTGTATCGCGCCTTCATCTCCGGCGCGCTTCCGGTTCCTGCGCCCACCTCCCACTAGCTCGTGCGTCGCCTAATTACTTACCCTAACGTTCGTATATCTATGTAGCTTGTGATGTTTGTACTTAGGATTAAACGGAGTGTTATGTAGTGTCTTTTTTTGTCGTTTTATTTACATTCTACTAATAATATAAATAAATGCGAAAGTTTGTGAGTATGGATGTATGGATGTTTGTTACTTTTTCACGCAAAAACTACTGATCGGATTTGGAAAACAGATAGTTTATAATTAACACATAGGATACTTTTTATCCCGGGAAAACATAAGATCCCTCGGGAACGCGGGTGAAACCGCGGGGCGGAATCTAGTACAAAATAAAAGTAGGTAATTTTTAGCTAAACTACTCGTATTGTTCTAGTGTGAACAACCACACAACACATGGATATGCCAAACAAATGTCTGGCAATAAAGCACCCCACTATTGAACCTCTAGGGACAATTAAAACCACAAACACCTCGTGTAATGTATGTCAACACCCGTTTATTGTATCAATGGAGTTGCGTAAAATCTGGTATATCTAGAGATCACTTTATTTGTTTTGGACGCAAAGAGATTAAATACCTATTGATTATTGGACGTCACTAGAAACTTAAAAAGTGATAAATCTTCTTCAACATGCACTCCTGAATAATTTTGAAGAAACTGCAATGGCAAGGTAATCTTCGTCATTGGTTTATAGAAATCGAATTATTCAAGAAGTTTTAATTAAAAAAAATCATTATTTTAAATCTTTAAATATATAATGGTGTCTTTTATGCCTTCATTGCATAAAACCATTGAATTAAACACGCGTAAAAGTATAATCTGATCAACCCTTTAAAAAAACCACTCACTAACTGCACAGTACCTAATCGTGCGTTATCATATTCCATGCCACAGTATCTCCGTGTGGGGTAGGAAGTTACAGGAAGCGGGAATTAGCGCGGTTTGATGCGCAGGCGCCGCGACGCGTGTTCTTTGTCTATGCCCACGGCCGCGAAAGCGGGAGTATACTTGACACTTCCCCCTACTTTATGTCAAAAATGACATCTTATTAGTTCGCAATTGTTTATGGTTTCAAAATGTGGAAATAAAAATGTACTCATCAAAGTTTATATCCATATATTTTACAAAAAAAACCACTAAAAAGTATAAAATAAGAATGTAGGAACTCTAAGCTGACACTGTTTTGAAGTCGAAGAAGAAAAAAAATACATTTATACAGTCGAACATAGAACCTCCTCCTTTTTTGAAGTCGGTTAAAAATAGATCGCCATCAATTTGTATGAACGATTAATTAATTGGTATCATAAATAGACCGTAATTAGTGTCTCAACAGTCGTAACTCAAGCAAGTGATATCAAAGTGATTATTTTCATTAGTCTCGTAGTAACACCACATGCTTGCATTGGAATAAATAAATGACTTAATTAAATCCAGATGCACTTAAGAGTAACTGATTATTTCTTAACAATATCTTCTTTTATAGCGGTGTTTTGATTTAAGTTCCTCACACAAAGATCGGGTAACATCGAGCTTTGGGCTATGAAAATAAAGAGAAACAGTCTTTTTTTCATTGGCAATATTTATATATAATTGGCAATTTAGATTGGCAATATAGGTAATTAGGTATCCTACAAATAGCCTATAAGTAATTAAGCAGGTTGTCTTTAGCCATTGACTATTTCCATTCTCTTGTCAAATTAATTTGATTCATTTGGTCATCTGAGAAGATTAAAGATAGAAAATAAGTGTTTATTTTGTAAATTTGATGGAATTAGGAGCCAAATAATAGATGAGAAAAATCTATAATAAAAAACAGTTGTTTGACTATCTACTGTGGCATTTTTAAGCTTTAATTAAGTACTATAGGTACACAAGACAATTTTTAATTCACCAGCTTTGAAAACTGTTGTAACGGATAGAAGTAGGTACCTACCTACTGGTCAAAATGTACAAATATACAGTAGGGCCAACTCTGAAACAAAAAGTGTTATCAAAGATAATGCAATATACCCATATAATCGCGGTGGCGAATGGATTGTCCCACAATAAATCTGATTTACAGTCGTCTCTCGTTACATGCCACCCTTGGTTAGATACCTACGCCCCGTGGTGATATGACACTTATTCAATAAAGTTCAGTCAGCTGATTATTGGGCCAAGTTATTCAACAGCCAAATCCACATGGCCACGGGTTTTTTTAAATAAAATTGCATTTGTGATGATTTCAGGATTTAGTGACTTCAAAAATATTTCTTAAAAAAATAGTAGGTACGCGCTCGAGCTAGATTGAATGGTTAGATTGAATATTTTCCCAGGATAAAAGTATACTAGGGTTAATGTGTATGTGCGAAATATCCAAATCGATATGATTGTTCAGCAAACATAAGTAGATAAATAGGTACACAAAATGGTTCATGAGGACTTAGGTATTTCTAATTACTTTTACCTACCTTGTTCCACATTCAATGAAGAATCTCGATATACTTATAGTGCAAATATTTACTTTATCCACTTAGGTAAAACATTGTTTTAAAACACAAAGTTTTTTTTTAAATGATTTACTATGTCTAGTTAGGTACCAAAAAAACTAAACAATAAACATACTTATATCAGCTAACAGACAGTGTTAATTATGCGAACATTTTTTCCACCCGTCAATATTTCGCGTTCAGTCATTCAAACACAATTACATCTGTTTAAAGTTAAACTATCCCCATCTCCCGGCGTCACCCTCCGATATTCTAGGGCTCATTTAACCCCTCGATCATATAAAGGGAACAATAACTGACTGGTCGTTAAGCGGTCGCCGGCAACTGATTGCCTATGTTTAAATCTCAGGCGTACGATATGGCAAGCTAACTCAATATTTTTGTGGTTCATTGTGGTTTGTAGATTATTTTCTGAAAATAACCTAAAATTTTGGAGTGGTTACCACTCCAAAAGGATTTTCATAAATCAATCAAAGTTTCAAACAAAGATCATAACTCCACGGAACGACTCTTCTAGAAAACTTAAATTACTCTTTTTTCCGTATTACGAGTGCGAATAATCTTCTTGACGGGCTGAGAAATTGATGGCGTCTAAAAAATGCCGACTCAAAATTCGACAAACTTTTTACGTCAGCCGAGTTTCACTTAGAGAAGTTTCTACATCCATTTAGAAGTTGGTCCCTATACGACAAGCTGACAAATTTTAATGAACCCGAGAGGGCTGCTAATGTCTGCGAGTTGCGTAATGGGAAAACTTCCACGACTTCGCCCCATCACCCCGAACGATCGCGAGACAATTTTTGCTTCACGTATTATGTTAATTTCCATTGTTTTCTAGACATATTTACCCAACTCATGACGAAACAACCATTTTAAGTTTAGTAACTCACATTATGCACACATAAAAGGTTTTATTATTTAATCTTCTTTTAACTACTTATTGATATATCTACGTAACATATTTTCTTTCATGATTTAATGGTAAATTCTTAATTTTATACCTATTAGCTTTCGTGGAACTATTACGTATGTAATATTATACCCCTGGGTGAATGACAATAAAAAGTGCAATCATTTTGACGTGTGCCATTTCAACTCTTTCTATAAATGAACTCCTAGTATAAATTACATTATAAATTTCAACATGAACGTTCAGTGACCAGCGAAAAAGTGTATTAGGGGTCGCATGATTGTGATTTAAACGGCTAACCCCCGCTTAAGGGCGGTCTGAAGTCATCCATCATACGCTTTACATATGTTTGAATAAAGCTCGTGGGAAAAGGATTTCCTCTCAGAAGTCAAAGCGATATTCTGCAACAAGATAGGGTGACCAGGCAGTTGGGAATTTCAACACCTGTATAACTAATTGAAATTTGTAACAAATACGTATTACGTAAATTTCTGAGTGAAGAATTAGATAACTGGTCACCAATCCTTATACTTAATTCATAACTAATATTTTACATTTGACTAAGCGAGAACGAAGTGCCGAAGCGCCGAAGCGTATCATTATATTATAGTATTATTATAATAATTAAAAACATTCAAATAACCTCAACGGTAAGCTAATGTGTAGTCCTTATAGTCCTTGTAGTAATTATAATGTGTAGTCCCACGAATCCTATAAAAGCCCTATATATGGTGATCCTACTTTACAAATAGCGGATTAGGGCAGTTTGGCAAACAAGGCGTCGACGGCGTGTGCCGCTGCCCTTACTACTAATGCTGTATTAATGTCTATTAGGCCCACGCTTTGTTCTCCATTGACGATTTATTTGGATTTATTCAGCTAATGCCGATATAAGCCGGTCACTTTCGCACGGAGACGTTAATGTGTCAACATACTTTACTATAATACCCAGTCAAGTACTACAAATACTAGGTCAATATTTCTCTATCCCTTCAACATAATGCGTTTCTTTAAATCTGACTTTACATTATTCTGAATGTCCAGGAAGATTTTCATCATTTGGATTTGGAACAATAAATTACCTACTGAACTGAAAGATCATTAAGTTGAACAAAGTAATGTATATGAAAGCTAGAAATACAAGCATGAATATAACTATAGGTATTGATTTCCCAAGAATGCAGCACCAGCAATGTTACCATCGCCTTGACAAAAGGACAAGGACGTAGATACCATAGATCGATGCAGTGCATACGATGGGGTAAGACTTATCGAGATACCAGTCACGTGGCATCGTCTCGTTTGCAACTAGAAATGAGCCTAAACTAAGTTTAAGGCCAACTGGCCTAAGATTTACTTGGTTTTTATTCTGGGTCTGATAAAAGCCAAGTGTGATATTTTTTTAAAACAGTTTCGAGAAAATTACAAATACAAAATACTTTATTGTTTACACTACATAATATTAACAAAAACAAAGAAAATAACAATAGGATTTTTTGTATAAACAATAATATTTTTTTTTTACTTGGATTACCAGAACATGTCCAATATACTATAACAAAGAGTAGGTATGTCATAAAGCGGACCCTATTAATATGTCTCTATGAATATTTCTGATTCCCTGGAAGGAAATCCAACTCCACACGAAAAACGAAGTTCTCAGCGAAAATTAATTCTAGGCTCATAATCTGAAAAGAAATGAATGTCGGAGATTTAATTACAATTCGGCTCATTCCACCAAACGATCTCATTACGGGAGTTTCACTTTACACTTCCCGCTTATTCGTGTGCAATCTGTAGTGTGCAAATCCGTTAATCTTATTTGGCGGGTAGTCGGTGAGCACGTGGCGCCACGTGGCACGAAATCGAACTAATCTCCAGTCCATACGCGTCGGCGGGCAGAGCGCGTGCGCCATCCCGATAACGCCAAGAAATGCCATTCATTCCCGCTCTTTTGTCGCGAACAATCACTTATTTATTTATGATATTTGCTACTAGTGAACCTGCCACCCTCGTGAGTTAATGCGTACTTAACTGAACTAAAGCTTCACGTTTGTCGTCGTTATAAGGGTGGATGTCTTAGATGGGATCATGGGAGGCATTGAGAGGTACCTACGGACGGAGCTATGATTGAAGCGCAGTAACATAAATATACTCAAATAATAACTCGTGGCAACTAAGTGGTGTAGGTACAGTTTTATAACACATAATAATTAATCATTTGAGATTCATTGTCATCGGAATCAAAACAGATAGACAATGCCAAAAATAAAAGATGATTACGAGAGCCACCGTTATCGGAATCCGATTACGAGGTGGATAGACATTCGACAATCGAATAATAGGATAAGTGAGAAAGCTCCATAGCTGGAACTTATGCTTAGGTCCCGACACTTTAGCATTGAAAAACAAACCTCCATATCTTGGATTAGTTCTTTTAATTTTATCGTCATAATTTCCTCTATAATTGAGACAGTGTATTTTACCTGTTTTACTGAGACTATATTTTGTTTATTACCTACTTATTAATCGCACCTCTACCTATAACTGAAATAACCTCTATTAATGTGCCAGATATTTATTTATACCTGGATATCTGAGTCACTGGGTAAGTGGAATACCTCTTTAAGGGTAAACGTTCGGTTGGAGCGCGAAATTCAAGTTTTATCACGTTTTTTGCAAATTGCATATCATCAACATATTCCTCCAAGGTATATTACTGACATATACGACTATTTCATGAAAATGTTACTAATATACCTTGGAAGAATATGTTGATGATTCCTTTTGTTATTAATCAGTAAATATACTTCCATTCTTCTCGCAAATAACATGTTGATAACATACGACCTATAACTGAGCTGCAATTTGCAAAAACGTGATAAAATTTGAATTTCGCGCTCCAACCGACGCCTCCACCTTAAGTGAGACTTTTCATGTCCCAAAAGCCTGCGAAATTCAAATATTATTAGGTTTTTTTTTCAAATTGCAGCTCAGTAATAGGTCGTATATTTGTCAAAATGTGATTTGCGCCTCATTAGTAATGTCAATTAATTACTGTATGTGTACATTGTGCTTTTTAAACTATTTAAATCCATACATTGGTTTTTTTTTCGATAAATAACGTGCAGGAACCAATGTACAGTTCTTTAATATTTTGAATGCAAAATCAATACATAGATAGATCTATAGCCATATCTTAGTGTAACAATCACATTTTGACAAATAAATGACGTATTACTGAGCTGCAATTTGAAAAAAACCTAATAAAATTTGAATTTCACTGTATTATTATAATAATTACGAAAATGGCTCTAATTGTAGGTAGAAAAACTATATACTTGAGTCCAGAGTAGGTTACTCTGGCCTAGTCTGGACTTGTTGAAAATGACCAGCGGTGGTGGAGTTTTTGGACCGATGGAGTTTGAAATATTCGGATTAAAATATAATTATTTAATTTACCTGTTTTTCGGCGAAAGTTTACATAGCATCTCTCAATTAAAAAACGGCAACACTGAATATTCGTATGTTGCTTATGTCAACATGACAACTTTGACGTGTTTGTTTGTTTCTTTTCATTGACTATCGGATCTGTTTTTGCAAAATAAAGATATTTGTAAATAATTTCCGCAAATCTAAGCTGGAAATCCAGGTTCATTTCAATTGCTTACCTAGTTGTAGTAGACTATCAATAGAGTTTTGACCATAATGGGGGAAGAAGACGAATATGCTTGTGTGAATAGAACCCAACTGAAGATCAAAGATAATTCAGGAATAAAAAAGAAAAAGAAGAAGAAATCAAACAAAGATATTGAAAAGTTAATGGAAAATGAAGTGAAAGAACATATAAAACACATTGCAGACTCTGACAAAAGGACCAAGGCTGAGATCGCTTTTCAGAAAATGCAAGAGAAAATGGTAAGAATATTATATTGTTGTTAACTAGTTTCACGGAGAAGGAGCCAATTTTACTATAAAACATTCTGGCTACTTATAAACTTGCGACAAAATATATAAAGTTATTAGAAGTAAATGAATGCAGTAGTGCTCCCAGTTGAATGTGAATTATGTTCATATTAACTATCCCTCGCGTCTTGACCCACATTCCCAGGGAAAAAAGAAGCTATGTTATTCCAGGGTATCTACATGTAAAGTTTCAATAAAATCTATTCACTTGTTATTGTTTGAAACTTTCACATTTATAATAATAGTAAAGATTCCATGAACCGGAAGACACAGTAAGGGCAGGTCCCCCACAAGGTGGACGGATGATATTGTGGCGGTTGTAAAAAACCACTGGATGTGCCATTGTGGAGATCCTTGGGGAGGCCTTTGTCCAGCTGTGGACATCTTTCAACTGATGTGGTGATATTGTTGAAGCATTCAGTTTTTATGTTGGTTTGTCACCTAAAACAGCATAGACAAGTATTTAAAAACACATGAGTCATAAAATAACTAGTATAAGTACTCAAATAATTTAAATACATTTGTTTTTTGTAGCAAAAGCAGAGAATTCAACAGAAAGCAGAAATGACACACAAACAGAGAGTGGAAAAATTCAATCAACACCTTGACAGTTTGACTGAGCACTTTGACATACCTAAAGTATCTTGGACCAAGTAATTCCACTGTGGGTGCTTATTTGTGAATTAAAAAAAATATATAATCTATCCACTTCTATATATAAATATATCTTTCACTTCCTAACCACATAATAATAAAAAGAGGTACGACTATCTTAAAACCTTTGTTTTACAAGACTAGTTTTATACAATCTCAAGTAATAGGACAGAATTGTTGTTCTTTCTAACATACTCAATTGGTAAAAATTACCATCTTTCTGTAAATGGTTTTGAATCAATAAATTAATTAAAAGCAAAAATGTTTTTTGATATTTTGATAATCAACATAAAGAGTAAAACTTCTTTCAAAGACCTTGGAGCTATACTGAACCCAATGCAAAAATAATTATTAAAATTGGTTTATAAACAAAAAAGTTATAATGTGAACAAATATTAAAAAAAACATAAACCAAATTGAGAATCTCCTTTTTTTTAAGTTAAAAATGTACTTGTTTGCTGCTGCTCGCTGGAAGACCCAAATTAAGGGCTGTTTTTATAAGGGGAAAGGAAAATTTGTATTTATCTGTATCATACATTAATTATTACATTCTGTGGATTGCCTCTAAGATGCCCATATTGTATAAGAATGCTTGAGGATTCTAAGTATTAATCATGCTCCAGTAATTTGATCTGATATTGTATTTTATACAATGGAGACAACATTCAAAATGCAATGTACAATTTTTCTCGCATGGCACTTCCTGGCAGAGCCATCATCACAGATTTGAATTCAGTCTGTCGGCATTTTGTCCCTAATTTGTCCTCAAATATCAGATTTTGTCGCTCCCTGGGCGCGACAGAACTGATATTCGAGGACAAAATACGACAGACTTGGAATTCAAATCCGTGATGGTGGATGGTGATGGTCCACACATTTTTCTCCAAAAAACTTGGTTCTGTTCTATTTCATGAAATATTTGTGTTTGAGATATTGGCAGTTATTTTTAGCTGTTTAAATGAAACAAATAGAAGTTTATAAAATATAATTTTATTTGTATATGAACACATAATATAAACCAATTGATATTGGACGGAATTAATTACTGAACTATGATTAGCTCTCAGGTAAATAAGTGTGTGGAATGATAGTTCTACAGAATCAGGTTCTTATTATTACAACTAAAGTCACTAGATTTTATTAAAATATAATATCTATAACACTTCTATACACAATAAGTTAGCAGAAATCATCCAAGGATGGCTTTGTGGCCATATTTTTAAAAACCATTGAACTTACTTAGTTATCAAAAAGCATTAATAACAATAAAATGCAAATAAACTCTTGTCAATTTTGGATGTCCTGCACCACTCGATCAAAGATCAAATTATAAATGTATACATTACATTACAATTGTATTATCTATACTAATAATATTATAAAGAGGAAAGATTTGTTTGTTTGTTTGTTTGTAATGAATAGGCTCCGAAACTACTGGACCGATTTCAAAAATTCTTTCACCTTTGGAAAGCTACATTATCCCCGAGTAACATAGGCTATATTATATTTTAAAAAAAATTAGGGATCCTTACTAAAACTCCAATAGTGTAACATAAGGTGTAAAAAAATGACCTGAAAAATTCCTTACGTCGCGTGCGCTGCGAAAACTATTGATGATAGAACAAAATCATTTACTACGACTTTGCAGAACTCATCATTATCTACAAAAAGTGTCGCGACAGCATATGTCTAAATATTATAGTTATGTCACAGTAAGCAGTTTTTTATTCTAAAATATTAATTTATATATGCCGCCTCTTGAAAAGGCTCTTCATTTGTACCTTGGTATTAATCCTCATCAAAATAAATTACTTTATATTCAAGACGGCTTTAATACCTTTTTATAACTTTTTGAATTATTCAATTCGGACATTTCTTTCGGAAGATATCACGAGTTTAAAAATGCAAGTATTAGAAAAAAGTCGCGTGGTTGTCGCTCACCGCGCTCAGCTAGCCAGCATGCGATGTAGGCTCCATGTAAGCGTCACTGGGGTACGGGGGGGGAGTCAATGTAATAAAATAAAGTGTTGAAACCCGATGCAAAAAAAAGGGTGTATGTACCCGTGCGAAGCCGGGGCGGGCCGCTAGTACATTATATTTTGATTAGATCCTTTTTGTTTAGTAATTAAAGATTTTATTGTAAGAAGATAAGGCAACACTCTAAATGTACAGAACTAAAACTATCTATACTAATATAATAAAGCTGAAAAGTTTGTAAGTTTGAACACTTTAATCAAATAAAAAATAAATGTTTCCTTAGATAGCCTGATCATGGAGAAACCGCGGGTCACGGGTAGTCCTAAATAAAAGTTACCAAAATGGCTGAATTCATAGACGCTTAGTTATGTGATGCAGGCATTCACTTACATACAATTCAACCTTTACGTTAAATCCTATATCTACATTACATACCTATTGTGTGACTGGACCTGCAACTGCATTTTATGAACCTTCACAAGCTATCCTAATCTTCACTACACTATGAGTGAGAAAGGAATAGCAAGAGAAAAACTTCGCGCTGATAGAAGCAGGTCCCAGTATAAGAGAGTTCATGTACATAGACTAAATACATTTTTTCTTACACATCCTAAGTTACAAATATTTAAGTAATCATCATTCAGTGTAAAGGCACATATTACTAACCATCTAAAAAGGAGATTCATTATATAAGTAATACAAGTAAAAAAATAAAGAAAATAAAATAAAAAAATATAAAAGATTTCCCAGTCAAAAAAACATAAAAGCTGAAAGAAATAGAAGTCATAAAATAAAGTACTTAGTAACATAATGGTAATCTAAAATGCAAATACCATTAAAAATTATATCACTGTAATGTTGGAGTTATTCAGTCATACGATTATCATCAGTCTATGTATGATATTAATATTAATTGTATAAATTTAATAAAATTGCTGTCAAAAGTGTCCAAAAACTGATTGTCACAGCGGAAGCACCACTCACTCCCCAAGGAGCTAGGATTTTGACATCATTTTTTTTCTCCGCCCATGGATAGCTGCCGTCATCGAAGTTCATTGGACACTGGTCTCGCTCTCTCTCATACTCTTGCATCTCTATTGCGACTGCGGCGCCTTCTGTGTAGTTCCACGATGTGACATCTTGTTTTAGGTCACAATATGGACCTAATGCTTGAGACATCAGGATTCTGTAATGATATTTTTTTAATAATATAATATTGACTATGATCCCACAATTAACTAAAAAGTTAAGTAGAACATTTTGAATTTTGTACAATTATTCACGTACCTGTCAAGATCCGCTTTCTGGTACACCCAACATCTATACTTCGAGAATGGATCCAATTCGTCGTAAGTTATCAGATACGATTTTAAATTCTCCTTCCAATATCCTATGCATTTCATCCTAAAATCAGGATCACTGTAGATATCTACAGGTCTGCCCAAATGGTCTACTGATAAGCAGTAATTCTCCTTGATTTGTATGATTTTCTGATCCTTATCACATACTGAAAAATCGCTTAAATTTAACTTGCAGTGTAAATTAGGACGTGGACTTAAAGTGACTCCACCAAGTATCCTTGTTTCAAACATCACATCTCCTTTTTGAGTGAAATTAAATTTCCCCGCCACAGGACATCGGATCGGAGTAGGGTCTTTTTTGAGGAAAATGTCATAACGCCAGTTCTGTTTATTCGGGAATTGTACCCATGAGCAGACTGTGTGGAAATTGCTTTGAATCATGGCAAGGCCTTTTCTGAACCTGTAACGAAATAAAGATTTAAAGGTTATCAATGTTAATCTATATCATACAAAAATATACGGATGCGTTGTTACCTGATAATATTATGATGTTGAGGCACAAAATCGAAACAAACATAATCCTTCTGACAACCGTCAACTGTGAGCCGCGCCATCATCACACGACTGTCACGTTGTTCTCTGTAATCAGGAAAATTTGATATTCAATCTCCGCAGTTTGAATTTTTAACGAATATTCCGTGCTATTTAATTTATTACGTCAATTTCAAACGCCTAGGAGTCATAATTTTGTGATTAGCGAGTCAGGGTTATATGGCTATAGTTTGCATTATCAACATTTTAAATATTGTAAATATATAAACTCGGGATTTTATTTAGGTATATATTATATGACTGTGAATAGATTGTGGTTAACACTATCATTTGTAGTTATACTGTGTGGTTTGTGCGATTTAGATATTTAATATACCAACAGCTAAAGACCGCATAATTTATTTATGAATCACAATAATAAAGAGCATAATATCAATTGAGTCACATAACAGAAACATTACCACTTAAAATATCGGGAATAAGTATGTAATACTATGGTATGGTTTACTTATATAAAGTAAAATTTTCATGTGAACCTGATTGACCAACTCCTAAAGTATATAGCCAATTTTGATAAAAAAGTTTAACTGTATTACTTACTGTAAAATTAATTTTCTGAAAATCCATGAGATCCATTAGATTTTATACCGAAGGATTTTATTAAAGTTAGTTTAGTAAAAATTCATCTGTATATCCCTTTTTTATTTATTTGACCTTGTCTACACTACACAATTCTATTGGTTAATATTTTGACAATGATGATTGAACTATTGTGTATCGCTTTTCGGAGTAGTGTGTGTGTGTCACTCCATTCCATAAGTAAGCGATCACCATAGCCAACTCTCGCAACTCTTGGGGTGTCACTTTCAGATTATCGACCCTTCTTGAAGAAACAATGGAAGGCAGTTAATTCTGCAGTCTGGGCTAATATGTTCTGATTAATGAGAAAATTATACAAACCTGCACACATATATAGTTCTCCTATATCTGCCTTCATCCGGGTAATAAGTTTCTATGATATGTGTTTCATTGATGAATACATCAGCATCAATATTGGCAGTATTTATCCAATCACCGGAGAAGTTCTGTGGTAATCTACATCCAGGTTCCACCACCTCAGCCTATAAATTATTAAAAATACTAATTTAAGGACATATTTAGTTTGTAAGCTATGGAGTAGGTGAACAAAATTTTATGATTACATTATAATAAAGCTGAAGAGATTGTATCCGAGAATATGGGTGAAACCCCAGAGGACAGCTAATATTTTAACAATATTTTCTATAATCTTTTTTTCTAATAAAGAAACAAAATTTGATGCAAATATATTTCACAAAGTCTATTTACCTTGACGGGGTTAACTCTATATCTTTCAGGTGACTTTTCAACAGTCTTCAATGTATTACACTCTGGTGTAATAGAAGCCCCAATATACAGATCATCATCACGATTTTTTAAGAAACAACGGTATCTTTCGTCTTTACGTGATTCTTTTGTATTTGCCACAGCAAAGAAATGGTTCTTATCAACAAACCAATGTCCTGCAAAAAATGGATTTGTTTAATTTACGGTTTTGAAAAACTTATTCCTTAATTGATCATCATCTGCTTTACTTTTTCTCAATACTACTAATATTACAAATGCAAAAGATGGATAGGATGTATGGATGTTTGTTACTCTTTCACACAATAACAATTTGGATGAAACATTGTACATAGATAGATAGATAATAACCTGAAATAACATATAGGCTACTTTTATCCTGGGAAAACATAAGATCGCAGGTGAAACTGTAGGCCGGAAGCCAGTCATTTCATATGGATGCTTTGACTTTCTTACACATATCTTATTTCACAAAATCCACACATAAATCTTTTTATGTCTTCCTCTTCGGACTGTCCATCCATATTCAGAGTTCTTTTAGTCATATAACTGTCATCCATAGGGATGCTATGAGTAGTTGTAACATCTCCATACCACAACAAACAGTAAAACCTCAATGCATATTTATGTAATATTATTATTATCTTACCTAAACAACTGTACTCCACTACACCATCAAATGTGTTAGACATCCCCGGACATTTTCTATATGTGATGTTGAACTTCTGATTTGTTATCAAGAACTGTGTACCGGCTGTCTGACATGACTTTATCTGAGCATCTGGATGGTTACATTCACCAGTGAACCGGAAACGATTTTGATATGCAAACTGCCACACTCCTTCCAGGGATGATCGACAATTAACCTGGAGGAAAGGAAAATACATATAATAATATATATCAGTGGCCTTCAAAAAACATGATATTTTTTTAATTTATTACAGTGTGTTTTAAATAAAAATGGCTTTGAAATGATGAATCTGTGGGACTGGGATTTCTAAAAGGTAAGTAGGATGGGAATCGGCTTGTATGGACCCTTCGCCACTGATATAAATACATATATTTTTCTACTATTCAGTTCAAGTTTTGAGCTGACAAACACCTCAATTTAATACCTACATACCATACAAACTTTATTTTAATATTGAATTTTAAGATTTCAAGAAACACCTATAATCTCCAAATTTTTTACAAGGTTTGAGCTAATAAAGTAATTGTTAGTTATGAATTGTATTATGAAAAAATTAAGAGATTAAAAACTTACCGGTACATAATTTTCTGAAAACAAAGTAATCAGATTCTGATCAGGATTAAGGCCTTTACAAACTCTCTCTACGGTTGGCTCTTCATGAGGACCCACATCTACACATGGCGTCTCTATCTTCTCAAGTACATTGACTGTACGGACAAGTAGTTTGACACAATAGTAGCAGTTGGAATACTTGAAAACCATTGTGTAGTTCACTCTGTAGTCAGCCTTTATATTCACACAAACACCCCTGGAATAATTTGTTGTTTAATGTTTTTATAGTTCGTGATGTGGCAATTAATGCTTTAGTGCAACTTAAGAATTTATTTCGGAATTTAATTAAAAGTTGTGAAGTTAATATACCTAAAACTTTTTCAGCTGGAATTTTTTATAGTTAATTTAGAAAGTTTCTTCATATTCTATCAAAATCATGTTGGAGTAAATCTAAAGTTGTTGTAAGTATTGTATATTAAAGAATTAAAAAAAATGTTGTTGGGTTTTCAATAAGCCTATACAGTACTTATGAAAGACAGAAGAAAGTTAAGTTTGATTGAATTTTATAAAAAAAAACTGAATCATCAAAAGCATTTGGTTTACCTTCCAGTCATATCACTGGCGTTGATATCAGTAATAGTTTGTTTGCCATTTTCAAATGAAAACCATGTGTTTCTCAGCACTATGGGAATCGAGCAATCCCCATTAATTGCAGCTACTGTAACAAAATACGTTCGATAAAGGTTCGTTATAGGGCGTTCCCACTTTGTAATACAAAAAATAATAAGAAACATTATACATTACTTACCGCCAAAGCTAAATATACAAATTAGTGCTAATAAATATAAGTTACGAGTCATTTTAAACGAATATGTATTTTAGATACATCGAAAAGAAATGTTTTATTTATTCAATCAACACTTTTCACGTTGGAATCGAGCGGAATCAATCACACACACAAATAAAACTAGGGACACTATAGGGATGTTCGATGTTCATCTCATCGATGTTAAGTCCTCGATAACATCGACACATTGATATTGTTATGAGAATAATATCGGAACATTGATACACTCCAAGCTTCCTAATGAAATTTAGTTATACTAGATCAAGGATTCCCAAATAGACATAAAATTCATTAAATACCAAGTGTAATAAATTTTTATTTATACAAATTACGGCATGTCTCGAAATGCAGCCTAGATAGTCTCCGATCAATGTAATTGAAAGAATTCATACTTATTCCTCTGCATTTCTTAAAATCCCTTTGATTAAAAAAATAATAATTGGTTGTTTAATTTACTCCCTAAAACGTCGAACATCGATGTTTTTCTTTCGATATTTATCGTACATTGATACTCTTGAATCAATGTTAACTTGCATCGATGTTTTTATATTACTGACATCCCTAAAACGCAACAGTGCTAACGAACAGATTAAAATATGATGTTGTGTTGTGTGTACGAAAATTAGTTCTTCATGCCATTTGTTGACAAAACTTTTTGAAGTCGGTTAAAATAACCGACTTCAATTATAATGTGTTCAGAAACGATGCATGCAGGTAAAGTATTTGTCCAAACGCGTTTAGAAACTGGAATTCCAACGCACCTAACACCGCTCAGAAAATCTAAAAGTTTTATTTAGAGTGTGTCTCCAATCTTGGCCAAACCAAGCCCGTGAAAAATTACCTTACCCTTACCTAGAACGTAGTGACTTCTTTGCCCTCACCCACGGGTAACGTTTCTGAACACAGCCCTATGGTCATTGTGCAAGTGTCACCTTGACGTATTAATGTGGTTGGTAGTGTTAGTAGATTGGGGGTTATTTTCGCATTTCTGGGAGAAAAATTTGTTCTTGGGGAAATGAAATGTTTAGGGAAAAATTTAACTCCGAAAACATTCATATTATTTATTTGTGTTCCACGATAAGTATGTTTATCTAAGCGAAGATGAATATCGAATGTTTTAAAAGATTTACATTTATTTATTAATTTCATCAAAATTAACAAGTCTATAGCATTTAAAATATTATTATCCTTAACATTATTGTGTTGTTAATTTGTCAATTACAGAGTTCCATTAATTATCCTTAAATTTTGTGTTATACGGTACATGGATTGCATTGTGAAAAATGAAAAAGTTAAAAATTAAGTGTAACCTATTACCTAAACAATTAAAAAACTGATATATAAAAAAATTATAATACATAAACCAATTATATTAAATAAAGAGAAGCAGATATGTTTTAAGCGCGTGTGATGTGAAGACTTAAAAACGGCCCAATTGGGAAATCTGTTGATTAGCTGCGGCGAGCGCTATCACGAGTGTTGCACTCACTAAAATATAGATATCTCTTTCATATATGTGCTACTTCTTATCTTTTGTTTTATTTATTCGTGAAACTTGTCAATGTGTGCAGTTTTGTATTGCTTGGAATAGATTTAAAACGCAAATTACTATGAACGTAACATATCTATTAGTTTAATATATCATTGACTGAAACAGAAATACATGTGTTGTACATTAAATATATAAGCACACATAAAACAGAATGAAAAAAAACTGACTCGTATGTACATACATGAGTCAGTTTTATTTCATTTTAATAATTGTTAAAAAAAATGGGGAAAAAACTTGCAAAACATATTTTGAGGAAAATAATACTTTTCTTTTTTTATTATACTTGAATATGAGGAAATTTCAGAAAATTGATCTAGCAACCCTGAAACTTGTGTTTGTATTCGTTCGTTAGTATGTAATGTATTCTGTTTGAAGGAAGAAATCGAATTATTAAAAATAAATTAACTTGTGCGCACCACATAATAAACAGGTATTAAGTACAAACTGGAATCTTAAGATATTTTTAATACTTACATTTTTTCTACTCATGTGCCACGTATTAGCTGAATATTCAACGAAATTATAGTTTGCAGGAATGGGTCGCCGCAAATCAAAACGTAAGCCTCCACCGAAGCGAAAAGCTATTGAGCCGCTAGATCAGCAATTCAACTGTCCATTTTGTAATCATGAGAAATCATGCGAGGTAAAAATGTACGTACATATGATTTACATTTCCTTTTATTATTAAACAGTACCTAACCTAGGTTTTAATATGACATCAGCTGTTAATATCTCGGTTAATTTCAGGGATCGAGCGAGAAATACGGCTCGGATACAATGTCGAGTTTGCTTAGAGGACTTCCAGACAACAACAAATGTATTATCTGAGCCCATTGATGTGTACAATGACTGGGTAGATGCCTGTGAGAGCGCCAACTAATTTTAAGTTATTATTATATATTTTGTCAATCTCATTTATTTATCAATGTTATTTAAGCATCATTATTATCTTAGGAATATATTTCCTTATAATATGCATTGCATACAAGACTTGATGCTTCCATGTATCCAATTTTGAGGCTATGTAATAGCTAGACAGCCCTGTTTGTGATTGAATTTATGTATCTAAGTTAATGGATAAATTAATTAAAGGAAATTATACTAATTACTAAGTCTGTCAATCACTTTATTATCCAACAGTAAAGATCAGGTCAATGGTTATATAGCCACTGCACTGGACAGTTGATGTAAGTTTGATTCATTAATATTTCTTTGTTCGGAATGAGAAATCATTGGCCCCAATCTGTTGTTTAAAAACTAAACAAATTTAATCTTACTAATTTATAGAATTTTAGTCCTGTCAAATTAGTTTTATTGCTTGTTTAAACGTGAATTTTATTGCCACCTTTATTGGTCATGGCTATTTTCCCGTAAATTACGATGACCTGGACTAATTAGATAGAATTTTCTTTGTTTCATTAAAAATGTTTTTTTTTTTCAATAAAATTTATAAGAAAAAGAGGTGATGTGCCTAATATTAGTTTGTAAACAACAGAATTTGCACTATGGTTTTAACATTCAAATGTGTGAGCTTATAATTGTCATGATATTGGTGGACAGGTAATTTTTTCCTGATTTGAGTACCATATGAATTTAGGGACATGAATTTCAACAGCTTTGCATGAAGATGCTTTTATAAATATTGGATATGCACAAGAGTTAAACAACACGGTTCAAAATCAAGAATTTACGTTTTTTATATCATTACCTACTGCTACAGTGGCTATATCATTGGCGTGTATAATTTCACAAGACACACAGATAAAAATATTATATAGGCAGATAACATTCAAGCACTACAAAGATATTTCATTTAAAAGCTGTCTCCTGACAGGAATTTTATATAGTAAAACATGTATGTAACAAGACACATTTTGTGAATGATCAATGAAATCTATGTATTGAAATTTTATTATCATTATGAATGTCTGTGAAAATGGAATGTAATAATACTATTTCTGTTACATAAACAATGCAAACAAGCTATTTAGAATATAACAATAAACCTACTAGTATTACATAATATCAACAATATCTAATTGATTAATCCCAATTGTATTAGTTAAATGTCTTCGAAATCTATTAGAGAGTAACATTCACAGTGAAGAATTTTATATATATTTGTTATCTACATAATATGTAGATATAACATGCAACTTTTAAACACAATTTTAGATTTCTCATCTGTGTTTTACTATAGAACATTTTATTTTGGTGTGCACAAGTTAATTGACTGTGACAATGGCTACATCCAAGCCAGTTTATTACTTTACCTTAACAACTTTATAAATTGTACTAATGCTTCAGAGTCAAAAGCTTTGTGTTGCATCCTACTTTTACAACAATATTTCAAATTGTTTATTTATTATACTACTTATATAAGTTTATATTGACAACATAATTTCCTTACACCTACATAATAATAATACACAATGATCAAAATATGCCTATTTATATATTAACACAATAATACAGCATCAAGCTGCATTACGTTTCATTAACAAATAGAAATAAATAAAAATCTTTCTAGTAAAAAAATATAATACACTGTAGAGGCATTGAGCTATTGCCTAAACTTACAACCCCGGGATTTCTGTAACCATGTCATAGTTCACGTTTCAGCTATAAATACTAAATTGCACACATTACGGATATAATATTTGCATAATACTATATTATTTACAGAAAGTTACTACTCAACAATTTAACTACAAGGGTAAGAGACATGACATGGTTACAAGAGCCGCATACCACCGAGCCCCTCTGTGCACAAGCTGTGTAGAAGGTATATAAGGTATCAGAATAGCTCACAATAAAAGTTAACCACGCTGGCATAAAACAAAAGGTATAATGTGGTATATTTTCACATAAATAAAACTGATTATTTAATTTTGTTCATTGAATAAATAGATTTTAATAAATAAGATAATTATGCAGATCATAATTTTTTATATAACACAATATATTCAACATGTCATCATCCACAGAAAAATGCATTTCTTCATTTAATGTCAAACAATTTAAATCGGATCGGACCTATCACGTTATATTCTATATAGTTTCAGAATCGCAATTGGATCAGTATATTTAAATATACTGTGTCATCTATATTTATGAATTTATTGACTCAAAAAGCGCGTAATTGCACAAAATATTCGAACGTTTTTGATAGAAGATATGGAAGAAACCGAAGCGATCCTCGATAATTTAATTGATAAAAATCTCCTGATATTCAGTAAATGCTGACAACAAACGCATATATACGATTAAATATATCCATCAAGAAGCATAACATTTTTTATTGCGTTAGTTAACTTTAAACATGTTGTTTTAAATATTAGCAAAGTTTAAAATTTGCCCATGTCTATAAAAGAATCGTACTGTAGATCAGAGCCATCACATACAGTATGTTCATCATCAGAAACTGTTATACTGCTGAGTGATGTAAGACGTTGGGTTGGAACATTTTCCACATCGCACGTAGCCGTGTTGTCCGAGTCGGTGTCACTATTGCTATCGATATATTCGAACAACCTTGACGTAGTCTCCGCAGATACGCTGCAGAGATCCGACATTTGAAGCGTTAATGTCGATGTTTTATCTGCAATAATATCTATCGCTTGTGAAAGCAAAGCATCATCGAATGCAGCGATAGGTATTGCTTCGAAATGAGACGAGCTCGCGTCTTCAGTGAAACGACCGGAGTCGCCTATTTCCGATACGTTAGGCGACAATGTGATGTCATCGTTAGCCAAAGTTATACTATCACACTGGCCGCGAGTGCTATCATCGACGTCTTGGAAACTTAAATTCAGATCATGAGCTACATCCTCGGTGTCTCTCGTTAATGAAACAGAATTGTCATCAGATAATTCTGCCTCGGCATTTAACGTGACAGAGTCGTAGTCGTTCTTGTCTTGTAAGTGTTCCAAATCGTCAACACATTTGGTTGAATCGTCGCTGCTGTCAGTGACTATCAATTCGATACTTCTGTCCAGTATACCTGTATCGGTGCATGTGGACATTTCGTCTTCGAACACAATTTCGACGCTTCGGATCCTCATTAGGGGCATTTTTGCCGGAGATATTTCGTTGCCTTTGACTGTCATACCTCTTTTGTGACAAGGATCGATTAAAGATTCGGTACATTCGCTGATTTCGTCGTAATCGATTTCATAGCTTCTAAGATCGGAGGCACACGGGCTGCTCTCCGTTGCTTTAGCGATGTGGACTTTAGATGAACAGATATGTGCATTAGAGTGATCAGGTGAGGGCGATAGTGTGGTATGCGCATGTATTCCCTAAGGTTGCAATGAATCTTATTGTACATTGGTACCTAGGTCGAGGCCGCCTTCTTCCTGCATTTTTGTGAGGAATTTGAAAACTCTGCTCTCCTCGTCCGTCTGTTTCACCATGTCGATTAGAGCTAGCAGTTTCTTGATTCCAATGAAGATTCTGTAGAACAGATAAACAAAAATAAAATACTTGCAATTGTTAAATTATGTCTTAGTAAAATCGAGAAAATAAAATACTTGCGCTTGTTAATGTTAGTCCATAAAACGACCCAATAATAAAATTAACAATGTGAGGAAGTATACAACATAGTAGGGGGGGTTAATTTTTGTTCACGCATAACTTTTTTACTTATGGACCGATTTTAATCATTTTTGCTTTGGGTTCTGTATAGCTCCAAGGCCGCAAGGTGCTCCCATATTAGTTTTATTGTCTTTGAAGCAGGATTTACTGTTTTAAAAAAAAAATGGTCAGTTGGGTGTTACGTAACTTTAAGGGAGGGGAGGGGGGTCCAGAAAAACGTTACGGTGCATTACATGGCGGAGGAGGGAGGGTCAAAAATCTTCAAAAAATGCGTTACGTAATACTTCAACGCCCACTAGTAAAGCTGTAGGGGAGTTCATGTTATTAATATACATTTTTGATTGTGTTCCTAAATCTAAATTTAAAATCAAAAGTATAAAATAAAAGTTTGTATAAATAAAATAAGTTAAGTAAAATATTGAATTGTATAAGTTGTAAAAATAAAAATTGATATTTGTTTATATAGTAAAATAATGTAAAAGTAAAACTTATAAAAATATGTTGGTCATTAAAATGGTCCGAGCAAAACCGTAGTAAAAAGATAGCTAGCTGTTTCGAAACTTGTGCCCGGAGCTGTACACTGTACCGTTAGATCTCGCTTGACGACGCGCAGGCGACGATGTGGTTTTGCATGGCGACTAGTGGCTAATGCACTACCGCGGCGAACGCACGCTTGTTTTTGCTTTGACATTAATTACGTAGTTTTTTCTAAAATCATATTTTCTGTCTTTTCTCTTTTCTGTGCTTAATTCTACTCTGTAAACCTTGCTAAAATCTTTCCTGACTGTGCTAAACGTGTGTATCTTTCTATCTGTGCCTTCTGTGAATATACTCTGCTCCAAAATCTTAAGGAATTATTTTTATTACCTAGAACTAGAAAGGTAAGGGCACTACAAATTGGTGACCCCGAGTTCGAACGTTGCAATGGAGACCAGTTCTGGTAAATCAACTACCGAGACACAAAAAAATGAAGGTAGTGCTCAAGAAGATTCTAGAGAAGCGGCCAACATATTTAAAGTTGGTGTGCGAATACCAGCATTTTGGCCAGAGGAACCCGAACTTTGGTTTAGGCAGATTGAAGGACATTTTATTCTATCGGGAATCACATCAGATGCAACAAAATTTTATTATGTGGTGGCACAGTTAGATCATCAGTACGCTACAGAGGTCAAAGATGTCATAGTTTCACCGCCCCCTACTAACAAGTACAGTAAACTCAAAACTGAGCTAGTGAAACGTCTCTCAGCATCGCAAAATAAGAAGATACAACAATTACTGATGCACGAGGAGTTAGGAGATAGAAAACCCTCTCAATTTTTGCGACATTTGAGAACTTTAGCTGGAACAGCATTTCCTGAGGATTTCCTGAGCACACTGTGGTCAAGTCGTTTACCAAATAACATACAGACTGTGATTGCTACGCAGACAGAAATACCGTTGGAGACAGTAGCTGAGCTAGCGGACAAAGTATATGAGATTGCCCCGTCTTCTCCACAAGTCGCGAGTATGTCTTCCAACGAAGTCATAGGTGAGCTGAGCAAGCAAGTAGCCGAGCTGACACGGGAGGTAGCTTCTTTAAAAGGTCAGGTACAATCACGTTCCCGTTCTTATTCTCGTGGTAGACAGCTATCCCATACCAGATCCAAAAGTAGGTCGCACTCACGTAGTAGATCTTTATGCTGGTATCATAATCGGTTTGGGCAGCGAGCGCATAGATGCATACCGCCGTGTAATTACACTTCTCCTGCTTCTACGTCGGAAAACAGCCACGGCAGCCGGAAATAGCGGCTAACGACTGCCAATCACAACCAGGCCGCCTTTTTGTTATGGACCTAAATACTAAAAAACAATTTCTAGTAGACACAGGATCAGACTTATGTGTTTATCCAGTAACTGCATTGCGAGAACGCCGTAATAGAACTGATTATAAGTTATTCGCTGCTAATGGTACAGTCATCCACACATATGGATCAGTAAAATTAGAATTAAATATTGGGTTACGCCGCAACTTTGTATGGCGATTTGTGGTTGCTGATATATCGAAACCAATTATTGGTGTTGACTTCCTCTCTTTTTACAGTTTACTGGTCGATTGCAGAAACCAACGCCTACATGATAGTCTGACTTCACTGTATATCAATGTGCCTACGAAGACGTCTACCCAGCACATCACGTCAGTGAAAGCTGTATTGGGAGATTCAGAGTATCACCAAATTTTACGTGAGTACCCAGACATTACACGCCCCGCTGGTACCCAGCGGACTGTAAAGCACAATACGGTCCACCATATACGGATAACGCCTGGTCCACCTGTCAGTAGTCGTCCTCGTCGTTTACCGCCAGATCGTTTGAAAATTGCTCAAAAAGAATTTGACGACATGCTTCTGAGTGGCACAGCTCGACGGTCTGACAGTGAATGGTCTTCACCGCTTCATTTAGTACCCAAGAAGGATGATGGTTGGAGGCCATGTGGGGATTACAGAGCGCTTAACGCGCGTACAGTGCCTGACAAATACCCAGTAAGGCATATTCAAGATTTTGCACATTTACTTGCTGGAAATAAAGTATTTTCAAAAATTGACCTGATAAAGGCCTATAACCAAATTCCTATTTATAAAGATGACATACCAAAGACGGCGATTACAACACCATTCGGCCTATTTGAATTTACTCATATGACGTTTGGGTTGCGGAATGCAGCCCAAACCTTTCAAAGGTTTATAGATGAAGTCCTAAAAGGCCTATCATTTTGTTATGGTTATATCGACGACATTTTAATTTTTTCTGCAAGTAAAACTCAGCATCAACAGCATTTACGTGAGTTATTTCAGAGGCTGACGGATTATGGAATACTCATAAACTCAGCAAAATGTCAATTTGGTCAGTCTACAATTACTTTCCTGGGTCATGAAGTCTCAGCTGATGGCATTCGTCCTCTTCAGAACAAAGTGCAGGCGGTTTTAGATTTCCCGGCACCCAAAACTGTAAAAGAGATGAGAAGATTTTTGGGAATGTTTAATTTTTACCGCAGATTTGTACCAGGAGCCTCATCAATTCAAGCACCTTTAAATGCAGTATTATGCGGTCACAAGAAGAGAGGACCACAGGCTATAACAATGACTGAAGAAATGATGCAAGCTTTCAATGTCTGCAAATCTAGCCTTTCAGAAGCTACGATGCTTGCACATCCTGTACCTGACGCGGAGCTAGCAATTCATACAGATGCTTCAGATGTTGCCATTGGTGCCGTACTTCAACAAAGAGAAAACAACTCATGGTTGCCACTTGCATTCTTTTCTCGTCGCTTGTCATCTACTCAAACCAAGTACAGTCCGTATGACAGGGAACTCCTCGCCATCTACGAGGCAATTAAATATTTCCGACATATGGTCGAGGCTAGACCTTTTGTTGTATACACGGACCATAAGCCGTTGACGTTTGCTTTTTCATCTCGTCGAGATAAATGCTCACCCAGGCAATTTCGGTACTTAGATTTTATAGCTCAATTTAGTACAAACATTCAGTATGTTACGGGCAAAGAAAATGTAGTCGCAGATGCACTATCTCGTGTCGAAGAGATTTCGGAAACGATTGACTATAAGAGCCTTTCTCAATCTCAAGTTGAAGATGCTGAGTTAAAAGATTTGCTACAGAATATTACGTCTTTAAAACTTCAGAAGGTAAAATTAGCAAACTCAGATGTGGAAATTTACTGTGACGTCTCAACATCGAAGCCACGGCCGTTTGTCACGAAATCTCTACGGCGATCTGTATTCGACACACTACACAGGCTTAGTCACCCTGGTGTGAGAGCATCAACTAAGCTGGTCACACAAAGATTTGTATGGCCCAGCGTTAATAAGGATTGCCGAACATGGGCAAGACAATGTTCCGATTGTCAGAGAAACAAAGTTACCCGTCATACTTCTTCTCCTACCTCTCCTTTTTCCAGCCCCACTGGTAGATTTTCCCATGTCCACATGGACATAGTAGGACCATTACCAATTTCTTCTGGTTTCAGGTACTGTCTCACGGTCATCGATCGCTTCACTCGTTGGCCTGAGGCGTACCCACTTGCAGAGATAACAGCAGAGACCTGTGCTCGCGCTTTCATAGCGGGCTGGGTCGCGCGATTTGGGTGTCCTGAGAAGATAACCACCGACAGAGGCCGACAGTTTGAGTCGCAACTCTTCAGCAACATCTCTGCCATCCTGGGTGCTGTCCATCTAACAACGACGGCCTACCATCCAGCCAGCAATGGTATGGTGGAACGACTCCACCGGCAGCTAAAAGCGGCAATAATGTGCCATACAAATATACATTGGGCAGAAATCCTACCTTTAGTCCTCTTGGGCATACGAAGTTCATGGAAAGAAGATATCGGAGCATCAGCGGCAGACCTGGTTTATGGGGAACCATTGCGCTTACCTGGTGAGTTCTTCGCTCCATCTAAGGTTTCAACACCAGACTTCACAGACTTCGGTGCGCGCCTGCGGCATCATATAGCCAAACTGACCCCAGAACCGGCGCGGTGGCATTCGAAGAAAACATTTTACTTACCCAAGGATCTGCATACCACGAGTCATGTGTTTCTACGTTATGGACATGTCAAGAGATCCCTGGAGTCACCGTACACTGGCCCATTTAAAGTGCTGGAAAGAAGTCCAAAAACGTTCAAAATAGAGGTGAAAGGGAAACCTGTCACAGTTACGGTGGATCGTCTGAAACCAGCATATATTGCCCAAGATAATGAAGACAGTCCTGAGCCAGTTCCAGAAAAGAGGACTCGGAGCGGGCGTAGGGTTCGTTTTCCAAATTACTATCGACCGTAGTAGTCCACGGTCTCGGTGGGGGAGTAATGTAGGGGAGTTCATGTTATTAATATACATTTTTGATTGTGTTCCTAAATCTAAATTTAAAATCAAAAGTATAAAATAAAAGTTTGTATAAATAAAATAAGTTAAGTAAAATATTGAATTGTATAAGTTGTAAAAATAAAAATTGATATTTGTTTATATAGTAAAATAATGTAAAAGTAAAACTTATAAAAATATGTTGGTCATTAAAATGGTCCGAGCAAAACCGTAGTAAAAAGATAGCTAGCTGTTTCGAAACTTGTGCCCGGAGCTGTACACTGTACCGTTAGATCTCGCTTGACGACGCGCAGGCGACGATGTGGTTTTGCATGGCGACTAGTGGCTAATGCACTACCGCGGCGAACGCACGCTTGTTTTTGCTTTGACATTAATTACGTAGTTTTTTCTAAAATCATATTTTCTGTCTTTTCTCTTTTCTGTGCTTAATTCTACTCTGTAAACCTTGCTAAAATCTTTCCTGACTGTGCTAAACGTGTGTATCTTTCTATCTGTGCCTTCTGTGAATATACTCTGCTCCAAAATCTTAAGGAATTATTTTTATTACCTAGAACTAGAAAGGTAAGGGCACTACAAAGCTATACCTTGCGCCGCGCAGGTCGTTCTGTATCTTGGCCAGGTCCCTCTTGGTGAAGGCGTCGCTCTCCTCGAGCACCGACATCACGTGCTCCGGCTGCGACAGGTTGGGCACGTGCAACACGCCCGTGAACGCTGATAGTATCTCCATGTCTTCTAGCACTTGCCTATGGATATTGGAATTTTCATAGGTAAATAAAAGTGCTAGTCACAGATTTATTCCTTTGTATGTGCTGTGAGACTTTAACTTCTTACCGAATTTAATAATTCTAGCGCTCAAGGGACTATAATGTATTTCTATGACAATGGCAGTGACTATGTCTTAAAAGTTAGCTTTTCCTTTAAACACTATTTAATTTTGTGTTAATTTCTGCAAGTCCAATTATTTATACCTACATAGAAAACGGATTTATTTATATTTTATATAGAAAATAGAAAAAGGTTTGTTTTACTATGTACGTACAGGCCTGTATTTGAGAATCTCACTCAGGTCATTGATATGTTATTTTTTTATTCCCTAATAATTAGATAACGCCCTTTCAATGTAACATTTCTGCGGTTGATCTCTTACTACTAAAAAGAGATCATTACATATTGATGTAGTCAACAATATGTAATGGGTATAACTGATAGTGGTTATTGAAACAAGTAACAAAACATGAACAGTAAATATTACCTCCGACTGCTAGTACACAAAATAAGTAGTTTTCTGCCCTTGGGCGGCTGTTTCTTGAGTAGTACCAGCAGAGCTTGCAGCGTGAGGTTGGAGTACCGCGGCCCGATGGGCCCGTAGTCCAGGAGACGCTCGATATTGTCCACCAGGATGCAAGACAAGCTTGAGCGGTACGCGTCGTCGAAGTACTGCATCAGGAAATAAAGATGAAAGCTTTGTTTTTGGGAGAATACTTAAACAATCCACAAACCAAACAGATATGCGACGATATAATGTCCACCTACCTTCCTAATCTGCAAGCACTTGGAAGACTCAGTGAATCCAACCATATCTTCAGGTGAGCACACCTTAACGAATGGGAAGTCAGATAGCTTCGCCAGTTCAGCTCCAAGAGCAGTCTTACCGCTGTTAGGTGGACCTTCCAGAAGTACTGATACTAGACCTACATGGAATTAAAAAAATATATTTGATGAGAATAGGGGATGTCTGGGTAAAAAAATAATTAATTCTGTTTAGTCCGACAGTTAGGTTATCAAAAAATATTGGAAACATATTTTTTTATTTTCTCAAAGCAATAAAAGTTACAAAGATAAGGCGCATCAAAGTGCAGGAGTACGTGTGACGTTACTTCTCTGTAAAAAGTGAACTAAGACGTGACGTCACGACGCGACATTTTAACGCACTGTATCTTCGTTATTTAATGTTTCCTATGACACGACTTGCACTAAGTAGGAGCGTGACACGCTTGGACGAACAGCTTGCGGTAACAAGCCTACTCTAATTCTTTGTTTTCACAAATTTACGTATACATAGTGTAAATATATGTCACCGTATGATTGCGAACACCGCTAGTTTACAATCCATCCACCACCTACTAAATGTAATATGTATAACTTACCGCTAGCCTCAGTAGCTCTAGCCTGTTGAATGTAAAGCTGTCCATCTTCAAGCAACGATGACACTGGACTACCCCAGTTGATGATTCCTCGCGATAGGAAATGCTCCAAAGCTTCAGCTGCTGTACCAAAGGCCTATGAAAAAAAAAAATTAGTGTTATATGAAGTCTTGGAAAAATACTAAAAGATGAAGAAGTTTATTGGGAAGGAATTTCTATCCATAGTATGTGATGATGCAGTAGAAAGTGGTAAGTATGCAATTAAACTGGCTTTCAAATCTATCTGCACCAGTGAGGTGGTACCGCAAAGTGCCTTTATTTTTTTCTTCACTAATACCTACTTCATGCTCATAGTAGTTTACCAAACCATGCCATTTTATCATCAAAATTTTGGACCTAATAATACATCAATTGTAGGATGTCTATAGAAAAAAGTGTTTTACCGGTTTGATATCATTCTCGAGTGCGTGCAAGAAATCCCCTCGTTCAACCATGAGTTTCTCCATAGCTTCAGGGTCGACCTCCACCTTGCTTGACGCCTTGATCAGTCGGTTCATGGCGGTGGATTGCGCGGCGCGGACTAGACCTTCTAATTCCGCACCTGAGAAGTTCTTTGTAAGTGCTGCGAGCTCCTGTGAACGATAAATAATGTTCTAACTGTTATCAACCATAAAATCTCTTAACATTGAGATATAGTGGGCAACAGTTGCTTGTAAAAAAAAGAGTGATCATGGTTAATAGTAGCCGTCGATTGATGCGTCCTCCTGATATTTTCAATATATGGAACAAGAGCAGAAATCTGATAATATAAGTTTGCTAATTGAGCAATATAAAAATGTATATATACGTGTTCGAGACGGTGTTCTTTTAGTGCACTCTGCAATTATTACTTGCATATTTTAAATTTACCTGGGTTATTACATAAGGCAACATTATTTACGACTCAAATTCACAAGTAACAAAGTAGATTCTATGTTGCATCTAATATGACCATAAAGGAAATAACTCCTACCTTGCTATCAACATCGTCCGCAATCTTCTTGTATTCTTTCATGCGTTTAGTATGAATGTTCAATATCTGCACCCTGCCATTCTCATCTGGCAGACCAATCTCCATCTGGACCTCAAGCCTACCAGGTCGCATGAGGGCTTCATCAATCATATCACGACGATTGGTCATGCCAATCACTAGGATGTTGTTTAGTTGGTCCACACCTGGGGTATAAGGCAATAAAGTAAATCAAGCAGAAACAGTCCTATGGAAGCTAGAAGTTAGAAATACTGCTGTTCATGCACAATAATGTTTGCCCTGGTTTGATAAAAAGAAAATTGATTGCCAAAAACCTACAAGTGTGTTATGGTAGGTACTTGAAAATATGGACAGAAGGTCAGGCAACCATTGAATTTGGACCTTTAAACGACTAATTAGTAGAATATAAAAATAATTTGATAATCACCATCGATTTTCGACAGGAGCTGATTTACGACAGTATCATGGACTCCAGTATTTCCACCCACGGATCCTCTTGCCTTACAAATTGCGTCGATTTCATCGAAAATAATGATATGTAACCCGCTGTTTGGTCCACACTGTAAATTACATTTTTATTAGGATAATTTCACTTCAAGTTACTCATGTTTGAACAACATTTGTCCCAACCCTTACCCTCTTTTCTTCTTCTTCAGCGTCAGCAAATAGTCGTCGGATGTTAGCCTCACTCTCACCAACATATTTGTCCAATATTTGTGGACCGTTGACGATTTTCGGTTCTCGTGCGTTCAACATGTTACCTATCTGTCGAGCCATCAAAGTTTTACCGGTACCAGGTGGGCCGTAGAGTAAGATACCTTTAACGTGTTTGCAGCCTGAAATTAAGAACTCTTTTGAATATAAAATTGTTTTTGTTGAATCCACTTAATCGTTTATAGAATTTATTTTACTTTTATCCTAACTGTGATTTCCTATTTATTACGTTTAGAAATATCTATTATAAACTTAAAAACGGCAATAGAGTTCAAAATACCTAAACTTTATAAACAAAACAGACTTTTATGGATAATGAAACTTACCCAACTGCTCTACAACCTCAGGTGGGAAGACGCGAGAAGCGAACGCTCGCCTGAAGATCGCATTGAACTCCCTGTCCAAACCGCCGATGCCCATTTTACCGAAATCCCAGTCTGGGTTAATGATGGATTGACGCGGTTGTTTTCTGTTTTGAAGAAAACAAGAAAAGGTAAAAACACGCTCTACAAAGTTACACTATCAAAATTATGAGAACATATTGAATTATGGATTTCGTTTATTGGGGGAGGATTTCGTAGTTCTAACCACCACATTGATGCTTTATGAGCATAAATCCGATTCTGACGCCACCCCGATCAATAGAAATTTTATTAAATGTAGGCTGGTATTTATTTGTTGCAGTCTTCATTTCGAATATGTCTAAATTGCAAAAAACACTTAAAATCGAATTTACATTGTTTGGATGATCCCAATCCACTCTGAATAAATATATTTATTTATTCTGTTTCTTCTGTTTTGGAACCTCTTTTTTAATATCTCACCCCTTAGCTTTTCCAACAAGATTCAGCGACGAGTTTTCAGCTTTATCGAACTGAATGCAGGCGTCAGGCAGCAGTCGCCCCATCCTGACTCGTCGTGGAACTACATTAGAGCCGGCTGCCAGCGCTTGCAAATCAACCGCTGAAAATACACATTTAATTTAGGTAAACCATTTATTTGTGACCAACCTAGTCATTTTCAAGAGAGGTAGAGCATAGCATTATTTTTGCTGGAGAAACAAAATAAAACAAGAAATCTAAAGGTACCTTCCAAATTCTTGACAATCAATGATAGGACCTTCTTATCCTGGAACGAGAAAGCCAGCTGTTGGCCAACTGTGAAAATCTGATTGGAAAACTGAATCAGGAAGTCGCGAGCCATCTGTTCTGAATCATATGGGTCCAATGATGTTCTGAAATAATACTCATAAGTTAGCCTTCGCTTTGTGGTTTCACTCATATTACATTAGGAATTATGTGTTAAAATTATGTGATGTAACATAAAAAAATATATAGCATGGTATGTTAGCACATTTAGGAAATTGAAATGCAATGAGTCTATAATTCATCATCATCATCATCATATCAGCCGAAAGACGTCCACTGCTGGACAAAGGCGACCCCCAAGGATCTCCAACGATGGCCGGTCTTGCGCTACCCGCATCCAGCGGTTTCCCGCGACCCTAACAAGATCGTCGGTCCACCTTGTGGGAGGCCTGCCCACGCTGCGTCTTCCGGTTCGTGGTCGCCACTCGAGAACCTTTCTGCCCCAGCGGCCGTCGGTTCTACGAGCGATGTGCCCCGCCCACTGCCACTTAAGTTTGGCAATTCTTTGGGCTATGTCGGTAACTTTGGTTCGCCTGCGGATCTCATCATTTCTGATCCGATCTCGCAGGGAAACTCCGAGCATAGCCCTCTCCATTGCTCTTTGGGTGACCTTGAGCCTTCTTATAAGGCCCATCGTAAGCGAGTCTATAATTAAATTACACATATTTGTATGACATAACGTAACATAAACTCACGTTTTCTTTAGCATAAAATCTGCTTCTAAGGTTATGCTGCATAGACAATCTGCATTCTGTGGTTTGAAGGGCTTTACGTCGATTGTCTAGAAATAAAAAATAAATATTTAACATAAATGAAAATACAAAAATAAGGATTAACATTGTGAAGCATAATGGAAAGATACAGCAAAGATTAAGAAATAGTTGCACTCCATCCTAATCTGCAAATTCATATAAATAAACCTTTAGTAAGAATTCCACATTCAAGTCTCATGGTTTGTATGTATGTATGTACATACTTAGACAATATTTTTCTATGGATGATAGCGACGTAAACATTACGTCATCATCGCATTAACTAAAGGGGAGGTGGTCTACTTATGATGTAATGTTATATGATGAAATCATGAGCAAATCATTATGAGATTGGATAATTTCTATTTAGCTCTATTTTTTTTAGTCAGGCGTGTTTTCAACCACACTATATGTGGCTGGAATAAATCACATCTTTGGTTTGACAGGTAAAGAACTGTGGACACAATAGTATCATATAATTATATGAAATACATAAATAACATGAAAATGACCAGACTTACTTGACCAATAGAGAGTGTAGCCCATTTTCTTTGTGGAGCAGAGAATCCAACTGTCCCCCGATCTATACCAGTGTAGAATCTTATGCTGAACACAAAGTGCTGTGATGGACCAGTAGCTACTTCTATGTGTCTGCAAGAATAATATGTATATTATATGAAAATTATAAATATTTATTACTGGAAAATACACCTTACACATTAAACCTTAAAGTAATAATTATAGAATTTTCCAGAGGTTTTTTGGTCTCAGATCCCGTTTGATTAACTCATTAGTTTGTAATAAGCAACATCTATAAAGGATAGAATACACATTCAATAAATAGAGGGTGTAACACAAGGTGAAACAATACCATGAAAGTTGCATGACATCTGCAACCCCACATTGTGTAATCAAAGTTCTCCAAGAACTCAATATAAATGTATAAGTTTCCAAACTGGTCTCGAAGCACAATGACCTAGCCTGATGGTAGATTGTCACCTAATCAATAGAGGAGTTTATCACCTCACTCTACCATTTTTTATATAATTTTCATTTTATGAATAGCTAACAGTGGCGAAGGGTCCACAAGCCAATTCCCATCTGCTTACCTTTTAGAAATCCCAGTCCCACATTTTCATCATATGAAAGCCACTTTTATCATGCTTAAAATAAACTGTAATTATAAAATTATCTGTGTTTTTTGAAGGCTTAACCTCGCCATAATTTCACCCCTCACCACTGATAGCTAATAAGTTTTTTTGAATAAAAATCCCTAAAAAACGTGGCTTTTAATCAATTCTCAATTAATGATCATTTTTAAACAAATTGTAACCAGAAGTTTGTTTGAGTAATTACTGAATAATGTATTAGTGATATTTACTTACTTCACATCACTGGGAAAATCATCAGAGTGAATGAGAGCACAGTTTGTGATGGCGAGCTCGTCCGATGGACATTTTGCTGCCTTCATACGCTGAGGAAAATTTATTAGTATAAAATTTGTACATGAACATTTGAACCACATATGGATTGGAGTGTACCACCATGTTCATGATATAACTTTTAAACCACAGTTTCCACCCACTACTTTTTAAATTAAACTTGTATTCAGGCTTAAGCTTCAAGTTACTTCTCAATAAATACATTAAATCATATCATATATGATATGAAAATATATGTACTGCTGGTCTGCTGCTATACTCAGTGACCATGGTGATAAGTATCATTTGTAAGTTAATTTATTTTCATCTTCTATCTTTTTTCAGAATTGCAAAATTGGCAACAAACAGCATTTACCTAAAAATGTATATGTTTAGTTTATGTTATCATAAGGATAAACCATGATAATGTACCCAAGTTTTAAAATATTATCACCAATTAAAGTAAGTAAATGTATTTTAGTTCTCGTTTCAATTAACTTGGACTTACCAATGTAGACATGATTTAAATAAAATTCCTTTGCACTATTTTGTTAAATGATTCACGTCAACCAGTAATGGCAGATCGACATAGAACAACCGAGCCGTCATTAAACAACGAATGACTGCAATGAATTCATTTTGGCGAAAAATTATTGGTTGTTGGACGATCAATACAAGAGAAATCTGCGCTGTCTCGTCTGCCTGCATTGAAAAATTGCCATATAGAAAATCTTTTATAAAGGATCGTTCATACCGAGAAGAAACGCGAGCGAACCTTGGATGGGAAGCATTATATTCTCTTTGATGGGAAGCGAAACCTGAGCGAAGCCAGGAGCATCGAACACCTGGAAGCGAAACAGGCGAAGCCCAGGCGTCCAAATTGACGCCGCAAATTGTCGCTAACAATCAATATAATATTTTGTAGGTTGTCGGCATTTTCTGTCGAAAGTACAAAAAAAAATCATATCTCTCAAAGTTTTAATTCCACTATGATAGAAATATGCTTATTCAAAGGGTAAAAATATTGTCTATCATTTAAAAATATGAAATAACGTTGCACTTTTTCGTAACTTTAAAGAAAAATTAAACACCTACAAAATTATCAAAAAATTATGCTTTTCCACATCAATGTGTGTGAAACTACACAGTAGGCTACCATTATATCATTAACTCTATTTCAACATTTCTAACATTCTATAAATTGATCACGTTATAAGTCCTAGAAATTAGGGCATTTTCCTACCACTGAGACACAGTCAGGGAAAATAAAATTTCAGGTCTGGCAATCAATACAAAAACTCAAATTACAAATGGCCGAAGAGTTTGATGTGTTATTTTTGAGAAAAAGTGAAATAGTTTTTTAATCTCTACGGAATACGTGCTATATTTTTAACGGATCTTTCAAATGAAAGGAATTGATTGCACTGAAGCATAAAATGTGGCACTTCCTCAAGTTTTCATATACCACTGAATGAAAAAAAAATACTTAGTAACCTCAATTTCGGTTCATAAAAATGGAGCTACCACAACCTCCGCAAGGTATGTAAGCGCGGATTTTCTGATCAAGTAGTAAGTATCACAGTTAATATTTTTTTTATAATTCAATTTATTTCCTTTTTCAGATCAAGATCTTCGCAACATCATAGACAAACTAGCCCAGTTTGTAGCTAGAAATGGCCCCGAATTCGAGAAAATGACCAAGAACAAACAAAAGAATAATCCAAAATTCAGCTTCCTGTACGGTGGCGAATACTTCAACTACTACCAGTACAAAGTGACGACGGAGCAAGCAAGTAAGCATTGTGAATTGACGATGTGAGAAATTGTGATGTTCCAATGAACGCTGATTGGGTGTAGTTATAACCGATTTAAGTGAACCTCCGCTGTTTATAGTTCTAAAGCAATCGGCCGGTGGCCAGGCGGCTCCTGCACCCGCCGGGGCTTATATGGCACAGAACAGGCAATATGTAATGCCCCAACAGGGCGGCGCGACGCCCGCACAGCTGGGGCTGGCGGCGTCGATGGCAGCGGCGCCGGCGCTCCAGCAGTGGCTGGCGGCCAACTCAGCACCACCTGGCAACGCTCCGCATTCGCATTCACACCCTCACGAAAACGACAACATCACTGCACAGATCAACATGTTAAAAGAGCAAATTACTCAGTCTGAGAACAATCTCAGTGCTCAACACACAGTTAGTTTTTATTATATTTGTTAATATGATTTCATCTCTGTAAATACAACCCAATAATTAAATAGGAACATTTGTGTCTCCGCAGTTAAAACATTGCTGTAGCTAATAAATAGCCTTGCTTGAAAATTAAAATGTATTGATCTTATAATATTCCTATTAGACAATATATTTACAATTTATTTTTATCAGTTTACTATAAAAACTTATTTACAGGACAGACATGAAATTGCAATAGGTGGAACAAAGTTTTATATCACAATTTTCTACTAAAATATCTTGTGATAGTCTCACAAAATCAAAATTAAATCCTAGTAATTTTGATGATAATTCTAACAAAATGAAGCATAGAAATTAATGTTTATAAATATTTTTAGGTGTTAATTCAGCAACAGCAAGCTAAGATCAATGAGTTGGTGAGCAAGGCTCAGTTGGAGACTATACAGATGATGGCGGAGGAGAACAATATCAACCTTTCCGAGCTTGACAGCATCCTGCAGCCTATCATAGACACATGCACTAAAGATAGCATATCGTCAGGTAACAAGTTAAAAAAAAGCAGGATGAAGATCCCAGGAGTTTATTTTATAATTTGACATCTTAAATTTACTATACCGACTAACCAACAGACAAAATCAGCCTAAGAGCTATGCCACACGGGATTTGTCGGTGCGTTGCGTCGTCACTGCACTGACGTCTTGCTTGGGGTGTATTGTGCAAGTTCTTCTAACTGTTGAAATCACAGCGGTGCGACGACGCAATGCACCTGCCGTGTGGCTATTGGGCAGAAAGCTTGTGTATTAATTACATTATTTATAATAGCCCAACTATAAATAGTAGTTTGGTGCGGATGACAGTAGCCAGAGGCAAGGTAATAAGGTTTAAATCTGAATCTACATTATACATACTGAATCATAATAGATTAAACAGATTAATTTTAATGCAAAAATTTAAGGCTCATTTTCATATCCTGTGTGTGGTCTCCAGAGCGCATCGAGTTAGGGTTAAGGGTCGATATCCCACTGAGAAACTTTCATTATTGTTCTGATATGTATTGGGTGCTGGAAGCATTCATAGGCTATGGTGACCGCACACTGGTTTACAGGCGGGCTATATGCTTGTTTCAGACCTTGTGGTATAGAAAAAAAAACTGTTCTATAACTGTGTGATATTTGTCTAGTATATTATTAGTAGTAAATTTTCCATAATATAATAGCTGCTTAGTCGAATATCAAGAACTAGACGTTATTTAGTATCCTTCCTATTAAACAGCAATGAGAAATATGTAACTTCCAAACCAAAACACATGGAAAGATATATCTATCTATTTATTAATATTTATGGAAATTAATGTGACACTCCTATTTTCTTGATACCAACAACTTGTTATCTTTCGTGCTGCAGTTATATCCATTTAAGAGATTAATTTCATAAAAAAATGTGCAGTTTTAAGTAACGGAGAGGAATTAATCTTATTATAGGAAAAGGTTGGATATTACAACACGCGACATCTCACGACTCCGGGAAAGTGATATCGCAGCATCTCCTCAGAAAAGTTACGCAGCAAGGCGCAGCGTTTACACAGAAATTGCACATCATATACCTCGTCAATGATGTCCTACATCATTGGTTAGTACCTAAAACTGGGATATTATAAATCATGGGCTCCTTATTACTATAGAATGTCATGTCTAATCAGGAACTCATTTCCGAGTTCAGGGATTCATCTATTACTAACTTTTAATTCAATTTTATGAAGGGAACAGGCTAGGGATGGACAGATGATGGTGGCACATTTCATGATTTTTTATTTTGTTCACACCTATCATAAATATCGATATGCAAATTTTTCATTTAATAGCGTAAATCTGTAAGTAGTTTGTTCAGTATCAGTCAAATCAAACTCTCTTTGGGGTGATTCAGCTTTATGCTATATTAAAAAAGAATACTGTATAGATCAAGTATCTAGTACCCACACAGTAATCATTTTTACATGGTATCAAATGCAAGTTTATATTGAGGGTTACATTTAATTCACCTGTAATGATTTCTATGAACGACTTTTAATATACTCTATACTCTGAAGTCGCGAAAAAATATTTTAAGTTATACATGTTGGTCAAGCAAGGTTGATTGATGTTTTGTGCTTAATTGTTAATTAAAAAACTGCAGGTGAATTAAATATAACCCTATAAAGAAGCTATATTTTATGAACTAATGGATTTTAATTATATACATTATGTAGTTTGAATTACAATTGCCGATTGTTTATTAAATAAAAGCACAGGAAGCAGAAGTTGCACAAATTGGAATTAGATCAAAATACATATTTTTAATGCATGTGAAGATATTGTCATAAGACTACAAATACCTGTTTCAAATTAAATAATATAACTCTTGTTCGTTACTGCCATTGTCAATACGGTGTCTATGATACTATTATTCCTAATTACAGTGCACGCAAAAACGCAGAAGATCTCAAGAAAAATTTGGAAAATGTGGTGGTTCCAATGTTTTGCAATGCCAGTATAGGTAACATATTTATAATAATGCCCTCAAGATGTAGGTCTCTCTTATTTGATTGTGCGTTGTCATCAGTTCAAAGCATATCTAGAACATCATCACCTGTGGTTTGCGCCAGTCAGGTAACTTGCTTAGTGTCACCTCGGCTCATACGACAACTGTTTAATTATTTGGCTGTTTCAGCGGTCACGGAAGAGCAGGAGGCTAAGTTAAACAAGCTGCTCCGACTATGGGAGTCCAAGTCTAACTATTTCGAGTCTGCAGTCATTGAGAAAATGAAGAGTCCCACCAGTTCCTACCAGGAATATCAGAACAATTTAATCGCTCAGCATTCAAATGCTATAGCCCATTTAACACAACAAACTAAAGCCACCTTCGAAAAGTAGGTACATAAATGTTGTTATTGAAAGAAATCGTGTTGAACATTACTGACATTAATGCTATTATTTCAGCTATCAATCGCAACATCAAGCATTTGTCGCTCACACGATGCAACAAATACAGCAGCTAGAAATGCAGAAACATGCTATGGACATGCAGAACAATCACGATCAAAGTAAAGATACTATGCAGCAACAGAACTCATTTCAAAATAACAGCTTTAGTGATCAAGGTTTCCCTCAAATGGGTGGTTATGATCAGAACTTCAATTCGAATAATCAACGTTATGGCAGCGAGTGTGGCGATAACTACCCATCGAACAACAGTATAAGTGGGAACGACAACAGCTATGATAGTCAGACATTTGATCAAATCACAAGTCAAAGGAACAATGAAATTGAAGAACCTGACTTATCGAACCTACCAAATGTGAATTTTTCCCAACCGCCCCCTGGTTTTGCGCCTAACGATAACTCTGCATTGTTAGCATTCCAAAATGGTCTTCCAGATTTGAGTAAACCCCCACCAGGTTTCCCTCCATTCCCTGACATAAATAATGATGATTTGATGCCTTCAGTACCATACTTTGAGTTGCCTGCTGGATTGATGGTTCCCCTTATTATGGTGAGTTAAAAATCTCAATTTCTCTTATCATAGGAATACTATAATAGCATCAAGTGTAATAACGTAAATCTTTATTGTACTTTCAGTTAGAAGAAGACAGATACCGGCCCTTAGACCCAGCAAGTATTCGTTTACCCCCGCCTGCCCCACCAAATGAACGACTCTTAGCTGCCGTTGATGCATTCTATGCATCACCTAATCATGAGCGCCCAAGAGACAAGTTAGTAACAATTAAATTTTAATTAAGTCTTGGGGTTTTTTTCAATTATAGACGTTTTGCTATCACGTTATTACGCGGACAGTAAAACACTTTCGGCGACTCATTTTCCAAATAGGTGTTACCTGACTCGTACAGCCTGTACTCGTAGAGTCAATTGTAACTTTAGACGTTCATAAGTGCCTTATCAGTACCTAAACTGAATTTTTGAGTTTGTGAGATAAATCTTAATCTTCTGAGCAATTGTAATATCCTGGACTTCATTATCAAATGGCTCGAATAATTTAAAAAAAATATATATTTTTGTTCCAGTGAGGGTTGGGAGAAATTAGGATTATACGAGTACTACAAAGCTAAAAATAGTGCTAGGAAATTGAAGGAGGAGGCTATTGCTCAGGGTTTCAGAGAAAAGTCGAAGTCTCCGAGTCCAATACCCAAAGATTTGCAGAAACAACCCACACCACCAGGAAGAAGATACAGGTATAACCTTTAATAATATTTTTTACTAAATACGTTAGTAGACTATTTGCTTCCTATGTTTCAAATGTTCCAAATTGGATACAGATCAAAGAGTAAAACGCCTGAGAAACCGACGCCAGCGAAGTCACGGTCGCGGTCGCCTTCTCCTTCGCCGAGACGCAAATCATGGAGGAGAGAAAGAGAAAGTAAATATTAATTATACTATTTTAGTTTTGTTATCATTTTACTTTTGTAAATTTCTGCTGTGTAGTTGGTATTCAATAGTTTGCGAGACGCTCTACTATTATGTTAAGAAATAGAAAAAATTAAACGTGAATTTTTACATAATAATATTGGATTATCACTTGTAGTGCGCGCTGCCAGTAGGTGTAGTTGACAGCCATACGTAAGCCTATTAAAAAAAAACTATACTTTATTTAATAGCATTCCCTATATCATGTTACATCTTAATAATAATAAGTAACACTACATTAAGGACTCTGTTGGGCACCGCTAAGCAAAGTGTAGGAGAGAGGAGGACTTTGTTATAATTTAACCTATAAATTAAAACTTTACAACATATTAATTATTATAGTATTTTTATTTGTTCGTGTGTGGAACCATGCTAAACCTAATATTTTTTTGTTTTTCATCAAGATCGACGTCGTTCACGGTCAAGGTCAAGATCGCGGTCGCGCAGCCGGTCCCGCGAGCGTCATCGCGACTCGCCGCGCTCGAGACGTGTCGAACGATCCAGATCACCCACGCCGCCCAGTTTCCTGCAAGTTCTTTTTTTTTCTATACATAGATTTGTCAATATCATATAGCAATGTAACTAAAAGGGTGCTCAGGACTCGCTGGAGGGTAACCACTTACATAATCAGTAATTTTTGACTCTGGAAGGTGCATGGTACATTTTCTACTTACTACCATGCTATGCTTGCCTCGCGATGTTTTCCTGAAAGGGTAATTGCTTGTTTCTACGTGAATTTAAGCCCGATTTCACCAATGTCTGATAACTTTTATACTTGGGACAAATGCCTATTTGATATACATATTATTCAGAATCGAAATGTTAGTCTCTATACAAATTTTGTCACATAGCCGGATTAGATCTATAAGAACAACGTTGGTGATAATGGTTGGTCCTAAGGCGTCACCATATCGCCTTCCGCCGCGCACGTAACTAAAGTAGATCAGCTACGCCTTGGTGACACCGCGCTTACGGCTCGCCGTCATGCGCTGGTTGACGGCTACTCGGTCGGCACCAGTTTGAATCCGAAAATGAAGTGTAGCGCACGGTTATGTCCTGGTTCACAATACGCGTGATGGCTATCATAGCCATAGCATTTGATGAAGAGGTAAAAGAAATACAAACCTCGATCGTACGCCGCACGTGTTGCCTTACTCAAATATTGACTTTATTTTATAGAGGTGGAGCATATCCAAGCGCATCTAGTGGACTGGATTCAAGCAACAAAGGTCACCAGTTATTACAGAAAATGGGCTGGAGTGCGGGCGGCCTGGGTGCGTCTGGGCAAGGCATCGCAGAGCCGATCAGTGGAGGCATGGTGCGTGATAAACAAGACCAATACAAAGGTATATAAGAGTTAAATATTGTATTTCATTCAAATACGAGTGAAAGTAGAAATGTGGCACTTCCTGGCAGAGCCACCATCACGGATCTGAATTCCAAGTATGTCGCTATTTTGTCCTCGAATATCAGATTTTGTCGCGTCCTGGTTCAAAAGTGATCTCTACCGCATACGCGACAACAGACAAAGTAAATTTGCATCTAAAATTGAGTTGATACTGATTGATTCCTAATTGTTTAGTCCTGATGTCTGGCCACTTATAATGTTTTTTTCTTTATTATTTATTTATTTCGTTTGACAAGTTGACTGACAGTAATAAAATTGAAGTATAAAACCCAAAAAACATAAGTGGCCAGACATGTCCAAATACTTGTACTTTAATGAAAAAAAGTTATTTTATAGCATTATCTTGGGAAGAAAACTGTACTATAATATAATTTATCTACTCTCATATCGTAATGTTCTTATTATAAAATCAAAATCAGTACTTTAATGACCCATTTTATGCACACCCGTGTATAATGAAATTAAAAAATTATATTATAGCACAGTTTTCTTCCCAAGATAATGCTATAAAATAACTTTTTTTCATTAAAGTACAAGTATTTGGACATGTCTGGCCACTTATAATGTTTTTTGGGTTTTAATACTTCAATTACTGTCAGTCAACTTGTCAAACGAAATAATAAAGAAAAAAAACATTATAAGTGGCCAGACATGACTAAACAATTAAACGTAGTATTATATTCTCTTTCTAAACAATTAGGAATCAATCAGTATAATTCAATTTTAGATGCAAATTTACTCTGTGGTCGCGTATGCGGTAGGGAGTTTTTCCCAACACGGATTTGAGCGCCATGAAGGCCATGATGATTAATGTTTGTTTATTTTATTGATTTTTTGCATACATATTTTATTTTGGCCAAAAATTATAGTAAAATAGCAGTGATACTAAGGTGAAATAAACTTGGATCTGAAATTGTGGAGGCGGCAATGGAAATTACGAATAATCGATACCCGTGAGTCATGAAAACCTATGACAAAATATTATCGATTTTTTACCTTTAAATTACATTATTGGATGAGTTTAGATAAAGTACTGTATGATACTGCACATAATTAGGTATTAAAAACTCGTGTGATACTATTAAGAACCTCGCCTACGGCTCGGTACTTAAACTCACACTCGTGTTTAATAACCCCTATTATGCAACAGTATCATAAACTACTATTTTTAATTTCATTATACACGGGTGTGCATAAAGTGGGTCATTAAAGTACTGTTTTTGATTTCATAATTAGAACTTTACGATATGAGAGTAGATAAAGTATTAAATCTACAACATATTTGATGTTTCCGCATGTTTTCAGGTGTTTTATGCATTGGTTAGTGTTTAGTCATTTATTTTTGACACTGTCATCTAGCCTATTATTAAACTATTGTTCTAGGTATTGGTGTAAACCTCAATGACCCTTATGAAAACTTCAGAAAGAACAAAGGAGCAGCATTTATTACCAGAATGAAGGAGAGGGCTCTTGAACGATCATCGTGATCTACCATAGACTTGTTTGGATGTAAATGTGTATAATTGCATTTGTGTGGATGGGATATGATTTATTTTATCTAAATCAACAATAAAAGATATATGAAATATAAATCTTGTTTAATTACTGCAAACATTAGACATTGAAAAAAATTACATGGAATGAATAACAATTAGTGCTTATGTTTATAATTCAAAATCGTCTTCATAGTTATCTTTGAATTCAGACAATTTGTCTAAACTTTCAGTGAAATCAGCAGATTCCAGACCCTCTTCCTGAAACTTATGTAATTTTTGGAATTTTATTCTACTAACTTCTCTATGGAGCTTTTCCAGCATGTCTGTTAAGAAGTTGCCATTATGGTATCCTGCTATGACTGGGCAACTCTCCACTTTTTCTTCATTATTAACATTTGATATAAATCCATACTTATTTACAGTACTGGAGAAAATCTTTGGAAACGGAGTCTTCACCTCTAAGGCTTTTTCACAGACAGTCACATTTGTGGCTGAGAGGAAATTGTTTGCTTGAAAATATAATTCAAACATCTCTTTAATATTACTACATCTGTATGCAGGTAAATTCATTTGTTCCTTAGCTTCTTTAATAGGTGCTTTCATGTATCTCTCTGGTATTCCTCTAACTGTGATCAGCTGGAATAGTTTATCAGTAGCAATTTTACAACTGGGTGTGATGGATGAGTAGATAGGTTTAGTGGTCTCATTCAAATACTCTATTAGATATTGTGATTCTCCCATGGAAAAGGGTAAACCTAGTGATGCTGCTGCCATTTTTCGGCCATAACCAGTCATATCGGCACAAATGTCTGACAGAGTATAGAAGTTATTTTTATTTCTATATTTTTGACTCAAAGAATCCATAGCTGTAGCAAGCAATACTGATGAATGATAATACATTTCAGGATTATAATTGAGGTAGTCAAAAGCTCTGGGATTCCCTGGTTTTCTCCAGCCCCTCTCTCCAGTGCAAAGTGGGACAAACATTGTAGCATGTTCTGATAATCCTTGAATGGATAGAGCTATATTCACTAATCTCATAGAATCCTTCAAATTAGAAATGTCTCTTTGTTCCTGTGTTTGTGCATTGTTATCAGCAAAGTGTGATGCAATTATTGGGTATACAAGTATTGATTTTGTGTATTCATCTACTAGGTGCTCAATACATCCCATGGCAAGACCTGAGAATCCATCAGTGCAATCAAAATTTACTTGAAAACCTTGTAAACTATCACATTCTTCCAAGTATTTCCTAATATTATCACTGAATGTATCCCCATAATCTGCTTTCCATAATGATTTTCCCATGTTATAAATATCAAAGCTCTCCTGAAAAAAGGAACTAAAGTAAGTAAGTAAAGTCAAAAATTTTACTGACAATAAACAGGGGGTTCATTATGATATGAATATTTTGAAAATCTGAGAGCCTACTCTGAAAAATAATGCTGAAATTCAAAAGCTTTTTGGAAGAAATCTCAATTCTTTTAAGCAATAGGTTTCTAGTTTCGGTATATGAGCATCCATGTTGAGCAACATTTGTCTAAATCTGGGATCCCCAAACTATTTTGAACAACAACCCTTTTCCAAAATGAACTGTTACCTCCGCTAACTTAAAACAGCTGCTACAGAGTATTATTTTTCATTCTGACTTAGGACAATCGAAGAAGACAGAGTGAGAATTAGCAATACTTTAAGTTAGCAGACTATTATGAATAAGAGGGCCTATCTTTAGTTTTTTCCTATTGATACAAAATACCTAGATACTAAGGTACCAATTGGAAAACTTTGCACTTGGTTATGTGAGTAAAGTTGACTACCTATCATGAAAGTTAAATAAGAACTTGTGTTAATTTAATAGGTCGATTTTTAGACCTTGTCGACTCCCAAAATCAGTTTTCGTTTATGTCGACCCCTAGGAAACCAATATCGACTACTTTGGGAATCCCTGGTCTAAATAAAAGTGTTATTTCTGAAATAGATTCAGTATAGCAGATGTGGCTTGTACACACGGCCACAGATCAAGCTACACATTTTTGTTGCAAAATAGCTCCTATTACAACCACATAAGGTGCCACAACGTGTAGCTTGATCTGTGGCCGTGTGTACCTATATTGAATTGATTGAAATATGAAATGGTAGATTAGTATGGAAATACTTACATTTTCATCACCACTCTGATATTCTTTAACAATGTTTACTGTTCTAGAATGAAATCTTGGGTATAGGAAATCGGTCCAAGAATTTACAGTTTCTTCAAAATTATATTCTTTCGTTACTGCACTTGAAGTCCCTTCTGTATCGATGTCGTTTAAATATTCATTTTTGATGGCTGGTGGCTCTTCTATTTTTTCAATAGAATCCCATTGAATATCGCAATCGGATTCATGGGACAGATTACCAGATTCTGGTAAAGTTTTCAATGAACCTTTTAAGTCCGCTATAAGTAATCTGGGAGTGTATGTTACCTCTCCTTGCACAGTTCGTCCTTCCCGATATAAAATATCATGATTTATTTCAGTCTTCAAAGTTCCACTATAGTCAAAACTTAGCTCTTGCAAGTTCCAGAAGTGTGTTCCGACGTAGTTTGAGTAATTACCAAATTGTAAGGTGATTATTTCTCGAGTAGCCATGATTATAAATCATAAAAATGGTTTCACAGAAATAAATTCATTTTTTAAATTACGAAGTTTACTTCGCGTTTCTTTCTTTCAAAGAGGATACAATTTTCATTGAGTAATCTTTTTCTAACCAAACAAACTACAAAAACAAAGTGCTGCCAGTGTTGCCATGCCACCTCGCATAAAATAAAATCATTAGATCCAGTATTGCCTTATACTAGAAAATCATCTAATTTAAACATTTTTTTGTAAAAATCCGTCACTGTTGTGCATCTGTTGTGATGCCCATTGCGCAAATTCAGGAACGTGAATGATAGAAAGTTTTAAACTATTACGTGCTACATATCACTCTGATTTAAAAATATATTTGGTGGGTTGCCACGTTATCGTAATGTAAAAATAAAATAATGTCGTATCCTGAGTACAATATACATTACAACAATCTGTGATTACAACACTCAGTGAGTGAATTGTAGGAGCTTTTTTGTTTATTTTATATTTATTAAAATTTTATTACGTTTATATTTACTAAACATTTACTTACACAAATGAGTAAAATTAAATCGAAAGGTCATGTCACAACAGTTGGTTGGATGAATCATTCATAATTATTACATGTGTTTTGAAGTCAGTTCTATTTTTTGTTGTTTTTTATTTTTAGTATACGTTGTATCACTGACCTAACCCCGGTATAAGCTAATTATATAACTAACGGTCTAAAATGTCCAATAATATTTAAAGAATTATGCCCTAACTCCTAACCGTTAACGAGTTGTACCTTTCATCATCAGCTCAGCCACGTAAATGATGACTACCAGGTGCAAATATCTGAATAGCTTTAAAAAGTATATGAAAAACATTGTAATTGCCTATAAAATTTTAAGTGTTTCCTCTATTGCTCCAGAATTCCATCATCAGATCCTGACCTAATGACCATGGGACCACCTGTAAAGTCAAACAAAAAATGAATTTTCCAAATCGGTCTAGGCGTCTTCGAGTAATCTGGGAACAAACATAAAAAAAAATAGATTCCGACGAATTGAGAACCTCCTCCCTTTTGAAGTCGTTTAAAAAGGTTACCCTACCCACCCAAGCTATATAAAAGCTTTGGCTTTTCTTTCTTCATACCTCATAAAAAATATTATTTCTTTGTTTAAAGGCTAAAGCCATGTTAAAACAGAGTCCTTGAGTTAGTCTTTAGATCTCAGTTTGATATAGAAAATAATACATTTTAGATACTCATTAAATTTTATTACAAAATGTTATTAAAAATCATTCAACTTACTTTTCTTATGAAATAGATTCTAACAACTAAACTATTTTCTACAACTTACAACCTAAATGCTTTTTTTCTATAATTGGATGTTGAAATACTGGCAGTGGAAAAATACATTAGGTATATATTTTTATTATTATTTATTGTACAAAAATGCAGCAAATACTCTGCTAGTGGAAGTTACTAAAATATTGTATACAGGGTGCCGACGATCGCCTTACCTAATTAACAGAGCTGAAAATTCCTTAAAATACTTGTACGAGATGAAATAAATATTTCATGCTAATTGACAATCTAAACAATAGTTAATGTCTTGGCTAAAATAAAAAAGAAATACTGCGGCGCACTCAAACTACCATTTTATTTTTGATGATTTTCGATATAATTATAGGTAAATTAGCATCAGTACCCTGTATATTATTACGGTTTAGTTAATATTCAGACTGGTTTTTTTTTTAAGTTCATGTATCTATGTCAAAAAAGCGTAAAATACTTCAATCAATCAAACACTCAATAGTTAGTTTTTATCACAAGTAATATTGAATTCTTCTTCGCACACACAACGCTATCTTTATTTTGACAAAACGAATTTCTTAATTCATAAAACACGATCAATTTTCCTTAATCATACGTAATGCACAATATTAGTACTTACATCCAAAAGCGATTATTCTAATGATTTATTACTTAGAGATATTTACACAATTACTACTCTCGTGACAGAAACAGTAAAGAAAGAGCACCTAATTAATTTATCTATTATTGGATACTTAGTTTTCAATTAATTTTAATTGCATTTAGTTTATCGGTGTTTTATTTCGAACACTGACAGTTTGATTCAACATACCACTCATTACTAACCATCAATAGGTACTAAATTATTTTCTAAATTCAAAGCAACCCAATGAAAGCACGGTTGGTAGGTATCTGCATACAGTGGCACTGATTGATTATAGTGGTGTGATTTCCTAGCATATCCGTTAAACTAATTATAAATGTATAAGCCTGGCGAATCGAACTTTGAATCTAACTCTATTTAAATAATTCTTATTTTTATTAATTAAGTAGTATTGATGAACATCATTTTATTGAATATGATTATAAATATTTTTTTACCAGCGATATATTTAAGAGTTATTTGTAGGAAGTATTGGAGATTTGTGTAAAATATTTAGGCATCGATATCACAGCGAACGGTCTGGTGTTCTCCGATCAGAGTTCCAAATAAATAACTCTAACGTTCAACGAAGAATTCTATTTTCACATTCAACGCAGAAAACAAGACCGTTTGTCGTTGACCTGACGCTTTAGGCAATTTACTAATATTAGTATTCAGGTATATACCTGAATTTTAGCTAATATGAATAGACGTTTTGGAATGGTTAACGCTGCGGTTGGCAATTGGGCAATTAACTAGGCGGTTACAACTTAATTTTAAATGGTCCATTCTGTCTGATCATCCTCTTAAACACTCAATTTAGTCCATATGATGAAAAATTTTCGAGCTTCGTGTAAGAAATAGCATTAACTAGCTTCCGCCCCGCGGTTTCACCCACGTCCTCGATACCAAATTTCATCAAAATTGGTCCAGCCGTGAAGAAGTAACAAAGATACTCTACACAAAAACTGTAAACTGTCACATTTATAATATTAGTAAGTAGGATTAAAATAGCAAATCTCATATCACAGTATCAACTATTCTAAATTGATTAACTTAGAGGAGATTGCTACAATTTAGTAATCAAATGTGCCCGTCACTACTTAAACCTCTAATTATATAGTCTAGCCAGGGAATTCAGAATAATATGTACATTGAAATTTTTGACTGAAGAATTACCAACTTATTACCGTCAGAAAGAATATTAAAGCAGACACAGTGAAGTGCTGTGGATGAATGAATGAAAAAAAGAAGACGTCCCTAACACGACATACACTATACATACAAATTATCAACAAAACTCTACTAGGAACGTCTACTTATTTTTTAAACAATCATTACATCAATGTAATGAATAATCTCTACTTTACCAATTATTTTCATTCACTCGCTATATGTAGGGAGTGTGCTATTTAATACCTACTTATTCTAGTACACAAAGCGTTACATTATTCTTACATTCGAGAGATCTACAAACACAACCAACACTACAATATTGATAATGACCTAATCTTTTCACCTTGGACAAGGGTAAATTCAATTTTTATCATTGATTACTTCATTATGTTCTATCAATGGCGATATAATACCTAAAAATGGAGGTGTAATATCGTCACAAAGACAACATAAGACACACATTGTTTAAAGTATGTATAATGATTTATGCTCTGTGGGGCAGAGCAGGGCCCTACTTAGGGCAGATTAAATGAGAAAAAACATAATGGCCATCATGCTGTTGTGTATAAACTAAACTACTTTAATCACACTATATCTTTTTCTAACAAAAAAGATGGAAGGGACATAATAAATTTAGTCCCGCCAAATTAGTTCTATTGCTTATTTCAATATGAATTTGAGCGCGATCTTTATTGGTCCCGCACGACTATTTCGTGACAATGAAATAGACTAATTTTACAGCTTTAAATATCTCCTATCCTTTTTCAATAATATTTGTAAGAAAGAGATGTGACGTGATTAAAATTAGTTTAGTTTGAAAACAACAGGATCGGCGCCAAAATTGCATTATAATCATAACATACATGTTTAGATTATCGCAACATCTACCAGCAATTAAAACATGTTTATAAGCTAGGGCCTAAATTGTTCTGATATTAAAATCATTCTAAATAATAGTAAAGTGTGAAAGAATTCCATTGAGACACATTTACTGCAGGACACTATTTTAAGGTGGTTCGCCAAAATTCTAGCCCTGACTTCCGCGACGCGGTTTCACCCGCATCCCCGAGCGATCTGACCCGGGATAAAAAGTAGCCTATATTTTATTCCAGGGTGATGATATATCAATGTGCCAAGTTTCATCCAAAACCGTTTAGTATTTTTTACGTAAAAGAGTAACAAACATCCATACATCCTCACAAACTTTCACATTTATAATGTTAGTAGGATTGATTCCAATGTTTGTGAATATCTTACATTCGTAAATATAATTTTAATATAATTGTAATTTGCAAAAACGAATTTAGCAGACTGAAACAAACCACCTTAAAATAATATTATTATGTTCATATCGCAGCAAAATAGCTGTTTTACCTCGCGCCCCGTACAATTGATTTAAAAAAGAAAATTTTGCTCGCTTCGATTATTCCACGAAAGCTGCCAGTGTCAACAAATACAATTTATAAAAAAATACGTATAATATTTACACATTATGTACCAGCGGTGGGAAATTTATTTATATACCCGCCTATTATTTAAATAACCACTGAATTGAGACATTTCATTTTATGTACTACTACAATTTATTAATTGACCTCTCAATTGAATTAACTAATAAATGCCTTACACTACGTTTTATTCGGACTTGGATAATATTGATATTCGATTTTACAGAAACATCAATGAAGAAAATTCCACGATTTCGGTGATATTTACATGAACACACATTATTTTATCACTTTGAGCATTAGAATAAAAATGTGTCAATACAGCAGCAACATTATTTTAAGACTTTGTACTGACAATATGGCTGCAATCAACCACTTATGAACTACACACGGAAAAATATCATAAAAAATCATGGCATTTAGGATCATCGCAAAAAAATTGGTTTTGTCTTCTTATGTTGAGATTACATTACCATTTACCAGCAACATGTTATTTTATGTTTTATAATAAAACATTTCAAAAATCGCAACGATTAACTCTAGGTTATATACATTTTTACCCAAAATATTGTGTTTTTATATCTGGGTTCTTAACTATTTTTAATGCCTCAAGTTACAAGGCTATTCAAATTTTTGTATAAATCCTGCCATGATTCTTTAATATATTTTTTTACTGTTATTTGAAGTTTTATGATACTAATATGACTAATACAAAATCTACTCCATTTATTCAAAAAGACATTCTGATGTCATATCCAGGAGTTCCGGAGTAGACTTTACAAAATAAAATTAAAGTGTAAGATATGTAACAAGTGTCGCATTTTAGTTTTAAAAAAACATGTAAATACACTTATCTGGTACAGACTATCACGTTCGCGACCCTAACACGAAAACATTGAAATTCGAATTATTTATCAAAATCTATAATAGTAATGGAACAATCACTGGAGAAACTACGCTATGTACTACCGTACGTTGACCCCATACCGTAATGATCACATTTATTTATTAAAGTCTTTAAATTCAGGAATATTGTTTATATCAATGCAACTCTGTTCACGAGTGGCGTCTTCCGTCTACTTGTGTGCGATTGAGCCGAAACAGGACGATATATGAAACTCGTTTTTGCGCGTTTTGTTGGATGTACTGAAAAATAATACACATAATGTAATAGATAATGGAAGACGAAAACACTGTTTACACAATGGACACACAGATAAAGTTACTTACAGGTATAGTTTTCCGTTAGAGACAGATCTAGTTTCATAGGCTTTGTAACGTCAATGTCGATTTCTTCATAAGACTGGTCTAATACCTGCAAATACAAATATTTCTGTATTATTTTTAACTTATAAGAGTATATAACCACGTTTCTTACATATAATAAGCATTTTGTCTTAAATCGATAACAGCAAAGGCAAAAGATTGGTAGATACTTTGGGGTGCTTTTGCATGTTTTTGAGGAAGACATTGCTTGTTTGAGTGAATTAAACTAACTGGTTCCCACGTTAATGAAGTGTGTGGACACAAACTTAGTTAAAATAACTTTAGTTAAAGTGTCAGTTTTAGTCAAAATCAGTATCAATTAAGTTTACTAAAAATCTATAGATTTATAGTTGATATTCTAAACTTCTAATTATTCTAACTTAAGAGGATCACTAACGCCAATGACCTTGACGATTTGTCCATACAAATATAATAAACTAGCTGTTCCCCGCGGTTTCACTCGCGTTCGTGGAATAAAAATTAGCCTATAATACAATATAACCTTCGGGGATAATGTAGCTTCCTATTAGTTGTACGAAATATATTAATTACTCTATGCAATTAGTGAAACAATATTTCAAATCGGACCAGTAACTCCGGAGATTAGCGCGTTCAAACAAACAAACAAAGAACAAACTCTTCAGATTTATTATTAGTGAATACGAACCTCGATATCACTGAGTTCATCGGCGGAGTCAATGTCAGTGATGTATGAAGTGGGCGCGGTGGGCAGCAGGCGGTAGGTGCCGCCCACCATGCCCGTGCCCTCCACTACCTCCTCCAACTCCTCCACCTCCAGCTCTTGGTCCGACGCCTCCTGGAGAATATATTTATTTATCATTAGCCTCCTTCCTTAAAATCCTAATACTTTTTCTAAATTATAAGTAGCATAATGCCGGCCATGTATATACATATACGTTCAAGTAAATTGATAGAAATAGAAATACGAAAATTTGTTTTTCATTCCATTTGACAACTCATTAAATTTTATAAAATTTTCCCACAGACATTCATGCCAATTTGATAAAAGTGTTTGAACTAGCCTGTTTGAGCAAATTACTTGAACGCCTATGGCCGGCATAAGTTACTCCTTATAACATAAATTAAAGTCCCGTCAATTCGGTCCAGCCGTTTCGGAGGTTAGCCGGAACAAACAGACTGACAGACAAAGATTTAAAAAAAATTTTTTTTTACTAATCGTATATAGTTTCATAATATGCATTTGGTAAAAAGCTGTTATTTTGACACACTTTTTGCGTAATCGATTTATTAGTCCATTTAATCCTTTATAGATCATCTGAATGAATGAAAGAAGATTAGATTTTACATCCAAACACTTTGTATCTTGTATCATGCGACTATTCGATTAATTCTCATAATATCGGATTGCTATCGAGTAACTGGAATAGGTATTCCTGCAATTCTATATTTTTACTCGACTGCAGCGAAGCCAAAAAGGATGATTATGTGTTTGACCCGTATGTATGTCCGTCCCTATGTTCTCTCGTAAATACTAAATGGCTGAACCGATTTTGAGGAATACTGATATGTCGTGTCGTTAATAACTACCTTGTTATACGTAGTTTGGGGAAACGCGTGGCAATGAGTTAATATTGAATTAACCTGTTCAACAATAGCCTCTTCTTCGTCGGCGTCCTCCTTGACTTCAGGGTCAAGTTCAAGGTCGGGGTCGAGGTCGGTATCGACATCCGCGTCTCCCTCGTCCTCCGCGTCGGGGTCGCCGCCGACGCCGCTGTACTTCATCTCACCTCGCTCCAGAGCTTCTAGACTATCTGAAAAAAAAAAATTCAACCCGGGTAAGTAGAGTAACTACCAGCAGTGGTTCGAAGTAGGCTAATTCTGATGATGATGCCAATAGATAAACTGACCAAAAAGGTATTAAGTCATATGCTAAGGCTAAGATATTGATAGAGGACCATGCATCTATAGCCAAAGGTTATTATTGTCACACAATCAAAAGTAGAGCTTTTATTCTGATCTTACCAGGGTAAACCATCGCTTTTTTTATTGCTTGCGGATCTTTCCGTGACCACTTTTGTACTTCTTCATCCATTTTTCTAACTTTTGATGGATTCATTGCCCATAAGCAACCTGGAAAGATATAAATATATTGATAAGCACTACCACATACATAGAGTACTGTATCATACATAGAGATACTTAGTTGATAAAATTCCAACCGCACCTTTTCTTTGACTTCCATTTGTTGAAGGTTTCTCAATTTTTTCGAAGCACTTATTTAGACTAAGGTTATGTCTAACAGAATTCTTCCAACCATTTGGTGCTGTTTTGAAATATGGGAAATGTTGACTGAAAATAAAAAAGAACAAAATTTAAATAAAAAAAATAATTAATAAAATTTTGATTATGCCCATTACTCTATTACTTACCACATGAAATTATAAATTTCTGACACAGGTAAACTGCCAGTTCTTGAGTTTTTTAACGCCATTGCTATTAGGCAAGAATAAGAATATGCCGGTTTGGGGAATTCTCCCAGACTACTTTTAATAGAACCGTTCACATATTTAGCTTGGCTAGTTTCTACAGTGAATGCTCCATTTACAGAAGTTTTAATTATATGCCTATTATTTAAAGATGAATTATCAATCAGTATCGTCGCTTGGTTTTTGTTACCATTTGCTAAAAGTGTTCTAGATTGACTGATTTGTTGTGCGTCCAATATGTGTATATTACCAGAAATAATTGTTTTAGTTCCTAATTGTTGTGTTATTTTTTGGTTAGTATTCAGAATAGAACAATTTTTATTGACTTTTAGGAGATCCGTTTGAGATTTTATCCGTAAAGTTGGTGTTGGTGTGTTTGATACTTTCGTCTTGTCCAAGTCTTTTAATAAATCCTTAACGACAGTTTTTTCTTGTTTTCTGACATAGATTACCATTTGTGTGGCTTCTTCTAATTCCGGTTTTCTTTTAGTAGCAGGTTCCTCAGATTCTTGTACTTTTGATACTTTGATTGTATTGGGGGAAAACGTTAAATGGCTTTTTTCTTCTTTGGGACTGGGAGGGGACTTACTGCTATTTAAATCATTGTTTGCTGCTGAAGTCAATAATAAATTTGAAGCTTCTTCCTTGACTATACTTTTTACAGGTGTCTCGGCAAATGTAGATGGCATTACAGAATTAGGATTAACCATTACAGCATTCGCTTCAGAGCCATACAAATCCAAATTGTGTACAAAACTTGAAGAATTATTTAACCAAGCTGCTGAATTATCTGTGTCCATATCCAATAATGGAGGCATTTCAGAGAAATTTAATCCTAAGGAATCCTGAAACGAGAATCATAACATAAATTCCAGATTTTTACACTATGCAATGATAAATAAATAAGTAGTGAAATAATAATTATGTAATATGACAAATTTATCATAAACTTACTGGAAAATCAGAGATACTGCTTAGATCAGTGGCTATCTCATTCTTGATGTCCATGTCCAGCATATCCTGTAGTGAGTCGGTGATATACAAATCCATGTTTACCCACCCCTGTAAATTAAAAAAAACATTATATAAATAAAATGTTTAGTAAATGTAAAATCATCGAGAAGTTTTCGCGCCATTTCATATAAACGGAGGACGACGTGACGTTAGAAGTGGGATCAGTGGGACGGGCTACTACAACTAACGCGGGAGGGGGACGGAACCTTTTTACAATGAAACCACTACGTAGGTACTACGGAAAACCTGTTTCGTTTATGGTAGACATGCTCTAGCTGCTAATGCTGCTATACACATCAAACCCATCAGACAGAAACTATTTATGCTTAAAATTACCTATATTTTAGCCTACTCTCTGTTTAATTTTGATAATGTAGCAGGTGGGAATGAAATACTGGTAGTAATATCGAGGTAGGTACTTAATTTTAGAATCGTAAAAAACACCATAATTTTCATATTATTACTAGCTTTCCGCCCTGCGGTTTCATCCGCGTTCTCGAGGGATATAAAATAGCCTACGTGTTAATCCAGGGTGTCAGCTACCTCCATACCAAATTCATGAAAATTGGTCCAGCCGTTAGAGCGTGAAGAAGCAACAAACATACTCAACTAACAAACTTTCGCACTTATAATACCTACTATTATAGAATCAACACAAGAAGGAATTTGTTTTTTTTTTTTATATCAAGGCCTACACCAACTCGGGTTGCCTTGAGTTAGCCGCGAGGGCCCAAACAACTGGGTCGTTTCCGAGTGACGTGTATAAAAACACAAACTTACGAACGTAACCATCCGAAGCCTTCGGGACGATATTTTTTGTCCGTTCTTTTACTCTTGTTCTATAAATAAACTTGTTTTGGTATGCTGTGCTGTGTGTGATCCATTAAGTAACCTTATTATACCGATGTTTACTTTCATCTTCTTCCGATCGGATGTGACGTGAATGAATAAAGCAGCGGCCAGATTTAAACAAAATATAGAGACTCAATTAATTAGATTTATAATTTGTACTAATTTTGTACCTCTGATATTGATTAATTTCGGAGTCGTCCTTATCATATTTAGGGCTAATGTTGCAGATAACAAGTTCAACATAAATAACTACTAACAACATCTATCTAGGTATAATCAGGATCTGCGTGCACGCCAAAATTCATGCGATTGAGTGCGTTGACTGATAAATACACCACGCGAGCACAGACTACATGACAAGAATCCATTATTTATTTACTTCTAACTTTATCGGTTAATTCGATAATGGAAAACCGTAAGTACACTCGTAAGTAAAAAGGTAGGTAGGTACTTAATAGCGTTTCCGTTGCGTTGGTGTTATTATAAAAAGTAGTTATTAATTTCTATTGTCATTTTCCCGCTGAAATAACGGGAAGGTAAGTACCCTTTAGTAAGTGAACGAAACGGCAACTGTGTATGAAGGAGACAGACCACAAATAGGGTGGCAGAAAAAGATAGCTATAGGATTGAAGTGGGGTGAATCAACCCTAATGGCACCAATCCATCGAGCAGCAGTCTCCATACTACATCGCTCGCACCCTTAGTAGCTATACTATAACTACTTTCGAGGCAAACTGTCATTTTGGGAGGACCTAAATACGATTAGGTTCCTCTACAAATCTATCTATCGTAAATCATAGTGTAAAAAATTACTTCTCCTTCTACAGTGGCTATGTACCCACAGATTTATAAACAATAGGTTAGTAATCTGAGTATGTACCTATAACTGTGTATCAGCTGGAGATTAATTCATGAATGTAGTATAAATGACGGCGACACATGTGGTGAAAAATAATTTCACGGCATTTTCAGGGGTCAGTTGCAGTGACATTTGGAAATTATAAAAGGTTATTTTTACCTGCAGCGTTGTAGTAGGGGGATAAGTAGGTACCTACCAACAACTTTTACTATGGGATCTTCTTTAAAAACACTATTATTTTTTAAACTTTTCATAAATTTTTAGAGATTCTTTTCGTGATTTCAGACTTGCTTGGTCCTTTTGTAAAAGCTAAAACTGTGGTAAAAGGTTGTTAATATAGATGAGCAAGTAGATACTTCCATCCCATAAAGCACTGTGAATTAAAATAACCCTGTATTTAATTATAAAACTATATTTTATGAAGCCAACGGGCCGGTATGGCCGATGAAAATCCTAATACGGTTATCTAATCCCTACACGTTTCACCATCCAATGAGGCAAAGCTGGCCGCCCGCCAATCAGATTTCTCAGTTTTTTTGAACAGTCAATATTATATTCCACCATAGTAACATCCAATACTGACTCCTTATTTGTGTATTAGGGTATTTCGTATTTTTATTAAGGTAATTTTTCACACACGGTTATCTGACCCCAAACTAAGCAGAGCTTGAACTATGGAAACCAGATAATTAGTACATACTACTTTTATTGTACATACATACTTATACAGATAATTACACCCAGACTCAAGACAAACAGACATGTTCATGCACACAAATGTTTGCCCTGAATGGGAATCGAATTCACGTCCTGCGGCCCGGCGCGATAACTGCGCTGTCAGTTGAAATAGAATTCATAATTATTATAATGATAAATGTATAGCTGAGATGTATAGTTATTTATTCAGGCATTCAGCAACCATTATAGGTACCTAGGTATGTATTGGGTTTTCTTTCCTATATTAGTAGGTATCTATTAAAATATCAAACAAGCATACAGCCTACCTAATGCTAATGGTAAGCGGTTACCGTAGTCTATTGACGCTAATAAAATCAGGGTATTTTTACGCGGTACCGGGAAATCAAGTTCCTTATTTTATAGTAAGTTAAACTACAGGTAGTGAAACCCTGGTCGTTGTTGGTTATGTTAGGTATTTCTTAGATCGAAAATTTACGTCCGTCTAGTAATACTCATGTCGTGTTACAGAGGGCCATGAACTCAGTCTTTATAGATATTTCACGAGTTCATGCTGTTTACATGTACCTACCTACCTACGTACGAGTGGTACGAGTTACGAGAAGATGGTAATGAAGATAGTAGGTAGATAGGTACAAATACCTATGTAGGAGTACAATACTTATCACAGAACGATAGTAGGTAAAAGGGTAGGTACTGACTAAAATATCTAGTTAGGCACATATTTAAAATACCTAGGTACATTTATTTATAAACTTTCAATCGCTGTTGTCGGATTCAGGAAAGTATTTAAAACGTAAGTAAGTACATAGCATAACTAAGCTATTTTAGGTAGGTAGCATCAATAATACGTTATATGTATTATAGGTATTAGTATTAGGTAGTACTACTGTAAAGTTAGGTTAGGTACCTAGGTACTAATGATGCTTTTAATGTGGTATTTCCAGGTTTGGTAGGTAACAACCAAGCTACCTCTAAACTATGCTCATACCAAAGTACTTTACCACCAATGCATTTTGAGTTGAGAAGGAAGCCCTAGAGCACCTACTAGATAGGGTTTCAGTAGTGTAATCGAATTGGGAGGGGGGCAGTGGAACCGAATGGAGTGGAGGCGCTGCAAGGGGGCCAACAAGCCGCGCGCCGCCGCCGTCCTCGAACCTGACCGCTCGCGATCGCCTTGAACTCGTCGTTCGTTGACGGCTCTTGCGCCGATGATAGTCGTCGACTCGTGTATGACCGCGAAAAATCAACGTCTCGAATAATAAAATTGTAACGCATGTCTTGTAAAAAATAAATTAGTTTACATGCGTGTCGGTCGGTATTTTCGAGATAATAATTCTCATTCAATAAAAATAAATTAGAGAGGTATTACCAAGTGTAACCTAGACGAGTTTTATTGAGAGTTGAGACAGGAACCAGGAAGTTATTTGGCGCGAAAAGTAAATTGCGCGCGCAACACGTAATAATAACCACATAGAGGGGTTCCGTATTGATTACATGCGCGGGCCACTCCCCTCTCACCTCAGTCCTGCATCCAACTTCCCTGTCTGTTTTAAGCGTGGAGGAGGGAAAGTGAAATATTTCACGTCTGTGGATAGGTAGGTAGGACACTGCCTACATATTATATTATTATCTATACATAGATGTCTTTAATAAGAGCTACATTCTTCTACTTTAGACGATCTAGTGTTCTACCACTTCTACCTCAGAGGTAGGTAGGTATTACCCATGCCTACTTTTATTGTATGGATGAAATAAGTATGAAAACCAACTACCTATAGCTGTAAACCATTATGAAAGGTAGGTACTTAGTATTCTGTTCTATTAAGTTATTCTGTTTGTTTTGTTTATCCTATATTTTTTTAAGCAATTGGCTATTTTAATATTATTAGGTAAGGTACTATAAACCTATATCGTTATAATTAAGATATATTTATGTCAGAAGGTTGACAGGCATGGTGGTACACAGGTAACAGAGGTAGGTATTGCCAATGCGTTCCCGACCTGCTACAATGCCAACTGGCTTTCAACTCAAGTGCAATTGCCGGAACATACTGGTAGGTAAGCGTCAGATTTTCAATTTGAGGGTGGTAGCCGGCCAGACAGGTATTACAATACAAAGTAGGTATCCTCCCACCGTAGTTTCGTCAGTTTCTCACAAAAAAAAGTTTTTGTCCCTGAAACGTGGGTGAAACCGCGGGGGGCAGCTAGATTGAAAATATAAATAAATACATAGATTAATTAATTAATACATTTAGGCCATCTAAATAAGTTTCATAATTGCTTGCATAGAAAGTAGGTAGAGTGTATACCTACTATGATGAAAGACAGATGGCGCCCGGGTCATTGACCACTCTGTAAATTGCAAAGTAGGTAGGTAGAATGATCAATGAATTGGCTATACTTACCTATTATCACAATTTTCTTAATACATATAATAAAACCAAGAACCTTCCTAATTACGTACAGGTAAATGTAAATAGTAGGTCTATTTACATTTACCTACACCTCATTTTTAGGGTTCCGAAATTCAAAAGAAAAAAACGGAACCCTCATAGGATCACTCGTGTGCCTGTCTGTCTGTCCGAAAATACTGGACTGCATCGACCATATATGTAAGTCGGTGACCTAAACACGGAATAAAACAAACTATATTGTGTGTGCCATATCAAATAAAAATTCTCATTGTGAGGATTTTAAACTAAAGGGGGTTTCGAATGTCGATCTCCGAAATAGGAAATTACGGAACCCTCAGTGCGCGAGTCAGACTAGCACTTGCCCTTATATAAATATTGGTAGTTTATACAGGTGGTACAATATAAAAGTCTTCTCGTATTCTGCCCCTGCGAGGCATGCAAAACTTTCATTTTTCCAGTCGGTCTTTTATGCCACATCCCAACCTAAAAACTTTCAGCGATCCCTTCATTCCGTAGCTACGGACGGAGTTATCCCATGAAAGGTAGGCAGGTAAGGTAAACTACCTGATGGTAAGGTGGACACCGCCGTGGCCCCTATAGTTCAAGATTCTACCTAAGGGAAGCCATAATACCTACATACTTAGGTACTCTTGAGACAGGTTTCTCTTTGTAAGTAGGTATACGGCCTAAACCTTCATGAGACGTAATTTATGGATTTGGATGAAACTTGACACCTAGATAGGAATAACATATAGGCTACTTTTTAACTGGGGAAAAAGTAAGATTCCTCGGGAAGGCGGGTGGGACAGCGGAGCGGAAAATATTTAATAATTATCTGTCGATGATGTTGAGGAATTACCTCGTTTGGCGATTTAGGATACCAGGGCGTCTAAAAAGGCCGCTCGAGCAGAGCAATAGGGTAAGGGTGCCGAATATGAGATGTTGGTTTTGGCGAAACTAATCGCCGCAGCCATTTGGTACTACCGTAGTATATTATTTATTCTATGGTACTACTGTCGCTAGAAGTCGTGTGGCATCAGATCGAAATGGGCTTCTCAGTTCGAGGTGAAGATAGGTTGTGTAACTTGTGTACGTGCTGGTTTTTAAGGGGAAACACAAAACCATGTTACAATTTTATTATTACAGTAAATGATTTCAATTTACAGTCATTGTATCAATTATATGAGTAATTTTACGATGCATTTGCAGTTTTGTTGCATTTTCTTTGCCAAGAAATAATAGACAGCCACGTTGTTGAATGTAGAGTAGATGTTGTCCTAAAATATCAGACACCCCACGTGACTCCTAACATTTTAGAAGTATAATGTTTTTAATAATAAATATCGCCAATAAGAATTTGAAGTTTACATTAAATTGTTTTCTTTTCTATCTGCTGTAAATTCGAGAAGTGAATTGCATCTATCAATATTGCTTGAGCGTCCATTAGACGACCAGCAATAATTCCGCAAGTCGTGGGTTCGATTCCTATCTAGGATAAACATTCGTGTGGGTTTATTCTACACTTTAACAATATGTAAAATATCTATTACAAAGAGAAAATAATTGTACTAAATGTCTGTGATGAATTAACTCAAAAACTACTTGACCGATTTTAAAACTTCTTTAACCAGTAGCTTTGCCAGTAGTATGCTACATTATTTATTACCGAGTAGCATAGGCTATATTCGATTTTCAAATAATTAGGGATCCCTACGAATACTCCAATAATGTAAGGTGTAAAAAAATACCCATTATAAAATTCCTTACATCACGCGAGTCTATAAAAGTATGTAATATACAAAAAAGTTGTATTGTAATCTTAGAATACCTTTGTAGTTGTACCTAGTTTCCATAGTCTGCTAAGTTTGGGAGATATTTGATTATATTTTTGAGAGGTGATAAATTTCTTTAATTTGAAAAAACTATCACACAGGTATGTGTGTGTAGATAGAGCGACGATTGTGTGTTCGTACTCTCAGAACTACCTACTACCTGTACTCTGTGCTACTACGTATAAAAAAACACACGAACATTGACAGGTTGCCTGTTCACATCTCCCGTCTCGTTTCATTTCGTTGAGTTTGAGTGCAATACTGTACCGCTGAGTGAATGCGTTTCTGACACCTGTAAATGGGCTAGTCACGGAAACGCCTAATCTCCTAATCTGCTTTCGATAGGACTTTAACTACACTATGCCTAAGAAAATACTGAAGGTTTTGGTTAAAAGAGACCTTAAAAATCAGAAAAGCCGTTATTGAGATTAAGCCCAGAATTATTTACAGATGTCAAAATGCATTCTCTCATGCGGCCGTAGAGGTACTGTATGCGGTGCACACATGCGCGGAGGGCAGAACACTGCATGCATGCAACCGAATCGTTCGTCTGGCTGTGCTGTGCGTGCTGCGGAGCATACCTACATACACAGCACACACACACAACTACAAATGCACGATGCACTCATTGTTCAACGTTTTGAAATTCTCGGTCGCACAAAACCGGCCGTGGGAACAACATTGTTCAATAGATTCCTAGCTGCTTCTGGATAGGGAAATTGCCAAACGAATTCGAGTTAAATTAAGATGACGTAGGTAAATAAATAACTATTTTGTATACCTACCATAATATGCACATACACGTATAAAAATCTATAATGCAGTAACGTAGGTAGGTATACCTACCTAACAAATGAAATTTAATAACAATGATGTTATATCTATGTGAATGATGGACAACAATAACTTAAAATAAGTACATGATAACATAACCTGAAACGAAACAAAAATGAACGAACAACCATAATAACACTGAGGTAGGTATTACTACGTAGTAATAGGTATTATCTCAGTGCATAATAATATTCCTTTTGATCACAACCTCAGAATCCTCTAAGATCACAATCAACCGACCGAACAGCCGTCCGTCATGTAGATATTGTAAGTTAATTAATAGGCGGAGAAATTGGCGCCATCCATTTAGAGTTTATCATTTGTTTTTTCGAAAAATCAATTTACGTACCTACCAAGGTAGCATTATTATTATAATAAACCATAACAAAAATGTGCAAGGAAACTGACTATCTATACCTAGAAAGAAATATTATTTATAATGCTGTCTTTGTCAGTCGCATTAAAGTTCGTTTGAGGGAAAGAGATGATGAATAAAATATTGAACGGACAGTTCATTCATCAGATCCAATCCACCCGCCCGCCAGTATTTAGAATTAAATAAAACCATGATCAATCCTTTGCAAATACAAATATTGTAACAAAATAAACAATACTTACCGGACGTATTAGAAATTACCGTTACCTACGAATTCAAATTGTCGTAAAGTAAGTTTTAATTACAACCAAGAGATACCTCATGATTTCCCGCCACTTTGGCGGGTTGGTTGTATTTTATAACACAAAAAGTAACCTATCTGTTCCTATCACATGTTTCAACAAATTATTGTAATAACGAGAACCCAGGAATCTTTTGTTACAATAAAGTAAATATTCCTGAGTAATGATAATGACATAAAAAAGAGCGGGACATGACATGTTATCTCGTTGGACTTTCCCATACTAAAGAGAGATCTTGTTTTCACAACATCAACAACATAACAAAGTAGAATATTGTTTTAGAATCACTTACCGAATATTTATTAGTATAAATATCCTTATGCTCGACAGAAAAATCCTGAATTTCACACATTTACGTTTTTAATCATTAGATTGACAGATATAACACCACTCACTCCTAAAAACCACAATCTGTTTTACTATTCTGTGAAAAGGTACACAAAGAACGGTGTCGTTTACTATTGGAGAGCTTTACCCACGTGATCGGTTGTAAAGTGCTACGATTGGCCCAAACGGTAACGTACGTTGACGTCATTCATCAATTGAGACACTTTTATGTTGTGTTAGTTTAAAAAAAAAACATAGTTCAGATGTAATCGAAAATATAGGCTATTAGAAAAATTTCTTATATATTATTTTTATTAAGTTGGTATGTAATTATACTTCCTTCGTTACTTACCGGTATCATTGTTCATCCATTCACAACAACATGGCGGTTTGTTTACACCGGCATGATAAGGCGGGAAGCAGTTCTGCCGCGTATGTACTCCTCTATAGAAGTATTTTTATTTATAAATAAATGTTTACTTTCAAAGAATATATTTATTGAACAAAATAATATTTTTCAAAACATTATCAATTAAATTAAAGAGACTGAAATGCACATGGGCGATACCATTTTGTTACACGCCAGCGCCAACTATCGGTCAATTTTAACATTCTAGCGGGATATTTAAAATTAAAATGTCATACACACAACACAATCAATGAATGAACGTGTAATTATGAAGTCAATACAAAAAAATACCTACAATTAATGCACGTTAATGTTTTAAAATCCTTAATTTCTTGGAAAGGCAACTTATAAACTACAAAAAAATAAACACAAAAAGAAAAAGTCTAAATAAAGTTGCAAATCATTAACTTCATCATTGCTCGCTCATGTTCTGAACTAATTAGTAGGTAAGTACTATTTTTATATAATTTACCGGGTGTAAGTGACATCGTAACGAAAACTGATACTATGGATTCAGTAGGTATAGGTACATGATTTTGGACCCCTTTAGAATTTTGCATCCTAATGTGGTGACTTAGCCGGTGAATTTACAGTTGATTGGATGCTTACTAGAATTTTTGCATTGCACTTAAAAATAAATGCTTTAGTTTTAAAAGACTTTAATTCTAACGCTAAGGAGTCCAGAATCATGTACTGAATATATATCGTATCAGTTTTCGTTATGATGTCACTTACACCCAGGTACTTATACCCATATACCTAGGTACTTCAAAGCCGTGGTACATACTATGAACACCAAATGAACCCGAACACCTCGTACCTTAAATTGATCACGAATTTTGGTATTGAATCTAAGGAGTGTCTGTACATGTCAAAACAACCACCATAACAGTAAAAAATGTTTAAGTTACAGATTGGAAATAGAAACGATCAGTCAAAGAAGAAAGGTATACTAATATTATGATTTTAGAATTACATGGGGTAAATTTATAAATGTCTAACAAAAAGGAGTAGGTACTTATGTTATTGTCTATACAAACATGAACCAAAGATCTATTAGATTTGCTTAAATAACAATTTGTGCCCATTCTTTGGCTACACACCAATGGCTGAAAAAAAAATCAAGGTAATAATAATTGGAACTATTTAACAAGCAGGCGGAACTAGTACCAAGCACTTTTGTTAATTAATGTCCGAAGTAATATTAAAATTTAGATATTTTGATGTTCCTGCGTTTTTTATACATTTCATATGTGCCCATTTTTTTAATTCTCTTGTTTTGCAAGTAATCGTTTTTGAAATTACGTATGTTGCTCGATTGTGCAATAAACTGTGTTTCATTCGAGATTTGATTGACTCTGAAGTTTGTTGTGAAGCCACTCGCAGATGTAGAAGCAGTAGGAATGAAAGGTAACACTTTAGGTTTTTTGAGAGATGCCTTTTGTTTTACAGCTATATGGGACTCATTTAAATAAACACTCTCTTCCAAATAATTTGATGGCTTGCTTTTCTTTTTCTTGGTTTCTTCTACTACAAACTGTGTTGTGGATACAGGACTTGATTTTTTTATCGTTAGAACTTGCTTGGGTTTGTCATCTAGTTGATTTAGTAGACTTGTAGGCAGCCGTGACACATGTACTTTGTCCAAGAAATTTTCTTTGAAAATCTAAAATCAATTAACGTATTAGTAAAAAAAAAATTCCTGCCGCATGTCGGTGCACGATTATTTCTACTTTTAACTACTGATAGTTTTAAATGAGGTATTCATGAATGATTATCCGATTAAACATGTAAGTTATATAAAGGCTGTTTAAATTTTAACGAATATTTCGTTTCTTTTTAATTGTTTACGTCAATTTTAAGCGCCAATGAGTCGTAATTTTGTGATTAGCGCAGTAGAGATATCGATGTATTCATTTAGCATTCAAAATATAATAGGACTGTCCTTTTTTAGTGTTCCGTACATCAAAAAAATGCGAATACAAAATTACATTTGCAAGAGATCCTCAATTAGAGATGGCCTTTATTTTGAATTATCTGTACGGAACCCTCAGTGCGCAAGCCAGAATTGCACTTGTCCCATTTTTTACAAATGACCGTTATTTATTGATAAGAAACCAATGTATGTATTTAAATAGTTTCAAAAGCATTAATTAATACACACAATAATCGATTGACTTACGTCTCAGGCGCTAACCACAAAATTCCTTTCAATGGGTACTTAAAATTGATGTAATTAAAAATTAAACCACAAAAAATATCCGTAAATTAAATGTTTGGTCGCTAATTTACCTTTGATACTTTGCTTGCATTATCGTCATCTCTTTCTTTTCTTTTTCTACTTTTCTTTTGAATGTCTGAAATGATAATACAATATATAAAATATTATTTAGATTTTTTCCATGTGAATATAATGATATTACATGAAATAATCTCATATTTATCTATACTAATAATAAATCTGAAGACTTGTTTGTTTTTTGAACGCGCTAATCTTTCGATCTCCCAGTCGGGTTCTAAAAATTATTTCACTAATAGGAAGCTACATTATCCCCGAAGGTTATAGGCGCGAGGGACAGCTAGTTTGACATAAAAATATAAAATAGTACGTTACCATTCTCAAGTGCAGCACATGGCATAATATTTCCTTGGTCTGTTAAATGTTTACTTTTTTTAGGTTTTTTGGCACTTGCATCTTCTTGAGCCAACATTACTTTATCTACCTTTTTATCGACAGAATCTGTAAGTATATAATGAAAAATATATGTTTGAATACTTCCTACAAACATTAGAATTTCCAAGGCTTGGTAGTTAATAATTCGAATGACAATTTAGTAACGTGGCACATACATCATTTTTATATAACAACCTATTTGATATTTTGTTTACCATTAGCTTGTGTTGGAGCTTCTTCATAATCAGCCATAATTTTTTGCTTTTTCTTCAGATTATTCGCTGTCAACGATTCGTTAAATATTTGGGACGCGTTTGCCACATCACCTAATGTAAAATTTATGTATGAGAATATATTTATTTTATATGAAAGATTTTCTACAACAATACTCAATCAATAATATCAATAATATACAGAATTATTATGTTTATACCTGCTCTAGGTTCGCCCGAAGATCTACGTTTGCGTTTCTTAGAACCTGTGTCTTTGCCGTAACTCACGGTTTTGTCATCTAAAAGTAGATATAAAATGAGGTATTATGCAATAAATGTATTATCTATATTAACGAATATTCTATTAACTATTTATACCTTTGTTCTCAGACACAATTTCCACACCAATTTCTGCAGCTTTCTGATCTGTGATATTGCTTTGAGTTGATTGTATGTCATCAATTGGTATCACGGTTTCTAAGGAAATTTTTAATTTTATCAAAACTTTAAAAATAATTAAATGTGTGTTAATGTACATGAAACATCAGACTTGTCTCTTTTTTATTATTGACGAGGAGGAAATCTTCAAAAGATACCTGATTACAAAATGGGGTGTAACAATAACAATATGTGGTTATTAGTCTAAAACCACCCCGGTGACCTACCGCTGTGCATGTCAAGAGAGATCAACATTTTTACGTCGATTGTCCAGCATCACACACTCGATCTTTCGCCATCTAATTGCCGAGCAATGTGTGGCCCATTTTTTCAGTTTATAGGTATTGAATATCGCCCCCCGGATTTTATCGTTAGAAACTTTCGTATTTTCCAGCGGCTGATATCAGAGTTAAGATGATGTCCGCACCACTTGGTATTTTCCACAATATTGTGGCAATCTGGCCGACTGAATCTGGCATGTATGTCGCTCCGCGGTTCCTGTTATACTCATTTACCTAGATCCACACCACATAATATATACTGACTTTAAAATAATTATAATTACCTGGGTTTTCAACTATTTTCGACACTGAAGATTTTTTCTTCTTTTTCTCACTATTCGTCATAGAACAATTCATTGATTTATCTGAAATAATAAAATATATTATTAGTTGCAACTATGTATGTTAATTTAAACAGCTGTTATAGATTGCTATTCTATGTATTTAGGTTCTAACGGACTTGTGAGGAACCATAGCACGGCGTTACTTTGTTTCAAAATCACCTAGCATACAGAGCCATGAGATACTGCTAGGAAGGAGTGTGTTCTGGCGCTTAAGAGCCAATGCTCTTTTCTGATTAAACAACTGTACATACATATTGTAAAACAAAGTCATACAATAGCCTACCGATATTTATTGTATTTAGTCTCATTTTTCTCCACTTCTCTTTGTATTATATTATTTTATTATAAAAAACTAAATTTTAGGGGAAAAAAAATATTACATACCATTTTCTTCACATTGTATTTCAATATCACTTTGAGCTGTTTCAGAGAGTTTTTTATTTTTCTTCTTCTTATCTTTCTGACTTGTTGGTACAGCAGGTACATTGTCTGAAAAATACCATTATTTGATCAGTAGGTATTATCAATATTTTCTAAATAGACAATGCCATTAATTAGAACGATATTTTATTATTATTGAGTGAGGGCAACGCTATGTGGTCTATACATTTAGTGAAAATATAGTGAAGTTGAGCTAAATTGGTAAAATGTGTTACTATAATATTACAGTACCTACCTGGGCGACCGAGTTTTCGTGTAAATTCGCTTTTTTCAGGTAAGACGCCTATATAGATAAACTTACAAAGCAAAAGTTTACCTATACCTATATAAAATTTCATCCAAATCCGTTTCTGAGATACACAAAATAAATAAATATACCTATTTAAAGTTATAAGATATACGGTTGACCATACCTGATATATCAGCCACTGAATCTCCAATAACTTGGGAACTATCTAAGGCCTGCTTAGACTTTTTCTTTTTGTGTAGTGAGGTGTTAACAGCTGTATTGTCAATTCCTGCTGCAAAAATCAAATATATTGTATATTAGCTTAGTGGATCAATTGTGTATTATGATGACATATATAAAATTCAAGGAATATGAAGTGATGATAATAAGCAATAATAATATCTTTTATACCTGTTTTATTTTCTGTAGTTTGAGACATATCCAAGACCTGCTTAGACTTTTTCTTCTTCTCACTTTGATATGAAATTTCTAGCGGTGCGTCGTCATCGTCACATACATCTACTGTAAAAGAAATCAAAAACTTTGGATGTATGTAGATATGATACTAGTTTAAATGTTACGCAGTTTTTTCGATAACTATTATGCCGACAACCAAAATATGTATGTGATTAAAATTTTCTAAGTCACACTAAAATCAATAATTTTCAATTGATTTTATTTTGTGTAACTGCTAGGACACCAATGCACGGATGGCTTGGTTGGCGACAGATTGATAAAGTGCGGCAAATGAGCGTGCTAGTCAGTCAGGCCGATTCTACAAAGTACTCTGCACTCTAAAATTATTTTTTATGATAAGTAATTATTATGACAACGATAATATAGTATAAAATTAGTGATTTTGGCAGTCCGTTAAGTTTTCCTTTTATATATTTAGATTATACTACAAACCATTATCGTCAGCTTCAAGTTCTTTTATAGTAGTAGACATACTATTATTTTTGTTCTTATTTTTCTTTTTCTTTGCACTGTTTTTGAGAGACGTATCAACTGATGGGACTGTATCAGATACTGCACCTGTCGTATCCACATAGAAACCCAAAAATTCTGGTTCTTCACCTGTAACACACATTTTATTTATGTATTAAAGATTTATATTATCATCACTGTGAATGCTGAAAAAAAAAAACCATAACGTTAACTGTTTTTTTTAATGCAATGGAAAAAGCCACTCTGCCCGTGGATTTTAATAAAAAACTTACTCGATAATTTAATTTCTTGACACAGAGAAGATTTACGTTTCTTATCTTTCTTTTTGCTCACATTAAGGTCCGATTCCTCCAGAGGTTGTGATGCGTCATCTGAAATAATTATTTATTTATTTATTTTATTTATTTATTTATATTTTTAAGGGAAACTAACAGCTGTGTGTAAAATGTGGTTACAGGATACAGTATTATTATAAAAAATGAATGTTGCTATTAATAAGTTCCCACAAGTGAAAAAATCACATAAATACATATTAATTTCTTACTTAGTTTACGTTTCTACATAGGTACAAGTGCTTTTATAAATATTTTAATAATTTATTATTATTTTAATTGAGAGTTTTGCGTTTTCGTGGTATTTAATATTTTTCCACGATTAAAATATCTTAAATTTAATTTAATTTTAAGTCCATATGTCCAGTATGTATACATTTTTTGATTGAAACGATTACAAACTTTTGCTTTCTAAATTTAATAAGATAGGTAACTACTTAAAGTATGAATTTACGCAGACTTAGACCTTACCAATTAATTCTGTTGGCTGCTGTTCTGGCTGACATACAGATGATTTGCGTTCCTTATTTTTGCTTATATTTAAAATAGATACTTCCTTAGGTTCAATTGGTGTATCTGAAAATTATACATAAATGTATGTCTAGCTTCATTTTACATATGAATCACAAACTAAAGTATTGTAAACTATGGACATATAATTTAAAAAGCACTGTTTATGCAATGTATGTATTGTTTTTACTTACCTAAGCTTTCTGTTATGTCTGTTTTGCCTTCAGTTCTCTTTAAAGGAATAAACTCATCTTTATCCTTATTGGTTTTGTTTTTGTTATAAGCAGATTCACTATCATTGCTGTCTTCAGGAAATAATAATCGCATATCAATCGAATCAGATGAATCTTCTTCAGCATTAGTTATTGGTTTAGTTGATGTTGTTGTATCTTGAGTTTCAATCGCTGCAGAGTCTACAACATCTTTACTGACTTTAGTTTTCCTTGATTTTTTAGTTAGTGTTAAATTGAGTTGATCAACTATTGCCGCATTTGACTTTGATTTAGTTTTTTTGTTCAAGTTCAAAGACGTATCCCACAATATTGCCCGTTTATTCTTTACATCATTGTTCAGGTCACTGAGCATAGAATCGTAGTTTTGAATGATTTCCGCACTGTCACTACTAGAAGACGAATCATCATTGTCTGCCATAGTTGAGTGTAAAGGATCTGATGTTTCATTATTTTTCATAAATATAACATCATTTTCATCAACATTTACCTTTTCAACTTCTTCTCTATTGGTGATAAGTACTGTAGAGATATCAAGATCTTTTTGTGGTGTTTTCGGCTCTTGTTTTGGCTGAAGCAATAGAGGATCATTCTTATCCAAAATACTGTTATTATTGACAGATATTTCGTTTTCACTTATTATGCTATCATTATCCATTGATTCTGACAAGCGTTTAGTTTTCTTTTTCTTTCTAGATACTGATTTATCATATTCTGATTTGGTACTCAAATCCCGACTTGAATCAATTCTTGGCCGACTATTTGTTCGTGAGTCTTCAGTGGTATCTTCATTATCGGAATCTAAAAGTGTTGAGTCTAGACGCATTCGGTTATTTTTCTTGGGCTTGGGAGTTTTTGATTTTGAGTTGTCGTCCGAATCGTTAATTTTATGACGCGCTTCGTACATTTCTTTCGATGCTTTTTTTTGTTCTTTTTCTTTGCGTTTATTGAATTTATTTTTCGATTTGGCGCTCATAGTAAGTTCATTATCACTTAAAGAGAGATCATCACCAGAACCACTTAACAACTCATTATCTTCTTCATCAGAGCTAACTATAAACGAGTCCTTTTCATAATCTGAGTCATTTGATATATCTTCCTCTGAATCTAATGTTTCACCCTTTTCCTTTATTTCATTCTCCTCCTCATATTGTCTTTCATCTTCGTCTTGACTATCACCAGATTCATAGTCATCACTTGCTTCTTCAGCTTCATCATCAAACATTGCACTTTTTTCTTTTGGGTCACCTTCATCTGAATTTGAACTGTCTTCATCTGAATCAGAGTTTTTAGTGCCATTGGAATTATTTTTCTGAGATACATTCATAATTTCTTTGACATCTTTACTTTCCTGGGAATTAATTATTGATGAATTCATTGGGAGTCCTAATTTTTTATTTAGTTTTTGTTGGATAGGAGTACTTGTTGAATAGTTTTGTGATTGAGTTTTTAGATTATCTTTATCTGGTATCATGACTAAGTTTGAACCATCATCAATAGCGACTTTTGGAGATTTGGATATTAATTCATTAGATGATAAATCCTTTATTTGTGACAGTATAAGAGTACTTTTATTTTCATTTCCGCTCGCTTCTAGGTTTTGCGACTCCGAAATTGACTTTGAAGATTTCATGATTGATTCATTATAGCTTTTATTTGCACTAGTTTCATTTTCTTGTAGAGAATTATTTAGTGAAGATTTGTGTTTTGAGTTCAAACTTTTGTTCTGAAAATCCGGTATTGATATATTTTGTGGCATAGTTTCGTCAATATCCATTGGTTCACAGGTATCATTATGTGTTGAAGGCGTAGCTTCATTAACTATTTGGTGTTCTATAATTGGGACACATTGATCTTCATCAGAAACTTTTTCTATATTAGGCTTTTCAGTGCTACCTGTATTCGAATCTGAGTCTTCTATATACACCAATGCCTGAATATGGCCACTGGGTGTCTCTTCAAATAGTTTTTCAGACATTTCGGAATAATTTTTTTCTTGTGAATTCAAAGTTTTGTTTTCTTTATTACTTTCATTACTATGATTTAATTTCTTTACTGTTCCTGTAATCGATTTGAATGGATCTTCAGAAGTAGTAATATTATTGAAGGTTTGTTCAATGCTACTTTCAGATTCTTTAACCTTTTTTGAGGTGTTTAAGAATGAAGCTACTATTTCATTTGTATTTTCTTTTAATTGTTCAGTTGAAGTTTCAGTATTGTTGCCATCTCCTGATGTGGTTGTGAGACAGACAGATTTATTTTTAATCCTATTTTTTTTCTTAGATATTTCAGTATCACTATAAAAACTGCCATCACTCGAAGAACCCTGAGTAATAGTTGTCCAAGACTTAGTTCTATGTCTTTTGTTGTTTGAATTATTTATAACCTCTACTGATGATAAGCTTCTATTCATAAAACTGTGATCTGTTTTCTTCGGTTTGGTATCTAATTCTTTGATCAAATTATAACTGGTTATTGATAGATTAGGTTCTTGAACACTTTTTTGTTCAGGTGTATCTGCTTGGTCAACTTCAATAGGTAGAGACATGGTAAAAAGTAATTCATTGGATTCATCTACTTCTAGAGGTTTAGTTTCACCTTTGTTGATTGATGAGTTTAGTGTTACATTTTTATCAATTTCATCAGGCTTAGAAGACCGGCTCTTTTTTTCATTATTTTTCTTTAATCGAGGACTCCTTCTAGTTGGTGTCTCAGTACTTGAATCATCAGAATCCTTAGTTTCTTTTACATTGTTCTCAACTTCCTCAGCAATCACTTCTGTAGTTGGAGATATTTTGTTGCTTGCTATTGCATCAGCTGTAAATAATGATAGCACTGTATAAATTACATGTAGTTAATATAGAAACAGATAATTTTTTAGGGCTACTCTAACCTTTGTCTAGACTAGATGTGGAATCTTTTCTGGTTCTTCTAGTTTGTCTTGCAGGTGTAATAGGACCTTCATTATCACTTCCTGGAAGAAATATAACAAAAGATTATTAATCTCCATATAAATAATCATATGGTTACATATGGGTAGCACTAAGGCAGAAAAACAATAACTTTTTTTTCAAAGTACTGTAATTTTCATAATAATAATAATTATCTTTTCTCTTCATAATATTAGTTTAGATATAAATACATATAACATAACACATACCTGCTTGAGATATTCTGCGAGCAGCTCTCTTAGCCCTAGGTGAGTCAAAATTCTGTGGAGTGTCAGAGACAATACTGGTATTAGACCTAATCCTAGCGCTGCGCCTGGATGGTGTCACTGGTTTATCTTCAACAACATCAACAATTTCTCGGGCTATGGACTTTCTTGTTGAACGTTTTGGTACATTTTCTGGAACTATAAAGAAAAATGACTTATATTATAATTAGTTTTTGTGAATTAATTTTAGTGTAGTTACTTTACAAGAGGGGTGATGACTAAAAAAAAAAAAATTTGTCCGTCAGTTAGATTACCAAAAATATTGGACACATGTTTTTTCTTTAGTTCTGAAAACAAAAAATAACAAAGATACAGTGCGTATAAATATCGCGTGACGTCACGTTTTAGTACACTTTTTACAGAGAAGTGACGTCACAAACCCCCACTCCTGAACTTTGATGCCACCTACCTTTGTAAGTTTTTATTGATTTGATAAAATAAAAAATATGTGTCCAATATTTTTTGATAACCTAACTGACGGACTAAATAGAATTAATAATTTTTTACCCAGTCATCATCCCTATTGTATTTATTTACTGAATACGAAAGCAAAAAGTGATATTAGAAGACAACCAGATAAATGCTATCCTTCATAAATGCATATAGCTTGTCATACAATTACAACGTCTAAGCATTAAAATGTAATAATAATAAATTTGATTGCACTCTATGGAAATGAAAAAACATTATTTGTATAAGGAAGGATCCTGTCGTCCTAGATGACAGTCCCCCTCTTAGGGAATACAGGCATGAGCTTACACTAAGAGAAATAAAAAGTTAAAACTGCACGGCATAGTGTACAAAAAAAAACGTAATTTAAGGCAATGATAGCTCAGTGGTAGTGACGTCAGTGCAGAGACGAAAGTCGCGGTTTCAAACCATACAATGAGCTTAAGCTTTCGTTAAAGGAAAATATCGTGAGAAAACCTGGCCGGCTACCACCCACAAGTTGAAAATATGTCGCTAAGCACCTTCCGGTGCGTTTTCCGACAGCTGCACTTAAGAGCAAATACCCTTCTAGGCTTTGTGTGCTTACCACCATTGGCCATATCATCACTAACAAAGATAAAAGATTTTTTTTTATGTCATACATATAAGATTTTTATTTGCAAGATATTTACTTAATATTTTGACACAAGTACTCATTGACCCATGATCATGAAATCTGGCAATAAGCAAAGCACTACAAGTAAAGGAAAAAATTTGGAAATTTATGCAAAACAAATGGCCACATTGTTTTATTGCATTGAGTTTGATTTTTTTTTACAGCTCCAAGGGATCATAATTTTGATATTGAATCAATTAGATACTTGATTCAATATTACACATACCTAAGTGGGTCTTCACATACAAGCAATCAGACAATGAAGTGATCCTATAAGTGTTCCTTTGAGGTATGCAACCCTAATAATTTAAAATGTGTAATATACTCATATGTATTAATGTGTTTATGGGTTGAAGTGTGTGGCAGTAGGAAAGATCCTGTTTTAGTGTCATATGAATGTAATAATGAACAGGTTTTCAGCATTACTTAAAATATTACTTGTGCATAAATTTACATGTCAGGTAAAAGTTACTATTATTAACCTAGAATGTAAAGAACTGTAGGAACAGTCAATATCTTACCATGTTCATCAATTAACTCAAGCTGTGGTTTTGCAGCCAGTCTCCCACCTCTTTTCTTGGTTGGAGTGGAAGGTGTACTGGGTGACTTAACATCTTCAGCTTCTACTGACAGCCTGCGTCTCAGTCGGGTTAGTTTAACTAGAATTTTAAATTAATTCCGTTTATATAACATAATTATGATTATTTTTTCAATGTTCAAGTGGTTTAGACCACTATTTCAAACACAACATATTGGGAAGGAATACTTTGACTCAAATAATTATTATATTAGTAATTTATTATGACTTAATGAGTATCTTCAATGTGTCCTGTTCATAAGCATTGTATGCTAGTGGTTAAGTTTTATCTAATAATGTAGTTTTTAATAATAATATCCTCAATGATTAAAAAAAACAAGTGTCTTATCATAATGAGATAGTATTAGCCTTGTATTTTAAATTATTTTTATTCCTATAGATATTTAGTTTTTAAAATCAAATAGGAGTATTTTTTCTTTTAACTAAAAACAAAGTCTAAGTTCTTTTAAATCATATTCATAGCCAACATAAGTTATAGATTTAGAAGTGGAACAAGGCATACTTTTAATATAACTTTAAAATTGTTGGTTTAGAATTGAATTATTTACCTAATATAAAGGGGAAAAATTGCGTAAGAAAAATTTAATACTTGTTTGATAGACCTGACGCCATGCGGTATAGAGATTTTTGGCTTCAGAAGCAATTCCTAGGAAAACGGAAGAATATGTTCGAAATCAATCATATGATAGCTAGTTTGTAAAATTATATCGAAAATAGAAGGCAAACTGAAGTGTAGAAGCAGTCGTTGATTTCTTATTAAGAAATTAGCGACTCGTGTGTTTCTATACTTTCCCATATTGATTAAAAAGCTTCAATATACCTGTGGGACCACCGCCTTCTTCCATGACTTAGATATGAACTAGTATCACACAATATTCTGCTTCAAATTTGTCAACACGTGTAGCTAACCGATTTAAAATCGCACTTTTCAAGGCACTCCGTAAAACAGCTGTTGGGACGCGACGAACTGTCAAATCAAATTCGACGCATAATTTGGTGAGTATGGCAACACACAAAGCCGTTTCCGCTTTTAGGAAGAAAATATTCTTTGCTCTATGGTTTTTGCTTTTTCAGGAGGGTATTTTGGCTGGGTGAAAGGTGGCTGACCAAACAACATAATTGTTAGTCTCTAATTTGTGTGACTGACTCGTGGTTCCTACAAAAAGTTCATAGTACATACAGAATATTTCGTGACAGTTTGGATGAAATGTTTTATTTAGTCTATGTTAAGATATTATTTTATGTTATGGATCGGACTTTTAAGGGCATCGATTACGTAGTTCAAAAATAACTAGAAGTACCTAAAGTCCATGTTCACCCACTAGAAAACGGTGCGATAAATAATAATCGGGCGTTTTTTTAGTAACATTAACATGAAATGTCAGTAATATACCTTGGAGGAATGTGTTGATGATTTCTTTTGATATTAATCAGTAAATATACTACCATTCTTGTCGCAAATAACATGTTTATAACTTACGACCTATAACTGAGCTGAAATTTGCAAAAAACGTGATATAATTTGAATTTCGCGCTTCAACCGAAGGTATTATCGTCGATGCGCGTTACATATTGTATTGCCCGCTAAAAAAAGGTAAATAAGTACAGTAGCACCCTCCATTTCCACAATGGGTCTCTTTCTGAATAGCGATTAAGGGTAAACCTTCGGTTGGAGCGTTAAATTCAAATTTTATCACGTTTTTTGCTAATTGCAGCTCAGTTATGGGTCGTAAGTTATCAACATGCTATTTGCGACAAGAATGGTAGAATATTTACTGAATAATAATAAAAGAAATCATCAATATATTCCTCTAAGGTATATATTACTGACATATAGGTACGACTACATGTATTATGTAGGTACATAAAAAATTAAAATTATTTTTCACTAGGTTATATCTATAGGCCTGTGTTGACGGTCAACTTTGACCACAATCTCACCGTGGTCAGTGATGATGTGGCCGATGGTGGGAAGCGCACAAAGCCTAGAAGGGAATTGGGTCTCAAGTTGACGGTGGTAGCCATCAGGCGGGCATCACTGCGGCACCTTATGCGGTTGTAATAGGCGCTAATTTGCAACAAAAATGTGTAGCTTGATCTGTGGCCGTGTGTACTACAAAGTAGGTAGGTACGTACCAGAACCTACCAAAAATATTAAATAAAAATATTAGTAATAAAATTAACAATAACCAATAGTTCCTATTCCTTAGGATAATACATGGTCATTTAATTTGGTACCTATTTATTTTGTTATTAACCAAAGAAATTAAAGTACCTACCTAGTTTCTTATATACCTGCCTACTTTAAATTTCTTTAGCAAAATCTATGCGGGCTATTCTAATTTTAGGCGGGTTTCTTGAAAGAGATAAGAGTTCCATTTTAAAAATACAAATAAATGCGTCATAGTTTCAAGATATTCAAGTTTTCAATATAGGTTCCACCATTCGGTACTTTTTCAGAAGTGACAGCAAATAGCAGCAAACTCCGCCCCGCGTTAGGGTTAAGTGGGTCCGCACTTAAAAAGACATCAAGGGTACAGAAATGGCATTATATTTTCCTGATGACCCTCTTCAGAAATTACGTTGAACGATGTTAACCTCATTTTTCTCTAGGGGATGTCTGTCTCGAACAACCCGAGAGCATCTATAGAATAGAGATTTGATAATAAGTATTCCATCGATTATACATAGGTATCGCAGAATTTTATGCCACATATACCTAATTAAGTATAGCATAACCAAGCATAACTATGTTTAGTTGTCTAAGGATATTTATCTAGCTTTCCGCCCTTTTCACCCGAAATCCCCTATTTTAGTCCCTCGGGATTGTATTTTCAAAAAAATATTTCTTTGGTTACTTACGATAGCGGTTTGAGCTGTTTGTTGATAAATCAGTTTATAATATTAGTGCAGACTACCTACTTTGTAAAATAAATACCTATCATCTACTTGTGTATGATTAATAGGTTTTACTTTGCCAGAACTGTAAAAATTGTGTGAAAATAATTTGAAGTAGGTATTTAAATAAATATTGTCGGTTTGTACCTATCGAAAAAGTACCTAAATAGGATTTCATTTCTCTACGTGCCCAAAATACTTGAAAGGTATTTGGTAAGTAAATTCAAACAAAAATATGTCTCTAGTGGAAAACAGAAGTTTTTCGCAGACAAAGCGGTACGGTATTGATGACAATAGGAGGGTACAGTGCCGCATGTCGGGTGCGCCGAGATCAAGCATTTTCATAGAACAAAACCGGACCGTAAGTTTTGTCCTCTCAACTCGACCACGATACGGGCAATTGAATGGGTTTTATTGTAAGAACTTTATTTATTCAAATTTTGGCCTCATTTGAATAGAGCGTGGAAGATATTTATGTAATAGGTAGGTAATTACCTACCTATGGGCATCTTTACATAGTTTAAAATGAAGTCGCTTCCGCTGTCTATTCGCTTAGATCTTTTAAACTACTCATCGGATTTGAATGCAGTTTTCAACAATAGATAGAGTGATTCAAGAGGAAGGTTTATTAGTATAATACATGTATATTATAGTACAGAAAAGCCGTGTGAAGCCGGCGCAGGTCGTTAGTATAATACAAGTTAAAGCACAAATTAAATGTAGACTGGTTAATTTCATAATTAAGTTATATCAAAAAGTGTTAGGTAAGTAAGTACTTACTATTGTCATACTACTCAACTCAAAATAAGTAGGTATTTAATAGATATGGATGAAAGACTTAGCAATTACACGCACCATATCGGGCCTGAAAGAAACTAGAGGTGTATAGGATCACAACACAAAATATAGTTTATAGCGGCCCATCGACTTCCATCAACTGATTACCTAGGTAATCCGTTTTCCATCAGGTTACATATAACACGAAGTCCTTGCAATTCCGTTTTATTGGCTCTTAAAACCGTCGATTTCATTGTTATCATCTCTTCGCCTTCGGGCAATGTTATTACTTCAGGATATTACATCGATACCCTTCAATCACTAAATTTTCAATAGCTGAAAAAACCTTTTATGTTATAAAAGATAGCTAGTAAAAGTTACCAGTTAATTTTACTCTATTTTTAAGATCTGTGTAATGTTATAGTACATCCATGCGCTTTCAGCCTACCATTTTCCATCAGGTGCCTGCTTGTCAAGCTAATATTGATATACAGGGATTATTTTTTATGTGGGCGTGGTAGGCCAAATCCTTAAGTATAGGGAATAGCGAAAAATGCTGAAAGGAGTCTCAGGGCCGATTTTGATAAAAATTAAAACTTTATACTTGGATTTTCAAAAATAATTATTTGCCTTGTCGGGAATCGAACTCATTGATTTTGAAAAAAAAAACACAGGCTGTATTATTGCTCCATCTCATAGTATCGCGTATAACGATCAATTTCTGCGAAGTAATGTTATATGGCAAAATAAAGGAAAGGTCAAATTTTTAAGAAAATGCTGTTTACTTTTCATACTTTTAAAGAAGTAGGTACATACTCTTACCTTAATACATTTTTCAAAATGACACCAATTGTTTAAAATACATAAACTTATGATAAAGAACGCACTAAATCTTTGAGGTGTCGAGTCTGCTTATGTATTGACAACAATGGGCATCATTTTGAACATTTGATTAGTAAAGTTTAATGAACGTAACAAAAATAAAATAGTGTTTTCGTAGGATAAATATTTTTCCATAAATTTTCCATATAGCATTATTTCCCAGAAATTGATTAAAATTTATCATTATAAGCGACACTATGATATCGAGCAATAATACAGGCTGTTTTTTTTTCAAAACCATTGGGTTCGATTACCGGCAAGGCAATTTTTTTTTTGAAAATCCAAGTATACAGTTTTAGTTTTTATCAAAATCGGCCCCGAGACTCCTTTCAGCATTTTTCGCTATTCCTAATACTTTAGGATTTGGTCTGCCACGCCCACTTAAAAAAATCATTCTGTATAGATACAAAAAAATATTATTCATATCACTTGCGTAGATATTTGACAGAATTAGTAGGTATGTAAGTCGACTTGCAATTAACAATGGGATGTAATTTTCATGTGGAAAGTAGCTGTATAGAAGCACTAGCAGGATGAGTATAGCATGTCGCGCTTTGGGACGGGCGGGACTCACTCGCCCATGAAATTGCACCGCCGAGTCCCGCTTAAATGACGTGATAATTTACAAGTGTGTTCATCCACACTTATGTCGTCCTGGTAAAAGCGAAACTTTCATATTAATTTAAATTGCGGTAATTTACGTGAACATAATTCTAATATCACGCGCTATAATTAAGATTTATGTACCTAATACCTACGTAAGTTATAATCTATTATTTCTCAATCAATTCAGCCTATCGCAGTCCACTGCTGGACATAGGCCTCTCCCAGGCTGCGCCACAACACCCTGTCCTCCGCTTTCCGCATCCAGTCTGTCCCAGCCGTCTTCTTTAGGTCGTCGGTCCACCTAGCTGGGGGGCGACCCACACTACGCTTGCCGGTGCGTGGTCTCCACTCCACTATTCTTTCTAATACTAATTTAATAATTTTGTTTTACTAATTATCTTAACATTAATTTTAATTAACTATCTACTAATGCATGTTAAGCTGGCTGTCAAGTTTTATAATACCTAATCGTTAATGATGCATAATCAACTCTCTCTTCCTACTTAGGTAGGTACCATAAAGCGATGGTAATGAAGACAAGTGTTGTACTCTGGGTACGGTGTGTATTCCATATAAATCTTTCGGAGGATTATATTTAAGCGTTTTATACCTACCTCGCATGCTACCTTAAATAGTCAGCCTACGAGCCGTCCTTTGTCTGATTTTACCGTAGTTAGGTTCGAAAGGAATTATAACTTAAATAACCATGCGAGGTAAGATACATAGTCAGTTTGTGCAATGTAATGTTTTAATTTTCTAATCTGAAAAAAAAATCAAATTCAAAGTAGAAACCTAAACTATGTAGGTTCTTATGTGGCGTCAAAATATTTTCCTCACACAATTTTTTTCGCTTGAACTCATTATGTCAAATGTAATTAACAAAAATAATCGTGATTCCAGAATGCTAAACACGACACAGGTCAGGTACCTAATATGGATTTTCATAGTTACTTAGCCGGCCGCTCCTCGTATGTATTTGACCGAGATATGACTAGAACTACAGCTATTTCGATTTATCTCAAAGTAGATGGTCAAAATTATGGTCGAATTTCCAAGTATTTTAATTAACCGATTTCAAAAAGTTGACAATTCGTCGGAATCATTTTTCCTCGTCATACCACACGCAAACCCATGAAAAATAAGGACTCAGTTTTGTTGAACAGATGCATCATAGAGCTCTATTAAAGTGCTCTATTTCTCAACAGTGCAGAGGGACATTTGCCAACACACATGTCATAGATTAGCATTAGGTAGTTGAGTAATAAGTTTGCAGTGTTAGTACAAACTGTCACTTGTCTAGGTTAAGAGTAGGTAACTTTCATAGGTACTTGCGCTTATCCGAGCGGTGCGGAAGGAAACTAGCTCGACATAGCAACACTATACATAGCTTTATAGCTATGTAGGCATGTTACTGATGTTGATAATGTTCGTATATTATGTAATTTCTCATAGCAATTTTCATCAGCTACATTTACACTTCTATACTAATATAATAAAAAGGTAAAGTTTGTAAATTTTTACGTTTCGGATGTATTGTTATTTACTATTCAGAACTAGGTACCTACCTACTGATAAAATTCTAAAAAATATTTCATCAATAGAAAGCTACATTATCCCTGAGTGCTACATTATCCCTGAGTGCTACTTATAGGCTATATGTGTCAGGAAGGCGGGTGAAACCGCGGGGGACAGCTAGTCATTTAAAAAAATAAATCACGGGACAACTGCGGGGTGGATATTCTAAATAATAAGCTTCATGAGTCGCATTGAAATAGCATGTACTTACGTCGCTTTGACAAAAATAATGGTTGCATATAAATTTACCCTCATCCTGTCACGATGAGTAGGTATATTGTGCAAGGAGACGCCTCACAGTGGAACGAATGTATGGGAGAGGTTGGACATAGGCAATTCCGAAAAAAAAGTCGAATTTTGAAAAACTAATAATGCCATCGTTTTTAATTATCAAATGCCTTAAAAACTTGTTCTGACAAATTTCTTTCTATCTCTCGTATTTCAGGAGTTATTCGATTAAATGAGAAATTTTACTATGAAAATGACTGTATCGATCTCTCTGCTGCCTGATTCCGGCCTTGTTTCAAGTTTTGGTCTTTACTATCATAATACGCATAGCAAAAGCTACATTTACTCCGAAGACTCATGGTGCGCCAAACTTGCACCTTCTGACTTATTGTTGATGTATTTTTTTACTGAATTGAGCTCTTTGCCTCCTGAATCTGGTGCTGATTTAAGTTGTGGTATTTACTATCATAATACACATACCAAGACCTGTATTTAGTGCTAACACACATGGTGCGCCAAACATGCACCTTCTGATATATAGGGTGATGTATGTTTTTACTGAGTCGAGCTCTTTGCCTCTTGAATGTGGTCCTGTTTTAAGTTGTGGTCTTTACTATCACAATACACATACCAAGAGCTGCATTTAGTGCGCCAAACATGCACCTTCTGATATACAGGGTGAATTTTTTAAGTGGGCGTGGTAGACCCAATCCTAAAGTATAGGGAATAGAGAAAAATGCTGAAAGGAGTCTCGGGGCCGATTTTGAAAAAAACTAAAACTGTATACTTGGATTTTCAAAAATATTATTCGCCTTGCCGGGAATCGAACTCATTAATTTTGAAAAAAAAACACAGCCTGTATTATTGCTCCATATCATAGTATCGCTTATAATGATCAATTTCTGCGAAGTAAAGTTATATGGCAAAATAAAGGAAAGGTCAATTTTTTAAGAAAATACTGTTTACTTGATACATTATTCAAAATGAAATATAAGAAAAATATTTTTCCATTAATTTTCAATATAACATTACTTCCCAGAAATTGATCATTATAAGAGACACTATGATATGGAGTAATAATACAGGCTGTTTTTTTTTCAAAATTAATGAGTTCGATTCCCGGCAAGGCAAATAATATTTTTGAAAATCCAAGTATACAGTTTTAGTTTTTATCAAAATCGGCCCCGAGACTCCTTTCAGCATTTTTCTCTATTCCCTATACTTTAGGATTGGGTCTACCACGCCCACTTAAAAAATTCACCCTGTATATCAGAAGGTGCATGTTTGGCGCACTAAATGCAGCTCTTGGTATGTGTATTGTGATAGTAAAGACCACAACTTAAAACAGGACCACATTCAAGAGGCAAAGAGCTCGACTCAGTAAAAACATACACCACCCTATATATCAGAAGGTGCATGTTTGGCGCACCATGTGTGTTAGCACTAAATGCAGGTCTTGGTGTGTGTATTATGATAGTAAATACCACAACTTAAATCAGCACCAGATTCAGGAGGCAAAGAGCTCAATTCAGTAAAAAAATACATCAACAATAAGTCAGAAGGTGCAAGTTTGGCGCACCATGTGTCTTCGGAGTAAATGTAGCTTTTGCTATGCGTATTATGATAGTAAATACCAAAACTTGAAACAAGGCCGGAATCAGGCAGCAGAGAGATCGATACAGTCATTTTCATAGTAAAATTTCTCATTTAATCGAATAACTCCTGAAATACGAGAGATAGAAAGAAATTTGTCAGAACAAGTTTTGAAGGCATTTGATAATTAAAAACGATGGCATTATTAGTTTTTCAAAATTCGACTTTTTTTTTTTCGGAAATGCCTATGTCCAACCTCTCCCATACATTCGTTCCACTGTGCGCCTGCTCTACTATACGCAAAGCCTTATTTATTTTCTAATATTTGTTTACTCTGCTAGATCAATTCGAATAAGTGCTTGAGTGGACTGAGGATCTTGTGAGGGTCGCGGGAATCCGCTGGATGCGGGTAGCGATAGACCGGAGATCCTCGGGGTAGGCCTTTGTCCAACAGTGGACGTCTTTCGGCTGACATGATGAAGTGCTTGTGAATGAGATGTAAGATTACTTTTCCTTCTTGAGTACCAAATTACATGTCAATATTTATCCCTGTGCCCTACGCATGAAACACTTGTGTATACCTACGTATCGTCTAACAAAACTAGTTTAGCTAATTATTACTCTGAAACTCGAATTAAAAAAAAATGCTATTTCATACAAAGGTTTAATACTTACTGTACCAAAATGTAAAGAAAATCTATCTTTTTTTTCATTATGTAAATCATTTCTGTGAAAAATTATGTCCGTTATATACCTATGAAATATAATTTAAATGAAAAAAAAAAAACTATATTACTCTTTATTATTATGTGGAGGTACGGTAACTACCAATAATATTGACATTATGAACATACTAACTACCTATTTGAAAATTGTTTTAAAAAATAATTGATTAACTTATTTTAAAAAGATGAGGAATGACGCTTACTTATTACATAATCTGTAATGAGGCTAAACTTTGCATGTGTTAATTTATTTTTAATTTTGTTGCAACTTAAAACCGGTTAAAAACAAAACAGGCAATAAATAATAGAATATATATTTAAAAAAACATGAACAATCACCAATTGAAATTATGGCGATCCCGAGCGAATGATGTCAGAATTTATGAGCGAGCTCTCGGCCTAGCGTAGCACCCGCGATTTTTTCTTGCAGCCTTCTGATTTATAACCTTGTTATTTGGTTTTCATAATGGATTTTTGATAGGTTTTTTATCCGTATCTATGGAACAGTCTTTTGGAACTTTTAAAAAGAGAAAATGCTTTTTACTCTTCCAATGTAACGCAAGAAATATTTCATAAAATTCGAAATTCAGTCCACATTAAGCAACTTGTATGTTCTTCTCTAATAACAGCTAAAGTAATCAGTAACTTTGTATTGAATTGCAGAGCAAATAGGTTGCATTCTGGGAAATGACTTTATTAACAGATCGGCACGTTCGAGTATGTGGGTAAGTCCGAGAAATGTGTGAGAGGAACAACGATATCAGTTATGTATCTATGTAACATATAAGGTAACGAAAAATTTTGGGGATACCTTCTAACAGCTTTTTCGCGAACTGGTGGCTTTTGGGTCATTACAAAAGTCTTGCTAATTCTACAGTGAGCCATCAGCTAGCCAGTAATTTCACTGTTTCACGAGTGTTATCAACTTATACCTAAACTAACGCTCATTTGAGGAAACACCAGTGACATTGGCAGTGACAACCAGGAGGCTTACCATCAACTTTTAGATAGCCATTCAGTTCCGATGCAATCCAGTCTAGGTACCTAAACAGGTCTGCTAAAATTCGTACCATGAAGCTCATAAAAAAGAATCGCGTTTGGTCGGAATGAATGAACGATATTGTCTCTGATCCGGGTTTTGCTAGAAAGTGAAGATGCTATACGTAATTACATAAGTCTGTCTCTTTTACTCTGAGTCAATGCGATACGTTTAAAAACCTAAATGTGTGATTTTGCGGTAAGTTACGGTTATTTTTAAATGCTATTTACGAAAAAATAAAACTAAATAACGTCTCAAAGTATCAAATGATATTCTTTTAAATAATTCTAGCAATCAATGAATTACTGTGCATAACATTAAATAACAAATAAGAATGTTGACTTATCTTAAAAAATATTACTACCACGATATTTTAGAACGGAAAACTTGCGATCGGATACATGCACTTGTCGTATAAAAAGTATACACGTTTTGACTTTTGTGTCATAATTTTCTTAAAGTATTATGGATTATTGAGTGATTATAATTTAGAGAAAAATATTCTCAATAGTACCTATGTATATATTAAATACCTAACGGTATCATACTTGGAACTATTTAAGTATTTCTTTAGACTCGTATATACATTTTAGATCTTAAATTGCAGCAATGTATCCAAATAGTTAACAGTGACACACACATACAAATGGCAAAGCGGTAAAGAAAGTTTCAAATTTAATCTAGAAAGTAAGATGTAACTTATCGTAGAATGATAGGTACTTTGATTTGGCAAGTACCTACCTATAATATACAATATTTACAACAAATATACAAACTATATATAAAAAAAATCCTCGAGGCGGCCGCTGCTGCCAATCAACGGCAAGGTTCCCAGAAGGCTGGCAGCGTTCCCTCTTTGTATGGCCAAGCTAACGCGTTGGCGGAAAAAGCTCCCCGCCCGCCGGTCCCCTGTGACCTCAATTAATTTTGAAGATAATGTTCGAGAAAATCGGCGAGCCTCGAACCCCCAAGGACTCATGGTCTCGACCGCAAAAGGCAAAAAAAAATTATTTGGGCCAATAGAAGCGTATTTTTTGGATTTGGAATTTTCCGCACCAGCCGCAGCCGCTCCTGCAACTCTACATGCCGCTGGCAAGTGAGATGGCGCAAGTGTATCAACAAATGTGGCATCCCACACCAACGACTTACCGACAACTTATCTAATTTCGCGTTATTCTTTATTATATACTAGCGACCCGCCCCAGCTCGCACGGTTTTTCTCGGCTTTTCTGTAGTATATTATGCATGTATTATACATATAAACGTTCCTCTTGAATCACTATCTATTAAAAAAAACCGCATCAAAATCCGTTGCGTAGTTTAAAAAATCTAAGCATACATAGGGATAGACAGACAGGAAGCGACTTTGTTTTATACTATGTAGTGATAGTGAATCAAAAGTTATATTTGTTTGCTCTTGACATCATTGGAAGAATCAACAACGGTCAAATGAAAGAGCATTTATTTAGAAATTGGAAATATAAATTAAATTCAAACAATGGTGTTAGTAATTTTGTTTAATAACATAATATTTTCACGTTACAAACTTTGTACGTAGCTGCAAAATTGTATTACCTATGTCTCTAAGTATATTTTACCTTTTCCACGTATACAAAAAAAATTACTCTATAACAGGCAGGGAGGCAGGCAGCTTGTCCAGGCACAAATATTTATAATCTTGAGTTGTTCTCAGAGAGCGTAGGACAAGCCTCTTTGCAAAATTTATTCACTTTATTCTACGGAGTCTGATCGCGCACACTTGCTAGCTGTCTCCTATATGGCTGTCTCTGAACGGGACTCGAGCAAGGACTCAGGTCCACTGGTTGCAAGTCATTCTATCCACAAATATCGGGCGGGACTATGTTAGATGTTTTTCACTTTCTCGCTTCGAGCCGCGCGACCGTGTAGGTATTCGTCTTCGTCTTGGTTCTAGGATCAATTTATCCTCATCGCTGGTGATCACTTCGGCGAGCTTTGGTACTCTCTAACGTCGGCCGATTCTAAGGCTTGAGGCTTGCTGATTTGCTCGAACACTTAAAAACTTATTGAGGTTTCGGGGGACCGGCGGGCGGGGAGCTTTTTCCGCCAACGTGTTAGCTTGGTTATTCAAAGAGAAAACGCTGCCAGACTTCTGTTCATCGGCAGCAGCAGCGGCCGTCTCGAGGATTTTTTAATATGTAGTTTGTATATTTGTTGTAGGTAAATGTAAATAACTTATTTTTAACATTATGGCACATGATTTAATAAATCAAAATACCTGAAACTATGTATTATTATCAGTTTTTACAATTTAAATTAGAAAGCAATTCAGTTTTGACAAGAAAATAGTAACTTTTTTTGGTTCGCTTATATTGACACTTGAACGGTCCAAAGTAGGTTGACATCTCACCTCATGGTACGAAAAATGAATGAACGAAAAGAGTTTACGTATCAATTGCGAACCAACTAGGATCATAATATTACTGGATCGCTATAATGATGTCATGGTATGAAATAGCGAAGCAACTCAATTTAGGTTTGCATTTGGATCGCAATAAGAGTTGATGGTAAGCCCCAAAATAATAATAAATAGTATGATCAGTGATCGCTTTTAATTCGCTAAAAACGCTCTCGCTGATCGCTAATCTCATAGCTCCAGTTTACACTTGCGCTGTGTAAACTGTTAGATTGGTTCTGTGAGTTAACAGCTACCAAATATATTATGTAGTAGCCTATGCCCCATGTCGCTGGGAGTTCTTGTTTGACTAGTTCAAGTATCATAATGTGATTAGAAGGGTTTACCGACATTGTCCTTCGAAGCTATAATTAAGCATTTAACATTGTTTTTTTTCTAGTTCTATATATGAAAATATAGATACGTTTCACATAACAAGCACCCCAATCCAAAGTGAAGAAACGAGGCTAAAGACGCCTTATCTCTGAAGTTTCTCAGGTTTATGAGAAGTTCACTCTTATGCTTAAATAAAGTGGATAGACTTTCTAATAGATGCGAATGCGACATATATAAGTAAGTATGATTATAATAGCAAAGGCAATAGTCATCAAGGTTAATTCGGGCCCCAATATTTACAAACATTGCTACAAGGGTGCAATTCACCCTTTGATACGAGAAGTTTGCTCATAAATTAAACGCTGAACACCTTCAGCCCTCAGGGTAAATAAGCAGTGGATTAACAAGCTGGTAACATATGTGTATAATGTTTAGCTTAGTTTAACTATGAATCAACTTGCGGTACTTTAATTATTTTTAATGATTTTGTGAATGAGTGTGATATACTTTTTTAAGCTAAGTTTCTTATTCACGTTTAAGATGGGGATCTCTAAAGAAATGACTGCGCCAGCCAATGTAGTATTTGTTTATCGTAATATGGTGTAATATAAACTCTATCGATTAAACGAAATTGTATATTTTACTTCTGTCAGGTGTTTTCTTCTGTTCAACTTCTGTTACTAGATTTTTTAAGGTTTCGAAGTTATTATACAAGGACCCCTAATAGTTTCTTTAGTTATATCCATCTATCCATCTGTATGTATTTCACACCTATTTTACTTGTAAACTATTATAAGGTCTATATCAAATTTGGCATACATGTAGACGGTTATAACGAAGAACAAATAATAATAATTTTCTGGAATTAAATGTTAGGCTATGTATCTCCTAAACGTAAATAGTACACAAATAGTCTACTAGTTTTTTTCAATTCATCAAAAAAAAGCAATGTTTGCACCCTTATTGCGGCGCTTTAAGATAATTAAGGTAAGCTATATGTGTAGGTGCTACTACGTACATACTTTAGGTAAGTAATTAAAATCTTATATATTTCTACCCATACTACTACTTTTCAGTAAACTATTAACCTGACATTAAAATTATTTTTATGTTTTTACGATACGAATGGTGTTGTTCGTATATTTTAAATTCCAAGTGCTGAATGTCAGCTCTCATACGTCTTTTAACCCGTAAAATTTAATATAAACAGTAATAATTACTGAAGCACCTCTCTTTTGGTAGAGCTATAAACTAAATTGGTCATAAAGTCAATATTCCTTTCGTTCTGGGGCATTTGGGTAAAAATAAAAACACTCTTCAAGACTTAAATGAAATAAGCGTGTAGGATAAAAAAAACTCTCATAAACATTAGTTAAATTATTGCATATTTTTCATAATCAAGCAATAAGCTTTTGCTAAATATTTCCTTACAATAAAGCGAGATTAGATGACATACAAATGTCCAGTCTGATTCAGAGTTATTTATAAAATTTTGCTACGGATACTGGAATTCAGGCTGAATATTTAGAATAGCGTTAAACCAGAATATTGCTAATGAGCCAACGCCGACGAAACTGTCAACATAACGTGTGAAGCAAATGCACAAGTTGCTGTACTAGTTTCACTCTACAACCATTTAAAACTACTCATTGCTGATGTAAAATATAACTTTTGAAAGTTTAATGTGATACATTTAAGCATTTTTTTTTACTAATGAGTTTCAGTTTTAACGTACGTTTATTTTTGTTTTGTACACATCAAAAGCCAGAATTAATGAAACTGTAATTTACAGTTGTTATTATTTCTTGTCATTTTTAAAAAGAAATTGAAGAGTTGAAAGTGATAATCGATAATACCAGAACATTATACAAACATAACGAATGAATGTTATTATATTTTACAGAAAGGTAAAAAAACAAAATGACTCTAAATAATATTATAATCGGCTAATAGAGTACTTCCAATAATAGATCTAATCAAACAAAACAGTAGTAGTGAAGGGTAAATAATTATAGGTACCTATGCTTTTTACGTCATTAATGATCAAAACACCGAACCGAAATTCTCGTAGCAAGTGCTACGAATAAGAAAATTCCGTAGCGTTTTAGTCAACGTAAGTTATTTCTCAAATTTTCCTCAATACGCCTTGAATATTTCATTTGATTATCTGTAGTTGCATGTTATGTATTGCTTTTTTACGTGCAATCGTTAGCTAGAAGTTGTAGCTATCCTGGTTAGGTAAAACTGTCTGATGCTACGACACGTAGACATGTGCAGATTTCTTGTTAGTTTCATGCTATACGGATCATCGGATGCTACATTTATTCGATACTCATATCAACAATAGAAATCATTTATGTTCGTTTAATCGACCATTATAGTGAAGTACGGGTATACAATTTAATTTAAATTTAGTATATTCAATTAATTTAATGCATTAATTAAACCGGTAGCATCAGTTTGTAGACGCATCCAAGAACTAGCAAATGAACTCAAATACCGTATGTTCACGTGAGCACGTCACTCGACGACTCAGTGCGAGGGGACGTGAACAAGGTGAGCTAATTACCTATTAATTCGGGAAGTAAAGGGGAGCACTCGAGTAAAGAGCGAATCGTCTGTAAAGTTTCACTAGATAGGAATCGTGATACTAGTTGAAAGAGGAAAAAACCTAAGTATCATTGTTGTAACTTACTTCCATAATTAACATACAAACACCACTTAATTTTAAAAGTCGCTCTAGATAAAGCATGTCCGAATGGTACTTTATTATAGCACTAACTGCATGAAAACTTGTATTTTTTTTAAGTCGGCATGCATTGCGGCGTGCTTGGCAATGTGGTGGTTTCTCTCCTGCAGCCGACAGAGGGCGCGGCCGCCGACAAACCAAACAGAATATAATGGCGCAACGTACATTTTCAGCTTGAATCTTTTTATTTTTTTAGGCACTTGAATCTAGAAAATATTAGCTTTATTAAGTAGTACTCGTATATTGTATGTTTTATACATGTACACACACATTGATAAATTGGCAGGTCATCAAATTATGTCTTCCTCCGATATTGCAATCTAATATCATTGATAGGATAGCCGCGTCAATCGAACCAATATCACTTTTGCACTACACCGATCCGTATTTGAGATTTAACTGGATCGGATTGGCTAAATAGCATTTAGTGGGTCATCAGAGCCACGTCTACTGATTGGAGGGGGATCGAAACTGTTAGAGAACGAATGTAGGTTGCTGTACCTACCTACTTATATAGAAATTATTTAATGTCATCATCAGAAAAGGCGATCTCTTATGCCAGTACTTCACATATTTAGCATATTAGCTAGGTGTAGACTATAAATTTTGTTTCGATATAAGTATTTCTATGAAGCCTGATAGATGTTCTGCCACGGCTTCGAGGGAGTTATAATTATCCACACAAAATTTTAAAACTATACCTTTTTTCTAAAAAACTTAAAAAACTGAAACATGTATGAAACAGCTGCGTTTAATAAAAAAAATCCAGGCGTTGTTTTTAAAATATTTTTTTAAAGTCAGTTTAGTAAGGGACTAACCATTCTCACGACGTAAACCGTCCCTTTTGTTTTTATGATATCCAATACGAAGCCTTAATTTAAAACATAGAGGTACTCGTGAGTTTAGTAGCGTTAAATTTAGTTAAAATTCCGGTCTCAACTTGAGCGAGCATTGGAGGCCACTTAATAAATGAACTTCCTTGTCTTTGCAATTCTAAGGAGACTGGAGCGCTATGGAGGGAAACTCGCGGTACAAGCAGAGGTATTCAACTATTTTAGTTAGGTACTCACTCACTTGTGAAATAGTGCGAAGACAGTTGCATTTCATTTCTCAATGTGTAATTTTCAAGATTATTTAACAAAATTACCTACAACAATTCAATGTTAAAATACTAAACTAAGATATGAATAACAAGAAATAAAATAAGGAAAATTTTACTGAAAGTGAAATTATACGGTAACCCTTATTCATACAATGGTGCTTCTGTTTTTGTTTAAACTAATAAATAAAATTAGGTAGTCACGTCACCTCTCTTTCTTACAAACGTTAATGAAAAAGAATAGGAGATATTTAAAACTGTCAAATCAATTCATGCCATGTCATCTACGGAGAAATAGTCGTGCGTGACCGATCAAGACGGTCTAATTTTGGCAGGACTAAAATGTATTTTATCCCTTTCTTATGTTTTCTGTTAGACAGAGATATAGTGAGATAAAATTAGTTTAGTCTATAAACAACAGAATCAGGGTCAATACTTAACTACATCTATGTATGTGACAGAAGTTAAAATAATTATTCCAAACAAAATAAACCACCCATATAAAGTGACAAATAGTTTATTGCTGTAAAATATAAATCATTTATAAAAGGGTACCATTTTCCATAGCTATGAATACCGGCCACCCCCTTCGATGTGGATGTATGTTAGTTCACTAGTTTAGTGATTTATCGTTTGTTTATAAACGCAGGGCATATCCACTCAATATCATAATAAATGGCCTGTTGGCGATGAGGGATTATCCATTTTGCTGATACCGTTACCCTTAACAAATAATACAGAATTATCCCAACGAAAATAAACGGATTTCGAATTAATTCTGGTATAAAACTAATTATGCTATTTCTTAGTACCTACAGAATGCTACGATACTCGTACGTATGAATTAATGTAATACCGCGAACAAGCAAGTTTTTTTTTATTTGTACTAAAGAGATAAAGTACACATTGGTAGTTATTACAGTAAATTACTCAAGCAAACCTATTTGACATAAGAATTTCTACGATCATTTTGGTAGCTTACCTATTTCTGAAAGTCAAACCAAATTATCTTGTTAAGTAGGAAGGTATACCTACTACCTACTCACTTTTATTTCTAGAGCAGATATTGTTATAAAAGGGTTTATTTATTCATGATCAAAACTTGTTTTTTACTCTTTATTCCTGAATGGAAAATATCTATTACGTTTCGGCCATTAAATTAGATGGGAGCGGCTATTGTAATGCTCCTGCAGAAATTCAGTTAAAATTCCGTTACATTGAATGGCATTGCAGCGGTCTCGGAGACATATTGTAAGTAATGTTCCCTGCATTGTTCTGTGTTCAACATCTCTGTAGCTCGTTCTGTTACATGTGTCCGAGCTTTTACGAGCTCCGCTTTAAATATGGGGCGGTGTTGATAACCGCAAAGTTGACTGTGAAATTGCAACTTGTTCTCTAAGTACATATATTATTAATTTCAAATATGTATGTATTTTCGGCTCTCGTCTATTTTGTATGTAACATGTTTTGTGTTTTGTTTTCTGCAATTGCCAACTGTTTGTTTGCCATAATAAAGAGAATAAGAAATATTAGAAATAATTTACCAGTATAATGTAAACTCTATGTATTACTAATATTATAAATATGTACAGTTTGTTTATTTTGAAGTATAGGGTAATCTTAAGAGTTACTGGTCCGATTCTGTACTCTTGACTAATAAGAAGGCGTTATCTCCTATAGCAACGCGCATGAACCCGCAGGAAACAGCTACTTAAACATATTTTATATCCTCTTTCTACCACAAAAATACCTTTTTAGCACCTACTCTTGGTCATTTTCATTATTGTTGAATTCCCCGCATACGACTCCATATTTTTTTATGCTCAGTTTTAACATGAAATGTCTAACAAAGGAAAAACTTGATTCGAATAAAACAGTGAGCAAGATTAAGGGAGTAATGGAACATAGCTTGGATTGTTACATAGTAGATCTGGAAATTCGCGATAATTTACAAGTTGGCGTGAAATGTACCTTTGGCCTGCCTCGCCTCTCATGCTCTCGGCTTCATTTTGTAGACGAGGGATTATCTGGCTGGCGTGACCTCACCACTCTTTTGCTTCATTCGATACATAATGATGCCGATTTTGCTGCTTGCCAACTAAACTAATTTAGTTTTTCTATATTTTAAAAGCATTTATGAAATGGTGTTAAATTTATCAGATTGCTTGATTTAACGTAATAGTATGTCGCCGGTATTTGTAGGTCATGCATGACTTTTTATCGCTAAATAACTATAGAATAAATCTTATGGCTTTAAATACTGTCATTCGTTTTTCAATAATGTTTGTGATATAAATCATGATAATAATTAGATAAGTTTGTAAACAAAAGAATCGCTACCTATATGCTTTAGTAAAAAAAATACACAATATATTTTACGTACGCTCTGTTATATCCTATGAATATAATTCCAGATTATTGTTAAGATATATTTGAAAGGTATTTTATTTGTCCATCAATGAAAGCAGAATTTCTGCCGTAAATATAAAATGTATACCACAATTTCCCCCCGCAGCTATTGTTGGAAAACATTTGGAATTACTGGCACGTATTTATTTTATGTGAGGTATTTTATTTTAACTTGACGGGTGCTTGACAAGTTTATTCGTACTATAAATAAGTAATAAGATATGAAATATAAAGGCAAACTACTTATTACATTTTCAGAAAACATATTTCTTCAGCTTATGAAAATTGACAGACTCATAAAGACTATTTAAAGGTATATTAAAGTAATTTATCAAGGATAACGTTAACCTAAATAAATAAAAATGTTACCGTATTTTATTTAAATGGAAAAGTTTTAGACGAAAATAAGTATACAGTTTTCAATATTCGATATCAGTTCAATAAAAGCCCGGTGTGTGGGCAGGGGAAATGGAACAATATACGTAGGTACATAAGGATCTGCAAGAACATACGAAGGTAGATGCTCACATAATTCAGTGCTATATTAAAAAAATATGTATGAAAAAGGATGCAGTACCTAGTTCTAGGGACAATCAAGATTTATATGTATATAATACCAGTACGGTAGGTATATACCTATATTATTCGAATACTCATTTCTCATTAAATTGCTTCGAGTATTTTATAGACAAAATCAAAGAACTTTCATAGTATTAAATATGTAACCTACCTAAGCTTGCGTTCTTCAATAAGGAAAGAAAGTCGCACAGAAAGCAGAGAATTTTAAAAAGTTATCAAAGTGAACTGTAAAGCTATACTATTAAAGAATGAAATGGTTTTGTACATCGGAGTTTCCCATTGAGGGGTTATTAATATCCTTACCTGGGAACCGAATCGAATCCATTTACTGTGCGTTGATTGTATTGAATGGGAGAGAACAAAAGAAAGACAATGAATCCGTAGTTGGAAAAAAGGATTGTAAGTCCCATCTTTGATGCTTTTGACATGTTGTGATTCGAAGAGTTAATCAATCCAATTAGAGCAATATAAATATTATTAATATTGAATAGTTATTGGATGGATAATTATGTATATAGTGCTTACCACACTCATAATATTGCTTATTAGTATTTAAATATTTAGTAATGATCATACTTCTTCATAGCAGTGAATTATCAACTAATATCATGAACCTTTGTGACGTAAGCACGTATATTATTATAATAATGCATTAGTATCCATACGTTCGTATTTGCGTACATATTATAATTTTATCCCTGACATCAGGCGGCACGTAACATTGCGGCTTTTTCTCCAACAGAAGATTCTTACATCCGTAACAGTATTAGTATTCCGGAATAGTGGCCAAAAATACACGGACATGTAAGGCGTCGGAACCTTATTTATGTGAAGTCAGAAGTTATTTTTGTTTTATGTAATGAGATATACGTACGAGTTATAAGGGTGGGCCGTGGGTATATGACGTTTGAAGTCTCATTTAGCACAGAATCACGAGTGAAATGGAAATATAGCCGTGAGTGTCGGCTCGGGGAAGCCAACAAACGGTGACGAGCGCAAGGGAACAGTTTCATTTCCTTTCGCACATATTCACGAGGCGACGAACAATATCTCAGTAACAATGGCTTCGTAATTTGGACGAGATGACGCCCGCGGGACAATACGTCAAGTGACTCATTATTGTGGGGAACAGCTTCGGGCAGAAAAATCATTGTCCTTGCCTCGCCTATCGCCTCGAACAACGTGTGTGCGTACGTGTGAACCGAGCGCGCCAATACCAACCGCGCTATTTGCGCGCACAGGTGCCTACCGATACTCATGGGAAATAATACCTTACGTCGCGGTAATACAGCTGTCTAAATTTAATAAAATAGTTATTTTTTAACCATTATTGTATTTTCCCGCGAAACATATTTCGCGAATTTTCGATACCGTAAATTTTTCTAATACGTACCTATATCGTTATGGCATGTCTTTTTTCTTATTTTCTCATTGTTCAGTATTCAATGTGTCGTACATTTGAGTCAACACCTATATGTACCTTACCGCATACTGTATGCTTGTGACGTACCTAATGTTTTAGGTGTGAGTGAATGTTTCGGCGGCATTTCAAAGGTATTTTTGCCCTGGAGCTATTGTTGGGTGTACATATTGTCTCTGCGGGACAATGCGACACACGGCAGGTAATCTGCGCCAGGGTAAACACACGGCGCTTGTAATTAGCCATCTCACGTCGCCGCTACAAAAGGCCTACCAGGGGCCTGTCCTTTGAATTGTGTGTCGGCGAATCAGAGACGCCAGTCATGCGTGTGGAAAATGGTGCTACGATGCCTACGCTGCTACGACGTAGCAGTGCAAGATCCTGTCTCGTCTGAATTATAGTTTCATAATTTTCTATATCTGAGTAACAATATTTTTTCCACAGAGTTAGGAGAGGTGTAGTTGTGGAGGTAATGTTCTAAATGTTTTTTTAGGGTTAAAGTGAATATTACAGACCAGTCATTTAGATTCCGAGCTGAACTAAAAACACAAGCTGTTTGTGAACACGGAGGTACACAAAACGAAAGGCTAAACAATTTTATCTACCGGCACTGTGCTGCAGTGTTGTGAATTTTGGTAACAAAATATTGCGAATTGTTTCTCGACTGGGTATTTAGTGTGAAACTATTTCAGTACCTATTGAAGTTTGTATCACCTGTATTGTGCTTTCATAGCAGTCATCATGCAGCTTTGTATGAATTGTATGATATATTTTTTTGTCGCATCTCATCACATGCTCTTCTTGTGAGTTTAATGCTCGTCAATATAATGTTGTTATATAGGACGATTTTAGTTGGTTAAAGTAGGCCGAAATTATTATACATAAACTATACTTGAATATCCTGAGTATAACAATTTATGACTAAGCAATTTATGAATTTCTGCTAAGTTGACGTCGTCGTGGTTACTTTGTAAATATACTGAATAAACACTACTTCTGCCGACTGACCCATTTCAAAATTTCACCCTGAGTACTGATAAAGCAAAGTAAGGCAGGTAAAACAGAAAAAGCAGATATAAACAAAAACACGGATCCCTTAGGTCAACGACGCGCCAGTTGGCGCAACATATGCCACATACTCGTGCAATGCTTTAGACATTTTCAACTCAATTTCTGCTATACGTACGATATATATCACGGGATGTTTTGATGTTTTTCAAATAGTGAACTATGTCATGACGTCTTCGGGTATTGGCATGTGATATAGTCTAGTATACGAGTATAATCTGTGCTAGTATTAAATTATTGTCTTCGTTGGAAAAAAATCAATAGACGACTTATTTTCTTGTATTATGGAAATGATAACAAAATAATAACAAAACTAATAGGTATATGTAGTCTATCTATGTCTATTGTATATTTTATTCTCTTTTTTCCAACAGGAACCCGTATAAAACTGGAAATCGTAATACTTTTCAGTTGGACACGATTTTTCAACAGTAAGTAAATATTTTTGAAACGTCGACAGAGGCCATCAGCTTTTTCAGTTTTCATTGCGTTTCACTGCATTGAAAACAACATGTCTACTTGTTACTGTTTTTATCTGCTTTTAGCTTTGTTTTTAATGAAATTATTTTGTTATATTTGATGTTCTCTCTTACATCTTTTGTGAAACAGAGACGTACCAAGCTGTATTCAGTAGGTACCCTTGCTTGCCTCTAGGGATAGCGAGCGTAAAGATAAATTGAATTAAATTAAAATAATTATTATAACAATCTTTATATAACAAACAAATTAATGTACAAAATTCTAAACTAGGAGGCTCCTGTATTTCAATTATTTTGTTATAGGTAACTGGTTGTTCTCTCTTTCACATTTTCTGTGAAATAGAGACGAACTAACTAAAGCAAAAATCTCTCCCGGCTATTCTAAATCATACAAACCGAAAACGTGAAAACAATTTATACCTACTTACTTCCCACTGATGACGGTTGGTTACAAAATTATATTATCGATCTACTACGATTAAGTTGATACTTTGTAAGTCTTCGTTTCGTCGGAAAAAATATTGTTTCATAAGGGGAAAATCTCTTACTGTCATTTTGCCGCGAAAAAATGTTGAATATAGAGTCGTAATACGTTCGTCAATATCTGAAATGCCAACCTATGGCGTGATATGAAAGGACGAGGACGGGAATGTGTTAGGAAATAGGTTTGCGGCAGATTGATGGAGGGCTTTTTCTGTCACGACAACACGTTCCCGCCGCTGAGACTCGAACGTTTTTCAGATTTTCGAGAACTCATTGTCGGATGGATTTCAGAGAACGATGACGTCTGTATTTCGTGCTATTTGTGTGTTGGCGAATAGGTATTGTCACTCGCTTTTGGAGGTATATTTATGGAACATATATTGCCTTAGTAATAACCGGAATAATAGAATGAAATCATCAATGTCGGAGTAGGTTTAATTATTTTTTTACTTTTGTGGTGATTTTGATTAATATGCAAATATTAAAATTTAGCAAATTTCCGATTCAAGCCGTTCCTGGCTGTGATTTTAATGGAGACTGGTTCAAATACATATAGTCAGTGTGTGTATGAGTGTGTGGGTACATGAGTGTCACGTTATTTATTTGGCGATTTTTGATGCTATGATTCATGAATGTGATGGGTGATAAAAGCACATAAATCTTTCTTTCAATTTCATAACCATAAGCCAATGTATAATCGCGCTCGAAATATCAAAATATCTATAATGATTAACGATCAAGTACAGTATCGAGAAAAAAATTACGTTATTATAACAGAACGGTTTTATTTCACAAAGAGCTCGTGGAAAAAAATCGTTCCTCCCCATAGTGTTGTGGGATAAAACCCCGATGTCCCGCCTTGATATAATCATACACAAGCTCGCTATTTGAAATCAGGTCAAACGCTAGCTTTCAACGAGATTGCACCTAAACCCGCATATTTCACTGTATACTATTGCAATTATTTATTTATACCGAGAGATCTTCCACCGAAACTTTCGAGATTGTTTTAATAAAAGCCATACATAATTTCCTACCGCTCGTAACTATTGTTTGTAAAACTGCGTGTAATATCATACTGCGAGCTTCATTTCATCTAGGTATTGTTTTCGTTCTTTAATTTATGTTCGAAAAAACATTCATAACTTTCCCAAAAATAGCGACACTCATAGTTTAAACACTAGAAATAAGGATAAACTTGCTATACCTGTAACTCGTTTGAGCAAAGTTAGGGATTCTTTTAAGGGGCAATGTATACGCTTCTTTAACAAAGTACCCAAAGAAATTCAAGAATTGTCCGTGTTAAAATTTAAAAAGCTAATTAAAGATAAGTTGTACAAAAAAGGGTACTATAAAGTTTCTGATTTTATAGAGGACAAGAACGCATTTCAATGAGTTGTTCGCTTCACATGCTATTTATTGTTATTATAATTTTTGTTATTATTATTGTCATATTGTTAATTTTAATATTTTATTTTATTTTCTATAGTTTATTTTTATATACATATTTTTTATTTTTACAAATTTGACGATTAAAAATACTTGCAATGAGTTCATTTAATAAAGACACTTTTGAATTTGAATTTGAATTTCTGAGTAATGAAAAATTCGACTTCATTCATAAATGTACATTACATGCTACGTGAAATTTTACGGCCGTAATACGAATGTACCTGCAGTTGAAAATTAAAGCTACTATTTATTATTGCACTTTTTTAATTTCTTGGATTTATTACAAATATCATTCAGTCTAGTCGATAAACAATTCCGTCTGTGTTAAAATTATGAATAACTGATATCAAAATCGTTTTCATAAACAAAAGAACTTGAAGTTATCTATCTATATCTATACTAATAATAAAGCTGAAGAGTTTGTTTGTTTGAATGTACTAAACTCTGGAGATACTGGTCCGATTTGAAAAATTCTTTCACTAATAGGAAACTACATTATCCCCGAAGGTTATAAGCTACTTTATATCGCGGGAACAGCCAGTGAAACCGCGGGAAACAGCTAGTAGAAAAATATAGGACAAGTAATAACATAGCCTCCGTTAGTTAGAGGAAGTTGGTCTTAAGGACAGCTAAGTCGAGAGCCTCTGTTTGCGGTAATTAGATAAGTTTGCAGATGTACAGCTGCTCTTCGCTTTATGGATATAGCTTGACTACTTCATTTAGATCTTGATTTTTATCCTCCTTAAAGTTTAGGGTATGTAAAGCGGTTACTGTTTTTTACATGTAGGTTATTAAAACAGAGACCTCGCATTCCTATAACAGTTATGTTATTTTTGTATATATTATAATCTTTTCAATCATACTTTAAATCAAATCCTAAATGTATATCAAAAACGATGTAACGTAAAAAAATATTGTGAGAAAACAAAACAAATCCAATAAAACAACTCGTGTTGTTCAACAGCATATTCACATGTAGGTACGTTATTGTTGTCAAAATGCGCATTATTGCTATTATAAACCCAAATGTTGATAATACGGTCCCTTTCATTGCGGCAGGATTTTTTGTTAACAAGGGTATTATGCGACCTAACGTGCCCCGTTACGAATACGTATATTTGTGACCTTTGTAAGCATTTATCGAGTCCTCGTTTTATCGCAACGGTTGGTACTATGTTTTCCATCAACGTGCGTCCTAATTTGCATAATCCGAATGTAGGCATGTCTATTGTTAGGCCAACAAAGGGATTTCAATAATCCGGGAGTGATCGGTAGTCGTCTTTGCAGAGGTCGGGCTATACGTGGCCTGGATGCAAGACACGTCTTCAACTTTCCACGAGGAATCGGCGCCGCGGTGCCTGCAAAAGTTAACCGAAGTGTCATCCGTCCTTCACCGACAAAGAATTCTTTGTGCCTTAGCCCACATGTTACAGTTGTCACAGTATCTACCCTTTTTTCATGATTAACCTTTTATTTGAGTATTCATGAATGTAATACAATGTATTTAAATAGGATTAAGTAGGTATACATTTATATAATATGCTGAGAAAAAGCTACTCAAATCTGGGTAGTACCTATGTGGTCTTCGATTCGGGCGTTGCCAGCGTGTATAGGTTACGGTTACCGCTTACTATGAGGCAGGCCGAGTGCTTGTTTGCTAACATCTTGGTATCATCAATATTGATTATTATAATTATTTATTTCTGTTTTATTTGTTCTCATTCTCTCCGTGCATTATATTTTGGACGTTAGAGTGAATCTGAACAAGGTTATAAGTTCGCTGAACTGTAATCCCGCATTAATAAATCACTCAATATGAAAATAAAGTAATTTGTGATGAGGGTGGGTGTATACCTAGTGTTGTTGTGTTGAGCATGCTCAGCACGTAGGTGGAACTTCCAATGTGAGCGCTCGGTGGCTCCGTCACTAACTTTACAGATATTTGTCAGCGAGCGCACTAAACGTATCTGTCGTAATACCTAGTCGTGACTTTTATAAAACTTCGCCATTTGTTTGCCGCAAACCCCCGCCAAACTAAGTCGCGAGACGCACTTTACAAAGTAAAGAACACACTTATCTATTCAAATTGTTATTTTCTTCACTAGTTTTCTTCACAACTTGGTAGATAAAAATATTTTATTCATGGGATGTAGTATCGGCAAACTAAAATGTAAGCTTTGTTTGGACTATGTTTAAGTTGCGGGGAATATTAAATCGTTGATTGAAACTCGTTTTGTATAGTACCATGGTATTAAAGATGGATAACTTGTTTAGGCACATAGCTGGCCTAGCCTGTTTCCAGAGAATTAATAAAAGTCAGCAAACATTTTACAAACTTTTTATCAGGCAGGTAAGGTATAGCATAAGTTGTATAAATAAACCTCATTAGAAGTTATTCAGTATTCGTTAACTCAGATGTAAAAAGTTACGAAACGACTGAAAATTGTATCAAAAGAGGATAGTCTAATGAAAGCCGCTCGAATCTGGAAATGGGCCGAAGTCGACGATAGACTAAAGTTGCCGAGTTCCGAGACTGGCTGGAGCGATTCTTTCATCTATGCATAGCGTCACGCAACTTTAATTAAAAACATTCCCCTTAATATTTGCCATTTCAAAAGCGGAGAATCGGAAAAAGTTTTTATGTTTATTCGAAAAAGTATGTACATTCGAAATTAAATGTTTGTTTCGATGTTAAACGTTTATGCTTGTTTGTAGGGATTTCCTTTCGGTCTCTCTCTATATACGTCTTTGAATTTCCCGATACGGCTTTGTTATGCGTACGTAGCCACTTTGACATCCTCTTTAGTGTAATGGGAAGAGAAAATGAGGTTGTGTGCTTAACTCTCCCGGGAACTAATATATTACAATGTCTCTGTCCGGAAAACTCGGTATTGTCGGAGTGTTTTGTACATTTTGCCTGACTTTCTGGTGAATTTATTATTATTGATTATTTGAAAATTTACATATGAAGTCTTATAGTGGACACGTATTTTTTTATCGATATTATAGAAGAAACTATGACCGCAATTTGTTCAGTTAAGGTAGAAAGTTCATAACAATAAAAGGCCATTAGGTTCAAAATAAAGTGTGGTGTAATCACCTAATAGCATTGGATCGTTGAGCGGTCCTGCCCTAAAACGCTAATTGCTGATACAATTAAACTGGAAATAACAGTTCTAACACTACGCTAACTGCACTTAAAAGTATTCAAGAAATGCATAATTAAATGTTACGAGTCGATTATAAGATTAGATACTTAAAGTTCGTATAACAACGGAAAGTTAAGTACCTACTCTGATTTTACAATAGGTATGTATGTATAAAGTCGATAACTGCTTTTTTTTAATGATATGATTTAACATAAAAAGACAAATTACGTAGAAAAGGCATTGTCAAATACCTTTCCCTTTCGAGGTCTAACAATATGAAGGCATCGTTCAAACAACGTAATCCTCTAAAGCTATATCTCATATCAATACGGGATACATCCACGTCAGTTTGTTCTCGTCCAAATGGCTTGTATATCCGTCGGAGGCTTCACAGAAAGCCAAACAAGACACAAAGGGAACGAGAGATAAACTGTGTAAATCCTCAAGCATACAAATGCGAGCTCGCGCAATAGACTGATCCGTTCGCTGATCTCTTCCAAGGGTTATGACGGACAACTCATCTATCATGTGTGAAATACCCTATTATATAGTTACCGATTCGCATAGTCACGCTCTATATTTTTACGTGAGTATTCAATCTTCTTTCAGATTTATACGAGCATTCTCAATAGTTTTAAAGTTTGAAATTAATGTTCATTCAAGTTGTCAACAGGAAAGATCTTTCCGGCAGCTTACTTTAGAGCCAGATCCCTTCTAACCTTTGGTGTCACCATAATTTATCATGGTGAGATTGTAATCAAATGCAAATAAGCCATAACAGTCGGTAAGTATAATAATACATTTGGTTATCTGTTTCGTTATAATTATTAGAATGACACAAAATAAATACAAACTTATGGGACCACTACGAAATTTCCATTTCCTCGAGTTTTCATGTCTATGCAATGTGTGAATATGTTATTATGTATATGAAAAGATATACAAACTGAATTGTGAATCTGATCCCTTTTATGGATCGATTAAAAAGGAGCAACAGGGAAAAATTTCGGATCTTGGAAAATCCGAATTGGAGTTATAAATGGTAATGAACTTTCTAATGAGTTTTTTTTTATATCACTAGGTATAACTGACAAGCACACGGCCGCTTAATGGCAAGCGGTTAGCGGTTAGTTTTCCCAGAAGGTTACATTTGTAATTACCAATATAACACGTACATACTAGTGGAAATGATAAGGCTTAGGAAATTACCTACTTTTAAAAATAGCATAAAAAACATAAAGTTTAAGATAGAATATAAAAGAGGTAGTAGGTATTTATGTAAACAAAAAGCACAAAGCCCTTTTAATATTAGCAAAAGTGTAACAGTAAATAAAGCTCACTTCATTGCACTCGTACATTACAGCGCTATTAGCACCTAGGGACTAGTTTTCACTGACTCTACATGTTTATTACCTGATAAAATAACAAAATGCAAAGTGTTTACCTAATGCATTGTTACGGAGATTTTTATGCTGAAAATATTCAAATATTGCGTGTGTTTTGTTTCGAATCCCATTTATTTATGTATCGCGCTAATATTATAAATGCGAAAGTTTGTGTTGATGTTTACCATAGGTGTTTGCTATTATGATAAGATCATACCTCATTTTCATCCCGGGAAAATATTAAACTTGGTGTAAGTGAAATCGTAACGAAACTATGAATTTTTTACGTTGTTTTAAACTCTTTAGTGCCAAAATTGTTTCATAGTTTTTTTCATAAAATCTACTTACATAAAATCGTCACTATCACTGAGCTATCATCGCTTTCACTGAGCTATCATCGCCTATCTAATAATACTGAAACCCACCTTGAATCATAAAATCTGCTTTATGTTTAATAATAGGTAAATTGCATGCATTTAAAAGATACCTCTTTGTAAACATAAAAGAAGGAAGATGTTTATTTTGTTAAGAGATCTCGCTTCTTGCTAACTAGATAACGGGAATATTGGATTCCGTGCCCTCGTGAATATTTTAACTGCCTTATCTTACCTCCGTTTACTTACGGTGCCTTCGCGAACGTATTCATTCCTTTTGAATAATCCAGGAACTGTTGATAGGTATATCTTATTCTGGAACGGTTTTTATACAACCCTTTTTTTGCATGTTTGTTTTCATACATTAGACAGAACCACTTGGACTATTATTTCTTGATAGAATGTTAAATGAAGGTCACCGATTAGAGAAGTTAAATGATGAATAAAATGCTGAAACTTCTTACCATAAGATAATAGCAATGAAGATCTGGAAACAAAGCCTGGAATGTAAAAATATTAGTTAGTCTACCTACATAATGACGTTATGTTAAATTTCGTCATCACTTCGATAAAAAAGGAGGCTAGTCTCCAAGCGTGGGAATTTATCATAGACTACACACATTGACATATTTTACTCACACATTTGCGTCAGCATTTTAACAGAGAAATGGGTGGATTGCCACTGTCCGCGTACTACATGTTATTTAGATAACCACGGTACAACCTGTACGTACCAGATCTTACATATAATAATTTTATATTAATTAGCATACACACTTAATTTTGGTTATAGTAGGAGAGCTAACTGAACTATCCTACTAACTCGTATCCCGCAAATCTAGTAACAATTTATATGATGTTTTATTTATCATCGGTCAATGAAGAATGTACCGTTCAAGCACGGTAATGATTATAATATTACCGTGGTTCTAGGCATCTCGCGGTAGCGTATCATCCCTTATATTTTTGAAAGTGTAAAAAACATTTTCACCTCTCTCGCACGAAAAAAGCACTTTTGACGTGTAAAAACAAAAAAAGCTATTTTACTGCGAGCGTGAAGAAAAGTGATTCTAACGAACACCGCCTTCTAGAGCACTACCACCATCTAGTCTAAAATAAAATGGACGCTGGTTTGATCAGAAAATCATTTTAGCCTAGCGATTTAACACATAGGCACAACATTTTGTGTGTTAAAATTTTTTGAAATTGAAGTTTATGAATTTTACTATTGCCTTTTTATGACACGAAATAATATTTAAAATAAATAACTTCATATTTTTATATAAAATTGTATAACAAATTTCCTATAAAAATATCATGTTCAGTTTTGATACAAATGTCAAGCAGTGTAGTTTCCAAACGCAACATCTAAAAAAAAACACTTAAAATCGTAATGGCGGATATCAATTTTTTTCAGCATTACGTTGTTTGAACTATTTCTATGATATATTAAAAAAAATGTGCTGGACCGCAATGAAGATAGTTGACTAACTCCAAAAGCGTTAATAGAACAAGTTTCAAATATTGACTTAATTGTTTTCTCGCTGGTAGAATTGAAAAAAGGTATTTCACACATTATTTTCTCGTGGCTTTAAAACACTCATTGTGCTCAGTAGTCTACATTAAAATCAATCGCCCGTGATTCAATTTTTGACTACTTCTTACAAAAATAACGCAAGCAAAGTTATTTTTCGCTACGAGTGCGGATTTCAAAACATGAACTAATGAAGTATGTAATTTAGAATTGAATCAAGAGCGTAGCAGTGATTCTGATTTTAAAATTCTTTAACTACTAACCACAGTGAGTGATTTAAAGGCACGAGATATAAAAAAAAAAATTCTCGTGTGAAACATGCAACTTTTCACCTCGACCAGCGAGAAAACAATTAAGACAAAGAAACATTTAACAAAGAATAGAGACGACTTCAAAACACTACAAATCATAAAATAAACATGTTCGCTTTTTACAATTATATATAAAGATCCATTTGTGGTAAATAGTTAATGTGATATGGAAAGATGTTATTTCTTTTTACTACACTATATTTATGTTTATTAAACTTTACTTAATCCAATCTTTGAAATTATTCCCATTGTCTGAACTAGTCGGTGGCCAATCGTATAATTCGCCAAATCATTATATTCCTAACCTAACCTATATCATGATTTGACGAATTATACAGGCTGATTTTTAAATGGTATAGTAGGCCGAAATGGCATTGATGTATACCTTATACAGATCATGAAAAATCAATTTTAGAGTTTATATAATAAATCATAATAATAATTAATATCCTGGGACATTCTTCACACACGGTTAAGAGTGGAAAACAATATTACAATATTTCTATACAAACGAAAGATATCAATCAATCAATAAATTAGTTCATCGTTATATATACACTGCAATGTGAGTCTAACTGAGTATCAATTAAATTACTCGAGCGAGTATAATATAGCTATTTTGCCCTGTTAGTACTATTCTGATTGCGAGTAAAGGCTTTTACTAGAGATTTTCGATAAACTTGTAAATCTTGTCATCGTAATGGTAGTGCTCAGGCACCTGAAATTTTGTAGGATTACTGATAATGATGTACACTATCCTTAGAATTCGGGTTAAAATACCATTTCAAAATCATCCTGTATACATAGAAGAAAGTAAGAAGAAAGCCTGTAGAAAATTCATCTGTAATTGCAAACTTTTTGAGAAAAAAAAGGAAGGAACTAATTGAGCGACACTGAAGACGAATTAATATTTTTAGTGTTGTTGTTTATCTGTATGTTTGAGTTTAAAATATTTATGACTTTCAATAATTTTGAAACATCACAGTTATGTAGGTAGTAACAATATTGACAGTCAGTCATAATGTCTTATTGAGCAGTCGCGACCCAACTTATGCAAAAAACAAAATTCATCGTCGAGCTCAAACTGGCGTGCTCTCACCTTTGATTCTAAAAAGGTACTGAAAATGTTTGATACACGCATTCGAAATAATTCAAATCAATTTCAAATAAATACGGTGACGTTCCGCCATACAAATTACTATGAAAAATGGCGGACGAATTTCATGAATATTTAAACGTAGATTATTGTTATGTTGTTAGTTTGTAAAAAAAACTGAGACGGTGAAGGTGGGTTTCATACTTTTAAGTTTTATTTTATACAAAAAGATTTATAATAAATTCATTTGAAATAATGTAAATTTGGAAAACCGCAAAGGTCAATATTAGGTTTTGAGATAATTTATTATGTTTTTTTTCTGGAAATGAGAAAATATTTCAAAAATATGGCTAGGTGAAGTTGTTGATATACCTGTTTAGATTTTAAAATGTCTTTGAGATGTTATTAAATGTGGGTTTTTTGCCGTTATTTTTGGGAAACCGTAACACATGTTTTAGCGTTTTTCAGGGAATGGGGTCTTAGCGGTAATATATTTTTATTATTATCTGTGAAACTAGGAGAATATGTAGCTCGAAATCCGGTTGCAAATTCCTAAGGCCATCGATCAGTTAGCTTTTGGCAGCGCCACACTGTTCCCTAGGGGCGCTTAGATTTGGCGCCCCTCCAGCCACGGGGGCCGCACATCATTCGGACACAATCTCACACTCCTTCGTGTGCAATTGAGCATTATAAAAAATATTTGATTACTCACTAAACTATTTTCAGGGCGGGTATTTTTAATGAATATAGTTTTCTTACTGTAACAATGTTGTTGTACTGTTTTATATATTACTTATTGATCCACGCCACAAATTATTTATCATAATACAAATAAATCTTATTAGAGTTAAAACCTGAGCCTGGTGTCGATTTCACTTTCGACATTTATTGGATAACCTTTCCTGATAATAAATGCTCCAATTGATACGTGTAGAATTTCAACAAGAAACTCATCTTTTATTATTTCGCTTCGCACCCCTATTCTATATATTTCAACCATGAACAAAATGGAAAAAAACTAAACTTGTCGATTAGAATAATAAAGTTGGTTTGGAAATTGTTTACGTAGGTTGCAAAGTGAGAAGTTTACACTTTATAACTAGTTGGTAACTAATTGTTGGACCTAAGTTTCGTGTTGTAGACACTTTCAAAAGTTACAGATCCGAGGATTGATGGAGAACAAAGGTATAAATTGTCTACTTGAACCATAATTAATTCATAATCTTTTTCGTGGCGCCTTTCAATACTTCGATAATACCTAAGGATCTTCGTTAATATTTTGAACAAAGGAAGGTTTATATGACTTTCGAAAATATTGCTGTATGCCGGTATAAAAATAGCCCTCTATGTGATCAATCCAACCTAGGTATAATTTAAAAATCTATTCTAATCGCCATTCGACGCGGTAATGCCACCAGTCTTCTTGGCACGTTTACGCATGCCAGTGGGGTAAATTTTTTACTAGCCGATATTTTGGTTATTACATTTTTTTCTTTTTTTATGAAAAATCCATGCAAGCGTATATTATTATGAGAAACACTTTTGTATGTATATGATATTAGCGATCCGCCCCGGATTCGCACGGGTGCAATTTATAGTTACACAAAGCTTCCTCGTTTATAGATCTTTCTATTAGTGAACGGTATCAAAATCCGTTGCATGGTTTAGAAAAAGTAAGTGGAGAAACCGACCGAGGCAGGCAGCGACATTGTTACGTTATGTTATTTAGAGATAATAACATTGGATTTTGAATGTATGATCATTATCGTAAGTACAATAAGAGCTATTGAACTTTATCAGAATAAGCACGTTTCTCGTATAAGGACCTAATAGGAACCATGTTCACTACCTACGTTTGAAGCGCTGCAATCATAAATTCTGTAATTGTACCTAAGTACCTATGTATGTTACCAAACAGTGACACGACTGAATATTATAGGTATGTAATAAACAGTGAGATGCATTTTTTATGTGATATTATCAAATTATCGACAGGTTCTATAAAGCACGCATAGAAATAGGCAATTTTGAAAGATGCTTACCGGTCACTCCTAAAACAACCTAACTCCTCATTAAAGAATCATCCTCTCCTATAGCACTTGATGCTCTAGGTATCTATGGTAGTATGCATGAACCTTCATAAAGAAAATAGATATCTGAAATATATATGATTAAAAAGGGTCATTTTATTTTTATCCACGCTGAATGAAATGGGATGTAAAAATGTATGGTTCTCATTCGACGGCTAGTCACGTACATCTCTTGTACGGAAGACTAACTTTGTTCCCCATAGTTGGGAAGTATCCCACATCGGAAACCCGGAAAGGATTATAGAATCATCCCGTTATTTATGTTAACATTATTCATCGCGTTCGCATTACGTATTTACAACTGAAGTAATTTTAGTCAACCGTTCTATCAGGTATTTAGTTCTGAAAACATACAAAAATTAAGAATTACAAAATTGTTATTTTCGATTTTCTGAGAAGTTTTCATGCAATCTCCCATTACCTACAGGAAAATCTCTAGTGATATTCTATAAATTCCTGAGATTATTTCATCATGAAACATTCGGGCTAGTTTTTTTGTGAGATAATTAAATAAATCCTCAGGAAAATACAATTTAAAAGTGAAATGCGGATAAAAGAGAATGGTTAATAATGGGAACATCGCAGGTAGTCGAAAATCCTAGAAACTGTGAAATTTGGGAAATAGTTTAAGCCGGGACGGTCCGTTCATTTTCCGCTCGATGAAAGAATTTAGAGTCAATTTCACCGCCGAACCCAACTATAATGCATATTGTGATCGTTATGTACGTTGTAACGATCTATTAAGGCTTTAAAATGATTTCTTGAACAAGGTAGGTAAGTAAGATCGTCAATATTTACCTATAATATCTTGAATTTATCCATCTTTTTAGACCGTTGAAAGGCAAGTATACTGCAAATAGGAATTCTAATTTATAAGTAGGTAAGTAACTAAGGATTTGCGTCCATTGCTATCTGTGGGGCACCAGTCATGCAAACTCTAATAGTCCTCGTTGCAGCACCATGTTGCCTAATGTCACGCTGTGCTAACAAAGTCGCATAGTCATAAGCTCTCCAAGAAAATTGTAGTAACTATACTACTACTGTTCGTTTATAAAAAAAAATCCAACGGAGACTTAACTAGTAAACATTTATTTACATATAATAAAACTCACAAACATCTGCATTTATAATATTAGTAGCCTAATTAACCTACTTAAAATAAATGACATTTACAAATTTAAAAATAAAGTAAATCATTATGTTTATATCTGGGTATATCGGTGGAAGATGAGCTTAAATATATTTTAATTATTTATTTTATTGTATTATACGAGGAGCGAGAATTTTATACGGAGTTGGAGCGCGTAAATCATGGCTGCCAGGAAATTAGGGGCTTATCCCAGATTACGTAGAACATTGAGCACCGCTGTCGTTCACTAACAGGCTACTCGCTTTATTTATATTATGGAGATGCGGTTTTAATTTACTTTTAAGTTGAAGTTATGTAGTGAATAAGTAAATTCAGTATATTTGAATAAACGATTTACATTATTTTGAAGGTTCTCGTGTTTACTTGACTTAAGCAACTGAAATCTCAAGTTACAATTTGGTTCTTTCGTGTTTACTTGACTTTAGCAACTGAAATCTCTAGAACATACTGTAAATGACTCCTAATTTATTTACTAATATAACTATCTTGTTAAACGATTAGTCAGAAAGTGTCGAGGCAATTCCACCCTCGAATGTTCGTAGTACCTCGACAACACTCATTAATTGTAACAACACGTAATAAACAACGCTTCAGGAACTATGGAGACATTAGCTTTGTATATTAGATTCAAGTCGAGATTGAGCGCGCGCAATCAATATTGTGAATAAACTTTGAGAGCAAAGTGCATTTCAGGTACGATTTCAAATATGGTGCTTAGCCGTTTCGTAGTAAGTATCAGTCGTTTCCCAATGAAAAACGTAAACGGATGTTTGCAGGGTCGGCGTCGCACGAGAACTTGTATGGTTTAAATATTATATAGGTTATGGTATAAATTTTCTTGTCATTAAAGGGTTCCACCCTTTGAATTACAAGAAAATTCAGTATATATTTCTACTCAATATTGTAAATATTTTCTTGTGAAAAACAGATTTTTCTTCTAAGGGGCTGCTGTTGCCGATCAATAGCAAAGTTGCCATCAGGCTGGCAGCGTTTCTTCTTTGGACGGCCAAGCTAATTACTACTTTTGCGTAAAAAGCTCGCCCCCATCGCCCGAAGCCTCAATTAGTTTTGATAAAGTAATGCTTGCTAAGATTAATTTATAGGTACCTAGGTACATAGAGTGTGGTTCAACTGTCCTTTTAAATAAATCTCATCATGGAATAAGTTTTATCATGGGACCGACACTGTAATCACGAAAAAAGCTCTCACATTTAAAGCTGACAATAAAATTAAGAGCATTTTCTCGACCTTGAAGGCAGAGCCAGATAAAAGCTACGATAATTGCGCGACTCAGACAGAATGTGCTATTAGATTACATAATAATATGAATTATTACTGAGAGTCAATTAACGTAGAGCTAAGATGAAAGCATGAAGGTGACTTACTGCTAGAGCAATAAGTAAGGTCTTTTTCATGAGCTCATATTTAAACTTAGTAGGTAAGTAGGTATATTTAGTGCCGTAAATGTTGCTCATATATACCAACATATGCTTGGAATGTCTAAAAATATGTATTGTAGTTATGATACTGGGTTTATGGACATAACCACTACGATATAGCAGGGACTGCAGATTGTATTTTGAATATAATGTTCTAAGTACCTACATTTACAATTTCATTGCATAATCATTTATAAATACTTGTTTTACGAATTTTCGAATAATTGTATTAATAAGGTTAGAATGTTATGACATGACAATGGTCTATTCTATCTGATAAACTCTAGCGGTAGCGGATTTTTAGTGACGTAGGTATACATATATTATATATTATTTTACTTTTCATACATGATTATAATAATGATTAAATTTCCAGAGCCATGCCGTCACGTAAGTGGTTATCCGAAAACTTTAACCATGTTTAGGTTATGAACAGACTATTCGAAGTCAGTTGACTACACTTTCACCGTTGTAACTTTATTAATCTTGGCTGTAATATTCTGATACCTAACTAATTTACTCTCAAGGAAGCGGGCGAGTGCATCGGATAGCAACACTATCTTAACGATCCAAGTAAAACGAGGATAAATTAAGACACTGATTTGATAATGATAAACAAAGTTCATTTTTTAATAAATTAATCTAGCTATACTTTAGTATAGTCTAGAAAAATAATATTTCGACTGATAGTTTAGACGAAGCTTTTCGCAAAGCCCATTTAATAAATCATGTATTTTACGAATACATCGTATATTACTGCGAAGGTTATGAATGTTAATTATGATAGTGAGTTTATTATCTAGTCTAGGTAATAAAATTCATTTTACACATCATCTTTGCCGAGGCGTCGTCTCGTCGCTTACGTAAAGTAATTAACCGGGCTCTTTGGACCTCTTGATTGGATTTGACACGTCATTCGTCCCTTTCCACCGTTCCTTCACATATTATATCTATTCCATAGTGTATAGGTACATAAGATAATTTTCATGTAGATAATGATTGCTAATTTCATATGGGCTATTTATTAGGTAAGGTAATTAGGTCCGTAATGAAAAATTATGCAGTGGTGAAATTTTCTTTACACAAGAATTCACTTGCGAATTCCGTATAGCGAAGTTTTCTTCAATCCTATAGTTTACTTTTTTCCGTCTTGTTTGCTAGCACACTCTTTACGCCAATTAGATTGAAGCTCTGGATTACACCATCATGTATCAAAATCAGTTCAGTGGTAAAGGTTCCAGGAGTTCACGACAGAACACACAGGAAAACATACATACTAGGTACATACGAGCGGAAAACATTACACTCCTGGGTCGAGTAAAAAGGGAATTCAAAAAAAAATACGCATCACTCATCAGATAATTGTGCAAAATCAAAAAATAATATTATAAAAATACATATAGCGATGACTAAACAGAAATATCTCTAACCTATTCAAGTAGTATACTCAAATAATTTTGTAAATAATACCGAGTCAGTCAAGTGGAAAAGTATCACTTGAGTAGCTTCACTAGTTTAGATGCCATAACCACTGAGAAAACGTTTTACTTTAGCAATATTCGTATCGGTAGGTTCACCGTCAAAGAACATTTTTGTTTGAAGTTGATCTGGTTGATATGTATTGGCAGAAAAGATCCTTTTGAGATATATTCTTTTGTTATAAAATCATATTTAAATGCGATTAATGTTATGTTATATTTATTTCTTACTTAGGTACACTTACTTAGCCGTAGGTATATGTAGTTCTATAACGAGTTTGTAAGTATCTAAAAGAAAAGAAAGAAAGAAAGAAAAGTAAATATTTATTTTGATAAGTCACACAATACAGTAAAAGATTGGTAGGAACTACAAAACAAAAAACAATTATCTACAACTGCTACCAAGTATACTGGAAAAGAAGAATTAATTAATATCCTAGTATACACTCACTTGTGGGTAGCGCAAGATCGACCGGCCATCGTAGAGATCCTTGGGGGAGGCTTTTGTACAGCATTGGACGTCTTTTGGCTGACATGATGAAACACTCACTAATGGCTACATAAAGATTTTGTAAGTACAGAGATAATTTGCATATTCATCATTCATTTTAATGTATAACCAGTGCAACCACAAACAACCCACTCCTAAATAAATAATAATATTATCAACAATTTAATATCAGTAGTTTTTTAACGATATTTACCTAATCTTCTGTGAAAAATAAATCAACGAATACCTGAGTACGAGAGTCAAAGGTTCGGGTTATCCTCCATAAGAAGGTGTAGGTGAAGGTGCTTCCTCCTGAAATCTTCCTATCTACGTTTAGGGACAAACATTTTCCCTGTGATTTCACGACTCACATAATCACGCCTTTTGACAAATAATGGCCCTCCTTATGCTGCAAAATCTGGCACGATGAAAAGTTACTGCAGATTGAATCGTACAAAAAGACGCTGACTTAAATAAAAATATCCCGAGTTTGCTTTGTAAAATAAAAAGCGGTATTCGCCAAGTAAGCATGTAAAATCTAATAGGTAACCGACTGATTTATCGGCATGTAGTAAATTGTTTAAATGATTACAAATGGATGATTCTGGTCAAGTTTCAGAAAGCTAGAGCAATAAAGGATGCCAGTTTTTCGTTTTTCTATTTGTTGATTTGGCCAACAGAAATGTGTTCAGTAAACCGTGATCACCACCCGCTGTGATGGATTACTAAGGCTTGTGTACATAGCGTACCTAAGTATTGCTTGTGTATATAACGTTGATAACATACATTTTAGAACGAAATCTTGTGCCGCTAAGCTATATTCATACTTCAATATATAAATGCGAAAGTAACTCTGTCTGTTTGTTACCTTATCACGCCTAAACTGCTAAACCGTTCACGCAGATGGCCTATGGTATCGAGAAGGACTTTTAGGCAACTTTTTTTCACGGGAACGCGGGTGAAACCGCGGGGAACAGTAAGTGAATAAAATGTACTCGTTTTCTGAAAACACAGGATAAATACCAATTTATATGACTTCAGAGGAAAGTAGCATAGTGGCATCAGTGCGAAGTAACCTTAGTAGGTTTATGACGCGCCGCAATCTCGAGGCGGCTGCGAGACTGCGAGTGGGACTCTCGTACCGACACCATTATGTATGCATGCAGTGACCTCCCGTGAATGCACATTGGAAAACTTCCATTTGTATTTATTGGAATCATATAACAGAGGAACTCCAGGCTCAGTTCAATATACAACACTCTTTAATGAAAATCTAAAATGAGAAACAAGTAAACAAACTATTCAGTCAGTAAGTCTTGTTTTTTATATCCAAAGAAAGTTGAATGTAGAATTTGAAATGCATTTTGCTTGAAATGCACATTGATATGCATTATGAGAGTTTTATGTAATCTGTAAGTACCAACCTATAAACAATTATGTATGTACATATTAGCTTGCAGTGAGTTCGTTTGAAAATATACGATACGCTATATTTTAAAGCATATCATATAGTGTAAAACAGTATTATTTTTATTTGAGTTCGTGTGTGCCATTAGTGAAAAATGCCGGGGGTTAGGCTTTGTTTCACTGTACCCAATGATTCGCCTCTACGATTTTTAGTTGAGTGTTGACTGTGATATCCGATCAACCGGATGGGCGCGGGCGTGTAAAGGGCCCACTGTGGTGTGATAACTTTGGTATTTACTCTCATATATCTACCGACCATTCCTAGTCCCTACAGACTACAGGAGCACCACTGCTCTATAACCGTATTTATAAATACATTCGGTACTCCAATTGAGGTTAATTTGGGGACAGGTTGATTCAGAGAAATACGTTTCTAATTTAAAATGAAAGGAATTGGGAATAGGTTCATGTAGGATTTTAAAAGAAAATGATTCAGCTTAACATAATATAGAAAAAAGCAGGGAAATGTTTATTTTTCTCACTGGATTATTTACCTAAGTAGTAAAAATAAAACATAATATGATGTGACAGAATAAACTAATTAAAATAAACATTTGGTATACTTACTTACAGTTAATTAATAGAGAGAATAGATAAGGTTTTTTTTTAATTGAAAGTTACATAAAAAGTTACAGTTTGAAAAGTACTTTTGTTAAGGGTAGGTTAGGTACTGTTGTTTAAATTACCTGTCACAAAATAGCAAAGTCAGAAACTTTTTATCCGTGTTTGAAATAAAGCGGACTTTATATTGTGATTTAGGTCAGCTTTGAACTAAGATAAAGCCTGATAATATATGGTCACATAAGGGCGCCCATACAGATAAATCCTAATGAGTTTTTTTTAAACCGAACGGCTTTAGAGTAAAAGATTTCTGTTGTGGAGTTTAGTAATGACGAACTTTAGGTAATTTGTTACTCTCTTACATTACTTTAGGGGTGTCATTTAATAGAAACCAAAATTAAGGAATTCAGACCTAAAGCCAGATTTCTACAGCTTAATGATTGAGTAACCTTCAAGTACCACGTAAAATAAAATTTCCTCAGATCTTCTCCTTCCTGCCATAAGTCCAAGTATTACAGCTGGTATAAAAGGGAAACTAAGGAACTGTTTTAATTAAAATACGAAACAGGGCAGTAAATTACTTTCCTATCCGACAGCTGATGAAGAAATGAACCTCTAATTAATGTTTGTTCAACTCAATATATATTTTAATGAAAATACAAAAGCCAACCATGAAATTACAATGTTCGTATAATTTGAACTTATTAGATCCCACTCGAACCAGCACTAAAATTTCCCAAAAGTAATATATTTTTTAAAAATTATCTGAAAGAGTCAGTTACATTTAAAAGATTAAAGTTCACTCAGAAGTGTTGAGCTCGCTCAACGGGCACTAATTAGAAACATAAATGAATTTTTTCTTTGAAATGAATTCAAAGTCAGCACCATAAGTAGGTATTTATTACTTATCCAAACGATATTCAAGATAAAATCATGAGAAAGTTGTTGCTTAAAACATGAAAGCATTTCCTTCTAATTTTATGTTTGGCTTACTAAAATTTTAATGGTGTAATTTAAATATCCAGTTTACAAGATAAACACCGGGAAAACGTTATAAAACGATACTCGACAAAATTATGCTTAAATTTGATGATCTACCGTCGCCATTATTATAAATTGCAGTTATTACGAAAATGTTACCCGAGAGCTTAAGCAATTAGTGAAGTATACTAGTAACATGCAGTGAAGTGCCGATTGAATCACATAACGCTACAAAACAACTTTGTCAAGACTCACTCGAAAGAGCCTTATTTATAACAACTGACGCAATGACGGTACAAGTGAATGCATAATTAACCCACTTTTATTTAACACCCGCCTACTTATTATTTACGATTTGCACGTCATTGGAGCGGAAACATTGAAGGGTTTTGATTTCGAAAAATTGTAAAGTCTAACGCGCTCGACGTTGACGTCAACGAGTTTTCTTTGCCTCGTTTTAATAAGATTCCGTTTGTTGTCTCGAAGTTACTCTCTTTGTCCTGTCCACGTCTCTGCGCCACAGCGTAATAATATCAGCGTGGAAAACCGTGACGAAAATAATTATCACATATCTACGTATGTTGTATGTAGGTATATTTTTTTTTCTCGATAAATATCTTCAGAAAACATCTTTTAGAAACCTTTATTGGTCTTGTCATAGCGAATAACTTCTACAACGAGATCAAGTCTGAAATCGTGAAAACTTTTTCTTTCAAACATTTTGATCGAATAAGGCTGATCTCGTTTATCTATTGCGAATTTGTTTTCCACAATTTCTGAGTTCGTATCTAGTAATGGTTTTTCATCATGGCGGTCTTAACAAATTATTCAAAAAGATAGCTTTACAAATTATCCACCTATCTACCAGACTTATCTTCTTTCTTTTTAAATTATGATGATAGTTACTCAAAGACAAATATACCCACATATGCAAATCATCGAACATCTGAAATTCTCTTCGTACTAAACGATGAAAATTAACATTTGAAAATTGATATCGTAGAATTCATTTGAAAACAATTATATTTACCCTGTGCACCCTGCGAGGCGAGGCGAGGCCAGGTGAAGCGAGGCGTAGCGACGCCATTGCTTGCTCCAGTCGCGAGCACGTTTGTTCTCAATAAGTGCGGATCTCTTGGCAAATTGTTTGTTAAAGAACGAGGACACTAGTAGTTCACTAAGTTACCAACAGCATGTTAAAATATAATTATAGTTTTGTTTATATAACGTTAGAACACCATTATAAAGTACGTAGTATTTATTCTTCTTAGGCTTCTTTTTACCCAATTGTGTTACATTGAACATTGAGTCACTCAAATTTTATTATTTTTCAAAACAGAATTAAATTTACTTACAATGAAATACAAGATAAAATATTATAAAGCTGAACATCTATGCATCGAAACTCCCTACTATGTTGGTTAATGTTTTTTTATACAAATAATGCAGGTAAGAGGTAAAATATTGCCACCAACCAAACGCAACAGGATCAAAGCAAAACATTGTAACGTTTTCTATTACATATCGAATTGCAATTTCTATCACAATTTATTCCTGAAGGCAACTACATTACTTATTAAAATGTTTTACAATATTTAAATTATTTTTGAACTAGCTTTCCGACCACAAGAGAAACATAATAATATATAATAGCACAAAATATACAGAGTAATTTTGATTCCCCTGCAGCGCTCTATGGGTGGGAGTACATATCAATATGGACTAGTAATCTGATATCGCAAAAAGACATACATTTTGATCGAGCAAGATCAATATTTTGTTTTTACATTTACCATTATTTACAATAATTATTTTAAGTAAAATGAAAGTAGATTGCAAAAAAAAGAGGTAGTGGACAATATTACTTGAATGTAGTTGAATCGTAGCGGATATATCCGAGGAGAGACAGCCACTCGCAATTCTTTAAACGTTTCCACGGTTTACGGCCGGTCGCTGTATTCAGTCACTATTGTTTGCTTCTAACAGAAGTTTTATCTCTCAGTTATTAATCTGTGGAATTAAAAAGCTTCTGGAGAAAAGGAACTTTTCTTTAGAAATTACATTAAATTTTAAGATTTTTCTGAAAGCCAGTATCGGCGTGCCGTATCGCGACGTACATTAGGAAATTCTACACGACAATCGGCGAAATTATTACCATTATAAATTTCATGTTCTAAGTGGGAAAAAGATCCTTTTAATGCATACTTAAATCATTTTTATTAACTTGAAAAGGTTGGATTTATGCGGGAGCCCTGGCGCTGGTAATTTGCGAGGCCTCGTTGGAAAATTAGGGCCCTCTAAGTTTGCGTTACATCGGAGCGCAGGATCGTTCATAAAGTCACGAAATTCTGTTCAATCATTGTTGGACCAAACGGGAAATTACTCGTAAGTTTTGTATAAGGAAGTAAGTAGTATGACAATGAGGAATAGTTTGTAGGTAGGTACTATAGGAAACTTCGGCAGCTGGTTTTGTCCTAAATGTCTCAGCTGCGTAACTAGGTTAAATCATTTTGAATCTTCGCACTCGATATCGTTACCTATATGCAGTCAAAATATATATAAATAGAACATTGATTAACGGCTGAATAAACGATTAAGTATGTTTTGGCTAATTCCCCGCATGGGACTGCCGCAAATATCGAATTGCACAGTAAATAAAGAGCGTTATTACTGCACGCCGCAATGTTTCAACTCATACATAATCCCTGTTAGCTACGTGCACTGGCGATGAACATTTTTGTTTCACCAAATAAACTGTCGTAGAGCTTGCACTGTAAACCTTTTATGATGGAACTATCGCCAACTATGCGCAGAATAATATTTTTACTTCAAAATTTTGACTGAATGCGAGATTAGCTCTCGTAGACACTTTCGTAGCGATTCTATGAAAATGACACACACTTTAAAGTAACATAGGTACTCATAAATAATTTCATAATAAAGATATAGTATTCTCTCAATAAATAATGAACATATTTATTTGATATGTATACCATGAGGTGGACGTAAAAATGAAGTCACATCAACTTTATTGTGGTGGCTAAGGCCATTACCTATCAGGAAATTTCCTTAATATCTAATTTTTGGTGCCGCTAACGGTGAAAGTTTCCATCGTTACGGTCAATATATATCTCATCATTTACTTTTATAGGAGAAATAAACAGGCGGTGGCAGCGGCGAGAGGAGAGTTTTGTTATATCATGTCTACGAGAAGGAAGTTTGCGGTGGGGATAACCGGTGGGATGATATTTGATGGTCTATATTGCCATAATAGTTATAGTTCTGCTGTAGGCTATTAACTCGCTTATTTACTTTATATTTGTTGTTATAAGAAAATAGTATTTATTTGCAATTAGGTTTCTAACAGAAATTACTTTCAAAGAACAATTCCACAGACATGATCAATCCTTTTAAGAGTTATTATAAGAGTAAAGACGACAAAATAATATTATGTTTCAAAATAGAAAAGGAAACTGCTTTTCTCAAAGCTTCATTTAGATGAAACATTCAGAATATTTCTCCAATCTCGAAGCAATTTTCATACTAAGCTCCCTCCGTTTTGTTATGCAAATCATTCCGATAACATGACACTTTGCGAAATAAAAACGCCAGTTTCTTTTCCACCATAAATCCAGTTCAGGATCGGTTTTAAAAGTCATTAAACTTACTAGGCAATAAATCTGGGAAAATATAAATCTTTTATAATTAAAATACGATACAGGGCAATAAATTTGCTTACCATAATACTGGCGCCAAGAAATAATAAAATAATTAAGGTTGTCCCAAATAAGGCTTCTCCCATTTTTATTAGTGTCGTATGTATAAAATAATATGCATGCAATGCACTTATCACACAGAATGTATCCCTGCATAGAATTATGTAGATACATATTATCTGGAATATGTAATCTGGAATTCCTTTACAATTGTTTTTTCGTAGGTAGGTACATACAACATTCGCGATTTTGATATCGAAGTATAGCCTGACTATGACTACTGTCACTTATTGGCGCCATCACAACCTGTGCTGAACGATTTAATTTGACTAAAAGCTTAAAATATTATAAACCGATATATTTCATATCACTTTTTTAGAGTAGGGTAGTAATAGTATTTTGGAATTATTTGAATGTGAATTTGAACGCACAACATAAACATATCCCCTTCCTGGGGCTCAGCTAAGAAGATTTCTAAAAGTGCGCCAATTCAGCATTCTTCTGATATTCTATTATAAATCATGAGTACGTATTTTTTTTTCTCAATTCTCTCATGAATGTAACAGTAGTCTCATGAATTTTATTGCGAACCGTGGTCGTGAATGGACGATTGTAGCAAGAATTGCGGTCTCCACTAGTCATAATTGAATTACAAATCGTATGGTGTGCAGAGCGCCGTAACTCCGGAGATCAGCGGCAAGGTGCGGCGCAGTGCGGTGAGGTACGATGCGGTTTTCACACAATTCTGGTCCGTCACTCGCCAATCGAAACCAATATTCGAACCTATATTCTGCCGAAGCTTTGATATTGCACGCTCCATTCGTGCCAATCCGCAGCCGCAAATTGTGAACGTGCCTGACCCTTGGCTAATACCTATATAAATACAAATTCGTTTCCGAGAAGGAGAATGTTTGTTACAACTGTCAAATTAATCTAGAGATATGCTAGTAATTATCTTTAAAGTTTATTTGGGCGTGGCCTAAGGTCGTAAGTAGGTATACAAAGTCAAGGAGGATCCGGGCTTCCGGAAAGTGTAGCAATGGGAGACATGCAACAGATTTACAACTTGAGCATGGTAGTCAGCCACTCTCACGATGTTTTCCTTCATTGAAAACTCGAGCCCATTATTGTATTTCTATGATTCGAACCCACAACGGCCAAACCTTATTAGTCACAATTTTTTATTATTTGTATAAAACAACTATAATTAAAGTTACCGAACTTCAAATGAAAGAAATAGATTTCACTACCACTGAACCAACATTTATCACAAGGAAATTTATCATTTTTCACAATTCGTTGCTAGCAGTCTACTAGTAGTATTCATTGAGAGCAAAAACAAATGTAAATTGTCAAGCTTTGTATGCGCCGATTGATAGTAAGTACTAGCTAATTAGATCTCGGTATAATTAATCGAGTCGGTCGGCCGATGCGAGGGCGATGTGGGCGCTCCCGCCCGTCAGATGTCACGAAATATTTGCGTAATGGACGCTTTGACGAACCACTAGAGCACTCGTTCAAATACGCAGGAACCGGGGAAATGAGTTGTGATAAAGTGCATTTTCCAAGTGATACTTATGGTACGAGGGCTGTTTGAGTTGTAGGGTTCAGTGTATATTGTATGTAATCTAACCAACTTCTATAATAGTATTATACAGCTGAAGAGTGTGTATGTTTTTAACAGAAAGGGCTATCTTTACAAGACCATCTCACATTACTGTAAGAATCACGAAACTCACGTCAGGAAATTAGCACTCGTTAGATTTATTACCAGTACCAGTCAAACTTGCGAGAAGGAAGAAATAAAAACTTTATAATTTGATATGACAGGGCTATACAAACTTAGTCATGAAAGGTGTTAAGTGGAAGAAGTGAAGCAACAAGTGGCGAAAAACTTGTAACGCCAGTTTATTTGTTTGTAACTTGCTTCTGTACCGCGGTTTTACCCACGAGATCATATTTTATGTTTCATTGTCAAATCGTAAAATTTGTACGTTGTATATTAATTATTCTATGGTAAAATGTAAGCCCAAAATCACAAAATATTTTTTGACGAATCTTTTCGCCTATCTGTCCTTCAAAAAATATATATTATAGTTTAGTTCATCATGGAGGAGTACAATAATCCCTCCCAATATATCGATATATATGTTATACCAAAAACTAGGAAATGACGAGAAAAAAAAATTAAGAAATCTAATTTTTTTTTTCTCGTCAAATTTATAATTTTAATAATAACCTTAAAGTAATAAATAAAATTCATGATCGCGGAGCATAAATCCCTCGCACCCCTCTAAATCCCACCCGCGGGCGCCTAAGCTTTGAGTACTTGGCTGTATGGACGAATCGCCAAGTTTATTGGCCTTAGTGATCCCCTTAAATCCGTTTAACCATAACAGCGTACGTACCGTTGGAACTCCTGTGCTCCGTTCTCGTTCCAGGAATGTTTCGCGCTCTTATGTGTGTGTGTGATGATTGCTCATAAAATGCCTGTTCAAATTAAAACACATTGTGTCTTAGTTTGAGGTTATATTTTGTTAAACCTTCATATTAATCACGCCGTAATGGGTGAATGGAATAAGACGAATCTTGCCACAAATATCTGTGAAATGTTTGTGGAATAAAACATAATTATCCAGGAAATTGTTTTCTCTTATATGCGGGTAAAACCGCGGGACAGAAGCTAGTAATAAATAGTATCAGACAAATATAAATATGTAACAGATGTCAAATGCGAATGCAAAGTTTTGCCGACTAATTTAATTTAACCTCATTTAATTATTCCGTAACTTATTACATCTTACGTTTGACTCTGAAATTATGTAGAGAGAGATATTAAATTTATTGTTCTAAGAATCCATAACATTCAAAGATTTTCTTTCATAAGAGTTTTGGACATGAATTGGGCAATGGTGTATGCTAAAGAGATGATGTAACAATGAACTGTCAGAAAAAAGTACATTTCGTAGAAGTAGTAAGGTAGAAGAAGTGGTGTACTTTATTGGAAATTCTTTCGTAAGTAGGTACGTAATATATTTATAGTATCTGAAAATAATAGTTTCTAGTCGAAAGTTTGTACGATAAAATAATTATGTTACCTACCTAATATATTTCTTATAGTCGTCGTACAATCGTAATAAATTTAAGTTCGGACTTTACCCATAACATACGAAATAGAGAGGGAAGATATTTTTAGAAATGTCGGGGAAGTTTCTTTGTACACTGTTAAATCTAGTTTAATAGTGGAAACGAAGTATTGGCTGAAGTGGATATTGGTGCCGATTCTGTTGTTTACGAACTAGATAAATTTAATCTCATTATATCTCTTTCTAATAGTAAATATAAGAAAGAGATGCAAGATATTTTAGTCCTGTCAGTTTAGTCCGATCACATATTTCAACGTGAATTTTATCTTTATTGGTCACGAATATTTACCCATGCAGTACTATTTAATAATCTGTGCCCATGCATTACGACGGAATGGATTAAACTGACAGCATTAAAAATGTTCTATCTTTATTCAATAAGGTTAACATGAAAGAGAGGTGACTTGTCTAATATTAGTTAAGTTCGTAAACAACAGAATCAGTACCACTATGTATTTGTCTTCGATAACAGTCAACACTTTGGAAATCTTCTTGTTATATATCTATCTATATTTAAGAGCTTGGCTCTTGTCAGTGAAGCTTCTTCCTGCTACCTGCACCCTCTTATACGACACGACGTCCAATTTCGCCTTCACTCTAGCTTGGTCTATAGTTCAATCTAGGTCTTCTTCTTCCTCGCTTTGCTTTTATCTTTCCTTCTATCATGTTTTTTTATTAGTTTGTCGTGACGTAACATATTTTCTCTCCTATTTTCTATCGTCTCTAATAAGCCCATTCAAAATAAGCATAATTTATTGCAAATCATACTTAATCTAAAATATTGAACCAAGTATATGAAGCCATTTTAGGAAACACGAGTAAAAATAACGACAATGAAGGTAATTCCTAATATTATTCACGAATACGTTATGCGTCGATACTCTCGCACCGTCCCACCTTCCAGAAACTGTAAAATAGAGCTGGTGGTGCGGCTGACTGTGCCGAACGCCTCAAGCGGCGCAAGCATAGTAACCTAGATGGATGTTACATATTTGAGCCGTTTGGGGTAGAGACGCTGGGCCCGTGGGGGCCAGGAGCCCATCGCATTTATCGCGAAATTTCAAAGCGCCTGCTCGACACATCACGTGACCAGAGGGCTGGCGAATACCTTGGACAAAGGATAAGCATTGCCATAGAGCGTGGCAATGCCGCCAGCGTTCTGGGCACACTACCGGCTGGCAGTGATTTAGATCAGCTGTATCTACTGTAAATAGCTTTTCTTTCATATTTTAGTCCAGTTTTTATTTTATTTCATAATAGTATTTAGTTTTGACGTAAACAGACGATAATGTATATATTGGTAAAATAATTAAGAACATTTTATAAAATATATTAGGTAGAAAATTAATCAGTGTTAAATAAATTCACGAATTCATATTGCGAAATTATTTGAAATCATAATACCTACGAATAATTGAACTGATTGGTTTGTTCTTTGGTCTGTATATTCCTGACATATGACATGGCTCGGTATACATATTATAGATAACTGTGGTACCAATGTAAAATTATCGTATAATGCCTCTTCTTTGCTTACTGGTCATCTCACGATCAAAGACTGAACTCCTCGAACTGAAACATTCTGTGTTGGAGTGTGTATAGGCTAACATGCTATTTACTAAAATATCTCATACCGTCCTCGCTTGTATTGGCAAAATTTATTGGACACTAAAGTTTTCATACGCTTTTATGTTTTCGGGAGATTACGGCACCAGCAGTTTGCCGGAGCCCCGATGTTTATAAGAGTCCTCGCCCCTCCGAAGGGACTCGCGAAATTGCTCCTTTTTCTTAACAATGTTTGACTTGCAAAATGTTCCACAAAAATCAATTTTGGTACGGCCACGTTATATGTAGGCACTTACCTACTCGCAAAAGAAAATTACGTAGCTAAGTGTAATCGCTTAATTTCAAGCAAGTTGACTAATCCATTAGGTACCTGTCATTGCAAAAAGTGAAGCTAAAACTTTGAAACAAAATAAAGTTGGACAGCTCAGCTGGTGGCTGGTGGCTGGCGGCAGTCGACAACTCGCTCGGCTCGCTCACTTTCCTTCCGCTCAATAAGCGCTGTAAGCGCTTGCAACTCGCACAAGTTTCGCGCTCGCTCGGCCGCTCTCCGACGGACGCGCGCGACGTACCAATAACAACTTGCATTGCAACTTTTTGGCAGAAAGTCCATTTGACGGCACCTCATACACGACATCCGTTCGATTTGAATTCGTGATTTGTCGTTGCAGCTTGCGTACTATTACTTCTAGTTGTGGTGTAGGAAATATATTACTCATACAACTTGATTCTTATTTAATTACTTACTTTTTATTTAAAAGATACCTTAACTTGATATGAAATATAATGTTAGTGATTGTGATCTGGATATAATATACAAAAAAACTTTCACAAAAAATAACTCATATCAAAGAATAATACAAAAAAAAGATAAGATGATGACTACCAGACGCAAATAATAGCTTTCGAAAGTATATACTTTCGAAAATATTGTAAGTAGGTAACTATAAAATTTGAAGAGTTCTCTCGATTTCTCTAGGATTCCATTATCAGATCCTGACCTGAGGACCATGGGACCACCTGGGGGTACAAACAAAAAATAATTTTCCAAATCGGTTCTGGCATCTTCGAGTAATCGGGGAACACAACTGGGAATTGTTAACCACCTCCTTTTTTAAATTCAGTTAAAAAGGAGCTCTGTCGATACTCAAGTACTTAGTAAGCAAACATTCAAATCGATTAATATTATTGCGTAGCAACATCGTAGAGTACCTACTCGTACCTACCTCCGTAGATGTTTGTTCTGATAACTTATTCACATAATTTTCACTTTCATGTTCCCCGTACCTATTCAACAAATCCCTATCTACGATCTACCTGTGTACCAACCAGTATTTAGAAGCTTAAGATATGAAGTATATATATATTTGGATAGGTAGGTAAGTATATCTACCTTTAATATTATTATGTAAGATATCAGTTCGGTATTGTAATAATAAAACCTGTCCCCGCAATAAAGTTGTTATTTAAGCTTTTGGTGGTTATCTTATAAAGGGTTTTATTAGTTATCGAAGAACACTAATATTTTAATGAGAAAATATTTGTTTTTTGTATTCTTGTTCATAATGGATAAACTCAAAAAACGACGTAATTATCTATCTAGTTTAAAAAAATCTTTCACGAAGCGAAAGCGAGTTATTTATATATTTTCGTTATTTTATAATATATTGGCTGTATTTTATTTTAAAAAAAATGAGAGATCTCTACGAAAATTACAATAATTACCTACCAAAATTTTGAGTATAAAATTCATTATGTGGCGTGCGCAACTATGAATACATGAAATAATGTAAATGTTTTTATTCTAAATATATTTACATACAAAGGTAGGTATAAACATAGGTATAAAAGGAAAGCATGACTGATTTATCAACGAACAGCTCAAACCACTGGACGGATCGGGCTGAAATTTGGCATACAGATAACTGTTATGACGTGGGCATCCGCTAAGAAATGATTTTTGACAATTCAACCCCCAAGGGGTATAACAGGGGATCACAGGTGAAACCGCGGGACGAAAAGCTAGTCTTTAATAAGTACTCTACTCAGGTATTATTGGTTGAATCGAAACACGTTTGCCGTTTACAGGATATTGATTCTATTAACAACATTTTACTGACGAAGTGACGACCATAGGTATATTTGAGGAACGTTCGCATCGCGTCACGCCACCGACCGCTACTACAATCACGTTGATTTCAAAACTGTCACAAACAACAACAATCAAACTACATAAAATAGGTAGAAACGTCCAATGAAAATGATTTATTATTGATCGTAATGTAGTTTGTGTGTAACAATCACAAAGCACTCACTCTAATCAGCCAATGAATGAATAGATATTATGGAATTAATGGAGGCCTTTGTTTCATAGATGACACAAAACACAATCAGCGCTACTCGCTCAGTGTTTGTCTGAATTGAGTCTTTGCGAGGAGCTGACATCCTTTGTGAGTAGGTATTCAAAACGATGTGAAGATACCACTGATTTATGTGTGCCCATTATTCTTACTTAGAGTGACGTAAACACATGCCGTTCATTCCTCCACTGGCATACCTACTGTTGCTCGTACCAAATAAAGAGATCCCTGAACCGTTTCCATTCATTACACACGAGACACGTTATCTAGCAGCGAAACAAACAGAAGATGAATATTCTGTCACCCCTGTACCTACCTAACTGGTAGTATATTCATATACACAGTAGATACCTTTAGAAAGTAACATGCAGAAGTAAATTTATAATGTCCTTAATCCTGTGTTTATGTAGTCTCATCATAAACAAACGTGTAAAACGGACCATGTTCGGTATTAAAAAACTGTAGGACTGTGGCTTAAAAGCCTTTAAAAGAACTGAGATTGATTTGAGGTCCATGTTCTATGAGAAATCTTTAAATCATAGTTGCAAGAAAGTACACCATTCTTCACTTTGTAAGTTATTACAAAGTAGGTATCATTAGGTACTAAATTTCCTTTTATCCTTAACCGTTTACATAGATTTTCCTTAATTGGCAGGGAATACCCAATTAGGGGAAATCAATAATAAACCCTATTAGTCGTTAATCGGAGTGGGTAGGTACTCAGATATTTTTAAAGCGAAGCTTTTTACGTACGTTTAGGACTTGTTCAGGATTAACTCACCAAATGCGAAACACGAACGCGGCGATGTAATGCACCTTATTGGCTGTGTGAGCATGACAGGTATCTAAATATTCCTGCTTATCCTACTAAATGCGAAAGTTTGTGAGTGTGTTTGTTACTTCTTCACGCTCAAACGGCTGGACCAATTTTTATGAAATTTGGTATGGAGGTAGCTGACCCTGGATTAACACATAGGCTACTTTTTACCCCTCGGGAACATAAGATCCATCGAGAATGCGGGTGAAACCGCGGGGCGGAAAGCTAGTACTTAAATAAAAACAAGTTTCCGAAACAATTTTCACAGTTAGATGGGTACCTATCTGTCAGAAAGTGAGGAAGACGGGAATCTTGGCAACACAAATAGTAATAAGCTTGAGGAGTCGCTCAAACTCCGACCGAGTTTTCGGAGTCTTGGCAAATATTACAACAAAGCGACACAAACTTAGATATTGTTTGTTGGACATCCGTTACCGTAGATTTTACCACGAGATACATAATAGTTTTATTTAGGTACGTATCTACATCTACATAAAGTGTAGTCTGTATCTATAAAATATTCAATATACAACTTTACCAACTAGCCAAAGCTCAAATTTCGGACGAAAGATGTAAAGAGTACGTCGTGTGCTTTACCATAAAAAATCGGAGCAATAGTGATGTCAAGACATAATAGAATGCACTCTAGATTGGCTTTGGGAGCTCATCAAAATCACGTTATCAGCTCCACACTAACAAATCACAGGCGCTCGAGAGTATGCGATGCCGACTATTATCCAAACAGGCGGGTTTACAAAAGTCATACCTTATTACAGTCAGATAGGGTATAAAATTGGAAAAACTTAGGTCTTGGTACCGCTAGCTCGATCTCTGTGTAATAAAACTCGCTGCCGGCATCACGTCATAAAATGGCAAAATATCTCGTCTGCACCCTGAGTAGGTACGTAATATTGTACCCCATATAATTGGGTGATGCAAATGCGCTACCGTACCGTGCACCTTCTAAGACATTTTTATAGCTAGACGGAAAGAGTTAATATCGTTTTATGTAAAGCGCTTAAGTCGCTTTAATTTCATTTTATTCCCAGTTTATTAAATACCTGTACAAAATTATCTGCATTTATTTCCTTGGTGCGAACGAAAAAAAGGGAACAGTTAACTTTTGCAACATTTTTTTGTAAGTAGGTAGATGGTATGTACCTACATATCAACGGTTATATTTTACAAAATTAGATCACGAGTAGGTAGGTACAATAAGAATTATTTGGATATAATTGACAAATTATACAATTTTTCACACGGTTTCGAAATAATTCTGACTAAACTCACTCGATGTGAATTTACATCTCAAAACGTAAGTAGATTAGAATTAAGTATAATTAAGGTAGTCTTGTATTTGCTCTATTAATCTCTTCAGGACACGGACACACGATTTCTCCCAATGGAATAACCATTACGAATCTTGATTTTAATGCTGTAATTTTAAGAAGTACCTACACATTTCTATTTTCACCTATAAGGTCTATCTCACAAACGAGTTATCAATTTATCAGTAATCTATATAAAGGTACATTTGTGAGGTTTGAAGGATGAGTACCATGGTAACGCTTCTGCTCTCGCGTTATCGAAGGCGGCGTCTATTCAATTACATTCGTGAAATAAAAAATATTACGTCTGAGTTCCAAACCAATAGATTTTCCAGTCAGACGATTTTCAAGCCAATTTGTAGAGTAAGTACTGAAGTATGTCTGATCTGAAATATTATATCATTGAACTATAATGTAGGTATACCAAAGTTAATACCTGATTAGGTAAACGTTCTTTGCCTGTAGGTACTTTATTTTGACTATCAATGACTGGGTAAAATGTAGGTTCTCATTACTTTCAAACAGATAATTATTGTATTTTTTTTATTTGGCCTCCTGTCTTGTATTTTACTTATTCAAATATAAATTTTGACTGTAGGATCGCTGTTGCTTTTCCGAAGATTGAAATTATATAAACAATCTTTTTTTTCTGTTTTGAGTAAATTTGATTTCGTAGGTACTTCTTTTGTTTACGGATGCACGCACATATTGGTATTGGAAGTAGGTACTCATACGAAGCTTTCCGCTGAAATTGTATTGAACAATACGGCTACGAAATACATTTTTCAAGACGCTCTTATGCGGTCGGTTGTATTTCTCCAGAATTGCACTTACCTTGAACGTTACTTATTACTGCAAATGCACGGGATGTAGAAATAGACCTACGACTCTACTATTTTTGTTTGTACTAAATTGTTTCACTGCGCAATGTTTCAGATAAATAAAGTTTAAATATCTGAAAAAATAATTAATTAATATAACCTGATCAAGTAAGGTGGATATACTTAATTAAAAATACAGTCACGTTTTAAATCATTTAATAAAATAAGTGATGTAGTAATTTCTTATGAAGAACACATTTTAAGAGCAGTCATTGGCTGTATCGTTAAAAATATTTAATAATACATACATAATAAAAATAACAACTATAATTTCAAATGGAAATTAATTAAATGATTATGCTGGCAACCCCTATCAGGTTCAACTATATAGATAGAAACAAACATGAAACAAGAACACAGTCTGCACATACCTACATTGCCCGAGTGAAGCAGTGTTAGTAACACGTGGCATGTCCACAAACTGCAACACCGTAACGAAACGAGTTCGCTTCTATACATTGTAAGGCCATTTACTACTTAACACACATCTTCACAATATCGAATAAGAACATCTGATTTAAATACACTTTAAAATTTTAAGCGTTATAAAACGTTTTAAATAAATAATAACATAATCAATATTATGTACCAAAACTTTTATATTTAACGGTATATTCAAATATCATCGTATATAACTTTCTGTACTTGTCTATCTATTTCTTTTGAGAAAAGATTTTTTACAAGTTTAAGTACCGACATTTATTACAACAGAGTAAGAAATCTTCCATATTGATTCAGTTTTAAAAACGATCATCACACCGCGTCGCCTCGCCGATAAATTCATGCATATCAAAATATATACCGAAAACATATCATGTTTCATTCACGTGCCGTTATTTGATATTCATTCTTTTTATTTTAAATATTATAACGTCACATTTTTATTATTATGTATATTAAAAATTCTTACGGCTAATACGGTAACTGAACAAATAAAATTATATTATTGATGTATTCCAAACGTGTAGTAAGCATCATGTATTCAAATATTTCATGATGCGATGTTTCAAGATTAGATATTGACATAAATTAACGGGACGCCAATAAAATATAAATAAGACTAGTAAATTATTCTATTGTCAAAATATGCACTACAATTTTACCAATCGTAGAAAACAATGTTTGCCATAATATACATTATATGGCACAGAAAGATTTACAGAGATTGTTATTTAGTGTTACTTTGTTCTAAATATTTGATATGAAAACGTACAAAATTAACTATAAAATTACTAATTCCATCAGGTACGTACATTGTAATTAAACAAACATAAATAAGCGTGTAACTAAAGTCGATAATAGCATGGAATGAGTAGTTTGCAAATTTCGACGTTAAAGCAAAACATGGTTGGCAATAACTACAAATATAATAAGCTCAATTATTTTGATTCAGATGCACGGTGAAAGTTGATGCAATAACATCATATTTCATAGGTAAAGCTATCGATGTAGAAAACGTAATGAAACGAACAGATATGATCACAATCGCAATCTACTAACAAATAGCACCTAAACCGGCACATAAATAATAAAGCAGGCCGGACGCCTCGATACACACAAATTATTATTATGGCTAAGAAATAACACGATTCAGGCAAGCAAAGTCGATTGTAATCGTTTCAGTGGGAACACGGAGTCGTTTGCTACACTTACGAGACAGTCAAAATTAAATTAACATAAACGCATTCTATTCATCTCAAACAAACAGGTCGAGAGAGAACATTAAAGTCATTTGTAATATCACTGTTTAAAACATTATATTACAAGATTCGATAGACAAAGATATTTTTCGACAAGGATAATCTCACATTGAAACACTTTGATAAAACAACATTGCGCGACCTACGTCCATAGTCGGCAACTATTGGAATAACGTTGTCACCACCCTCGGACCTCGTCAGGGTATCGTGACGTCACAGACTCGGATCAACCTGTGGGTGTGTTTGTTTGGTACCAACCTTATAGGTTGTAAGATATGCTATCCGTTAGAGGAGAGTTCATCTTTGAGCCACTGCGGGACGGGGCGGCCTACCCTCACCAGCAGCTTGGAGAGGGCCGTGTTGTGGGGTGTGTAGTATCTCTTTAAGAATTTGGCCGAGCGATCCTCCATAGGTGGGTATATCCGACCTTTGGACTTGCCGAGGCATTTCGTCCGGTCGTTGCTCATAGCCTGGCAGAAAAAGCCTTTTTTTGCATCATACCTGTAACAAAAGTAAAGAAAATATCTACTAAGGGAAACTGTACTATATTTCTCACAATTTCGAATATAATATCCGATTATTTTATATCAAGTAGGTAGATACCTATTTCGATTTCGTTCTACATTATTTACTCCAATTCCTCGCCTTGTAACATTCCCTTTCTCAAGCCTGTATCTATTATTCCGTAAGCCTTTCAATAATTTCATCATCCATTTGGCTGAAATGTCCAAACCAACAGAGCGTGCCTTTCTCTGTTATTGCGTTTCGAGGTACCTACCTACCTACACGTATATTTAATTCCGTACCTCTGTTATGCGCGTACTGAGGGTAAATTTCGAGAGACAAAATAGTGAGTCTAAATAAATTCGACAAAGGTCGTGGGTTCTAATGTTACAATGAGCTTGAGCTTTCGGTGAAAGAAAACATCATGAGGAAACCATAGCATTAAGTGGTAGGGTACTTTGTAGTAGGTACCCACCTGGCTGGCTACCACTCTCAAGTAGAAAATCTGTCGCCAAGCACCTACCGTATGTTCCGGCAATTGCACTTGAGAGACAGTTGTCATCGTGGCATACAAACATGTCGGCAACACATTGGCAATACCTTTAGTATTGCAAATGGCGATAGGCGACTGTAACCACTTACTATCAGGTGGACCGCCTGCTTGCTTCTAAACCTACAGAAATAAAAAATCCGAAGACAATTTTTCACTAGCTAGCGAGGCTATAAAAATCTCCTTCGAGAACCTCACAGTGACAAAGCTGTATTTACATAGATAGGGTTGTAACAATCGTGCGGCGTTATTAGCCTCGGTCTGAGTTGCTTCTAAAGTTGTGCTTGAAGTTTAATAGGCCATTGTATCCAAGTTATCGCCAATTGCAGGGAGACCGCTGGACCAGGCGGAGTTTAAAATATACGTTCGCAGTCGATGCATATCGTGACAGTTAATTTGGACTTGCATAATTCTTGCATCTAGATTGCACATTTCAATGGGGCACAATAAAATAGTTTATCCTGCATTCATTATAGCAGGAGATTTAATACTAAAGCATTTTGCACATTACTATGTAGTAAAACATTTAAATGGCGCAAATATAAGTTTTGTATTATTAAATACATTCATTTTACGGTTGGAATTAGTAATATTAAAAATAGCAAAGAGCATTAAAGATCTTTTTAATTGTACCTAAACCGAATTAATGAAGAGCTATGTTTGTAAATCTGTTGTTAATATTGACACGTTGAGTAAAGCTCAAACTTTAAAAAAAAGTTAAAGACACGCTCACCCACACACATACATCCAAAACCATGTTATGGCTTTATACCTGATATTATTTTGTGAGAAAGACGGGGAGCGCAACAGCTTAAATCTATGTGTGCATAAATCTACACTGTGGCGCTCTGACTATTTCTAGTAAAGAAGACTTACTTGAGCAAATTGTTGTAATCGATGTGTGGTGTAATTTTGAGGAATTTTTGCAGCGTGTTCATGACAGCGGCGGGCTCCGAGCGCAACGCCGCTCCGTCGATGATGTGCAGCTGGTGCCCGCTGTACTCCGCCAGCCACCGCTCCAGGTAGTGGCTGTACTTGCCGGGATTTAGGCAACGATTCCTAAACACGGATATCGATCATCATCATCTGACACCATCGACATATCTTGGTTTTATTTATTGGTCCTTCGAGCCGGATTTATTAATCAAATAGTTTCCGTCCCGTGGTTTCACCCGCATTTCCCATTGATTTTATGTATTCCAAGGTAGCTATGTGTCAAGTTTTATCGATATTCGGTCAGTGGTTGATGCATGATTGAATCAAAAAATCAAATAAGTAATTAAGATTTGTAATTAAAATAAAGAACATTCGATTTAGCATGTTGAAATTAGTAGGTATAATCATAGCATTACTATTAAATTATAATAAGTATTATATGCTCAACATTTTTGCAATCGATACATGAAAATGGTCCAATCTCAACTTAAGTATTCCAATTTCCTACAGATACTATCGAAACTATCCCAATGTATGAAACCGACAGTTCGTTATGCAAAAATCTGTGTCAAATATTCTTAATGCTGTAAAAAAACTATATGGTAAAAGTTACCTCAAATCCCTGAGAGGTTTCGGGGCGGAGTCATTCGCCGTGATCACTGTGTGGAATGTGTAGTTGCTTGCGACGGGGTCGCCGTGAGAGCGTATGTGTTGGTACCACGAGTACGCCCTGTGTAAAATACCATTATATTTTAGGAACATAAGATACTAATTACGGCATCAGTCTATTGCGTAGTTTAAAAGACACTAATGTTCAGAAATAGCTAGGGTACATTGTTATAAACGACAACATCAATATTAACTTTTTGCCAGGAACTTTTCACGAGATTCATTTATTTGCACGAAATGTGGTACATTATACGGAAGGCATGCAAAATTTACATAATAATTTACATGAAATCACATTATGAGAAGTGACATTGCGCTTTCATAAAATTATGTATTTCATGTTTTATTGAATACTTTGTTAGCTGACCTTACATACGTTGTCCTGTCCAAGTTTCAAGTCATACAAAAACCCGATATAAAAAGTTTGTCCCTAATTGGGTTTGGTCTTGGCAACTTCATGTTTTTCATTCCCTAAAAACCTTACGGACTATTACGAATATTTAAAAAAAAAATGTCTATTCACTGAATAGGCTTTTTTTTTTAAATATCTATTCACTGAAGAGATTTTTTTTTAAATAACTAATAATACTCAGTATTCAGTCTAGTCGTTCTCGAGTTTGAAGTGTCTTCACCATTGAATTGACTGAAATAAAATGAATACGTGTATCGTGGCTTTTCAAGTAGCCTCAAAAAGGTCATCAATGGCCCCAATTCTGTTATTAACAAACTAAACAAATTTAATCTTACTAGCAAAAAATTGTATCTCTTTCTAACAAATTTTTTTTTAATTTTAGTCATGTCAAATTAGTCACATTGCTTTTCGGTAACGTCTATTTTCCTGTATACTATGTCTTTGTAAGATAGAGAAGTAACGTGATTAATATTAGTTTAGTTCGTAAACAACAGAATAGACACCAATGTGATTTAGCGTAAACTTATAATTACTCAATATTGGAATGTAACATGCGATGATATCCACTGCCGTTCGCGATTTCGTTATATATTGGCTTGTGTTATAATAATAAAGAATGTAAAGAAAAAATAACATCACTATTACAACTATAGATATCAAAAAGATACGGTATGCTCGGTCAATTTAATTTAACCCTACATAATTATGTACAATATATACAACCGCAATGTATAACATCAAACAGTGTTTCTATTCCCGCCGCGTGCCGCGATGCCGCCGATCCGCCAGGTTTAGATTGAGACTAGCTTTCCTGTTTACATTTCTCAAACAATCTGTTTTAAAACTTACTTTTAATACTTGCATTGGCATGTCTTAACAAAATAAACATTATTGCGAAGCTGAAATTAAAATCAGGGTTTTACTTTGATAAAATATAGCTTGTTAGTACATATCTGATTTTAATGAAAAGTTATCTAGAGTTTCTTATCTTTCTTTTTTATAGCGGGCCTCTTTGTTTTAGCTAACCGTTGCGCCTTAGATCGTTTTTAATCTTGCGCATTTTACTTGATTCTTAAACAGATATTAAGTAGGTACTTAATATATAGTACCTAGGTAGGTACTATATTTAATACATATTCAAAATTATTTAAGTGATTTATTATGGTTCATATCGTTTTAAAGTAAACAATCAAAGCGAGGTATTATGTATACTATACTATCAAATGAATAAAGCACTTTTTTGCATTGCTTTTAAGTTGGAAGTTAGGATTTGCATATAAACATTAAGCATAGCGTGTTTAAGACTATTCAGAATAATTTATTATTACTGCAGAAAATAAAATAGAATGCCACCCGAGATCACGTACTTTGCAAAAGAAAAGTTTTTATATTTTCACAATAAGATAATATTTGTACATGTTTTTAAGCTTATTATACCTACTTAGTAAGAATTGAGTATAATCACATCAAACGAATTTACACAAAATATCATTAAATGAATTTGAGTCATATATGTTTTATTACTTAGTACCTAGATACATAATTCATCTGAAATTCAAATATCATAATTTATTTATGCTCATTAAACAAGTGCTCATTTATATTCATAAAGGCAGTCATAATAGTAACTTAACAAATATAATTTAAGTTTACCTTATTTATAAGACATGCGAATGCTTAAGGTATGGTTTCCTCCAAAAGCGGTGCCATCATGTAGCGACCGTAATACAGCGGTGAATGACGTCACTAGAACGTTGTCTATGTTAACCAAATGGGGCGGTTTCCTAGAGAACGGTAATAGACACCGTAACGTCCGTAACGTCAAAAAGCGGTGCCGCCATCTGCATGACGGCAATCTCGACGGTGTCGAATGGTGTGTGAAAGATGGCCGTCGAACTCCCGAACATTCCACGTGCCTACGGCCGTCTTTTTGCGGCTATCATATTGCGTTCGTGTAAATACGGCACCGCTATTGGAGGAAACCATACCTTTAGTAAAATTTTGCAAACCACAAACATTTGTTATAAACGCAATATTGCCATAAATATAAGGGCAGTTTCATAAAGTTGTATCAATATCTGTAGTTATAGGCCGGATAGTAGTTTGCGTGCACACACGACACATTGCTCTCTACGTAGGTTAACCGCAACCGTACATATTGCGTGGTTACAAATTGTTTTCAACACGAGAATCAAGTCTCCTGCCACTATTGGGTACTGCCTAATAGTTATGTTGCTATAAAATTTGCCACTGAACTGTTAGTTCATTGCTTATCAAGACTCCTTTATTTATTGCTGCAATTTTAAACATTTGTTTTTATGAAACCATGTAACTATCTGCACAAGTATTTATTTACAAAAACTGACCTTTTAGAAGGCGAGATGAGTATCACGATGATCTTGGCGTTAGGTAATAGTGCATGAGCCCTTCGGGGCACCATATCGCCGTCGAAGTACGTCGCTGACTTTTCAAACATGACTTGGGAGTTGTTGCTTAGGCCCGGTGGAAAAAAGTTCAGGTACCTGTTGTAAGAGATAAAAATAACTTATGAATAAATCAATAAGGAAAATGTAGTAACAGTGAGCACAATAGTGAATTTATTACCATTTTTTTTTTTATTACCTACGCCCCGAATACTATGCAAACCTACATTCCCTATTAGGGAATTTAGTCCCTAGTCTTGTATTCCATTACCTAATTTCTTACTGTGATGTGTTAAGAAAGTAGTTACCTAATTGTTTACGACGAAAAGAAAAATAATCTTGTAAATAATGTGTAACTGGTAAGTATTTATTTCGCAGGAATCTCATACCTGGCTTTATCAAGAAAGTAAAAAAAGCTTTCATTTGCTGAATCATTCCATCCATTCTATCAACAGTTAATCAAACAAAGTTACGGGCAAGCAATTTAACTGTCCATAATATTAATAGCAAAACCTGGTTACCGTTTAGATGACGGGACCGGATTAGTTACTCTCGATTATGCAGCAGTATTAATACCTACTGCCATTTCCATTATCGTTTACGTCAAATGGGCCACGTGAAGTTAGTATTTTGTGAGCTCACATAACTGACGTTTCCCTTTTTTCTGATATCATACTTTTCTAACTTATTATTTACTTTTGAACACTCTGTGCCCGTAATATTGTATGCCCGATAGTAGTATGTAGTATGAACCGAATGGGTACTAGTATTATAAAGTGAAAGTGCGATTTTTTTGAATTTGTGTGTGTGGAGGGTAATTTCTGGAATCACTGATTAGCAAAAAATGATTTTATTAATTATAAGCTACATTATAACTGAGTGTTATGAGGTACTTTTAATGAACCAGGAACCCCAGGTTTCAGTTAAATACCTATACATTTTTTTTTATTATGTTCTTGCAGTTTATAATTACTTATTATGTGGATGCACGGTGGATGAGGACTATGTACGATACCTAGTCCGTTGGGAGGCGGAAGTTATACCCCACTCGCTCAGTGGAACACGGGAATGTTTCAGCGCTTGTAATGTTTTTAAACTATGTAGACATATGTAATAAGATTAAATTATGCATCAATATTTTTTGCAGAATCACAATTTTGCTACAACTCTGTGTGTACGGTGTATGTATCTAATTTAATTATCTGCTCGTAAAAGTATAATACCTATGTTCAACGTTTTAACTTAATATACTCGTGTATCCTTAGTAGTCTTTTTGTATGTAGTTTATATAAATTAGAAGATGTATCAAATTATATGGTGAGGAAGTCGTCGGCAGAAATAATCGTCATATTTGTAGTATCTACTAATTTGGTTCACATGCCTTTTTTACTAAAGGTTTATTTGTAATATAAAATATATGGCGACAGATGAATTAACCTAACTAAAGGTCGCTCTAGATGTAGTTAAGACTAGTTTTGCTAACATTTATAACGAAGGTTAAACAACAAATAGGTACACGCAGTCGAATCAATCTATTAATATTCAACGCGCATTACAGAATAATATCTTGACTAGTTTTGTAAATAAATTACTGTATTGTCTTTCTTGAGTTAGTTAGTGGATACTAATGTCATTACTTATACTAGGGGTTTCCAATCTTTTTAGCATTCAAATTTTGTAAACAATACAGATGATAGTTCATTACCTTACAGGAAAACCTATAAGAAGTCTATGGTATTTAAAGTATCATCGGAAATTCCGCCCTTGTCCGGTTTTTTTTGTAATGCAACTCCCTTTACATGTTGTAATTTTTTTGCGGATCCCTTGTAAAAAAAGATACCCGCATGTAGCTTTAGAACGTGACGTAAGTATATAAATACCTCTACCTTGTTCATATCTTTTAAAGTTGTTGCTGATTTTATCGAATACAGATGAGAAATAAATTGCTAGGTGAAGCGGCCAAAATTTTATACTTAACCGCAAACGTGGAGCGTTATGCGCCCTAAGGCTTGTATGGCGGTAATTAATGGGAAATGATAATAATAAAGGGAGTGGACTGTATTTTTGAATCGTTAGGCACACTGGTATCATAGTACAACGACGAGCGAATACCTAAAAGGTATAGGATATTAAGGAATCCACGCACCTGATGCTCCTCCTGGGTCCTGGATTGTCCTGGGCACCTATAGCACGGCTCTTAGCCGTCAGAATGAAGCACTGACCACTGATTATGTAGGTTTGATAACACACGTATATTGTATAGTATTTATTATATCTAATTTCACGTACTCGCGGTAGTTTTAGGTGCAATAAGTTTCACTGAGATGCGTTCTTCAGCGATTTAACCTTGACACTGACTTTTAGGTCGTCAGTTCAAAAAAGCTAGTTGTCAACGTGGAGGAATAAAGGAATATGGCGGGGGGGTGAAAAGGATAGCATCACTCAATATGCCTATTTTACCATGTGTGCGAAAGTGATAGACTATATTAAGAAAAAATGCAATCAAATACATGAATGCCATATATGGCGCTAACATTCCTCCGGCCTTAAAGGGTTGCCTTTAAATATAATTATAATTAAATATGCGGTTAAATATAAATGCGGTAATATGTATGTGCGGATGTTTATGTGCGGAAGAATATATCTATATACAATATATATGGTAATATGGTTTTTTACTAATTACTATAACTATTGGGTAGGAAGGGGACATAACTTTACTACCGGACGAAGGTAGCTTCCCTTTGACGTTTTTATTGTGACAACTCGAGTAGTGCCATCCTTAGAAGGATGAACCCTTTCCACAACACCCAAAGGCCAAGAAAATGGCGGAGCATTATCCGTTTTGATAATCACTACTGTTCCTTCCTGTATAGGAACAGAAGGGACATTCCATTTAGCACGCGACTGTAGCTGGTGCAAGTATTCCACGCGCCAGCGTTTCCAAAAAGACTGAACTATACTATCCAATAAGCTATGTCTTTGTAGTAAGTCCTTCGGATTAACTTCGGGCGCGGGTAGCGATGACAGTGGCACAGTTTGCAAAAAGTGAGCCGGTGTAAGAGCTGAAGGCTCTGCGGGGTCACTACTCATAGTTATTAGCGGGCGCGAATTAATAAGAGATTCTACTTGAGCGAGTATAGTGAGAAGCTCCTCGTATGAAACTATTTGCTGTCCAATAGACTTAAATAAGTGTGTCTTTATAATTTTAACCATACTTTCCCAGCATGCGCCCCAGTGCGGCGCAGCGGGTGGAATGAACTTCCAATCTACACGATTCTCAGAAAGTTCTACCTCCAGATGAGGGCGTAACTCATCCAAGAATTTGTAGAGGTCGCATAGATAAGAGCGTGCTCCAACGAAGCAGGTTCCATTATCTGAATACATGCATATTACAGGTCCGCGTCTAGAAAGAAAACGTTTGAACGCATTTAAGAAGCTGACAGTACTGAGATCTGTCGCTATCTCAATGTGAGTGGCACGGGTTGTAAGGCAAGTGAAGATACACAGCCAAGCTTTACGGCTCTTCACCCCCCGGCCACGAACCGGTGTGTACTGCAGAGGGCCTGCATAATCGCACCCAACATGCGAGAAGGCTTTATCAACTTGATTAACACGCTGACTGGGTAAATCAGCCATAAGTGGAAATAAAGGACGCGGTTTCGACTTAAAGCACACGTTACATTTTTGAATGCGATGGCGTATAATGCGCCGTGAAGCCAAAATCCAAAATTTATGCCTCAATAAGGACATCAGAAGCTCTGGACCAGCATGCAAATGCTTGCGGTGATAGTAGTCAACTATCAAATCAACTACATGGTCGTGACGCGGTAAAATACAAGGGTGTTTATGCGTGTATTCCTCGGCAGAATTTGTCAAGCGACCTCCGACACGAATAATACCGTTACTGTCGAGAAAAGGGCTTAACTTATTTAAGACGGGTGAGCAAAATTTTGATTTAATTAAACTACATTTTTCGTTAGAGAAATAAATGTCTTGCACGACGCGAATTAATTTATTTTCTGCAAAATCTAAGTCTGCGGCCGATACAGGATTACCACGTGGTAATTTTTTCATGAAACGGTAAAGGTAGACAATTACACGTAACAACTTAGAATATGACGAATGTCGTAGCGCAAGCGTATAAATCGGGGAATCCTCTGGACTAGTCGTGAGGACGTGCGCCTGGATACGCTGTTCAGGCGCATCCGCGCATTCATTGTCGTCGAATTTATTTAAGGGCCATTCACTTGGGTCGCAAGTGACCCAGGAAGGTCCACTGTACCATAAAGGATGGTCAACTAGCTTGTCCGGGGTGAGGCCACGAGACAAGCAGTCTGCGGGATTTTCAAAGCCAGAAACATGGAAGAATCGACTCGCGGGAATATTTTCTGTCAGTTTTACAACCCGATTGGCGACAAAAGTCTGCCAGCGATGTGGAGACCCGTTTATCCAACATATCACAACCTTCGAATCACTGAAGGCAAATACGTTATTAACGGGATAACGCGGGCTTATAATGTCTAAGACTTTGCGAAGTAGCTGTGACAACAATACCGCGGCGCAGAGTTCCAATCGTGCAACAGAGACAACCTTTACAGGTGACACTTTAGATTTTGCGCACACTAATTTTACAGTATATTTATTGCCTGCGCGGATTTGTATGTATACTACGCCGCCTAGGGCGCGTTGGCTAGCATCAGCGAATCCGATAAGGTTGACTTCACAACCCTGCACAATGCCCAGATGTCGTGGAATACACAGTTTGTTAAGCGAGGGAAGCTCCATACAAAACTGCTTCCAACTACCGACAATATGGCGGGGCGGTTCGGCATCCCAATCACACTTTGCGAGCCAAAGCTCTTTAATAAGAAGCTTGGCGTACAAAATGGCGGGAGCCACCAAACCCATGATGTCCCACAACCGTGCTATCGCGGACAATATCGTGCGCTTAGTGCACTTATTATCAGGGGCGGCGACAACAAAACGAAAACAATCACAAGATCTATCAAAATATAGACCCAGGATTTTATGTGGAACAGACTCTTCGAACATTTTGTCATGAGAGCATTTATGCGTATCTGGTATGTGTCTAAGGACCGCTTCAGAATTGCTTGACCATTTGACTAGGTCAAATTGACCCAGTTTGAAAAATTGGATTAACTCATCACTAATCGTGATGGCTTGCGTAATAGACATGACAGAAAGAACTATATCGTCCATATAAAGGAACGAAGAAGCAGCAGCGGCTGCGGCGGGGAACTTATCTCCTTCATCAGTGACCAGCTGACGGATGACACGCAAAGCGTGATATGGACTAGACTTTAGTCCGAAACATACGCGGTTGAATTGGTATACAGTAACTGGATCGCCAGTACTAAACCGATATAAAATTCTTTGAAACCTACGGTCAGGCTCGCGTAAAACTATTTGAAGAAACATCTGACGACAGTCAGCTGAAAGTGTCACTTCAAATAGGCGGAAATTTATGAGGATGCTAAACAAGTCTCCTTGTAAATTAGCACCTGCGTGGAGAAGATCATTGAGTGAGTGACCAGACGAAGTCTTACAGCTGGCGTCAAGAACGCAGCGCAGTTTAGTCGAGGATTTGTCTTCCCTGAATACACCATGATGTGGGATCGTATATGAGGGTCGAGCGACGTCGTCATTACTTATATTAATAGGACTAAGGTAGCCCTTATTTATATAATCGCGTATAACTTCATTGTAAGCGGCGCGGGTATGAGGCGAAATATCTAACTTACGCTCTAAGCAATTGAGACGTCTAAACGCGGCGGTGTAAGAATCACCTAATAGACATGCGTCATTACGAAAAGGTAAGGCGACGACGTATCTACCACTTTCTTCTCGAACGGTGGTAGCTCGGAAAAATTCTTCACACTCAAAATCATCAGGACTTAGAGTGGGCGGCGCGGATACTTCTTCAAGCTCCCAAAATCTCTTGAAGAGCGTGTCCATCGAGTCATGGACAACGTTGCAACACAAGGTTGAAAGATTGTTTTGAACGATCTGTGATGTAGGCGCGGAACCCATAATCACAAAACCTAAAACAGTTTGAATCGCGGGTGGAACATTAATGTAGTTACTTTTAACTATTACAGGTAACAATAAATGAGACAAAGTTGACGCACCGATTAAACAGTCGACCGGTCCGGGAGTCGCGTAATCTTTGTCGGCGAGCGGGAGCGACTCGAGATGTGTGAACGCATCTTTATCTACTGCCGCCGATGGCAGCGAGTCGCTTATGCGATCAATTACGAGCGAGACGAGATCAAAATTAATATTTGTATTAAATCGCGAATGTAATCTCAAATTAACTGAACCCTTAACTTGCTTTTCGGAACCACCAATACCTTTGACCACCGTTTGCGACGGCGTCATATGATCTAATAATCCAATACGCTTACAACATTCATAAGTTATGAAATTACCTTGAGACGCGCTATCCAACAAACAACGTATTATTTGAGGTGTGTTGTTCGTATCGTATACTACCACTTGAGCCGTAGCCAGCAACACAGTAGAACAGATAGATGTACACTGCCGGTTATCAGTCGGTGAATCAATGCGCGTGGGAAGCGAGGCAGCAATGGACGTTGTACAGAGCGATAGATCGCTACGTTGCGTTATGTGCGGATGACGCGAGTCAGTCGCGACGGGGACGGGTTCCCATGGCGTAGTGGTGAGATGCGCGGCTGCTACAGGGTTCGTAACAGGTTCAGTAATCGATTTAGCGTTATTGAAATGCAACATAGAATGGTGTCGCTGATTACAGGTACGACATTTCAATTTAGACGAGCAATTAACAATTTTATGCGTACGACTTAAGCAGTTAACACATGCGTTGTTATTTTTTATATGCTTAAATCGTTCAGCAGGCGAAAGTTTTTCGAACGCGGTACATTTATAGTAGTGATCGTGAGTAGCATAATTACACAGCGAACATTTGTCAGAAGCCGAAGTTGTGACGTATGACTGTGGATTCGGCGGACTAGTAGTCTTAGCACGGGGCTTAGGACTGGACCTATTTGGATGGTTACAGCCACCTGCAGATGCAGACTGTGTTCTCTCGTAAATGCGACACTGACTCTTAATAAAATCAATGAAATTATCAAGTGTGGGCACTTTTGTATCACGAGAATACATTTGAAACGCTCGTACCGTTTCCGTATCAAATTTTTGCGTAGCTACATGCAGTAATACAAAATCCAACAGATCATCGATTTTCAATGATTTTAATGAGTTAATAGCGACAACAAACCTATCGATAAACAATTGGTAATTAGATGCAGATGGGGAACCATTTAATTTAAGGTTGAGCGCTTGATCTAAATAATTAGATCCTAATAGCCTGACATCTTGATATTTATCGAGAAGTGTTTGGTAAATAACTTTATAATTTTCGGCACTCGGTATTATACCAGCAAATGTAGACTGGACGGTAGGTGACAGTTTTCCTATTAGATAGTACAGTTTGTCTGCGTCTGTAAGCGAAGAATTATCGTGCACTGTGGCGTTAAAACTAGCGTAAAATAACGGCCAGTTATTCAAATTACCATCAAATGACATAAGCTGAATTTCTGGTAAACGCGTCTTAGCTTTGGGAGTTGTCGAGGGCTCTGATGTAACCGTGGGTTTCGTAAACTTCGACTGAACCTGCCTGATATAACAATATAGGTCTTCGAACGAAGAATAACACTGATAAGAAGGAGTAGCTTTGGGGTTATTCTCCAGAAGCGTCTCATTATACTCATCGAGGACGTTGTGGAAACTAGAACGTATATTATCAATCGTCACGCACGAATTCAAAAATGTCTCTTGAGACTCTTCTGAAGCTTGAGCCACTTTCGCTAATTTATAAACATCATTGATTCGTTCATAAAGAGCGTTTCGTTTAGCTTCTAGAACAGTTAAGCGCGGGGTACAAGGAGAAGCAACCTCCCGTTCGCGAGGCATAATGATATTAGTTTATCACAGAAGTACCTATTAAAAATACAATATGTACAACTAACTACCGATATAGCAAACTGCACGACTACTTCGTAGTATTACGGCGACTGCCTACACAGCTATAATATATGTATATAAGTATATAAATACCTAATATTAAACTATATAAACTATATTTTATAAAGGCGCGGGATTAAATTATATTATAATGAAATGAGTACGTGAATTCATAAATATATAAATATAAAATAAATATCACTTATAATGTATATGCCTAAAGGGGCGGGAACGTATTTATATAAGTAGTCCAAAGGCAACACTTTTATAAGGGCGGTGCGTATAATATAGATGTAATGCAGTTAGCATCTACAGAAAATACATGGATATCAAACACATAAAATAAATTTATTATTTTTATGAAGGTAAGTGGATAAAAAGTCGTGGATAACGTACGTCGTACGGATTGAAATTGATACGTAATAGAAATGAAATTCTATAAATAGAAATGAAAAAGGTACAAATTTTAATAGAATCCGGCTCGAAGGACCAAATGAAGCGGCCAAAATTTTATACTTAACCGCAAACGTGGAGCGTTATGCGCCCTAAGGCTTGTATGGCGGTAATTAATGGGAAATGATAATAATAAAGGGAGTGGACTGTATTTTTGAATCGTTAGGCACACTGGTATCATAGTACAACGACGAGCGAATACCTAAAAGGTATAGGATATTAAGGAATCCACGCACCTGATGCTCCTCCTGGGTCCTGGATTGTCCTGGGCACCTATAGCACGGCTCTTAGCCGTCAGAATGAAGCACTGACCACTGATTATGTAGGTTTGATAACACACGTATATTGTATAGTATTTATTATATCTAATTTCACGTACTCGCGGTAGTTTTAGGTGCAATAAGTTTCACTGAGATGCGTTCTTCAGCGATTTAACCTTGACACTGACTTTTAGGTCGTCAGTTCAAAAAAGCTAGTTGTCAACGTGGAGGAATAAAGGAATATGGCGGGGGGGTGAAAAGGATAGCATCACTCAATATGCCTATTTTACCATGTGTGCGAAAGTGATAGACTATATTAAGAAAAAATGCAATCAAATACATGAATGCCATATATGGCGCTAACAGCTAGGGGTAGAATCCAATGAAGTGAGACTATATACTTATTTGAAGTATAACGAGGTAGCCAGTTTACTGCGGTCATTCAATCTGGATTACTACCGTCAAAGGTAGCTATAGCTCCACAACAAAGTTGTTTTCAAGCAACGGTTTGTATAGAATACAGTGAATGTGCTAGTAAAATACTCAGTAACGTCGGTATATTAGAGCGTTTATTGCGATTGATTTTCTTGTATAACCCTCAACATCGTCTCGATCCCGTTTCAATGTAACTTTTCGTTTAATACATACGTCGTCTTTGAAATTGTAGATCTATGGAACACAAATATGAAATGGGAATGAAATTTAAATAAACCTGGGTCCACATTGCTAACGATACGAAAGTGTACGGCATGACGTTTGGTTTTATGTACGAGTGCTCTGCGGTTTTTCTGTACGCAACCGTGTCTTAACTCAATTTACGATATGGGTGAACAAATCAAAATGTATAGAGTAAAACGGTACCAATATTGGTATAGGTTTGTATCAAGTGCTCAGTCTGATACATTGTTACTAGGAAACATTATGAGTATAGTACCTACCTACATGTGACCACAAACCTGCCAGTTTTATAACACCAAAAATTTAAAGCAGTTGATTTGATGCCGTTAACCAACTGGAAATTCGAGCTCAAATCACCCTGGTGCTTTTAATTTAACTGCATACTCTACGTTTATAAGATCCATTAAGATATACAGTAAGTATCAAGACTTCAATTATTTAAAAACTGAAAGGTTTTGTGAGTACTTATATCACTTGCTCAAAAAATAAATAGCCCTTAAAATCCATCAATAATACTTACCAATCTAATCCTTTCAGATAATTATTATTGTTGAAGAACTGCAACTCTTCGTATGTAGCCGGACTCGGCAGGTTGGCGACGAGGGACGGGTGCATTGCCAAGAATGTGTAGAGTGCTGTACTGCCAGTTTTCTGCGGTCCCACCACTAGCACTTTGGGTAATGTGCCGCACCATTTACTCTTTGACCAGATACGACGGTGTCGCATGTCGTCGCACGGATTCTGTTTGCAAAAAAATAAAGAAAACAAAATTCAGCCAAACCAATTATGGCTAAAATTTAACAGAAGGTATTTGTTTTACTTTTCTACTGTTCATTTTATGAATAAATCTGAGAAATCAACAGTCATGAATTTGGCGTATTTGGCTACAAGGACCAGTTATAGTAGGTACCGGGAACGCGAGTGAAGCCGCGGGGAACAGCTAGTAATAAATAAATATCCTACAATCATTTATATAAAATATTTTTCAAGCTTTCAGAACAAAATTCACGGAATGAATGGTTATGACGACTTCCAATCAGTTTTTTGTGTAGACTTACTACTCGTTGATACCGATATTTATTCTAATTTCGTTTTCTAACTGTCAATATTTGAATGTGAAGAAACGATAAAGACTATGCATTACGCATTCGAAATGTCAATTTGTTATTTAAATCGATGCTAATATTTCAAACGTGGAAATATGCGAAAACATTTTATCTTGTTGGACAGGAGCCTGTTTGAAATGGGCAAGGTGTAAAGCGATGTTGATAAAATGTAAATAGTGTTGATTTAGACACTGGTACCAGCCTGTGAACACTCTATAGGTAGGTATCACAGCGCTGTTGCACTTTAATCGTCATTTTACTCATTAATTTATGTTGCCAAAACAAAAATACAAAGTTAGTAATACGAACAGTTAAATACATAGATATACTTAGGTACTTTCCGCTAATAACTTATGACTGGATTAGTCATCGAAATTAATACCTATTTGGTATTATGCCTGCGCTCATTTTAATCTTGTGTTACTTATAAATTAAAATGTAAACAAACATCTGAACTTCAAAACCAAGAGTACCTAATATGCGCCTATATGAGCTATTTATTTTCAAATGGTACTAATAAATTTACAATTGCCTAACTACAGCGTGAAAACTTGTCTTATATGAGCTGCTGTCATTAATCAAAAGAGCTTGTCTTCAGAAATCCATATTGTTCATTGAATAATAAATAATGTTGGATTTTATTCAGGTAATAAACAACCGGTCTTACGTCTCGTGATACAAAATATATTTTCAATTTCCGATTCTTATTTCAATGATATCCTGCATACCTATATCGCGAGGCAATAAAATATTAAAACTCGTGGCATGCATATTGTTTCAGAGGAAAGTTCGAGGCAGCATCGTGCAAGATAAAATATCGTGTTCGTGCAAATATGTTAGATACGTTCACGATCCACTATGAATTGGTATGAAGCCGATATGTATTTGGCCTGATTGAAATAAAAATAGTGCACATACACTTTTCGATTATACGATGTCCGATATAGGTGATCAATATCACCTGTAGAATAGATCTCGTGGTGACTGTCTAATTGTGTAAGAACGCATGTTTCTGATAATTAGTTCTGGCCCTAAAACTATGTTTCAGAGTTGGGCCTGGGATATATGCTAAACTTCAAGTTGTCATAACTTTTGTAGGATTATTGATATTCAAATCAAATCAAAACTCATTTATTCAGTTTAGGCCCAAATAAGGCACATATGAATAATGACTAGCTTTCCGCCCCGCAGATTCACTCGCGATTACCTTATGGGATGAATTAAAAAAAAAAATTCTTAACTGATGCCTAGATCATAATCTGTATGCCTTAAATAAGATGACCAGTCTTCCAGGCCTATCGAGGCTGTCCTCGACTCGTAAAAGAAAAAATAATGGAAAATATTAAGATATTAAAACAGAAAAAAGTAGCAATACTATTATCAGATTTCCCAAATAATATTCATCTTCAGTAACCGAATATTTAATTGCGGAAACGAAGAGTGGAACTGTCAAACAATTACGCAAAGTTAATTGATTTCGCCGACAATAGGTATCCGGTCCGTCCAAGTTTCAAAAGCGTAACATTCTGCTTTATTTACATCAAAAGACTTAGCTAAATAGAATACTTGATTAATAGATTCGGAGTTGCGAGTGTCAAAAAGGAAGATATAATTTTACGTTCAGTAGTGCGCTATTAGTGTTGCCCAAAATCGGTCTTGGTCTTGCAGTCTTGGTCTTGCAGTCTTGGTCTTGTTCTTGCATTTTTGCAAGACCAAAGATTTAAGCAAGAACAAGACCAAGCCTGCGAGACTCTTGCGTCTTGCAATTAGGACTTTTTTTTAAATATACTTGGTATAAAAATATGTTTTTAAAAGCAATCATATATAGTAATTAGAAAACATAGAAATAGGTTAAGCGATGAGTCAGCCAGGTGGTTACTTTGTATTAATTCTTGATCAAAAGAATTAATATAAAGTAACAGTAATGTCAGCTATTGTGTACTGTTCTGTAATTTCATTTGTGATGTATTTTTATTTAAATAAATGGTAAATTCAGTAAATTGTATATCTTATTTTTTTTTTCCATTTCATATAAGGTGAGGGTCTATCAATCTCTTTCTAGACAGATAATGTTCTTTAAAATACAGTCAAGTTAATGTCATTAATTGGTTTTCTATGTTAAAACCGTGTTTTAGTACATTGAAGATTATTAAATATTAACGTTTATGAAGAAACAGACTGACTCCCGCGCGACACAGTTGATAGCTCAGTTGGTTAGTTAGTTAGTGAGAGCATCGGCACTGACCGCTTAGGTCGTGGGTTCAAAACCCAACCGGTGTCAGTTGTTTTTTTGAATTTCTCATGAAATGTTTAGAGATTTATTAATTTATAGTTGGTCTTTACCATGACAATGTCAATTCGAGCTCAAAATGTACCTACTCTGTTGCGTTGTTCTAATATCTAAAGTAACGTTTAATATATAGCGACAAGCTAATAGGTAATTGCAAGACTTGCGAGACTCTTGCTGCAAGACCAAGACCAAAACCAGGTGTATTGATGCAAGACCAAGACTGGCCAAGTCTCGTCTTGTTCTTGCATTTGGGCAACACTATGCGCTATGCATTTCTCTCTACTAATTTCGTACTTATTTACACAGAGAGATTAAAAGCTTCAGCATCATCAATAGATTGACACTTAGCGTCAAAACTTGTGAGATAGAAGTAAAACTGTAGGATAATAAAAATAGAATACGTGGGTCAAGTATATATTACTAGCTTTCGTCCCGCGGTTTCACCCGCAATCCCTTATTTTATCCCCTCAGGGGTTGAATTATCAAAAATGCTTTCAGCGGATTTCTACGTCATAATAGCTATATGTATGCCAAACAGCCCGATTCGTCCGGTGGTTTGGCCTGTGCGTTGATCGATCAGTCAGTGAGTAAGTCAGTCAGCCAGTCAGTTTCTTCTTTTATACATAGATTTAGACGATTACAAGTCGGGCATAGACTCCCGACCGATTCCCGCGAGTAGCACTGCTTACTTTCTTTTTGATTCACACGATATTGACATTTCCATTGGAGACGGTTATTAAAACAATATTTTACAAATTATATCAGAACAATCGCGAGAATTTGAATCCAATTGAATTGTAAACTTAAAAGACAGTTAACCATTGGGTATTCTAGGTACATAATTAGATACTGTTGTTGTATTGTTACCTTAATTATTATACAATTTCTAAGAATTGTACCCAAGTACAAACTATCGAGTTACTTAAATAATATTAAATAAGTATTATTGTGTTGAGATATTATAATTTAAATATCAAACTAAAGCAAGGGTGACCAATTTCAGGTATTAAATATAATTATTTTTTTTGCCAAAAAATATTTCGTCTTTCACTCCTCAGCAAGTAGTTTGCGAAAATACTACTTTCAGACTTCAGTTTGTTCTACACGTTGTGTAAGAATATAGCTAGCTATAAAAATAAACAGCCATAATGTATCGTATGTATAGTACACATGCATGATACTAACTTCAGCAGGAACTTGCGACGTGAAAGTTGTCTTCACGTAAAATCTTGAGTTTGCACGTTCAAAAGTTTAGTTTCTCCCTGTTCGTGTCTGATACGTAATTGGATTATTATACCTTCATTCTTAAATACTGTCACTAATAAAAATTGTGAATAGGCTAGTTGACAGTGTGAAAAGTAAAAGACCAAACACTAAAACTATGCATAAAACATCTAAAAACACGTGGAAACATCAAATATGTTGTGCATTTAATGCTTTTTATGATTTTTAATTACCAGTAGAACTACTAAGAGTAGATCATTTGAAGCTGTGAAACTATGACGTCATAGTGAAGTATTTCATACAAAATTCCATAGAAACTATCGTTTTGACATTTATTAAAAAGTAGCTGATTTGATATGTCAGGAAATGCAGAATAAATATAGTTGACTTTTAACTAATGTTAGTGCACTACATCAAGTCAAGTCCTCAAATTATGGCTAGGGATGGCCGGTACTCATACTATTTCCATCGCAGATAAATACCGCCGTGCTTATCTACGCCATTACACATTGCTGATTTTCAATTATGACCCTTTTCAACAATTTATTTGACCGTATTCTATTGATCTTTGATTTTATGAAATATATGTACGAATGTATATCTTAACGACCGACATTAATGTTTGATATTTTGGGAATCAATAACCGAGTTGCTTTTGTGTAAGTATCTGCCTGAAAATCAACTAGATTAATTTAACACTCGTCATTGCCTGTCTGGACGGATGGCCTTTCATGTCTACCCTCGGCGAATAATATAATCGTCAAATAATGTATGGGTAGATTGCGGTTTGACACCTATTCTCAGTACTGAGCATACATGCCCACATTTCATCGGAAATATTTGAAGCCCCAACGTGACAGCATTATTGCCACCTTCTGATATATTTGTTCTCTCGGGCTAGATATCTTCTTCTTATGATATACTCGAGAGTGTGACTTGTGGCTCATTTCACGAAAATGGCTAGAGGTGTCCTAATCAGATTTTTTTAACTCACCCCCCATAAAGGATTGAGCTCATCAGGCCTCAACTGGAAGTATTTGTCGGCGAGAGCAAGCGGTGGCGCCGAAGCGAGTCGAACGTTCGTCCAACATCGGAGAAACTTCACTACCGACTCGAACGTGTACAGAGCGAGCCGATCGTTACCATAGTTCGACATGTGCGTCATGAACACGTTGATCTGAGGACAAACATTATCAAGTACAACGATACAGAGTCGTGACATAGACCGATAGAATTTCACAGATGTCACATATCGTCAGTTATGGTTAAACCAGAAGTAGTAGACCCTGAATATCAAATGAAATGCTGAAAACCATTTTAACTCCCGGCCCCAAAAGACGGGGTGTTATAAGTCTGTCTGTCTGTGAGTGTGTGTGTCTGTCTGTGGCCTCATAGCTCCTGAACGGATGGAGCGATATTTGATTTTGATTTAGTTTTTTTTTGTTTGAAAGGTGACTTAATCGAGAGTGTTCTTAGCTATGTTTCAAGAAAATCCGCCCAGCCGTTTCAAAATTATCACAAATTTTCTAGTGAGTTTCGGGGGTTTCTTAATTTTAGTTATTTACTATGGGAACTCGTAAAAAGTGAAAAACTTAGTTTACAAAAAAAATAAACCTCATAGTGAATCTTGCTGTAGGTATTAGGTACGATAGAGGAGAAATACATCTGGTAGATCACCGACTGTATGTCTTCAAGCCATGTGTATTATTATTAATATGGCAATGTATATTCTTTGTTGGAGTTCCTAAATAAAAGAAATGTCAGTAGGTACATGAAAACAACGATAATCATTACACAAACGATAGCTGTAATGAGTACCTACTCCAGCAAACTATATTTTGCTGCTCGTAATTCATTTTGTTGAATTTTAGCATCAATATTCCGTGACGAGAGGTCTATACATTCAACGCCAGAGCTTTTTGTTGGAAAAAATCTATAAAATAAGTAAAGGTCCAACTCCAAAAAATACTTTTTTAATAATAAATACATAGGGCGTTTGGTAGGAGATTTCAATTACTATTGAAACTTAATGATGTACTTACAGGATTATTGATAACAGTCTGGAAGAGTTCCCCGCCCTGTATGGAACGATCGAGTCGATGCCTCCCTCCCGGGTATCGTTCTAGGAGTAAAGTATGTGTGAAGAGGCCACAAGTCTGTCGTGGGAGGACCATTACGCCTCTATGTCTGAAGCCTCGACGTAATCTGTTCAAAAATAATATTAATAACTTATCACGGTAAATATCTTATGACTGTCACGCTACATCGTGGGTACTAATCCCATTCAGCCTCTAATCCAATTTCCCAGTCAGCCAAATTGAAGTGTATTCCGAATAGTCAATTGTCAATTGTATTGTATACCATAAGTGCCTTATCAGGATCTAAACTGTGCTTACTATGTTTATTCTGTGCCTGGGTGTTAATATCTATATAAGTATATTTAAAGATTTGTATATGTGTAGGTATATCAGTTATCTCGTTTTCAAACCATAAGCTCGGCTTAGTTTGTGATCAGATAGCAGCGTGCGAAGAAATTACTCTAGATGTCCCAGGACTCGTTTTTTCCAGTTACTAGATTACCTAAATTACGTAACAAAACGAGTCTCTTGTGACTAAGGTAATTTTAGTTTTAACGTAGCGACATAAATCAACCTCCACTACAAAAGCGGGATTGTTTTTATTAACTAAAGCCTCTGTAAACAGCACCGATTCTTCTCTATTCTCTTATTCTGTGATATTCAAATATGCGCTTGGTGGGTGGGTAATATAATTATTGGAATTTCATCGTCGGTTGGCTGGCTATCGGGATACTCGCAACGCCACAACGCAACGTTTGCGGTCAATAGGAGTTTGGAAACCACCGCACCATTACCACAAACATTTCCCAGTAACAGGGACACTTATTGCTATCGTTAGTATCTCGCTTTTGTTACGTATGTAGCGTACATACCTACATATAAGCTGTGAAGTATATGCTTTACGATTCTCATGGCGGTTTAGATATTGTTTTTATTTGAGTTCGGATAAAGTTTTTGATGCTGGGCATAAACTAAGACTACTAAACACGCTCGTATAGTTTTATTTTCCGCAATCACGATGTGAATTTCACATCACGGTTTTGATTGTGTTCAAAACTGGCACAGTTTGTAGATCTAAAGTAATAAAATTTTAAAGTTATATAGACGAGAACAAATATTCTCCTAAAGTTTTAGTGGTATTTTCCGAACGAATTAAATTAGGCGTTGCGTGTTTGAACATTAGGTAACATCATTATTTACTGCGGTAAGATTTTATAAAATATAAATTTATAAAATAACTTTATAAGTATTAAATTATTAAAGGGGTTTTAAAAAGGAATTTGCAATTTACAATTCATTTACTTAATAAATTTAATTAAATAAAAGGAGTTAAGTACTTTTTTTAATAAATAGTATTGGTATTGCATTATTTAGGGTCTGTTGTAAATTGGAGAAATAAATTAATACATTTTTTTTTTTTCAATTAAATATCAAGCAATATTGCTTGAGTGGCCTTTTTCTATCCCATGGTCTTTTTCGGCTAACTTCTATAAAACGAATTATATCTGTAGCACTTAAATAACTCGACGATACTAACTCAAAATAATTGAGGCGGCAAATAAATCGATTTCGATTGATCCAGTACTCGCGATCATATTTTAACGAAATTAGCATATCATATACATTCGTAGCCGTCAATGTACGAAACTGTGTAAATTCATCAAATAAAAACACTTTTTACCGAGAACTCGAGTTAGACACAGTTTAAATTAAATTTTTAATCGTGACTTTATCTCCTTATGTTAAAAAGGACCACTGAAAATGACCATATTCAGTGCACATATTACTAAAAACAACACCCTAATAAAACAAGGAGGTATTAGTAAATCAATTAAAAACTATTTACAATCATTTAGGTACCTAGCAGGTCTCAAATGCGGGTACTCCTCAGTACTTGTAACTCGAACATCCCACACTTTCCTCCAGGCTTCAAAGAGCGGTTCATGCACGGGGTACACTCCCGAGTGATGAGGGGACACCGAGTACGATGAGTTGGTCGGAATGCCGTGCTCTATTGCGAACTGTTTGTTTAGCCTCATTTCGGCTTCGAGGTGGGACACGTTGTTGTATAAGTGCGGCTGCTGGTGGTTCCACATGTGACAAAACCTGCCATGGATACATGGAAAATAAAGTGAGATTTTCAAACGCCAAAATAGTTTGTTACGACTACTATACGACTAATAACTTTCGAACCAATTTTGAAGAATTTTTACTTTTAATTTGAAAGCAGCTACTAAGATTATTTTCATGATGAAATCAAAAAACGCACACAAAAAGAAAACTGATAGTCGACCCCGATTTCGATATTAATTTTAAACGAGTTTTCTAGAATTACATTCTTACCATGAGAAATGCTCCCTATTCTTGAGTAAGGCATCGTCGCCGCGGTTCTCAAGAGCCGTGCCATGGTGGTAATACTTGGCACTGTACCCGAGGTTGAACCGAAACCCGGGCACTAGTCGCTGCAGGGCCGCTTGTGACGCCAGTAATGCGGCAACATCTTGTTCGTGAAGACGAGTACCTGATTATAAAGTTTCGACTTGCTTTACTATAATAAATAACCATTACAAGTTCATAAATACAAATAGTTATTGCTGATAATTTTATCAGAGCCGTTTGCGTTCTAAATTAGAAATATTAGAGCGTCAACAAAGCTTGATATGGTAGTATATTGAAACACCATATAGGATTATTCACGTTATACCGTGCCGGGGCACGGTCAAATATCTATCTATACTATAGTTTTGTATAAAGGAAATCATTCATGGTTGATTGTGTCACGCGGCTGACGATCATCCTTTATTCTATTTGATTTCTATTTTCAGCGAACATAAAATTGGACCAACCCTGAAATCACGAAAAAAATACATACATTTTGACGGAACAAGATGTCTTGTATGAAGACATCTTTCAAGAAGTGTGACTTTTTTTTCGCGATTTCAGGGTTGGTCCCATACTAGAAGTTGTTCATAATTACCCTGTATTTATGCTCGCGATTGTACCAGTAGCAATAAAGGTAGTATAAACAGGTTGAAAATGCTGATGAATAAGCAGAAAATTAGCATAAGTCGCAATTATTTACAATTAACTACCATATTAATTGCACTACAATTTACTACTTTTTAAAAAAATATTCATGTACCTAATTTGCGGAAAATTGACCTATTAACATATTTTGTATGCTTTAGTCGTTACCATAATATGGCTTCAGTAAAATAAAGTAGACAAGCCTGTTATGCTCCTTGTAAAAGTAGTAGAGTTTAGGGCAGTCTTTACTAAAATAAAGCACTATACTTTATTGTACAGTTTGGATTACGGGCATGAGAGTAGGCAACCCTAGTAAAAAGTGTGATAAAATAACGATAAGGGTGTATGTGGGAGGGGAGTGTGCGTGGGGTGAACAATGCCTCCCTAGATAACCGTGCGAGGCTTCCTTGAAGGTTATAAATATAAAGTCACGTGATAATATTTAATAATGGATTATGGATATTTGGATTAAATCCAAACAAAGTTAAGTTTAGATTTGAATATCAAACATAATGTTATTTTATATTCAGATTATTTTTATGTATGTATAGATAAAGATAGATCAAAGCCATGTATTTACAGAAACGCGGCATAGCATGAATTAATAATGAAGAGGTAATCCAATTGTGCAATAATCATGGAACTTAATAGAATAAACTGGAGCTAGGGTAGCTTAGTTGAAAAGCCTCCGCCGTGAACAATGATTTGTTATCCCTAGTTATGAGGGGAAGGAACGGCAACGCTTTAATGGTAATAGTCTCTATCAAGTTACTATAACTAATAAATCGGTTTACAAACGTCTCTAAAGTTATCTCTACTAACACAACTCGTTGATTAACTAAACATTTTAATCAAGCCGTGTTGCGCATCGCGCATTATCTCGAATGCATTCAAGTTAGCAGCGTTAATGGCATTCAAGTCGCAACTGCATACTAATTTGTTTAAACAAAGGCTTGTGATTTATAGTGCTTATTCACCTTTCATTAATTAAATAGTGTCGTACCTCTTTCGCCTACGAAGATATCGTCGATATCGACGAGTATCCACCGCTCAAGACTGAGGCTGAGTTGTCCGTGGCTAAGGTAACTGAGCGCGTCGAGGAATAGAAGTCGATGCAACCAAAACTGCAGACCCGACCCGAATAGCACACGTTGGACACCGTCCAAACGTCCGTGGTCTTGTATCACTGTTCCCAGTGGCATACGGTCCTCTGTAAACAACACATTATTTAGGATGCTTCGGTCGCAAATAGTTCAGTGATGCACTTACCATTATATGCGTTAAATACCTATGCAAAATAAGGTTTAAGGCAAAGTACTAAGATGTTAATGGCAGATTTACCGTTGGTTAAATTACATTTTATTATATCGCAATTGAACAGTTTGATTCCCAATTAGGAGTTGATTAATTATTTATATAGCATTTCAATGAATATTCGATTTGAAACAGGAGTTATAAATTACGCACTCTGATCGATTAAGAATTATATTATTAACATACGTTAATCGAGCCAATGTAATTGATTTTACTGTCCAATAATTTATGTTATGGTACACGGAAAAAAAAGATTTTGCGACTTATTTGCGCCAAGACCATAAATATTCTTAAAAATATCATCTAATTCTAAGAGAGTTTTGTTTTCAATCGAAATTTGATTCTTACTTAAAAAAAATGATTCTCTAAACTGAAGGAGAAAAAAAATATTTATATTAAAATTATGTATCTTAGGTCAAGAACCCAGGTTTTTTGTTCTGAAGAAATTAGTTTACATTCCATTAAGACATCGAAAACTCTTGTTTTGATCAATCTTTGTAATCCACATGAGATATTTAATCGTCTATACTCAAAAGTGAGCTTGTATCATTAGAAATAAAAGAAATCTTTTTCTGTGACAATATGTTATCAATTCAATATTAGATAGCATTCTTGACAAAATATACAACAAGTTTGTATCCAAATTGAAGATATATTTATTACGAAACAATTATCTTTAAGCAAAATTTCCAAAAAATCAAATGAATATGAAGCTGCATAATTTTATATTAAGAGTGTTCTCTTTTTAATCAACTTTAAATTGTTTACATGAAGATAAACCAATTCTCATAGATCGTTGTAAATATCTCATGCCGGCCGCCATCACCGTATTTACTGTCGCACCGCGCCGGTCTTGACACATGCGCGTCCGTCGAGTTCCGAAGCCAAAGTTTTGGTTTTTTTAAATTTGTTTTACTTTCATAAGTCTTGGTGAGTGTGTTGTACATTAATGGAGAAATTACTCAAAACCTGGTAAATGCCAGCGGAAGTTAGAGCTATCTTGGTTCTCATCAGGGATGGCCGTCCCTGGTGCCTGAAGTACAAAAGAATTCCAGGAACTGGATGCCATGTAGCATTTTAAGTAAGTGTGTTTTTTAGATTTTTGCGTGTATAAGTAGTATAAAGATATTTACCTACTGTTACTATCTTTTACTGATTAATACTAATGTCTGGCTAACTCACTTCTATATAGTGCCGAGGGTACCTGGAGGGAGGCACCTAATAAATAATTATCTTATAAACAAATAAGTATCTACTTTGGGTACTTAAAGCTGTTTCTGACAATAGTGGCGGCAGCAGATATGTATGAGATTTATTTAAATCCTAACTATTGGTTTAAACTTACAGTAAATTGGATTCAGACGAACCACATAGGTTCTCTCATGGAAGAAAATTTGAAAGAACTCAGACCATTGCTGGGTGTGCGTATTGACTTGAAGATAGACTGGTAAATATAAAACTTTATATTTTCTATAACTGATCATTGGTTTTATGCCCAATATCCTTTGAAATTGATTTAAATTTAATAAACAACTGGATACTACTTAGGTAAACCACTGGATATTAGCAAGATTACCTAGCTAATTATTTTTTATTTTCAGGCTACAGTGGAGGAGGAGGAAATGCATAATTAGTTAGATGTTTAACATAAGCTTGTCTGATGTCTTCAATCCAAGACTTTTACTTCAAACTCATCTAGAGACTTCACCATGTGGAAAAAGCATATTACAATTCTATAGCAGTAATGGATTATTTATATAACCAAACGCAGAAACTGCTTAAATAACATCTGGTTACAAGTAAGCATTTACAATTTATACAGTTATTCATTTTAGTTATTATATCCCATTTGATTGTAGGTATATGTGTATGATACATAGTACACCCTAAATATATAAAAGGAAAAGGTGACTGACTGACTGATCTATCTATACACAGTTCAAACCTCGAGCTGAAATTTGGCATACAGATAATGTAGGCATCCGCTAAACTATACTCTTGACTTCGTAAATTCATAAGATATATAGGTATAGCTAGTACAATGTAATAGTAAATTTATTATTAAAGAAATAGTAAAGGTAATGAGAGCTAACTATATTTTTTTTCAGGTGTTTGCAATAATGAAGATTATACTTTTATATCTGGAATGATAATAATTAATACTCTCCCCTCAAGAGTACGCAATTAGTACCTACTTCACCCAACCAATAAAAAAAAGTGATACCTGGTGATAGTGGGCAAATCTATCACAGCAAAAGGAACAGTGAGGAACTTAATCAAGAGAAAGGAAGCGAACATTTGTTGGCAGTAATACACACCGCACCGTCAAAAAGATACTTGAAACAGTGAATGGTAGGTACCAAAACCAACCAAGATTATTTTGTTGAAATTTAATAATATCTTGGGATATTATAACACATGGCTATCTGTTCTCAAACAGTAGAGTCTTTACTATGGAAACCAGTTAACTGGATATACTAAATTATTTTTACTTAATATTCTAAGAATTATTTATATGTAGGTATAGATACAATTATTATTGAAACATAACAACTATTATAACATATATGAAATACTAGTATGAAATATTAATTTAAAATTAAACTACAGTATCTATCTTATATACATTACAGAGTAACTATAAATAATAAACCATAGTACCTTCTAATTTTTTTAATTTTATTTTTCATTTTCTTTTCAACTAGATACTACTGCAGAAGGAAAACAGGAAGACCTTGATTGGCTAAAAGAAAAGAACCCTGGGAGGAAGTTATTGCAAAATAGAAAGCTACTGCTCAATGTTAGCAAGGCAGGATGTATCCCATTATTTCACTACTTTGCAAAAAAAGAAATATTAAGTTGAGTGAAAAATTCAAAGCCAGTAATTTTGCAAGGAGATCGGTTTTCTTATCGTTCATCAATTTTTTTTTATAAAGTAAATATTGGAAACAAAATGTAATTACTTGAATATGTTTTATGTACGTAGATATATATTTTATTTTGGCTAAGTCTAAGTTTTCAACCTTGTATAGTTAACATTTTCTTGAGCATATGTAATTTTATTCTGTACATATTAATTTAATTTTTTTGAGTACGATTACACCCTACAAATATCATTATTATTATTTAAAGATTTTAAATACTTGGGTCAATAATGAAAACTGAAATCAACTCATGATTTTGTACTTAATTTGGGATCTCTTAGCGTTAAAATATTGCGTGGTTGTTTTTTTTTTAATTGTACGTCTTTGGTTGCAGTTTTAATAACTAACTTACAAAACAGGAGTCATATTTTTTAAAAGTCCGACTTACAAATTTAACGCTGAAAGGTCCAAAATGGCATAAAGGATCCATGTTTTCAGTTTTCGTTAGATGCTCGATACCACTTACACCCAAGTATTTAAAATCTTTAAATAATAATAATGGCATGTGTAGGTTGTAGTTATTATTTATGCTGTATTCAATAAATAATGATTCTCAAATTTAAAATGTCGTGGTTTTTATTGAAACGAACCAAACTCTTCCATACAGACAATCCTGGCTTCCATTCAAAAAAGCCAAACTATTTTAGTATTAAACGAAGTTATCGATGTATTAAATAAAAATAGTTTACTACTTTGATCCAAAATACCATCAATTTTACCATCAATGATAGTAATAATTTGGATCAAATTTTCTTAAATTTTTACTCAAAAGATTTAATATTTTGAACCCTTTAGTTCAAAGTGTTTGTTTTTTCTTCGTAATACGATAATTACCTTGAACTAAGCATCTACTATTCTATATCGAAGACAACTCGATTCTTAGTCAAAAATCAAATAATTTCAATCAAGAACATGTATGTTTTATAATAAAATAGAAAATATCTTGATCTAAATAAACGATTGTCTTAAATCCAAGGCAAACTGTTGTCTTAAATTAAGTGAACTCTATTATTTAAATTCAAAAACAATACAAAGGCTTCAGTGAAGAAAACTCGATTTCTTAAAATAAAATAATATTTTATTAAAATAAATAGTTCGTATTCCTTTGGATTAAACGTATATCAGTTTAACACAAGGTTATATTTTTAAGAACACCGAATACTGAATTTAAGAGAAACGAAGCGTTTGAATATATATGAATTAATATTTTCTTGGCATAACGCATTTTCTTTTATTTGAAGAAATCGTTTTTTACCGTGTAGCCATTTTAATGTTTACCGTAAGTTTATCTGTGATAAACGTTTAAACGACTTCTGAGAACTGATGTGACCAAGAACAAATAAGTACTGATGGACCAAGTAAAACTTACTATTATTTTGTCTTATATGGCCAAAGATATTTCAACCTCTATATGGCCTATAATAAAAACTAAGTATAAATAAAGAAATCCAAGGAAACATGATGGATGACAGTGCTCGTTTTAAGAGCGCAATTGTGGTATTCCTCCCATTAATTAGAACATGGTAATAATAGACGTACGTGATTAATAATAATCAACGTTACTAGAAACCATTAGTTTAAATCAAAATGATAAGATGACGTATGTCAAATATCTTAATAGAGGCGTCCATGTTATATACCTAGTCCCCATTTGATGCCTAATGCCTATTTGTAAATAATAAATTTGCAAAGTAAACCTATATAATAATCACCAACTCGCTAAAAATGAAAACAAAATTGACAAGAAAGTAAAAGATTGATAATTCTTACACACGGGTATAACTTATCTTACACAAAATAATTCTCATTGTCAGTTTGCTTTAAATCCTGAGTCATTCCCTAAACTAAGCTGAGCTTCTCTATAGAAACCACATAACTGATACACTACACATACCCACAGACCTAGAAGGGTATCATATTACCAGCCACGTCTAATTGGCCCGTTAAATATTTGTATATCTTATACTATATCATCATATTTATTAGTAGCAAAATTTTAATTTCAAAGAATTTTAAATGACTATCTATGGGATTCTCCCTTAGTAAGGGACGCAGGGGATGAAGAGAAAACCCTAGAATACAGGATTGTCTTACATTTGGTAGCAGTTTGTACTGTTTATACATATTGTAACATCGCTAAGTATTTAGTAACAACTATAGACATTTTTATAATTCTAAATATTTGTAAATAAATAGTCTATTGTCATTATAAATTTACATCTAATAAATGTCTTCATTACACAACATACAAGTTAACAATTGCTTAATTAAACTCGTATATTATAACAATGTAATGAATATGTGTTGCACGACAGCATAAAGGGATGCGCGGTGCCGCGGCTACAACGCGGTCTACTATATTTCAGCAACCCGACTGAAATTCACGGAAATTCATACAGTATGTTGTCTGAAACGGTACAGTTAACGTCACTAATAAGAAAATATTTGGAAAATTGTATTGCAGACTCAAGGGTTTAATATACAGGTAATTGAGAAGGTCTAGATATTAATGGGATTAATTATTGAACCGAATGAACTTTTACTTACGTATCTTTTTATAACAAATTAAATTTTACTTTTAAGTTTAAATTCTCAAAAAAATATAGACGTCTTCTTATTCCTCTTCAGGAGGAGGAGGTGAACTAGCACTATAGATTTTGTTTATCACCTTATCAATTGACACTTACCATCAGGACCATATTCGTTTTGTCTAAGCGCCCAACCAACTGGCTCGTATGTAGAACTGTTAGCCCTGAAGACAGTCCAATGATCACCCGGGAGCGGACCCCATGCTGTTTCCCCAGCACGAGCCAGCCGTAACACTGGCGACGCTGGGTTTAGTGTTGCGTCCTGTTAACAATCATTATTATGTATCTTTTGTTAACAGCGTACATAATCAGGCTCTGTGTCGAAGATTTGATAATACCGTAATTAATGAAATCGTGTAAAACAATGTTGATAAGCTAAACAAACACCTTTTGATGCCTAGGAATGTCAAAGAAAAATTAGTCCTTATTTTTAAAAAAATTATAAAATAACAAAGATTCGAGAAATTGTTGGATGCGGGTAGCGCAAGACCGGCCATCGTGGAGATCCTTAGATCCTTTTTGTCCAGCGGTGGACGTCTTTTGGCTGACATGATGATGATGATGAACCAAAGATTTAACATATTTCGAAACTTTACAAGGTATTTCTTAGAATAGACTTTAATGTAGATTTTATATTGGCATTCCTGTATTAATAGGAGCGCATTGCAAGACGCTCAAAGTCGTAATCGTATTTGTGTCACTAGCACTGCATGCTCCTTAGGTACACACAGTGAAAATATTGACAATAGTTTCCATGAATAGACATAAAACACCCATATTTGAGAATGAGGTCAAACAAGGCGAACAACTTGCAAATAATATTACACTGACAATGTCGATTGTACCTACTTGTATTTTTGTGAAATTATAATTGCAACATCCTAATGTACCCCGTACTATCTATTTAATTTGCCATTATAAGATACGGTGATTATACATTTATTTACAATCATGAATGTTCCATAATCGTATGGGCAGATATTTCCTGTATTTTTGTTCACTTCTAAAGTAAAAATAAAATAAAAAGGAACCCAACCGTTCATTTTGTTAGGTCCCAATAAAACAGTAAGTAATTTGAATATAGCATATGAAATGCGAAATCGATAAGATACATATTTAAACATATCGTAAACTGCGAGACTGTATACAAAAATGTGTCTATTTTTGTTTGGTATCCATGGTTTACAAAGTATTGTGTGTTTTAGACAAATTCAGCACGCGTGGCTCACGTTAATTGAAACATCTGTAATGATTTTTATAAGCGAAATAATAATAAGCGTACAATACAAATGAAATATCAAATTAAAACGAGTAAGAGTAGGTAAAATGTACGAGTGCAAATATAATTTATTTTGTGTATTAAAATACTGTATCAAGTTGTGGTATAGTGCATGGGCACCAATACTATATTCGACTATAATTATATTCTGTACTTAAGGCTGTGTTTTTCAATATTTTTGAGTATAGACCCCTTTACAGCTTACAAATACTAGCGACCTCCTAGGGCCATAAACAAACAATATTAGAGATATGAAAGACTACGTTTATAATTTTCTTGCTTTTAGGACATATATTGATTAAAAATTTAAGTAGAAACCTACACTCTGCAAGGAAGCCGCGAGAGCTTTAAAAGTAATTATTACGTAAGTATTTATATGTTGTATAAGACCTAAGCCAATTGTCTTTATCCCTTTATCTTATCAGGGGTCGCGACCCACAGTTTGAGAAACACTGACTTAAGGAACAGTTTATTTTACCTTTAGCCTCAGATTTGTATGCATGAAAAGTGGAAATCCTTTCAACTGGGCACCAACTAGAGTCTCCTCGCCAGGTGTCGCGAATCCTACGACACCCACCGAATATTCCCGACAGTACTTGTCAAGGAGTTCTCGATTCCACTTGTCCATGTTCGCGTATTTCGATAGCGATTCGAACACGATAACGCCGTACCGTCCTTTGTCCAAAGTAGTAAGTACGGGCAAACTCTTGCCCGCTACCTCCACTTTGTACCTGTATAACAAAACGTTTACATTATCTAACTTCATCATTTAGATTATCATCAACAAGAATACACGACGGTCGGCTATATATACGAGTACACACCTGCTTTAATATAAATGCCAGAATTTAAACAGTCTGATGATGCTTCAGAACTACATTATCGTTTCAATCGAACGTACGTTGTCTGTATATTTTAAATTCATATATAAATCCCATATAAAAAAAAAGAATTGGTCCAGCCGTTCCCGAGTTTTGAGCATAGCAACATATTTATAGATATACCTATATAGTTATATGTAGAGTGCCATTTAGTCAAATTTTCTGTTCATGAGCAGCATGTACCTTGTTTTAGGAGGTAAAGCTAAAAAATATATTGCTGTTTTTTACAATAACATTAAACCTGGTAATATCGATGTTTCATGTGATCCACGAAATATCGACATGCAAATGTATATTCAAAAAATTCTAAAAAAGCTAATATTTTTATACATATACCTATGTGATAAATAAAATATGGATTTCCAATCCAATAGCATACTTCAATTTCTATCAATTTGGATTAATGTTAAATTGATAACAGGATAGCGACAAAGGAAATTATTTTACACTGTATTTTCAACGGAAAGCTTTTAGATTGATTTAAAAGGATATGATTGATTTGAAAGCATAGGATGATGGACCGATGGGCAAAAATTCTGTGATATATCCATCCACGTCAGTTCTTATAAGTCTGGGAAAATGACAAAATAAGGTCACAATCAGATTTTCTATTGGAAGGAAAATACAACTAAAAAAATTTTACGCATTAATGACAATTTCATTACATTACTATCGCCATTTATCCTTCAAAGACAAATTATGTATTATTTTTTCGTAATCAAAGCAAAATATTATGAAAGTGATAGACGCAATATTATTATTCATGCCGGGTACGGTTTTATTTCATGTTTATTAACATTAAAATAGGTTTCCCCTCCATTGTTACAGTATTTTATAACCAAGCATGGCCGTTTTAATTTAATTAATTATATACATAATCACAAGCGCTGGGGGCTTTAGAATGGATCGTTCGCTGTGGAATTCTATACAGTGCACTGTGTCCAGCAGTAAACATATTATACAGACATATAATTAACTATGATAAAATAAACTTAAAAATACCATACATGTATCAAACCTAGCATTGTTAACTTTAATTGTATATTTAATTCCTAAAATGAACATGTAATATCTTCACGAAATAGAAAACAAATCCTAATAACTAAACATTAGTTAGGATCCTAGTATGTATTGTTTGTTACTTAATTGCGTTCTAATAGCTGAGCAGATAAAGAATAAAATTGTATACAAATTGATACTCTTGAATAAAATATAGGACATATGGACTATTTATCCCAGGAAGACATTAGTTCACTCGAGTGAGCGAGTAAAACCGCGGAGCAGAATCCAGTAATTATTAAGAATCCTTTCCAACCAAGGCTAGGCTTTTGTACGAAATCAATACCGTGAAGGCTTGCCTGCACTAGGTACTGTGGACACAATATGTCCACAATAGGTGTACCGTATCTTGTACTATGGATGCAACTCTACAGCACTACTAAAGTTTTTATCACCATCTCACTACTACTATTATTTCATACCACCTGTACTATTACTCGTTGAAACGATTTTTATGCAGGTCAAGTAGGTGAATCAATCAATCCATTTCAATAGATACAAAATCATTTCAACACCAGCTTTCATAATAATATCATTGGAGCGCCAATATTTGGAATTCAAAGTAATAACCTCGGATAGATACTAATCAAGGCAATGAAGGTCGACCCTTGTCATAAAATTGTACAATTTAAATAGAAACCAGCAATGCCCTCCCCTTGTCAAACACCGAACAAGCGGTAGAAGTTGATTGGCAATATTGAAAATTGAACTGTCCAAACATTCGCTTTTAGGATACTTTCCAATTTTCAATCAAAAATATCCACTTTAGCTATATTGGTAAAATCTGACAGGTCTATGATTCCAATACACCTCACTCAGAACCGGATATAGAAAAATGCACCGAGACCGTTAGATGGAAAAGAGTAACTAGCAATATGAATGTATCGAGTGCCTACCGTTCATTTTGCTACAGTTAAGGCCCGTTTCAATTTGGCAGACTGAGAGCACTACAGACCGAGTCTAGGGCGAATGGCAACTTGCAAATAGCATTTACCTACTCGTACCGGTTCGCCTCACTGCTCTTATGTACGGTGCACCCGTTGGCAACTTTGCGGAGCTGCTCGTACATTAGCCGAGCAAATGGCCCATCCCGTATATTGATACGACTGTATTTTTACTAATATTGTGGAAGGTAAAACGTCGGCATACAAAAGTCGGCATACGGCATAAAAAGGCAACACCAACGTCCGCGCCGTATCACTATTTAACTTGCGCTAACATATTTCAAATTACCTTAATTAGTGTCCCGCTGTTAAAACGAAAGAGCCTCGGTTTAAATTAGAGCACGCGAAACGGCCTACTTTAGTCCGTGAACAGAATGCGACGAGGGCTAATTCGTGATAAGGGAGCGCGAGTGAGTTCAATAAAAGGGGGGCAATGTCACGACCCTTGCGACTTGCCCTCGTTCCTTGAAACAACAGTTATAGTAAAGAGGCCGGCGTAACTACATTGCGGTTAGCTAAATTTCAGAAAAAGTACTAACTTTATTTATCTGAAAATAGTACCTTCATGTCACTAAAGAAGCTTTTACTTAGCTTCAGGCAATTAACAAACTTTCAAGTAAACCGTTGTACCTGACACAACTAATTAATTACAGTGTGTAGTTTGAGTAAAGTTGACGTGGGTCTTTGCTTAGTAGATTACTAGATGCATTACTTTGTTTTTTACTTTGATTAGAATCGTCATCATGTCAGCCGGAAGACGTCCACCGTCTTGGGTGTATTTAATATACACCGGTGATTTACTTACTTATCGAGGCAAAGGTATTTTTTGTAGACGATAAGTATCAACTAACATCAATGATAGTCGGAAGGGACCAGATGGCTGATTCGAATGGTATTGGATTATAGAGAGTCCATTAACGCTCTATTAAAAAAGCGATTTGCTCTCTGGTGCACTATAAAGCGAAGTTTACGAGGGGCGGGGTAATAAACGGCGCCAAAGTTTACATCTCTGAAGGGTCAAGTGGACGTGAACAATCAAACTCCAAACTTACTATAAACGATATAGGGTACATATGAAGAAACTATCTAGATTATGAGGGCCTGAAATGCTTGTTATAATGATAATACCTATGCTATATACGGATATAATACTGTCGAATGTCAAGGTAGTAAGAGGTATTACAAACCAGTACGTATATCTGAAACTAGTCTGTAATAAAAAAAATAAGATATCGCACTGATAGTCCACCCTAAAAATTGTTGAATTTATTAACGCAGTGACATATAAAAAACAGGACACCAAACATGTTTAAAAAAATGTATAAAGATTTCTTCTACTTGTCAGCCAGGATTAAAATCATCAGGAAGGTGTTCTATGCAACAAAAATTCTTGCTTTAGTTCACGAATAAGAAAATAATCTAATTGATAAAATATTAGTAGCTGTGAATAACATACAGAGACTAAACTTAGGAAGTAAGATTTGAGCAAGATTAAAGGAAACAGTGTCAAAACGACTTAATGTAAAGTAATTAAGTCATTTTGACACAAACGAGCATTAATGGAGAACGAGGCGGTGAGATAGGGGGCGGGATGCCGCGGGCTTGCCTCTAATGGCACTACTAACTAACTGTAGCCGCAACGACTCGCCGTGGATGACTCGCGCCTCGCAAAGCCGCGCCTCGCCCGCCACATTTGCGACTCAGCTGTCACCTTACACCTTGCTTTATATTTAATTAAGTTTACATTACTGTTTCGTACGTACAGAACTTGGTGTTTGTTTCCAAATTATCTGCTAATTAGACCGCAATGCACTGCGAGCTTATATTAATTAATTAAGCAACAGAACGATTTGGGTCAATGGCACTCGTAATAAACAAGTGTTACACAAAGGTAGCTCTTAGGTATTGTTTGAACTAGGAATTAATATAAAAGGGAATACGTTCAATCCCTTTATAATATTTATTTATTTATTAATTTTTTCTTTCTTTTCCTTTCCTGACCTTTATTATTCTATAATCTTATCTTATATAATTATTCATGGGATAGTTTTAGAGTGCTCGCGTGCTTACGTTTATTTCCACTCAGTTCCGTAACGGTGGAATGGATTTTCATGAAAATGCTTTTCAATTTATATACATCTTCTCTCTTTTGTAGTCCACAATCTATTTACGACAAATATACCTACAAAATACAATCTATATATTCTACATATAAAAAATGTGCCTCGTGGCGACCGCTGCTGCCAATCAACGGCAAGATTCCCAGCATGAGCGTTTTAGGATGGTTATAAGGCTAACATCATATTTTGGTGAAGGCAAAGGTGGATGCATTGGTCGCGATCTGTAGAACGGTAAAATTATTTTCATTGGTACTTCTAATACATCTCAATAGAGTTTACAGTCAGTCTATCTTCCATCAATCATATCGTATTCACGAGAATACTTTCCTCCATATTACCTAAACAAGTCATAAAAGGAGGCGTCATGAAAACAACTGAGGGTGCCTCCGCGAGCTATGGAACCGCGTACGTTAATTGGCAAAATAAATTCAATTACTTTTCTCGCAACTTTTCACTTAATGAATATTTAAATAGAGTAGAAAATATATTTTTTGGTGGTACAAAAGGGAGAAACGTAAGATAATTTTATAAAGTTGCTGAATTCCATGTTAAAAACATACCTACCTACATAGGTATATATCTAGGTATGGCGAGTTTGGCATTTATAAACAAAATGTTATATCTACGTCTCAATATAGGACACTAAAAAGTGATTCTAAAACAAATTTGGGCAATTGTTTGATTTTTTTATAGTCAATGATATTTACAAATCAAATAATCTGGGTGACCATATTAGTCGTTACAGTACGAGCATATATTGAGCTCGAAGTAAGCCCAAACCAAAACATCAAGAAGAAAATCTAATCTCTCTAACCTAATCCTAACCCGTCAAACATTTCATAAACAAGCATCGAGTAGTTCATTCCGCTTCGAGAGGAAACCGATTTTTAAATCCGATGCGAGCAAAAAGTCTCGTATGATGCAACTAGGGGAAAACGGCAGACGGCGCGGTAGATATACAGACTGAAAAAAAAAACTACAAACTTTTTAAAAGTATTATTGAATATTCACTTTTTTTAGTCAAGCTGATTTCACTGATATAATACGATTATCCAATATTAATGACGAAAACATTTGACTCAACAGTATAATAAGATAATGATGTAACTGTATTACTTTGCACATTGTTTATCATGAAAGGTTAACTAACATGTCAGTTTTATCATTAGATAAATTCTTGGAATATTACGTTCACAGATGGCACAAACCGTGCTACAATATTGAGATAACGGAGTAGGTCATTTGATGGATTGTAGTAGTACAATCCTAGAAGGCTTTATCGGGTAGAGCGAGGCTGACTGGTCTAGGCTACATACCTACATTGTTTAACGAATAAATGCACTAGCAAATTATTTAATTACCTGTAAGTAATGAAATAGTAAATTGCCAAATGTTAACGTCATGGAGTATACATATACAAATAAATAAAATTGCACCATCTGATTAAGATGGTGCAATTTCAAAATAAGCAAATAATTATGGTTAGATATTTGCATGTTTTTGTTATAAAACTCAAACATGCATTAATGTCTTGTCTGTCTGCTTATCAGACTATATGATTTTCTGGGGTAATCTCGGAAACGTCTGAATGGAATCTGATGAGACCTTCATTGTTCAGTGAGTAATCACTTAATACGCGTGAAACCGTGGGGAACAGCTAGTAGATAATAAAAATGTAAACATCTACATATTTTTTTCACAGTCCAACAGATTTTTTCTCTGCATGTATCCGATGCCGTACATATCGGTGAATTTGAAATCTCATCGCATTAGCTGTCAACAGGCGCAACCGATCGCCTCGCGCTCTCGAAAAGAAAAACAAACAGAGGGCACAAACATAACCCTCATCCCAACCAGAATGGTAAATATTTATACAAATAGAAAACGATACCGGTTCAAAAGTTACTTTTTGATATTTTCCGTCAGTTTATGTGAACTCGACAATTTTTTTTCAAGATGCGATTTGTTAAGACTTGAATTGGTAGATCCTTGCTTCTCTAACAAAAAAATTGACGCAAAATACTAGAGAAGGAATTTCTAGTTTATGTGGTTACGTTCAACCTGCGTCACTGAGGGATTTTATTTTTCCCGGGATAAAAAGTGTATTTATAACATATCCTATATGTTATTCCAGAGTATGATCTAGATATCGCCGTGCCAAGTTTCCTGCAAATCTGTTCAGTCCATGCGGTGGCTGAGTCACAAAAAATTACATTTAAATTATTAGTAAGATAGGATACTAGTAATTAAACATTAGATATGTCATCGACAAACTGATTTGAGAAATTTACAAGTGCATATTCCAGACCATTGAATGTTACGAGTAAATATTTACAATCAGTCAAAATAGTAAATATAAGGGAGATAGTCTTCAGGTCAGGCATGTAGAAGAAAAAAGGTGTGATGTAATTGAATGATAACTTGTATTTTTTCGCATGTTCATTACGTGACTAATTAAGTAAGTACATGCAATAAGGTAGATAAGAAAAGTAAACATACCGTATACGGTTGGCGACAAGCAGTTCTGCGATGTCGCGGCCGAGTCGCGAGTAGGCCGACTCGACGATCACGAGTACCTTAGCGTCGATCCGAAGTCGTGCGTCAGAGCGGTGGTCCCGCGCCGCCTGCTGCTGTGATGCCAACAATGAGCATTGGGACAGCGGTCGCGGGACACGGTCGCGCCAAACCAGACTGTCAACAAAATGTTCATGAAATTATTTCAACCACACCTAGTGGCTTTTTATTATTAGCATTATGTAACGTAATAATACAGCGAAAATGCGTCCCTCTTTATGCCTACGGCATTTTTTGCAGCGTAATAGGAAATCCTCTCAAAATAAGACTAGTTCATCCCACTCTCATTTCATCTCACCCCTATCACCCATTTATTAGCCCCCAAGAGTCGATTTTATCTACACACATAAAAAGGATTTCTTCATTTAAGATATTTTAACTTCCACGAAGTTAGTTTGCATTGAACCAAGATAATGGCGATTTCATATATAGGGAAACTAATATTTTCTTGTAGAAAGAAAAAAAAACTTTTGAATGAATATTCATAATTCAAGAAATCAAATGTCAATTGTTTTGTGACAAGACAATTGACATTTGATCCAAGACAATGTATCTTCCACCAAAGAGATTTAGTTTTCTAGTTCTAATGAAATTGAAGTTCTTAATCCAAAAGTACTTATAACTTGTTCATTCAAGAAAATGCAGATTCAATGTAAGAGATGATATTCTTAGTTCAATATGATAAAAATGTATAACAAAACAGAACGATCTTATTTTGAAATTGGTTTTACTTGGATTTTGAAAGTGATACATATCTTGAGATTTTTTTATCTTCACATGATATAAAACATTCTCAGTTTAATTTGTTATTATATTATAATAATAAATAAAAGCCTTGCATAGAGAAATAATAGGTTCTTTCAAGATTTCAACGTTTTTGTGTAAGTTTCTGAAATCTTCTGCAGAAATAAAATATTCTCATTGTAGAATTATTTGTCCTACCAACAAAAAGGGTTTTCTCATTATGAGATAAATTTTACTTGTGGCAAAACGTAACGATTTTTTACTAAACCGTAACTATCTTGGATGTAGTAATGTTACTTTCTTCTGAGAATTAAAGGGTTTTTATTAAATCGTAATTATCTTGGATGTCGTAAAGTTACTTTGTTCTGAAAAATAAAGATCTCCTTTCAATAATTTGTTTCTCATTGTGAGATTTTTGGCATGCTTGTATAGCTAGATATATATTTGCTTAGTCTAAATTTAAGATTATATTAGTGTAAAAACCATAATGTAGGTATTCGTGAAAATACAAAAATAATCTTTTTTTTTCTTTCGTACACATCTAAAAAATGTTATAAATTTTCACATTATGGTTTTAACACTCATATAATCTTAAATTTAGACTAAGCAAATATATTTCTACCTATACAAGCATGCCAAAAATCTCACAATGAGAAACAAATTATTGAATGGAGACCTTAATCAAAACAAGCTAACTTTACTACTTACATCCTAGATAATTACTATATAATAAAAACCCTTTTAGTCCCAGTACAAAGTACCCTTACTACATCTAAGAAAGATACAATTTACTTTCTTTTTATTTAACACAATTTTTTCGATCAAAATAAAAAACAGGTTTGAATATAATGCAATCTATATTAATAGCTGGCTGTACACACGAATAACATCATATTATTCAAGTAATAAAGACATATCTCACATAATGTTATTAATTTATACATAATTTAAAAAAAAAATAGGAGAAACTGATTTTAAATTCTCATATAACACTTACAACAGTCAATAATATTGATTAATTACAAAATTAAAAATTAAAATAATTGCCTAATAACTATCTAAAACTAAAACAATAATTTAGATACCTTTAACATTATTCTTTAAAAGTTGGCATGCTTATGTCGACTTACCTACAGTTAATATGTCTAACATTAAAAAACTGTAAGTACAGTATAATTAATAATAGGTCATTGAATTATCAACACATTAGGTTGAAATATCTTTGTGCAAATTCCCTTGTAAAATTATATTGAACATTTAACTCGTTTGCTTGCAGAAGCCTTCAGCTTTTGTTCTTCTATTTGTGTATGTAGGAATATCACCAGGATTCTAAAAATAATACAAATGTATTAGAACGTTGATTGATCAGATCGTAGCGATATTATAGAAATGACACCTAGATTAATGTATGACAGACAAAATAAAGCATATTAAAAGGTGGATGAATGCATATGTATTGTAATGAAATGATCATATTCTAAAATAAATAAAATACTTTAGGGATGTACTAGGTACGAGTACCTACTGTATCTAAATGTATAATTTCCAAACCGGTTCAGGCGTCTTTGAGTAATCGGAGATCGAACATGAAAACAAAAGAATATGAATGATTCCAACGAATTGAGAATCTCGTAATTTTTTGAAGTCGGTTAAAAATAAACTTATTAACTTACTTTCACTGTCCAATTTTTCTAAGCCTTGCACAATGCTGAGCAGATTTTCGTTTACAGGTTTTCTTGATAAACTTCTTTAAATAACCTGTAAAAAGTTATTCGTTGCGTGGGACAGCAACGCACAAGCTTTTACTGCGAGGGACACCTTGTCCATTGCAGTAAAAGCATTTATGCAATTTATATTGGCCCTAAACTGCCTCTGCGCGCACAAATGGAGTTGCTTGTTAACACTTTCTACTATAGGCTTCTGCTTGCAGAACTTCTTCTTGTAGAACTTCTTCTTGCATCTTGCTTTCAAGATGTGCACCAACTGCCGGCCGGTCACGGAAAGAACATGGACATGGTGGCCGCTCGCTGGTTGCGCGGTATTGTCTTGACAAAAACATATTTTGTCTGCCGTAAACCGTAATTCCTTTAATCTAGAAAATGTATCTTACTATAAGTTATTTCGTTCAATGATATGAAGCAATAGGAATTGTTAAGTTAAGACAACATTATTTCTTCCAATTAACATACTATAAAACTACAATGAAAGAAGAGTATCTTAATTTAAGATATTATTACTTTGGAACTCATTAAAATAATATTTTCTTGCTTAAATAACATAATTCTTCATTTGAAGATTAAATTTTAATAGATTAAATTGTTTAAAAATGTTGAAATAAGATTTTTTTTTGTTTTTAAACTAAAACTTTGTATATTTGCTTTGAAAAAAGTTTTCTTTAAATGTCAAGTAAAATATTTTATTGTACAAAGAATAATATTTTCTTGGAGAAAATTTATATGACTTGAACAGAAACACATTCTCTTGATATTAAGAAATATTTCAAGACATTTTTTATTCTTAATTGGAGAAATCCTTTTTATCTGTGTAGGTTCTTGGAAAATCTCTTATATTTGAGGGATTTTTTACGTGAAATACAAGCAAGCTTAGGCTTGTTATGTTGGAAAATCTATACTTACTGATATTATTAAGTGGTAAAGTTGTTTGTTAGTTTAGATTAGATTATGGAGGCAGTCTCCGGAGCTAATGATCCGATTCGGAAAATTCTTTAACTTATAGGAAGCTACATTATCCCTCAGAGACTTTTTATCTCGGGAACGCAGGGAAAATCGTTTAAGATACCTAATAATAAATAGAAAAATAAAATTAGTCGATGGGTAACAAAGTATTAAGCTCTCCTGCTGTGAACATTTTTAAAATATAAAATTATTTAAATGCCATTAGGTATGCCGCTCATAGATATATAGACGAAGCTTAAATGGAGCACATTTGCCCAGAAGCGACCTATTACACTATGAACTTAGAAGTCCCTAGATTGTTGAAGTCGGGGGTCTAAAAGGACCGCTCGAGCAAAATTGCTAGATCCAATTCATATGTAGTTCCAATATTTTAGTGAAATTTAGAATAAAATCAATCAAAGACTGCCAGAGTTAAATTTGCGCCCCACCCAAATTAAAGCCACATCAAAGCCCCATTAAGGTTTATCTCAATAGCATAAAATAAATAAAGGCAGGAATTTGTGAAAATATTTTATCCGTAGGCGGCGATCCTGTGAGCCGTGCCAGAAACTGTGGCTTCTTTGCTTTAATGAAAGCCACGCCTGAATCAACTAAGGAAAACTTAACGACGAGCTGAAATGACATATTGCGATCAACCGGCTTTTATATTTAGCTACTCAATTTATACCATAGCCTATTTGGAGGAGGGACTTTCGGTGTTAGACTCCTTCATTAAAAAGGGAATATCTCCATATTAGAACATTGTGTCTGGAACAGTATATTATTGATGATGGAATCCCGTTTTTATTTCGAGTGATCAGAGAAAATTGATAGCGCGTCGTAGGTTTATGATGTCATCTTGCAACTAACATTTGTGGCGTCATCTTGTGAACTTGTTGTATTATTAATAGATGTCTGTACACCTGGAGTATTTTTTTGTTATATCAAATGAACATATGTATTTAAAATTTTATACTAAATTCGATCACGTTATTATATTAAACCTCTTTATCTAGACCATAAGTACTCGCATGTCAGCTATATTAATTTTCAGGTTATCTTATCAGGATTATTATTCAACTTAGTAAGCGTTAACTTAATAATGCGTTAATAGTTAATAAACAGTGATAAAACAATACGTGTTTAAATCAACGGGTACCCGACGCGTAAGCGAAGCAGCTTCCATTAATTAGCCAGAATACAAGTTTTGCTATAAATTCAACTGAGTCGGCGAAACTTACCGCCCCTGCCGCTCATCTCGGCGTGGTGTAATTTTAAACCGATAAAATAAAATATTATAGTCCCAGCTACACGACATCCGCCCTAATTACATAAAATCACGTTATAAATTACTCTGAAATATTCGGTTCCTTGTCCTAATTTAGCCGTGAAAAGCTGCCAAACAAAGGGCGACAAGGACGCTTGGCACAAAGTTAAACGCCTTTAATACTTCCGAGGCAATTTCCTGTCAGTATTAACTGACAATTTTATGCATTTAAAATCCTTTTTTTTGGCTCGGTACCTAATCGAAAAACGGATCTTTCACAGGATTTTTTTTCTATCCGTGTTAATGTTAATCCGTTCATATAGGTCCCTTAGTTCTTTGTTGCAGTTGAGAGAATGCCTTTCTCATGATGCCATAATACGTAGCGTTAACTTCAATTTGGTAAAGGAGCGAGAAAATATGAGTTTTCTGTTCGTGTAAATATTCACAAAAGGCGAAGAATAGAATGAGTTTATGCAAACATTTTGTCGTATCTGACTAACGCGTGGATACAAAAGTTGAATAACTTCTACAAACAACGACGTCTGGTTCACATGGCGCCGGAAATATACTTGTTAAAATATACTCGGTCATATATTTTTTAATCACCGTCCAAATTTTCAGGGATTATTTTACACATCATTATTTTATTTTTATTTTCATACATTAAATGTATGAAAATTAATCTAGCAATTGCTCGATTGGCCCTTTTAGACCCCCTGACTTCTTTTTTTGAATTACTAGCTATCTCAGAAGATTTCACCTGCGTTTCCGATATAAATACTCGGCGATTTTTTCCTCACCGTCCAAGTTTTCAGGGATTATTTTACTCATCATTATATTTTTTTAATGTTTATAAGCATACGTAGATCGTCGATTCTTCAACTAATCCCAATAAATTAATGTAGACATGGTACATCGGTACGAGCAGCTGTGCGATAATTTCATATTATTATTATTAATTCGTATCAATGGTGTGTTTGCTGCCGATAGCAAGTAAATTGGATTTTATGCGAATGACGCATATTTTCATATAAAGTAGCTACCTAGTTAATTAACATATATGTACCATGTTTAAAAGTACCTGGTAAAAATAGGTATATTACGTTCTCTAAAACAATCGTATATGTTGTATTTCATTTACAGAATATTTACTATAAACTTTAAAAAAAAATACGTTTAATACTGACCTTGTGAGAGGTACTGTGACGTAATATGTATAGAAGAATATAGTGAGGACGGATAGCAGCATGACGCCGGCGACGCATTTCCTCACGTTCACATGGTTCGCTAGCCAGAAGCAGCACCGCGGTGCCGACGTCTTGTGTGTGTGCGCGAATTCGCCCCCGCATTCGAGTAGCGGCGCACGCGCACCCCGACTTTCGCCCGCCATCCTTAACATCTACACACCACTATATTTACACAGAACAGTAACACTTAGGCCTCTAACGATTTCACTATATTATAAAGTCTCTATCTGGGAACCCTAACGGCTGCGTTTGTCCTTGGTGGTGACGTTTTCTGTCGCCACTTGCCGTGTTTCCACATTTCATAGTGCTGCGGTAAAGCACGAGAGTGCGCGTGCAGCACGGGGAGGCTGAGTGCGCGTACGCCGCGATTGACGGCCATCTCGAGCCGACAAACGCGTCCGTTTCCGGTTTAAAATGGCCGCAGACGCATTATGGCGGGTTGTGCTCATCACGGCGACGTCGTGCGCTCCTGGTACCAGAGCTCACGGCATCCGTGTGCGAGACCAATCACCGGCTAGAGCTTCTGCGCTCATCAGTATTGTCTGCAACAAAAATAATTATATTATTATTTTTTACTTAGGTTTGTGCCGCAGGTGCCGGAACAATTACTGAAATGTACATTTATTCCAGAAATTTGTTTAAGGGACTCCACATCACGCAATACAATTATTTGGGATTGAATAATTATTTCTCTAGAAACATTCAACATCATTATGCGTATTATCTATAATATCAATTACTAATACATATCTCAAATTATCTTTGGGAATCTTTGAATTCGTTGAGACGTGAAGGGTACTTCGCTTCGGACGGCCGCCCCGATAATTTCGCCCTTGGCGTTATTTGAATGAAGGCTTACATTGAAACACTTCTTTGCGTGTCCGCCGAAACAAAACCATTCAACCATGAAATTAGAGAATCCATCCCCAAAAATTTGAATTAATTTTGTTAAAAAAGTTTAGGCTTCAATGTGAGATCCGATTTGGACAACAATGAACCGTTGCCACGTTGTTACAGATTGTGGACTACCACAATCTGGATGTAATTAAATATTTCGAGTTTGTAGATTTCAATTCAACACGCGGTTTATTGCCTGTTTATTAAAATAAAATAAATTAAAACATCTATGTATTCATTGTTGTTTTTTCTTTCTTTTAATTTTTTATTCAGGTTTTAGGTACACATTTCAAAGAAGATAAATAAAACGCAACTAAAAATAAATAACGAGTAGGTAAGTACTAACAGTGAATCTGCGAAATGGAATTATTTAACATGTATGTCCAATTCCATGTTGTCAAATATTGCGAGTATTTTCGCAAAAAACAAACAAAATAAAAGTAGCGCAAGATTTTGTAAAAATGTCAGGTCTTTTTGTTCCGTAAACGAACGAACCGTAATCGAGGGACCCCAGTTTATGCGAATATTCTGCTATACCCATTGTCCAAACACATGTCTGAACTGTAATGAAATTTCGTGTAGGCATGTATTTTTGTGTATCTTCGGTTGGAATTTGTAATTTTCGAGTATTTTTAATTTTCTCTCATGTGGCAAAATTACTCAGATTCCTAGCTTAAACAGTATTTTTGGTAACTAAAAGAGATATTTTAGGGGGCTCGTGCGGAGTACGGAGGCAACGTTCAGTGGAACAGGGACGCGTACGGAATCTGTGATTGTGCGACCCTTTGAATATTAACTAGCAGATGACCCGCTCGTAACCAGGCCACGAATCTACTAGGCTACTCGAAAGGTTAATTCAAACTGCTCACTGTCGGGACGTGCTTCATTTCTACATCCAAGGTAAAATTGTTAGGACAAATGGTAAATTGAAACTAAAAGAAATGAGCTAGACTTTTTGGGTCTCATTTAAGTCCAGAGTTTGTCAATCTTACATGCAAACGTCAAGACCAGAGTAGCAGAATAAACATGGGTTCTTTGATCACCACTCTCTAAACTTTAGAGTCTAAAGGGTAGATAATTTCACTAAAATATGAAAAGAAGATTGCATCGTAATTAAAAATAATATATTGAAGGAAGTAGTTTATAAGGTTGTGTGTGTTTTATTTAAGGAATTCTTTTAAATTCAGTAGATATTAATCCAACAATAAAATCAATTATTCAAATAAATTTATAATACATTTTTACATAATAATGCGCTGATTTACGATATTTTGTAAAGCCACACTGAATTTGATGCATACGTCAATATGTGCAAAACCTTAGTTAAGCCATAAAAATAAAATGTCTCCATACAATATCTATCTGTTAGGGTTACGAACTTAGATAGTGGTGCATTAATCTCATTACGTACAATGAACGTAAACGATCCGGATGGGATACCGTCCGTAGCGGAACACGTAATGACCGAAAACAATTATTAGTTAACTCCGGGACCTTTTCAAGAAATATAACCGAGTCAAAGTGCCTATTACCAATTAGGGTCGGTGATTGACGGAGCTTTATGAGAAGATTTTTGTATCATTAATTACAAAAGTTAGGCCAAATATATTGAAGTAAGTAATTATATGTTACCATGATCTTCATGTGATTTAAGATCACATGTAGGTACCTAGATTTGTAAATGTAAATATGTAGATGAAAAGAAATATCAAAGTAAATTTTGATGGACGAATAAGATTTTTCTGATCCCTAAAAATGTGTGAAGTTTACGATAGGATCGAGGCATTATATCGGGTCAAAAGACAATGCTCTCACGGTAGAGATGAAGGGACGACGGGTCCAACTTATTATAACTTTGCTCGTTCACCACACCTCGTCGTCACGGCCCGTTCGAAAACCCGCATAATAATGCTCCTGTCGCGAAGCGTCGTCAACATGAAACTCCTATAATGTGCGGATCACACTTCTGAAATATTTGATCCCTGTTATTGTGAGTGTCTCATCCTATAATACGTATAGGACGAGACACTGACAATAACAAGGATCCATCCGACTATATTAAATGTTCTGAAAGTGGACAACGGTGTATTGTACTCGTATTGCGGTCAATTGGAATGACATTTGTGGCTGGCTGAAAAATATGTTCGAAAATATTTAATTGCACTACAAAAACGACGATAACTGTAGGTAATAAACATAAGTGATACTGAGATAAGCAAGACAGAGAAACATTGAGTATGTGTGGAATATAGTAGGTAAATGAAAACGAATAACGATTAAACTAGCATGATACGTAAATAAAGTTTGTGTATTTGTTCAAGAAATATAAACACAAACGGCTGTATATTTATTTCAAATGTTTCTACGAAGTGAAACAAACGTCACCATTAGCAGCAGCAAAAGCAGTAACGTCGACATTAGGACAGAAGGCGAAACCCATAATTCGCCCGCATATTTGGTCAAGATTAATTGCCTCTAACCTCATCTGTCAGGCCAGGGGGACATTCTGTGGATATTTTGTTTGCCGTACAAATAGCTCTCAACATATTCGTCTTATAGCACGTTATTAATTATTGTTCATCCAAAAGGGCCGGTTTCGATAAAGGGCGAAATAATCAAAATACTTTAGTATAATTGTTTTCTTTTCCATAATTTATGTTATTTTTATAAAGTCAAAGCAAAAGCCATCCTCGTTTAAATATTTATATCATGATCTAACTTAATTATGGAGGCGCATATCACACCTGACCTATAACTCAAATAGGTACCTACTAGTTGACTAACTAACTTTTCGTAATAGCAAGTTTAATTTATTTATGTACACACACAAGTAATTATAAAAAAAGATAAAAGATACAAATGTACAAAGGGACTGCTTATTTCTAATAGAAATTACTTCCAGCAACCCTGCGACTGGAAAAAATATGAATAAATTTAATTAAACTAGTAAGTCTTTTTCAACTATTTTTATGTACTATATTTTTATATATGAGTAAAATTCATTAAACTGAAGCTGATAAGTAACCAACTGCACACTCACTGAATAAATTATATTATTTTCTAAAAACTAATAAAATAAAGTATGTGAAACAAAAAGTGAGTGTGTTAATGAGAAGAAATAAAATAGAATGCTTCGTAATGATCAAGTGACTAATCATTTATATACACCTAACTATAGCACTATACATAGAATCTGTTATTTGCGCGAAATTCCATAGAACATAAGGTATGCTACGGAAAACAGAGCATGCCGTTTCATAATTTATTTGCTGAATCTCTTACCTGGTTGTTTCATTTGCTAAATGCAAGCTGCAGGGGAACAACAATCGAGCACTAATTGTGATTCCACTAATTTGCATTGGCGCGACGACTTACCCTGCATGCCTGCTGCGCTCGTTTGAATATAATTCGTGTAATAGTATAACAGGAACATTCAGCGTCAAACAAAAGTAGCTGATCACTTTAGTACTATGTCACATTACTTAATTAGTAATATTCATATGAATCTCGTAAACGGCTGCAACGATTTTCATGAAATTTTGTATGCAGGGGGTTTTGGGGGCGATAAATCGATTTAGCTAGGTTTCATTTTTAGATAACACGATTTCCAAAAAAAAGAACCGAGCCGAGCAAAAACTCGGTCATTCAGGTACCTACTGGCTACCTAACGGAACATTTTGAAAGAAAAAAATATTTATTAACACATTTTATATATAACTAAAAAAAGTATGATGTGTGGGGTCAAAAGGTCCCTGCCTCAGCATATTTTTTTTTGCTGTCATACATAAGTAGGTTCTTAGAAGGACGAATGAGAAAACCTACTATATGGAGTCTCAGAAACCGGATTTAAAAGAATGATAATATTATGTATATTTCTGTTATTCTATTGCCTGTAATTTCAATAAGAACACAACGATAAATAGCTTAATGTTGAATCGACATATATTTGTATAGTACTTAGCTACAAGGATACCTAAGTACATTTAATTCTCACTGTTCAAAGGCAATCAGGGCCTGCGTTTCAATATAAATATAGCCGCATATATGTAGCGCTGTTAGCGCGTGTAGCGAGGAGGGTCGGCCAGAGGTTGTGGGTTCGATTCCTACCCAGGACAAATATTTGTGCACGAACATATCTGTGTAAGTACATATTTTTCATGGAGTCCATTCTTAATGAGGTTTTCATAAGCTTTGCTTGTGATCAAATCCTTAGGTATGTAAGAAAATATATTTATTTAAGATGATGTCACTTCAACAAAAAGGGGTTTATTTAAAGCAGTTTATCTCCTATATACCTACCTAGATATAGATACATATTTAAAATGAAAAAATATATGTATGATATTATCAAGATCTTTCAGCAACCTCTGTCGGTACTCAAAACATATTTCGACAGACTTACATAGGTACATAAAAAACAAACCGCTTGATTCACTTTTAAAAGCTGTAATTGTATAATTATAAAAAAAAATCATAAGATTTCAAATTCTATACATTGGAGGATTATTTTTGAATGATACAACATTCAGTAAACAACACTGAATGTTCACTCATACATGATTAGTGGATGCACTTTATTCATGTAGGTAAGTAAGTACTTACAATTAGTGGGCAAAGTTTCGCGCTCGTTGAGAAAATAAAATCTGTCTGTGACATTTTTAATATAAACTGCATTGCTTACTCGCATTAAATTATGCAAGTGGCACTGGCTTTACACGATTACAGTAAATTTATGCAAGACATTATCCGAGGACAGCGGCGCCGCAGAACAACGCCTTCAATGTCCGAGCGAGCGGCAGTTTCCCCGCTTCCTTTATGAAAACCCTCTCCGTAATAATATATGGGTGGGTGTCAGCACGTTATTGCCTCCACGAATATGTTTTATATACCTACGTACGGTATTACGTTTAGTTTTATATCAATCGTTACATAACAAAGCATATGTTTGTATACATTTATTTGTATTAGATTAGGTCTATGCGATGGTATTTTCGCTAATGACGGCGGGTGGAGGCTAAGCACGGGAGCCGGGACGCGACGCGTGATAATCTCCCGACCATTAGGCCCGACCACTCGCTCGCAAATCGTCCGCATATTTTGCGCAAGATTAATTGTTCTCGAATATCATCTATCACGGTGAGCTCTCTCGTGACCGTCGCCGGCAGTGCGTACGACATTTTATTTGAGGCACAATGGCTCCCTGGAGTACTGCAGTTGAGGTAATTAAATTTTTGTTAGAAAATAATGATAGCACCCGGAAAAAACACGATATTTTTCACAAAGAATGGGAAAATTTCGTTAGTGCCTTCATACATTATGGAGGAGAAACGTTGAGTTGTATCTACGTAGGCAATTAATAAAAATGAGCAAAATGTTTAAGGACTATGGGGACAAGTTTTAAAACGCTTGAAATTTATGTTTTTAACGTTTAACCCAACTATGTGGTTTTACTTATACAGAAAGGAAAGCTTGTCTGTATTTTTATCATCATATCTTATAGGCAAATTAAGATAGCGAATCTATTTAAAAAAAAATCGTTGTAGTTACCGTAACCGGTTAGAATCGGTTGTCTAAGAATCGTTATAAAATGTCATAAAACAGCAATAGCAACTAACATTTACATAACCTATTTAAGTGCCATAAACATTCCAAATCCTTATTTTGGTAGATGAAATTAGGGCGATTACAGACTTTCCCGAAAGATAAATCCGTAGTTAAAAATAGCCTTCGCTGAGTTTATTGCGCAACGGACAAGAACAAATTGAGTCAATCTTTTTTTTTTGTCAGAGACGAAAAACCGAAACGCTCCGCATTTTCAACGTGTAAAGTTCGAATATCAATCAAGTCGACCTTTTTTCAATAACGCTACCACAGGGATCCCTTCGAAACCAATTTTTCGAGTAATTTCGCACTTAGATCCCCAGTGTCCATTGGTTTTTACTGATTTAAGTTTGCTTCCGTTATTAGTGTTAACTTTTTATCGCCAATACTTTTTTAATCACGTCAACATTTTTGATATTATATTTATTGAAAAAAGAAGGTAATAATACACTTTATCAACTCTCATATCGTAAAGTTCTAATTATGAAATCAAAAACAGTACTTTAATGACCCACTTTATGCACAACCGTCTATAATGAAATAAAAAATAGTAGTTTATGATACTGTTGCATAATAGGGGTTATTAAATACGAGTGTGAGTTTAAGTACCGAGCCGTAGGCGAGGTTCTTAATAGTATTATAGTACAGTTTTCTTCCCAAGATAATGCTATAAAATATTTTTTTTTCATTAAAGTACAAGTATTTGGACATGTCTGGCCACTTATAATGTTTTTTGGGTTTTAATACTTCAATTACTGTCAGTCAACGTGTTAAACGAAATTATAAAGAAAAAAACATTATAAGTGGCCAGACATCAGGACTAAACAATTAGGAATCAATCAGTATCAACTCAATTTTAGATGCAAATTTACTTTGTCTGTGGTCGCGTATGCGGTAGAGATTTCAACTTAGGAGTTTTTCTCCACACGGATTTGGGCGCCATGATGATTAATGTTTGTTTATTTTATTGATTTTTTTGCATACATATTTTATTTTGGCCAAAAATGATGGAACAATAGCAGTCATACTAAGGTGAAATAAACTTGGATCTGAAATTGCGGAGGCGGCAATGGAAATGACCAATAATCGATATCCGTAAGTCATGAAAACCTATGACAAAATATTATAGATTTTTTACCTTTAAATTACATTATTAGATGAGTTTAGATAAATTACTGTATGATACTGCACATAATTAGGTATTAAAAACTCGTGTGATACTATTAAGAACTTAAACTCACACTCGTATTTTAATAACCCCTATTATGCAACAGTATCATAATAGTAGTTTATGATACTGTTGCATAATAGGGGTTATTAAACACGAGTGTGAGTTTAAGTACCGAGCCGTAGGCGAGGTTCTTATTTTGTCATGAGTTTTCATGACTCACGGGTATCGATTATTCGTCATTTCCACTGCCACCTCCACAAATTCAGATCCAAGTTTATTTCACCTTACTATCACTGCCATTTTACTGTCATTTTTGGCCTAAATAAAATATGTATGCAAAAAAAATCAATAAAATAAACAAACATTAATCATCATGGCGCCCAAATCCGTGTTGGGAAAAACTCCCTACCGCATACGCGACCACAGAGTCAATTTGCATCTAAAATTGAATTGATACTGATTGATTCCTAATTGTTAACAAAGAGAATATAATACTAAGTTTATTTGTTTAGTCATGTCTGGCCACTTATAATGTTTTTTTCTTTATTATTTCGTTTGACAAGTTGACTGACAGTAATTGAAGTATTAAAACCCAAAAAACATTGTGAGTGGCCAGACATGTCCATATACTTGTACTTTAATGAAAAAAAGTTATTTTATAGCATTATCTTGGGAACACAACTGTACTATAATGAATCATTATACACGGGTGTGCCTAAAGTGGGTCATTAAAGTACTGATTTTGATTTCATAATAAGAACATTACGATATGAGAGTAGATAAACTACTATTACGATGTCAAAAAGCTGACGCATGAAGTTCAAAGCAACGCATAGCGCATGAAGAAATTAACAATGTGTTGCCGACCGTACCTTGATTTGATCATAGCCAAACTGAACTGATCATCGGACAAAGCTTTGAGTACTGATTTTTGATACCTAACTATGCTACTAATAGATGCTCACTGTGGTACAAATTATAATTTCTACTCCCACTCTGTGATATACAATTTGTCAGTTTCCTACTGTAAATACATTTGGTTTTTAACTTATGATTATACACATCTTCTGTATCCTCAAGCCGGGATTCAACCACAAAAGAGTAATGAGTGAGAAATAACTAAGCGGAACTGACTCCTTTTAGATGAAATAGGTTTACATTTCCACCAACAAAGAGGTTTGCATGTTGATGTTGTTTTGATATGGAAAATGAGAGAGAACTGGGAAGTCATTTCAACTCTTTCACTCGCTCAATCCTTTCCGCTCGACTATTTGTTGGTAGAAATACAAGTAGGTATGCAGTTTACTCTTGCGAGGCAAACGGAGTCCGCGTAAACGGTCTCCACTCGCAGTGTTAGCCCGGTTTTAGGGATGGCTTGTATTTGATACCTATACAGTTACTTTATGTTTTATCCATTATTAATAGAATGTCATTTAAGAAAAAATCTAATATAATTTAATCTGTCAGAAGAATGTTAACTTTTTTTTTTAAATGCGTGTAATTTAATTCTCAATGAGGATACCAACGATTTGTTATTTAAATTTTGTTGTATGACATACTTTTAAGGTCATCGATACTTTAGCATCCGTACTTATTATTACAAAGGGATTGCGAGCCGGCGAAAGGAGTTGATTAAAGAGCTTCGAGCCCAGAAAGCGAGCGACAATGAATATTCAGTGCATAAGCATAATGCAGCCGCAATCTTAGTGCCTCGCCGACGACGCTGTCGCAACTGCATTGCTGCCCATTTCTCATCTTAAATGGCAAGAGCAACGCGCCCCTACTCGCTTCGCCGTGCACTTTTTCTAAATGTTCTTTTCCAGTAAGGACTTACTGAGTCTAACGACGGCTAGAAAATGATTATAAAGTTAAGTTGATATAAGACGAAGACTCGTTAAGCGAATAATTACATTTGTCATCTTAATTTTATTGTGTTTTCTCTTTTAAAAGTAATTAGAAAAGAGCGATAAAAAAGAAGTAGATAAGGAAAAGAAATAGAATGGGTTTAATTTTAGATAAGTCCAGTCCAGACTTAAATCTAGTAATGCTTCTTCCTTCTCTGTATGATTACAATGCCAATCGCAGCAACGTTGCGAATACTGATGTGATGTGTGATAACAAAGTTTGTAGAGGGAACGGATATAACCTAGCACTTTTTGTGGCTGAATTTTATAGCTTTAGCGCTCATAGTGGGTCGGAGCTCTTATATAAGTACCTACTTGCAGCTGCAAATAATAGTAGAACGCATGGTCGAAAAGATCGCCATCGTCAAAATTTACCGTGTAGAAAATGTACAATGGGTTGATAGATTAAGGCAATAAGGAATAACTGTTGTATATGTCTGAACATAAAAATATTTTTTTTTATGTTCATGTAAACTAAATGTAATTAAAATTTAGATTTTTTATATTTCACAACTTGGTTCTATACATTTATATTGTATATTTTATACGCCTGTTCATTTTTATAAATATTATCGTTCATTTATGTTATACACTGTAGATATTATAATTGATTGATATCATATTATATCAATAGAATCGTTTCTCTTTGTTATGGTAATAGAATAAAAACTTATAAATGGTTCAATACAATATGAGTCACTTATAAAATGTTACACGGAAAATCACACAGGTAATGTACGATGAAATGATATCGCGTGCGTAGTGTGTGTACGTTCGTGGTAGTCATGCAGATACATTCAAAATTAAATTAAAAAGAAACGAAGAATTTTTTTTCCATTAAGTAATAACTATAATTATCTAAAAAAAAATCTTACCCTTTAATATTTTATATCATTTGCAGCAAATACGAACGAAGCGATTCTTAAAATTATTTAATAAGCCTTTAATATTCTTAAATATTAACAGCAGTTTGTCTATAAACACATTAAAATTCTAGATAACAAAGAGGAAGCAACACTTATTGTCACACATTTCGTACGCGAATTGTAGACGAGATTACGGCGCGCAGCACGTCCGACCTCTCCTTAGGCTAGGGGCATACTGACTGACTGAACTGATCGTAGTCTGAATGGGCGAAACCGTAGGCAACTGCCGATATTACAGCGAGCGCGCGGTCGCCCGATGTGGCGCGGCTACGAAACGCTACGAGATACGGGCAGTCTACGGGCTACGACACGAGGGATGAAATCAAAAAACTTATCAAATAAAATTTGTAGGTATTCTTTGAATCGTAGCAGATTCTTTTGTATTATTTTTAAAGAAGTTTATTGAATTTACGATGAAATATTAAAGATCATAGGTTTTAATGGTGATTACAGTAGAATTCATGAATTGAAACGGTAGGTACATAATAACTAACGAAGTTATACTTTGGTAGCTGTATCGATTTTAAAAAGGTTTTTTTTTATATGAAAACCAAGGAATATAACGAAAAATTAGGCACGCTTACACCACGACAGTCCATCCATTCGCAGCCCGCTCCGTTGCGATATAGCAGCACGATCCGACCCGATTAATACTAAGCACCCCAATAAATATTGATACTAGCTTCTTTGTCTTGCACGGAAGATTCGATCCCTTTTATTAATGGGACACTCACGTTTGCTTGACAAATCGCCTACTTTCGATACATTCCAGAATTTATTTTGGTATTATTTCGATTCGATGTATTAATCGATTTATTTGTGCTTACTACACTTAAAATTATTAAGTAAGTATTTAATTATGCTTCTAGTAGGTACCTAATTGTTAACAATGTTTAAATTCCAAACACGTCATATTTGTGTAAATCTTTGTTCAGTTTAATTAATAAGCTCGTGAAATGGATATCCAACGTAGTTACATATCTATCAGTAAGAAAAGATTGATCTGAATAATATTCATTATAAAATATACCTATCTTCAGATTTTGATTGTGAATATAATAATTATATGACTGGAGAAGTGAAGAAGCTTTGAGCTGACAGATCACCTATATAAAAGCGTGACGGGCGGGTAATCCTCGCTTAATTAATGTATGGGGCCCTGGTGAAAGGTTCTGACGTGATATTACTGTAATCCACCGCTGCTGACTGCCTGTAGGTATTCACTTACAAAAGCTTTTACATGTCAAAATTGCCCGAATACGTAGTGTTGTAGTGCCTACATAATTCCTGATGTGTGCCTGACTTTATACGTCCTCCACATGCCTTTTGTTGACCCGTAAACCTTTTAACAGTATGTTGCGAGTTCGACAAGTTCGTACATTGTGATTCGTAGCTCTTTGGTAGGTACAGATGTAAGAACCATTTTTAATATACAAAAGGTACCTATTTTATTTATGAAGTAAATAAACATTTCTTAGATTAATCATGTTTAAAAATATAATTAAGGTTTTTAGACTAATAAGTATAATAATATATTTTTTGAATAATAAATAAACATAAGTACCTACCTAACTAAGAATACCCTTGAGATTATGAAAAGAGAAAAAATAAACTTCAATAAATAATTTTATTCCACAGACATGCTTTTGTAGAACAGAATGAGATTAAAGTTTTATGAGTTTTCCTGTTGCATATCGGGAAGAGATTTCCATACCATTTTATTTTTCAAAAGGATAACAAATATATTTTTATATCGGTTTCAAAATGGAAATGTAAGTTTCTACTCCTTAGTATTGCATCCTTTCAATGTGGTGTGATAGATTTTTTTTGTAAAAGCAGCGCCAGTAAAGGGATCGCTGAGGGACATTTTGAACTAACTCGCCCGACAAGAAAAACGGTTATAACCAAGTGCTACCGTGGAAACGCGTTCTCGGTGGCTTGTTTTATTACACGTGGTCTTTTACTGTCGTTGTCTTGAATACCTCGCAAAATTTACATGAGATTGTAGGAAAGTACGCCCATGGGACCCAACTTTTACTAGCCTATTAAACTCACCAAGATATTTAAGGAACCGGTAAATTATTGAATTAAACGCGATGAATAAAATCGGTGTCTCTGTATTTAATTATATTGTTAGTTTGCATAGATTTTACTGTGAGTTTTATAAGTGTTGTAACCAATATAAAAGTCACTTATAATATACTCGTATTTTAGCATGTTTTAAGAACCAATTATTATGATACATTTAGATTAAAATACAAGTAAGTAATGCTGTCACGAAGACTCGCTCTCGAAAGTTTTATTGTCTACTCACTAAGTATCTATATAGGAAGTGTAATAATTAAAATATATTATGTATGTAGGAGAGAAAAAACAAGCGTGTTGAGGAAAGTGATAAATGTTTAGCGGTGGCAACACCGTAACAATTGTGCGAGTTCCACGCTATCGTAGTGATGTATAATATAATTATTTTTACAAAAATATATTTGATATTAAGCGAGAATGTTCAACGCTTTTAATCATAAAAAAGACATAAATTACGCACAATTATCTATCACAGCCAAGGTACTTATGCATATGCTTAATATTAATATTGTGACAATAATGAAAATCTTTTTCACATTAAAATACTAAGATACAGGTAGGGTAAGGTATATTCCTATGGAACATATTCATAAACTAGATATTTATCTAATTAGTACGGTATCACTGCAGTATCGTCTCTGGGGGCGGTGCAGTGGTAGCACGATTTGCGCGCACGCGACGTTCGCAAGTAACGCAACGCAAACACTCTGACTCTTCTTTTACAAATATTCTTGTAAATTACTAATAATTTTAGGTATTAACTACAATTATTCTTGCAATTAGCGTTTAATATATTACTAACAAATAAATCTTGGTTAGTGAATACACGTCGCGTGTTTTACTGACGAAGGTAACAAGTCACGGGTAATATGGAAAAACCATGATGGTGACTCAATCAGAATAACTGTTATTTTAGCAGTGTTTTAATAAAAATCTTTCTGTGTTTGAATGAAAAAGCATAGTTATAAGAATGAGATGTTCTCAGTTATTTATAATCACAAGTATTTTCCAATTACCAACACGCCTCTCAGAAAACATATTATCATTGAGTGATAAATGAATGTTGTTATTGAATTTAATCATAGTTATTTTAAACATCATTATTAATTACTAGTGTCAATGTCAGTCAATAATTTTGTTATCTGTACATTCACAACAATTATATATTTAATAGCTTTACCAACAATTTTTTTTATAATCAATTTATCTGTTTACATAGTTTATAGTTCAAGTAGAATTAGCATCATGGGCTAGGTCATTTTTCATCCTAATAAAGATTGGGTAAGGTCGACATGGGAAAACTTAATATATTTTACGACCGGCTGTTATGGTATAAACAACTAGCCAATGGCGTTATCACATTATACAATGTATTCCAGCTGTTGTTCTCACAAAGTTAGCGAAAGTGAACATAATAGCGAAAGTGTATTGTAGAATTCTTGCGCTTCTCAATAAAATTGGATTAATTGGTGGTGCGATCGAGTAACGTGGTATCGTGTGCAATACTCGTAAATAGGACACGTGCATGCGACGGCCAAAGAAAGTAAATACCTTCGTGTAATTTTGCAAGTGAATGAGCTAGTGAGTGTATTTGTCGTAGATATACTGTAAAACTTGCTGTATTCTACCACACAAAATCAAAACCCATTTATTCTATTTAGGCCCTAATAAGGCACTCATGAATGTTAAAAGTTATAGTTTTACAATAGACTCTACTACCGGTTCGGAATACACTTGAACCCATATACGCACACCTACACATCGAATCTCATGTCAACGTCACACTTTTAATGCGTTTGTGACACAATAAGTAGGTACGTTAGACTGTTTCATCGCACAAGAAAGTATAAAGTTACCTATAACAACGGGAGCTTTTAGCAACCTGCACTGAAGTGAAGCTACCTTAGTACGTTCATTTATGAAAAGCTTTCAGGTTCGACTCGGTTAACAGGAAGCTCTATTCAAATCGCCTTTCCTTCGACGAGCCTTTACATAAATCAAGTATTGAGTAAGCTGTAACCACTTATATGAAAGAATTGTACCAGCTATAACGATTTTTTTTTTACCTTAGAAGGTATCTCATTAATTCGCAGTTTACATGACAAAGTATCGTTGTTGTTTCGATGCACCGATAGGAACAACGCTCGCAATTCGCAGTTTTATGGAATGTAAACATGACAGACTCGCATTATTTTCGTCTAGGAGCATTTAAAGGTAAGTACAAATTTGCATTTTTTTAGCGCAGTTGATAAGACTGTAATGTTATAATTTAACCAAAGTAACATTAACAGCCGGTTTCTTCAAACTCCATTAACTTTTTACGTTAAACTACTTTATACAATTAATAGGTACGTATCATGTTACGAGTTCGTAAACTAAATTACTTGAAAATGAAATAAGTTTGAAGCAACCGAAAGTAAATTCTACTAATATTATAAATGCGAAAGTTTGTGAGTATATTTGTTACTTCTTCACGCTCAAACGGCCAGACCAATTTTTATCAATTTTTATAATTTTGTATGGAGAGTGGCGTCATGTTTTTTCAGCGACTTCTGAACATTTTTTTTTTATTTCGTCCTGCTACTTCAATTATTATATAGGTATGTCACAGCATGATTGTGGGAGTTTTTGTTTTGTGATCTATCTCGCGAGTTTGTAGACTGTCGATGCATTGTGAACTGTACCATATTACTTGCAATGTGACTAGATTCGCTGCGTGGTGTCTTTTGTTTCCCTCCACGTTTCGCACCCATTATAGCAAGATGGTTTTGACATTCGAGCGAAATATTTTTAATTTTATTTTCTATGACAGATTTTCCTAGCAAGTCAAATAATTCGCAGCTGCGCAAAAGTCGACGAGCTTTGGCTACCCTAGAAGCAATATCCTGTAACATGCGAATTACGTACTTACTTACTTAAAAATATTCTATTAACTGCGATGCATCTTTTTAATTTCGAATAACATTAGACTTGCGTAAACTCTATATCCGAAATAGGTTTGCGATTTAAAATATTGTGTGTATCGACATGGCTGATTGAACGCCTGCACAAATAGATAGGGCAGTCCGGCCACATGCAGCGCTGCATAAGCTCTGGGGCGTGCTTCGTGACGGGCTATATAAGCGGCTCAGCCAACTCCCGCCGCAGCCTCTGGGATCTTGACTTGCTCAACAACCAAGAATAGAAAAGCTATTTCACATGTGTATTTTGCCAAATTAATATCTCGTTTTGGAAATGTTATAATCAGCACAATATACTTAATGGCCAGGGAACTTATCAGGATTATATAAATGTACCTATATCAATTACGGTTTCGGAGGCTGTGACTCTTAAGAAAATGGATTGCCAGCTTCAAAATGATCGCCAAAAGGTAAATTTATTGGTAAACTTTAATGACCATAAGTCCGATAATATTCTAATGTTTCATAACATGCATACAAAAATCGTCTGAAAAGGCACGAAGTTTCGTGGCGAACCGGAATTTTCAAAGGCGAAAGCCGTGGAGTGCAACGAGTAAAACTTTTTTCATAAAAGTATATCCAGCTAGTGGGTTGCGAAGAAAGAGCGCGAGCAAGTGAACAGTTGTAGAGGTTACTTATTAACTTTTATAACTTTATGTATACACCTATACTATTTTTTCTTCTCTTGTAACTTATGCAATGTAATTAAACAAAACTATAAGATAAATTAACAAACATATATTGTACTAGTTGGCGACGAACTAAAATAACTTTTTTTGGGACACTTATTCAAAAGCTGTCAGTTCAGTGGTCGTGGTTTATACACATGGGAGTACTTGGAGTGTAAAAAAGTCAATGTTTTCCTTGATTGAAGTTATTGCTTTCGGAATCTTTCTCCATTTTTGGTAGTTTGTAGCGTTGTGCGCATTACTTTAAACGCATTCACTGTCAACAGTCGGCTTCTCATTTTGGACATCTTTTACCAACTTGACATTGACATCATCATCATCACCTTATTGACATAACATATTAATTGTGGTGGTTTAAACGTTGCTATTACATATTCTGTAGCATATTAATGATTGTATCCAGTTTTGTAGACCAAATAAACCAACAATTTGGATAAACATGCCACATTTAAGTATTCGTAGAAATATGACTAGGTATTTGACCAACGAGCAGGCGAGACAATGCCAAGAATGTAGACAAAAGTTTTTTCATAAATGTGCAAGGATCGTTAAGACGGGCGAACAGCTGACGGCTGACTGCTTGGGGCGATGCGAAGGCCGGCTTTACTAGAGAATTTCTATTTCTAGCAGATGTGTTAAAACGGGAAATGGGCATATCTTGTAAATTTTACTCTTTGCTCAGGGCAATACGAATAAAGGATCTAAGTATGTTATCTGTTACTTGCGGGAATCAAATAATATATTATCTACAACATATTTTTCTTATATGAGACTAGGTAGCTATACGATTATCCACCTATTTCGTTCCCAGATCGTTTGAGAACAGTATTTAATAGCCTGATTAAACAACACAAGTTACACACGCAAATCAAAAGCTTAACTACGAGGAAGGCAGGTAAACCTATAATTGGATTCGTTACTATTACAACAAGCGGATTGTCGTGTCTAAACTAAATCAAACTTTGTTTCCAGCGGGACTCACCGTCGAGTTGCCGTCGTTACTGGGGATATTAGGAACAAACTATAGCCCACTTCAGTTTATTATCATAGCTATGGCTATCGAGGAAGCCACGGAAGGACTGCTTAAATTGCGTAACAGAGACTGAAATTTGAATTAAGTCATTAAATATTTGATATCCTCTTTAACGATGTAGTTAGATCAACCAACTAATAACCTAAAAGAGTATAAATATATTAACTATTAACTCTTTGTGCTAAAACAAATTAAACGCGTCTGTTTTACCTGCAAAGACATGAATAAAACATGGTATTGTAGCCATCCAAGCACATCGACGTGAAGGTACACACACCGTTCAAGGAGAGAGTGAATGCTATGAAAGTGAAATCATTAACTTGGTGTGTTTTGTGAATTTATTTTTTTATACAACGTAGTCGATATATAAGCATACGCCTGCCTGGTGGTAAGTTGTTGCAGTAGCCAATAGACGTTAGCAATCCCCGGAGCACAATCACTCACTATCCAGAATCCGCGAAGTCGGTAATCTGTGACCCGCGCGGGTATCAATCGCACGTTGCTGTCCACTCTCCCCGATGAACTCTGGCGAATTTATTTGGAACACAAGATGGTATGTACATAACAACAATGTCGATTAAGGGAAATAATTGATGCAACATATCTATTTATATGAATACGAGCTACAATATATTAAAGCACAGGGGTATTAGACACAAATCTTGAACAGACGTCGCCACTTAAAATAAGCTGGCACGATTTCAAGTGCCGCCAACCTGAATGCGAAGTATTCAGTTCATCAAAACCAGATGTTACGCGAGCCCTATGTAAACACGGACATTTGCGCGTGGCGAATGATTAAACATAGTCCTATTGTTTGTTTACGAAACTCTATACATAACATGTATATAATATTAACAGTAAGTGTCACTGTTTGTTTAAATATCAATAAAACCGAGTAAATATAGCTGACAGTTGGTTCTTAAATTTGATGCGACCGATAAATTTTCTATAAATAGGTACAGACGAGTAATTGTCATCCCTTTATTCCTGGCTCACAGTCAAAGGTGCATCGTTCATAAAGTTTCTTTAATTTTCAGGACAAAATATTATTTTCAATACCATATAGCTACCATAAGCAACCCGTCTATAGATTTGAATTATTTTTCTGAAATAACTATTTAATAACCTAACTGTAAAACAAGGATAAAAAAACTAAATGTTCAAAATAAAAGGTTGGGCGACATTAAACGTTTTAATGTTATAAACAAACAGTAGACATTGGCTAGAGTCCAAGAGGGCAGGGGCGCCGGCGCTACCGCCAACACTCGTGACTAATTTAAAATATAGCTATTGCTCTATCAACTATTATGTACTGTCTATGAATTCTATAACCAATAAATTTAGCTTAAATAAACTTTTGTAAAGACTAAATATCAGAACAAAAGTAATTACTTCTGAAGCATCGGTAAAATTAAACTGAAAGATTATTGGAGCATCAAAAATCTTGTAAGTAGGTACTTACTAAATGTTTATTGACGTAGAAAGACAATCACTATAAATCCCTCCTTTTGCGAAGATATTGATAATAATTTGGCATTTTGTTAAAAGAGTATTTTGTATGCAGTTGCGTGTATATTAGTATAGTCAATAATTATCAATTAAAATTAACTTAAACTATTCAGTGAATCTGCAATGCGAAGGGGTTTGACTATTTATATTGTAAACTTGCCTAGTTTATTCTCGGTTTCAATTAAGTCTTGGCTTAGATCACAAGTTGCGCAGTTATAGAGGTCCTATTATCTGCATGAAATTTGACTCACAAACCGCAGTCTCCCTAGAGGTAGTGGGTCGACATAACTCGACCCATGTTGAAAGCTTTAATTACGTGGAGTGAGTCGTTCACGCAGGTGACTCCTTAATTACAGGGTCGAAATTGAGCTGCCCATTCAACTGACACGTTTACAAACGGATTATCATGGCCTATATCCATAGTCCATACATATCCTTTTATAGGTGAATCTGTTGATGTATCAATTAATCACTGTATGAATGAAGACCTAAAAAAAGGATAATAATGTCAATCTTTTTCATCATCAACAGCCTATCCTAGGATAGTCTTAATTTTGTAAATCATCCCCTACACTATAATATGTTTGATTCTTATTGATACAATCACCCAGTAACCCGCAAACTCATTAAGAAAGGCTGAAGATTTAAAACAAGTTTCACCACAAAAATACTCATTTATAGGCTAGCTAGTTTTCGCTCCGCGGTTTTTATACGCGAGGAAAATGTTGATGGATTTCCAGGATTAAAAGTACCCTCTGTGTTATGCTAGCGTTATAACTTATTTTATGAACTATCTACATTGTAGACAAGCGTGATTGAATAGTATGCACCCATTCATATTTTCTCAATTAAATTACCTACTAGCGACTCGCCCATTGCATTATATCAACACATAAACCTTCCGTAAGTTCAGAAATAACGGCATCAAAGTCTATTGCGTAGTATAAAGAACTAAAGTAACAATGAGACACTCAGAAATAGCGACTTTGTTTCATACTACATAAGGCTGTGTGAAGTAAGATATACATACATATAAAACCTTCCATAAAGAGGATTCCAATGTAAGTAGGTACTGGTAGGTATTATTAAACTTATCAAAGCTTTCTACAGTACTTATATGGCTGTGTACCTAAATATTACGTTCGTAATTAAACAGTTTTATTTTAAGTTACAGTAAAACTAATGGTTATTGTGCGCTCCGCACTGTAAATCTAGCGTAATTGCGATATAGTGAAGTCATAATATAAACCATAATCCATATTGCCTTCCACAATCTCATAACACAATTGAGGCGTATATATGCACATTATAGCCATAATAAATGAGGAGCTGGCGAACAGAACGGTATAATTACGCATCAGGTCAAAATATTTTTTTTTTACAGTCCGGAGGTTTTGTGCCCGCTGAATTTGAATCTCAACTCATTTTCAATAAAAACCGCCTAAAACAGTGTTAAAATTGCATCCCAAGTTCATAGTTTCGATGATAACGTATGACATACTTACGTATGTCATTCAGTTTTTCACTTCTCCTGTAAAATTAAATTTTATGTAATTAAGTATACCATTTTGTTCGCCAGCTCCTCAAATGTCTTCTAGGTACATCAAATTGAAATGAGTGTAGTTATTGTTTGTTATTATCTCAACTGATCTCAACCACAGAAGTTCTTGACACAGCAACGTCACTATCTCGACCCGAGTTTCAGACATCGTTGAAACAGTTTCCAATGCTAATTTCTACGCTCATTAAACAAACCTGTATAAAAATTTAACGTTTTAATATTGACATGAGAGACTTCAAAGTTTTGGTGACCAATTAAACAGAATGGTCTGAGAACAGTCAAACTGCACTTTGATTTCTTAGTTGTATAATTGATATACTTAGCAAAAGTAGAGCAATAAGTATAGCAGCGCGAACACGAACTAATCAAATGATAATAAATTTGTTGACCTTAGGTACCTACTTATCTTCGATATCGCATAAATTACTATTCAGTTTTTATAGTCGTTTCCTACCTTCTTATTATTATTTACTAAAATATTTCTTTATGACTTTATCAATAATGGGAAACAGTATTTTTACCTATACAATGTAAAATTATTTAGTAGGTACCTACCTAATCCTAAAAATCTTGATTACCTTCTAACAAACACTAAAAAAATTAATAATATAACATCGTAAAAAAAGGGTACCTGTGTTATATTTCAAACACAAGAAAACTACTCATCGTAAGATAAGTAACATGTTTTTTGACTATGGCACGAAAAAGAAGCCCATTTTGTTAAACCTTTTTAAATTCGAGGAGGATATTTTGGTATTTCTAACGCTAAGAAGCACTAAGTATTAAGTATTCGTAGGAGTTGAAAACAACTTTTTCAGAGCTATTTTCATATGAAACATGTTTTATCACTTTGGAATCGTTCATACGTGAAAAATAAATGATTAAAATGTTCACACATGAGCGACAATCGCTGACGTGTTTGCAAGGACGCGTAACGCGTAACTAAGGCACGCGTTTTAAAGAGATTAGAGATAAGCTCGAATAAAAAAATGTTATGGTGTCCATTAGAACGTCGCATGTGAATTTTTCTCCATATAATGTTAGCAAATAAGCGCCTACCTACAAATTTGCTATTCCGCCTACGTCTGCCTATTTGAACAGGCAATTGACTCGCAGCAATAACGTTTTGCTTTTGGTACTTGAAGCTTGTACGCGCTTCAACTGTTTAATACCCTTACGTAATCGATAAGTCCCGTGTGGCATTGAATTAATTGGCTGAATTAAAAATAAAGAGATTTTATTCTCATAGAGAATCTAATTCAAATATCTCAAAAGTCATTCTCAATAAATCTGAGTTAAGACGTTTCCTTTCAATCAAATTCAAATAACTTGTTAAAATTAATATATTATTATGTAAGTACCTACTTATATTGCTTACGTCGTCTTACATAGAATAATGCGATACTCGATTAGAGTACCTAATTTAAAAAATCTATAATATTTGAGTCGCTGAAATACCTACATAGGTAGGTACCTATGTAGCACCTATGTACGTACATAATATTAGTACCTACTAATATTATGTACATTCGAGACCTGGTCTGGACCGTCGCGGGGTAAGAAAAGGTTCGTCCCCTTATAGTCGACATTTTCTTGCACCAAGGTAATTGTTATCAGTCATACCAACATAACAAACCGTATTTTTTGATTACCTAACCTTTGACGGACTCAGAATTAATTATTTTTTTACCCAGTCATCATCCCAATTAAATAAAACATAATATTTGATTCGAACTTCGTAATGACTAGGGCCTAGTGACCATTAAAAACGTTTGATGATGATATGAGACTAGATTATAGGTGGATTAATGGATATATGACGTTGGTGAAATTGGGCTTCACTATATTTGAACTGGAATAGTTTTTTTCTTTTATTTCAGGGATTCATCGCTTGTCTAGGTCTTGGTTTACGTTTAAATATTATTAGAATGTAGGTCGGTAGATCCGAGCTAAATTGTTAAATGAATGTAAATTAATAATACAAACAACAGCATAACACAAATCAAAGGCACGAGATAGCAATCATTCATTTATTACCCAGGACTTTAAAAGCACGGAAGCGGACGAATTCGAGGACCAACGTTCAAAATTTTCACACAAATTAAAAAGGTTGTAGCGACGAAGCCGCATTATTTCTGCCCGCCCATCCCTCCTGAATCCAATTTGCGCCTTCAATGTGATGTCTCTCTTAATAGGATTTCGGCCACGCTTTAAAGTCTTTTTATACATTTCAACTAATTGTAAGTACTATATAAATTGGAATATATGATTAGCTATACGTATGCAATGTTTCGACTATACCTATATTTCAAAAATTGTTAAAAACAAAGATAATACTTAGATACGTCCATGGATGATAGGTTAAAAAACAACACATTGCGCTTTATTGAATTGGAAGCAATAATAAAACATGAATAAACGAAGGGTATTAAAATACCAGCACATGTTTGCAATTCATAATTTCACATAGGTATAATGTTGTTTGTTTTGGGTTCAATGAAAATTCATATGTGTAGCGTAAGGCAACATTCATTTAAAAATTCTGATTTCCGAGCTGGTTTAATTAAACTCAGAAATGAAATGTGGAAGTTGTCCCGGAACAAACTAATGAAGAGAAACGTTCTTGATGAGAAGTAGAATTATTTTGCATTTAATTTAATAGCTTACGATAGAATTGACTAATGTATAGAATGAAAGCTTCAAAAGGTTATTAACCTGATTCACGACAATCTGCTACGAAAAAAATATATTGTATTCATCAATCTATATTAAAAATGTATTTGTTGTACGCAGGTAATTGTTAGCGGAGATAAAGTGACGCTAAGTTCGATATTATTAAATATTTCAAATGAGTCTCTGGCTTTACGTAATTTTGAGTGACAAACGAGCGGTTGAGCGCCGGCTGCGTCTTGAGCCGAGTCCGTCACGTGCGCTCGGTAAATAAAATACGTTCAAGTAAGCCGCCCCGTCTCGCCCGCCCACAACCAAATGCGGGATGACAAATCTCATTCCTCATGCAAATTTCATGGGTCTCGTCTTGAGCGACCTTTACGATTACGACGTTTATTTCAGTGAATTATAATCTCTATCGTCATTTGAACGTAGCTCTGTTTTAGTGCGGTATCATAACAAGCGGTAAAACGCACCCCAATTTCATCGTTTCACAACATGCGCTAAGAATTTCATGCACCTATTCTGGTAGAATTGAGGAGCTCCATCACGTATAATGATAAGCCTTGATAATAAAAGGGAGAATTTTACGTTTTACGTAAGCATCGGTATGGATGAGGTCCTCTTACGTAGCGTAGCGCCAGCAAGTCAGCCGAACTGTGCGGACGCACGCTGAATCGCAAAGTAGTAAATCAGTTCATTGTTGTGAACGGCTGAATATTCAGTTACCCACGGCATTTTCGTGAATAGCATTTGCATGTTGATAAGATTATGAAAGTGATCGCAGGACAATTACCTACTGAATTATGACATGAGGGCAGTATTATTTATTAATTTATACGTCAGGTGAATATAAATGATCCTACAGACAGTCAGGCACACTGTGAAGTAAACTAGAACTGGGCTTGAACTAATATATTTGCCATTACTATCAAAGCACAAATAATAATAACATTATTATTAATCGAAAATAAGAAATGAATGTCACTACTAAGTACCTACTATTAGTAGATAAATTCTCAGCAACAAACTTATAATGGAATGTGCCTACCTATGCCTTGAAATAATTTCAATAGCTGTAAAAAAAATATGTCAGTGTAAAGCTATTTCAAAAATACTCTGAACACAACAATCCATTAGAATAGTGAAGGCACCGACACAAAGTTCCTTAATGCATTAGCGCGTAGGAGACTAATGTTTACTCAGCGCTCGCTACTCGTGTTTGTCCAACAGGCTTTGCGGACCCTGCCGCTTCTCTAACCTGTTGGACATTTATCTATTCACTAAACCAAACGAGTTTCTGTTCATGATTTTGTCAGTTGAGTTGTTTAACTTACTCCCCAACAACAGATTTCTTGAACCGGAGATAGATAAGTGTTTTGTATAATTCAATAAGCCATTGAGAAACTCTAGGGTCGATCTCATGGAGTTTGTGAGTTGGTAATCGAATTTCGTGATAGCTGTCACTTAGTTTTATTCGGCTTGAACAACATGCTTCGAAAAGACGTGCCGGTATTCAATAATTCTGGAAAAGGTATCTTGATGGACAGTCAAGTGGTTGTTTTGACGCCTCTCAAAATGGTAAATGGCGTTTTGGTAGGGCGTGAACTTGGAATAAACTGGCACATAAGCACGAGCGAGCCGGAAATCGTAGCTGACGACGAACCATCATCGTGTCGTCGGATTGGCCCGTAACGCGGGGCCCTATATCCGCCGCGAAATAGAACGTGATTCCACTTCCAATTTTGTGTAAGCCAATACCGAGACCTAGCAAGATTTGTGTGATGTGCAAAAACTCTTTCGATTTCGATACACATTTATTTTTATATCAGCTTTAACTATGAATAAGATTTATACTAAAAAAAAATAAAAACGACCATCGCGATCAGCCATATTACCTAAAGTAATAGTTAATATATAAATCTACCCACATTTAAATTCATTTACGTACATAATAAGTAAATTTATAGACCTCTCTGAATAATCGATACCTAGCGAAGATACGAGCGAGCGTAAACTATGTTGGTTTATGATTTATTGAACGGATCTTAATAGTGTTTTAGTAATGCGGGGGCAAATTGGACATAAAATATGGATTTAACCGGTGACATATAAAAATAATATTATATTTCGACTGATATATTAAATTAACAGTAAATATAGTCCCTATAATTGGCAAAACTGGACCATACAGTAACTTTTGAATGAGACATTTATCTCGCATTACTCATTTATAACGCATATACCTAGTGATGCGATGTGTTTCGTGTGATTTAACAACATGTTAATCACAGTTGCAGTACATGTCTAATGTCCAAGCTGTGACCTAATATACAAGTTACAGCTGACATTATTGGACGACACTTTAATCTACAATGTATAATGTAAATCGTGGATGGATGAAAGACGATTGCATGCAGCGGAGATGATAATGCTGAGATGAATGTGTGCATGGAGTGACAAGAGTGGATAGGATTAGGAACGAGTGTGTCAGAGGAATTTTCAAAGAGGCGCCATCAACTAATTACTTGAAATTTGTATTTTTAGTATTCTTTGTTTTCACTTTGGATATATTATAGACACGAGGGGAAATAAAAGCTATGTGCCTCAAAGAATTATAGATATATGAAGTAGATATCTTTGAAGGATGAAAACGAAGAAGTTGATGGATTGTGTCAAAGATGACATGAGAGGTATGCGTAAGACTGAGAATGAGAGTAATGGAAGTCGAAAGGATAAATTTAATGGAAATAGCATACATATTAAACTCCTTCCATATACTTATTAAAGCCATTACCTATTTAGTTTAGTTATCTACTAATGAAGGTTAATTCTACTAAAACTCAGTTAGCTATACGTTCCGCGTTCAACTGAGAACAACTGACACAGAAACACGGCAATTTCTTCTATGATCTACTATTCTGGTTATTATATTTTTTTAAAAGATAACATTTAAACAAGAGCAAGTTAATTACCGCGAGTTCTAAATTCATTGGAAGTCTTGTATAACGTGTAGGTATACGTAATACATGACTTCCAGTGACTATAATATACCTATATATTTCGGGGTAAACATACTTCAAGGAAACTGAATAATTGGATTGTTATACGAAAATCCAAGTCTTCGACAATTGCAAGCATGTCGAAAGAAACACTATGTATTTTGTCAAAATTCACAAAATTAAATGTCTCCACATCAAACATCGATGACAAAAGTGCGAGAATCGAGGACAGGCCTGCTAATTTATTTGAAGATTTCAGAACAAAAAGAGAAAACCGTGTAACAAAAGGTAGGTATAAAAACACAGATATTTAATAATTATTAAAAGTTTAAAAGTAGATGTTTGATTCGTTTCAGTTTCACCAATATTCATTATGTGGGTCGCTATATACTTACCTAATATAGACAGGCAATCGGCAGCAGTTTGGAACGTTGTATTCAATGAAATTCAAGTCGAAAAGACGACAGATGTTTCCTTCTGAGAAAGTTCAGTTTTAAGTTTTCAGATTTTGTATTCATCGAAAGCTCGATCCATCTTTGTTCGGATTTTACTATCTTTTTATTTTTACTTTGTATAGGTCTACATTGGATCTAAACGTGGAATTATAATAATATAAGTAGAATTTAATAACAAACCTGTTTATTTTTTTACAGCATGAAGTTAGTTTTGATTTGACTATCGACTATTATTGAAGATATACGGAATTCTTCAACGGTCAAGAGCACAAATATCACTATTGCAATATGGAATTATTTATCTCTTACAATTGTTAATATAGGCAGCGTTGAATTTGTTTGATAGTTGTGACTATCAAAAGCAGTAGCCGCAGAAACTAATGAAATTCCCTCACTGCACTAAGGTAATAGTAAAATATCTGCTTTATTTATATTTTTTAGGCCGATATGCATACGGCGAAGTAAGCAAACAAACCTAAAAATAAATAATATTTGAAACTATAAGAATTTTATAAACGTTCATAGGAGAACGATATAGAGAATATTTTTACGTCGGAATTTCGGTAATACAATAAAATCTCCTCTGGGTTACATAAAATGTGGCGAAAATCGTCGAGTGAACGTCGCAGCATGTCACAAGCCGTCACTCCGTAGGAGGAGTAACACCCGAATTAAATTCCTGCTCTCTCCGCCAGTGCGTCCACGTTACAGTTCCTAAAAAAAATCACAAGACTGTTTAACAAAACTAAAATTAATAGGTGCATTAATTAGCTATGTGCCTGTTCAACAAGGTTCGTTGTAAAAGAGCGGCGGCAGTATCAAATTTTACACTAACGATGCGTCCTATAGCTGAAACAATTGTACAGTGGAAAAGCGAGTTACGGCCACAGTGAAGGGAGAGGACAGGCGAGAGCATTAAGATAAAGCGCGTTGGGCGGCAGCCAGCGTCTCAAGTGTCCGGGTGTTGCCAAGACTGCCAGAGTCGTGTCGACCCGTCAGCCTCCGTCCATACCCGTTAGGCCATATCGACGCCTCTAAACATCAATAATCTCATTATAAATTGTAGATATGAAAAGTACATCTCTTGTGCTCACTTGAGATAAGATACAGAATAATACAGCAATATCTTCCAGTAGTTTCTTTCACCTGCATGCAATACTTACAGCATGTGAAGACGAAATCAGAATGAAACAAATTTAAGTTTGGAACATTGCATTCACCTACACAAAATGACACCGTAAAAAGCATTGAATTTGCAAAAGAGATTTATAATAGTAATCTTGGCTAAAGTGACACTTGAAATTGCTACTAGTTCTTATTGCTTTTCTGCTGGTAAAGAACGACGTAGAGACACCTGGCTTTCAGCACAAATTTACTAAATCATCTCGAGCTCCATCAAGTCCTACTTACCTGCTCTCTCATAAATTTCAAGACACCTACTTACTAGTAGATGGACGTATTTTAATTAAATCTCAGCGTATTCAAGCTGCGTTTTATTAAAAAAACATCAATTCGATTATAATATATTTTTAAAACAAGTTTTTAACCATAGGTATAATGATATAAATTATTATTTTATCGATTTTATATTTGTGCTTGAGTCAATCTAAGAGTTTAAATCATGGGATTTGTTCCTCGTCGAAAGGGTGAGTTAAGTCTCTCAGTTATTAATTAAACTGAAAATTTCATTGTTCGTTGTTGAAATCATCAAAATCAAAAACTTGCCGAAAAGCTTCAGTGAGATATATTTCGTCATTAAATAGTGGTGAATATCTTGACTGTACTGCAGCACACTACGAGTAATATGCATTCAGAATCTCGTCTGTAACTAACCTCAATATCAATAAACAAAGTTTCCGAAAGCGCAATAAAGTGTTGAACCCTCTCACGGGTCGACATAGAGTGGAAGTCAGCAGTTTCTTTGAAGCGCATCCTCGGCTGGAGGACAATAATGAATTCAGACCCGCGGAGGGCTGGGAGGGGTGCTCGAGCGTGCTCGTACGTTCCACTTTGCACTTCCTCTCTTATAAAGCGATTAATGACAGTGCCACCTTTGAGAAACTGACGATCAAAATAAAAAGGTAATAAAATCTAATCGTTAAAACGCCTTTCATTTGCGACTATGCCTGCGCTTACAATAGACTTTCCTTTGACTTTTATAATCTTTATACCTATACAATGTGACCGATTTGTATTTAAAGAAATGCTCGCTCAAAAATGCACGGTAATATAAATATTACGATTTCGCTTACGACCTATCAACTTTACTACGTAAACATATCAACTCTGAATTCGGGAAATACATTTCCTACCTAGCTTATAAACATATTCCAGGAAAAGCGCTGAGGTAATACAAGAAGACATATGAAATCATATTTTGATGGAAGAAGTACCTACATAAGTTATTTATGTTTATTTCGTACGGAAACAGCCTGAAGTAACTGATGCGATAGGTATACATTAAAACTACTTGTGCTAATAATGTTAATGAGGATTCGGCAATTTTTAATACTTATTGATGATTCGCTTTTTAATTATTATGAACTATACAGTAGGCTAAGTAAGTAAAATAGTAGCAAAATAAAAATGTGAATTATAGTCATCTACGATTTAACCTAGCAGGTGCAGAGAGACGAGCAAGGAAATCGAATAAAAAAGTATTAGATAACGCCCGCCCCGCTGTGCATTTCCACATTATCGGGTCAAATGGAATGTCGCCAACATTGCAATTAACTTTTTAACCGTTGAAACTCTTTTAAAAAACCTATACAGAACTAAATAGTAGTATATTGGAATAAATAATTAAATGTAATAACATCTAGTTTTCCTTTACTGCTAACACTTACGTACCTATCATATTTTGATACCTGTTTCGACATGCCTATCTTAATTCTTTCAGGACTTTGTGTGCTTACCACCTTCGAACACATCATCACTTACTCTGATGAGATTGTGGCCTAAAATAGGTCCATACAAAGGTATAAAAAAGCGACTACGCTCTACACTTCAGTTCGTAATACGAAAATTAAGAATATCACAAATGTGGAAATAATGTGAAAAAGTAAATTATTTATTATTATTCACCAATTGAATGCGAGAGATACTTACTTCGACAAGGCTAGTTTAGGCTACTGTAATATTGTGCAGATGCAGGCATGTACATTAAATGAGAGTGTTGTACTATTAGTCGTGACTTGGCATCGAGTTAGCTTGCTAATGTGCAATCAAATAGCGCCGGTGACCGCCACTTAATTATGCGTACGCCCTATGAATTCAAATCAAGTGCGTAATTCCCTGCAATCGTCTTATTATTATATTCAAATACTATACTTAATACATTTACGAAATAACAACTACCACTTCAATAGAAATTAGCTTTGAACACAACAAAACCAATGTCAACTTATGAAATCGTAAATTTATTTACGAAAAATAATTTCAACTTGCACAGTGGGTAACGTAAAAGTTTTGCCAGATTAAGACAGAATTTCCACTTTTATTTGTTTAATGAGCAAACATAAACAAGAACTTGTTCAAAGGGTGGAAATGTCTCTGCTTAACCGCTGTGACCCGGATTTCGTACCAAATATTTATTTTAATTACATCTCGGTGCCTTCAAAGCCCAAGTTAAATGTCGCTGCCACGCCTTCTACACCGATATTTAAAACTAAGGAAGCTTTATATCTGCTTTTACCAAGACGCTGTGCACAACAGGCACAAATATTTAATAGCTCAATTGTTACAGTTCCTGTGAGAATATAATAGATCAATTATTTTCTAAGTACTAATTATTCACTTTAAGTAAGCAATCGGTTATTTCCGAGGAAATTAAAAAGAAAACTGAGTGGCGAGCAGAAATAGTTATCTACGTCGGAATATCGATGAACCGTTTCCTTCGGGAAATAGGTTATATGACTAACACATAAATGCATAGAGTTAGAGACGTTGCTAGTATACAAGTACGAAACTGTGTATTGCTGAGATTTAGTAATCGGAAAAGAACAGTCAGAGCGAAATTAATTAAAATTAAACGGGAGAATAAAGGGGACAATGCCCGTGCGAAAACTAAGACACAACAAAGCGAACGGTAGCCATCATATCTACTGTCAACTACAACTGTTAAGTGTGATCTAAGATTGAACGAATTTAAGACAAAACTTAGCTATTGAATGGTGGAAAGATAAATTAAACCTATGTTTTAACTTTCAGTACTTAATTCTTTACTTACACAATTCCACGAGTAAACAAGATTGTTTATGTATACATAGATGCAAGAGATCTTTTATATTTAACTAGCTGTTCCCCGAGGTTTTCCGGGATAAAAAGTAGCCTATAACTTTCGGGGATAATGTAGTTTCCTAATCGGAGGTTTAACTCCGGAGATTAGCGCGTTCAAACAAACTTTTCAGTTTTATTATAAGTATAGATATATATGTTTTTTATCATAATATCACATTTACCAATACATTCAATTCAACAGACGTTCGAAGTTTTGTGAACTTCAGTATCTATTAACTATTTATGGTAACGGATTAATCGAAGGGCACGAATAATGACATGAGAGCTTATATAAAAGAGATAAACGGTAGATGAAATTAAGGAGTACATGGTAAAGGTCACATTCCTGATGATAGCATTTCTTACGGTTGCAAGGGAGCGCAAACTAAGAAAACACATCTGCGCATAAATTCTGAACACGTCCGGCTATATAAATTCATAACTTCGGAACGAAGCAAGCGGAGACAGACGGTACGCGGGAACCTCTACGAATTTATTAAATAAATTAATTGAACCAAAACGAACCGGACGGCTTGAATATTGAACGAGTTGAAAAGTGTCACTAAAAATGTTGCGACTAAAGGAGGCACTGAAATTAAGTGAAACACTTATTTAAGTGCATTCTAATGACGAAAACATAAAAAACGTTTTCTGCTCTCTCTTTTCCTTGAAAAACTTTGTCTTCAATTAAAATAAATCAGGTAGATTCCTATCTGATTACTGTACTGTCAAGTACTGAGTGACAGTAGTAGGTATATTTAATCAGTTATTGTGGGTAAAAAATTATAGATATATATTATATAATAGATAATATTAGATAATATGTTCACTGAAACATAAAAAGAAATGAAGAAGAATATAAACAAATTAAGATTATAATCCAATAACTAACTTCATTTAGAGGCAGTAGGTTAGGTATATTAAAAATAATTTGTAAAGCATTAAATGTGCCAACGCAGCATCCACTTTTCCAATAAACCAACCGACGGAGTGCATAACGTGCTGATATTACTTATAGCCTCTAGAGTGGGCGACCAAACAACAATATTTGTTGGTCCCGGACACTAGATTAATTTTTCCTCCGGCATTTCAGCTCTACGTTTCACGAAAATATATCTTCACTTGGACGAACATTACGTTCATTTTTGTTTTGTAACGGATACTAACAGGATTTTTTTAACCGACTTCAAAAAGGAGGTTATCAATTTGTCGGTTTTTTTAGGTTTTTATACAGTATATTCCCCGATTTATTTTTTTGTTTGAAAGGGTATACTTTACAGGTCGTCCCATGGACACATGGGACGACCTCTGATGATGGGATCCTGGAGAAATCGAGGGAACTCTTCGGTTCAGCGGTTAAAGTTAAAAAAAAATATTTATTTTCACTAGTTGAAAATCATTCGCGGTCCGCATCTTTTCTATTTTATAGGCAAGCAAGCCTACCAACAGGTTGTAACTTCCGTATTATAACAAGAATAAAACAATGGAACCAAAGGACGCTTTCCCTACATAACTTAAAAGTAAAAAACTTTTCCTCATTTAAAATATGGCTTGCTAGTAAGAGGAACAATGAGAGTATTTTCCACTGTCGTTTATTTATGTTGTTTTTATAGTTGCACAGTTTACAGCATTGTTTTGATACCTACTGACTGACAAAGTGACATAACTTTGTATCGATTCTCGTCTGAAATAATATATCTTCACTAATCTTCTACATACATACTTTAAAAGCGAAATATCATCACTGTTACACTACTAATCACGAAATCTCGAAAGCTACTTGATCTATAATAATTAAGAGGAGGCTCGCCGCGAATGACTCCTTCCCTTACTAAACTGATGGAGACGTATTCCTGTATTTTTCATTAGGTATAACAAAAAAAATATACTGGTTAGTAAATCATTATAAATTGAAAAAAGATATTATATGTCTAAGCGATATGAACACCACGTTTGGCGTTTTAGGCGCGATTTGATTCAGTGGACGTGTGACAATGAAACAACGTTATACCATCGGAATAGTCCCGTATGAAAAGAAGAAACGACATAAGAAACTCCTTCGACGCAAGAAAGCAGGCATAAAATTATTTCGTAGATAACTAACATGTTTTAAATATTAAGGGATTAATTACTAAACAGAATCTTAACTCTTTTTGTAAAACTATACGTCTTAGATACTCGACTATAACTTCACTAAACGAGGAGCTAACGTTAACTCCATGGGAAGATTAATTAAGCGAGCAGGTGCAGCAAAAGATGTGCCGTCTTAGCATTCTACATAAAGTTGGTGCCTAAGGGTGAATATTTTATAACTTGCAATAATCCTTTGCCTTGCCAATTTTGATGGAACAAACTAAATAAACATCGTATTTTATTAAACCACTGTATGGATGTGATATAACGTCAATAGAGTACATTAATTTAAGTAACATTATACTTCAAATCCCATGTCCCAGTTGTAAAACCGTTAAATTATGAACTGGCACCATCTATGGATTGCACGCTGCACGCTAATTGGTTGACAAAACAAACATTATATATTATCATAAACATAAGCAAATAATGAGTATAGCACAAACATAACGTAGCCGGCGTTATCAAATAATAGATTATTTAAATTACAATATACAATCTAGTATCGTGAAACGGCATCGCTATGTATGTACACATTATAATTTTCAAGTTAATATTGAAGTTTCTGCCCATAACAGAAATATCATAAATGAATATGGAGAGGAATGTGTTTGATACAAGGTTGTATATTCCTGGTTTTAAATAGTTGTGGTTTGTGGCCATATGATAACTTGAATATTATACCCTGTCTGACCTAGATTCAAATTCAGCAATATTATTTGCGAAAATTTACATTACATTTATTTAAGGTTTTACATAATCTATCTTAGTTTAGTCGGCAAAAGTTATACCGATTAGGAAACTCAGAGAGCAAAAACATTCATTTGAATCGTTTTGTTGTAACAATTTAAGCTTTCGTACAAATCATCGAATAAAGTGCCTATTTTAACTTTTCGGATTACTCATACAAATGAATTCATTATTTTGTCAAAAGTAAGCTTGTCTCCTTTTATATGTGTATTTTTAAATGAAAAGTAGGCTTAAAATAAACAAAATAACATTGCATAGAGAGCGAGTATTATCTGTGAAATGGAAATAGTGGGAGGACGTTGTATTAATGGGCGCATATGGCATGCACTCATTAACGCACCATAGTCCCTATACAGGGTGGAAATTTGAAACTCGATATTAAGTGTTTGAAATGGCGGCCATTTTTGTTTACATTTTACTATGTTACCACAGTATGATAGATTAATTTCCTAACAAAATGTATAGGAATCGTTTTTTTAGATTTGTGACATTTCTAATACCCTAGCCCTAACCTAACTTGGTCCCATATAGTGCCTTTTGATCCTTGTCGAAAACAGAAACTATTAAGATAATAAAAAATATTTTGAAGAATCTCCGATTTCTCGCTGACTGCCTACTTAGTTTACATTTTTTTACAAAATGCCGATAGCGATAACTCAAAAAATAAGGGATGGTCTCCTAAGACCATATTAGCGTGGCTTCAACCCTTAAAGTAGCCGCCCTTACTGCCCGTCTCAAATTTCCACCCTGTATAGCACAGCTAACTGCCGCAATCCAAGGTCTTAACGAAAGGTAATTTAGCATCTACCACCATTTGTGGCCGCTTTAGAACGCTATTATACAATATTTCGAAACAATAATACAAAACATCGTAGCTATATAACGTAGGTTAGCTACTATAGTTACAACTCCACCTTATAACTCAAACAAGTTTTATCGGATCTCACAACTCGGCGAACGGATAAAAGTGAGTTGACAAAGAGATTGTGAACCCCCCACAATATTCCCGAAGGCTAACGTTTCATTCGACTCAAATAAAACTTAGATGTAGTTATTTCTGAAGGGAAGAAATTTTCAAAACACCTACAGGCGCAATAAATCAAACAAGCGCATAAACAAGTAATGTAATAAAGATTGTGAAGGAAACATCTAAGATTATTACTTATGTAACCTGTGTTTTCTTTTTCCTTATCTTAAACAAGACAAATATTCTTTGTTGTGCACGTGTTGTCGTCCTAATAAGTTATCTAGCTACCTTTGTCAGTGATAAATCGTGTATTACGCGGTACACAATTATTAGGCACATTTCCTCTATCTGGAACTGGGTGCTGAATAAAACAACAGGTGACTGTACCTTATGACTTGAATTACTGTGTGTACCGCCTTATTTTTTAGTTATTCGTACAGGATGACACAACTTAGATGTAACATCGGCAAATCGTTTTCGTACACTTCAATTCCAATTTACACAACTACTAAAAATCATTCATTATCGTGCCTTATTCAACCTTCAACAAAATCATTTTCGCCGATCATTTTTTAATACATGAGTAATGTTATAGGCGCACTCTTTTCGAGAACGATCGATTTTCCGAATTTTGCCGATGCTTCATCTAAGTTGTGTCATACTATACCTAGGTATATACTAATACTGAAATAATTAATATTTTGAGAAGTCGACTATTAATTTAATTTTCATAAGGATCAAAATGGCAAGTTGATAGAACGACACAAAGAACTACCTAACCATCTTAAATATCATATGTAGCTAAATAAAATCCTGAATAAGGATATTATTAGCAGATAATAGTGCCAGGGACATCAAATTTATAGCGAAATTGCAAAATAAAAAGAAAATGCAAGGGACGTAATACTGATTAAACCGCCAAGAAGTAGACGTAGTGTTTGCCGTATCGTGATTAGGTCGCTTTGAAGGATGAATTCCGGTTAATTACGACGGTATAGCTTGGAAAATTACCGGAGACTTGTCGAGAATAAATTTGATTCTGCGACGTTACACCTCGTGTTGAGTTTAATGAGAAATAAGTATAGTTAAGGCGCTGTCATATCGTAAAATTAAACGCCCCACACATCGAAGGTGAACTCAACGTAGCTTAGGTTAGCGGGAACTCCTAAAAACGTAAAAAGCTCGTTAATAAATGGTAGCTATTCATTAAAAATGAATCCGCCAATGTCTACGTGGTTTAGAATTTGAAATCTTTTGGTAGGTATATATTTAATTTCAAATTAAATAGACAATGAAGAGAAAAACTGCCTTTAAAAGTGAATCAAGCGCTAGGTATGTTTTAAGTTTCTTGTATGTATCTAAGCATCCAAATAAGTTTTGGATTCCGAAATTCAAATGTTGCAGAAAGGTCTTGAAAATGGTCATAAGTACAAATATATTTTCATTTTAAATATATATAGGTACATATTAGGAGGTATGCTGCTTTAAAAAACAATTTTTTTAATAGATTTCATGAAGTGACATCACCTTAATGTGGGTGGCTATTATAAAGCGGGATACATTATCTCAGAAGGTGGAACAATTGTGGCAGGCAGCTTAGTTGGGCCGGCAGCGACACGTGTAATAAGATAAAGTAACGGCTCGCGTTCCTGCCCTCAGCCAGAACAAAGGTCTTCCGACATCCCCCGCGCCCATGAGAACAATACCTACGTTCTCCTTGTTAAAACTGTTCCACCTAACTTCTATGTTATTATGTGTTATACATAATACACCTACCATTAGTGAAACTATTGTGTTAATTTCGAAACATTTTCAACTCTAACTAGGATGAATTTTTCAAGTGGGCGTGGTAGGCGAAATCCTAAAGTACCTATAGGGGAATCAAAAAATTCCGAGTTTCGAGGCTGATTTTGTGAAAAACTAAAACTGTATAGGAATCGAACTCGTTGATTTGGAAAAAAAATATACAGCCTGTATTTTTGATCCATCTCATAAGTAGTGACCCTGATTATGTTGCTTACAAACTTAACAAATTTAATCTCACTATATATCTTTCTAACAAACATTATAAGAAAGGGATGAAAGATATTTTTGTCCTAACAGATTAGTCCGATTAAGTACTTATTTCAACGTGAATTTAAACGCGATATTGGTTACAATTTTTTTATAATTACATGGACTAATAATATAAAGAGATTTAATGATTCAGTTTACAATATTTACAATTATTTAATTCTAAATTGAAATCTGCCTTTTATTATTTTATCCATATATGTCATCGAACTCAAAACTCAGTTTAGGCCCTGATGAACGTCACAAGTTAAATTTAACTCTATCGCCAGTTTGGAATACACCAAACCGTATAAAACACCATCATTTTTGCATAAAAATCTATGTCATTTGGTCACAATAAAAGGCTGAAATCGTTAAGACCTTCGGGCGATTAATTTCAAAGGTATTTATTTAGATAACGTCTACGTTTTAAGCATCTGAATAAAATATTTGCAGTACCATTTCAATTTTAACCTTAATCGCTTCACGAATAACGGTGGCTTCGGGATATTACCTACTGTCGTTTCTGAAAGCGCCGACCTTAATCAATATAAGGACATAAGATCGAGTTCCCAATTTGTAATAGCCAACAAACAATGGTTAATTAGTTACATATATAATCTAATCGTAACGAAGAATACTATAATTTTGGGAACTTCTGTTATATCAGCTAGAATTTTTTAGTCTAACCTAACAATTCGACTTTCAATCTAGGTACTTACTGAAAACAATTCTATAACTTCTTTCGACTATCATGTTGTAGCAGGAAGAATAAGTTCAGAAACAGTTAATAAAAATCGATATCGAATTCAACGTTAAGGTATTTAATCAAATTATATTCACCTACACGATTTGTCTCTACATTCCATGACAGCGCACTCGTGAAATCGTCAATCGTGGTATTCCGAACGTCAAGATGGTTTGCCATTTGGTAGCCAGAGTTAACGGTTGGTCAGAATAGTTATCTGATCTTAACCGCATTCTAGAGATAATAAATTTTAAATGATCATGAAATAAGTTAAAATTAAAAGTTTTTTTTAAGGACAAGCTTTATTTTATTCAAGCCTATCATCAGATCAGCTCAATGACAACATATTATTGTATTGTCAACGGATTTACATTTGTGTACCAAATTTCTGATCAATTTAACACCGAGAAGTTTTATAATATTGACTTGCAAGTTTTGACTTAAACCATACGTGATGTTGAATAAAGCTTGTAAGTAATTAAACTTAATAAATATATAAATTCTACATATAAAATCTCGTCCTAATTAATACTGAAATACCTACTTAGATTTAAGACGAACTTCCGAGGCCGCATTATTTTCGCTTACCTGAAACAAACAGAAATTCATATTTCAGTTAAAGTGTATTCCGAATCGGTAGAGTCTATTGTTATTGTAACTATCGACATTCATAAGTCCCTTAACAGGGCCTAAACTGAATAAATAGTTAGTTTGAGTTTGAGTAGCATTTAAAAATTATTATAATGATTATAATAACTGTTTAGTAAACCGTATTATCACCGACCACAAGCCACGAGAGGCGCATATTTAACGCTCGAGGCTTATCTCAAACGAGGCGGGCGCGGGAGGCGGCACGTGCTACAATATCGAGCCTATCTTTCTACTAATGGCCTACATGTGAAAGGTGAATGGCTCCATCCTAACACGGAGCTAGGGATAACCTACTCGCTAAAGATGGATGATGGTTTATTTAGTTACGTACCTGCTGGCTTGGAAACCAGAAAAATATTCAAAAAGGTCAATTCCTATATAGTAAATTTATAGGGAACTTTTCTATTCAGTTTTGTTCTACTTTTAACCATAATTAAACAGTTTTAGCAATGGTTTTAGGCAACAATGATTTCTAAAATAGGATTCAATAAATAAACCAGGGTTATTAAATTTAAAAGAGACTTGTTAAACACAACACAAGCAGTTTCAAATGTACCGTCAACTTACCGGTTAATTCTGCAAAGATCTATTTGCATAAAGTAATTTTGACGTTTCCACTCCAAGTGGAATAATGTTTAAACCGGTTTATTACTGGTTATTTTTTTCGAATAGATCGATTCTAGGAGTGCTCCAGAACTATGATTAAAAATGTTTCAGTAGCCTTACGAGGACGTTTAGGCAATGCCGCCCACCGTAGAGGTGCGACCATCAATTATCTACATGTTATAGCGGGCGCCCGCCCGGCTACACTGTAGTACCTACTGTGCGCGTCACCGATGTCCATTACGATGAAACATGTTGCTCTAATTAATGGACACAGTCTATTATTGTGCGGAAGCGACGTGTTGTACACGCTTGTACGTTTCTATCTGTTAAATACGTGTACATTTCTATATTTGTAGAATAATACTAGGTACCTACATAGTAAACGCAATGTTATGAATTCACATACCTGATTGCATTGCTATTACTTCTGAGTATTTGTTGGAAAAGTTAATAAAATAAATACATACAGTGAAACCTTCATAAATTTCTTATTTCAAAATCCTTTTAACATTTGTGGTAACTAATTTCATGAAAAGCTATTGTGTATGCTGAATAAACTATTAACTTGTACAAAATTTATAAAAGCATAGGCACCGGTCCAAACATGTCGATTAATTGTATGAAATCACGTAGCACGTAGTGTATTGATTAATAGCATAGTAACAAAAAACTTTAATAATTGTCAGCTATTTGTATTGGAGTTAATGGACGGTAACGATCAAGAATTCATATCGCGTGCGTTTTCGATTTTTTTATTCGACAGTTAATAAGTTTGGCTGTAGGTAGGTATTTGTTTAAAAAAATAAAAATAAGATTATGTAAATGTGTAAACTTGCCTAAATAATATCGTAACCAACCATTTTCAGTCCGCTGGTAAAACTGAGACACCTATTTCGTGTGGCTTATTAATCCATTTGAGTTGCCGAAGCTTGTCAACATAGTAGGTACTAAGATATCATATTGTTGAAAATTTTGTTACAGGATCTCTAATACGAAGAAATTCAAATTTTATCACGTTTTTTTGCAAATTGCAGCTCAGTTATAGGTCGTAAGTTATCAACATATTATTTGAGAGAAGAATGGTAGAATATTTACTGATTAATAACAAAATAAATCATCAACATATTGAGTGACTGAGCTGCAATTTGCAAAAAACGTGATAAAATTTGATTTTCGCGCTCCAACCGAAAGTTTCACCTTAAATAAAATATTTAGAACAATTCATTTAACTGTCCTAGTTAAACCAAAGTACCTATACATTATAATAAATAGGTAGGTATATGAACGCACACCACTAAAATTATATATATGGCAATTTTTACTGGTAGTTTGAAACAGTTATGCAAGTTTCAGAGACAAAATGCAGTATTTTCATCTCGTGCTCCCTTGCATATAGTTAAAGATGGCATCTGTCGCACACAATGGTAGTACTCTGTGACCGAACTCATTTTATTACATGTCGTTCATCTTACACCGAGATTTGTAAAAGTTACGCAGAATTTCTCCCAAGCTACTGCTATTTTCATTTTTATAAAAACAGAAATCATTATATGGAATTGGGCATACTAAAGAATTGGGATTTCTTGTACGTATAATTCGGTATATAGTAACCACAATCATTTTAAATGTTGAAAACAAAATTCAATATATTGGAGACCATGTTATGTTGGAATCACTAGATTTCGTAATAAGGCGACGACGATTGTTGGGTAATATATAATGTCCTGTTATATTTCTTGTTTTGTGCTGTTTACCTTTATATTTTATTATATTTTAAACTTTGAGTTTATTCACAAGAAACTGATTGGGCGATCTAATGGTGACATATATAAAAATCGTACAAGATCGTTTGCCTGGTCGTGTTCATCGAACGAAAAACATCGTGGGTTATAATGAAACGTGTGGTTAGTTTGTGGGGTGTTTGAACACAAGACCGGTGCTTTTGTATAGTGGCATGGCATGTTAGGTGGCCATTGGTGGCGAACTGGCGATGTGACGGACGGAGCAGCTGGCACCTGAGTCCGGACAAGGCGCCCCCTAATGGCCTGTCGCGCGTCCATCCGCGCCGGTGATTGATCGACACACCCCCATGACGTGTGCACACACATCGCTTACATCGCCTCCACGATATCGCGCGTAATCCATCACACATTCCAAATTTGCGGCATACACGTGAAGACATAGACTAGCCATAAACTATCCGAGCTCAGACTTTCTTTAGAGAAGAAGATATTTGAGAAAAAATATTAAAATATCATGGCAACTAATATAAACATAATAGAAGATGATTTCAAGAAATAAAACACAAAAAAGTCGTATAAAACAGTTGAGCGTACAAATCAAAATTATATCCAATCCAAATATCCTGGCTCTAAGCTAAAATGGTTACAAAAAGAAATCGAAGTTTCATTGAAAACAGAAAGAAAGCAGCTCTAAAAAAGTTTAACTCACAAAACCAGAGCATTAAAACAGAAATTTCGTATTTTTCTAACTACAGCAAACAGAATTTGGATTTTATTACAGAACTTTAGTGATTTGAATATAGAAATGAATGTTTATTTTGTTTTGTTAGGGATTATTTACATGAAAATCAGCTTTTTTGTTTTGAGTTGTCAGATTACCTGAATTTATACTAATTAGAGTTTGTATTTCATTAGTAGTATCAATTCAAATTCATTTTATTTATTTATTTCTTATCAACTACGATCATTACAGGTGAGATCCTAATGCGATAGTTTTGATAGGTGTTGTAGGAGTAAAGTTTGCGCCGGTGTCTGCCATACAGTTATACATAATGATACTTAACAGATAGAGTAAAACACGTTGGTAGGTTCTTTAATTGATTCAAGGTTCTAAGAAAGTATTCTTTAGTATGTTTAACTTAAGTAACTTGCTATACAATATTTTTTGTACATTATTCGTTCTTCTTACCCTAAAACAAATAGTTATCCTGGAACATGAATGAATAATAGATAAAATTATAAAAATATGAATTATGTGTACACTTTGCTACTTGACCGGCTTAAATCTATATCTATACTAATATTATAAAGGAAAGATTTCATTGTTTATTTGTTTGTTTGCAATAGACTCCGAAACTACTGAACCGATCTGAAAAATTCTTTCACTAATGGGAAGCTACATTATTCCTGAAGGTTATAGGCTACTTTTTAACCAGAGAACGCGAATGTAACCGCGCGGAACAGCTAGTATACTAATAATCGCGTCGTATCGATCAGTAGGGCGCGTCAGTTACGGAACCCAAAAAAGAACCCATCAAGTTCTTTAAAACTTTACAAAGTTATTACTAAAGCCCGCTATCTTGAAACAGTCATTTATGAAAATTTATTTAACCGTGGTGCTCTGTTCTTAACTTTAAAGCCTTGGGGAAAGGGATTTTCGACCTAATACTAGCGACAGAAATGTTTTTGGACTTGCGCCTGTAAAAATATCGCCCCGAGATAGAAACGGAAGCTACTAGCCCTTTGAAAATAGGTTTTAAATGAACTTTACTTTACAATAACGTATAGAAGCTATTTTTCTTTTGTAATGTTTTAACATACCTAATATAGAAATTATTTATAAGGAACAGTAACTTTCTTTTAAAATTTTTTGAGAGCAAACTTTTCTTAAATTAAATATAACCAATTTTATTAAGGCCGATTGCTACAATAAAATGAACGAAAAAGTCAAGCAAGTATACATTACCTACCGTAGAAACCAAATTGCCGCTTTAAACGTGGAAAACTTTAGGTTTGAGTTTCAGCTTTGCGAAATAAACAAAACCAAAACGCCCTCTACAATAACAAGGCCAAGTTGTTCGAGTGGAAGTGATCAATTTTCTCAACAATTTCACCGTCATCTCGAATCTTTTCAGGGGCACAAAACATTTAGCCAATTCAGCGCACAGGGACCGCCCGTGATAATAGAGCCTGCTGGCTGGGAGGGACAGTCATCGCAAACATAAGCCATTAGCGTATTGTTAGCGTCTTTTCAGCCGTGCCCTCCATTTTGGCGGGTTTTGTCAAGTATCTTCGAGTGCCTATATCATAATAAATCATGCTTCGGTATCATCAGATATTGAATACACATTGTACCACGGCTGTTTACTTATTCTATTAAATACCATCTTACATTTACTTAAGAGAAACCGGAACATTCATTACAAACGTTTAGAGAAAGTTGTAATGAATTGGTAGGTACCTACTGGAAAGAACATTCTGAGGAAATGAAATATAGACATAATTTAACTTAGGGGTAAATAAATAAATTTAAAACGTTGGACTTTTCCCGCATTTTAGGGTATTCAGTGCAAATGGGTAGAATGGTAAATGGTGACAATGCTAGAATTTTCAATATTCCGCAAAAAAATATTTCAATACAATTTATTTAACTCCATGCATGCTATAAGTACTGCTCTCTCGACTCTTTTTAGGGATCTTTACCTCAAAAAAAAAAACGAAACCGTTATGGGATCACTCGTATGTCTGTCTGTCTGTCCGTCCATCTGTCACAGCCAATTTGCTCCGAAACTACTAGACCGATTGAGTTGAAATTTGGTGCAAATATGTAAGTCGATGACCCAAACACGGACGTGTAACGTAAATTTATAAACGATTTTTGGGTAAATTAGAAAATTTTAAGAAAAAGTTTTGTAAACTATATTCGTGTGATATATGAAATGAAAGGGCTCGTTGTGAAGATTTTTAAATATATTTTTATAATTTTAATATAAAGAATTATTAATTTTAATAATATTAACTGTTGAAGTTCCCTCCTCCCATGAACTCCGAAACTACTGGGACAAAGAATTTGACAAAAATAAAGAAAATAGTTCTTTACCTGTAGACTACAGGACACTTATAAGAAGTTAGGTAGTATTTAAAGTAACAGGAGTGCGAGTCAGTCTTGCACTTGTCGATTTATTATTTGAGTTAGACAACTAATGTTATTCCTAGTCTAAGGCAAAAGAAGACGTTCACCATTATTGGGTAAATCTAACGTAGGTATATGCTAATACCAGAGTAAAATAGAATAAGTACTAGAATTGCAAAAAGTTTTGATGAATTTGGATGTCGCTCTGAAAATAAAATGTGTATATTTTCAAACCGTGGAAAGTCCTGCTATTTTATTTAAATAACACTGCCTTGTCAGTATATCTCATATATCTGATAACAGCAAAGTTTACAAAACGAAAGGAAATGATGATGATGAGAAGATGGCTTAATTTTAATCTCGGAAAACATTCGGTGAAAACAGCAAAGATAATCCTGTATGTTATTCCTAGACATTAATGTATGCTGCGGTCAGTGAGAGAAGGCTGAAACGGGTATACCTACGGTGTGTAGCCGCAAACTCATGAGCAGGTCGCGTGCACCCGACAGATGATAGCGGAATGAAGCCGGCCTTTCTCCTCGGAACAAAGCTGCCCTGATCTAATCAACGCAACAATACACCTCGGATAACTTCACAATTGAGCTGGAAAATAAACCAGCCACCAGCCCCGCGCCAACACATCCGATATTTTAAATTACAAACAATATTACACGGCACGGATACAAACGAGTCCATTGTAGGCCGTGTGTTCCCGACAGCTGTTTTAGATAACGCGTGTGACCTCTCTAGAATAAAGCGTGCTAACAATATTATGGACACAATGATGCCGTCCACCCGTACCTACCACTTATCCATCCATTTTCAAAACATTAAAATAAAATCTGTAAAGCTCCAAGGAGGGAGATTACATATCAGGCTAATAATTAAGCTACACACTGCGGCACCTTATGCGGTTGTAATAGGAGCTATTTTGCAAAAAAACGTAACTGTAATTTGTTATGTAAAACCATTAGTTTTGGAATTATTTGAATAACATTTCAAAATCGAATGGTTTTACTTTTACTAATGCTTCGATGCAACCAGACCTAAGTCTGATAAAAAAGAAGAGCATTTATTTTACGCGATAGTCGAATTTGGGCGACAGCCGTACAAGATAAAGAGCGTCCTCGCACGAAACAACGTGGTATCCTATTTAATCATTAATCCATCTAACTAAAGCTACACTTGCATTACGGGACCCACTCAGTTATACTTATACAGGCTGATTTTGAAATGGTATTTTAGCCCGAATTCTAAGGAGTGAGCATCGTTATCAGTAATACTACAAAATTTCAGGTACCTGAGCACTAAGTACCATTACGAAGTTATGACAATCAGAAGCTTAGCATAAATATCTGGTAAAAGCAGTATTTCGCATTCAGGAACGTAATGACAAGGCGAGATAGCTTTTTTATTACTCTAGTAAAAGTAATCTAATAGGTACTCAGACTAAACTAGGTCGTGCACTTTGATTGATAAATGTAAATAAAATATCATGAAGGTTATAGCCTAGCTGGCAAACGTGTTAATTTCAGTAGGCTATTATGTTATGAAATGGGAGCCTCCCGTCCGTCCGTTCCGGCCTTACGAACTAGGGCTGAGAGATGTCCGATGTCACAAACGGGTCGAGTGTGACTGACAAGCATGCGAGATAATGCGCTCTCTGCCTAAACAAAGCGACGGCGCCTAATTTAATCAACGATTCTATACGAAGATCCAGGGTAAGCACCTACTCGGCCGATGACAGATATAGTAAGTGGGACGTGACGTTAATTCTAAATAGGTAAATGCAGATGTAATAAATTATGGATACGAGCAATAAATTGAACATGAATCGAGAATCGAATCCTTAATTCAAATATTACCTACTTAACAAACAGTACACACTTTTTCCATAGTTTCTAAGTTCCGATTACTCATACATAGAACGATGACATGACAGTGATTACAGATTGATGTCAAGCAACTGAGCTGGTTAGTCCGACTGAAGACCGAGGTAGTCACTACTACTACTGTAGAATTAGAAATATTATGGAACAATTAGAACAGAGTTCTGTTCATTACCTTATTGCTAGTACCTTAGTTCGTCTTATTGCTACTCTAAGTGAATTGATATTTTACTACTGTACCTATATATTTCTATGTAGGTATAGAATCATTTTGCGTCATTAGACTATGGTAAAAAAAAATGTTTATTTATTTGCTTGCTACACATTAGCCGGATACTAATAGTACCCGGTTGACCGAGCCTTGCTCGTTTTTTTTTTTAAAAAGGCTGCTGTATAAATGAAACCTAGCATACTAAATTTCATGAAAATTGTTGGAGCCGTTTCCGAGATTCAGATTATCAGATCAAGAATTGCTCGTTTAAAGGTATTAGATAAAAGCAGTCTATTCATTAATTATATTCTTCTCATTAACAATATCTAATATTTATTTTTCTATATTTTCTGTCAGTTTTGGATAAATGAAATTAGTTTAAAATAGCCTCCTACACATGGATTATTATGTAACTTTATTGCAAAATTCCAGGTGTCACGAGACATCGCAAGGAATTGACTCCGACAGTGAGTCCGACAGGTGTCAGTGTTTTTAGAAAATAAGCAGGTGTCCTAATTACATCGTGGAAAGCGAGGATTTAGGAATTTCAATAGAATACTGTCGTTATGTAAAAATGGAGTCAGTTGGCGTCATAAGCGTGCCATGATGTAAAATGTTTACGGCGTCGTCGTCGCGCGTCATCTAGAGGTGGAGGAGCGAGCAATTGAGACATTAGGTTGTTTAGCGGGTGCGAGACTGCGGGCCCGTAACGAGCGCGCAACTTGGTTAATGCACGCGACAAATTACAAGCGAATGCGATGACAGGATGGCCCCTTTCTTAATTAACGTATTTCATCACCTCATATACCTAGTTCCCGACGAAGCATAAGATTGAAATTATCGCCTAGGGATACACAAATGTGTGTCTGAGACAAAAGATAATTAACTCTATATCTAAATCAATTACAAACATAAGCACAAGAGTCCATTTTAGTAATATTAATAAAATAAATATGAATATTTAGTTTTCATTTAAATGAAATTGTTCATCATACATGTTTCATTAATATTTAATTTTGTCTACCTACATAATGATGATTTAAAAACACCAAAACAATTTAAATTTGACTACTCACAGACAATTAATACCTACTTAAAATATGACTCTCTCGACCTAGAGACACTATGTAAAACAAAACGAGTCTTAAAGAGTGGTTAAGTGCGAGACTGACTCGTGCACCGAAGGTTCCTTTATTTCCTATCTAATGTAAACAAATATTTTCTCGAAACAGATTGGTAGTTCCTGAGAATACCAAGTTCAAATCTAGAGTCCATTGCATTAGTAGGTTATTCATATTTAGGTTTTACCTACATTTATATATAGATGATTTTGATATCTTATTTTTTCCTGGAAGAAAGTATGATATAAGTTATTCAAGGCTATGATCAACGTTTGTTGCAATTTATTGTGCTGTTAAACCATCTAGAGGTTACAAACACACTCACTTTTGCATTTATAATAATAATTTACTATATTAGTTAGGATTAAAATTAGAATATGATACCTACTATTTAGTACTACTCAAATTACATAATCAACTAGCACTATTATTTTATTCTGTGACACAAAGTATTTTAAACAGTCTTTCTTTCTTTCAAAATAAATAATAAAATGTAATAGGTAACTTACCTATCATACTACTGACAACCGGGTGGCTGAAAATAGAAAAGAGAGGCGCGCTCTGCGAGAGGCCTATGTCCAGCAGTGGACTCAAAAAGGCTGATGGTGATGATGATGACCTATTATAATCAACCGAATGCAAATGCAATAAATCTCATGTCTAATGTATCTGAAACAAGGCTTTTTTTTATTTTAAACTTTGTTTTGTAGTAGGCAAGTAAGTTTAATTTTCCATACCTTTATTGTGTAATTAAAAGTAAAAATATTACTTTTTCATAAACATGTTAAAATAAAAGTTATTAAACATTTTTGATACCTATTTATGAAAAAATTACAACTTTAAGCATAAAATTCATATCTTTCGTATACTATACCTAGCATTATTCAACTGATAAATCTAATATTACATGGTCAACATTTTTATGAATGTAACATAATTTAGGAAATATTATTTGGATAACTACTTAGGTGTTATAATAAATGATGTAGAGTAACCAATTTCAACTTAATATGGTGGAATAGTTTAATAAAAATTCAAACTCTTTGTCTTACTTGTGCACTGTCTAAAAAAATATTGTTTTGAATTACTAAGATCTCAAACAATGAGAAACAACCACTCAACATTCTTATTCCAAATTAGAGGTTATGTCCATAGTGAAACAGCAGGTTTTATGGAATATATAAAAGTTTTGAGAAAATGAAACAAGAGGTAAAGAAAAAATGCTGGTTGGTACCTCAAAACAAGCTTCCGCACCGACGTCAGGTTCTTCCAAGCCCAGATAACATGTACACAAACACGACGATATTTCAATTAACGTAACACTTTCAGCAATATCGGATACATAAACAGATAAATAAATTAGTAGTCTTCACTGAGTGTGTTTACTATTATCATAATATCTAACGATAGTGAATTTTAATCCAAAATAATCCACCAAAGACCCTATTCACTATTCACCTAACACTCACTGTCCGTCCATCCAATCTCTTTTTTTTTCAATGAATGCATTTTATTATTGCTATTGCAATCTATCTGACGATTCTGAAGTCAAAAACTACATAAAATACAGAAAATATTATGATATATTATGATAAAGCCTCAGTCACGATTAATACAAAATATATTTCAATTAAATTTAATCCAAATTATTTTTATTTGAATGAGTATCAGGGCTTTATTTCAATTAAAATTATTTTGGCAATGTAATATCAAAACGTTTCATTTTGGTCAAAGACAAGATAGAAGAGACAAGAGAAAATAAATCATCAACATATTCTTCCAAGGTATATTAGTAACATTTTCATGAAATAGTCGTATATGTCAGTAATATACCTTGGAGGAATATGTTGATGATTTCTTTTGTTATTAATCAGTAAATATACTACCATTCTTCTCGCAAATAAGATGTTGATAACTTACGACCTATAACTGAGCTGCAATTTGCAAAAAACGTGATAAAATTTGAATTTCGCGCTCCAACCGACGCCTCCACCTTAAATTAGAAATAAGCGAACCGGATGACCCTATTACATTAGCTCAGGATCGAAGCTGACGAAAGCTCGTAAAAGCACACACACAACACACTACACAAAACTAATTACGCTACACTCGGCGCTACCGTCCTCGACAGCGAGGACCGCCCGCGATGTCAGGACTTGACTTGAAAATCATTTAATAACATAATTTGAACTTTACTAGAACATAATTTAACGAGAAATAAGTATATATTGAAGGAATATTATAGAATACATAGCTCAACTTGACACTGGAAAAATACACAAACCGTGTGACACAAACAAAACATAACCTCTTCTTTTAAAATAAAATGTCAATTTGATTGGTAACACGTAGTGTTTATATCCTCTTTGATTGGTAATAAAAATTGTCTGAAGTTTTGCTGCATGAAAATGAATTCTGCTTTATTACGCAACATTGTTAAAAATACAGTAGCTTTAAGCTACCGATCACATAATGCTTGTGTCGCAGGTGCTTCAATTATCAAAAGAAGCATACACACCACAAATTCTTCTTATGATTTGATGGAGTTTTTTGATTCCAAGAAAAATTGGGGTGAAACTAATGTAAGAGTAGGTAGAGCTTGGAAACTGGACGAGCTGAGAATAAAATCGAATACAGATCTTCACAAATTGTGGTATATATTGTTAAAAGAACGTAATATGCTTTACACTATGGAACACGAATGTAAAGAAAAAGTGAGGCTATTTCCGAACCCTGAAAGGATAGACAAGGTCCAAATATCTATGGATAATATAGAAACGGTAGTCAGGGAACGCAACGTCGCTTATTATAAGTTGGAAACTGGTGAAACTGGAGAGCGAACAGTTGATGATGTTGTTAATATGATTGGTTTACCTGAAAAATATAAAAGATCCGAGCATTACTTGCCACAGTTTATGAACACTCGTTGGGTGAAGCCTTACTTAGAACATGGCCTGATACAAAGTTATGCTGTAAAGAAATTCCTCAGGTTCTATAGAGAAAAATTGTTTAATGAAAAGAGGAAAGCTCGCAACAGAGACTTCAACCATGTCCAGCATCTGCTCAAACGTTTCCCCAATATGGACATGGAAAATTTAATGGCAGAATATCCTGATGTTGATATTGAAAAAGCCAAGCGCAGCAAAAAAGCAAGAGGACACTTCTTTCCCAAATATTAAATAAATAGTTGTGGTATAGTTACTACATACATATTAGTTACATTCCTTTTTTTATTACCTATTCATATTATTTTAGTTTTACCTCATTAATTACAAGTTAACAACAGTTCTGCCTTTGGGAACAGTGGGGCAATCATGAATCTTTTTTGCAGTCAGTTTCAATTATCAAACAGCTCTGACAATACCTGGAAAATGAAATCAACCTAAAAATGCCCTTAACTCCTAAAGAAGTGAATGAAGCCGGCATTTATGTAACCAACATACTTCAGGTTGCTGCTTGGAAAAGCACTCCGGAAACTGAGATTCAGCCATGTAAAATTCTTCCCCTAAGATGTAAAACATAAAACTGAAATAAAATGATGTCTAAGAAAAGTCGGGCAAACCTCATAAAGTGTATCTGATAAGATATCACTCAATCATGCCATCAAAGGTCTAAAGGATATGAAATCTCTAAAAGCCCCAGCAGTTCTTTCCTCCTTTGAAACTGATTGCAACAAAGTTACAAGATTGCCCCCACCCACATGTGTGTGATGAAATGTCAGGATATTTTTGTAGAATGAAACAAAGGCTAAGTATTATAAAAGTATAATAGTTTCAAATACAAATCAACAATATAAAAACTATGAATAACAATCTCTATATTAGATATGTAGCTATTTAGAGATAACAATATTATAAGGCATCATATGCGATAATAGCTCAAGAGAAGTAATGTCGTTAGTTGTACCTATCTTTTGAGTTTGTGCTTTTGGTGAAAGAAAACATCGATAGGAAATCATGAGCAAGCATGGTATATAGTTGTCGTACTCGCCTGGTTGACTACTATCTACCTACCAGCTGGAAATCTGTTGGCTAGCATCTATCGGATTGGTGTCTCTATAGGTGCTGTTGGGAGCCAATGTATGTATTCTGGAATTTGTGTGCTTACACCTTGAGCGACATCATCGCATCATGGTGAAATTGAGGTGTCAACTTCAATGTCGTAACTTGATCTTAAAATATACATTTAGTGCCCCGCACATTATTAGCTTTAAAAGTTTGGGTGCCAACATAACAATCTATAATAAGCTGGCTCTAATCCAGTGGCTATCGTCTAACTGCAACATTTCATTACTATAAAACATAGCCACTATTAAGTTATAGTTGGTTATAGGTAGTTCTGGATAGTTATTGTATTTGGATAATAAAAAGCAAACATTGATCAACATAGTGGATAGGTACCTACTCTTTGATTTTTTGTATTGACCTGACCCGATTCGAATCAGCTGCAGTAGGTAGGTAGTATTTAAGTCCCTGCGTATCCATACTTTGCATCTTTCGAAAAAAAATTGTTCATTATTGAATAACTTTTATTGCGAAAAAAAAAAGGTTTCATTCATCTAGATCGAGCAAGGAATAAGTAGTTACCATGCTGAAGTGGAAATAGGCAGACCATATCATATCGATCGATGGGGAAGAAAGATTTTCAAGTGGCGGCCACGTGAAGAAAGGGCCGATCGGTTTGACCTCCCAAAAACAGGACAAACAATATTATGGTCAGTCAGAGTCGCTGGAAGTAGCTGGATGCAAAGGGCTCAAAACCATTAGTTGTGGAAATTGAAAAAAAAGTATACACCTCCACATATAATTCTGAAAGTAAGTAAAATAACATACACATAAATACATACCTACCTACCTACTATTACTAAACTAATTATTACTTACTTTGTACTATACTGTATTAAACATTAAAAATGGTCGAAAAGTGACCACATAAACCTAAATTAATTAATGATGGTTACCATACATAATGTATACGAATAACGTCCAGCATATATAAGGGTAGCAGGGTATATAACTAAAATACTAGTGACCGTCAGGGGCTGGACCTCCTTGTTTTAAGTAGCATTTCAACAATTTCTCGGCGTCCACATAGTACTCGTAGCTATCTACGCGTACAGACGCGTGTAATATCGATATTGTAGTTTCTGCAGCAGATTTATGCTGCCGCTTGGTCCTTCTCACGACAGAATGTACGTCTAAGCGGATAAACAGTTGCGTGTGTAAGCCATAGCCAATGTGCGGTCATCATAAGAAAATACTATGGATAGGCGGATTGATTGTGGCATAGCCTTTTCTTTATAAATCACTGATCACAATAATCATAAACATTTCGTGGTGCATATTTTTGTCTCATAAAAATTGTCTCAGGTTTATTTTAAGTCACAGTAACATGTCAATACATGATTGAAAACCTTTGTCCATCTCCTCCTCTGTTCCATGCTTATACTTCTAATCCTATATTTTCAAATATTTTTAAAGCTTCTGGCAGATTCCCACTATTTTTCATTTCATGTAATCTAAGAACAAGTTCCTTTAGCATCTGGTATATTGACCTATACTTTTTAATAAAATGTTCTGTTACGGAATATGACCCAAATCCTGGTAATGTACTTTCTGTTTCTAATTCATTTTGTAGTAGTTGTTCATTTAAAGTGTCTAAAGTTTCTTGAACAGATTGTACGTTGTGAGCATCTAAATATGCTTCTAATGTTATATAAAGAGTATGAATGATATAATTCCGACTGATTACTGAATCATTAATTTTTGACGACATAATAAGTTTTGGACACAATCTTCTATCAATATTACCCACCTGAGGCATCTTTACAAAAGTTTTACACTTCTTTGAAAGGTAGTTTAATATTCGTTTGATTCTTTTTGGTGAGATGAACTTCTTTTTTGACAATATTATTTTGTCATTGGTTTCTGGGAAATTATTCCACTGTGAGTGTTCTATAAAAGTTATTAAAATTTTGATTGGACAATCTTCCTCTGTAGAAAGCAATGTCTTGATATGAAGGGTTCCCAAAAGGTACTGCATGTAATTAGGTTGAATCCATTCTAGTATTTTGATTATAGTTGCATGATGCATTTCTGGAACACAATATAATAATTGTTTATACTTTTTTTGTTTTTTATTGATGTATTTTTCTGTTGTGTAAACAATAAAGAATTTTTGTATTGTATTGTAATATTGATTTTAAGATTAAAAAATTTTGTAGTTACAACCTAGTGGTTTACAAATTAATAATGTTCAATATTGATGTATCATTAGTGCCTTTATTTTTTTTTATACCATGAAGTCAGCAAATTACCCGACTTGTGGTAAGCGGTTACCGTAGTCTATGGACGTTTACATTAACCGAGTCATCTTAGAACAATAACCATTGTTCTCAGCGGGCATCACACATATGTTACAGACCTTTCGCCCTCCCCGATGAGCTCTGTCAACTATACGCAATAGTTATTTGCCCGTGGTATCCTGTATGTTGGGGATACTTCCTCAGAGTTCTTTGAGCGAAAGAACGCTATGCTCTACCTATATAAAAAAAAATGTACTCAAATCAAGGGTAGGATTATTATTATTGTAATTATCAGGCTTACCTCCAATGATTTTGTAGAACTCCTTTGCAAATGCTGTGCAATATTTTCCTATGTTTGGATAATCACTGTTGGAATTAGTTTCGCATATGTAGAAGGTCTGGATCATTGTATTGACCCATCTCTGTAAAGTTACAAATGAAAGCATTATATTTTACATAGAAAAGCTTTTCGATTGGGCAGGCTTGAATGTTTAGACTTCAATTAGTAATGAAAGACTTACAGCTATAATTTTGATGTATTCCTCAGGATATTCAAGATGTATCAAATTTACAAACAGCCTCAAAATTTGGCGACAGTTAATGTTCACAGCTCCAGTAAAAAGTATATTATGAGACCATAAAATATAAGCCATAAGTGGCTTATCTGATCTCATGATATGGCGTCCTAAATTATTGGTGTACCTGGACATGAGAAAATATATTAAATACAAACTACAGTATCTACAATTCTACATCAAAATAATGTGGTTGAATCAACTATCGGATTTACCAGCAGGCTGAGTAGGCTTAGGGCGGAATATTTTAGGGGCGGCAAATTTGTCCTAAAAATGTTTGTTTTACAGAAATAAAAAAAAACATTATAATAATGTTTTTGCGTGTACCTAATAAATGAAATATGTTTCAACACTTAAATATTATTCGTGTCCGACGTAGGTACCTATTTGCGTAACAAAGAGGCGGGACCCTAGTTGGACTTATAAATAACAAAGTATACAATATTTCTTTACCTTGAATGCCAAATAGCTAAATCAAATTGTAACAATTCAATGACACTTTCAAGTACTGCCATTAGTCTCTCAATTCTGTCAGGTCTATCAAGCAATTCAAATATTTCAAATTTCTCCTTTTGCCAATGCAAACCTTTTACACTTTGTTTCATTTCTTCTGGAATGTTTTCATATTTATCAACCAGTGGTTCATCTTTGCTATCAGAACTCATCTCATATTCTAATCTATTCATACAATACCCTACAATGCCTTTTTCACATCCAAATTTAGTTCTATTTGTAAATGTCTTCTCTTTGAGGTCCATTGGTTGTGTCAAAAAGTTGTTGTAACATTTTCTGAGACTTTTGATAAGGCATGGTGGGTGAGCACTGAAGTTTTGGGCTAAAATTTGCTGGCATTTATCTATTAAATAGGATATTGAGTAGCCTGCAAAGTCATCTTCATGAGCATTCTGAAACATAATATTTATTTCATAGATAGCATTATACTTTATGGTCTTGAATGGGTTGATAATGTACTTCCACACTTCATTGCAATGAAGATAATGTGATTGGTATGATAAATAAAATTGTGCTAGTAATGTACCTATTTAATTGTGCCAGTAATAATTCAAATAATTATCAATCACTCATGTAGTACTCATACATAATCTTAGGTACTAATATTATAAATGTGAAAATTTGTAAGGATGTATGGATGTTTGTCCTTTCATATCAAAACTACTGAATGGATTTGGATAAAACTTGGCACATAGATAGATCATAGCCTAGAATAACATATAGGCTACTTTTTATCCGGGAAAACATAAGATCCTTCAGGAACACGGGTGAATCTATGAGGCAGAAGCTTGTTACAGATATAAGTACATAAAAGTGACTATCTTCTCTTTTGTAAATCAACTATTAAGCCAATTGCTATGAAGTTTTGCCTCTTGCTTTTTCCATACCATAGGCTATCTGTATGCCTAATTTGATCACAATCAGTTGAGAAGCTTAGGCATGAAAGGTTTTATAAAACAAATTATTTATAATAAGGAAATTGTTGTTATATTTACCAACATGATTTCCACAACACCCTGGAGTACATTTGCTGATAAATACTGATCAGCTGTGATGCTCATGAGGCAAACTTCTAGAGCCTCATACCACATATTTGTCTTAATTTCTATGTTGAATGACTCCTCAGCATATGGTGGCATTTGTTTTATATAGCCCTGTAAGTGTAGTTTTATAGGCATTCATTAATTCATTTGAAATACATATTTTGATAAAAGCTTACACTGTCATAGCAAAATATAATAAATAACTAGAAATATAATAAAGGCTATAATATATGTTTATGGTATAAACTATACCAGGAAAACAAGATTTCCTCACAATATATAGTTATAACTGTGGGGCGAAAGATCATCTCCTACTATACTATTTATGTTATAGCTTGGTATGGGTGACAGTAGCCAGATACTGTCACCCATGATACTCTATGATTCTGTCTAAGATTCAAAAGAATTTTATTCCAATGTCATATAGTTCATATCTCTCTGGACATTGTTACCCGCACCAAGCTACATAGTAAATATTGTAATATTATTAATGTGAAAGTTTGTGTTTGCTATCATTCAATTCTGTAATGGAACAGGTTTGAATGAAACATAGATTAATCATACCCTGGAGTTTAAATCCAAAAAATATCCTATTGGATTTTATGCTGGGAAAACATAAGATCCCAGAAGCTAGTCAAATAATAAAATTGTGCAATAAAAGCACATAAAACTTACAACTTTATTTAAGTCATGGTGATTGCATGTAATGCTATCAATGCAAGAAGGTAAATAAATCAGTTGAAATCTACTGCTGTGGTCGAAGTACGCTTTGTAAGACACCTGCTCACAAGCTGCTACGAAATTCTTTCTCTTTTTAGCTTGTAGGTCTTCTTTGAAACTCGTTTCGGACTTTATTCGCTTATTCGAAGTTTCCTCCATTTCGACTTCTCTTTTGAGTTGGATTGTAGAAGACCCTGGTGTGACCCTAGCCTTCTTCTTCTTGGGGCTATTCATATTTCAAACTGGCTGAACAGAATTCAATACAAATCAGGGTAATAGGATTACCTTCTGGAGCAAAATATAATTGTTTTTATAATTTTATATAATTATTATGTAGAACTGTGAATGTGGGATTACGGTAATATTAAACGGTAACAATGTCAACAAGGTAATTTAATGTCAAAGTAGTATTTTCAACACATTTTAAAGTTCGTTTGTTGATAAAAACAACTTGAAAAGAGTGATTTTTGATCATTTTTGTTTGACAACAGACTGACAGTTTGATTTGTTTTTTTTTTTCATTTTTTGCATCACACTTTGTATATTTTGCCAGTGTCAAGTAGAATAAGTCAAGCAGCTGACAAGAGCTGCAATTTGCAAAAAACGTGATAAAATTTGAATTTCGCGCTCCAACCGACGCCTCCACCTTAAATGAAGTCATTTCCGCTGTCTGTTCGCTTATGTAGATCTTATAACTACTCAACGGATTTTAAAGCAGTTTTCAGAAATAGATAGTGTTTCAAGAGGAAGGTTTATATGTATAATACATGCATTATATATATACAGAAGAGCCGTCCGAAGCTGGGGCGGGTCGTTAATTTTATTATATTTTGTCTTTATGTATTTAGTCCTCGTCAAGTTCAAGTCATATTAATTTCATCTTCAAGTCATAGTCAGTAATTTCACTTCACTGGTGCACTTGTATTGATCTATAATGCACAAAATACCACCGATAATATTCAATAAAACTCAAAATACACGATTTTATGAAAATACTAGCTGTTCCCCGTGGTTTTACCCGCGTTCACCATGTAAGTTACCTATAATTATCTACACTTGCTATCCACCGCGGTTTCACTCGCAATGCCCTGTTTTAGCGCCTTGGGGATTGATTTTTCAAAAATCCTTTTTCAGCCATATTTTCGCCCGATCCGTCCAGTGGTACCTACATCGCAGTACTAAATCCTACTAATATTATAATTGCGAAAGTTTGTGAGTGTGTGTATGTATCTTTGTTGCTTTTTCACGTAAAAACTAATGAACGGATTTGGATGAAACTTGGCACATAGATCATACCCTGGAATAATATATAGGCTACTTTTTATCCCGGGAAAACATGAGATACCTCGGGAACGCGGGTGAAACCGCGAGGGATAGCTGCTAGTCATTTATAAGTCGGAAAAAATATTTAAATATTTTTCACTCTCCTCTTGGTTGTGGTTGTACTGTACATACTACCCTTTGTTTCAATTATCTTTCAACCGCTACTTACCTACAATTTAGTACGCATACATACTTGTAACTCTTTCGGTCCGTCTGACAGTCCGTTAGAACCACAACACGGATTTTGATGCGGTTTCCTAGAGGGAAAATAACTATTTATGTATGAGGACCTAAATAATAAATGTCAGGGTGCGACATATCTAGGTATGCAGGCAATCTTACTAAGTATGCCTGCATAGGTGTGTCGCACCCCCATTGACACAAAAAATTTATTTAATTAAATAAGGACTCACATACATAACTTTAAAAATATTGTTTTGTCTACAATTAGGCCTGATTCTAATTAATTTATTCAAAGAAAGGTATTTACCAACTTTATGATCATGCATTCACGGCGAATACTATAGGTTCCGGAGAAAATGATATGGAATAGAAACATTTTGGAAAACGTTGGTCAAAACCAATATGAGCACCGAAAGTCGTGTTCTACGCAATTTCTGTAACGTTTGGCTGCGTACCCGAATATTGTAAATTATTGATTCATAGTTTGCTGCAACCGATCTGGACAAGTTCACGATTCATGATTGCACCTATTCTCACTGAGTTGACTGTAGTTGGTATAAAACCACAAACACCTTTGGCACGGGCATCAGTCCCGCTAGGATCATTGCTGTTAACCACTGACCGCACGCAGTCCTTCAAACAAAATGGCTTTCGTATACAAGGTACCTACTTATATTTTATGAATTAAAATAGGCATTACATAAGAATATCTTCCAGTTTTCTTTTTACATTAATTATAATACTACTACAAATTAATTTAGGCGACTGATTAAACATGTATAACTTTATCCCTGTAACATTAGATTATGAATACAATTTTATTAGTGTAACGTGTAAATTATACCTACTTTGTGATTTTTATTAGATTTTATAAACAAACTAAAATCATGAATAATGTTTTATATCGAATCGAATCAAATAAATATACCTACGGTGTAACCGCCGGTAAACCGTATTCGAATCGCAGAACATATTATAAACATTTTTTTTCATTCTTCTATACTATCTATTCTTCTATACTAATATTATAAAGCTTCAGCTTTATACATTTATACATACTCTTCAGAGTATGTATATTTAAACTAGCTAATCTCAAGAACTACTGAACTACCAGTCTGACCTGTAAAATCTTGTTGCATTAAATAGCCCTTTTATTAGGTTAATAATTAAACTAAGCAGCAAGTAATTAAATTAAATTATATTCAGAGACCTTTCATAATTTAAATGATATAATGTGATCCAACGATGCCTCAATTAACTCAATTTTTATCAATCGAGGCTTCGGTGAATATTTTGCAAGCACGTTGGATTTTCTACAAAAAAACTTACGAACACTTTAATTCAAAATTCATACCTATCATAATATTTACTAACCTTGGGCCTAAAAACAACAATTACCTAAATCAAATCAGTTAGATACCCCTGATTATTTGGACATAAAAAACCTCGGGTCACAACTTTCTTCGTTGTCCATTAGTTTTCATTGTCACTACTATTGAGTAACGAGATAGTAGCCATTGGCCGTGAAGGTCGTCGCTGTTTTTATAACAAGTAGAATAGTGAAAATTGTACTAGGTATACTTATTGCTAAGGTAGTAAGTATACTTAGCATAGTAGTAGGTAAGTTAAGAATAGGCATATTCATTTGTAAACAGTCGATACAATTCTATTCTTATATCTTATGACACATGTTCAATTATCATATTTAATTTATATCTCTAAGCTTTTCCTAACCAATTAGATTTTCAGCTACAAGATAATTCAGTTTACGTAGTTACCACGTTAATCTTTGGTGCCACAGCTATGAGTCAATGCGTCCTAATGATATCAAATAAATAATAACCTTTGAAGAGTCTCAAACAGTGCAAGCAACCTTCGTTAGAACCTTATGCATAACCGTGTCATTGGTGAAATAGCACGGATTATATAGTCAGAGTAAAATCTAAAAAACAGACTTTTCAACCACTTACCTTTGGAGAATAAATTCAATAATATACCTACACACGATTAGCTTTTCAGTTGCTTTTAGATTGCAGATCAAAGCACTGGGCGGATCTGACTGAAAAATATTTTCAGATTGTTTTAGTTTTACTGGACCATAAAATGTTATCAAAAAGCTTATGCACTAGATCTTAGGTGGTCCGGTCAACGGTACCTACTATGGATAAAAAAAAATGTTTCATAGTCTGGTTAATCCTAAAGTCCGCTCCGGCATATAACTGTACTACAGGTAAAAGATGGAAATTTGGCATGCAGATAACTGTTACGACGTAGGCATCCGCTAAGAAAGGATTTTTGAAAATTCAACCTCTGAGGAGGTAAAATAGAATATCGCGGATGAAGCCGCATGGTGTAAAGGTAGTTTACAAATAAATACACTGTCTCACAATGGGCATTAAAATAAGAAATCATTTACCTTGTAACACACAAGTTGTTTTGTTTCAGATATTAATCTCTCTCACATTGGCGTCAGTAGTCCTGTGTGGAAGAGCACCAGGTGGTTACTCATATAATCGCTTCAGTGGTCCTGTCAGTGGTCAGATTGTGGAGGTGAAAGTGCCAGCGGCTGAAGGTATTCCAGCTCAACAACACGCTGACTATGGATACGACCATAATTCAGGACAAATACATCCTGATACAGCTAAATATGCTCATTTGAAAACTGTGGATTATGTGGTAACTGATTTGAAACTATTAAGGGATCAAATATACAGAATGTTTGGAGGTAGAGCCAACTAGACATACGGCCGCAATGAATATTAATGCTTATCTACAGATAATCCCTTCCCTTTTTATCTTCTCTTTCCATGGATTCTCTCTCTATTCAATAAACAAAGGCATGAATGACAAATTAAATTATCTCCAACTTTAATTTGTCAACATTAATTTATATTTTCCAGTATTCCAAGGTAATGTAGATATTAGGGCATTTAAAATCTCGCTTCCTATCAAATTTCTTCCCTTTCCAGGCTAAACCTGATTATAGCTATGCATACGGAGTAGAGGATCCTCATACCGGTAACCTTCAGAACCACAAGGAACAGCGTGATGGAGATGTTGTCCGCGGCGAGTACTCGCTTGTTGAGCCTGACGGTTCAGTCAGACTTGTACGCTATACTGCTGATCCTAAGAACGGTTTCCAGGTAATATTTTGATTAGCCTTATCTTTCTAGTTATTACGGGTTTCTGTTTCCTGACACATATAACCTTGATGTTCTCAAGGCCAGAGTGAATAGGCTTTTTCTGGGCAAGTGTGCTACATCCTCGGCCCGTCATAACTCCTCCTTGGGGTCAGAGGAAGGTCAAACGTAATCTTACATCAAAAACGTAAAAAATTATGTTGCGTAAATTTGATTTCAAAAGGAATTTTACCATCAGAAGGAAACAAAAATGACTTAAGTCACTAGCAAATAGTGAGTTATACCTACATAAAGTTGGGTCGCGCATGAGTGCATTTTTGAGTAATAGCTGATATAAGCTAATAAGTGTTAAATTAACAAGTGAATGCAATCTACCATTTTGCATAATGTTTTTAAAGATTGTGTCAAGAAACTATTTATGTTGGTAACAGGTTACTGATATTATAACTGTTAAACATAATGTTATTTACAGGCGGTGGTGCATAAAAAGGCAAACGGTCAAAATCAAAAACCTGTCCATTACGGGCATACGAACCAAGAGGAAGATGACTCCAGAGAATACTAGTCTTGATCATTGTTACTTAGAGTTAATACTGTTTTGTTGTTTATTTATTACTGTTGTATAATAAAAGATGAGACCTTCTAAATCAACGTGTTTAATTATATCAAATAAATTAATAAAAAAATTATCGAATTTAAAATAGGAGAAAATTCATTTAAAAAATCTCTTTAGCGTTTCCACTGAAATCGGTAAAACTATAGTATGAGTTTTGTCTCCGGAAATCATATGCAGTGATTGTAAATAACGCAACTGTAATAATAAATTGAAATATTAAATTATTATTAGTTATTTGCTATAGTATATTTTTCGCATAGAATTTATTACAAATTGACCTTTGTGCTTAATACATAATTCTTTTTTTTTTTTTTTAATATTTAAAATGCTATTAACCTGCATACACAATGGGTTATCCATGAGCATTATGGTGGCTTTTTGAAGGCTTTTCGTGCATTCTATCTCTGCTTTAGCAACTATTATTTTTGCGTTTGCTAATCTAAACGATTCGGCTTCTGCTGCCATTGCTTTTTGTAATTGTAACGGTAGACAAATATCTTTGCTGTAAGAAATTATTTTATTGAATATAATTTTCTTTATCGTCTCATTAGTACAAAATTGTAAAAGGACCAGACTTACATTTCAACCCTGACAACTTTGATTCCCCATTCACGAGTTAAATGCTTCATATACTTGAAAACTATCAAACTGACTTCTGGTCGGTTGGCAAGAATTTCCGAAAGTTTTTTCATGCCAAGTGCGTTTCGAAGAGTTGTTGCTGCCAAATATTTTGTTGACATCCTACGAGATCAAATAGATAAAAATATAGTAAGTATAAAAAGTAACTCTGTCTGTCATTCTGTCTTCACGCCTATGTCGCTTAATCAATTGCAATGAAATTTGACACGCAGAGGGCCTATGATGTGGAAAAGGATATAATACTTTTGCTACATTTTATTCCTGGAACGTGGATGAAACCACGGTAGACAGCTAGTGTAAAATATAATTGTTCTCATAGCATAAAAAGAACTTACTCGTAATTGGCCACATTAATAACAGCCCATACGGGATCACATATTTTGTAAAAAACAACTGCATCCACTGTTACTGTTAAAGAATCTTTCGTAAGCGCCTGTGGATAAATTATTAAATGTGTTAAAAGCCCCAGTATTCTGCAATTCTGTAGAATTTATATTACACTTACTTCCTGTGGCGGCACAGCGTAGCTGAAGATTCGTAGATCAGTAAACTTGATGGTATCCACACAAGGTAGGTAATAAATAAGACCTGGACCAAACGCACGATTTTTGTATACTTTACCGTTGCGCAGGATTACTGCACGTTCGAATTGACGGACCACCTGTTAAACACATTTTAAATAACATAAATAGTAAAAAAATATAGTCTCAGTGGGGAACGTACATGGAAAGCATAAGGGTAAGGAGAATCGTTGGCTATATTATGGATTTACTAATGGAAAACATCGTAAGTATGACAGAGCATACATATTTTCTAGTAATGTAACGGGTCTATTCTCAATTCGATCAATGCAACTTGATCAAAACGTCGAGGTTAGTCAAAATTATATTTTGATAATATTCTATGCGCGAATAGACCCGTTACATTACTATAAACATGAATCTTCGTGACATAATGTTTCTAGAGTGAGGATGTAACGTGTTTGTGCTGTTGATGATAAAAAGCATATTGATACAGATAAGCAAACAGGAAATTTAATGTAGGTAGGATACAACTTACCACGAATATACAGAATAAGGAAATTGGAAAGGATATTATCGTAAAAACTATGGATAAAAAGACTAAGAATGTTTCCATACACTTGACGCCTCCTTAGAAAAACAAGAGAAAAAGATTAATAGAAAGTCTACATGTATTTTTTAATATTAAATTGTTACAAAGAGTTATTTTACATTACCTGCATGATCATCATTCATATGATAATAACGTTTATGAAAGCTTTCCTTTGATACTATTGAAGGCTCATTTACTTGGAGCACAACTTCAGGAGTCCGAATGGTACTACTGAGCGAGTTCATTACTTGAACCTGAAAATTATCTTGAGATACTGCGGCTTGACTCGTAGTATTTATTATTAAAGCATTTTCAGACGGTTGCCTTGATGGTTGCATATTAAATATTACTTAACTATTGGACCGGTTTCACTGAAAATTATCTTCTAATAAGACATTATGAAAATAACATAGGAAAATTATATAATCATGAGTGAATCTGATATTTTTAAGCATGACACATGCATGACGTAAACGTGATAAAAGAAAAAAAAACACAATTTTAAGAAAAGTTTTTTTTATTAACTTCTGTTTATTTGACAGGCATCAACAGTGGGTAGGTATCAAACTGCTATCATCAATGCTGCTATCGTTGCAAGTAACAGTAACCAATATATAATAATACAATTTCTCAATCTATGGATATTAATAGTTAATCAAAATATAACTTCACCGAGCTTGATTAGGTTAATCATTATCGTCATTATATTCCTTGATTTGTCCTTACTTAGGCTCAGGAATATCAAGTGGAAATGGAAAAACTATCGACGTACGTTGTTGTGTTGCTAAAAAATTCAGAGTCTGCAAATATCTCAGCTGAAAAAGACATCAAGAATAACATCGGTATAATTTTTGGTTCAGATTTACTTTTGTTAAATTATTGGTTCTCACTAGCATGACTTGAGGATTCTCCATCATTAATCTTGATGCTTCTTTAATGTATTCAGCCGCTTTTATTTCTCCTTCTGCCTCAATAATTTTCGCTTTAGCCAAACGTGTACCTTCTGCTTCAGCTGCCATAGCCCTTTGTAGACCAATCGGTAGAAGTACGTCTTTTCTACAAAGGATTATTTAAAAAATACGTTAGCCAGTGATTTAGTAATCACTGGCTAACGTATTTTTTATGTATTTTTTACTATGGCAAAAGAGTAAAAATTATTATACCTAATAATTAAACAATATTATTACATTTCAACGCATTCTATTTGAACACCCCATTCAGATGTTGCTTTATCTATTTCATTTTTCGTTATTCTACTTATAGTTCTGCGACTGGTCAATAAATCAGTCAACGTGAATGTACCCAAAATATTTCTCAAAGTTGCAATAGCAATTAGCTCTGTTGCACGCCTGCAATCGGATAAAAACCATTGTAAATTTTTGACAAATTAACAAATTATTAGACTATGATTTTAACACAATTTATTACTTGTGGGACTGTACATTTAATAAGCAATTGAGAGGTTTCGATACGTGAAAGTAGACAACTGCATCTACTGTGACGGTCACAGAGTCTTTTGTTAAGATCTGAAAAATAGTCAAAACAAATTATGATAAGAAATAATGAATGTGGAATAACGGTGTCATTGTGCCAAATAGAACCACTTAATCTGAATGTCTCTTTCGCTCTCAGTTTGTTGTTAATATTTAAACGGTACCTCTTGTGGTTGCAGATTAAAAGATTGCGTTCTAAGATCGATGAGAAGAACATTATCAGTACAAGGCACTACCCATATTATGCCAGGGCCTGCTGGGGAATCTCCTCTGACTCTTCCAAATCGCAAAATAACAGCTCTTTTGTATTGCTTGACAACCTGACATGTAAAATATAGTATCATTACATCATGCTAATTATTATAAAATATCACAAAAAAATAATTTATCTGAAATATATACTTACCCTAAAGCAACAGAGCAGAGATAAGGGAAAAAGTATTATTATCAATATGGCAAGGAACCGAATAACCTTTTCTGTTAATGTTTCGCGTTTGATCTCTGAAATACGGGTTGGTAATTAAATAGTGCGTAAGTCATCATCATCATCAGCCGAAAGACGTCCACTGCTGGACAAAGGCCTTCCCAAGGATCTCCACGATGGCCGGTCTTGCGCTAGGATTTACTTACCTTATCTAAGCGGGAAACCGCTGGAACCCTATGTAAAATCGCATTAAAATGACTCTATTACCTGTAAGAATAAACTTCGACGGCTTTACATCCATCGTAGGTAATCTTCCAAATATGGATAAAATATCAATAGATTAAATAAATACAATAGATTGTAGCACAAAATGAGACCAAAATAAATAACAAGACATTTTTTCCTCTTCTGACTTGCTTCTACGTAGTATTAAATTCTCTTTGTTGCTTCTGACATGCGATATTTTTATCCGTAGTATTTGTATCCTCTTTGTTTTTATCAGTGGTACTTTTTTTATTTTTAGGGAGTCCGCTCATGTCTTACAATCGGTAACTGACATCGAAATATAGGATTGCCGAGCATTTATTATTTTGGCTATCAATTCCAAATCTATTCAAGAAAATAACTGATAAGTTTTTACATAATAACACGTGTTTTTTTAGGGGTTCCACAAATACCGACGCAATAAATCATAAATAATTTGCCCTTTATCTCATACAGCAAGTGCATGATGAACTTGCATGGTAAGATTATGATCAAACACTGGCCTAGTTAAACATAGAAAATACTTTTATCAAATGCTTAAAATAGTAAAATAATTTATTTACAAATCATTTATAGTAACGACTAGAATTATTTTAATATTGATTAATTATAATAATTATCATGCATGAAGAGAATGGGATGAACATGGACCTCCGCCACCCAAGAATGTCTTCAGGAAATCCATCGGAAACGGAAATATAATTGTTGAATTTTTCTCAGCTGATATTGTATTTAGTGATTGAAGATATCGCAACTGAAAAAAAAAGTTACAAAAATATAAAAGCCATTAAAAATAAACTATCAAATAAAGTTGACTATATGGTTGCGGGAATTATTGCTGGCTTTCTTTGTCTAACAAAAACTATTCAATCCAAGCCTTTCATTAAAATTTAGTTACGATTCATATTACCTATATGTGTGAAGGGTTGAATAAAAAATATGAGATTCTATTTTTCAAGGATAAAATTATTTGCAAATTCTTTCATCGAGGCTTCAACAAAATGAAATTTATACTGTTATTACTTACCTACCTTATTTTTTTTAGGGCATTTGTCATAAGTTTCGGGTAACTTTGTGTTAGTTAGTGACATAGCTACTTAGTTATTTGCTTTCTTCATCATATCAGCCGATAGACGTCCACTGCTGGACAAAGGCCTCCCCCAAGGATCTCCACGATGGCCGGTCTTGCGCCAGCCGCATCCAGCGGTTTCCCGCGACCCTAACAAGATCGTCGGTCCACCTTGTGGGGGGCCTGCCTACGCTGCGTTTTCCGGTTTGCTTTCTTACTTTCCTATTACTCGTTCGAAGATCTGCCTTGATCATAAAACCGTCTTTTAAAGTCTGTACTTACCTGAAGTGCCATAGGATTGTCAATCATCACAAGTGATGCCTCTTTTAAGGCCTTTGATGCTTTTATCTCTCCTTCGGCTGCAATGATTTTTGCTCGAGCTTCGCGATCCGCCTCTGCTTCAGCAGCCATAGCTCTCTGTAGCTGGACTGGCAGTCGAACGTCTTTACTGAAAATCGATATATATATTATTTATTTTTATATTAATTCCGAATCGGTAGTAGAGTTAATTGTAACTAAGTATTTGTAACTTTCATTGTACCTATAAGAGTCTAAACTGAATAAGAGAGATATGTCTATAGATAAATCGATACATAATTAATTTAAGGATGTGTTATTACCGGCCTGAGAAGCCCCAATTGCTGTGTTGTATCTAATACTCATCATGAAGTATTGTGAAAACACCAGATTAATGAGAATTGATATTTAAATTTAAGTGTGTTTATTAAATGAATGTATTTTTATTATTAAATACGTATTTAAAAATTTTCGTTCGTATTACTACCATTACCAATTTATTACCAATTCTGATCAGGGCTAGTATTGTTTTCTAAGTATACACACGCCTACGTGTTTGACCACGCAATCGTGGTCAGTGATGATGTCGCCGAAAGTGGTAAGCATAACAGAATTAAATAAACTAACATCTCTACCCTTTCCACCTCGACTCCCCAAGGATCAGTGGCTTCGTCCAAGTTAGCTTGCATCATGTGACTAATGGCCTCTCTGTCTGATAGAAGCTGTGCCAGGTCTCGCATGCCCAACACGTTGCGAAGGGTTGTCGCAGCAAGGAGGCGGGTTGATGCACTACAATATAAGAGAATTAGTTTCATGGCATCCTATTAATATTATCCCAAATTCTAAAGTTTATCTGGATATTTGTCAATCACGTTTTGTAATTACAGAAGAGATTTAGAAGAAACTTTGAACTTGGAATTTTGCAAAATATACTTTCAATATTTTATATTCCACTAATAAAATGAAATATAACGTAAAGTGAAGACTTAAATCTTGTATGTAGTGCCAGCTTCGTTTTGTAATACAAAAGGAATTCGTTATGCGCTAGTCAAAGTAATTTCAAGGGTAAGGGATCTAACATTTAGGTACCTACCTATAATCGGCAACCCGAACGACAGCATTGAGTGGCTCCTTTATTCTGTAGTAAACAACCGCATCTACTGCTACAGTTACTGAGTCTCTCGTTAACACCTGAAAAAGACACGTGATTGTAATATAGGTACAACGCTATCCGTAATTGCTCGTGCATACCGGAAATTGAGATTCTTTATTTGTCGTCACTTGACAGTGTGTGATTGTGGTTATGAACAGGAGAGGTTTATTATATAGGTACCTACATAACTACTGTGATTAGAAGTATTAAATTTTTTTGGCGTAGGTAGAAGTACAAAAATAAGCTTATAAAAATAAAACATTTTTATATTGGCGCTATTAGGTACGTGTGTAGCGATTTAAACAATTCTTTGTTATATCAAGGAGGATAAAATAGTTAGGTATATGATTAATTAGAATACTATGACCATTCTAAATATTTAAGGTATAATCTAGACAAGTGACGTGTAGTGAGCCCGCGAGGACTCTTGGCTGTTGCTGGTGGTATGACATTTGCCAAGTTCAAATGTCGTGGGAATCGATGCCGCAACGCCGCTCTCTTGGCGACATTGCGACATTAATCGAATGCCAAGAATGGTCAAGATCATAGTTTAGGACTGTTTTCACAGAGAGAATATCAATTTGAATTAAAAAAATACCTATACTAATGTAAAGTACGCTGTTGAATTGAAATTAAATAATAAGTGTATCTTATAGTTACATGCATACAAAAATGTTGTTTACCAATTTTACTTTTTGTGACCAGTTATAAATATGGTTGAAACTCACAGTAACTAGATTATATGTAGTTAATTTTCGTTTAATTGTTCTTCTCATTTCGCAAAAAGTGTACATAATAAAATACGATGTAAGAAGTTTGAGAGAATGTACCGACATTAAAAAGAGTGTGATCTGTCGATCGACACAAGAAAAGAGCGATGTATAGGTATATCGAAAGGAATTTCTTGATTCCAGATATCATCTAATTTAAGCTCAAACGTATCGACCTATAATAAAATATATTGAGGACGATTTAACTTTATTGACAAGGAACACTAATGGTGCTTGTTCAATGTATCCAGGTCGACTCCACAACTGTTAGGTATCTGTTCGCGGCTACGGAGCATTGGACATGTTAAAATAAACATCGTATTACCCAAATTATGATACTGACCATTTATTTACACGTGTACCGATAAAATAATTTGTTGTACGATGTTGTGTGGAACAAGAGTTAGTTTACTTCATTATTTATTGTTAAAATATTCTGTTACGTAGGTGGATTATGTAAGCAATAGAAATAAAATAAGGACTACCAGATCATGTTAGTACCTTTCGAGTATCACATCAGAATATTATACATTGGTTGGTGGATAATGTGATGGCAGAGCCTGTTTGCTCATGGCCCATGAACGATAACGATGAATGCATGTACTTGAACATAACGATGCAAATCAATAAATTCATCGATTATATTTAATTTATTGAACTCGTGCAACATTGGCTTGGATGTGTTCTCACAGAATGCGCTCATTGTTTCAGTATTATCGTAAACGAATAAAGTAACAAGCCGTAATGTGCACCACGTGGTGGATACAAAATGTGTTCTGGTGTGGCATTGGTATTGAAAACAGTTAACCCAGTTAGTTGCTGTTCTCGCCATTCAGTCGGCTAACGATTAATTGAAACGCGGCTGTAAACTATCAATCAAAGTTTAACGATGTACATAACAATCGTTTCTTGTAATCCAATTGTCGAACCGGCCGGTCTGGCAATAAATAGCCTTATTGTGTCTTTTAAAACTGAGCAATGATAAATTAATGCATAACAAATTTACTATTAAATGTAAAATAATATATTTTTTTTATAAATTATTACCTAATATTATACTTCTGTAACCATATTAAACAGCTGACAGAATTATCATTAGGTACCTACCTATTATTTTATTTTATGAGTTTTATAAACTCATTAATTAATTAGTGGTAAATAGTAAAGTAGTTTATTTTTTTTCACTATACTATAAGTCGGTATTAAAAAAAAATAGATGAAGAAGGATCAATGCTTTTTTTGGATCAAAAGTATTTATCTTTAGCTATAATATTATTTTGTGATCCTTCCCACACCCAAACATAGTTGTGTACATTCATAATAATAGTAAATAGGTTTTGGTATTGATTAAAAAAGTGTTTAGAGATAGTATCATAATTTATTTTGTATGTATGGATGTTCAAAACTCTGAGAATTATCTCAGGAATCCTGAGTTACGATTTTAAAGTATAATCGTATCGATTACGATAATATATTACCCTTATTTTGCTAATTTTACTTAAAATATTTCCAAGAACTCGCCACTCTGCTATATAAAAATAAAGTTCCTTTTTTACTCAATAGATGTCGCTGAATCGATACTGAATCGCACTATGGTTACGTTCTCAGCATTTAGGGTAGTCTAATCACGATCGGTACATGGTTGAATCTCATGGGAGAGATTCTATCCCACTTCTGATATTAGAAATTTTTTGAAATGACGACCCTTAGTTGTCATTATATACTCATTAAATTATACTGAAGGACAAAACAAACGTCTTATAATTATTTAATTGCTACATCAAATATAGAGCGTCATAGAGTAACTTATATATTGTAGAGCGCCTCTAGCGGAAAACTCATGGAACTAATTGTATCGCGATAACTATTACGTTAGAAATATATTATCCCATTTTTTTTTCTTGTGGTTGTATTGTTAGAGTCCTATACTGTTATAAAGTTTAAGTTTTATTTATTTGTCTATACTGATTTACTCATAAATAGAAAAAAATATCTGTAGGTTCCTAACGATAAAGCAAGATATAGGTAAGAGGTAGATTATGCATGATTAGTGAAGTTTACCAATCTAGAACTCATATATACAAGTACGTAAGGTAAACGTTTCAATCATAGCAATAATGGACTTGTCGATATGATAAACTGTTGAAAATTACATTGAAAAAATAAGAATTACCTACTAAAAATAGACATTTAACCTGAAAACGATTGATTGGTAGCACTAATGAAGCTTTTAAAAGTTTTATTTATATTTTTGGAACCAAGATACCTACGCCGCTATCTACACCGCTATTTTTTGTAGCTGATTAATTTATGATACGTTTTTTGTACGTGTAATATTGAAAATTCAATTTATCTGCTTATGTTAAAATAATAATATAATATAATATGTAATTTATTCCAAAACTGAAATTGGGTTCATCTCTCGATCCCAGAGATTAATAAATAGGACTAAATGAATAAAATCAACTAAAGTACAGATGGACTATATCTAATGTGGAGGACCCAATCCAAGGAACGATATGGATTACAATTACAACTCTATTACATTCTAATTGAAACTAAAATCACTTTAGATATTGTTGCGTTCCACCGATTTGTATGGCCGTGTTCATAGCGAGCGACATCCCGAAAATAACAAGTCACTGATTTCTTTTCAGCATTAAAATGTCCCTAATTTTGTTCATAATGAAATTTTAATATGTTTATCTACTCTCATATCGTAAAGTTCTAATTATGAAATCGAATCAGTACTTTAATGACCCACTTTATGCACACCCGTCTGTAATGAAATTAAAAAATTATATTATAGTACAGTTTTCTTCCCAAGATAATGCTATAAAATAACTTTTTTTCATTAAAGTACAAGTTATTAGTCATGTCTGGCCACTTATAATGTTTTTTGGGTTTTAATATCTCAATTACTGCCAGTCAACTTGTCAAACAAAATAATAAAGAAAAAAACATTATAAGTGGCCAGACATCAGGACTAAACAATAATTATAATTTTAGATGCAAATTTACTTTGTCTGTGGTCGCGTATGCGGTAGAGATCTCAACTTGGGAGTTTTTCTCCACACGGATTTGGGCGCCATGATGATTAATGTTTGTTTATTTTATTGATTTTTTTGCATAAATATTTTATTTTGGCAAAAAAAGAGAGAAAAATAGCAGTGATACCTAAGATGAAATAAACTTGGATCTGAAATTGTGGAAGCGGCAATGGAAATGACGAATAATCATGAAATCATAAATCATGAAAACCTATAACAACATTTTACGTGTTTTAATAACCCCTATTATGCAACAGTATCATAAACTACTATAACATTATTTTCGTTATTCTTTATAACCCATATACTTAAATAGAAAAAAAAACTTAAATACACTTACCTCTTGTGGAGGCACGTCAAAAGATACTGTCCTAAGGTCAACTTTTCTGTATGTGTCTATGCAGGGCAGCACGAAAAAAAGTCCTGGTCCCCTCGCACCACCCTTTCTTACTCGTCCGAGTCTAAAGATGACTGCACGCTCGAACTCTTGTACCACCTGGTGATGAGAACAACACAATTGACAGAAGACCAATGAGGTTCGGTCCGTTAGGTACGTAAGTATATCGTATATCTATTTTATTGAAATTTTAGAATAACTACAATATAATCATAACATTAACGTCGTAAAATAAAGAATGATTAACTTCAATATTTTTTCTAGAGCTAGTAGATATGTTGTTAGTCAATATAAATAAAACTCTACGATCTATGTGATTAATATTTATTATTCTGAATGAACTGTTTATTCCAGCATACCTCTAGTAAAGATATATTATAATAAAATTATGACATACCTTGAAACATTCAAATAGTGAAAACGGGAAGGTGATGATGACAAGCAGGAACGAAAGAAATGTGGCAAATCTTTCTATACATCCCACTGAATCAGGATTGGCTGTCACAGAAAAAAAAATCTTATATCTTTAAGTTGATTCCAATACGAACACTCACGTTTTAAACGCTCTCATTCTTCTTTTATCTATTTTATTAAAACGCTGTGGAGTTATATTACAGTTATATCACTACGAAGTTTGATTGAAAACAACGGTTAATTTACACAAACCACACGAGGAAAATTATGTATATTTTTTTGCAAGAACCACTCGTATCAAGGTACTTACGCATTTGTATCGTGATAGCGCAAGACGTACCCGTATCGCAATCTAAAATATTTAATACAAAATTAGGTTCCGTTTTTTATTCGTAAGAAATTCCATTTTTCTATGTACTCACGACTCGGAACGTTGTCACGCCTAGTGCTTATTGTTCTTAAATCGGAACGTCGCATTTTGATTTGTCAGTACACGCGCTACTACAATTATGTTATCTTTACGAAGGAAACAGTAATATATGCTAATAACAGCGTTTAACTCGGCTAACAATCACAGACTGCGCTGTCATGCGGACTAACTTACTGTCAGAAGAGTCCGGCTGTTTACACGACCCAAAAACATACACTGAATCCAACTAAAAATATCAATTACAATGCGATGTTCCACAACAATAAGAAAGCTATTAATCACCGTCGATAGCGTTTAGGCAAAATGTATTTACGTATTTCGAGGTAGCACTCCACTTCCCCCGAGTCCTTGTCGAGGCAACCGAAATCCATGTGGAACGAGACACCGAGCAACGTGCGGCGCATTGACTTTTTTGTCAAAAGATGTTAAGTGGTCGTGTCTTCTAACCGGTGTCTATAATGATACTAAGGTGAGAGCCGCGGAAGACCAGGTCAGTAAAAATAAATAAATAACGCACTTTCAGCCATATCGTCGGGCGGGCGCGGGCGCTCACCGGCCTGCGGTGCTGCAAATTGTGAGAATTAGGTGTTCTGGATGCGGATCATGAGCCACTACAGTACATAATTTGCTGGAGGATGTTTAGATAGTAAATGTGGGACTATCCGATTGTTTACTAAACGTTAATTTATTAATGCTACCATGAGACCAACATGATTAGTAAGTACGAGAAGTGGCGAATGATCTCACAGCAACTGATGCAGAAAATAAAAAATGATAAATCCTTTGTTACACTCGATCTATTTTTGTGGATTGAGAGGTTAACGTTGTTTGTTACACACATGCACGTGGCGTAAATTAACAAGATGCTTGTTAGGTGCAGATTGTTAGCTTTATTAAAATTTACACAATATTTATGCTTAAATATTAATCACTCTCTTGAATCTCTCATAGTCTAACTTTATATATTGTTCTTATTCTACACTTATTTTGGCTCGCGGTTTTGTCTATGTTACGGCGAATACCAGGTTACTCCAGGTCAGTCCTGTTTAGATTTTTCATTCAGATTTGTTATACCGTTGAGTTGGGATTGAGCAATCATCACAAAAACGTAAATGTTTTCTTCGTGATATGTAGGTTAGGTTGTAATGAGAAAAACTTGAAGAATTTTATTCGCTGCGATTTATACGATAACAATTTTTATCTACGATTATAGAATAAGGAACTGGCGAATATGTGTTCAACCATTTGACACAGTGGAATATTAGTAAATAGTGCACAATTTTGCAAATACTGAGTTAGGTCGATGTCCTACACGCATGGCATACCTTTGATCTCAGACTGACGTCTGCCCAGTATATAGACGCGGTTATTTCCGTTCTACCAAATGATTAGTTTTGGGAATATAAAAATAAAAATTAAATGTGTGCGATAGCACTTTACCCTCACTTTATGACGTGTGAATGATACAGAGGTGATGAGAATTAAATTAGTTATATATTTGCATGTCGATTGATATTTTCTCTCACACATTATTCAATCTCATACTTTTAAAGACATCTTTATCATCGGGAAGTCACACTTATATACCATTTACATGTATCTTCTCTACTAACTGCTGTTATCCCAACACTCCGCTTTCTTGACCACCAATCATCTGTAAGGATTAAACCGCATAGATAACAGACAATACAACTATCTCTTATTATGTATTTTCTTTAAAATTCTATTATGGTGAAAATGAAAGGTTGTTTTAGGTAGCACCAGTGACGCGTAGCAAGTGACATAATTTAACTAACGAATAGGATCCATGCACTAAATAGAGCAAATAAAACGATACTATAGAAGTCTAAAACATATCTCTCATTATGAATCTTAGTAAACCAACCATTTGTGAGGGAACTACTTCAATAAATGTGTTAAAGCGTCGTCTTTTGATACTAAATAGGTACGTATATCAATTTTACTGGAAACCTAAAGCAATACAATGTAAGATATATTACAGGATGCTGTGTGATCTTTTGAAGCCGACAGACTCGCTCACCATGCTCCGTTTGATGAATTTTGTAATCTGTTCAAATCGACTTGACCTTTGTTTTATCCTTACTTGTTAGATATACTTAGGTATCTACTGCTATTCTTCAAACCCTAGATGTTACACAACTGAATACAAGAATTCAGAATGTTGCAGTTGTGTCGCAAATCGCCGTCGGTCGGTTATTTTTGTCACTTCAGTCTTTTATAAAGTTAATTTATGAATTAGTAGGTAATCATGCACTGAAATAAAACTAATAAAAAAATATTAGTCTAGTGATAGGTACTTAATTCAATGTACCATGAAGATGTTTTTGAAAAATTATCACATGCAATTTTTTTTGTATTAATTTCCTCTATACCTAAACATAAAGTCTAGCTAACAAATTTCCATGATATTAAAAATTTACTACTATTTGGTGCGGGTGACGGTACCTAGAGAGATAAGAAATGAGCCTTATGTCTTAGTAATAACGTTCATCTGACACCCATACCAAGCTACAACGTAAGTAAATAGTGTAAAGTAGGTAATTAAACCTGTAAAAGTAAAGTGGATACATAACAAATTATAATAAACTCCCATGGACTCGGCGATTTAAATTAGTAGAGAAAGTTGGGTCCAAATTCAAAATCCTTATAATCGTTGATCTTACATAGGGTCCTGAATATCAATACTATGTATATAAAAGGTATCTATAGCAATAAAAGGTAAAATAGTCAGTCACATTCAATAGTCTAGGTAACTTACAATTCTATGATATAACGTGATAGATTGAGAGCTATTATCCTCTTACAAACATTACCTAATGGCTATCTGAGCGTTTGATTGTTTTTGTTGTATAATAATGGAAAGGGCATAAATACATTCTGGAACTAGCTTACGAGAAGCATTACGATTATTTCGTGATTTGATTACAAATTATTCTGCTATAGCAGTCGTATTCGATAATTCAAATAAGGTAGCATACAAGGTGTTCTATATATCCATTGGAAATGAAATTGTCATTAAATAAGAAATTTATCCTTTGTCATATGCAAAAGTAATTATTTTACAATATAATAGTGAGATTTTATTCAGCGTATATAATAAAGTAATACTTAAAGCCATCATGAAGTTAAGAGTTACGAAATGCAAGTACGATAAGAATACCAGAATAGGCGTGTTGAGTGTGCCCTAATGCGCGTTGATCTAGCCACAAATTTAGGTTGCACCACGCGTCTCAAATGTACACCTACGGAGATTGTGTATTTCGACATTAGACTTATGTTCTGTAATAGACTAGATTACTTTGTTTCATTATACTGCGTATCCCTATCTTATCGAGTATCCCTATCTATCTTAAGATCCACAAAAAAAAAAATGACGCCTTGCTGAGTTTCTTGCCGGAGTCTTCTCAGTTTAAGTGTATTCCGAACCGGTGATAGAGTCTATTGTAATGATTGTAACTATCGACGTTCATAAGTACCTTATCAGGGCCTAAACTTAAGAAATTAGTTTTCGATTTGATATCCCTCATGGGTCAAATTTTCAAAATGTTTCTTTCGTAGCGGATGTCTAGGTCATAATAGCTATCTGTATGTAAAATTTAAGCCCTATCCATCCAGGGGTTTAAGCTGTGCGTCTTTTACACATATATTAGCTTCCGCTCCGGTTTCCTATGTGTTAATCCATACCATAATTGGTCCAGACGGGCCAACGTGAAGATCCTTGGGGGAGGCCTTTATCCAACAGTTTCAATCAGCAGGTAGTTATTTTGTAATCACTACCAATTACTGTCAACATTTTCAGGCATTATTGTACTCATCATTATAAATAACTTTTCATATATTTTGACTGAACAAGATTGATGTTTTGTATGGAAAGTTTTAAGAGTTTAGAGTTTGAACACGTATGTACTTACCTACATATTCCTAGATAATATTTATCATAAACAATATTAGCTAATAACTATTTTTAATATATGCTTTCTGAAGCAAGATTTATAAAATAAGTTCAGCAAGCGTGGGACAGCTGTTACGTAACGCAATATTTGCACCAATGACTGATTTATATCGGTCAACATGTGGACCAAGTATTGGTCTGCATTCTCTAATACATACCCTAGGTTGTAAAACTATTTATAATGCTTCGTTTTTATGACTGTTATCACTGGTACTGCCTCGAACCCGTTTAATTCGAATAATAATATCAATATTCAATGTATTGTAACCATAAAGAAGATAAATATAACGTACCCCAAAAAATTCAAATGTACTACAACTTTTTTGCATTGGGGTTAAAAATTATTCTCAATTATATGAGAACTAGTGAGAACATTACATAAATTACGGTTATAAACATTTTGAATTCTCGCGACAAAGTTTTTTCTTAGTTTTACATCTTTCATTCTTTATTGTATTATTGTTTATTTATTTATTATTACAATGTACATGTTGGCTCACAGTATGTCCAAAACGCCATCCTAGTTTATTGTTATAATAATGTAATATTCTAATTAAATTAATTAATGAACAAACGAATTAAGAAAAACTCCTCAGACAGTCGTTTGTTGAATATTGGAATGTTCCTATTGGGTCTATGGATACAACCAAAAATGATCACATAAAACATCTCTGAATAAATTACTGGAATATTTAGTGTATGATATGTTAATTACGTAACCAAAAATTTCTCCAAATAGTTGTAGACTTTTAAAGATTTATTCCTAGACGGGTCCTGAATAGTCTTGATGAAGGTACTAAAATCTCAAACCCCAAAATTCTCCTAAAATCTCAGTAAAAATATACACTTTTCTTTCTTCAAATAAAGTTTTATTTTTTTCAAATCAGGAATTAGTATTAGTAGATCAAAGTGGCGCACACTTCAGGTGCATCTATCGTAGGTACGTAGGGAATGGTGGGGTCCTATATTTATAAGGTGATTGCGTTCGCGCAGACAGCCTGGATAGTGTTGCGTGTGTGTCACCTAGTGCATTCATAGACAAAATCGACAAAATCATGTGGGTGAGTACCTAAACCACAGACGTAAATTATTTAGCATTAATTAAATACGTAAACCTAAAGTCGTGGGTATATATATCGAATATTATAATCCCCAATATTTTCCCATGATGTTACTATTTTTACTTGCTTTTATTTAACTTGCCGTGTTAGTACGTATGTTTAGCTCGAAGCTACCTTTCGAAACATGCATTAGAGTCTGACAATTCATAATTGCCTGTCTATTTTAATAAATAATATTTTATTTCAGTTCATTTCAAGAAACTTGCAAGTAAATTTTATCCCACTTCCCGGTGTTCAGTTGATTTGAAATTTGGTACACATGTGTAAATCCGATGACAATATAATAAAATGGAGCTGAATAAAAATAAAAAGCATGTCCTTAAAAAACTACTTTTTAAGTGATTTATTTTATATCCTTCCGGTTAGATTGTTATAACAGCTATAGGTACAGGGTTATTTGTGAGTCACCTGCAATGCTTTAGGGGATTATTCATCAATATGAACAACTTTTCAAGACCAATTTGGAAATCACAAAAAATATTTCAAACTAATCATTTTTTGATCGAATAAGTTTTTAAATTAACTCTATCACTATTTATGTATTATTTAGTAAACGTTACATAATAGTTATATACCGTATTTATTTACAGGTACTAGTGTTATTAGCTTGTGTGAGTGCAGCATTGGCGGTGCCGTTGGAGTACGCGGTGCACGGCGGAGGTTTGCTTGCGCACGCGCCGATTGCTGTCCACGCACCTGTGGCGGTCCATGCAGTTGCAGCTGAGCCAGTTGTAAGCAACTTTATCATATGAAAACCAATTGCTGAATAAAATATCATCCATCAGCCACATATAGTGTGGGAAGTAGAAACTCTAGCTAGACAGGTCCACCTGTCACCTATGTTGTCATCCAGTTTTTAAAGAAAATTAGTTTATGTAAAACTTCCTCTCCTGAATGGTGTTATGTAATAAGACTCAAGTTTATTTTGAAATTAGTTAAGCTTATTTTGCTCTAAGTATGTAAAAGATCCAAACGACAAACTCACTATACCTAATGATATAGACCAAGGTGGCACACAAACCCTGGTGGATTCATAGTTAATGATTTAACAATAATAATGGTTACTGGTTTACTTCGCAGTCGTATCCAAAGTATGCCTTTAACTATGGCGTGAAAGATCCGCACACCGGCGACATCAAGTCTCAGCAAGAGGAGAGAGACGGAGACGTTGTTAAAGGTATTATTATAATATTTTCTTCATTTTATACATAGGAACAATTTTATATTTCCATAACATTGTTATGACTTCATTTGGTAAGCCCCTCACATCAAGGGGGATTTAGACCATGGTTTGTGCCATACATAGATTTTGAACATCCTATACTACCTCCTATTGTGTGCTATAGTCCACCATGCAGGCTCAGTGTCGATTAGTGAAACACCTTACAATTTAATTTTTATAACCTGCATGTCTTGAAAAAAAAAATCAAGCATATTCGCTATTAGTTTTATGATTTTTTTATTCATTCCCTGGTTCTGCAAGCGTTCAGTACGCAGCTGCAGCCGCATACTTTGTCAACTTTGTGGTATTAAACTTAATGTCTATACGGTCTTAATGATTTATAGTTTATAAGTTATCATTATCAAGTAAATCATTTTATATTTTTACCACCAGGAAGCTACTCGCTAGTAGAGCCCGACGGCTCCACTCGCACCGTGGCCTACTCCGCAGACGACCACACCGGTTTCAACGCGATCGTGCACAAATCCGGACATGCTGTGCATCCGGTAATATCTCATTTATAAACTTGCTCCTTTGCATGTGCGCTGGTGAAACGTCCGTTGCAAAATTTGTGGTAGGTTAGGTACAACATGTATTTACTTTTACATATTATCTAACCTTATTAAGATAATGGTAGTAACACTTTTTACCGCTATCTATGGTAAACATGTTTAAATAAATTTAAAGTCATAAAATTCGTAAAAACTACAACAAAAATTTTGGATTATTTAATCTACCATCACAACTTTTAGGTCGCATTGTTCTTAAACGGAGCGTAAAGCTATAAAACGCGAAAATATATCATTTGTCTCTACTGCGATTTATTTATTCTACGACTACCAATTGTGTCCTATAAAACTCATACCATATCATCACCGTGCTTAGACGAATCGTCAAACACCTCATTTATTAAAATCCATTCAGTTATTTGGATATTTCGAGGTTATAAAGAATACCTTTTACAAAAATTGCTTGTTAAATATTCATGCGCTAGTGTGCATATCATAGACGAAGTGTAGGTTGCTGTAAGATGTTGGACATCTCTTTGGTAACAATCGCAGTCATTTAATACAGTTCAATACCTGATACTTATAGAAATATAATTTCGATTAGATACTTTGTCACAGGGCCTGGCATTTCACAAACGCGATTTCTCTGTGATTGCGAGTGTGCGCGCGCGACTCCAAATTCTTGCGCAAACACTAATGGCTTGTAGGCTTATAAGGAAACTTTTAACGTCAATCTTGGACAAAGTTTTTTGCACCAAATTTCGTAGATAAGGATCGTGGGTTGTTCGCAGAAACTGATAGTTTCTAATGTTCGGACAGTTAGCCGATTCTGAATACATTTTGGGCTAGAAATCTGAACTAAGTAATAGTTCAATTCAATTTATAGAAAGTACAACAAACAGACTATAGAACTTGTCTTGTGAAAATTTTGTTAATATAAAATGAGATTGACTGACATCAAGAAAGTGTTATGATGAGGCCGAGGATGCGGCACGCTTTCCGAGAAAAACGCCTTTACCTATACATTTTATTACACTATTACTTCTGATATGAATCAATCAGCTTTATATAATGACTTTAGAATCAGGTATATTGTAACACCAGTAAGATGGTTCTTACGTCATAGACTTGCAACAGCTATGCTATTGAAACCTGGCAAGAATGTAATCAATGCAGTTTGATTAAAATTTATAAGTGTTCGCCACAACTAGCGCAAAAAATAGATTCCAGTAAACTAGTCTGAAATTACAAATATTTTGTATCTTGGTGATGGAATTGTGTAGTACTCACTAGTACTACACAATTCCATCACATCACATTAATTTAAAAAAATGCATGGAATAAATAATATTTTTTTTTTTACTATATTATATTTTTAGCGTTATTAAATATGGGTTCATACTTCCTAAAAAGCAAGTAGGCACCTATTACTTGAATACCAATGATAATATTCGTTCATGCGTGCAAAGTTCATGGAAAAATGCTGATTTCCGATATCCAACTGGTGAAATGCGTCGCTCGAGTACTTATAACCTTGAACCACAATGACACGGTGATATTTATTTTTGTTTCTCAAGCGCTTTGAAGCTTATTTTGTATGATATTACTCAAATAGAGGTGTTCATACCTACAATCTAGGTACTCTATTTACGTAGCGGTCTAAAACCATAGTTTCCTTTCATAAAGGAGTTGAGTCTGTCTTGCATTGTCAGTGAATTAAAAAATCTTATCTATCAATCATTTAAACGTTTTTTTACCATGACTATGATCTAATCATGGTAAGTGATGCTGTAGTTGAAAGTGTTAACCAGCGGCCCGAAAGCTCCTCAGTATAGAATATCAGTATATGACTTTCATCACAATATTTGACGTCTCTACCACTGCTATCTTATTAATATTTATTTCAGCAACAGGTGGCAGTAGCACCGGTAGGACACTATGCACCGGCCCCAGTAGCACACTACGCGGCAGCCCCGGTAGCGCACTACGCGGCAGCCCCGGTAGCGCACTACGCGGCAGCCCCGGTAGCGCATTATGCTGCGGCTCCATCTATATCATTGTCTCATTACGGCCTCCACTAAGAAACTACCCACTACATAGAATGTAACGACGTATTCCTTAGCTTTAGAAATGTATTATTTTTCATATATAAGTTTTTAATAGTTGGTAGACAGGTTTTATATACCTATGGAACGGCTTTTGGAATAACGAACCCACGTTAGAGAAATTACTTTATGCTGATAGACAGCTTTCAAATAGCTGTAAAAGTTGGGGATATATGAACCTTTATTTTATTGGATCTAGAACACGTCGTGGAACTACGATATGTCTAGACATAATAAATAAATAATCTATCTAAGGAATGATTGTATGTTGAGCTTAGCGGATATTTGATCACTATTAAGTTTGTGTCGTGATCAACTTGCCATTTCAATTAAGTTTAGCATCTGAAGTACAAGTTATTGATATTTGTGAATTTGTGAGTGTATTACTAGAATTAAATGCTACAAATGTTTATTTATTTGACAATAATTATGAGTCCTTTATGCCGTTTGATTTGAATGTCAATTTCAATGATTCACATTTTTGTTGCACGCAAATTGTAGTAGGGAGTTCCTAAAACCTACAATTCTATAAAACCAGCTATTGTGGCCATATGCTGCATTGCATAGGTATTATTCAAATTGTTGAGCCTACTGTATATTTTGATTTAGTAACGTTAGTCATAACTTAGTTCACCGCTTTCTAAAGTATCTGAATCATTTATGATGATCTCAATTTACGCACTGAAATTTTCTGTTCCTTTCTAACTTTTTACTTGCTTTGTAAAATGAGTTTAATTTTAATTAAATAATAATTTCATTTGTGATATTTTATTTTGTCCTTAATATGTGTATAAATAAAAGTGGTTTATATAGGTAAAAGTAATTAATGGACAAAATAGAAGGATAGAATGGTGTTTCAGAGAATTTTATAACATTTTATCTTTATATTTGTAAGACATGATTTATGTCCTATTTAAAAAAAACATTATTTCAATATTTTACAAAAAATACAGTTGAGGTATTTTTTTTTATTTGGGTACTCGAAATAAATCTTACTGCATACAAAATAAATTTGCAAGGAATCTTCCATACGTCAACGTGCAATCGTCTAGTTTATTTGTGTCTTTACAATTTCCCCTATCTACTCCGACCTATTTTTCACACAGTCCAATAAACTTGAGTTAAAAAATGACTGTAATTTAAAACAAACCGCTGGCGGCAAGTCTTAATGGAAAACTTGATAAATACAACAAGTTCGGGATTAAAGCACACGTAACTAATGGTAAGATATAAACTAGATTGTTTTTAATCTACCGGCTTTGGGTTTAATTAACATGACCTATGGGAATGTGTGAGACTTGGTAACGTAACGGGTTAAGATAGTTCATGCACTATAGAATGTACCTACGATACTCGACTACAATTATTTAACGAATAGATGCCGAACTAATCTTAATAGGTACTTTATATAAAAGGAAAGGATGACTAACTGATTGACTGATCTATCAACACACAGCTACTAGCTAAGATATAGAAGGATTTTTGAAAAGTCAACTCCAAGGGGGTAAAATAGGGGATCGCGTGTGAAACCGCGGTGGAATGCTAGTAAAATTAAATGTTGTTTTCATAAATTTACTAGGTTTTTTTTTTTAAAACGTGGATTAAGTTAATAAATTTATCAATAACAGAAATATCAATAGTAGGTATATCGACGAGTTGTCGCTGAATGCAAGGGGCTCAAGATATTCAACTGCGGAAATTTTCAGGATCTATCCTCATGTGGCTGACTTTAATGATGATGACATATATTTTATAAAGGTCGTTAACCCGTGAACCCGTGTCTTGACCCCGTATTTTGGTGGTTATTTAATTGATGCCACCATCATATTATTTATTTGCTTGAAAGTCCATATACGTCAAAACAAGCTCCACAAAAAGCCGTTACAAAAGTTTTGTCATTTTACTACTGCTTGTCCTATTTTGGAAACTGGATCTTGAATATTAGTACCTTGTTCATTTTATGATGGTGCAATCACCTTGGCAATGAATATATGGAAAAATAGCACTTTCCATAGTTTTCATGAAATAATAATAATAGAGAAGTTGGATGACGATGACGTTAAAATTAAGCCTAGTTGCCTGATATATGACGTTCACGAGACCTAAAATTGCTATATTTACTATGCTGTAGGTATTTTAGGCTTATAAAAAACTTTATATTTTATAATAGGCAATATTGTATTGTAGGCAAAGTAATCTCATTATTGGAAGATTTTCAACTCAACATAGTATGTCAACTATCCCAAACATCGTCTAACTTTAGCGTCTTAGTTGAATATAAATAAATCAGTTAAATAATTCATATTTCAACAGCTTATACCTACGTTATTTATTACAATATAGTTATCTAAAACCTATAAAGTTCTCAGGATGTCATTGTGGGTGGAATCCCACGGCGGCGTCGTAAACTCTCCAAATTAGTAAATTTACGGTATCACGCCTTTTCAAACAATATTTTATTGGTATTTCCTCCCCAGAAACAATATAATATCGATATAATCGTGTAAAGTTTATTGTTTTTGGTCATAACAAATAAAAGGGCTATAAAATTACATTCATGCAAACGCGTACGACAGAAATAAGAAATAATGTAGGTAATGATTAGATTAATTTTAGTTTTTCGTACCCAAAATCGTACCAACAGGCCTCTATCCATGACGTGTCATAAAAATACTTTCTTTAGTTTGTTACCATGCACCCAGCTCCGAATGGGCTGAACAGTTTTTTTTTAGTAAATAGTTGCTTTAAGTTTTGGCATAGAATACGGATTGTTACTTACTTATCATCCCGAGAACCCGGGTGAAATCACGGGGAATAGCTAGTGTATTCATAAACTTTGTCCTTCACCTACATCGCAAGTTACGGTTTGCAAGATTTCGATTTGGAAAACCCATTTGGTGACTACCTCAGTTACATTTATTTACCTTTTCTTACTTATCAACAAATGACCTTTTGGTATTTTTTTTAAACCAAATGGAAAATAATACAATTTTATATTATTGCATCTTTATGTACTGTATAGTATAAAACAAAAGCTTCGTAACATTTATGATGATTTTGATATCCCATATAATATTCACTCCCAGAGAACTCGCTCTTTTAAGAAATAAAGGTGGACTAAGTATCTACCTATATTTATGTAGATGTTAACGGAAAAGTATCTAGTCCGTCATTGTATACATTTCCTAGGAAATCCATACATTTCCTAAATATGTATCGGAGTACTACATTCGGTATATTTGTAAGGATAGCGGTATTTGGGGGGTTGTAAGTGAAAGGTACTTTTGTGCGAATACTTGCTATTCTATGCAAAATAAAAAAAATAACCCCAACCTATTTTTTTCAATAGTTTCTATATATTTCCAAGTATCATTATTGAATTATAATTTCCTAGGGGAAATACACAGGAATTGTATACAATTCCTATATTTCATACATTTCCGGTGACATAGATATATAAAATAAAGTCAACTTGTTAAGGCGATGCTATACGTGAAATGATGATTCTAAAATGCGTTTTTCTCTGTATTCTTTGTTCCAAGATATTTAGAAAAAATACATGTAAAACGAGAGAATATGCGACGGGGAATAGTTTTTTTAAAAAATTGGGATTTTTTATTAGTAACGTCAGAAAAAAATCGTAAATATGCTCTTTTTTAAAACTATGAATGCATTATTCTCTTATTTGGACAATCCAAATAAATTGAAAAATATTAACATACATTCTGAAATCCATTAGAGAGGGAATAATTTTCTTACTTTAAAAAAAAAGGTTTAGTTCTTTTTAAATAACATAAAACCATCTTTTTTACTAAAATTACGTCTCTCCTGTCTCGCTTGTTTCCGTCAATTTCGTAAGGGACGAAGACATATGCAGATAGCCTTCTCTTAAAGTATACACAGAGTAAGTACATATACAATTCCTGGCAGCCAAACAGGAATCTGAAACACCATTCTTCTTATACATTAGCAACACACTATTATACATATCTAGCTTTCCTCGCTACAAAAGGCGAACCTTATCCTGCCATACCCAATAGTATGACATCAGTGTATAGCGGATATGGGCGAAATTGCCTTCACCCACTGAGTTTACGAGGTTCATGCGTAGCTGTTGTTTTTAGTCAAGTTAAAAAACACTAAAAGGAGTCGACAATATATGATTCCACGCATGTGATGTCCGCTCGTTTTACTGGCCACACTACTTCTGTGAGTTTCTGTGAATTCAAGATAAATTCAATTTTCGAGCTTTAAGTTCCATGGATACTTTGTTAAAAGTAAGTAATAATAATAATTACTCTCTTGTTAAATTCCTTTCCTACTTGACAGTAATTTTAAAGTAACATTTTCTTCCTTGTTAGCATAGTAATCAATGCGCAAATTAAAACAGGCTTTTTAATTATGATTACAAACAGGAAAATGAAGATACCTGTATAAATTTGGTTGCAGTGCCTTCGTTAAAATGAAGTTATAAGATAATTAGTGCTCTGAGCCGTGTAATAACATCTTTATAATTTGACTCTTCATCTATGTTTAATTTAATTGATTTTCATATTACAATCGATTATATAAAATAGTATCTATTTAGTTATCATAAGTAGAGTCATTTTGTGAGGGTATAGTAGGTCGAAAGGACCTACGAAGAATATTTTATATAAGTACTTACAGGTCATGAAAACTATATTTTTTTGTGTGGATCATCAATAAATTAGTTTAGCGTTAAATTACGCTTCAACTTAAGTCTGAGTACGTATTACTTCAGTACTAAAAATACCTAGGTATCTGGCTCCATCACTACGTACCTGAGTGTCAATTAAGGCTTTAATCAACATTATTTTATGCTAAACTAATAATATTAATCTAATTGTCATGACTTCGTAATAGTACCTAGTGCTTCATTTATTCAGTTTTGTTTTCATATTATAGTTTTACTTTAGTTTTTTTATATGTAGACTGAATTTTGTGTACCTATTTGTTGTAAATAAAAGAATTAGTTTTATATGCTAAAACTCAGATATAGTGATTGTTTCAATAATACCTCAAATAGCTTCTTAAATCGTTTATTTTCGTGTGACTAAGGTATGATATTAATCAAACTGACGTTAATATAGACAAATGTGAACTAAGCTTATAAAGAAACCACATATCCGAATAAAAAATCTCGTTTGACTTCAAAAATACCTATATTTTATCTCCTCCTCCATTTATCTCGAACAATAAAATTAGGTATGTTTATTTACAACAAATATACAAAATACAATCTACATATAAAAAAAAAATATGTTTATGTTTCTAATTTCAGATATTTTTCGCTTTCTTATGGATATGGCAAGTACAGATTCAGGCAGCTCCAAGAAGAGCCAGATTGACAATAGCTGAAACACCAAGTTATTTCTACAGTAATATTGATGGTAAGTAATTTTTAATTCAACGTCCATATTACGTTAGTTTGAAAGAGTGGAAAGACATTAAATTAATGAAATCTAATCCAGTAAATTAAAAGTAAGCGCATATTATGAGAATGTGAGCAAACATAGGCCAACCTTTAGATAGTAAAAAAACATATGTTTATTTAAAAAAACTAAACTTTTCTTGGGACCTATAAAGCTTACATTGATATATTTTGATCCAGGAAACTCCAACTCTTATTCATTTGGTTACGATGTGTCGGATCCAGCGACTGGCAACACTCAGTACCGTACTGAAGATCGGTACCCGAACGGCACCGTAGTTGGTGCCTACGGCTATGTTGACGCTTTAGGTGCTCTGCAGCGTTTTCGCTATATCGCTGACGAAAGGGGATACAGGTAAGAAAAGTTTTTCAAAATTCAACAACTAAGGGGGTAAAATAAGGGTTCGTGGGTGAAACCGCGGGCGGATAGCTAGTAAGAGATAAATTAGCAATGTTCAAAATTATGTTATACAGACAAAATATGTTGCTAAATTATTTAATAAGGCAGTTCAGCTCGTAAAATTACCTAAATAAGATTCTGAAAACAGAACTATTTAAAGAATATCTTTTTTTTTCAGAGTTTCTAACGATCACGTTCTAAACCCCATTATAATAGAACAGATAGCATATACGACTGAAAATCCAAAGATCAAACCTGTGGAATCATCCATAACTTGGAGCCGACCAAAAAGGCCTAATAAAAAGAAAACTGAAGCAAATAGAGATGAAAAACATCCGAATAGAATATTTAATGTTAATAATCCTCCTAGTTACTATGCTCTACGCGATTGAGTTCCGAATAGGCATTTCCGAATAAGTTATTTATTTTAGACTTAAAATATTTTTTTAGGCTTGATATCAATAACAGTAACTATTAAATATTTGTTGCAATTTAATTTTAAAATATTTAAATTATTATAGTAATAATAAGCTTTAATAAAAAATAAAATCTATCTAAAATTGGTATTAGCGTTTCTTTTATGTTTAATTTATTTGAGAATAATGTAAGTAAGTAGTCAGTATTGATTTTCATTGTTGTGGATAGAATATTCTTATTATTTGAAATATAACAAATAGGCATTATTTAGTTGAAATAGACTTACAGGGAAAATATATATCTACTTAGAATGTTTACATAATGTGTATAAATGTATGTTTTCTAATTGTGATATTTGTTTTATACTCGATATTTGCTTGATAATGAAATGCTCGAATACCTACAGGCGCTAGGCACTCAAAAAATATAGGTACTTTTCTATTTATGCGATGAAAAGCAGCGTGAGATACTATAAAACTTTTCTTATTCAAGGAAGATCGTATGCACAGATTAATAAATTAAAGTACTCGTATGCTTTCAACGCATGAAGGATTTATTATAAAAGAAAAATCTATAAAATTGACATAACAGATTGTCAATTTTTACTTTCTCCGATTTATTTTGGGTAAAAAATATTAATCGAAAATAAACGATGGTACATGTAAAAATAAGGCACGATACAATATTTTACTGGACTTTATGCATGTGTTATTTATATGCATTAGTAACATGTAAGTAAAAATATTGTGGTATAATCTGTCGAGTAACAAAATTAGAATATATAAAGGACCAACATGGGACCATATCACAGAGAATATAATACTTGGTTTAGACCAAATGGTCAGCCATTTGATGTGGTGGTCACGCGGTGGTAATATGATGAAGCCCAAATTATTTCCTATTGCTTGTAAATGACACAATTTTATTGCAAACTGTAAGAGGTTTTTAATTTTAAATATTCTTTCCAAACGCTAATAATTTTCGAGGCTCCTTAAAAATGTTTTTTCAGCTTATCCTATCGATAAAAATAATAAGCCGTACAAGAATGAAATACGTCTTCCTAATGGAACCATTATAGGAAAATATAGTTACTTTGATGCAGAAGGGAATCCTATTAATGTCAAATACTATGCGGACAATACAAGTTATGGGTAAAAAATAAATACAGTGCTCTTTACGTAACTCATATTTTATCTAGTTATGGTCACTTTTTCTGAAATCTTCATTTAACGATTGTTATGACATAGCTATCGATTATTATCTATTATGACAATAATTTTGCTTAGTTCCTTATCGCCATGTATCACTTACATCATCTTGTTTGAAAACAAGTAGGTATAATAGTATTATATTTAACCAATCATTGTACATTAATATTGGGTCTTAATTCCAGGGTTGAATTAAATAGTATCAAAATAGTAGAAAATACCCCTAAAATGAAAATAGACGATATAAGTGAACCGCAACTGAAAATGATGGTGAACCCGTTCAATGCTATTGATGCCATGAAATTAAATAAAAAATATCCTTTAGAATATTTGAATAAACAAGTTCATCAAATGGATCATGATAAAGGTGATAAAACTAATTCTGATTATGAAATTTATTACCAAAAGGAACTAAACGATGGTCCCAAAAATTGTATCAAAAACAAAATAAAGTTGTACTACGATATAGAAAAAAAAGATGCAATTAATAATTATGGGGTCTCTCAATATTGTGAACAGTTTTAGTTTTATGTACTTACCTACCTATATCTACTTAATTTAATAAAGAAAAGAACATTAATTGGGGATTTAATTTATTCTTTATACTACACAGCTTTTATATAAACTTGCATCTGTTTTGTACTGTCTAAGCATCTATTGACAGCAATTGCTTTTATTTGAAGGCATTCAGATCTCTTGTATATAGATGAAGCATCTTGTTTATTCCGTATATGTGAAGCCTCTCCAGTGTATGTGTATCCGAGTCTATTATCTTCTCTACAAAGAGATATCTATGGAATGAAATTAATATTATCAAATTAACTTAAGTATGCGTTTTCACCTACAGTAATGTAAGCTTAAAAATTGTCTTCAATATGATATTGATATATAATAATAATTATTGCTTTACATACACTATAAATTGTGTTATTCTTATCGAATTTACAAAGCCAGAGCATTAAAATATCATCGTCACTAAATTTATGTTCATGGACAGACGAACTAAGCTTGTTTATATCTCTAAAGCGTGCTACATGGATGTCTGGTCTCTGAAATAATATTTATAGAATATATTAGAGACATAAATGATGCTTCAATTATTGATTAGTTTCTGCTGTACTCCATCGCCGAGGAGATCAATCAAATTCTCAGATCAAAAAGATTTTTTTACCTTTACCTGAGTAATTTCAAAAGAATCGGTTTGTGTTGAATTGTTCCGTGTATGTATTGTATTGGTTTTTGATTTCGATTTAATATTTGGTGATGCCACTCTTGCAATCATTAAAAGTAAAATATTATCACTTTCAAAATCCTGAGATACCTCAAAACGAGTAGTTACATTTTTATGATTATTTGATAGTTGATTCGTTCTATAATCAAAATACATATTGATTATGTAATTTAGAAAATAGTCGGTAATGTAGGTACTTGACATTGAATATTATCTAACTTACTGTTTTTCTTTCGGAATTATTAATATACCTGCACATTCAGTTTCTGTTGTAAAATTTGTTGCTTTCAATTTTATTATCTGAGCTTCAGTGTAGTTTAGCATAATTCTTGGAATCTTGGAATGGTCGAAATAAAAATGTAATGATATTGAATCTAGTGCAACCATTTTTGAGCATTCAGATACTGGGCAAATTATAGGTCTGAAAAAAAGGCATTTTAATAGTTCATGAATCAGTTGATCATGGAAAAAATATAAATTGAAATAAATTTTGTCATTTTCCCTTACCTTGCTGTTATTTTGCACCTTTGGAGTACGTCATCTATAGTATTGGATAAACATGAATCTAAACTTGAAGAACTATCTTGGTAGTTAAGATTTTTGAATTCAACTGTAATTTCCTTATTCTGATATTTCAATTTATTATATTTCTTGCTATTTTCAATTTCATTGACTTTAAGAAAGCTTTTAGAACTTTTCTTTCCATGTTTGTGATTGACATCTAAAATAAAAAGGATAATTACTTATTTTTAAAACTACTTTCATGGTTGATATAATAATAAAATCATATTTTATACATAACTTACATTCAGATTTAACTTGTTCAACGTGATCACCACAAGCAAAATTGAGGTCTGGTGATTTTATTTCAGGAGTCGACGATTTCTTTTTATTAATCTTACATTTTGCATTATCACCACAATTTTGTTTGTTATCTAGACATAATAAGACATTAAACATTTTTTAGAACACTTCTTATAACTCTTTGAATCCTCAGAAAATAAACCACTCACCAACATTTTGACAATTTCCACATATAATATGGCCTGAGCTACAAACGTAAACTATTGCTTTACAAGATGAATTCTTGCATAAAGAACATTCTAAGGAATCTTTTCTCGAACACGAGATATGACTTGAAGCCTTGAATACCTGAAATCAAAAACATATTCATTCAATCATTTTACAAGAAAGAACTAAAAAGTCTAATAAAATTTCATTTTATATACCAAACAGGTATGTTTGTCTTAAAATTCTTAAATAATGATAGATCCAAAAAAGAAAAAAAAGAAATGATTTGTATAGAAAATGTCACAACTGCACACAGAACGTCATACATAATATGCTCTAGTTACGTTGAATCCTGATTTTCTGCGTTGTGTTTGCTATAACAATGAACCGTTTATTGTATAATACTTATTTGTATGCTTTGTTATCTATTCGGCCGGGCCTTGCCACAGATGATGGCATCTATACTTTTTCAGATGAGGTAACCAACAACATGGAAAAATATTCGAAGTCAACTTACAACTCGACAAACTTCACTTAATTGTTTTGTAAAAAATACCTACAATGTTTATTCCGGATGCTAAGCGGTAAAAAACAGATACAGATACATGGTCTAAACTCTAAATATTTCATAAATATTTAAATTCATTAATATTTCATAACTTTTTGTTCAATACTTTGTTGTCGTCAACAATAGCTATAAGTGTGCTTAATTTCAACATACACCTCATAATTTACTAATAAAATGACTGTGACAAACGGACGGACATGATAAAACTATAAAGTTTTAGTTTTCGACTATGGAACTCAAAAAAAGTTTCTACCATATCGATTAAAAGCGTATTTTTAGCACGGTTATCCAACTACACTATCTTAAAAATATCGCATTACTTACATAGTGTGTTAAGTTGAGTAAATTTTTGTAGAATAGCTTTGTTATTCCACGTGCCTATTTATGCAAATATTATTCTTCACAGTTGACTGTTCCGTTTTATGTTTTGTCTATTAGAATTTATAGATACTTGTAGCGAAAGTGCGTCTTAGTAGTATAGCCATGTAGCCATACATCGGTTTTGCATCCGGACTACTCGTATGATGAAATTACCTATGTTCAATGAATACAGATCGGATGGAGTGATCGCATTCTGTCCACGATAAATAATAGTGATTAAGTTACTTACATTTTTTAACATAATAAAATAGGTTTATAAATCTCAGCTCAAAGATAAATCTATACAAAATTATCGTTTACAATGACATTTATGTCTATATAGAATCGTCAATATAATATGGTTTCTGGCACAGATCTATAACAATATTTCTAAATAGATAAATGCAAAGAGAATATGACGTAGTATTAAATTCTCTTTGAGAATATGTAGAATCCATAAGCTATCAATATTTTTTTCCGAGAATAAGCCATATGCAAAGAGAATATAATACTACGTTTTTGCCATATGCATCATCCGCGTCAGGCAATCGGTGGCCCTATTTTTTTCGGAGAGAATAGAACAGCTGATAGCCTTCCTCCATTTGCATAGGTTTTCTTAAATCGGTTTAAAAAAAAGCGTCTTGACTATAATTGGGTGTGAAAAAGTCTGAAGTCTGTGATCACCTTAATGCCCGGCGCACAGTGGCGGACAGCACGGCAGAGAATTTAAAATTTATCAATTAATTTAATAGTTATCCAATCGAAATAAGGTCTATATTTTAACCATTGATGCTCTAGAAAAAAATGCACCGCGCTCTGAGGCTATGACTTATTTCGATGGAAAACTATTAAATTCAATTAATAAATTTTATATCCTCTGCCGTACCGTCCGCTCATGCGCGCCAGGCGTTATGATTTCACGACGGCGCGCGATTGCTCGACGGTTAAAATTTCACCGAAAATCATGTAACCGTAACTATTATTGTTAAAGATTTGTGTAATGGTGATGATGTTACATCGCTGACAATACAATAAGTTGTGTCATTATAAGTAGTGTAATAATAATATAAGTCATAGCATTTCGGATGATAGACGTGGAAAGTAAAGTTTGGTAATCAATACCGATTCGTATTTTAGTATATAAATATTTATATTTTTAGTAAAGAGAATCTCAAATATATTTTTTTATAATTTTATGATAAATAGTTTTGAAGTCAAGAAATATACATATACATTATATATTTACAATTAAAACTCTTACAATAATGGAATTAAAACTATATATAATCTAAACAAAACTAACATTAAGAAAAATAAAAACCTCTTACTTATTTTTATAAATGTTTAAAAAATAATATAATTTAGCTACACGATTAATGCAAAACTAATAACACAATAATCTATTATTCAATTAATTGATATACAAGTGAGTTATGAATATAAGAATGTCATGTTATATAATGATGTACCTATTTGATACATATTCTATGAAACAAATTGTTAATAGATAGTTCCAGCATGTATAACCTACATACCTACCGTAACAGTAGGCGTAATGCATTGTGTAATTATAAAGTAAGCATTAGTTTTTCATCCAAATTAGGTTATGAACGTTAATTCTTTAATCGGCAACGCAATATACCTTATGTGGTACCTACACTCTTAACTTACAAAGCCGCGGCGTTAGGTGTCAAATATAGGTATTTAATTTACCTACCTATTATAAAATTGAATATCGACCATGCTTGATCAAAATGTATATTTTTTTTTTCTAAATTTCTGTTGGTAGAAGTAGTTTTGATGTACGAGTATTTTCAACCCATAAAGCATTGTAGGTAAACTACAAATACTAACCATGTATTTACCAGTGGCGAGGGGTGAAATTATGGCAAGGGTAAGCCGTCCAAAAAACACGATCATTTTATACTTAATTACAGTGTATTTTATATAAAAGTGGCTTTGAAATTATGAATTTGTGGGACTGGGATTTCTAAAAGGTAAGCCGATGGGAATCGGCTTGTATGGACCCTTCGCCACTGGTATTTACCCAGACTCAAAACAAATTGTAATGTTAATGCACCTAGACAAATGTTTGTCTTGGATGCAGATCCAATCCACGACCATTGCCATATGGGATTGGGAGTCAGGTAATCTCCACACCAACAAAGTTTATCATTGCTTATGGTGTAATCTAGTTTAACTTCGTGTAGTATATAAGTAAATTTCGTATATTTCGAAAACACCCATATAGAGTGTTTTTTTATTTGTTAAGGTTTTTACAAAAAAAAAATATAGGATTCTTTCCTGAAAAACCGTTACTTTACACACAAAAAACATCGAGCAAAGCTCGGTCGCCCAGATAGTGGTAATTTATCCGTAATGTGTTACCATCATTGTCACATAATTAGATGGAACAAGGAAAATGGACCAGCGCGCACGCGGCGATGATGTAATGATTTTCGCGTATTAGTGACATATTGTATGGATTCGAAAATACGTTAAAATTGACCACGTTACTGAGCAATTCAATAACATGGCAAAATATTATGATTATATCTTCGCTTTTCTAATGTTTTTATACAGTACTAGCTGTTCCCCGCGGTTTCACTCGCGTTCCCAGTATAAAAAGTAGCCTATAACCTTCGTGGATAATGTAGTTTCCTATTACTGAAAGAATTTTTCAAATCGGTTCAGTAGTTTTGGAGCCTATTCAATCCAAACAAACAAACAATCAAATCTTTCCTCTTTATAATATTAATATAGAAGTATAGACGAAGGAGCTTGTTTTATGTAGTGAACCTGAGAATCAACGGAATTTTGGATTTGATTTTTCAGGCAGGTTTACTCGCGAAGTTTTCTTCCTTCGAATGTTTATGTTGGTATGTTTCCGAGATTATTCCGATTATACCATACTACGAGTGTTGTGAGCGAGGCGTGTAACAGCAACGGATGTAACGTTTCATCGACTTTGTTTTGTTAATAATTCATTCAAGAATAGACTTCATTAAAGGTATTATAGTTTCTAATTCTAAGATATTTTGATTAAATCTATTCTTTTTCATAATTATTTGCTTTAATTTTTAAATTATTTTTGGTTTTGTACACTATTTATTTTCATGCCGAGATACGCCACCTTTAATTGGGGCACTATTTTATACTTATTTACTTAATAAAATTACACATCGTGGTATTGAGCTAGATTTTGCAATGAAAAGCATTGTCTTTCACTAGTAGCACACAGGGTATATTGGACCCTAACAATGTGGGGGCAACCGCAGGGCACAGTTAGTTACGAATTAAAAAACATTTAAAAAAATAACCTCCTTCAAAATCACTAAATATAGTAAATATCATAAAATAACTGTGTATTTATTTCGTTAAAAGTATGTTATGATAGGTATCTATACCTATCATATATAATTATATAATTTAAATGTCCGCAGATATTTTAGCATGGCAGGACGGTTAAATGCATTTAAAAAGTAGGCGGAAACGGAAGGTTTGAGATCATTACGTGTACTTAATATGTTGCATAATTAAAGTAATCATGCGGTTTAAATAATGTGATCAATTTCTTAGGTCGCTGGTATATTCAGTATTGCATATCGTTATTAAATATACCCTGGGACTGTATGTTATTCTAACGGCTCAAATCAATATCAAGAAAATTAGCCAAATACATGCAGGACTTTGCGCATACTATAGGGATTCAAAGTATTTCTAATTCAGAAATGACATAATTTGATCTTAAAGTTTGTTTGAAAAAGTCAAACATTTATGATATTTTGAAATAAAAAATTCTCATTAGCCAATATAGTTTTCCTTGTAACGTCAGTATTTGCCCTTAGCTGTATTTTTTTAGATTTGTCAATGCTACGTTTTAACTACAGAATATAATTAAAAAAAAGAAATTTATGAGGATATTTGGAGGAAGTTTGGACGTTTGTTACTCTTTCACGTAAAAACTACTGAACGGATTTGAATGAAACTTGGCATATATACAGATAATTCCCTGGAATAACATATAGAAAGCTACTTTTTATCCCGGGAAACATAAGATCAATCAGGAACGCGAGTGAAATTGCGGAGCGGAAGCTAGTAGGTATACCTAACAATTATATCTAACTACATGGTATATAATTTTATGTGCAAACATAATATTTTAATTTGTGTTTTTTTTTATTTGATGATGCATATCTATACTAATAATAATAATATTATAAAGAGGAAAGATTTGATTGTTTGTTTGTTTGCATTGAATAGGCTCCGAAACTACTGAACCGATTTGACAAATTCTTTCACTAATAGAAAGCTACATTATCCCCGAAGGTTATAGGCTACTTTTTATCCCGGGAACGCGAGTGAAACCGCGCGGAATAGCTAGTTTTTTATAATATAGTTATTTGGTACTTATGATGATTTAAAAGTAACATAAGTTAGTATTAGGTTAGATAGGTAGTACCTAAGGATTATCTTGCAAAAGATTTCTTGTATTTTTTCCGATACGCTGTGAGTGTGCTGCACCCACCAGGTACCACCCTACATGCCCATATATAAATTAACCGTAAAGTTTCACTCGCCACATTCGAAACATAGCTTTTCACACGTGTGTATCGTACATTTTTTATTAATTTTATAATTAATAATTATAATATCTTGTGTTGTGTTTTTTAGTGTCTTAACTAGAATCAGTGTCGTTCTTTTGAGATAGAGAAAATGGCCTTTAAGGTAATAATAGTCTCAAATATATGTTGTATCTTGCAAAATGTTTCTGAAGAATCGGTGTTTTTACAAAAGAAAGCTATTATTTTGAAAATAGTATTAGCGCTAAATTAAATTAATATATATTGCATAATTGGGACATCTTTATAAATAAATTATGTAATTTTGTGTAATTAAAGTAGACAATTAGGTATATTCCTTTTTTAACTGTTTCAAAATTATTTTTCGTTTTCACTCACAAAATCTCATCGAGATTCCCAGTATTTTGTTAATTAGTATGCTATAGATCATTGATCCCTAAAATAATCCCATTTTTTAATTTCAAAAAGGGTTATTTTATCATATTTACTTTCATAATTTTCTGTCTTTTCTCAACAATTTTGGAGGTTACAAAGGTTAGGACAACAGTTCTGTCGAAAACCCATTAAGAAATAACATTCAATGACATTTAAATAAATCTCCCAAAAAAAGTATAAATATTACACGAAGTATGTATCAATACAAGGTAATCTTTTTACAATCATTAAAATTTGCTCATAATTGTCAAAGTGAAAATAAAAGCCAGTGTGTAACTTAACAAAGGCCACAACAAGAAAACTTCAACGTACCTAACTATAAAATGTGTATTGAAAGCGAGCGTGGGAATTACCGAGAAAACATAATATCTTTGTCCATTGAAGATGCACTGACATTTATCGGTAATTGATATATTGTTTGTGGTTATTATTGATGAGGAGAGGGACGTAGATAGAAAAAGTGCTCGTGATTCCATATATTCTTTTTGGATCTTGCTCTGCTGGGAATCGCTCTGAATGCAAGCGACAAGAGAATCGTTTCGGGAATTCATGGTACAGGCATTTTCGGCAGTGGATGTCTTAGATTCTATTGAATAGATATATTCTTATATCATGGATAAAATTATTCTAATTATACTAATATCTAACTTTAGAGCGATGATAGCAAAGTGGTAGTGACGTCAAATGCCAAGACAATGGTCCCGGGTTTGAATCCTACAATGAGCTGGAGCTTCCGGTAAAGGAAAACATCGTGAGGAACATAGCACGGTGGTAGGATACTTTGTAGTACCCATCTAGTTGGTTCAAGTTGAAAACTGCCACCAAGCACCTTCCGGTATGTTCCAACAGCTGCACTTGAGAGTCAGTCCCTTTAGGCTGTGTGCTTATCACCATCGGGCACATCAACATTGACCACAGTGAAATTGTGGTCAAACACAGGCCGATATATAGTAAAAAAAACTTTGGGTTAAAGGATACTTTTGTCTCAAGAAAGCATAACTCGGGAATGCAGGTAAAACCACGAAGTCGGAGCTAGTATGTGATAGTGAAACCATAAAGTATTTTCTGTATGATTAGTTTTTTGATGGTTAAGAGATGATATGATTAAATGATTATTAATTTATATAATTCTGAAGAGTTCTATCTATACATATAGGTATATTTTATTATTAGGATAATATACATAAATGTTATTCGTGCAGATAATGTGTGGTTTATTATTTAATCATAGTTCAATCACGTATCGAAGATGTAACATGATAATGTAATAGAAAGACGGAAGTCTGTAGATTTTGTAACATAATTTGTTACCGTTACTATAATCAGTCACGAAAGGGTTGAATAAAACCTCATTTGGAACTCATACTTATTAAAATTAAGCTATAAGCCTTGAACTATAAGAATTCGATGAGAAACAAATCATAAGGGATCTTTGTAAACAAATAAATAATGATCTAATGATGATAGAGTCAATAAGTACATAGAGATCCATAGATTCAATTTAATAAGAAGTCAATGCTAAAATAATAACAATAAGCGACAAATCATCCATGTTGTGATAGTTTACTTTGAATAAATTAATTTAATTATTTAGGACTCGTAAGTAATTCTCGATCTACCTAAAAATGCTTGAACTATTCCGCTCACATATTATAACTTATTTTAACCAAGAAATTTAAATATATAATCAATCTGTATCCTATATTTCCAGTCGATTATCGTAGTCCTGACAATAGTGGCATGCGCTCACGCGCGACTCTTCACTTATTTAAGACCAATCAAACAAGTGGACCTCCAGCCAGCTCAAACTATAGTGCACGCTCAGCCAAAACACGGGTACGAGCATCATCACATATCTGAGGATCAACATGTCGACTACTATGTAAGTAGTATTTATTACTTTGTAGTACTACTTGTCCTTTCATGGAGGGCCAGTTCCTTAGGTAGACATTAAGCTTGCTTCCCACCTGCTTGCTTACCATGTTTTGTGGGACCTAATTAGTAATAGTTTTAGCCCAAAGTCAGCGATGGCCGGGTAGAGCAAGAGGAGCGGTCGCTCTAGGCGCCAGGTAACAGGGGGTGTCAAAATGCCAAATGCGAAAAACAATTTGGTAACAAAAGTTCGTAATAAATTGAAATATAATTTACCGTGTGAAGCGACTAAAAGGCGCCAAAAGACATCTCGATCTTACATTGTAAGAATGATATTGTACACGAAGGTGGTAAAGCTGCCGGAATAACTCTAAAGAATATGTTTAGCGCGGACATTATTACCTATATGATATAAGAAATAATCAAATAATTTAAATATTAAAATTCGGAACTCGAGTCTGTAGAAAATAGTTTTATTTTAAAAAAAAATCGGAATCGGAACACGCGTAACTAGAATGTTCCAAGGAAAAAGACAATGTTTCAATAAATGTGTCAGTATTACCATTTGTCAAATAAATTGTTATTTTCTATGCTTCCAATCGTGACTAATTGGAGGTAACTTTTTTGTATGTCTATCGTATATCGTTTTTATACTACAGGGAAATCGCATCGCCTTTAGCCAGTATCATATTCCAGTACATAAACCATTGGTTTCTGTTACGATACTAGTCGAAAGCACTTTCATTTACTCACTTTCTGTGATGACAACCTTGACTGATTCACTTGGATTATGAAAATAAGTATTCTATTAATCAGATATTTTTGTAAAATGTACCAAACCTCATTGTTTATTTAGAGTTAGTTCAATTGTAAATTAAAGCCCTTGTGAATTATGTAGTTTAAAACCGACTTATTAGATCATTTAAGGTATTTGTGAAAAATATGTATTGTATTGTATGAATGATAATTAGTAAAATAATTATCATCATGTTCTATTTTTCGTTTATTTATTTTTCCCAGGACATTATTCACAATTGAATAATTGTGTTCATTATAGGCAATTTAATTAATAATGCAAACCGATACCGACTATACCGATAGTAAATGTAATAAACAAGCAGTCATAATCATATAGCGACAAAATAAAACAAGAAAGTAAATATTAACAAGGAAATATAAAACTTTATTACATAAATGTTAATAACTTTTGAATAATAACATAAAACTGTTATTTTTCACCTGCAGTCTTAACTGATTTCAAACTAACTGGCGTCTTTTGACAAAAAAAAACTGGACAAACGAGTCTGACTCGCGCACCGAGGGTTTTGTACAAATAAGTCAATTTTCGGATTTATTCCTATACTTTTGCTGTGCGACCTTCTTCTTCTTCTTATGGCTTCTTGCCAAATTTCTTAATTCTAGGCCAAGATTTGAAGACCCGGAAATATAGGTTTTGATAATGTTGATTTACGCCAAGCGCCCGGCGCTGTATATAAAATCAAGCTGCTAAACATTTGTTTTGATATCAATTTCAACTTAATACACCCACGCGTTTGTGACAAAAAGGTTCATGACATACAGACATGACAGAAGGCAACAAAATAATCCTATAAGTGTTCCTTTTTACACAACATACTTAGTTTAACTTTTTATCTCGAGAAAAGTAATAGGTAATCTTTAGAATTACCTACCTACTATTTTTATAACTATTGATTCCTACTAGTAGTAACCTATCATAATTAATGTATTATAGTTCTAGTTATTAATTAAAAGACAATACGCAAGCTATTAGTATGGAACAAATTATGGAATAGAATTGTTAAATAGATAAAAAGCGAAGATGTCGCATAATTACAGTTTGCATCTGTGAACGAACAGGAATTGCCGTCGACAAGATAATACTTCCTGTGTTCCGCTTGTTAGTATGTTGACTGCGCGTGCGCTAGTTTTTGTGCTCTTGTGTATGCGGGGGCTAAGAGAAAAGCGAAAAGCGACTGGTGATTAAATGAAACAACAGCTTTGTTATTACTATAATATATTGTTCCTACTAATGTTATTATAATGCATTTTTTGTGTATGTTGGTAACCACTCAACTCAATCCGGAAAACACATAATTCTTCGGGAATTATGTGTTTTCCGGATTTAAATTTCCGCGGTTAAAGCCGCGAGCAAAAGCTAGTATCTAATAAAGAATGAGTCTACAGGGCATTAGTTGTTATTGTAAGAGAAACTTTATTTTCAAATCAGTGGAAAACTAACGGTTAACTCTTATTTTTTAAAATGTATTCAGATAAATTATAATTTAGGTACATTTTAGATGACGATCTTTGAAATACTAAAAATGTCAATAGCCAGTAAAATTATATTTTTAGCAACTAACTTAATGTTTATTACGCTTCCTACTCGTAACTTAAATACGATCACGGATAATACGATTACGCAAAACACATGGATCGTATAAACGGTTTCACTGCACGCGATTCGACTGCTTCCGAGGATCTCTTATTCAATGACCACGTGCAATAATGACCTCTCTTTACGTGTTACGATACATGTACATACATTTATTTTTATAGTGAGTATATTCAAGTCACTCTGATTTGATTGGCTCTGCAAATGGCATTTTAAGTCAGAACGTGAAAATAGACTTAATTATGATTATGCAATTATTTTAGTTATTATACTATAATCTTGCTAATTTCAGGCATACCCTAAGTACGAGTTCAAATACGGGGTGAATGACTTCCACACAGGTGACATAAAGACGCACCAAGAGAGTCGAGATGGGGATGTCGTCAAAGGTAAATGTTTACTGCTTTCTCTCTTTTACGTTTTACACGTTTGTAATTAACAACTATTTTTTAATAGTTTTTAATATTAATACTTTAAAAGAAACAAAATAAAGGTGAATATGACATAAAAAAAAGATATAGTTTTTTTTGTGGTGGGAATCAGTTTTAAATGGTTGGTAATAATTAGGTACTTCTGAAAAACAACTTAGTTTATGAATAGAAAGGAAACTACAGGAATATTATAGAATAGGGCTTTGATGTAAATGGTTTACACTCGCGTAATCTCACGAATCTATAGACATCAAAATCGGTTCAGCTGTTTAGTAGTTACGAGGAATACAGGGACGGACTTACCTACATACTTAATGGTCAAACATAACCCTCCTGTTTGGATTAGCCGCAGTCGGGTAAACAAACCCGTGGATTCGTTGTTTCGTTGCTACGTGATAGAAGGACGAGTCTCACCTTCACATTTTTGATATTAGTAAGATTTGTATAACATTTTTCAGGTCAATACACTGTCGTAGAGCCTGACGGTTCTATTCGTACAGTAGACTACACCGCTGACAAGCATAACGGATTCAATGCTGTTGTCCACAAAACAGCGCCGATCTCCGTTCACGAGGCAGCCCATCTTCACCGTCACCATTAATTTATAGCTATTATTGATATATTATAAACATAAAACGTGATGTGATTGAGACTTTTCAATTTACAGTTGCAGACAGGTGCATTCGTGCAAAAGTTCTAAGTAATGAATCTGAAATTTCTTTATCGTGTTGGCATAAACTTGGATTGAAAATAATGTGTTATTTTTTCTTTAACTTGTTAAGTTTATAATTGCCTATTTAATTCTAGATAATGTTATAATTAATTAAATATATTACGCAGTTATAATATACATAATAAGATCATTCATATTATTTAAAGTCAAAGGATCTTGATCTCTATTATCCGAGTTATTGAATGAATTTCTCTTTGACTTATTTATTGTTATAATTCTACACGTTGTACCTGAAATTGTTATAGATAATTGTTGTATTTAAGCTTTGTAGTAAAAACATTGTTAATACTTCTTTAAATATGTATTGTAAGGAATTGTTATTAAATTTAAATGTGTCAATAAAATTGGCAATTAATTGCTTGGTTTTAATGTTGCCAAAGCCTTAGTTGTTATATAATTTCTATAGCCGTAGCTAGAAGTAATAAATAATAAAGAGACCTAAGAAATATATTAATTTGCTAAAATTTTACTAAATTTTGCTAATAAGACAAGATAACGGTCCGATAAATTATAATCGGGCATTTAAGATGACTTTTTCCTACGGAAAATCATATTAAACGCCTGATTATAATTTATCGGACCTTTTTCTAGTCTGTGAACATTGACCTCAAAGTGCCTGTCCGACTTAATATCACTAAGTTTATACTTAACTTAAGAAAGGATATAGGTACTCGTATAGTATTACACGCACTATCTACTAGCATAACAATGGTATAATCAAAATCTTACATATGCATGTGAAAAACACACAATATCTACTTAAACTTTGTTCAGTGTAGCTAGAAAGGGTGCTTCCACACACAACAGTTATTATTATAATTATAATAAAAGTGAAAGTGAGTTTCTTAGTTGGTTTATAACCTTTTCACACCAAATCCACTAAACCGATCGCGTTGAAATTTGACACGCTTTAAACGGAAAAGGACGTAGGCTAATTTTTATCTCGGGAACCCAAGTGAAACCAAGGCGTGAAAGCTAGCTACACTATATAACATGAAAACATTCGATAATGTTTTTCAAGTTTATATAAAATTTATAGCGACTTTGTTTTGTTTTTAGGGTTCCGAAAAAAAAAAAACGGAACCCTTATAGGATCACTCGTGCGTCTGTCTGTCTGTCTGTCTGTCCGAAAATATTGGACTGGATTGAGTTGAAAGTTGGTACACATATGTAAGTCGGTGACCCAAACATGGACGTGTTACGTAAATAAATGAATTTCAAACATGGGGGCTAATTTTGGGGGGTAAATTAGAAAATTTAAAAATTTTTTTTAGCATACATTATTGTGTAACATATCATATGAAAGGGCTTGTTGTGAGGATCTCAATTATATTTTTTTTAGAATTTTAATATAAATAGTTTTGAAGTTATTTAAGAAAATAGGCGAAAAATTGGCGAAAATTTACAAATAATAGTTCTTTACCTATAGATTACAGGAAAACCTATAAGAAGTCTATCTAATACATTTAAACCTACAATTCATGGATATATATAATCTGAATCTCGGAAACGGCTCGAACAATTTTCATGAAATTTGGTAAGCAGGGGGTTTCGGGGGCGATAAATCGATGTTTCATTATTAGAAAAAACGGTTTCCAAAAAAAAAAAAAACTTGTTACATTAAACAATTGTTACAACAAATTTGGGTCAGATTTAAAAATATTTATGGAACTTAGTTAAACATGTACGGAACCCTCTCCACGCGAGTCTAACTCGCATTTGTCCGATTCATTTTTATAGATACCTAAATATCTTTTGTTTTTTTTTTTTTACTACGTATAGGCCTGTGTTTGACCACAATCTCACCATGGTAAGTGATGATGTGGCCGATGATGGTAAGCACACAAAGCCTAGAAAGGAACTGGCTCTCAAGTGTAGCTGTCGGAACACACCGAAAGGTGCTTGGCGATAGATTTTCAACTTGAGGGTGGTAGCCAGCCAGGCGGGTACTACAAAGTACCCTACCACCGTGCTATGGTTTCCTCACGATGTTTTCCTTCACTTATGTTACTGGTATTATATCATTTATTAATTCATCATTCTATAAACATGATACATATTTAGAATAACGATCTTTGTCCCACGGTTCCCCCCGCAATCTCCCATAGGAGTTGATCGATAAGTCAGTCAGTTTATTTTTTTAAATTTAATATTTCACATAACAGCTTAGGTACCTATGCAACATTTTAAATTTTACTAAACCTTGCTCTATCAAAATATATGAAAAGAAAAAAATATTTTCGCATTTTCATATTTGGTTTAATCACAAAAGTAGTTCAATGTGACAAACATAACGTAAGTTTTGATGATACCGTCTCAAAATATCTGATATAACACGAAAGTTAAGTTAAATACCTAAAAAATTTCTGAAAAAATTGTAGTTTTATTTTGTAACAAATAAGTGATGTGTGGAAACACCCTAAGGTTAAAGCTACTTATCTACTTCATCACATAAAATTGTATCAACGTTTTTAAACGAATAAGTAGGTACTATATAATACAAAGGTGTTGATGGCGTATCACATAATACTATGCAGGCTTGAAGGTTATGTATACGTTTAAGTTTTGTCCAAATAATGATTGTTTCACAAGCCCTTTGTTTATGTCAAAACAAGTACTCATTCAATAAGTTTTCTAGCATTTCAGCTAGAATAGTAAGTACCCTACTTTTAAAGTTTCAAGTTTCATACATTTTGTTGAAGTTGTTTTTATAAAAAATATATTTTTCATGGTTTCTGAGTCTCTTTAAAGAAGTTAGAGAACATCATACATCATGGTAGAAAGATGTTTCAGATGTAGCTGTAACATCTGAAAAATCTTTCTACCATGATTATCATTAAAAATCCAAAATATTCCAAGAATAACGAAACGTATAATTAAATGCAATTCAGGACAAAACAATCAAATAGAACCATAACATAAATTCAAAATTTAAAGAAACTGTGTTGGGGACACACTAGTAATGTATTGGTGATCTTCAAATGGCTGAGCAGATTTTATGACACCTTTCAAACGCAAAAAACGTAGTCAAAATCGGTTTATCCGTTCAGGACCTTGATACAACAGACAACATATAGATACATGCTGCAAACTTATAACCCCTCTTTTTTGCCGGGAGTTACAAAATGTATTTTATTACAAACACAAGCCCCACATTTTCATCTAAAATTACCCTTATTTTCTTTTCGTATTTTCAGCAAATACAAAAACAAGGACGGTAAAAACAAATAGGTATAATTTGATTAGTGAAGTCCATTGTAAAATATCCCAGGATGTAACAACCTTAGAGAGAAGTGACGGAACTGGCGAGTGTTTACTTAGAAATAATGGAAGTTATTAGCTATGCTTGCTTGTGGCTCTTTGTTTGGGATATCCAATTAGTTTTGGGGTCTGGACGTCGCGAAATGTTATTGACTCTACTTCCCTAGTACATTTATATTCGTTGTTTATTGTTTTTAAAGCAATAATGTCTTAATGAAATACAATTTACTAATATTTTTATTTTTAATTAGCTTTCAGCCTCGCGGTTCACCCGCTATCCCATTTTACCCCCTTAGTAGTTTACAAAAATCCTTTCTTATCGTATGCCAAATTTTAGCCCGATCCGTTCAGTGGTTTGAGCTGTGCGTTGATAGATCAGTCAGTCAATCAGTTACGCATTCCTTTTATATATTTACAAGATAATATTATTTCTTGCTCAATATTAATCAAAATCAAAACTCATTTATTCAGTTTAGGTCCTAATAAGGCACTTATGAATGTCAACAGTTACTGTTGACATACTACAATAGACTCTACTAAATAACTACTATAATAAATATGAAAGTTAACTTTGGCTATCAGTCTCTTTCTTAACTTTTTACGCCTATAACTGTAAAATAGTGATTAAATTTAAAACGCAGATAACCTATGGTTTAGAGTAGGACATAGGCTTTTTTTTATTCGAGGATGTGAAATCGCGGGGAACAGCTAGTTGGTACTTTTATATTTTTGTATCACAACGCCATTAAAAAATATAATGTTTTTATGTGGGGTTAATATTTAGCAATATTTGATTTGAATGTTGTGTTACAAAAGTGTGACAAAAAGTACCTACACAAAGAGATATACCTTATATGTAGATATTTAGTTACGGTATCTTTTTCAAATGCAGGCGAACAAAAACTATGTATAGTTCTTCAACGGTTCAATGGTCTTCAACTCCATAAGTGGTGTTGCCTTTAGTTAGTAGGTATCCATTGTTATTAATAAATAAGAAGGAGCGTCCTCGATCATAATGATGTGCCTATGTAGGAATTAAAACTTGCACATTGGTTCCAAACAATCGATTTTAGTCTGTACCTTGACTACAAAAAAGTACATATGCGTAGCTATTTAATTATTTTGTGCATGTTTTGTAATGTTTAAAGGCAAGAATGTCGGAAAATAAGCATACGATCCGACTGATGGTAAGCGGTTACTTTCTAACTAGTGTTATCAATTAAAACGCAACTTTATAATATTTTAAAGAAACTTTTATTCAAATTAAAACATACCATGTCAAGTTAAATATACTCGGGGCCCTTTACCGCCCCCACCAGTGGGCGTTATCGCCCACATTGAGAAAGACTGATTTAGATGGTATTATATATTTTGATTTCATGTATCAGCTGCAGCCATTCATGTTGTTACTAACAATTACTCAGTCACCCTCGAACAATTAGTTTAGTATAATTGCAAAGCCTAAATAAGATATAAGTACCAATTAGGTACATATATAGAGGCGTTATATTTGCATTTCGCTTATTGTGAATTATAAATAGCAGACCTTTATAAATGCGGAAGTAAACATGTTTTAAGATGCAGATGTTAATAAGTAGGTAGAATTGAAGATATCACTGAAATATAGTGATATGAATTATATTTTATACATTAATTATCTACAGTTAGTGCAAAATCAAAAATTTAAAATAAATTATAACAGTATCGATCACATTAATTTAAATACTTCCAATACAGGGGTTAATTTATATAAAACTGCATATATTATACAAATCTTGAGGTGAATGAAAATATTAATTTAAACATGGTTATTTTTAAAATCAATATGTACATTTTTTTATACATTTTGACCAAACAAGATTGATGTTTAATGAAGAGATTGATTTTCAAGGTGCAGGTGTTTTACAAATAACTTGGTATTGGCAATTAAATTTCATATTACCGATATTGATTTACTTTGACTCATCTGCTAAAACGTGTTCGCTGGCGTATATTTAATGCAGAACTACCACTATCACGTGATATGGTTAAAAGTGTATAACACACAAAGTCTAGAAGGGCACTACCATTCAGGATTCGTGAAAACTCTTCAAGGAAGTGGAAAATACCATACCTATATTATTCAGTTTATTTTCTTGTATTTTTGCAACTTTTATCCTGAACTAATAACTATAATTATTATCTAATAATATATTCATTATATATCTGTAGATTGGATGTCAGTTAAAATTTTCTCGTTACGGAGACATGTTCTTAAATAACATTATAATCCATGGTTCCCATAAAATCTGTATGTTGCAACATAATCTACATAAGACGACCTATTGTAGCGTGCGAAACTTTTCTCAATTAGCTGCTGTACCTTCTAGGGATGGGATACATAACTACCTTTTCACTCGAGTCACAAAATGCTGCTAACATTATTTTCACAACAAATCCGGGAAACAAGCCTACTATAGACGCTTTTAGCAGATTTTCATACATTACTAAAAAATATCCTTGCATTATTTTGGAATAATCGAGACTATATAAATACATATTCATGGACAGTGTGTGTAAATCAAGCGATATTGATCATATTATTTATGGGCAAGTTGGAAATTAAATATTTTTACAAAAAAAATAGCACTATAAATCTGGGCTTTATATTTTCAATGTAAAAAGCTAATCAGTATTTTTATCTTCCCATATTTTAAGTAAAAGCTTGTATAGGTTATAATTACGGTAATTGAATACAAAGTACTCGAGTACCTTAGGTTTTACCATAGCCGGGTCCCATCTCTAGTACCAGCGCGTTAACACTGTAAAGGAAACTTAATTTTCGGAAGCTAACTTAGCCCCGCCTACCAAGGCTGGCATTGCTGGCACTCACTAACAAATAAGGCCACATATAAATGCCTGTGAACCCTCCATTGTACTATTCAGGGAGCAAACTTGTAGTACTGCGGTTGTATTAGTTTGTTCTGTGATTAATTCTGTGCGAGCGAGCGATGTGTCGTTATCAGTGTATGTTTTTAGCTGCGGTAGTAAGTGTTAGTTTTGCTAATCCTAAAATTGGCCCTGTTTATAATCAGCCCATACCTTATGATTATTATGTAAGTATTCTGTGTTGAAATGTTAATAATGCTTGTTTTTCAAATACTTTAAAAAAGTTCAAAGTTACATGATATTCCATTCAATGTTTTATGTTTATTTGTGTGAATTATTCAATTTATTATGATAAGACTTGATATATATATTGATGATATTTTTTAAAATTAGGCATATTTTAGAAGAAGACTGATCATACTTGAATATTTATTAATATTTTTTTTGTTTTGTTGTAAGCAAATACGAGTATATTTTCAATATTTCAGGATTCTCCAAAATATTCATTCAACTATGGAGTAGCGGATCATTCTACAGGAGATGTGAAGTCGCAACACGAGTCCAGAGATGGTGATGTTGTAAAAGGTAATCTAATAGGCCTTAAGTCAAAAATCAGCTTTTTTGTTAGATGTAAATTATCCAAAGGTAATCATGAAACATATATACCTAATAAGAAAAGGTAGCTGACTGATTGACTGACTAATTTACCAACGCACAGCTTAAACCGCTGAACCTATAGGGTTGAAATTGGCATACAGATAGCTATTATGGCGTATACATCCGCTAAGCAAGGGTTATAGAAAATTCAACCCGTAACGGTGTAAAACAGTGGATAATGGGTGAAACCGTCGGGCGGAGGGCTGGTCATGAAATATAATGCTAAGATTATACGAAAGAAGTACAGTATAATTTCATGATGAAAGGAAAAAAGGTAAACATACATACAATTACCTTGACATTGTTTTTGGGCAGTTTTGGGGATATACGGTATATAATGCAAATAAAAAATAAAAACCACCGAGATCAAAATCATAAAGATTTCAAGTCACTATACTTCTTGGTTTAAGACATATTATTATTATTAGTATTGGCTTTTGACTATACCGTAAGAAGATGAAAAATTTAAATACTTGAAGAACTTCCACCAAATAGCAATGGGTGGGACTATAGACTCGATTCTTAGGGAAGCTAATAACTCCTAGCTATGAATTTATTATCAAATTTATTATTTATATATATTATTATCAAAAAACCGCCATTATATATAGGTATATTGGTACCAGATGTCTTCAAGGAAGTGCTCATTAATTTATGACGACAATTTTAATATTCAACTAGCACAAGTGTTAATAGCTGCCCATTGTGCGATCCCCATAACCTTCAGCGTGCATGTCATATAGCTGTCATGCCCATAGAATCGTTTTCTATGCATCCACTGATTTATCTCTCGTGTATTGTTTGCGAAACTATGCCACCATTACCACTAGCTAAGCTATAAAATCTAGAAAAAGCAAAGAAACACAGATTCCCATGGAGTCGATTTCAAAATTCGCAGCTTTGTTTCTTCTAATTAGATAAGTATGAGGTCTTTGACTCGTATTGATTTTTACTCTTAGTTTCACAGCCGACAGCTTGAGGATTGTTTTATGAATTACTAAAATCATATGGTACTCGTTAGTACAAAGAAAGAATGAGCACTATGCTAAAAACTTATGTCTCACGGGCTCATGGCGTTTGAGTCTGAAACATCAAGAATTTCAAGCTCAATAATGTGAATTCGTGAAGCTGGTATAAAGGCCAGCAAATGGACCTAAATTTCTCAGAGAACATCGAGTTCCCAGATTGCGGTTTGCATAAGAGCACTCCTATACATTGAAAAAAATTGATTCAGGGTCTATCCATTCTGTTTAATTACCCACGAATGGCTAAAACAGCTTACGTTAAATAAGTAAAACTTGCAAGTAGCAGATCTTAACTCAGATAATCCTCATCACCTTATTTATTCCTTGTGATACCACTTTTTTCTCACTTACAGGTCAATACTCTTTAGTAGAGCCAGATGGTTCTATACGTACGGTGGACTACACAGCGGACCCTGTCCGCGGCTTTAATGCGATCGTATCAAAAAGTGGACCGAACGTTCATGCGGGCCCTGGGCCAGTAGTGCCCCAACAATTACCTCAACAACCTAACCCCGTGGTACAATATGTGACGAAGCCTATACCGGTACCAGTTGAAATGCCCCAGCAATTGTATCCGCAGGGGATTTTTAGATCACCATCACCTTTCTGTGAGTTATTTCAGCAGATACAAAAAAGTTTCTCATTTGCGTAGGTCATCCTTATTACGATATGTAGGTATTTGTAATCCATTATCAACAGATATTAATATGTCAACAACTGAAAAAAAAGACACACATTTTTTTTAATATTGTATTTGGTTAATTGTAATCTAGTTAAAAAAATATATTTATCTACCGTAGAATTGAATTGAATATCAATTCAATTTAAATTTACAGCATACAATGTAATTGGATTCGTTAGTAAGCTTCACATGAGCCTTTTTGTCTTTTTGTTTTCAAATGTGTCTATTATATGAACAATAGGTACATTGATTTTGATTCATTGTGGCATAACATAATGTAATGGATAAAATCACATATCACGAACTTCTAGGAATTCTTTACACAATGATATTACGTTTAATCAATTCGCAACCCTATTGTGTACTATGTATTGTTCTTTCTTAGTTTAAGAATCAATTTTCTTTGTTTTTCAGTGTATCCAAATGTTGGGCCTCCGCAGTTTCCTGAGTATGATGGATTTGAATTTGATGGACCATATCCGCAACCGCCTCCTCGGCATTTTTATTAATTAAATTATGTTTAAGATATATTTAAGGTTAAATTGATAAGCTTTTGAGTCTTTTTATATTTATTGATATGTTTATTTTCGACCGTGTTGAACATTTAGGTAATCATACTTCAGTCACAGAATAATTGTGTTCTTTTTAGATTATGCTTTTACTTGTGACTATAGAAATGGTTCTGGGGTAACCATAGATAAAGCTATTTGGTGTTTGTAGTACTTGCTTATAATTATTATACTACTAAATTAAAGTTTACAGGCATCTGTCGATGTGTTCTCAAAGTTACCTACAGTTCATATTTGGCCACAAAACTGCGGCGCGTCTAAATCTAAAGTTGTCATATTGATAGGCAACTGAACAGTAGATATTATTTATTTATAAACATAACATTAATTTATTTATACTTTCTACTCTACTCAGTCGTGTTTATATCTAAACAAAATCATTGGATTTGTTGTTGAAAGAAATAGTTTTACAATGTGTAATAATACTCTGAACAGTTTGTAAGATATTATTTGTTAATAAGTCACTAATTTGTAAATAAATGATGTATTGAGTGGAGTGTACTCATTTAGTATTTTTTACACATTTGAAAAATGCACCTCAGATTGAAAGTGGAGAAATGATGATAAATATTGTCTAATATTTATTTCCTTAACTATATACCTATTTAAAATACAAAGTCCCTGACTTTGGCATCTAGGCACAGTCTAAATCTTTGAGGATGTACTCCAAAAAACAATATACCTACGATAGTTCGATCATCATTGTCTAATCGTCGTCACTTTGTTTATTTCCTCCTAGTAGCGGACAGCTGCCCCCTAATAAATAGCGGAAAACTCCATACAGATCTGTCAAATTAGATGAAATGAAAAATAAGTAGATGACAGGTCGATGAAATGTCCATCCGAAACATCTATGACGTTGCGAATGTGGCGAAATTAACACTCACGATTAGAATTCCATTCCGTGTTTCACTACGCTTATTATTTTCCTAATAATAAAACTGCTCCTTCTGCTCCTATCCAAGAGATGACCGTTCCATGACTACAAATGAAAACTGAAATTCCAGAAACTACTAAACCACTTCATACTTTTTTCAGAAATTGGTTCTGATCTCTGCGCCTTTGTTTATTGTATCAGCAAATTCACAAGGCTTTACCTTAGGAGCTTTGCGATTGAAACTACATCTTAAAAAATGTATTAGCAATTGCTGTTTCAAATATTAAGTGTATTTAAAATGTCAAGGCGCTTTTAGCAGAATACTATAAATCAGTATAGTTGTGTAGGTATTTGAAATAATGTAAAAAAAAAAAACTTAGAAAGATGGTTCTCAAGAGATAGAAGATAGGTGTTATACGAGGGTTGTAGTGAACAAAAAGATTCATAAAGGTATTTTTTCCTGAGTAGTCATTTGGTAGAAGTCGAAAATTGAATGATGACATTGAGTGAGTAGGTATATTTTAAGTAAGCAGGATTTTTAAATGATAAGTAACACACATCACAAGCCCAAAAAGGATTCACCTGACATAAGTCCTGTTTATAGTGGTGATAAATAAATGCATTATACCTATATAGGTACCTACATTAAATTTGTTGGAGTGAAGTGCAATTCTAAGAATTTATTGTTCAAGTACAAATCGTGACTTAATATTAAGATCCGGTATGATTTGCAAATTTGCTTGCACAGCTCATCTTCATTTTTTCTCATATTATATACACTTCGTTGCAATTTTATATGATTTAAGTTATACAATTTAAATAATATCTAGGTATACTGAATGCTACTAAAATAGAATTGTATTTATTTGAATTTGATACTGAATGCTCATAAACGACACCTATATTATATACGACGGTTAGTAGTAGATACCCTGACACAAGTAGACTTGTTTTACAAAATCGTGACTTACCTATATGCCTACCCCGACTGTGAAAATTCTATTTACCATGTATCAATGGGGCTTTGCAATAATAGGTGCTTAAATAAACTGCTGACAAACTATGTTCGATTAGGAAATAAGGCCCAATTCTACCAACGTCGTCCACGAGGTAAGTGTGACAGAAGTAGTATGGAGAATCTGTCAAATTGTCATATTTAATGGGATTATTATGACGTTGATGAAATTGGGCCGGTTGTTGCTTACCTGCTGTCATTAATAATGTACCTACCTGTAGTATTTTTTGCTCATTTGCCGAGTAGCAAAAAGAGTCACTCCCACAAAAAAGTGAGGCTTCGATTTATAATTGCATAAGTATGATTATAGATTAAGTATTACTAATAATTTCCGAGAATTAACTCACGAGTTATAACAATAGAAGTGCATTAAATCATCTTTATATTTAACTTTTCTCGGACTTCATTCAACCTGTCACTTGACCATATCCTTAAAATTCAAACCAATCTGAAGTCACATGCATGATAAAAACTGGCTTCGACTTTTATTGACAGTTTTTCTCATAATGAAGATGTCAGCCCAAAAAATGACATAAAAACATTTATAAAATTATATTCATATCAGAAAAACATTCCCCAGATAATTTTTTGGCCAGAATAAAGCATAAGAACTACTTACTGACTTAATTTTTTTTTACATAAACTATTGTCAAAAAAATGTTAAATAGTTTGCTATGATTACCATGGCAGATATAACAAAATAGTTAGGTATTAGGGTTTTTAGCGATACATAAATAATTAATAGGATAGATTGCGTGTATATTGCAAATTATATAGGTATCACAAGATAAAATGGTCAATCTTTTAAGTTTAGATAACAATCTAAATTAGTTAGAATTATAATAAATTTAAATGTATCTGACAAGAAACAAAGTAGATGAATTGTGGATTTCAATAAAGACAAGCAAGTGTATGTCGACATATATAAATATGGTATTGGGTCACGAATCGCATGCCGACTTCATTACGATTGCAAGAAGTATTATGATAACCATCATAATGCTTATTGATTTTGGAAGAATGCAATGTACTTAGGTATATGAACGAATAAATAGTCGACTAGGTTTAACTTGGAATCACTATTTGATTAATTGCGTGAATAATACATTTGACCGGTCTTGACAAATCATGAAAAATATGCTAATTTTTAAATCAATAACGATTTCAATTTTGTCATTTTTATATTCAATGATTTTTGATAATATAACTATTTTTAGGCTAACTAATTTAATAGCTAATTCGAATTTTCTAGTGTGGTAATGGGATGTTTACATACTTATGTATGTTAATACATTTTTAGCGGATTCACTTTATCTTTAATACAGGACAAGCCCGAAGTTGTTTTTGTTGTCTGATACATCTTTGTGCAAAACAGATCACAATAGTTCGTGACACCATTAAAAAACGTGCAACCACTGGCGTGGTAGTACATTCTTAGTCGATTCATTAAATTAACAGTCTATCACAATACACTTATTTTGAAACTACGTTGATACATAAGTGCATTGGTCATAGGAATAATTACATCATATTATTACATCTTCTTACCTATCTGTGTTAAGCCTCTGGCATTATTTGGTGAGTGACATTAAAAAGTATGAGAACTCGAAGACCTTTTACCGATGTAACTACGACATCTATCAATGATTCGTCACTCGCAATGCGAGAACAACTCTATCAATTGATTCATTAGAGTCGATTTGACGCACTTTAATTGTTGAATTGCGTTACCATTTTGGAAATACAGATGCTCACACAGATTTCGTAATATTTATATTTCATAATGATCAAATGATCGCTGTGTATTACGATTAAACTATTAATTGAGAAGAAATTTTTGGCCAGAATAGGTACAGCAAGTCGCTCAAATTCAACATTATTATGGGTCCCTCCCTAATCTTTCACCGCTCATAAGTTTTAGCGCGCGCGAATATAGACGATGTAAAAAAGAAATTCTGCATGTATAATTGAACTGATTCCTCATTTTGAAGTCAAAACTGTTCCCAAATTATAATTTATAGCATTGTTTTGTTAAGAAAACTATACAGTCTAAAATATTATACAATATTTTTTTTTAATTCATCATACCTACTACACAGTTTTTGAAATCATAATTAAAACATTACGTTGAAAGTGTAGATAAAAACTGAGGTACTTAGGTATATCTCCTATAAAAATATATGAAAACTCTAAAATATAACACGTACCTACCTATGATATAATTGTTACATAACAATACTTCTTTCAAATAAATTTGAAACTCTTCATCGAAGTACGTAACGAGTATCTTCCTCTTATTTACTTCCTATTCGGATTTCAGACATTCCTTTCTGATAAAGCGGAGATAATTGTTGAATGAACCAAGTTTACTGAGCCAATTACGATGATACCGATCAAAAGGGCGTGTCTCATCCACCAATTACTCTTTGTTGAAGTTTTAAAGGAGCATTATATGGAAGTGAAGGTAGTATGGGTCTTGCTCCAGTCGAAATGAATCACTACTTTATTAGAATCGAATGTAATGTCAGTTATTTTGGGGAAATTGCGATGGGTAAAACAACGTTACGACGACTGATGTTTTTTTTTTCAACTATGCAGTAGTTAGCTAAGTGTTATATTTGACTAATAGCAGCAGGGTACAGGCGGTAGGTACTACGAAGGAGTGGTCTGCTGGAGACGCCTTTCCTCAGCGCTTTGACCTACTTAGGTTTCTTCAAAAAAGACGTAGAAGAAACTATTTAATCATCATCAGCCGAAAGACGTACACAGCTGGACAAAGGCCTCCCCCAATCTCCATCATCTCCACTCCGGTCTTGCACTACCCGTATCCAGCTGTTTCCCGCGACATGATCATCGTTCCACCTTGTCTGGTCTGCCCACGCTGTGTCTTCCGGTTCGTGGTCGCCACTCGAGAACCTTTCTGCTCCAGCGGCCGTCGGTACTATTAGGTAATATAACTATTTAATGGTATTGCAAATGTCCATAGGCGGTGGTGACCACTTAGGTCCTATCGGGTAGACCATCTGTTGACTTGACAACATGTTGATATAAAATGTTCGTTTAACATTAACTTTGAATTCAGACTAAGCACAAATCGAGTAATATTTTGTTAAATGCAAACATAAATATTATTATTATTAAACTCTTGTACATTTTTTATTCCATGAACCTAGAATGGAGTGAAATAAATATCAAGGTGCTGTTACCGATGCGTATAAATAATATATACAGGATGGATTATTTGAGATTCATTTTTATAAACATTTCTTGGTCCATTATGCTGAGTAAGGCAACATATCTGAAACCACAAAAAATACTTTTCTCACAAAAGATCAACGTTGCACGATCACAATGTGTCTTTTTTCTCGTTTCCATAATTGGTCCTATAAAAGTTGTTCAGAATGACCCGAAACATACATTTAGAAATATTTTTAAGGTACATTTTAATTTATTAAAGTCTATTAAAACTGACAGCAGCGCTGCTGGATGCGTAGTGTCGTGCCTGACTACTTATTTCGGTATCATCTTTACTTATGATAGTGTTTTATCAAGTTCTTTTGTAAAATAGGTGCTTCTTGTTTAATGTTTTAATTAGTTTATTAGCTGCTTCATAATCGAGCAGTCATGATAGTTGATCCCGAAGTAGGTATATCACATAATATAAGATTTTTTTATTGAAAACCCAAGGCAAATCTCTCAGTTAAAGCTGAAGAAACTAGAGTATATTTTACATCATTGTTATCATCGAGAACATGAAAACCTCCCTTTTTATGAATCATAGGTGCCCTTTTGCAGAAAAAAATATGTGACGTTTCGAAAGAGCCAGTCTGCTGTCGTTGTTACACATTGGGTTGGTATTTAAATAACACAAGTTAACATTGGTCCAGTGTGAGCTGGGCTGGCCTTGACTTTTAAAGATTGCCTCCTGACGCTTCCGACGAGCGACAATCAGAGGATAGTGACGTAGTGACGTATAACTGTCCGCCTGCCGCTGCCGCCGCCCGCGCACCGGCCGGTGCGATAATAACTTTGAAACGAGAAGTTGACTTGAGAAACACGGCCTTTTAAATGTTTCACAACCATATTTGGTGCAGTTATTTGTAATATGTCGCTCAATAGCATGAAGCGTTATGATTATCTACCTCGAAGGCGATCGCTGTACTCGTAAATTTGGTCGTCATTTATGGTATTTGATTGCTTTACCTAGTTGCAGAGAAATAATATTTTACGATAATACGTTCTGTGTACAACGTTAAGTTTCATAAAGCTAATGTAAAACTGGGCATCGATATCTACATCTTATCTAAGGTACTTAGTAAAAAGTAGGTACAGCTTCACCCTTCTTTTGTTGAACTGAAACCGCTTACAAGATAAATAAATTGTTAAAAAATAAACACGGCGTACTTATACATTTAAAGAAGGAATTCTGTAAACCATAAAATTAACTAGCATTGGTGGGTACGTATGAAGATATTATAAGTAACTAGGAACCATTGAAGTAGGAACATAACATATTATTTCAATTGTTTTTATTAGTCGGTTATTTCATTAACTTAATTTAATGAGCCTTAAATGCTGTATAATTTTAAAATGTACAAGGCTTTAACACGTTTCTCTTATTAATAAACATTTTATGTAGGTTTTACGTGGACGGTTATAATAAGCCTTTATGCTAAAAAATAACGAAATAAAATGTTATAATTATTTTAAATATTGGCTATTTTTATTGATTAAGAATCATAATAGGATATGGACAAGGATCTTCTACATATGAATGACTGGGTTGCCATTTAAACTTTAATACATTTATCTATAGATGCATTAAACAAGTACGATCTAAATCCGGGTCATGGATTTGCTTTGAACGGACTAAAAACATTTTTGGCTTGTGACACAGCTGAATCATATTTTGTATAATAATCTACTATTAACTGTATTATACGAAATTCAGTAGAAAAAACCTGGTATTTATCATTAGCACAAAGTCAATAATAGCCATTAGTAGCACATCTAGCATTACTTTACTAAATTCTGAAAGCACCAGAAATTAAAAAATGATTTACCTATCTACCTATTTTTAGTTGTGTACTCAAAATATCCAGATGACTTATATAGTCTGTGCTGTGGCAGCTCTGTCGGTTCGTCTATCTCCTCTGTCTCTGCTAACTTCACTATTTTTTTTTACTATTTGTTATTAAAACCCCATTCATTTTACACCCATTTTGATTTTCTAGCTTAATTAAAAATATTAGGAAGAGAATCATTTCATTAGGTTCTAAACTGGAAAATAATTCATCTAATCAGACAAAATTTTCTAGAGAAATTAATTTTAATAATAAAATAAAATTCAATCCCAATAAATGTTGCTGATAACATTAACGAACAAAACACTAGTAGGAACACAAATGATTATAGGTAATTTTGATTTTTGTCATTTTAATAAATATGCGCATTTACAATGAAAAGTTTTTGCGTATAAATTTGTCGGACCAAATGTGTCAAGTGGCTACCAATAAATATAGTCGTTACCAAATTTGCACGTGTTCATCAATAACATTCTATCACGATTGTACCTCATGAATTATAAAAAGGAGGGCAATTAAAATGTTGCATTATAATTTGAAGTAATCTGAATAATGTTACCATATATCCCATACTAATATTATAAATGCGACAGAAACTCTGTTTGTTACCTTTACACGCTTAAACCGCTGAATCGATCACTATAATTTTTGTATTAGCGTGTGATATGGAGAAGGACATTGGCTACATTTTATCTCGGGTACGTGGGTGAAATCGTAGGGGACAGCCAGTGTTTTAAAACATGACGTAAGATCATACAGATATTAGATTGAGTGATACTGGTGGATACTGGTGGATTAGATTTTTACTGTTTATTTAATCGTGATTTTTGAGTTTGAAAGGAAACGTCTAAAGTGGTGAATCGTTTGCCTGCTTGTCAGTTTTCAAAAATATATTAATTTCATGTACAAGGAAACTGATGCATATTTAATTTATATCTAAATAGCGCCATTTTACCGACATCAATATGGATCATCGTGAATCGTGTATCGACTGGCCCTGAGCCGTGATCGACGGAAGAAGAGCCTTCAATTAAATCTTATCCTTACATCTACCCGTAAGACGTCTGCACAGGGCTACCAAACACCAATAAATTACATAATAATTACAGTCTACAAATATGGCCATGAAGGTTTTGCTACCATACCAGCATTAATTCACATGGTATTAGGTTAGTAGCCCTTGTTTTAACTAGATTATAGGTGGCTCAACTTACTACAAAGTATTATTTATGAACTCGTAGTTTATATGGAGTTTTATTTCATATGTGCAAGGTTGGTATAATAACGATGCTTGATTTAGCACTCATGAAACTTTGCTGTTGCCTACATTTTTAAAGAATGCATGAATGCAATTAATTTTGAATGAATCCTTTAAGTGTATTACGAAACGGTGATATAACATTAGAATACTAATAAGGCACTTATGACAATTCATAAGTGCCTCATATAAGTATTCTAATGTAAGAAAATAATGCATAATGATTTGTGGGAAAATAAGAATTAATATTGAATTCGCTAAGATGTTTTTACTGAATGGTTTGAAATATTAATTCAATTATGTTGGTAATACCTACCTGCATAAATTGAAAGCGTGCGTACAAGGCGTTAAAGTTTATGGCAGTGTATGATTATGTTAACTATTAAAATTAATATATTTTGCGGTTAAAGCGTAAATGGAAAACACGAACTGTAAACATGATTTTCTGCACTTTACATTAAGAACTAGTTTTCCGTTCCACGTGTTTACTCGAGATTTCTTATAATCTATCTATAATGTGGCCCTATTGTAGGTCGCAAGCTAACCTTGACTTTTAAATTACAATTTCGACTCGAGTAAACTATCTTTCTATAGGAAGATTGTTGTGTATACACCTCATATTTGTGAAATAAGTAATATCAATTAAAACTTGAGTAAACAATTGCCAATAAAATTTAAAATGATTTGATAGAGTCACGCACAATATATTTTGACTGTATTTTTTTAAAGCAGGCAGGTAGGAATAGTAAGAGGTAGACATGTTACAATGTTGAATTTTAACTGATTAGTGCCATTGTATGTTCAGGCTGTCATAGAATTAGGATTTGACTGAAAGGTCGGGGATTGGTACTTTTTTATAAACCTTATAGCATGCGAGTCAAGACCTATTCCTACTTATTTTATTTTCTGTCTGGTTGTGGGTGACATCAACAATGGCAGCGACTGAAAATCAGTGTTGTTACCCGATTTGGGGATAACAATGTTTTACTGACTCGCTGACCAATTTTGATGTCACACAACACGATCTTTTTATAATCATTGTTTTTTTTCCTATCTTTTACTGTATTGTGTGACTTATCAAAATAAATATTTTTTCTTTCTTTCATTCAATATTACATAATTAATGTTATCTTTGTATTGTTGTGTGTTGTTATGAATGAACATTTTTTTATCTAGACAATGCACGATGTACCTATATGGCAGCGGTAGACTAATAAAGTTACATCAAAAAAATAAAAAAAGTTGCTCTATGGAATCCATATTCTGTGATTTTAATGTTATAATGATAAATTATAAATATAGGTGCAATTAAAGCCAGTTGACCTTTAAAATACATCGCTCTGTATTTAATAAGCTTGTATGTAATACAATAAAAATATAAGTACTCAAATAATTATGAATAATTATGATAAACATCAGACGCGTAACAAAAAAATGTCCTGCAAAATATAATTATAATGATTGTGGCATTATGATTAATCTGTTTTGATATTATTTTAACGACTCTGTTCCTACTAATAAACAACTATCCAATGTTTCAGATAAAGGGATATTGAAATCTTACTGGATCTGATTAGATTGAAAGGAATCATTGGGTCCGCTCTGGCTATTTTATTTTAATCTAGCTTTCCGGCCGCACTTTCCCTTGTGTATAGACTATAAAAATATTATTTTTTGTAAGTTTTGGTCCAACCCATATGTTGCTGTCGAACGTGAAGGAAACCAACATGCGACTCCCATTTCCCATATTAATTTTGCTACCCCTTTTTTCGAGGAAGCCCTTTCTAAATGATAACAAAATCCTCATCATCATAAAATGAATACCCTCTTCAAGTTTAAAATTTCTATCTTAAGCGCTGGGTCTCGCAATATGAGAATGAATTGGTTAAGGCTACCATTTAATTTATATTTTGAGCGTAAAAAGTACGAACGTTCAATATTTCACGCTGCCAGATTCTACGGTGTTATGATTTCCGTGTGTTAATATGCTTAGGTATAATGTATAAATATTTAAAATAATTATAGTAAAAAAACACTCAATATTAAGATTATAATTTTTAATATTATTGTAATAAAAATGCTAATGAGATTTTGAGCACGGGTTTGAAATATATTCATTTCACGTCTTTAAATCACAGCAAACTAAACACGATTAATTGCCTAGCTACACCTAAGGTTAGTAGTTTTCTCGGACCCTGACATTAAAATTGAGTGCATTAATACTACTTTATATTATCCTGCTCTATCAATTTACATTTGGGGCGTGAATGGGTGTCTATATAATTACTAGATTGGGTAAATTTTGGTATGCAAACGGTTGCAGTGTTGCGTAGTAGGCTTGAGCGCACTGAAATAAATCGTTGTTGCAAGACGTCGATGAGAACGCATCGGACGGATTTTCAATTATCGATGCGTCGTTTTTCCTCTGCGTTCGTGAGTGGCTGACATGCTGCGTAAGATTGCTTCCTCACGAGCTAATGCGATGTGCTATATTTTCGCTAGCCCGCCACACGTGACACAATTTACACGCATATTGCGTCTAGACTAACGCAAAAAGCTATTTGCTCAGTAACTCCATATTGGCCGGTCCATGTCAACATCGAGGATTAGGTAAAAATAGTGTTGCACATCACCTTCAACGGAATCTACTAGGTGATTTTTTGAGGCATTTATTTCATTAACAAATTATCAGCGGAAGTATTTGGAGGATTTGATTGGCGAATCACATCCTCACATATTATATTCAAAGCGTAATTAGCGCACATATATAATCGCTATTATGTAATTTTATTAATAATTGTTAATTGTGAACTTACAATGTTTATTGCTTGTTGGACGTGGAATTTAGTGGTCACGATACGTATTTAGCAGCTCCATTAACTTAATTGTAGTTCTCTATAACATTTAGTGAAACTGAGCTCAAAAATTTGAAAATTGTTCACGGATTTAGTACCCATAACAACTATTACTACAAAGTAATCATGGAAGGAATAGGATAAATCTCTTTTGTAGATACAAAGTTCTTGCTTCACCTAATCGCGTATTGACGTGTAATTTCTGTCTGAAATTTTGTAATGGCTGAGTGCAGAGTGGAACAATAACAGTGTGGATTAAATGCACCTGCTGTGATATTCAATTCTTATAATAACTAGGTGTCTGAGGTATTAGGAACCCCTGCTCGGAATAGGCTACGAGGCACATAAAGAACCGATGTCATCAGATAATAATAGATAGGTAAGTACCTAGTATTTCAGTGTGCGAAGATTTCGTAATACAAACACTTCATTACACATTCTCTCAAAATAGTAATAATAATTTGTTATGTATGTTTGGTACAGCAAAATAAAGTTAAGTTTTGATGGCGTATTAGTATCTTGTTGGTAACATCAGGTAAATGTATTAATTCTACTTGTACGTAACTATTTATTTGATTAAATATATACCTACTGCTACCAGTTACATTATTTAATACAAACATGGATTGTTCTATAATAGTGATATCGTTTTTTATAACTTATTGTTAAGGTGCTGTCACCTTACGAAGTCTATATATAGGTAGGTACTTATTATCAATGAAAAATTATATGTATGACATTCTGAAGACATTTCTGCAGCTTTTGACGTAACTCAAAACATATTTTGGATAAACTTAGATGGATAAAAAAACAATATTACTAAACAAGATTTCAAATTCTAGGCCAAATAGATTCATTTTTAATGACTACACTCATGGACATATTTAAGGGAACGCAAAAAAAGGGGAAAATTTATATAAAAACAGGTTTATTTGTTTATTATAAGCGTTTAATTTTTTTTAATAGACGAAACATTCAATTAAATTAACATTTTTAAATAAAAAAAAAAGTAAGTAAAGGAAAAAAAACAAATTAGAGGCCCTAAGCTCAGTTACTCAATTATATAGGAGTTTTGACCTAACATAATAAAAAACTGAATATTGTTCTAAAGACTGTTTTTTTTATATTGGGTGACACAATCAGTATTTAGTATTGCCTCCTCTCGATGTCAAAACTGCCTGCAGCATCCGTCTGGGCATACTTTTTATTAAATTGTCAATGAAACTTTGGGGCATTAGGTTCCATTCTTCAACCAATGCAGTTTTGAGATTCCTAAGGTTACCTGATGCTGGAATTCTTTGTTTAATTTGTTTTCCCAGTTTATCCCAAACATGTTCTATTGGATTTAGGTCTGGCGAACGCGCTGGCCACGCCAAAACTTGGATTTCGACCTCAGTAAGGTACTCTGATACTACCGCCGCAGTGTGAGGACGAGCATTATCGTGAATTAAAAGAAAATTATACTCTATGAATGCGACAAAAGGCATCTCAATCTGCTCTAAAATGTCTGTTACGTATCTTGCCACAGTCAAGGATCCTGTTTCTACGATATGTAACTCCGTACGTGCTCCTAAGCAAATACCGCCCCATACCATTACTGACCCTCCACCATAAGGCTCTCTTCCAACAATGCTACACTGAGCGTATCTTTCTCCGGGTCGTCTCCATACTTTGATCCTTCCATCATCTAACTTAAGACAGAATCTGGACTCATCAGTAAAGAGTACTTTTCCCCAAACGTCATCATCCCAATTTCCGTGCGTACGAGCAAAGTTGGACCGAGCTTCTTCTAATCGTTTTGGTGCTAATTATCACTTGTCGAACTTCCTGCAGCTTATTTCATACCTCGGAAGCAGTCGAAGTGCGGTTTCTGAGGACACTGCTAACAATAAATCTGTCGTCCCTTAACGTCTTGTATACTCTCCATTCTGCCGATATCGTTTAACATTACGAAAAATCACAGACTTAGACACTCGTCATGTTAGAGCCACTTCATTGTAAGTGTAACCATTTTCAATTAAAGTTACAGCTTTAAACACCTGAGCAATACTGAGGTCCGGCATTATCACTCAAACTTATCAAATGAAGTTCCCTTGACTCAATAATATTTTTTTTTTGTTAAAAAACCAAAAGTACATTACTTTTGGTTTTTAACTTTTGGTTTAGTTAAATTTGTTAAAAACAACAAAATCCTGCAAAATTTCATAAACTATGTATCAAAAAAATTAATAAGAAATTAACTGATAACAAAAACAAATGAAACTCGTAAGTAAAATTCTGTTCAAAATATTATTTTTTCAAATTACATAATACTGGTATATATGGCCAGTACGAAATTGAATAATATTTTCTGATAATCTACCTTTTTTTTGCGTTCCTCTAAATAAGTCCATGAGTGTAGTTAATACATTTTTTGTAAACGAGTTTTTTTTACGTTTTTACGAGTTGCGCTAGCTTGATTTCACCTCCTATATGTATGGCGATAATTTTACGACATGACAGGGCCTTAATTTATCTATTCGTAACATGAGGCTTCAATTAGTAGGTACATATAATTAATTTGATGAATTTGACATTTAACATGCAACTACATTCAGTACTGATTAGTAACACTCTGACAAATGTGTTTATCATTTTTAATACAAGTTGTAAATTACTTTTATTATAGGTTTTATATACAATAATAATATATAGAGCATATTTTCAATTTTCAACTTACAGTAATTTGATTATTTTTTAAATACTTACTAAGAAAAATAAACTTGTTAAATTGATACATTCCAGCTGAAAACAAAAATATAATTAAATCTAACTGCTTATGAAATTCAATTCATTAACACAATGTGTATTCCGAACCGATGGTAGAGTAAATAAAATTGTAATTTGTAACGTTCATATTACAAACCTTAGGTATTAGGACCTAAACTGAAATGATTTTTGAGTTTGACGTTACAGACGTTATAAGTGTATGCAAAAATGTACCACGGATATAACGTTCCTCATATTATTAGCTGCTAAGGCGTAAAATTTTCCTGTGATTATACCAAAAGTACACGTAATAAGTCACGATTCTGCAAAGAAGTTACAACACAGATGATCTGAGCTCTCGTTAAGTCTCGTGTTAAGCTGCCCTAAGTCTAACTCGAATGGCGAAATAAGACAACGAACTTGGAAACATCTGGAATTGCAAAACATTTTATACGAATGTTTTACGAGGATTCTTATTTATTGAAAAGCAAGTTACATTTATGAAATGGATGATATTGTACTCATGACGTATATTTTAACTTATTCAAAGTAGTTCAGATTAAAGTTCCTAAGTACATCATTATTTTATTCACCGACTTCAAAAAATGAGGAGGTTTCATTCAATTCATCGGAATCTATTTTTTAAGTATGTTCCCCGATTACTCGAAGATGCCTGGACTGATTTAGATTATTATTTATTTGTTTGAAAGGGTATACTTTTCAGGTGGTCCCATGGTCATCAGGTCAGGATCTAATGATGGGATCCTGGGGAAATCGAAGGAATTTTTCAATAAAATTTAAACTTTTTATAGGAACAAATGTTTTTCATATCCTATCTAAACCTATTCAGATATTTGCGTCAGGTAAAAGTTTTTTTCTTTTTAGTGTTTGTTAGGCAGTTTTATTATTTTGATAACAATTAATTTAAAGCATATATTTGAAGATAATTTAACTTGATGCTAAGAGATAATATGGCCTGAATAGACCCCAATAATTACATCTAACAGTTAATTGTACTTTTATATATGAACGCCGTAATTTTCACATTCGTTCCATTTATTTCGTAATGTGCAAACGGGTCTCTGTGATCTTTGAGCTTCCATTATCAACCACTAACGAGGTCTCGGTATTTTCTCCGCAAAATCTCAAAAACTACTTACCGATTTCCAAACTAGCAAATTATTTACGTTATTAATCAACGTAGAAACATTAATTTTGGCGGAAACCTGAGTTACTTCAGTCGTTGTTAAGTTTCACACCAGAAGAATTGAATAATGTCTCTATATTTTTTGCACTACTATTTATTGCCCCAGACATGTATGTAATGATTTCTTAATGCGGATAATTTAACGTCCCTCGTTAACTTGAAAGTGTATTAAAATGTTGCAACAGTCGACGATGACAGTAGTCTAAGTAGCAATCGCCAGTCACGGCGTGACGTTTGATAACAATAATCAACTTTATATCGCGTCAAGACATCTGGGACTCGGACGGAGTGTAGATTGAATAATGATAGACAAGCAAACGATAGCCAACGGACATACTAACGAAATAGATTTATAATAAAGCAATGAATGTGCAACACTGTCTGGTTGTGCCTAAATTGCATGAATTTTGATAAAGTCGGTAATTATTTTAGATGCGCATAGGCAATTTATGAAGAACAATCTAATGAATGAGTTTAGAGAAAAAAAAACAGTTCTATAATGGTCAAAGCTACACAAACAAATACCTGATTCAAAGTAGCAATTATTAGAATTAGTAAATATATAGTTATTTAACCGCCTTAGTTTACTCAACAGAGTACAGCAAGGGGTTCTCCAGGAAAGGAAGAGAGATTTTATTTTTTAAAGGACTAAAGTTGGTCTGATGACTCCGTCAACCTTATCAGGCAATCCGGCAAGCGCAGTGGGCTCTCAGCCGAATGGGGTACGAACCTCTGCTCAGGGCGTTACCGGGGGAGGGGGAGGACTTAGTACGAGTTACGGCTAATTGGGTGCTTGAACGGGACGAGACTGAGTGGGACGTCGCGGCGGTCCTCGCCGTCGAGGACGGTAGCGTAATCGGTTTTGTATATAGTGTTGTGTACTTTTACGGGCTTCGTCAGCTTCGATCTGAGCTAATGTTATGGGATGTTTTGAATTTGGAACATAGTCAGCCTTAAAGCTTACATAGCGACATTCAAGGAGTCTAAAATAAAGAATCCAAAGGACATTGTCAACAAAGGATTGTGTAAGCAGCCCTACCTAACCTACAAATGTAAAAATTAAAATGTTTTTATGACACAATCAATTCGTATTCGAGCCGTAACTCAGACTGGACGTGTGCCGACTTAATAAAGGCGTTTGTAATCAGTCTGTCGTACGTTTTTTCATCAAAATAAATCTTTTGAGTCCTTTTAAGACTTCGAAGAACATTTTGACCAAAGACATGCCGTGCATTTTGTACTATGGAATGAGGTGTGAAGTAATAATCTTTCGTAATATTATAATATTATCCAGTAAATAGGGTAATGATATATTGCAGCTTTGTTTCGCAATTTTAAATGCTAATTAGACTATTTAGCTAGTACTGATATTACAAATTAACGATAAAGGGACCTATAGATCTAAAACAGATTTAAAACCAACCTGTCACTATTTTAAAATAGTCTCTTCATAAATAAATAAGCACTTATGTGCTAATTGTTATTGAGACATCTTCAAAAATCTTGTTAAATTCAAATAAAATTTTGTCATAAAACTGTTTCAGAACCACTGGGGTAGCCTTTATTACTTTGAGACTAGAGCGTCGACGACCGGATCACAGACATCAATTTTGTTTGCAAGCGAGGGCAAGCGTGACAGACATGAGCGAGACTGAAAATGCTGATACGAATAACTTTAATCATAGTAAGTACTATATGTAGTTATTGTGTTGTGTTGTTGTTGATAATACACTTACATAAACCTTTACGAGTTTCCAAACAATTCCGTGACGAAATAGTTTGCTATAATAATAATGTCTCTATTCATTGCTACTAGTCCAACAGCATTGTAAGGTGCGTGCAGCAGTGGGCGGAACCATTGTCACTGTCACACCGTCTGTCCCCAAATAAACTAGCGAACATTAAATGGGAGGCTAGAATTTGACAGTCATTATGAGCTGTCAAATTATCATACAATGAGCCTCTGATTCATGAGAATTATAGATAAAGAGTTTGCATCCAAATTAATTACGGAATGTTTTGGGGAAAACCTATGATCATATTGCCTGCAGAAAGATTACAAAGATTGTTTTTTCATATCTTAAACATAACATCCAACTTGTCAATGACAGGTTAAGTAGAATTGTCCAGTGCAGTGATGGTATTGGGCTTTCAAATTATTCTTTTTCGGAAGCCTACGCGAAGGCTTTTTGTGCTTACCATCTTCAGCCACATAATAACTCACTACTGTGAGATTGTGGTCAAAAACAAGCATATCTATAGTAAAATAAAAATATTACTGTGTGTGAATGTTCAACATTTTGATATATCTCTACGTCTATGACTAACAAATAAAAAAAAATAGATGCATGGTCGGTAGTTTTTCGGTTCATCTTTGTTGTACGACATAATGTAATACCGAGCCTAATTTATAGTCCCGATTATGTTCGGCTACCCTGACCATGACCAATCTTAAATGCTATGCAAAATTGTAATCATGCTTTTAATACAGCGGTGTCAGGCTCCAGGTCTAAAACGGTTGTTAGTATGAAGGTCTCGACGACATCTCATGAAGCGATGTTCGAAGCAATTCGATTAAAAAGTTTGTCTTTGATAAATAATACATTGAAAGTAATCTTGATGGCATTTGGCCATGGCTTTTCTGTGTTTGGAGAATGATTACGACACAGCTATTGAATTGAGGATCTGATATAGGCATATAACTTCGGTGTCAAATGATACGGGTGAATGAATACAATACAAGTTTATATTACAAGCACGCAATGCTAAATTGTTATAATAGTTAAGGAAGTGAGTGATTAATAGCTTTAAATTACATTACTGATATGTCATACAAAGTCATGTAATTTTGTTGCCAAAACGTAAGATATGACTACTGTGATTTGCTAAATAGAGATTTTAATCTAAAATATGTTTAAAAGTTTATTTTTATCAGGATAAATCGTATTATGTTACAAGAAAATGACAGTGAAAATACAATAGTAAAAAAAAATGTTTCGAAAAACATTGTTTATGAAAACGTTGTTACCTTCGATTAATGATACAAATTACCTAATTAAAAGGTTAAGTACATTACCTACCTACCTGTTGACTTTATTACTTTGTAATTATTCAATTTATATGGTCAACTGCTTCATCAAATAGAAAAGAAAATTGAAACTGATATGACCATCTTTAGTAGAGCTCTAGCATAGCACATTCCATACATTAAAAGTTCCTACTTTACTTGTAGAACTTAACTAGGAGTCAAAGGTCACCTTCGGTTGGTCGGTGTTTGAATTTGGTTGGTGTCAAAATGATCGACTGCCTCCGTGGGAGGGCGCCAAAAGCTTTAGAGTGCTTTGCTTCTTTGATGACTATGAGATATGACATCTGTGAGAAATAGTAGCTATTCGTTGCTTAATCATTTTATGTGGCTTAAGAGCAATTGAACGTATCAATTAAATTATAGGTGATAATTTTAAAATTTTTGATATTTTTAGACCTAGTAGGTACTCATATGCGAACACTGCAGGCTGTCAGCATAGGAAAAAAATGTTTACAGCTGAAATATTTATTCCACCAAACAATTACCATTATCTTAAAGGTTAACTAGCCACCTGTCAGTACAATTAGCCTTAATCACGAGATATAAGCCTATGTTATATAAAACGCTTTATAAAATTGCATACAATGTAAGTTAATAGGAGTAAAATCAATTTACATAATAAATACATATTGAAAAATCAAAGTGTAATTTATAAATAATTTATTTAAAAAAAGTTATAGAAAATCACGGCCATCTTCATAAAAAAAACAGAATCAATAAAGCGATGCAAGCGATTAATTACACATAGAAAAGACACGGTTTTGAATTTTCTAAAAAAGACACTTTTAAATTTAACAATTGTAGGAGGTTCGCTGCAATTAAGGAAGTAAAAAAGATTCGCCTCAAGACAGATTTATCTATGGTTAGGTACCTAGTTAGCATTCACCTTGAATGTACCTCTTCTCAACTTGATTTTAGTACATCGATGTAATGAAAGAACAGGTTATTAAGGCCTACCTACACATTACATTTACTGTCAAATGGTTTACAATTTGTTTTAATACATCTGTCATTGTAATTTAAAATATTTCAAGAGGTAATATCTAATGCAATATAATAACATAGAATACTCATAAATTACGAGTTATAACAAATTGAGAAAAAAATATACCTTTTATCTCTAAATTATTATTTATGCTTTTATAAAATCCTGTATATTACTTTCATATAAAATTGTAATAATGTAATGTTAGCTAAGCAACAAATGCGTGAAATATTGGGTTCAGGTATTTTAGTAATACATAACAGTGGACTAAATGACAGACGTATTATGTTTGTTCTTGTATACTTACTTACTATCTAGTTATGAGATGACTTTTTACAGACTTACGCGTAATTAATTGCATAGTGCTTCATTAGACACGGCTAAACCGTTACGTTTCTAATTGTAACAACGATTATCGGACGTATTAGTGTAACTGCCACTGATTGCACCTAATTAGATAGAGGCAGCAGCTATCGTAATCGTTTTTTAATAAGCGATAGTGAAACTAACACGTTCTTACTTCAAGAAAATCACATAATCAACGATTAGTTTGTCGGTGCTAATTGAATGCAAAGCGTTGCGATCTATTCAACGCAAAAAGCGCCATTTTTCTACTTGAGTCAATTCATGTTATTTACAAATTATAACCTTTGTAGTTTTATATGTTACTAGCTGTTCCCCGCGGTTTCACTCGCGTTCCCGGGATAAAAGGTAGCCTATGTCCTTTCTCAGGGTCTAAAGATTGTCTGTGCCAAATTTCATCAAAATCAGTTGAGAGGTTTAAGCGGGAAAGCGTAACAGACAGACAGACAGAGTTTCTTTCGCATTTATAATATTAGTAGGGATAGTAGGGATTCTGTTATTCTAAATTACGTGCAAATGCACAAAATATGATATTGGAACTAGAATATTTTTGTTTGTTGTTGTTTTTTGATGATGAACAACTACTAAATATATATTTAAAAAATATGGTCTGGTTTACAACAAACAGCTTTAGCAATTAGAGCCACTATACTGAGTAGATTTGAGTTAGCATCTTAACGAAATAAAAACACACCTTAACAAAACTGAGTTTAGAGAACTTAAATTCACCTACAAACGCCTCACATTTAATTTTTATCGCAGGTTTCTCATTAATCGGTAGCGGTCTACGGTAGAATAAGCCAGGCCTGGTAAAACTAATCAAAGTTGGTAAGATATGACATTGTATAAACTTGATTGTCAAACAGTCTCGTGTACAGTTGCCTTAACATATAAAGCTTAAATAGTGTTTTAACAAGACGAGTAGGCAACAAAGATAAATGAGGAAGTATTACAGGTCTGGCTGTGGCTACTTCAAGAGCACGACTCTGAGCTTGTTTGCAATATGTCAAAGAAAATTTAAATGTTAAATACGACGACATTCCCTGTATAATTGCATGGAATGATCTTTACTTTGCACTAGTGTTAATCATAAATATAATTGTTTTTAAAGATTATGGTCAACAATTTCGTAAGTACTGCGATTAAAGTGGTAGAGTCTATTGTAATAATTGTAACTATCGACATTCATAAGTGCCTTAACAGGGCCTAAACTGAATAAATGTGTTTTGTCAAAAAATTATAAGTAGGTAGGGCACACATATTATGAAAATATAGGCATATCGGTGCGATCGTTGGAATTATGTAACTGGATGTAGTTGTCAAGACAAACCTAATGGAATGTAACTTTTAATGGCACAATAATTACTGAATGTAAATATTATTTGATTGCTAAGTAATCAAATAATATTTTCATTCAGTAATTATTTATTTCACATTAGCTAGCAAATCAGAAAGTCTCAACAAATTGTTTATTTAACGATAACATTTGATATATAATTAGTAGCTTTACCTCGTGACAACCAAGCTTAAACCGCAAGTTTCATGATGCTAAACGGCGAATATATCAATTTTAGTAGCAACCACGTCGGCATACATAAATATTCATTAATCAAAACGTGTTTGATGAAAACAACTTAATTTATACAATTGTTGCGTGGGCCTCCAAGATAATGATAGGTTTGAATGAGCCGTCGCAAAGAAGTAGATCTTGGGAGGCAACATGCCATCTGTCATTGAATTACGTGCTATTTTAATCTTTATGAAATGGTATCACTGTCTGTAATTGCTCGTGTATAATTTACTTTTAAGTTCAGTATGTGGGTTATTAGACTGCTTGATTTGAAAATATATACCTATAGGTTATTAATTTGAATTTCATAATTCTTTTATTCAATAATTTTAATTCTGTATATTTTTGGATAACCTATTTAAATCTGTTCTCACATAAATAAGGCAAAATATACCTATGTAGTTTTAATTATTCTCATTTTACCATTTATTATTTGAAAGGAATGATTAACGTTGCATACGTTCGTTAAATTTTGACAATACGTTCGTTAATTACACTGTTTTGTTTCCAGATAACACTTATAGAAGAAAGACAGATAGAAAAGAACTCGCATGGTGAAACAACGCAAAATGTGTATACTACAACTTCAATAAAACCCAGCACGCAGAGTGAATGCAAATTATTACAAATTTGCCAAACTGATTAAAAAACACCATAATGAGATGTGTATGAATTTTAAGATGATAACAATATTATGTCCTGGGTACGCGGGTCCACAAAAACTATAACTGCAAAATAAACATTTTCATCAATTCAGTTTAGAAGAATTTCTTCTAATATCTAACAGCTATTTATTACAAACAAAACTTGAGCAATCTACGTAAATAGGAATTCGTATTGTTCTATAAGGTGCTATGATATTTTATCAGCCTTTATTGTCAGGTAGGTGGTATTTTGATAGGGATCTTAATTTATTAGCAGCAAGGAGCATATTCAATTGGTTGAAATTATTTATAGCGTGCTGTGGCCACTATCCAGCCAGATATAATATTAATTCCTGAGGGAATTACCAAAATGATCCCTTAATAATCTTCAAGAGTCAAATTATTAGCCCAATAGAGTGACAGAATTTTAATATTATAACAGAGTATATATTCCATAGATTTTAAGAATAGTCGGCTAAGATGGGCTCATGGGTCAATGCTATAGTTGAATTGTCCCTTGTACTGAAAAATTTCATTCTTTAGTTCTTTGATTGGCGTTTTATTCGTGTGATCCAAACTTAGGCATTTATAGCGAGACCTCATAAGACAGATGGCTCGGCAGGGAGTGGTATTCAGCCAGGTGTTAGCAGTTTATCATGAATTATGTAATTAGCATCACTTGATCTAGCACAGATTCTCAATCCGCACCTAGCTTCTGAAAGTTCAAAATTAACTCAAACCAAGGAATGCAGCTACGCCATTGGGTCATTTGTTATTTATTTATAATTGATGTGATAAATTAATTGGTGAAATCAGAGTTATTGTATGAAGTACAGGCTTATCTTGTACTATCATAACGGCAAATTCTTTCACATTCTCCACATTTCGTTATTATCAAAGACGATCACTTTTACTTTCTTTTTAAGTTACTTAACAATAAATAGCTCTTTGTTTATATGAAGGTACAGTTAATAACTCTTATGTCTCTACAAAGATAATGATCTATGTCAAATTACGTACTTAGATGCCTATTTTTTCTAATGATTCTTTAAAAGGTTTCTGTATCAATGACCATCTTTTGTTTGATACACTTAACAACTTTTTTTTAATTGCTTGAGTGATGATTTAACTACCTATATTTTTTTTCATTAATCATTATTATGCTTCTTAAAGGTGGTTACAAATTTCATAGTATACATATGACTTCAGTTCACCAAATAGGTAGGTAATTACATTGAAAATTAAGTACTTTATAATAAGTACTAAGTAAGAATATTGATATTATATTGTGTATTATGTAAGAAATTAGAAGATAATTATGTTCACTATAAAAAAAATGAAATTATTTCTGGTAAGGTGTAACTATTTAGGGCTGTAGTAGGTACCTGTATATCATTTTTATTATTTCATCACTAGTTATGCAATGTGTTATATTGGATAGGTCTATTTAATTTCTCCATTTTACTAATAACAATAGGCATTAAATACATTTAATAAAAAAATACGACTAATAAATATTTATTTTCAATAGTTACAATAAAAAAAAATTGAATGTTGTTTTTTGTTTTGATGATGTAAGATAATGTGATTTTTTGCTACCTCAATTTATTTATTAGAATAAAAACTTTAATTGATTACGTATGTACGTATATACGTTTTTATGTCTGAAGGCTTACATGCTGGCAAATCAAATGGTCCACTTGATGGTAGTAATTGACCGTTGATAAGGCCATTAGTAGGTAGGTAGGTACCAGGAGATCTAACAAATTAAAATAATTATACCTATTTTGAGATAATTATAAAAGGAATTTTATGATTTCTGTATGTTATATTTCCCTTCCCTCTAATATCTTGAGTAGTAAAACTGGACTGTATGGTATTTAATTTTTACACGCACGAAACATAGATTATAGCATGCTGAAATCAATCTAATTAAATATTTTGATTAAAACTGCCATTAATAAAAGAATAAATACACATTCCATGACATTGTTAAGGTGCTGTCCCACAGCGGTGCAAGCTGTGCACGGGCTTGTGGCGCATTTAATTGCATTTATTTTATTCATTTTTATTTATTTATTTATTTAATACAATAAATTACTTACATAAACCAGTACGACTGAATTAAATATACATACTTATTATAGAATAATAACAATATTTAATATATATCATTTAAGTAGGTCAGAAAATTTTGTGAGTTCTTGTAAAAACAAGCTGGTGTGTCAAAATGGATGTCAACTATCCCACTTAGTGGAGTATGCAAACTATACAATCAGTGTAGTCTACACTGATTGTATAGTTTGCATAGTTGAACTACAGGTGAGTTTGCACCTAAGGTTGTTCTACGCAGAGGAGGACATAAGGGTGTTATTTTAGCTCTGAGGATTCGTTAGTTTCACAACGTAGATCTACGTTTCCACTGCTGCACACTATACACGAATTTTAACCCACGACTATATACAACTATAGCGCAGTACAGTTTTGAATCATACATACGCCTTGTGGAACAGACGTGTTTCGTTTTTCTCATTAATAAGATATTGTACTTATAGAATGACATTGGCTCTGCTAGACAGTTCTTCAGACGATGAATTATTCCCCCCTCCTGGAGTGAAGCTACGCACGTTTTAGTGTACCGCGTGCATAGCGTTGAGCTGCGTGGTCGCCACATTCGAGCTAGCCACGCGTGTAGCAATAACGTCTGATAAGCCCGTATTTGTACGTAGCGTGTTCGTAGATCGCAGTGGATGTTATCACATACATTTTCTAACAAAGCGAAGCAAGGCACACGTGTATAAACTCTCCGTGCGTAGCGGTGGGACAGCGCCTTTAATGTATTTGATTGACTGAAATCTAGATATAACGAGATTTATGTCATAAATGTATTTTTATTTAATCTTGAGAAATAATAATTTATAGGTACTTACGTATCAAACAGCATCCAGCCATAAATATCATTCACAAATAAGTTTCACTTATTCAACGATCATATACCTACCTATTTATCATTTGGAATTAAAATAAGCTCCTGCTTTAAAATTACACTTTATTTTGAACATCAATAAATTTCAAATAGGTATTTTGAAAAAATATAATTAACTTTATAACTTAATTAAATTATTAAAACTATTTACTGCTTAATTATTTTTCTCATTAAAAAAGTTATTTCGTAAGTATGTAAACATTAGAAAAAAAAACACTGTAAAACACAGATTATTCAGAAGTTCAGAACATCATCGCCACAGATTATTAATTATACAAGGTTGTTGATACATCATTAAAATTTTGAATGTCATGTTCACTGGCCTATAAATAACCTTGAATATGGTCACTCGTTTATTATACCCTCGAGACAAATGTTAATTAAGTGGCATAGCAGAGGAGTTCCTAATAATTAATTGTGTATCAAGGTACATAGTAGTCTTGCCAGCGGCTATGTTTTCATGGTTTTGTATAAAATCTTCTACGATATACTGGTATTTGACTATAGCACTAATAACCAAATGATAATATGTAAGTGAATTTGCTAGCCTATTCCAATTTTTATAAATAAAAAATAGGTTTCTGAAGTATAAAGGGGAGTTCATCCTCACTTATTGGATAAAAAATGGTTTCGTACTGCTAGGCTAACGCATATCTTTAATCCTAATATGTTGGTTGATCAATCATATTGTACTTGCTAATCTATCGTAGCATATTCGTAGCACCATCGATCTGTTACGGCGCCAGTTACTTGAATGATAGTTTCCTTCTAGGCTTTGCATCCTTACCACCTTTGGCCATATCATCATTTATCACAGAAAACTGACGCCTATCTTTAGTAAAAAAAAGAATCCATACACATTTGGATGATATTTAGCAAGAAGCCAGGTAACACCGAAGGAGAGAACTAGTCTGTAATTACTCAACTACAAAGTTACCAGTAACATAATAATCAATGCATATTATAAAAAATCATGTAGGTACCTAATATGTAAGCAATGGAGAGCTCGAAGTATTATTAATACCACACTCGTTGTGTTACGGGGAGTTTATGCTTCATTATGATTTATAATAGCATATAAAGGTTCATATTAAATGTACGGAAGAATGAGTAATTTATGATGATGAACAATGTTTTTTTTCTAAACAGTACCTTTTTTGTAATTCATTTGCTAGTTTTCCTATAAAATGGTGCCAATGGTGGCTGGCTTCGAGTAGAGTAGGTACCTAAGTACTTACGTGTTAGAATGTAGTGAAACGAAGTCAAGCTCATAAAAATCTCTTGATTGTACTTTACAGTACATGCAATGTACTGGAAAGGTTATTATCGCCTAAACAACGAAATTGCGTAGTAAGATGAAGATGATACGAAGATTGAATGAGCCAAGCTTCGATTTGATATATCTAGGACTAGGTACCTATTTAGTTTGGACAAATAACCATATTATACTCACTCCTTATAAGGATAAAATTATGATATGCCTGGCTGGATACCGCCCTCATGAAAATCTGTCACCAAGCACCTACCGATGTGTTCCGACAGCTGCATTTGAGAGCCACTTCCCTTTTAGGTTTTGTGTGCTTACTAGGTATTTAAATTTACTAATAAAATTATTTAATCTTATTTTGCTACCATAATGATCCTATGTATATTTATTTTGCTATCATAATGATCCTATGTATTTTATCATACAAATATTATATATGTGAAAAGTGTCCTTTTTCTGTGACAATAGTGTGATTTAATTTCGGGAAAATAGTTCAAAACCCTGGGGAATAAGGAAACGAAAACATATGAGATAGAACGTGAATGAAACCGTGGTGCTATACGTGAAGAATTATGAAAATAATGTTACGTATAAACAGTACAGAATTTTTATATTTCGTCGGAGACAGTAGTACCTAAGTCATAAAATTAAATGACAAGAATATTTATTTCAAATAGAGAGTAAATTGAAAGACTTATGGGAAAGAACAGAGTTGGTACTTATTACTTTCACGGGTTGAGTAATTTACAATCTATAAATTGATAAGAAAATGAACCTTTAACTAAACGAAACCTTTTTTTAACTAAATGAAACCTTACCTGCATGAAAGTCTCAATAAAAAAAAAACCGTTAAAAAACGTAATTGCTTGTATACAAGTAACTATCCGGAAGAACAGAAGTAAAGAAGAACTAAATTATTTAATAATAATATGTTGTTAATGCTAATTAGATATATGTATGATTTCTCTCTATAATCTGCTATGAAACGGCTCGTGAATACTTACAAGTAAATTCAGTCACGATTTTTTTGCATTTATATACTGGATGCCTTCATAATTTGTGCGTTGAAATAATTAACCGTGTATTAGGTAGATCATAGACAGAAGTATAATTTATAATCAAAATCACGATTCTTTCGCTTTGGCACCATTAGTTATGTAAGCTTCAAATTAATGACTTAATTTTTAAAAAGATCATACAAGACAATCCTATGTTATTAAGACATTGTTGTTATGAAACGCAATATTCGTCGTTATTATGCATCGGATAAGATTAGCTTTTGATAAAAATCCTTATCCCCTTAATCATGTGAAGTAGTAAATAGGAAGCCTTTTAAAACCCAAGCTACTGCAATTTTTCATTAACTCAAGAATCGTTAGGTACACTGCAATTCAAAATCAAAATCAAAACTCATTTATTCAGTTTAGGCCCTAATAAGGCACTAATGAATGTCAAAAGTTACAGTTTTACAATAGGCTCTACTAATTGAAAAATATCACGTATGGCTTCATGAACTTTGATGTATTTAATCTACTTACTATTCACACATGCTGAGCATCGTAACCTACAAATTATAAATTCTAGAACCCATTAAGGGCTATTTGAATGCTATTATTATCATGTAAGGATAAAAAACTCATAATATCGTGTCAATAATTATTTAAATCGTATAAATTTTAAATGGCAGATATATTAGTTCGTGGTCATGGTTTCCGTAAACACCGTTCATGTTTTTCAATAAAACAAAAGGTAAAATAAAACTTGTAATACTGGACGCTGTCCATCAAAGCGAAAGCTCTGGACAGTGACGATATTTTTCATCATGTTACGTAGGAATACAATACAAGGTTATTGCCTGTATTGATCTTTGCTTATTTTTCAAAACAAATATTATTAAGAAGTTACTTATAACTTGAAAACATACATTACACCTTCTGGCTACGTCATACAACCAAGTAGGTAGGTACATTTAACAATAATATAATATTAAATCAAATTTTCTCAGAATAATGCTGCTCAGTAGCTGTCAGGACGTGCGGCGAAATTTGTGGTTTCAAATCACTACATAGTATAAAACAAAGTCGCCCGCTGTCTGTCTGTCCCTATGTATGCTTAGATCTTTAAAACTATGGAACGGATTTTGATGCGGTTTTTTTAATTAGATAGTATGATTCAAGAGGAAGGTTTATATGTATAATACATGCATATTATAGTACCGAAAAGCTGAGAAAAACCGTGCGATGCCGGGGCGGGTCGCTAGTTTAATAATCATTTTGATTGAGTATTATGTAACATCGTGAGAAAATCATAGCACTGTGGTAGGGTTCTTTGTCGTACCCGCTTTGGCAACCACTCCCATCTTGAAAACAATTTAACACGATGTTAGCTCAGTGGTAGTAACGTTAAGGTTATGAGTTCCAAATTTACAATGAGCTTGAACTTTTGGTGAAGGCAGAAATCGTGAGAAAACCATAGCACGATGATAGGGTACTTTGTACAACCCACTTAGCTACCTTTCTTAAATTGAAAATCTGTTGCCGAGAGTAGGTTTGTTCCGGCAGCTATACTTGAGGGCCAGATCCTGTGAGGCTTTGTGTGCTTACTAGCTTCGGCCTTATGACCATTTACCATGGTGAGATTGTTGTAAAATATTATCAAATTATGTCTTGCGCGTCGAAACTTTTGTGTAGATAGCTAATAATTCTTAAGATACGTATTGAAGGATAAATATAACATTGTAGTTGAGATAATATCCTCCCATACATCGATATACGTCACCATAATTTCTCTAACTGGAAAAATAAATTTATTAGGTAACGCAAAAAAAATTTTTTCTTTGTGATACTTTTACTTAACTTTCAGATTTATTCCTTTATCTGTGCTGTAAGAAACTTACTTTATACCGAATTTCATTATTTTAGGTTAATGGGAAGTAGGTATACTATAGGTGTTGATTTACTCGCAAAGGTTTTTTTTTGTCTTGACTGAAGCTTGATTTTTTACAGCTCCAAAGAATCGTAGACCTTAGTATTTGTTCACGTTCCTGGTAAAAAGGGTGACTCACGGATAAACAGATAGATAGACGGACAACCCAATGATTTTATTGGCGTTCTGTTTTTTCCTTTTGAGATACGGAACCCTAAAAACGCACTATTTGTAGCATATTATGCAGATAGGAGTATTACTTTTTTTTTAGTTCAATATAACAAAAAGACAAAGCTTTAATGTTACATACAAGCATTAGTCATGGTTAACAGAGTATTGTTCACTATGACTGCACTGACTAATAGGTTGGTGATGTGATGACCTACATCATTATGTTTACTCACATTAATAACGCGAATGCCATGTGTCTGTTTTTTGTGTAGGTACCTATATGTTTACTGCACGTAAATACTGAGAGTTATAACTCATAATGATTCTAATGCAGCTACGCGTAATTAGGCACGCTTTGTAATCGTTGTACACTAGGTGTACAAAACATTTCAGTGACGCCCCGCAGACGTTAGAATCCTGCCCTAAGAATAAAAACTGGAACCCATCTTTTTACCACTACCTACCTACATTTACCTACCCACACTTACCTACCTACATCTACCTACCTAGGCTACCGACATTTTTCTTAATCTTTTTTTTATAAGAACCTGGCAATAACAAACACAACAAAAAAAGAATTTGCGAAATCGGTCTTACTTTCTACAAAAAATAAAGAAAACCACAAAAAAAGTTTAAAAAATAACTGTGTAGGAACTTTAATCTGAACCTGTTTTGAAATCAGGGAAAAAAATCTGTGGTACCATGATATTTTCTATGGAACACGAGCTACACTTTCGCTGACTTCATAAAACATTTTTAGTATCCTCCAATCAATTATTCTTTTAATTTTTAGTTTTTTTGTGATTTTCCTGGGATCAACACACTCCCGTGCTCTTAGATAACTACTGGGCTAGTTAAATTCTGGTTTTCCAACGCACAAGGAAAGTAAAAATAACTGTGGCAGAAACCTAAACAAATTCGCATAAAATCACACAAGTGTTTTTATGCGTGCCGTAGGCATTACAATAAATTTACACTGAACCTTTTTTTTGCATGTAGTTTCGACGGTAATATTTTAAATGTCATCGTTATTATAACATACTATTTTGGTAAACAAGTCGAGCCGAGTTTGTAATGAGAGGTAATAACGCATGAGTACTCCGCCTTCGAGGTACAGTTTTTTACCTAAAGAATTATCAATGTAGGTACATAGGTGGTTGACATTTAAAACGTCCTTATTTCATGACGTAGATGAATCTGTTTTCAAGTGCAGGTTTTTCTGTTATTCTTGCATAAAGTTTTAATGGAGATTGTGAGGTTGTTAGCATCATAATATATCTCAAAAAAAATCTAGCTAACATTGCCAAAGAGCAATGTTCGCTGTTGTTTTTGAAATTAAAATAATGTTAGTTATATCCGTAAAAGATTATTCCGGGACTTTAAAATTTCTATCAAATTTTAGCGTCTATTTGCCGAGTTATAAAAAGACGCATTAACAAAAAAAACGCATTTGACTTCCGTATTTTGTTTAGTTAGAAGTTAGATGCAATGGTTAAGAAATTAAGTCCTGTCGTATGTCGTAATTATATATCGCGTTTCACCTAATTACTAATGCGTGAGACACAACTAATTAGCAATTTTCCACGAAAACTGCATTCTGAAGTATTACGCGTGATGTATCTTTGCTACGGTTTTACTCATAAAACGCCACAAAATATATACCGTTTATGTTTACGGGTAACTATTAATCACGATGACTTTTATGAAATCAAACAAAACGTAGGCAATTTCAAGTTTTACATAATATTATGTTTGTAAATTGCAAAAAAAAGTATATACCTATATTAATTATTAGTTATTTAAGTATTTCAATAATTATTATAGGTATCTATAACACTGAAGAGAACTTATATTAATACATCAAATTAAAAAAGCATGAAACTGTTTCGAGATGGTTACATTGTTTCTAGAAAATTGACTATTTAATATTTTTCGGTGATGGAAAATGTTTATTCAGCGTCTCAAATAATTTCTCCGTAAATTTTAAAGCAATGTAAGCACAGTGATAGAGCAATGGAAATATGTGTTTCAGTCTTGTCTTACAGTAAATTAGAGGTACGGTGAATAAGAATGTTTGAGTACACCACAGAACCGTAGCACGGTAGCTACTTATTTCCAGTACTTACCTAGCTATCTACCAACCGCAAGTTGAAAAACTGGCGACATGGACCTCGGTAGGTATGCTCAAGCAGCTGCAATAAAGAGTCCGTTTCTTTATACGTTTTTAGTGCTTGTCACCTTTCGCCACATCATTATCACCATGGTAAAATTGTGGTAAACATGTCCCGTCATATGAAAATGAAATGAATTGTTTAAACCATACAAATCATGAATATCACAAATAGTAAATAAATTAATAAATAAATTTTATACTAATAATAAAGCTGAAGAGTTTGTTTGTCTATATTCTCGCGCTATTCTCTGGAGATACTGGTCCGATTCGAAAAATTCTTTCACTAATAGGAAGCTACATTATCCCCAAAGGTTAAAGGCTACTTTTTTATCTCGGGAACGCGAGTGGAACCGCTAGTTATAAAATAAAAGTAAGGATTTATAAATGGTTTTTTTTAATTCGTGGATTTCTGATAAGTTATCAGAAATCAATTCATTCAGTCATTGTTTACAATTTACTAAGCTATGGTGATTTCGTATTTGATTATCTTTTTTGTGTTAATTTAAGTGTTTATACACTAATATTTTATGGTCTTCACCTACATCACAAGGCTCTAACAGCCTAGGCCGGGCGCTCCACCTGCTCGGTCAACACACAAATGTGCATTTACGATCCAGTCATTAGTGATGAGAGCACATCGTAAGGTTTTAGTTAGTGGTCCGACATACTCTTGCATAGGAATATGTTGATTCATGATAATGAACGAGTAATTGTGTAATATATTTTTTATATGACTGTTAATCTATGTTTATTTGCGCTTATTTTCTAGTTAAGCTCAGTTTTATCAACGTTGTCAGAAAATAATATGAAGCTGTGACAGATCCTCTATACAAATTGTGTCATACAGCCATATAACTCGTAGGTAACTGTTACCTATTGTTGCCGTTGGTAAATTTAAGCTTGATTTCAAGTTATTTTATGGGCACGTATCTCGTAATGTTAATAATGATTTATATAACAATAACATCCATATCTAACTAACAAATTGCTTGCAAAGTGAAGAAAGGTATGAATTGAAAAAGCTCTTTGCCCTATTGCAAACCGGCCATTTTTTGTAACTTTACAGAAAAATTGTTTATTGTCTCGCAATTTTTTGTTGTACTTATACCGAGCTTATCCATGATACCTATCGGTTATCAGGCGACGCTCGGTGCGCGTGCGCTGACGAACAGTTGATGCTCGTGCGTCGAGAGGAAGACACATCCGCTAGCCGATGCTAGCGCCGTGCCTGTGACTTTACAATAGTGATCGATAAACTTTACGAGTGATTTTATAATTAAATAACTTTTAAAAGGTGTTACAAGCCGTTGGGTGATTTTGAAGGGTGCGTTGTGTTTTATATTTATTGTTTTGGGTGTTCATGTTAAAATGTGTCTCCTTAATTTTTATGGGTATTTTTTTAAAGGCAAAGCACTTTGATTACTATGATGCCTAGATTTTGTTTTTAAATGGACTAAATAATATAGCTACCTTTTATCGATTGAAAGGTCACATGAATTACCTAGGTGATATAATCGTTCGATGTCAGAACACAACTTCATAATAATTTTCAGTCCTCCAAATGAAGGTACAACTGTAGTACTCTAAACTAGATTCTGTATTACCATATTCCAAATCATCAATTTAGAATTTCTAAAAAATCGTTTCAAAATTATATAACAGAATTACGAGAAGGTATAATAATAAGCTTTCTCTGCATAACAAAATGTATGTAAAAATGAATGCAAAGTCGTTGCCCGTGACGAATATTTTTATGCCACACATCACAATGTGGTACACACATTTCTGCCATATGTTATTATTGAAACCACTTGTTATCATTTAATATTAATTATTATATATTATGATACCTACATACCATTCGACTGACATTATTTTACTTTTTAGGAATGTAAAAAACGTATGACATCATTATTTATTATCACTATAATAGAACCTACTTTATTGAAACAAATTTTGTAAAAAATAATGTTTTTCTCATTAAAAAGTCATCTCAAAAAGTTCTCTTCGTAGCTGACAAAGGTTACTTAGATTGATGATAAAAAATATGTATCTAAATAGTATTTAGGAATATATTGCAGAAATATTGAATAATTAATAAACAATAAAAATACTATTCAAGATTCAAAACATGAGCTAATCACTAATGATACGCTATTTAGTCCAAATATTGTAATAAAGCAGCGAAATATAAGCAACGCTTGCAATACGAAATGTAATTTATTCAGATTTGATTTATAGCCATACGGGTGTAATTGAACTACTGATGTCTTTATAATCTAGTTCAGCGGAAAGATAAAATTATAATAATAAACATGTTAATTAATGTAATTTCAATTATATGAAATGTAATGAGTGTCATATTTCTCATTTACTTTGTTAATTTATAAGACAAGCGGCATAAAGTAAATATATTCACTTCTTATAGCATAGGTACCTACGTACTAGTACGTTTGTTAAAATGTATTATAACTCGATGGATATGTAAGGTTTTTAATAAAATAATAAACCACCACAATACGGAACATATACTAGCCAAAAAAAAAAAAGTAGGATAAAAACTAAATGTCCAGGGTAATTTTTCACAGCTGCTGAGGAAATCATATATATATATATATATATACATAGACAGACAGTAACTCAACACGTCAACTGCCAGTAGGCACAGTACCTAACCTAATGCAATTCCTGGAACGCATCCAATGCCTACCAAAGATACTATCAAATAAACATTTCTCACGAAGAAACTAGAAGCATAAACATAATTTTCCTATTAAATAATCATATTTATAGTTATGTGAATATACTATTATTAATTAACACTTAACTTTCGATGAATGAAATAGCTTTAGTCAAATTATAAACTGTCAACAAGTTGTTAGGTCATTGAACTCACTAATAGTATAAATAAATAAAAAGCCTGAAATAAGCATGACATTTTAACTTCAGTGCGCTGTTTTCAGTAAAATACACAATATTTTTTTCTTGATTTGGTCACAATAGGTTAAAATGTAAAGTTTTTGTTTTTTGTTTAGGAAATCCTTTCATTATACTTTAAGAAAAGCATTTATAAAGCAAGACCTAAAAGCTCATTTAAGCCTCCTGTTAAATGTATTTTCCCTGTAAAGTCATTTTGCGTATTTGCTAGAAATTGATTAGAAATATTTAAAAAAAATTGCAGACGAGTAGAGCAATAATATTCCTTCGACTGGAAATTAAATGTCTGTCTGTATGTTACGTACCAAGACGGATGAAATTTGATTCTTGTATTATAATAAAATTAAATGAGGAAGTTGGTTTAACTATCTGTAGCGAAAACTTGAAAGCGCGATCCATTGACCTATGTAGATATTCATTCTAGCATATTTATATCCATTTATATAACAAGACTGACATTCATCAGCGCTACAAAATGACAACACTAGAATATAATTTTGAAGGCTCTCCGTGTAAAATTGAGCAAACGAGTCAAATTAAAGCTATTACGAATAAATTAAAGCTTCTGCGTGCAGTTAATGGGTGCATATTTGATTTTGAGCCTAATAAAATTTGAGTTTGATTATGAAATAATCAGTCGGGTACGTCAATCATCATCATCAGTCTATGGATGTTCACTGCTAAACATATGCCTCATTGATTTTCTTGTAAAAGTTCATCATGATTAACTATATTTGAGATTTATTCTTATCTTATTTTAAATACAACCCTTTCCAATTTAATACAGTGATTCAATATGCGTATGTAATTAACTATTTCTATTTATAAATCATCATCTAATTATAGGTATATTTGTACTCTATGACTATAAAGTTAAGGTTTTAAATGTCTAGCAAGTTTTTTTAATAGATCTTACGCGATATGAATATCAATAGGTAGTAGTTTTGTAAAACGATACCACTGAATTCAATTCAATATCTAAGCAATTATGTATCCAATTAATGATCGAAGTCTATTTTATATATCATGTAAGTAAGTATAATAACTAAATCAAAATACTCAACTCAATAGCGAAATATCAGGTTATTGAAGTTTATGAAATCTTGATTATTATTTTATTGGAGATTAAATTAGCATAACCATCTTGAATACACGGAGATAACTGAACTGGCCTCATTTAAACGGGATCTGAACGAGTTAAAAATAAAGAAATATACCTATTAAATCATATCTTCAAGCCAAAATGTATGAAAATACAATGTAATGTTCCTAACACTTTCATGATTACCTACAACGAAACCTAGAAGGGCGATTAGATAAATTGTGCGTGACATAAGTATATAATTTAATATTCTTGAGTGCTGTAAAATAATAGTATGGGCAATTAATGAAGTACCCAATCGTTGTTAAAGACAGACCCATGGCCGGCGACGCGTAGAGCCGTCGGAACTGTCGTTTGATAACATCAAACGACTGTTTAATAGTTACAAATTACTTGACTACTTGTTTTTTTTAATTTGCAAGATAAATTTTCAAGAACTTCCTAAATTATATTTCATACTAGCTTTCCGCCCCACGATTTTCTACTTTATTCTCTTAGGGGTTGAATTTTCCAAAATTCTTCCTTAGCGGAAGGCTACGTCCTAATAACTTTCGGTATGCAAATTTTCAACACAATCCGTCCAGTGATTTGAGCTATGCGTTGATAGTTCTGTAAGTGAGTCAGTTACGTTTTCCTTTTAAATATTCAGATTTCATAAACAAATGTTTTATCGAGAGATATTTCGAATATTATAATTATCTTCTATCTATTGATGTTCGCTAAACTTAATTAGGAACTCCTCGATAGTTAATCACACTTTTTGTTCTATTAGTTAAGCACATAGATAGACAGATAATACTTTATTGTCACACCACAAAGATTACAAATGTATACAAAAAAAAAAAAAAAAAACTTAACCTAAACAATGAAAGTGTCACAATAGGCGGCCTTATCACTAAGAGTGATCTCTACCAGGCAACCTTTGGATGGAGAGGAGTTAAAAAACAATATAAGACACATAGTTAATCGTTTTCTAATTCGGCTTGGTTTTTTTTTTTGATATATAAATTTTCATAGATACGCGATATATTTCTCATGAACGGAGAGACGTCTATATAACTAAAAATTGAGCATAGTGTGTAAAACGAAGAAACATTGACACCAGCCTCGCAGATGAATGTGACAGTAGGAATAGTATACCTATTAAGCTCGTTACGCCTACATAGATTAATAGCTGTGATGTTATGATTTTATTATGATTCTGCGGGTCATCGTAATAAATTATCGCGCGTTTTGTAAACTAAACGTTTTTCATAGATTAATATAATTTTTTAACAATATTTAATTACCTATATTTCTGCAACATATAGGTAATTAAATATTGTATCATATTTCATGCCTCGATCATTTTGTAAGCTTTTTGGAATTATACACTAGGCATGTGTTGTAACCTAGTTTTTATATAATATAATGGTCTAACTAATGCAATATCATCACACACGAGATAAGGCTTTTTACATAAGCATTAAATTTAATATCTTTTTATTAAAGGCATATACCTTCTTATACCTATATTATAATGTACGTATGCAATGAAACCGTATTCATGAATACATGTGGTAATTCACTTGTCCATAATAATATGTAGAGTAATAAGAAAGTGGTGATTTAATTAAATATATACTTGTACTTACCTTAAACAAATAGCTAAAGATTTATATAACTATATTATTCTATGTAGATTATTGTAATTGAGTTTTTACAAAACCATAAACTATTATAACTATAAAAAATATTATTATACTATTTTCGAGTGTTTTATTATATAAATTAATTCACTGCATGGTATGCGATTATATAAATAAGTATGAATAGTTTTTAAAACATAATTCAAAAATATACAGTTGATTATGGGGCTATGTAGGTGTTAAGAAACATGTACGTTTCTTTGAAATAAATAGTTCTAGTTTGTTGACTTAATACTTAAATATCTCTTTATTTAGTATACCGGGTGATTTTTTAATCACCTTTACAAATAATCTACGCAATAGGTACCATTCAAGGATTCTATTTTTGGAAAATAATATAGGTAAATATATATTTTTTTAATTTATATTCCTAAAATCAATACTAAGGAAAAATATGCAAATTATCAATAAAATGCTCATATTTATGTAAACAGGAAACCTCAAACGCGTGTAGCCTCTGAAGTCAATGTCTATTTAATATGCAATTGTGCCAATATGGTACCTGACGTGAGCCCTTTGTGCAAAGGGTATCTCGTATCTGACAACTGTCTTCCAAGCTGAATCACTTCCTGATACTATTTAAGGCATTGCATAGAAAGCATTTCACTATATTATGTTAGAGCTCGTTAGTCACCGATTTGAACCGTCTCTAACGGATATCGTGGTTACGTACCGATCCTGATTCTTTGGATTCCGTGGGAAAGTACGTTCAAGTATGTATTTTGAGTTATTACTAAAATATTATGTAATTTTAGTGATTTATGGTTTTATTCATTAGTCTGGCATTCTAATCACCACTTGTAGTCGATTTTTTATTTCAAAAATTGACGATCAATCAAATATATTTGCAGAGTAATAAAACAAATCTTGCTAAATCTACAGGTTGAATGTAACATTTGTCTCTAATTTGAAATTTAAATCGTTTTTAATTCCTATACAGGGCTATTGGTAATTTACCTGCAGTACCTACTTTATGGATATCTAGGTACTCAGACTCACCTACTCTGAAATCAATTCTTCATACATTTTGATCAATGAAGTTAGTATTCAACCGTACAACCGTGTAATGTAATTGTAAAAACTTATAAAATATCAGAACATTATTTCAATATATCATATCATATTTCGGTCAATTGAATTGAATATTATTACTATCGATGCACTAAAATATTGTATAAGAAATTTTACCAATTAAAAGATTAATTTATTTGAACTATTATATTTAATTGGTTTGCAAGCATAATTACATTCCATTAATTTGTCTGTATTCCAACTAACAACAAGCAAGGGTTGACGGTCACTTCCGCAGACGTGATTCTTGCTGTTTCTGTGATGTCATTATATTATCATCACATCCGATACTTTTATTACTTGCCTATCACAACGTTCCATTCTAATAAACTTGAAAAGCAATATTTTGAAGGTTTTAATATTGTGTGGGCTTGCTTTTTGTGCTCTATAAAGCTACGCTACCACTGAGCTATCATTGTTTTCAACATTTTACCCCATACACCCCAAGTTCCAAATGTTATGGTTTTTGGACGTTTTTCGGTCCGTGAACGTCATTAGAGAACCTTTCTTCTCCATTGGTTTAACCTGTCACTTCCTTTTCCTAACTTGTCGAGCATAGCTCGTACAATCTAATACAGGTGTAATAAGTCATACTTAAAATTTATTGCTTAATTAATATTATAATGATTAATTTCATACTGTGATTGCATTCAAATAAATAATGATCAGTTATTTTATGATACAAAAGCTATGTCGCCAATACACATTTGAAAATTACCTACTATTTAATTGTAGGTAAATGCTTCATTGAATTAATAATGTGACACTCTACAAAGTGGTTTAAACTGCTGTATTTAGCATAGATAAGAGTTAAAATATTACGAGAGGCCTTCACAGACTATGTAATAAGAGAATAGACAATACTAAAATTAAGCTCTCTTATTATTTAATGTAACTTGAGTCTTTACGCTTATTAAATTAACGGACGGAGTCTACGGAAATCTGAGACACAACTATTAGGAAGGTGTTGTAATAACCGTTCGTAATATTATATCGTTTATTGCAAAGTCTGACTAAAGGGCTACCTGTGAAATTGCGTATTGAAGTAGACAGCTGTTGAAATTATAGGATTGGTAGGTTGCTAAAGGTCCTAAAGGTGAATTTGAGACCTACCTATAGGTTTTGTGTTGTCAATCAGTAATTTCAAGTCGAGAAACAAATTATTAAAGAGAAATTTAAAACAATAACAACTAATTCGAGTATAGAAGGTTTTTCGAGATTTAAAAAAACTGGTGAAATATAATGTGCCTATGTCCAAATATTCAAGACGTGCGAGCTCAAAATGAAACTTTTCTACTGACTGAAAATCGGTTTTCGGAAACGAATAAATGTTTTAAACAAGATATAGAAAATAAAAATCACTTGTATGTTTAGCAAAACAAGGCTGAAAAATAACAAGTCATATTATTAGTGCCTTCCTCAACTGGATAATTTTGTCTCCTAGTTGTTAACCTAAAAGGCAAACAAGCTTTCTAGGAAGCTAATTTCTAGTCATAGTCTGTGCCCTGTTATGATGACCTGCAGAGATAGAGCAGTTGACAACTGTAGGAAGATGGTTCAGGATAGTGAATGCGAGCCAAGTTCGGTTGTAGCCAATTATTTCGTGAAAGTATTACAACAATCTAGATCGGATTGAAAAATCAGCAAGAAATAACTAGATATCAAAGTCTGAAACCAAAAATTTTTAATAAACCTGCGTGCTGTATTAATAATCATATAATATTTTATTTTTTCAAATTATATTCACCGTCGATAGTCGGCAGTAATGAAGAGCCAGATGCAGTTGTAATTACCTACCTTATTAAGATTGCTTGCTAACCATCTAGTACGAAATGCACCTTAGTGTCTAATCCCGCTCTTTGCTGGACTGTTGCCTCATCTAATTCCAAGCCTTACACCTAATTCTATTTCATCACAGTATCTTCCCATGCTCTCGTCTAGTTAAACAAATGTCTTTCTCGTGTTGTAATCCTTCACTGTTTCTAACGCACTCATTATCTTAATCTTCGTCATCGGATATTGGTCAAATTAAAACAGGGTCGGCCTTCAAGCGTTCTTTATTTCATAATTTGATATTATAAACATTCAAATTGCACAAACTTCCATCTTGAGGCCACATTGACACTGAATTCACTTTTGCTCCATTTATTAATTACAGTTCAGATAACACGTAGCCTTAAATTTGTAAGCCCTATCAATAGATACGATCAAACATAACGAAATTGTTGTATAAAAAAACTGAATAGAGTATTTTAGATATTGCTCCATGCGTGTGCGTAAAAAATATTTCTGTGTTATTCAAGGTGTATAGAGAAGTCAATCAACTCTGTTCGAGGCATTTTGCTTCAGACAGTTTATTGAAAAAAATAGTAATGCTTATTAACTTTAATTAACGAATGCAACTTAATTCAAATTATTTGTTTCTAAGGAAAAGGTTAGCCTGTTAGTGAAAACACTGATACAACAACAACAAATGTATACTACACATAGGCCATACATTATCACAACGGATAATCTGAGGCGCTATCATAAAGTTGCTCTCAAATCGATGGTTCTGATGTTCGGTCATTCCATTTAGGGTTTTCTATTACACGTAGTTGGCACTTGAGGCTGTGGCTTGCTCATTAGTCTTCAGCATACTGGCCCCTACTTGAATAATTGAGCTTTGCTACTTATAATTACTTGTCTAAACTTCTTGTATTATAATATAGTGAACTATGTCTATTAAAATTCTAATGTATATTCATTAAAATTATATAATTGCTAACATTTCATAAGAATACGGTCTACTATTTTAACAATAATTTAAGCTATATTAGAACAATAATAATAGTAAAAGATGTCTGCTTTGACCTGGATAAAGAGGTTAAACTGTATTCATAACTTTTTATTATTTAACATAAAACTTTATCACTATAATTTACGAGTATCTTCTGCTATTCATATTTAAATAATCCTTGTGTTCTGCTATTTTAATAAAAATTGGCAAATGAATAGACGCTGCTACTTTTTCTGAATATGAAAAGAGATCAATAACTTACTTAAAATAATGATACGTACCTAACTCCTTTGTCACATTTGCAGCATTGTAGTATGTTTCGGGTAGCATTTCATCACCATATCTGTTTCGCTTAAATTTGACGAAAACGAAACTCCATACTAATCTGACAAATTAGATAAAAGATAGTTGACAGGTCGATGAAATGCCATCCGAAACATATTATGAAGCTGCAAATGTGACAAAATTAAACTTACTGAACTATCATAAATAAATGACAAGGCTTCTGTTATCATTAGTGAGAAATTCATAAATTGATGACAGCAAAGTTCTGTCTAATATTTTATGATGCTTTCTTCTTTTATTACCTTTCCATTGTTGTGTAAAACGTCAAATAAAAATATATCACTATATTATGCTGTATTCACTAGGTAAGCGTGAGGATAAATTATTTATAGATGCTAACTTAAATTACGATTGTATACCCACCAACGTATGATTTAATGTCTTACAGAGAGTACTTATAAGCTCGCTGATAACTCGCTTGATTTACAACAATATGAATATTTACTAACTTCCTTGAAATCGTTGCATAGCTCATTAACCACAAAGTTTTTTGCCGATTTTCATAGTTACTAAAAAAAACAATGATTTTTAGTTTCAGTAAAAACTGTGTGCGTAAGTAAAGAATAACCATTATAAAATCTGTATGTGATTATATATGATTTATTATTATTGTTAGACATGTAATCAATGAAACAACGCGTACCTACGTGTAAATATAATTATAAAGTTTAGCACTTATTTTTTTATATTATTTCGGCAATTTTTCTAATATTGTACGAGATTCAACGTCGCCGATGATAAAACGTCATCATTACATAAACCACAAACTGAAGCAACATCGTAATATTGGAGCACGTGATTGTAATACAACTAAACATTGTTCACGCTATTGCTACTGTTTGTCATTGAACCTCATTTGATTCAAGTTTGTGATGCTTTTCTTTTGTCGCTGCTATTTCCTGATGGACCATTGATGACAAGGTTATGGGTAAAGTCAACTAGATACATTCTTGTTTTAAAAAATATTATGGTGAAAATTAAACTCATTATTAACATTATGTAAGGCTTACTTGACAATAAAGAGTCAATACTTTGTTGTAAAACGATAGGTAGGTATGGTTTTCCAATCATGTTCTTGATGTAAACAAAAACCTTGACTTACATCGTGCTACGTATAATGAAGTACAATGATGGAGTAACACTTAAGCAGACAAGCATTATATATTTATGAAAAAAATAGCATGACACCAGTGTCATAAAACCTAATTATGACACTTATCTATCGAGTCGGTGATATTCATGTGCATGTCGATATCTTACGAGGTCGCTTAGCTAGTCTTATTACACTCTTATATTTTCCAGCACTTTTCTATGCTAGTCTAGTTATATTTTAGTAGATTGTTATAAATTGAAGTTATGAATCTCATCTAAGTCAATTTTAAGGAATGCACTAGAATGTGCACCAGGATGCAATTATTAGCTCAATTACAATCACTTACAGTTTAGGTGTAATAACAAGTTAGGAGGATAATATGTTATAATAGTATAATTGGATTACTTTGACTCTCGTATTAATGGACAATTTAATTTGTCATGATAATTTATATTGTTGCGTAAACGTGGCGGACCGACGATTTGGTGAGGGTTGCGGGAAACCGCTGGATGCGAGTAGCGCCTTTTTCCAGCTTTGGACATCATTTGGCTGACATGATTATGAACAATAACAGGTTTCGCAAAGAGGTGTTCTTTTTTAGAACACAACTTCTGCACTGTCACTTCGTGGTAGTTTCATAAGGTACTCAAATTGTACCTTTTTTTTTTTGTTTTTCCTCTCATTTGTAACATGTCCAGCATTGACATTGTTTCGATTGTGACTCAAGTTGGTAGCAGGGTTACTTAACCGTCTCCGTGTAACGGCTTGTTCTAATTCTTCGGTTGCACAGACAGACCGCTCAGTGCCCATTATATGCTAATTGGAAGACGACACGCGAAATTGTTTCAACGTAGAAAGTATATTTTTTAATGTATCTACAAATTACTATAAGTACATACACACACTATAGGTACATTATTATTATCCTCGCCATATCGTAATTTTTCCATTATTTTGCGTAAAATATTCAAGATTCTATAATTAAATGTAGCTAGATCTAAATGTTGGAAAATCAAATTATGTTGAAAATTTTAACATAATATTATTTCTTCTTTATTTAAAAACTTGCAGTGCAGATACTTGGGATACAGATTACGATGCAATCAAAAGATGTCTAACTAACCATAAACTATTATGTTCTGTTCACACGTCTTCTCAATACGATAACAATTCTCTTCCGTTAGTTACAAATATGACTACATAGAACATTGTACTATTGTGACACTGAAAATAATAGAAACAAATAGTTACATCAGGTTTATGTAACAAATGAACTTATGTCGGTACCTACACTTGCATCAATGAACCACGTTACCGATGTGTTCGAAAACAAAAGTTGTGTGTTGTGGTCTCAACCAAAATTGAAATATTGCAAAATTCAGCGTGCAAACGCATTGCGGTAAAATGACGGATAGTCTCTTGGTGCACGCTTGCATTACTAGTGAGCTTATGAGTCTCTTTTTAGGATTCCTTAACCAAGAAGTTATCAACAAGACCCTACACTACGCAACCATCCGTTTCTATATCTGTTTTCTACAGAGCTGAATCTCTGCTTTTTGTAAATGACAGAAATTTTCAACTGTAGTGTAGGTAACACTACAGTTGAAAATTTCAAATATACTTTTTTATACTTTGTAATAATTATTAACCCCAAAAAAATACTTTATCGAGTTGTTGCCGGAATCTTCACAGTTTAATAATGTATTTCTAAACGCGTTTATAAGTGTCTAATCAGGTCCTAATTATAAAAATTGCAACACGTTTTGATTCGGTGCTGTCAGCTGTATTTCAAATTATTTATTAAATTCCTTCATATAAGTATTGTGTCTTATAATATTATTACTCACACTGTGTTTACAAATTAAATAGTATTAATAATTAAATATAAAAAATATCTAACTTTGCAACAAATTGAATAAATTCAACGTCAAAAATTCAATTTCTTCAGTTCCACCGATGTAGAAGTCGGGTCTTCAACCGACAAAAAGCTCAGGACGTTTTTACATATTTCAAAAATCTCAAATCGATCTCTAAAATTATTTGAGCATGATTATGCTCAAATCATGATGTGATTATTAAACCTAATATTAATAACCTAAAAAATACATAGACTTTACATGTTTCATGTCAAATACATGGAATTACGGTTCTTCTTGCAATGCACACTGATTTGCATTGTATCTGTGGATCCTGCCGCCTATACCTAATTTCTTAACAGATAATATCGTGCTTGTAACTACTCAATTGTAAAAGGAAAATACATTTTCATTTTTTTTGTAAAATTCAGTGAAAAGTATTCTCTTACATTTACTGCTGACATCTTAAGGTGAAACTTCGTAACATTTTATGTTGCAAGAATGCAATTTTGCGTTTTGCGGTTTAGTGGGACTACGTGATAATGGTTTGCGTTTTGGTACCTAACAATTCTGATAGATTTGTGATGAGTTGTGGTCTTTATAACGTAACTTTATTGTATTCAAGTTGTGTATGTTGCTTTTTAGTTGTATGCAACTTCCTTTTGTATTGTGCTATTAATGATTCAACTCCATAGTTATCGTGGTTAGTGTTATTGGATATGATGCAATTCATTAAGTAACTCAAAGTCATCGTCATGAAATAAAATTCTTAAGTCAAGGATATGTGAAAACAATAAAAAAGTTAGCAACTAAATTATAGAGGAGACTCTCCGCGAATCTCCCTTCCTAAACTGACGGAGATAAAAAACCCTTTTTAATGGATTTCAAAATGGATGTTAATAATTTAAAGTTATTTAGATGGCCCTTATAAGAGAAAAATGCATTCTTTGTTTTAAAAATATTCACGATTTTTTCTTGACGTTACAAATGAAAAATCCTAATTTAAAAATTAACTATTCCCCGTCAAAATATAATAAAGAATGCCGAGAAAAGCTTAATCTAAAATCATAATTTCTCGTATATGGCTTAAGGTGGATGCCAATGTCAATTTCAAGCGCCTATGAGTCAAAATTTGGTGATAACGACCTTGGGATATGACTACAGATTTATCTATGTGTTTATTTTGCATTAAAAATATTATAGAACTGTATATTAGTTCCTTTGTTACAAATGACCGTTATTTATGTATAGAGAACCAATGTATGAATTTAAATAGTTTCAAAAGCATTAAAAAAATTCATAAGCAATTAATACACATGATACTATTCGTTAAAATTCAAAATGCGGCCCATCCACCGTAATGGGGTTACCTTGCAAATAAGGTATGCGACTTTATCTTATTAAAAAGATAAGGTCGCATAAAATATTAAGGTATCTATACATTTAGAAACACTACACGATCTGGTAAAAGCTGCATTACATAAGTACCTACCTTTGCACTATAAGATGAGGCGATGGACATGACAGGTCGCAATTAAGTACTTTACATGATAGTGAGACCAGCAAGTAGTGTTGTTTTAGTTAAATTATAAATATTCGTGTTGGCTGATAGCTCGAAGTGAGTGCATCAATGTCCCAGATCATAAAAACTATGAGATATTCCACGTATTCCAACAGACCTATATTTAACGACTCTTCGATCCTCGATACTGTAGGATGCTATCGCATTTACAGTGAATTATTCATGTAATTAGATGTTAAAAATTTGTTTGTTCAAACTCTCACAATTTTCAAATTGTTACCTTTCTGTTTTTATGATCCAAGGTGTTCACCGTCATATACCGCACGTAACTTGACTCTTTGACCTCCATTACTCGTTGTGTAACTAAGTATAATGAAGAGGATGAGTTTCCCATGTCAACGGTGGCCCGTATAACCTATTTCTTGTACGATATTGTGTTATCTAATATGTATGATGCCTATCATGATCGTGAGACTCTCTTATAATGTAATAGCTCACGGTGATCTCTTTGGAAATTAATTACTCTAACCTACTTTTAATTAAAAACTTCAATGTTTTATGCTTAGATAGTTCCTTGCTAATAGATCAGTCTAATTCGATCTCATTCTCTTCTCAGCATATCGATCCCGAACATGAAATTTTATACGTACAAACGCATCTCTTGCAACTATGTCATAAATAAATCAGTCTGACATTTACATAACACTGAATTCATAATTTTTGCGATTACTGCGAGTGATTTATATTGGTGTATAAAATGTAATTAACTAAACAGAAATAAGGAAAAAATATACATATAAAATTAAATGAATTTATGTTGTAAAATATAGATAATTAAACATTTTTGTAACATCCGGCTCTATTTTAAAGATTTTGGCTCAGCAATTAACATGATATTTGTATTTCCTATTTTTTTTCTAATCATGAAAAACGAATCTTCTGCTATTCTAACTACCATTTATTAAGCATAATAATAATTCTTGTGAAGAAACGAAAAATCTAATATACGTATTCATGATTTTACATATTTTTCAAAGGCATAGTGTCATAGAAATTAATTATAAGAATTTGTTTTACGATGCACTCGTTCGTCGACTAGTTAACGAGTTATGCAACAGTGGATTGGCCGTGAACTCGGTGCTGCGCGTGCGCCGCGCGGCGGCCTAATAATGTGTACCTGTTTAATTGCCGCCTTCCCGCTATTGTTTTGTACTCTGTGTACTATTATAGTACATAGTTGAGAAGTTCGAGGATATAAGATGTGTTAGGTGTAAAAAATCGCATATGTAATAGATAAGTATTTTAATAGGTAGGTAGATATAATCATTAATGTCGAGTTATTTAAAACTTTTTATCATATGGCAAAGCAGGAACACTGAACTTAACATCTGTCTATCTATACGAATGAATGTAGGTACAAAAAATTGCATAATCCTCAAAATTAGTATCAAGTAACCTTTTAATGTTCTTTATTTGATCTTCGAAATATTTGTCTACGGGAGACATTCCTATGCATAAAACTAATAACCAGTTACTGATACAAGTAAGAAGCTAGGTACCAGTTTTGTTACTCATGTAAAAAATGTGAATATCTAAATTGAAAATTAAGTACGATCGACAGTTAATCTTATATCTATAAGAACTGGTACATTTTTCCTTTGTAAATAATATGATAAAGATCAAAATGTTATTAGGTATCTACATTAAAATGTATAACGAGAAGCTATGAAAATTATAATTTTTTGTGTCCATACTTTCGCTCGTTCTTTACCTATACCATATAGTAAATAATATACTACGTACAACAATCTTGTAAGTGTGTACCACAAAAAATTGCTCAATAAGTCACTTGTTGAGACTATCAACTAAATGTCAAATAATCTTTTGACATTTCATTTCATATCTTTAAATAAATGAACATAGGTATTTGATGTATTTCTTTTTTACCGACACCTTTTCAAGTACCAAACAAAAACTAAGATTAAACACCAAACAGGTCTACGGACTAGTTTACTAGACGTTTTACTTGTACACCCATACATAGAATGAGAAATATAAATGGAGAATAAATTACCTACTTCCTTGTTTTTTAACCCTTTATTAATCACATTATTACACACTTGAGTTAAAACAATGGCTTGTTATTTAAACAATAACAAGTACTTCAATATGACATATGATTGTTTCAGTGTAATAATAACTATAGTATGAGGAATTCAAGGGAGAATCATTTAATTACGGCTAACAATCAAAGTGTGTTCAACAAGTACCTACCAGTGGCGAGGGGTAAAATTATGGCAAGGGTAAGCCGTTCAAAAAACACCGATAATTGTATACTTAAATACAGTGTATTTTATATAAAAGTGGCTTTGAAATGATGAATCTGTGGGATTGGGATTTCTAAATCAGCTTACCGATGGGAATCGGCTTGTATGGATGGACCCTTCGCCACTGGTACCTACATATTTAACACCTCTTTTTGTTTTGTTTATGTTCATACAATCAAACTAATTTAATTTTTATATTATAACTAGCGACCCGCCCCGGCTTCGCCCGATTTTTTTAAGCTTTTCTGTACTATCATATGCATGTATTTTACATATAAACCTTCCTCTTGAATCACTCTATCTATTAAAAAAAGCCGCATCAAATTCCGTTGCGTAGTTACATTGCATACATAGGGACAGACAGACGTTAAGCGACTTTGTTTTATACTATGTAGTGATGTAAAAAATATAGTATACTATAAATACAATAATAGCAAACAATATTTACAAATATACAGAATATTTGATTATCACACCAATCAATGTAACGTAGGCTTAGGCACTAGGTAATCATACTGGGTCGATAACCCCTTTTAAATTATCGCAAAAGTAGGTATGACATAGACATTTCCAGGTAAAAATAAAATGCGCACGTACCTCGTAAACCAACTGCTGATCACTCGTTATTCTGGTTACTGCTGGGTTGCTATATTGTGCACAAATGAAAATGTTCAGGTGAATTTGAGGACGTCACGATAATTTTATACAACAATAAATTTATATGTTGATTGTTTCGTAGTAAATGACGAACTAATGGTTTAGATCCTATTATTCGCCTCAGCAGTTCTCAGCCGGTTTGAGGGTAGTTGCAGATACCATCTTATTCTACCGCACGCATAGGGTAGTCAAGTGTTCCCCGTGTTACATGAAATACTACCCCTACATTAATACTCTGGATATTTATGTGGGGGACGTTTTTCTACACATTGCGAAAACTAGGCGAACGAAACTTGTAGTATTTTCAAATATGAATATATTATAATACGGTAGTAATTATAATAGAAATAAGGTAAAACCTTTAAACCCCTTATCGGGTAAAATTACTTGCTGGTAAAAGATAAAATCTATTTAACATGAATATACATTAAAATTGTAAATGTTAAATATTAATGTTCGTACAACACCGAGTACAATATAGTTATATACCTACCTAATAATGTAGAAGTGAGGCTGGTCTAACCTTGTAATAAGATGCACACATATAGAAGAAACGATTATTATTCTCATTATTAATTCAAAGGCTATTTTTTAGTTTGACAAACCTTGGACTTGCTAAACAGCCTTATTTTATTTATTATTAGTTCATCATGTTATTATAATTTGAATGGTATTTGGAGTTTGATCGACATTTCTATGTAGTTGTAATGTAAATGCTATAAGTAATACTTATTATTATTTACCCAAATTGAATACTGCAAAGTAAAATCTTTTCATTATCACTTTACAAACATTTGGGTCTAAGGTTTATAAAAATCGCGTGTTCTTTTGAGGAATTCCATCGCCATCACATTTTCAAAAACTATGGTTAGATCATGATAAAATATACTACATATCTCACGATTTGTTTTATTACAAAACTTTTAATTATTTAATTCATCAAACTAACAACTAAAATATTAACAAGAAATAATATATATACCTAATATTTATAAATTTAAATAAATGAATTAAAACTAAACAATTATTACAAATAAATTACAATTCAATTTAAACCATCCAAATCGATTAGCAAATTTCTAAGTAATATATTAAAAAAAAACTTACCCGTCGATCCTACTTTTATGAAGTTGTAGAATTAGCAAGCAAGGTTTTCCAATCTTAAAAAAATCCAAGGTATCTTTTCATTAAGTTACCACACCCTTACAAAACTATAGTGTCTCTATGTAAGAAAACTTTGTAGAATATTATAGAGTTAACCTTGTCTCATGAAGTCCATGATGTCATTTGACAAATTGACGAACCACTTACATTCATTACCTATTTACAAAGTGCTATAAAATATGGACTTAAACTACAATAAATCTCAATACAATGAATGCACTTTGCCAATTTTGTAATCCTACTTTGACAGATATCACTCTTTTAAAAATACAATTAATCATTTTGACGAAGTCGACAAACTGCTATTAAATAATTCTTAAAAATAGTAAATATTTATTTGAACTGTCGAGAATTATTTAATTTACAGCTCGGTAGGTAATTTTAACGAAAACGTGTGAAATAAATTACTTGTCCTATATTTACTAGACATTTAATAGGTTATCTAATGATTTACACATCCATGTCAAACATCAATTTAGTTTTTTTTTTATTAAATAATTATTTAATTTTTTTATTAAATATATTAATAATTATATAATTTCCTAGACATTCTAAAAAAAAATTACTTTTAAAAACGAGGTCTTTAAATTATTTACTACACAAGTTCAAGGTATCCTTTCAGTTGTCTCTAAAAACATTCGTTATTCTAAATGACATTTATTACGAGAGCTTTGAAATCAACAAATCCTACCACTTCATTTATCTTAAAAAGTGCTAGGTATTGATACATTGTCACCTACGTATATACTTACTTTGTAACAAAATTGACCCTGGTTTACCATTTACCAGTTACCTTTACTTGTCACTATTACCACAACAAGTAGGCACCTATGGTAATTGCTGTCATGCAAGAGTAAATATGAAATAGGAACAGAGAAAGGGCGTGTATCGGATAGACTGTCTGCCCTTCCTTGTCGGCTGTAGGCAACCTGTTGATTACGTTAACTAACGGCTCATGTCATAATAGCTCGTCATAGAAAGGTACATGTGCAGACTTTGTAACTGATATGATCCAGATCTCTTTACATTTCCTAAGTACTCGTATATACCTATTTTATTACCAATCAACAAATAATTATATAGAAGTCACTGTATTTATCATATAAATAAAAGGCTTTAGTATCAATATTATTGCAACTATTTATTTTATATATTATCGGTAGTAAAACTGCTTACCAATTTCGGGTTGCTACTTGAAATACTCTTCAGCCTCATATCGCCACTTTACGACGAAACATTATATTATCTAAGGAATTCGCAGAAACGTCTATTCTGTTTCGTTTAAAATTGGGCCATATTACGTAACTCCATACAAATCTGTCAAATTAGAAGAAATGAAAGATAGATGACAGGTCGATGAAATATCCATTATATTATGAATTCACTTCATATAATAGTAGTTTATGATACTGTTGCATAATAGGGGTTATTAAACACGAGTGTGAGTTTAAGTACCGAGCCGTAGGTGAGGTTCTTAATAGTATCACACGAGTTTTTAATACCTAATTATGTGCAGTATCATACAGTACTTTATCTAAACTCATCTAATAATGTAATTTAAAGGTAAAAAATCGATAATATTTTGTCATAGGTTTTCATGACTCACGGGTATCGATTATTCGTCATTTCCATTGCCGCCTCCACAATTTCAGATCCAAGTTTATTTCACCTTAGTATCACTGCTATTTTACTGTCATTTTTGGCCAAAATAAAATATGTATGCAAAAAAATCAATAAAATAAACACACATTAATCATCATGGCGCCCAAATCCATGTTGGGAAAAACTCCCTACCGCATACGCGACCACAGAGTAAATTTGCATCTAAACTTGAACTGATACTTATTGATTCCTAATTGTTGACAAAGAGAATATAATACTACGTTTAATTGTTCAGTCATGTCTGGCAACTTATAATGTTTTTTTCTTTATTATTTCGTTTGACAAGTTGACTGACAGTAATTGAAGTATTAAAACCCAAAAAACATTATAAGTGGCCAGACATGTCCAAATACCTGTACTTTAATGAAAAAAAGTTATTTTATAGCATTATCTTGGGAAGAAGACTGTGCTATAATATAATTTTTTAATTTCATTATACACGGGTGTGCATAAAGTGGGTCATTAAAGTACTGTTTTTGATTTCATAATAAGAACATTACGATATGAGAGTAGATAAAACATATTATGACATAACAAGCCAGAATCTTGAAGACGTCTTCCAATGCAGCGGTGAACAGTTTTTTGTTTTAATATCAATTTATTTTAATGATTTAGGTAATTAAAAAATAATTAATAAAATAAATGTTATTGAATAAGTAAACTGAATTTATATTTTTATATTTGTTTATTAGTAATTTTAAGGACATAAAGTGAGTAGGTATTTACGTTAATAATTTAAATGCCAAATGTACGAGTATGTAGGCCCTCGCAATATACGAGTCCAATATTATCTAAACGAACTATATCTAATAATTGCAGTAATTGTGGTCATGGAAGACTAGTTTGCTCATATTTTGTCCTAGTACCTAAGTTATCTTAGTCCAGTAATAGTTATCTTTGAATAAAATCACCCTTAGAACTAGTACTTGCTGCATGTGAATTATTCTTAATAACTACCTACCCAGTTTATACCTATCTATTGATGATATTTGAAAGCTCCAGATCTAACAAACGAGAATATAGACAAAATTAGAATAAAAAATAACTGTTAATAGAATACACATATATACTATTAGAATATATAGACAAGAATTCAGTTATTCGTCACTAATTTCTCAACAGTTCCTAACACCTTTAATTCTGTTAAAAGACAGAGAATTGTGTTTTTGATTTCCTTATGTGTTGACAGGTGCTAAATTCTAACATAGGTAGGTATTATTTATCACCATGAAAATACCACTTAATTGTTTCATGTCCTAGTGTTATGATTTATATCCCTATTGTGCAACGGAGGCTGTTGAAATGGTAACACTTGTACCTATATTGTCTTTCTAGTCGTTTTCTTTGCTGCTATAAGTAAAGTAAGTAACCTAAAAAACGTATATGATATAAAATATAATCTCATAACTTAATTAATATATATATATATATATATCCACTCACATAGTAGGTTGTGTTGCTGTTTTTCGTGGAAATTATCATGGTAAAATGAGTAATATAATGCAGATATTTCCATTAATAAATGGTTCCAACACTTCCAACACGATAATTAGTAGGTAATAGAGTTCTCTAATACTTTACATGAAGGTCGTGAAGATTACTTTTCAAACATATTTCCGGAATTTAAAAACATCCGCAATGTTTTAGTTTTTGTTGTGTTTCTAGCTTTCCACCCCGAGGGTTCACGTCCTAATCCTCTATGTTACCTCCTTAGGGGATGAATTTCCGATAAAATTTATGTAGCTGACTTTTTATTTATGAAACAGACGACAACATTTCCATATTTCTATTTTAAAACATGACAAAGCTTCTGCCTTCCCAAGGAAAAACAATTAAATCCTTTCTTTATTCTCACCTATTTTATTTTAATGAAAATTTTATTCTTTTAGACTCACCAGTTTATGCTGTTAGTTGTATAACGCAACTGACTAGACTGAGTTAAGTTCATATTAGAGGTTTAACAAGTAGCATATAAATGCTAACTATCTAGCATCAAATGAAGCCATTATATATTGATGTAACTTTTGAACTTTGAAACCAAGTAAATCAGTGCAACATTAGTAATCGCGTAGTATTCAAGCGTTGCACCTTAAAGTCTAGCTGCGATCTATTGGGTAATCTACCTCGACCAAGTGGGTGGGACAAATTTGCATTACCTGTCCTGACTAATGTTGCCTCTTTGTTATTTGACACATTGTCAAGGCACCGAGCCAAGGAGACAGGCCAATTATAATGTTTCCTCGCTCTTAAGCTATGTGCCTATTCTCTACCAAACACAATCACTATGAAAATCTTTTCAACATTGATCAGAGGTTCCGATATATTTTTATGTACTAGCAAAACTTTATTTCAACCTTATAAAGCACCATAGAAAAGGTTGAAGATAGAATTATTTCATATCTTCATAGCTAGTCGGTAAGGTAGGGTCACAGAATGTTTTTTTTTAACACTATATTACAATCAATCCAACTAGATACACAATTGAATAATGATATACGTAGCTGATTTATTATGCAGCTTGTCGGAATGTTGCAGTGAAAACAATCGATTCAATACGCATACAAATTGAATTCGTTATCATAATTCTCGTAATTAAATGTAGAGATTATAATCTTGAACTGAATAAGGTTAAATCAGCAATCAATTATGTTTTTAGTTGAAGGAAAGCGCTTGTTATCAAGCAGTAGACGAGCATTTCACTACCCTGCTCACGTAAAGATGTCGCATTTCATCATAATAATGCTAAGTAAATTAACTAGCCAGTTGGCAGCAAAAAAGCGTTTCACAATCACACAGTACGACTGCACTCACAAGGAGGCGGGCGCGTTCCTGATTTATAATACCGACTCACTCACCGCTTGCGAGAATGTAGCGGCTGCCAATTTATGACAAATTCCCTTACACGTTTAGGGAAATAAAACCCAGTATGGCCTTCCTTGCATCGATGGGCACGCACCACAAATTCAATTTACTACGTCTAGTCAGTTGCGTTTGACAAGTTATCGTCAACTAATGCGTAAATTGTTAACTTGATGCCTAATCAGTAATGATATCTATTTCGCCGCTAAATTCTTGAGATTAAACTACGTGGATGTATATTAATGACTTGCGTGTTTTGGCGTTGAGCCCAGAGGCAAAGATATGAATTGACATGCTTTTATGTAATTTTGCATCATACAATTGCAAGAGCCAGTAATTCTATAATAGCCCTTTACTTACAAAAATTACTGACCCAGATTGATGATCAGGAACTGTTTGTTAATATTAAATAAACGTTTAATTCAGGTTGAAGTTCATGGTTCTTAAATGTTGTAAAATGCTTAGTGATTGTGATAGCGTTTTAATATTTTATTATGTAGTGGGCTTGTAACTGGATGATAATAGTAATCTCGAATCAAACAAAAAACAATGAACAACACACTCAATATTACAAGTTAATAGAAAAGGCATTAATCAGTAAATCAAAGCGTTTGAGAATTCCTTTGGTATTCAAGGTAAAAAATTACTTGTGTTAAAGATGCCAAAGCTCTCTCCGCACTGGTTGGTCCTAGTTAAAAGCTTTTATCATAGTTAGGGAAAATGTTTTGTTTTTGTTCTCGAATTACTTAATTTTGATTCAAACCAAGTATTTATGTTCGTTCACAAGACGACAGAATAGTTAGGTACCTACATACCTAGAATACCTACACAATACATAATTTTAACCTTATTTCAGAATATATTCTATCATGATAATGAAATAGTCCGCAATAAAAAAAAAGGTTTTAAAATTGACACACAAAATATACGCACGGTTTTGTGATGTTATTATATACTTTACACATTCTTACCTACATGAAATTTTTCAAGTCACGCAACAAAATAAACATCGCATTAATTTACCTTTTGTTGATTGATATGGGTACCTTCTTTCAACATTCCAAATTAACTTTGGGGTACACGGTTTATAACGAAACAAAGACTATTGCAATAGTTTAACACACACGCAATCGCTCCCGCGCTGCTTATGACCCTAGTTTCACCCGTAGAAAATAACCGAATCAAAAGGTATTATTTCAACGAGCACCGACACGCGACGATTATTTGCACCGTTGCCAAGCTTGATAATGTCAAGTCTATAAAATTAAACGGCGTGCCAATACTCTGAGACTTTAACATGATTTGTAACACGTGTAATCTGTTTAATATTACGCAGCTCGCAATGTTTGTTTTCAATACAACAAATTAGGTTGATTGTTATTCTAAGACTGAAAACGATGAAAATGTTAGAACCCAACCCAACTCTTTACTCTTGGCTTATCAATATACTTAGGTTTAGTCATTTAAGTTATATAGATAAGTAATAATTCCTTTATAAATACTTATCCGAACAAAAACAGTTTCATATAAAATGTTGCCAAGCCGAGACCATTCTTCTGTGCCCTAGATAGTTTGAGAACCTGGTGATCCTGATATTTCTTATTCTTGCTTTTCACACATAGTAATTTTTTTTTTTTTACTATTGCCTTATGAAAATTCTCACATCTTTCGTACAATTTACGAAAATGCGATTGATTGATCCGCAGATTATCTACTTATGATTTGTATTATTTTGTCGATATTCACAGTAATATTGGAAAATTTGTTTGTTTGTGTCAGAACAAATAATTGTGTATATGTATAAGTCAAAAACTCGGATATTAAAGCGTGTAACCATTTATGATGATTAAATTTATAGTTTCTCCTTTTTGGAATACGCTACTAACGTAATGTATAAAACATTGATTCCTTTTTATGTAATGTTAAAATATGGCAAGCATTTTACAAGCTGTTGTATATATAAACAGAAATCGGGGCCATCATTGAATTTAAATTAAAAATTGAATGGAAATCATTTATTCTTTGCACGAAATAGTGTCAAACTGTTCGCCAAAATACGAAATAACAATTTATCTTTCAAAAGTTTTGTTGCAATACAGAGGTTGATACGTAAACATTCTACTTAAAAAAATATTTTTATAATTTTTAATGAACTATGCAACACATTTAAAGAATGTTAAAGAAAATTCGAAAACCTAGAAATAGCATACAATTTAAATTACTTATTCCTTTCAGTTACAAATCTTCAAAGTATTTCCTCAAGGCCAAATCCATATTCGTACAAAGAATTCTAGCCCGTCCCTACCTACTTTCATGTCATCTCTCAAAATTAAACTGCAATAGGTATTTCAAAACATGAAACAAGCCGCGTTATCGTCTAGGAGGTAGAATAAAATGCTAGGCTCTATTTTATTCTAGCATTATGATGTATGTGTGAGATATCAAAGACAAGTTCACCTTTTTTCTTCCAACATTTCATAACATGGCTCATATATTTCATGTTATATCCCCAAGTACCTACTTACCTACTGGTGTTCCTTAAATCACTATTTGATGCGGACAATTATTCAATTCTGCAAGAAAGAGTGAACTATCTATTTTGTCATATCTTTTAAGTTAATTGAAATACGTACCTGTACACTGTGAACAGTCTTATCTGTATATGTGTTGTAGCTTCTGTACCTTGTGAATATTTGGAAATGCATTTAACATTCCGTATTTTAATTTGCCATGCATGTCTATTGTGTACATCGTTTACTTTGAATAACAAGCATCAGCTGCCTTTCGAAATGTTAAGCATTTCTCATAATTACTGCAATCCAGTGGCTCAATACAGTACGTACGTATGTTAAATAAAGATAACTCAAGTAATACTAATTTACGTGAAACATTGTCTCGAAACTCGTCATTTAAACAAATATGGCTTGATGTCATATTATTTAACTTTAGTATGATGCGTAATGCGTATAATCGACACGCAAACTTTACTAGATGACATCACATTTGTTATGTTATAATATATAATTTACTTGTTGCGCTCTACCTTGATTATTTAATTGTTTAATTACGTTTACGTTTGTATTTCTTTTGCAGAAAAAATTAACGGATGCTAAGGTAGACTACACATACGTACCAACAAACATGAGATTCTCGGCGAGGTTACAGGTGTGTATCCCTTCCTTACAAATTAAGAATATAGAGATCTTTATCGGTGTATCCCTGAACATTAATGAACTTTATTTCGTTTTTTTATTTCTAAATGTTACGCAGTTATTCACCAAGTTTAGTCAAAAGCATTCTAGTTACTTAGAATAAGCTAATAAAATCATCAAGATTTTCTGATAAAACGTGTATTATAAATAGCTTTGGAAATTCAAGGAGGTTACAAAATTTGATGTGCCAACATAACATAAACAATGGCAACCGGTAACATAAACGAGTGCGCAATTTACAGAGCATTTAATAGATAAAATTTCGCGCAAAAACTAGCATTTATTTGCAACAACATGAATAGTTATAAAGATGTTCACGTGGGAAATATAATAATGAATGTAGAACCACGTCAAGGTTGTGTGATGAAAAAGTATTCTCAATTGGATTTTAATTCACTGGAAAGCTTGATTTGACTGAGTTGACTATAAATATTTTAAATTTTATTTCACGCTGTTTTCCCATGCGTAAAAGTAGTCTAACCATTTACTTAAAAGATCTTAATCTGTCTTATCTATAGCTGCTGACATGCCTGATGGTGTACGCTGGGAGCGCACATGCAATCATGGTGAAGTTTGGCACGAAGGGCGGGCCCATTGTGCCGCCTGCGCCGGAGTCATCGCTGCCTTCACTGCAGCCGTATCGAGCACCCGCGCCGGTCTGGGAGGAAACATCTAATGACGCACCTGATCCTAATGCTCAATGGTAAATACTCAACTAGATACTCCTCAATGTTACCTTATTTGAATTTTTAAAGTAACAAACAAATAATTAAAATTTATCCAAATTATTATTCTTATTATAGGCGACCGCAATACTTCAGACCTCAGCCGAGGTATACCCAGGTGGTTTACAATGTTCCTGTTCCAACATCGCAACCCCTCAATAATGCCCAACGTTTCGTCAACGCTTACATACCGACACAACAAGCAGTACCCGCCCAACCAATCACGAATTACTTCACCCCATCGCAAATACTCGGTTCTCAAAGTTTACCCGGTGTTGGACTTCGATACTTTATACCAAATTACGACGTGCAAAAGAGACAAGAAGCAAAACAAGATGACGCCAAACATAATCAGGTAGAATCTAATGATGTAGATGCAGTTAGTAAAGAGTCATCTAGTGATTTGCAGTGGAAATACGAAAAGGATGCTACAAAAAGAATTATAAGGAATACTAAAGAGGTGCGTACTGAAAGCTTTATAACTAACAAGGACTGGGAAGCTTTTAGACTAGCCTGCTCACTCAAAGCATAGTACTCAAGCACTATGTTTGACAGTTCTACCTATGCACTCACTTTTGGCAAATATGCGGAAATTCTTGGAATCAAATTTATTCGCGAGCTTACGCATTCTTGCTAAAGTCGAAGTGGAGATGTAATTTTCCTAACAATTCTTAATCTAATGTAACTTTATTTATTACAGGCAGTACCAATATACCAGTGGCCAGCGTACGTTCTTCCAAGACATCAGTAATACTACTCGTTATTATTGTTACACATCGCAGAATTGTAAAGAACAGCAAAATTACTTAATGTAATTGTGATGTCATTAGTTAAGAAACTAGAATAAGATAAAAGTGCCACAAAATAAAATATTTTTATAAACTGCAGATTAAACAATCAAAGCTGTCATTGAATTTAATAGTATTAGACCGAATTTTTGAAACAGCTACTTCCCAAACTACAAATAAAATTGTATGCTGCTGGAGAATTCCAAAGGGCATTTAAATAATTTTAATATTGGACATAAAGTGAAGGTTTTAAACGCCCAGTGGATTTAATATATTCATACAAAGCTTCAAATATCATTAGGTATTACTTTTCAGTATTTGGTGTAAAATATAAGTAAGCATGCAATATGAACTTTATAATCGTAGCCGTTACACCCCGTAGATACCTAGCCCAGATGAAATATAGAAATCATAATAACATAGGTAACATACGTAGGTAATCAATTACTTTGAAATTATAACTGAATAATACAGTGAAATTAAACGTGGCTACGCTTGAAGTATTGTAAATAAATAAATAAAGGAAAAAATATTATCTAAAAATAATAATAATATTGCCATTATAATAATGTTTATTGTTACGTTAATGAATGGAGACATCTCGCTTGGTCATTAGTCGAGGAATCATTTTGATCGTCAGCAGACTATAGCGAACAAATAGAAAAAGCAATTATGAAAACGAGTTTTTGTATGGAATCTTTGTAAATAACCGCTTTGTATTCAAACACTGTGACAAAATGCGTTCTTTGTTATGTTATGAAAATTTTAATGTCGTGCAAATTTTTATATTTCTTTGTAATTCATTTGCAATTGGTGACTTTCTATTTGGATCGTTTGTAATTAATGTCAGAAAAAAAATGCTGACTATTCTTGTTATAACTTTTTGAAATATTTGTAGCATTCGATTTGTTAACTGCTGTTATTTTATTGTAACAAAATGTACCTATTTATGATATGTACAATTTTATTAGCTGTAATTATTGCTTGTAAATATGTAAAATAAACGAATATAATTTTACTATGTTTTTTTTTTAACATTAGCAATGAAAAACAATCTGATGACAAATTAAAACATAATATTAGACTGATCATTTCAGATACATAAATCTGTAGCCTGAACCTCAGTTTGTCCTAGAAATTGATTACAGATAATATTCTAGCTACTGCTGTCATTTTTACGATACTGAAACTCTCGTAAAACTTTAGGCTATCAAGGGTTTAATGACTAATGTGTAGAATATAAATATAAATACATAAAAAAGAAAAAACAAAACGTGACTGACTGGCTGATCTATCAAAAGCACAGCTCAAACCACTGGACGGATCGGGCTGAGATTTTACATACACCATATGCTATTATGATGTAACCACTAAGAATGGATTTTTGAAAATTCAACCCCTAAGGGGGTAAAATAGGGGAACGCAAGTAAAACCGCGGGGCTGTAAACTACACAATATACATTATATTAAAAGCTTTAGATCAGTAAGAGCTAGGTGTTCTAGTTCCCTTTGAAGTGAGCTAAGGCCTAATGCCCATCAACATTGCAAAGCTCTGTCGTGACTATAAGACACGTTGAGGAACAACCTTAATTTCGCGATGAGTATTTGTCGTGACGACAGTTACTACAATAGCACTTCCTGGTAACATCTAATGTACTTATAATGACGGTTAAAGTTATGTACGATTTTCATTAATAACAATAGTTAGTTGGTATGTGTTATTTGTTATCGAGTGGTACACTCTTCAACGTATTAGAGTAGTAGAGTCTAAAAATTGTAACTGTTGACATTCATAAGTGCCTTATTAGGGCCTAAACTGAATAAATGAGTTTTTGATTTGATTTGATTTGATTTATTGTCACTCAAATAATTCCAAAAAAATGTGTGACTAAGTGATCAGACGTATGTGAAGAATATTCAATGATAAGGATATTTTAGTTTAGTTTAGTCGATGATTCAAAAAGGGCACTGTATTACTCTAAATCCAATTCTTTTTTATATCATTGTCCAAATATTCAAGATATTAACGAGATTAAAGTCTCCGTTACTTTAAGGAGCTAGGATGGGTTGGGTAAAGCTGGCAGGGGGAGAATGCACAATACACCCGAGTGGGACGCCAGTGCAGGCCTCATCGCCCCACACAGAATAGGAGATTAATTCACGTCACGTCGATTAAAAGACAGTCAGTTCATTAAATAATATATAAAGCAAAAAAGAAGTAAGTTACTTATACCTACTTGATTGATAATAATAAAAAAAACGAAAACTCAAGAACATGCATAAATAATCAATTTAAAATTTAAGTATTGGCTCGTCCATTGAAAATTAATTGTGTCGGTACAACACAGCAACATCGCATCAGTGAAATAAAACCTTATTTTTTGTTCTGAATATTCACTTGTTTTTGCAAATTGAAGAGTAGCCTCATCATAGATAGGTCATTTCAAAAGTACCTAAATCCATTTGATATAGAAAAGTGATTTCCTTTTTAATAATGATGAACAATCAATAAATCAAATCATTTATTTGTTGATAGTGCAATTATTACATTTTACACAATATTTAATGGCACTATATATCAGTGGCGAAGGGTCCATACAAGCCGATTCCTATCGGCTTACCTTTTAGAAATCCCTCGCCACTGCTAGACACTGATTTAAAAGCTAATACCTACATATGTGATTGTTATTTAAATTTTAAATGAATACCATTTTATTTCTCAAGAAATAATTAATTCTTTTATTGATTTCCTTTTATAGTCTACATTACATTATGTCAAAAGAAACATTAACCTTCTAATGCCTATAGTCATTATATACATAACTAGCTGGCCCGGCAGCCGTTGCCCTGCCCAGAGAATAAAAAATACTGGGACCTCAGTACGTTTATTTGTTACCTTTAGAAGCGATTGCAATGATTTTGATATCCTATTTATTATATACAGAAGGAAATAGGCTAGTTTTTATCCTGGGAACGCGGGTGAAATCGCGAAAGAAAACTAGTATTAATAGGTATATCTTACAGTATATAATAATATCAAGATTACAACTTATCTAAGTACTTTCCATAGAAATTTCTAGCGTATAACCATTATAACATTTTACTTTGCAATTATATTTGACCTATAATTTCTCACTACGAGCAATTTCTGGTTTCTAAATACTGAATTTACTGCGTGCACAATGATTGCGCGAACGAAATGTAAGGTAAAGCGTCTTAATTGGTGGCATGATATATGTTATTATAAGTTAAAAGCTTACCTGAGATGTATATACTGTTGTACCTAGATGTTGAATCGGTCAATTTATCAATTGGCTAAATTTACTGTGATTGCTCCCCCACGCTTCAAGTCCAGAGAGAGTCCCTTGAAATATCTAATCGACCTAGAATGGTGATTTTATACGAAAGAGGTTCCCTTGATACAGATGTTTCTTTGCTTTTTCCAGCTTTTCATAATTTGAACAAATTATTATCGTAGGTATTTAAAATTCGGACACATTACTATTTTTAATATAATTTATTAGGCGCAATTTATACACAGTCTGACTGAACAGATTGTCTGCAACATTTACACTTCAATGAAAAAGGAATGAACAATTATAATTATTTTAGCAGAGTTCTTGGAATTATTCGTCGAGTTGAGCGATTCGACTTATTTTACGAAGCTTATTATATTTCATTAGGACGCGAGCGGTCAAATGGTTAATTGGCCTACATTTTCTATAGGTAGGTAATCAACGTCCATCTCATATATCTCACATTATGTATATTTGAAGTATGTGGAAAAGTGTAGTGATATTCAGCACGTACGTTGTTGATGTCAGTTATAATTTTGATATAATTGAAGCATGGATTTTTTATCAAATTACTTTTAATATTAAGAAATATTCTGGGTCATTTTTCACACACGGTTATCTGATCCCAAACTAAGTAGAGGATGGGACAAACAGTCATGTTCATGCACACAAATGTTTGTCCTGGATATACTTAAAGCCTATATTATATTATCTATATTTTAGTAATGGACCAACTGCGAAAATATTTTCAAAATTTTATACATATTTATATATATTTTTGGTAGTGACGTTGGATGCCGCTACGAAGGTCGTGGGTTCGAATCCTACAATGAGCTTGAGCTTTCGGTGAAGGAAAACATCGTGAGGAAACCATAGCTCGGTGGTAGGGTACTTTGTAGTACCCACCTGGCTGGCTACCACCCTAAAGTTGAAAATTTGTCGCTAAGCACCTACCGGTGTGTTCCGGCAATTGCACTTGAGAGCCAGTTTGCCTTCTCAGCATTATAACAGGTCAGCAACACATTGGCAATATCTCTGTTATTGCAAATGGCGATAGGCGACGGTAACCACTTAGGTACCATCAGGTGGGCCGTATGCTTGCTGGCTAACTTAGTAGTATACAAAAAAACAATCAATCGTTCTCGATCAAATTAAAATGAAAACAATATCTTCTCAGGCAATTTCAGAATCCGAGGTATTAAAAAAATATCAGTAAGTATGACTATGAACAAAATTTTGAAAAAATCCTGCTTATAAATGCGAAAGTTTGTGTGGATGTATAGGTAGGTGTATATTACTCTTTCGCGTAAAAATTACTGAACAGATTTAGACGGAAATAGACACGTTGACAGATCATACCCTGGAATAACATAAAGGCTAGTTTTATCTCGGGAAAACACGATCTCTCATGGACTCGGGTGAAAACGTGGAGCATAAAAGCTAGTCAGTAATAGGTACTTCATAATTAAGAAAAACAAAGGAATTTTCTACTACCTACTATAATTTATTAGGCAGGTACTATGTATGATAATTGATTGCGTTTGGTTATCAACTCACAACAACTCACTCTAGATACCACATCTCTAATACAGCTTGTTCAGTCTAGTTAGATTATGATTTTGAATTTAGAAATATTAGATCGCCAAAAGACCAAGTAGGTGAGCTGCAGGTTCTTCCGTTGGATCTACTTTCAAGTGTAAGTAAGGTACTTATAACTAATAAGCTCACTTTCCAATTTCATATCTAAGTAGAATATTGTGGATTATAGTCGCTTTAATGTAATGGGCCATTGACAAGGTGTCCTTCTTGTATTTTTGTCTTTTTTTGGCATGTGCTGTCTAAGCGGGCCTATTATATTTTAACGACTGTTGCAAGTATTATGACTTGTTTAAAAAAAGTTAAATATACTTATCTTATTATGGTTATGCCTATTTACGGCTAACAATGATCTGTCTACTAGATGTATAAGCTCATAATAAAACCTACATAAAAATTACAGGAATGCAATAAATAGGTATCATTAAAGTAAATTATGTATTAAATATGTTGTTTTCAAAGTCAGAACACATTCTGGTTCTATAAGCTTTCCTTAATGATAAGTAGGTATATTTCATTGAGTTATGTCCTTATAAAAATAAAATCTCAAAGATGAAAAACTGATTTGTTTTATTTTGTAAATCGGCGATGATTTAAGTATGTTACAACAAATAAATTTATACTTTCTTCTAATGAAAATGCTAGATTACTTTTTCTAGTCGGAGACCAATATTTGAATCGCTAAATATAACACTGATAAATCTTTACCAAAACTGTAAAAATATAATTTAAAAATAAAATGCTGTTTGTTGGTAAGTGCTTTATTTGAGAACAGCTGGTAATAGTCTCATAAGAATTTAGGGAAATTGGTAAAATGCCCGGAAAATTCGGCAAACACTGAAAGTGTTTTTTTCTATGGTTTTGTTTTTGTTTTGGACAGGACAACGTCTGTCGGGCCTGCTAGTACACTAATATTAATAAGTACCTATTTAGTAAACATTTGATGAACATTTAAATTTAAAATTACGACACATAATCATAACTGATAAAAAAAGTCTTGAAAAGTACCTACATTATGCAAAACAGGTAATGACCGGATCAAATATTGAACATTCATATATATTGAAACATAAGTAATGTCTTAGTTCCAAAAATTAATAGGTAGGTCCATTTATTAAAACATTTTATCTTTTTATGACTGTTATCTATTGAAATAACTGGTATAATTTGAATAATTCAATAAACAAGTTTACTGTACATTTACATCTGCAACTATGTTACATTACTACTACTACTACTAGCCTACCTATTTGATAAAGTATTTGTTATCCCTGCAGTTTTAGACGCGTTCCTAGCATAAAAAGTATCTCTCCATATCATAAGTTATCTGTGTACCAAATTTCATGGCGATCGGTTTAGAGGTTTGGTTTAGTCATGAAAATAATATTAGTGATACATGGTCTGGAAAGTATAATAATTTCATTCCATTCATTAAATAAGGACAATAATATTTTATTCTATAAATATACAATATTTACAATTATTTACAACAAATATACAAACTATATATAAAAAAAATCCTCGAGGCGGCCGCTGCTGCCAATCAACGGCAAGGTTCCCAGAAGGCTGGCAGCGTTCCCTCTTAGGACAATAATAATTTCATTTGAAATAATATGCGCAAATTTATTCGTATGTAGGTAATCTAATTGTTTATCTATAGAAAACAGGTAGGTATATTTACTTTCGTTACAGTTTTCTCACGACGGACTACGTCATCCGACGAAACGTCAAATGACGTCGAATCACCAAAAACTACGATTCACTTTCGCACAATCACTTTCGTTGAAAATGCAAGTTATCATGACCTACCGCAATGACGCGGAGGACAATTGTGACGTTTGAATTTCTCGACGCGTCACCTTCTACCGAAATGAAGAGTAAAAAAGTGGACTACTTTCACGTTGCCTAAAAAGCAATAGTAGATAGCATACTTTTCAGTTATAAGTAGGTTAGTAAAGCAGGTAAAGTGATTTCAATATCATTGAGTTCAACTTCAGGACCACTGGGTAGGTAATATTGATACAATGAACTTGAGTTTACGGTATAATGAAGGAAATATATCGAGCGGAAACTACTGTGATCCTGTGGTATAATGGTATGGCAGGATTCTAGCTAGCTACCACCTTTGAAAGATTTGTTGTCATAGGCACCTACCAGTATAATCTAGAAGCTACAAATGAGAACCATTTCTAAGCTTAATGTTTACGACCTTTGATCACATCATTATCATGGTGAGATTATGGTCAAATATCTAAAGAAAAAAAAATATTCACCATAACACGAAATTACATCAAATTATTGATGTTAACGATGATGGTTGTTTTGATAATAATTAAAAATTAATCGCACGGTCTTAACAAATATAAGTATTGTGGAAAATATGTATTTATTCAAAGTTAATTCAAAGTTTAGCCTCTTTAGCTCTTTATAAATTTTTGTTAAAAACTTTTGTCTTTATGACTATTATTAGCTTAAAAAAAATAGTAAAATTGCTGTGACATGCAGATGGACGGCTCGACGGATGGACATGCCCAACGTTATTAGGGGTAGGTTTCTTGTTAGACAACTAAACACGAAAAAGTACCTACCTAATACCTACCTAAGTGATTTTATAATAAAGTAGGTTTATATCCACTATAATAACAGAGAGGTATAAACAATACCATAGGTCATCATAAGTCATTGTGTCAAGAGTAACCTGACCTGAGAAATAACTTTACATCTTATTTATATTATATATTTATACGTAATATTAATTGAATCAATAATATTAACAGAAATTTATAAGATGAATAAATTGTTAAACAACAATTTTATGGCAATAATAAAAACAAATCCATACCTTTGTATGTATTTCGGATAAAACTCGGTCGTAATAATTGATTATCGCAGTACCTACTTATCGTAAACAATACAGTATTAACATTTTTGTGTTATAATTTAAATTACTAATCGATTTAATTTTCTATTATTATAAAAAGAATGTATCAGAAATTATCAAATGCTTTCCAAATTTATTGGTTAAAAGAAAATAAAAATTGCTTATTATGGTGCAAATTATGTTATGGCCCAGATATTTATTTAAATTCCCATAAATATATAGTGAGAATGCAAAATTAAAATCTATAGTATCAGTAATCAGAAGTAGGTTGTATGAATCAATTAAAAATCCATTCGTGTCGGAATCCACCTCATATTTAATAAAGCTACTGGAATTACAAGCTGCATCGTTAATAATCTCCTGATCATCACGAAAAACACGTTGGTTGGTCGCTAACTTGTATACAATAGAAAAGAGCACAAGGTCCATCGCTTGTGGCAAGTACTTGCATAATAAGGCGACATCATAAAAGGCACGTTGATGGACCACAAGCCGCGATAATACAACTTACAGACTCTAGGTCGCGAGGTACCATATGTTACTGCAAATATTGGATACACTGACTGACCGAACAATTTGCGGACTAAATTGTAAAGCGTAAAAATCGAAAAGAATTTGCTAAAACTATCAAGTATATTTTTGACATGTCATTTCAAAATAAAATCCTAATCAAATGAAAGTATTTTTGTTTACTATGTATATGACCACAATCTCACCGTGGTTAGTGATGATATGGCCGATCATGGTAAGCACACAAAGCCTAGAAGGGTTCTGACTCTCAAGTGCAGCTGTCGGAACACACCTATGACGCTTGGCGACAGATTTTCAACTGGAAAAATATAATTTTTATTATTGCCTAATCTTCGATTTTATATTTATCTATCAAGTTCCATTTTTACCTAAACTAGCTGAGTCCCACGGCCCGGCCTCGGCCACGGTCCCAAGTCCCATAAACTATAATAAAAAGGAAAAAAAAAATATATACGCTTCCATTGGCCCAAACTATTTATTTTTGCTTTTAGTGGTACGGGGTTAGAGGCTCGCCGATTTGCTTCATCATTATCATCCAAATATATCGAGGCGTCAGGAAACTGGCGGGTGGAGAGTGTTTTTGCATCCAAAGAGGAAGCGCTACAACCTTGCCATTAATCGGCAGCGACGGTCGCCACGAGGATTTTTTTGTAGATTTTATTTTGTATATTTATTGTAAATAAAATATAGTTTCAAAATGAACTTCTTTTACTGGAATATCTTCACAAATTAATTTAAACTAGGTATTGATTTTAAATATAAATAATTTCCTTCACTGAAATAATAAAATTTTGGTCACATCAAAGAACACACGAGTCAATGCGTCTGCGCCCCCAAAACTGATTGCAGTTTCACTGCAATTTATTTACTGGTCATTGCTTTGGGTATGAAGTATTTTATTCTCTCCTTTATTAACCGTTATCGTTCCTTCATTATTTAAGTAGTGACTCATTACGTAGTACGTAGTGTATGTTATCTCAATGACATTTCTCATTCTAAAGTCAGATTTTATCATGGAACCTACATCAAAGTAGTCTGCATATTAACGTATGAAACAAAATTTATTCCACCAATTTACTTGATATAATACGTTGAGAACAAACGTATCGTTAAGCGAGTAACCGGCCTTTTATAAAATCCCAAAATTAATTACGGACGGGATTTTTTAATCGATTTTGAACTTTGTTTTATTGACAAAAGAGCTTATTTTTATGTATTTGATAAAATCTTAAGATGAGAGGTCACTTATCTTGACTTTTCTCTTGTAATTACAATACAAACACTAATAAATAACGTCCCTGCACGTTACAGCCGACGTCCGAGGGTACATTTACATTATGTTTCTTAATAGCAAATAGGTAAGTTGCATCAGTATGTGGCAATGTGGTAGATTGATGGCACGCTTGGAGCTACTTACTCGTAGTTTGATCAACAATGATATGAATATGGTATAGCACGGCAGAACTTACATTCACGTTTATTCATGGCAAATAAATTCGATATATTGAGGATTTCAAATAAGACGTGATTGCAAATATTACTATTTGTGTTGTCGAAAGTATTCTACAGTGAGCTTTTAGCATGTAGGTATTAGATGAAATTATTGTTTATTTTGGGATACATATATAAAGCTTTGAGTTCCATAACCAATTGGGCGTCGGCCATCTGACAGCGGAGGTCACTGATAGCTAGCTCCACATGAAATTTTCAAAATAAGTTCCCAGAAACAAAAGCGTTTAAATGCCGTCAAACGGTTGTCCACTATAAAGGTGCTGTAATGGTGGTGACGCCCAAGAGGATAAGCGTTTGGCTGAAAAATCCACTTTAACGTATTGCATGGAAAAATATTTTTTTTATCGTAAAGTTTAGTTATTAAGTACCGATGAGGTTAGGTTATTAGCTTTGGATTCAATAAACTTAACATAAAAATATGACATCGAATATTGTAAAAACTTATTATTCGTGCTATGAAAATATACCTACGCTTCAATACTTTTTAAACTGGTTTGTTTTAAAATAAGGTCATGTAGATAAAACTGTGAGAAAAACTAGTATTATCGGTAATTTATGTGCGTATCATCTCCTTCCTAGGTCAAGGAACACAGGTCCAGATTTTTTGTTTTGCAATTAAACGTAATGTACCAAAGAGTTGAATTTAATTATTTTAATTACTATCTGCGCTATGTACGAGTATGATGGTGCGGCTTTCAATAAATCAGTCAAAGAACTAACAACGTGATCGTAATTTCTATGTGTCATACGATAAATGATTGGTGTTGTAAGAAACTAATTTAACTGCTTGTTAGAAATTGCGATTATCTTCTCAATGAATAACTTTAATACGTATCTCTATTACATTTTTTTTATCTGTATTAATTGCCTTAATCTCAATCTTACTTTACTTTTTAATGGGTAGGTATCTACCTTTTTTTGTTATCCTTACCTTATACGACGTCAGCTGGAGAAATAGAGTATACATCGAATCTATAGAGATGATTTTTTTTCATAAAAATTTATCATAAAATAATCTTGTGTGAAATTCCTTTGAATTGCCTAAATATAAGGCATAATAAGTATTTATGAAGGTACTCAATGTAATCTCATCTCATATTGAGATTTAAATAAATGCGTAACCTTCTCAAAGATAACATGATGAATTTAGAGGAATAATATAACCCGTAAGATTTATTAACATTATTTCTGTTATAAAACGAAATTACTAGGTTAAGTAATCCATATTTTATGACTAAACAGGTAGTTTACATATTAATATTTTCCACTAATTAGAATCATTCGTACTTTTAGCTTCAGTTTGTGTAAGTAGACTTTGCTTCCTAGAACAAATTTCATGATCCGAATTCTTCAATAATTATACGTAGGTACCACGATTTTTTAAAGTCAAGTAAGTTTTTTAAGTCTATGGTAGGTCCCTATGTCATGGTGATTATCGAATCAATTACTTAATTGAAATTGCAGGAAGTAGTATTTTTACTTCAAGTAATGAGCTCGACGCATGAATTATTTGATATACCTACCTAAATACTTATGTGATCTTGTTTATTATGAGACATTAATATATAAGTTACGTTCACACCATGATCGATCATAAGAGACAAATGTTCAAATATTATCGTCTATTGTAGGTACCTATATAGCATGATACGCCAAATACAAACACACAAAATGATGTAATTATATCTCTATGAAATATTTTAACTAGGAATATGATGTATTATTCATTTAAATATAAATAATCAGTCCAATTTATCAAATGTAATTATCTATATAAGTATATATTTACAAAAAAAAAAAGTAGTATATGTAGTATATCAGTTATCTGGTTTCCATAGTACAAGCTCTGCTTAGTTTGGGATCAGATAACCATGTGTGAGGAATGTCCCAGGATATTATTATTTATTATTAATGTAGGTAGTCGATTTTAGAGCGGTCAAAACTTGATTGAAACACTGATGATATTTGTCATTGCTACATAAGGAGACGTGCGCGAGCGAAATTCTTGCAATAAGCATTACCTACTGAGATGTCCGCTTTGGTTGAATTATGCTGGCTATTCACTGAGAAGAGCATCAAAGATACTTATGGCCTCTCTGGAAGTGCTTCAAACGTAGAATATAATATTATACACAATAATTATCTTGCTGTTTTTTTTTTGTTAATTAGTGTTTCAAAAAGAAGGCACACTAAATTAGGTCTACGTATTTGCCAAAATGCTTTTTATGACGACTTCATAAAAAAAAACTCTTTTCATTTATGTAAGTATCATAATATATTGTATTAGCGATTTCCCGCGGTTTTATCCACTTTCCCGGGATAAATTAGCCTAGGGATATTATAATAACCTTCGGGGATAATGTAGCATCCTATTAGTGAAAGATTTATTTTTTCTACAAACAAACTCTTAAGATTTATTATTAGTAGTCACAGATATTTCAACCTCTAGTAGTAATGGGTTTGCATTGACATTTTCTGTTAATTATATATATATGTATCAGTATTATAGACTCAATGTAATATTGCACTGTGTTCTTTTTCCATAAATAGCATCTTGAAGGTATTAAGTGAAACATGTAACTTGACGCTACGTTATTGTAATGCAGTATCATGAACAAGGACATTAAGTTATGGATAAAACTTCTTATTATACCTACTTGTTGATAACTTTAAAACGAGATAATCGTTTTATTAGGTAGATACACTTAGCTAGGCTTAGGTTAAACAATTAAATTAAAAATCTATACCTACCCACTAATAATAAAGCTGAAGAGTTTGTTTGAACGCGCTAATCTCTAGATCTACGAGTCGGGTTTGAAAAATTCTTGCACTAATAGGAGCTACATTATCCCTGAAGGGTAAAGATTTACTTACTTTTTACAGGAAACAGCTAGTAAACTATAAGACTAACTTGTACCTAAGTACTTTCAGCTTGAAAAGTATAATATTTTTTGTAACTCCCTTATTAGCTTCTCTTGTATGTAATAAACTAATATATTATGTAAACTAATACGTAAATGTAAAGTAGTCAAAGTCAATATTAAACTACTTTTAAATAAAAAAACAATTTGGAACTTTGCAACTTTATGTAGTTTGAAAAACAATGTTATAATTAGGTACCATTGAGCTGATTTGGTGAACAATATACCTAAGATAATGATAGCTCAGTAGTAGTGACGTCGAATCCCGTGCTAAGGTTTGAATTCAACAACTGCACTAAGGCCACAGTTTTCAGGGTCTGATGGTTAATTCGGTGGGTGCGTGCAGTGCTTTCAGAAGCGCGTAGCATGTTTCAATATAGTCTTTCTCATCTTTATTCAGTGAGGTTCCCTACCAAATCCCTAACAGTGTTTATGTATATGCCTAGCAAAAAACCACAATATTTTCACATAAAAAACCTAGGTACCGTACCACTTCACAGCTTTACAAAAAGGTGAACGATATAAATTAAATCCGTATGAACGGACAGATGGTAATTTCAGGAGCAAGGTCGAAACCTTTTTATGTGCCTTTTTAGTGCTTCCAAGTACCACCCAATCCGATAGGAGTCTTTATTTTATATATTTTATTATTATATCAGTAATAATTAATGTTATAATAAATACCTACTCACTAATAAATAGGAAAAACTTTTGCAAAAAAAAAATATATTCATCCCATCATATGCATACACAAAAATTGTTATATCCAGTCAAAGATTAATGATTAATGTAATGTAGGTATCCATTGCAGAAGCAACATTACACGCACGTAGCTCATGACAGGTGGATTCCCTTTACTTTATAGTCCGGTTTTCAATAAATAATTTCATTTATTATTTAGTAATAAGAAAGAGGCAAGTACACCGACCGTTAGTGCCGCGAACAATATTTTGTAATATAATAAATAACATTTGAGAGAGTGAAGCAAGCTAGTTATTTTGAATTGATCCATTTGAATATAATCTTAGTTGCACTTGGGGCCTTGGTTTCCTAGTAGACAATCATTTATCATGTTATTTGTAAGAATATACTTTATAGGCTATAAAAGAAAATTACCTATATAAGTTAAATTATTAATAAAGACTAGCTGTTCGTGGCCGGTTTCACCCGGCTATTATTTATTGAGATTTTCATACAAAATTGCTATTTAAATTTGTGACTCTCTCTCTCTATAGCTACTTTTGTGCATTGCACTAAAGCTAAATAGATAGAAAAATATAAAAGTGCAAATACTTAAAGTTTTTATTTATTTAAAATTAAATAGTTATGCACCTTAATATTATAACAAGGTATAAAAATGCTATGTACTTAGAGTTAAAAGAAAACTTTTATTATCGCGAAATGATATAAAAATCCTTAATCAAAATATCAAGAACACACATTATATGCATCAGCCTGAGCACGTTTCGCCTTCTCTCCAAAAATAAGTCTATTTATTTTGTTTCCCTGAAATGGTAATGACATTGAACTCAAAATAACAATGAGGCAATTTGTTTTGAATATTGCATCATTTGTCTTGGATTTTTCCCACCAAGGGATGGGTGCGGTGCAGCATTAAGCGATATCCAACTTATAGGCTTCCACTCAAGACAAATATCATTTACTAAGAAAATTATCTCTTTGCAACTAAAATAAGTTTTTAACTGACCCGAAAAACTCAGACAGTTATGGAAGGACTTATTGAATCATATCACTCAATGTTAAAACAGTGGGCGGGACACATCGCTCGTAGAACCGACGGCTGCTGGGGCAGAAAGGTTCTCGAGTGGCGACCGGAAGACGCAGCGTGGGCAGGCCCCCCACAAGGTGGACCGACGATCTTGTTAGGGTCGCGGGAAACCGCTAGATGCGGGTAGCGCAAGACCGGCCATCGTGGAGATCCTTGGGGGAGGCCTTTGTCCAGCAGCGGACGTCATTTGGCTGATATGATGATGATGAATGTTAAAACATAACAACTGTAGGTGTCTTATAATCGATCATGTAGGTATGCTTTGTATTAGTAATCAGTGCCGGATTAACCACGTAGCGTAGCAAATTCTACGAGCCCCGCGCAAAAGAGACCCCGCGTGTCCAAACCACCTCCGCCTGAGTATAAGGTTTTGAAAATTGTAAACTAATAAACATATTAGCATTGCATTTTTTTAACACTTTATGCTTGAAAACACGTAGCAAATTACGGACCCCACGATATAATTTTCTACGGGCTCCGCGCTTGCTTAATCCGGCACTGTTAGTAATGACCACACATTTTATTATTAGGAACTGACTTATAGGTGCAGGTATAGGTAAAGGTAGGCTTCCGAGGCTCGCGGCCGACGGCTGACGCGCGCGGCCATAGTCAACATATGGGAATGTATGTAGCCACTTCCGTGACTCGTGACTGACGCGCGCGGCCGACGCCATACTTTTTCATAGGTTGACTATGGCCGCATCGGCGGCGCGCGTCTAACGCGCGTGTCAGCCGCGCGCGTCAGTCGTCGGCCGCGAGCCTCGGAAGCCTACCTTAAGCTTTTTGACGGCGAGGACCGCCGCGACGTCACACTCAGTCCCGTCCCATTCAAGCGGCCCGAGCTGCCATTAGTAATCCGACCGCCCTTAATTAGTCGTAACTCGTACAAAGTCCTCCCCTTCCCTCGGTAATAATGCCCTGAGCCGAGATTCGTACCCCATTTGGGGGTGACCTCAGGCGTGGTTAACTAAATGTTACCCGGCTGAGAGTCTTCTGCGCTCGCCAATTTGTCCAAATAAAAGCCTAAATTACACGGGCCATAACATATCCCCATACTAACCGTTGATGCGTAAAAGTAGGAAATATCAAACATTAATTGTAACTTATAATATAGGTAAGGATAGGTATAGGGTTCCAATATTTGTCTTAATAACATACTTCGAGTTTCTATTTAAATTACGTTTACAATTAATAGACATACAATAAATCATTTTCTTGTGCCTAATGTGTCTAGAACTTTGAAGCCAATAAACATTCTAGTGCAAAGTAATGAATTATAATTAAATAAATGGTCATCTTAATCCATAAGTAATTGACAAATAAATCTTCACAAGGAGCCTCAGAGGCCGAGTTGCTCAATTCAAGGCAAATTGAAGTCATCATTCTCAGCCTAGCTTATGTGCAAAATTGAATAGGTTTTATGTTTATGCTTAATTATATTTTATGAATAAATATAATTATCGAAATGTAAACTACTTATATTCTGGCAAATAAATATTCATGTATTTAAGTTCTATATGAGACTGTCGATCTTGGTCAGAATTAGGAGCACTATTAAAAACAAAATATTTGTATGCATCAATAACACTTGAATTACTTAATCAATTGAATCACTTGAATTGCATACCCTTGTCTAATTTATTCATTGATTATTTCCTCAATTTTAAATGTATCACTCCGCGTAGTATTTAGATAAAATACTGATTGCAATTGCGCATTAATAAATAATTATCCTTGAAAATAAAGACGCTAATGCGTTACGAGTACCGATTTACAATTTACATTGAGTTCGCTGGATCAAGTATTAGATTAACATACTGGTCATTAACAGATTATACGTACCAAATGCATTGGCATACTGAGTTAATAATTAATATTATTCATGGCATTATGAATTCACTAATCGACCATGTTTTTTTGATTGGCTAAATTTTTACTGAAATAAAATTGACTTTATACTCGGATATATCAAATAGTGACATGCTACGAGTAATCGACGAGAAGTAAAAACTGCAAACAAGCATATGATCTGCCTGGTAGTAAGCGGTTTCCGTAGCCTATAGAATATTGAACTACTCGCCGTCCACGGAGTAAACAAAATCTGCGCTCCGGGTACCAGCCACAATGAGCTCTACCCTTAATAACGCTACGGTATTCTATAAGGTATTTCCTAAGTCGAGCTGTTTTTTGAGCGAAAGGACCCTGTACTATACTTCCAAAATAACTCTAATACTTTTTAACAGTTCCAGTAAAACTTTTACACGTAGTGGTAGATACTGTCTCATACAGCAATATTCCTTCAAACATGTTAAAGATATAAGTAGAAAAATATGAAAAAATAAGTACAATTAAGAAACTCCTGAAATACACTAGAAAAGTGGTGATAAACGGCTGAGCGGATTTTTTATGAAATATAGCTAAGAACTTTCAAACAAAATAAAACTGAATCGTTCATCCGTTCAGGAGCTATGATGCCACAGAAAGACACACAGATATACCTTTTACTATGATAATACCTTATAACACACATCTTTTTCAGCGGGGGTTAGCCAACTTTAGAATTTTTGCGATTTACCCCACCCTGACCCATTTAAAATTATCGCAAAATATTACATAAAAAAACCCTCGGGTACAAGGTAGGGTACCTAATTATAATTTGTATTAGATATTAGTTTTTGAAAAATATGATAATACCCTATTTTAAGTTGAAACCAAAATAGATACCTACTAACATTTAATGTTAGCTTGGTTGCGATTATTTCAACGTGCACACTGCACATGTATGCACGTGTGTGTACCGCACTTGGCCTCTTTAATTATATTTTCACCATAAACAAATTTCATTTAACGTTAATTACCTACATTAAAATGCATCGCCTAATAAATCGATAATGTCGATCAATCATTGTCCGAATTAGTCTAGACAATGTCTAATTGGCTGAAAGATTGTGGTTTGCTAACACAATAAGTAGGTGCTAACTTAAGTGGTTATGAAATGCTAAAGGTTTTACTTGAAATGTTACAAAGTCATTACCTTCCAATTGCTTACTCATTCTGTATTCACATTTTACGTATAACTATTGAATTTATGTACCTAAAGAAAAAATCAGGAAATAAACTGAATACAAGACATGGGCTATTTTGTAGACCGCAAACCATACTCCTTACTACATCAACTTTATTTTTTCTTTATTTAAACATATGAATAATATGTTTCCAAAGGTTGATCTAGCATCTTAAAAATAATATTATCAATGTGTTTCCTATTAGGGTGGTTTTAAACTAGAATTAAAACTATATAATCTAAACTAAACTAACATTAACTATGTACATAAAAAATAAATAAAAACTTCTTACTACCTACTTATAAGTAAAAAATGTATTTCCTACATCGAATATCAGATATTTAAAAAAAGAAACACCCAATTGCTGAATTTTACATCATAGTACTGCTTTGGCATCTACTTAATTATTGACGGAAAAATATTTTGGTTGACTAGACATAGCCATGAAAATGCATGCATTTTCATGAAAAATGTAGAATGAGAAAAAAGCCGTATGCTCTGATTATGATATTTAAAAACTACATAATATTTCAATGAATCTATTGGAAAACAAAAAAAAAGTTTTTTGTTGTATATACATACATTTATAGACTAATTGTAGATTGATGGAGATAAATAAAGTAAGGGTTAAACTTCAAAATACAACACAGGAAGTCCTATCTTTATCCTATCCTATTATATTAATCCTATCCTATATTTAAATTGTTTTGTAAGAAATGATTATCTCAAAACTGATTGAAAAATAAAATATTACTGAGCTAATAATACGCCATCTATTGAAACAGTACATACATATTTGAATACATCAAGGAGTTTGCTACAATTGTATGTTGTGTAGTTTACCTCTCACTTCAAGTTACGTACAGGCGCAAGCGCATGTTTATAACTGAAGCTTCAAAAATTCCAACACAGTCTCTGAGATGGCGCTTTATCACAAGTTTACGATGATACGTTTTCTGATAGATTTTCTATAATACCAGATACATGTCATAAATCAAATGGGTAGTCATAATTTATTTCGCAATATGAGCCTTCCCAGGGTTTTTATATACTCAATGGAAGTGACATCATACCGAAAACTGAATCGATGGATTCAGTATTCTGAAGCGTTAGAATTTTTCGTCCGATTTTTTAATTAATTTTTACTCTACCTCATCCAGTAATTATTTTTTTTTCACTCAGAAATGCAATATAATAATTCCAGTATGCGTCTAATCAACTATTAAATTCATAAGTAAGATCACCACATTAGGATACAGTGTTTTTGCAGGATTTGTGGAATTTCGTAAATTTCGGCACTCATGCTAAATTAATTAAATGTGACGTAAATTCTAACACTGTGGGGTTCCAAATCATGAGCTGAATCTATGGTATCAGTTTTTGTTTTGTTGTTACTTACACCCGGCATACCTACTTTAAGATAGTCATACACTGAAATTAGGAAAACGAATGTATAATGATATTTTTCATTTCCACTCATTTGATCTATTGTATAATAATGTAATGTATAGATTGTTGTCTAAATTGACATAAACGTAAAATAGTTATTCTATTATATACAATATTTACAATTATTTACAACAAAAATACAAACTACATAAAATAAACAATTTCCTCGAGGCGACCGCTGCTGCCAGGTTCTCAGAAGAATCAACGGCAAGGTTCCCAAAAGGCTGGCAGCGTTCCATCTTTGTATGGCCAAGCTAACGCGTTGGCGGAAAAAGCTCCCCGCTTTAATATATGTTACGTTTGTTTATATGTTACGGTAAGTGTGATTAATTGAGAATTTATTAAAAATTACCTCATGATTTGGTAAATGTGAATATAAAATTGAAATTTATAACTTTTGTTGTTATTAATAATTCACTACTCGTCGGTAAAAGTAATAAATGATTAATCGTTTATTTTTTGATTTAGCTTAAATCAAACAAGAACAGATAAATGGGGAATTATAAGTCATCACACTTACTGTAACATATAGGTATATTGGTTTGATTAAAATTATAATATAATAAAATTTTCGTTTGTTTGATTAACGTCTTAAGGTTCTGGTTAACTCCTCATGATCTAATCGTGTGGATAAAAAATGGTTTTAAAATGTATCTAATACCTAGACTTCCCTCATACTAATTAGCATGATTAGTTGAGCTGTGAGTTGAGTCGTGGGCCTGCTATGTGTGCAAATAAAACTCTTTAAATTTTCCATTCGAAAAATCGAGACAAATCCAATATACAGACTTGCCCTAGTCCACTGCTACATCTGACTGTTGCTTAAATTATGACTTGTCAACATTATATGGATTTGATCATGTACAAAATAAAAAAAAATACATTTATGCTCCAATTATAAAAATCCATTTCCTTTTCTCATAAACCATATCGTTCATGACTCAGCATCAGTTTCCAATTAACATATTGGCTCCAAGGTTGTATTTTGGTCCACATGGCGTGTGAAAATATCTACTTACGTGATACGCCCTACTTTCAGTTTCATCGTTATTAGCACCAAGTACGTAATCTGCTTCAGATATCTTGTTTGCTGTATTTTCTAACTCGTAATCAATTATGTAAAAATAATTACACGGAAAACGATTTTTGAAATTTATGACTATTACAAAAGAACGTCAAAATATATCTGTAGGTATTATACCATTACGGAGTACAACATTGTTCTGGATGTTCTTCAAGGAGGTGTGAACTAACCCACCAAATATCAATTAAATATTTTTTACTATATTATGTAAACTACGGTAACCACAGCTTGTAAACAGCGGTACTTATACCTATCAATGAAACCTTGACAGCCAAGAACGTGTTTATTATTTCCACTGTTTCCTTGGCCGAGTAGCACGTCCGATGTGGTACATTTTTTTCAGTCGAATCTTGGTGAAGCGGCCAAAATTTTATACTTAACCGCAAACGTGGAGCGTTATGCGCCCTAAGGCTTGTACGGCGGTAATTAATGGGAAATGATAATAATAAAGGGAGTGGACTGTATTTTTGAATCGTTAGGCACACTGGTATCATAGTACAACGACGAGCGAATACCTAAAAGGTATAGGATATTAAGGAATCCACGCACCTGATGCTCCTCCTGGGTCCTTGGATTGTCCTGGGCACCTATAGCACGGCTCTTAGCCGTCAGAATGAAGCACTGACCACTGATTATGTAGGTTTGATAACACACGTATATTGTATAGTATTTATTATATCTAATTTCACGTACTCGCGGTAGTTTTAGGTGCAATAAGTTTCACTGAGATGCGTTCTTCAGCGATTTAACCTTGACACTGACTTTTAGGTCGTCAGTTCAAATGAAGCTAGTTGTCAACGTGGAGGAATAAAGGAATATGGCGGGGGGGTGAAAAGGATAGCATCACTCAATATGCCTATTTTACCATGTGTGCGAAAGTGATAGACTATATTAAGAAAAAATGCAATCAAATACATGAATGCCATATATGGCGCTAACATTCCTCCGGCCTTAAAGGGTTGCCTTTAAATATAATTATAATTAAATATGCGGTTAAATATAAATGCGGTAATATGTATGTGCGGATGTTTATGTGCGGAAGAATATATCTATATACAATATATATGGTAATATGGTTTTTTACTAATTACTATAACTATTGGGTAGGAAGGGGACATAACTTTACTACCGGACGAAGGTAGCTTCCCCTTGACGTTTTTATTGTGACAACTCGAGTAGTGCCATCCTTAGAAGGATGAACCCTTTCCACAACACCCAAAGGCCAAGAAAATGGCGGAGCATTATCCGTTTTGATAATCACTACTGTTCCTTCCTGTATAGGAACAGAAGGGACATTCCATTTAGCACGCGACTGTAGCTGGTGCAAGTATTCCACGCGCCAGCGTTTCCAAAAAGACTGAACTATACTATCCAATAAGCTATGTCTTTGTAGTAAGTCCTTCGGATTAACTTCGGGCGCGGGTAGCGATGACAGTGGCACAGTTTGCAAAAAGTGAGCCGGTGTAAGAGCTGAAGGCTCTGCGGGGTCACTACTCATAGTTATTAGCGGGCGCGAATTAATAAGAGATTCTACTTGAGCGAGTATAGTGAGAAGCTCCTCGTATGAAACTATTTGCTGTCCAATAGACTTAAATAAGTGTGTCTTTATAATTTTAACCATACTTTCCCAGCATGCGCCCCAGTGCGGCGCAGCGGGTGGAATGAACTTCCAATCTACACGATTCTCAGAAAGTTCTACCTCCAGATGAGGGCGTAACTCATCCAAGAATTTGTAGAGGTCGCATAGATAAGAGCGTGCTCCAACGAAGCAGGTTCCATTATTTGAATACATGCATATTACAGGTCCGCGTCTAGAAAGAAAACGTTTGAACGCATTTAAGAAGCTGACAGTACTGAGATCTGTCGCTATCTCAATGTGAGTGGCACGGGTTGTAAGGCAAGTGAAGATACACAGCCAAGCTTTACGGCTCTTCACCCCCCGGCCACGAACCGGTGTGTACTGCAGAGGGCCTGCATAATCGCACCCAACATGCGAGAAGGCTTTATCAACTTGATTAACACGCTGACTGGGTAAATCAGCCATAAGTGGAAATAAAGGACGCGGTTTCGACTTAAAGCACACGTTACATTTTTGAATGCGATGGCGTATAATGCGCCGTGAAGCCAAAATCCAAAATTTATGCCTCAATAAGGACATCAGAAGCTCTGGACCAGCATGCAAATGCTTGCGGTGATAGTAGTCAACTATCAAATCAACTACATGGTCGTGACGCGGTAAAATACAAGGGTGTTTATGCGTGTATTCCTCGGCAGAATTTGTCAAGCGACCTCCGACACGAATAATACCGTTACTGTCGAGAAAAGGGCTTAACTTATTTAAGACGGGTGAGCAAAATTTTGATTTAATTAAACTACATTTTTCGTTAGAGAAATAAATGTCTTGCACGACGCGAATTAATTTATTTTCTGCAAAATCTAAGTCTGCGGCCGATACAGGATTACCACGTGGTAATTTTTTCATGAAACGGTAAAGGTAGACAATTACACGTAACAACTTAGAATATGACGAATGTCGTAGCGCAAGCGTATAAATCGGGGAATCCTCTGGACTAGTCGTGAGGACGTGCGCCTGGATACGCTGTTCAGGCGCATCCGCGCATTCATTGTCGTCGAATTTATTTAAGGGCCATTCACTTGGGTCGCAAGTGACCCAGGAAGGTCCACTGTACCATAAAGGATGGTCAACTAGCTTGTCCGGGGTGAGGCCACGAGACAAGCAGTCTGCGGGATTTTCAAAGCCAGAAACATGGAAGAATCGACTCGCGGGAATATTTTCTGTCAGTTTTACAACCCGATTGGCGACAAAAGTCTGCCAGCGATGTGGAGACCCGTTTATCCAACATATCACAACCTTCGAATCACTGAAGGCAAATACGTTATTAACGGGATAACGCGGGCTTATAATGTCTAAGACTTTGCGAAGTAGCTGTGACAACAATACCGCGGCGCAGAGTTCCAATCGTGCAACAGAGACAACCTTTACAGGTGACACTTTAGATTTTGCGCACACTAATTTTACAGTATATTTATTGCCTGCGCGGATTTGTATGTATACTACGCCGCCTAGGGCGCGTTGGCTAGCATCAGCGAATCCGATAAGGTTGACTTCACAACCCTGCACAATGCCCAGATGTCGTGGAATACACAGTTTGTTAAGCGAGGGAAGCTCCATACAAAACTGCTTCCAACTACCGACAATATGGCGGGGCGGTTCGGCATCCCAATCACACTTTGCGAGCCAAAGCTCTTTAATAAGAAGCTTGGCGTACAAAATGGCGGGAGCCACCAAACCCATGATGTCCCACAACCGTGCTATCGCGGACAATATCGTGCGCTTAGTGCACTTATTATCAGGGGCGGCGACAACAAAACGAAAACAATCACAAGATCTATCAAAATATAGACCCAGGATTTTATGTGGAACAGACTCTTCGAACATTTTGTCATGAGAGCATTTATGCGTATCTGGTATGTGTCTAAGGACCGCTTCAGAATTGCTTGACCATTTGACTAGGTCAAATTGACCCAGTTTGAAAAATTGGATTAACTCATCACTAATCGTGATGGCTTGCGTAATAGACATGACAGAAAGAACTATATCGTCCATATAAAGGAACGAAGAAGCAGCAGCGGCTGCGGCGGGGAACTTATCTCCTTCATCAGTGACCAGCTGACGGATGACACGCAAAGCGTGATATGGACTAGACTTTAGTCCGAAACATACGCGGTTGAATTGGTATACAGTAACTGGATCGCCAGTACTAAACCGATATAAAATTCTTTGAAACCTACGGTCAGGCTCGCGTAAAACTATTTGAAGAAACATCTGACGACAGTCAGCTGAAAGTGTCACTTCAAATAGGCGGAAATTTATGAGGATGCTAAACAAGTCTCCTTGTAAATTAGCACCTGCGTGGAGAAGATCATTGAGTGAGTGACCAGACGAAGTCTTACAGCTGGCGTCAAGAACGCAGCGCAGTTTAGTCGAGGATTTGTCTTCCCTGAATACACCATGATGTGGGATCGTATATGAGGGTCGAGCGACGTCGTCATTACTTATATTAATAGGACTAAGGTAGCCCTTATTTATATAATCGCGTATAACTTCATTGTAAGCGGCGCGGGTATGAGGCGAAATATCTAACTTACGCTCTAAGCAATTGAGACGTCTAAACGCGGCGGTGTAAGAATCACCTAATAGACATGCGTCATTACGAAAAGGTAAGGCGACGACGTATCTACCACTTTCTTCTCGAACGGTGGTAGCTCGGAAAAATTCTTCACACTCAAAATCATCAGGACTTAGAGTGGGCGGCGCGGATACTTCTTCAAGCTCCCAAAATCTCTTGAAGAGCGTGTCCATCGAGTCATGGACAACGTTGCAACACAAGGTTGAAAGATTGTTTTGAACGATCTGTGATGTAGGCGCGGAACCCATAATCACAAAACCTAAAACAGTTTGAATCGCGGGTGGAACATTAATGTAGTTACTTTTAACTATTACAGGTAACAATAAATGAGACAAAGTTGACGCACCGATTAAACAGTCGACCGGTCCGGGAGTCGCGTAATCTTTGTCGGCGAGCGGGAGCGACTCGAGATGTGTGAACGCATCTTTATCTACTGCCGCCGATGGCAGCGAGTCGCTTATGCGATCAATTACGAGCGAGACGAGATCAAAATTAATATTTGTATTAAATCGCGAATGTAATCTCAAATTAACTGAACCCTTAACTTGCTTTTCGGAACCACCAATACCTTTGACCACCGTTTGCGACGGCGTCATATGATCTAATAATCCAATACGCTTACAACATTCATAAGTTATGAAATTACCTTGAGACGCGCTATCCAACAAACAACGTATTATTTGAGGTGTGTTGTTCGTATCGTATACTACCACTTGAGCCGTAGCCAGCAACACAGTAGAACAGATAGATGTACACTGCCGGTTATCAGTCGGTGAATCAATGCGCGTGGGAAGCGAGGCAGCAATGGACGTTGTACAGAGCGATAGATCGCTACGTTGCGTTATGTGCGGATGACGCGAGTCAGTCGCGACGGGGACGGGTTCCCATGGCGTAGTGGTGAGATGCGCGGCTGCTACAGGGTTCGTAACAGGTTCAGTAATCGATTTAGCGTTATTGAAATGCAACATAGAATGGTGTCGCTGATTACAGGTACGACATTTCAATTTAGACGAGCAATTAACAATTTTATGCGTACGACTTAAGCAGTTAACACATGCGTTGTTATTTTTTATATGCTTAAATCGTTCAGCAGGCGAAAGTTTTTCGAACGCGGTACATTTATAGTAGTGATCGTGAGTAGCATAATTACACAGCGAACATTTGTCAGAAGCCGAAGTTGTGACGTATGACTGTGGATTCGGCGGACTAGTAGTCTTAGCACGGGGCTTAGGACTGGACCTATTTGAATGGTTACAGCCACCTGCAGATGCAGACTGTGTTCTCTCGTAAATGCGACACTGACTCTTAATAAAATCAATGAAATTATCAAGTGTGGGCACTTTTGTATCACGAGAATACATTTGAAACGCTCGTACCGTTTCCGTATCAAATTTTTGCGTAGCTACATGCAGTAATACAAAATCCAACAGATCATCGATTTTCAATGATTTTAATGAGTTAATAGCGACAACAAACCTATCGATAAACAATTGGTAATTAGATGCAGATGGGGAACCATTTAATTTAAGGTTGAGCGCTTGATCTAAATAATTAGATCCTAATAGCCTGACATCTTGATATTTATCGAGAAGTGTTTGGTAAATAACTTTATAATTTTCGGCACTCGGTATTATACCAGCAAATGTAGACTGGACGGTAGGTGACAGTTTTCCTATTAGATAGTACAGTTTGTCTGCGTCTGTAAGCGAAGAATTATCGTGCACTGTGGCGTTAAAACTAGCGTAAAATAACGGCCAGTTATTCAAATTACCATCAAATGACATAAGCTGAATTTCTGGTAAACGCGTCTTAGCTTTGGGAGTTGTCGAGGGCTCTGATGTAACCGTGGGTTTCGTAAACTTCGACTGAACCTGCCTGATATAACAATATAGGTCTTCGAACGAAGAATAACACTGATAAGAAGGAGTAGCTTTGGGGTTACTCTCCAGAAGCGTCTCATTATACTCATCGAGGACGTTGTGGAAACTAGAACGTATATTATCAATCGTCACGCACGAATTCAAAAATGTCTCTTGAGACTCTTCTGAAGCTTGAGCCACTTTCGCTAATTTATAAACATCATTGATTCGTTCATAAAGAGCGTTTCGTTTAGCTTCTAGAACAGTTAAGCGCGGGGTACAAGGAGAAGCAACCTCCCGTTCGCGAGGCATAATGATATTAGTTTATCACAGAAGTACCTATTAAAAATACAATATGTACAACTAACTACCGATATAGCAAACTGCACGACTACTTCGTAGTATTACGGCGACTGCCTACACAGCTATAATATATGTATATAAGTATATAAATACCTAATATTAAACTATATAAACTATATTTTATAAAGGCGCGGGATTAAATTATATTATAATGAAATGAGTACGTGAATTCATAAATATATAAATATAAAATAAATATCACTTATAATGTATATGCCTAAAGGGGCGGGAACGTATTTATATAAGTAGTCCAAAGGCAACACTTTTATAAGGGCGGTGCGTATAATATAGATGTAATGCAGTTAGCATCTACAGAAAATACATGGATATCAAACACATAAAATAAATTTATTATTTTTATGAAGGTAAGTGGATAAAAAGTCGTGGATAACGTACGTCGTACGGATTGAAATTGATACGTAATAGAAATGAAATTCTATAAATAGAAATGAAAAAGGTACAAATTTTAATAGAATCCAGTGAGATGGACCAAATGAAGCGGCCAAAATTTTATACTTAACCGCAAACGTGGAGCGTTATGCGCCCTAAGGCTTGTACGGCGGTAATTAATGGGAAATGATAATAATAAAGGGAGTGGACTGTATTTTTGAATCGTTAGGCACACTGGTATCATAGTACAACGACGAGCGAATACCTAAAAGGTATAGGATATTAAGGAATCCACGCACCTGATGCTCCTCCTGGGTCCTTGGATTGTCCTGGGCACCTATAGCACGGCTCTTAGCCGTCAGAATGAAGCACTGACCACTGATTATGTAGGTTTGATAACACACGTATATTGTATAGTATTTATTATATCTAATTTCACGTACTCGCGGTAGTTTTAGGTGCAATAAGTTTCACTGAGATGCGTTCTTCAGCGATTTAACCTTGACACTGACTTTTAGGTCGTCAGTTCAAATGAAGCTAGTTGTCAACGTGGAGGAATAAAGGAATATGGCGGGGGGGTGAAAAGGATAGCATCACTCAATATGCCTATTTTACCATGTGTGCGAAAGTGATAGACTATATTAAGAAAAAATGCAATCAAATACATGAATGCCATATATGGCGCTAACACTTGGTTTTCGCAATTGTTACTCTGATTTTGACGTGGGTAATGAGGTGTAGACTGTTTTTGTTTACACCAAAGGTATATTCTGTAGTTTTGCTATAATAACAAACTATAGGAGGTAGTTCTCAATTCGGTTGTAGGTATGTTTTTTTATGTTTGTTCACGCATAACTTATTTGTTCTATGAAACGATTTTAATAATTATTTTTCCGTTGGGTTCACTATAGCCAGAGGGCCTACTCCTAAAACGATAGTTCAGATATTTTATGCAATTCTATTGGTAGTTATTCGATGCATTGATTAGCAATTATGGAAGCTTTGTTCTTGTCATCGGTTGCTCTAATAAGCGGTTTAGGCGGCACACGATTCTGTTGCAGTAACATCGCCTTGTGCTAATTCTGCAACAAATATCGATGATTTTTATCGGATCTTCGGTACATACTTCGGTAATTGTCGTAACGTTGTATTTTTTTCTTGCATTGTTATCGCTTTCAATTGAACTCTTAGGGCATGTCGTTTTTACCGATATGAAATCTTTAGAAAAAAAAATTGTCGGTTTATAGAATACTTACCTATTTGGGTGTGAAAGATCACAAGTTGTCTCTATGTTCCCCTATCCTCGGTTTTCGTCATAGCAATCACAACTGGGAGGTCTGTGAGAGCAGTGACCTGATCCCTCCATCGGCTCCATCCATCCACCTTTCCTACCACAACCAGCCTTTCTAGGTTATCTGGTTCTCTGCGAGCGATGTGACCAAAATAGCTACTATATCATACTTTTTCATAAGAATTTTATGATTCATTAAAATTTTAGCATGTTTAATTACTGCTAACATAATTTTGTTATCGTTAGGTATTTTATGAAAGGATAGAAAGACAATGAATGGAGGGCGGAACGAGTACCTACAAAGTTATGTGTAAAGCATTAGCCCACTTACAAATAACGTTTAGTGGATCCAATAAGTAATAGTTTAGGTGTTGTAAGGCTCGTCAGATGTAACGACTTAAACCGCAGGCAGTCCGGACGTCGAACTACATAAATAAATCAGATTCTGCCGTCATACAGTTTATACTACACTGTTTAGTATTGTAAGGAGGGTAGTACATCTCACTTTTGTCATCAAATCTGGATAGATTGGCGTTTATCAGCAATTTATATTTTATTATAATGTTTATTGCACCTATGATAAAGGAAATATTTTATGTTAAACTAGTATAATATCAGTATTAGACTTGTCCTGAATGATCTAGGTTTAAGGCGATATTCAGACTGGTTCCATAACATAAATGTTTTTCATGTTCAGCCCCTAAAGGAGAAAGATCTCGGGCGGAACCGCAGATTCTAAAGTTATTACCTATTTAATTTCAGTGTATTTTATTAAATTGAGTATAAAAGTTAATTCTGTCATGAAATTATTTTCAGTACCAATAAGACGTTTTTTTTAATATAATGCAACAACAATTACAGAAGTGTTATTATGTATTTGCTCAACAGTCTATCGATACGGGAAGTTATTAGTTATGTGAACTGGTTTATCCAGATCTAGAATTATGTATTCGTAATAAGGAGCAGGTAAGTGCGTTACCAAATAAAATTGCAAGGATATTATTAAGATTTTAATCTGTAGGTACACGCGATTTATAATTTTTAAAAAAATGTAATTTGCTTAGCGGAAATAATCGATTACCGAAACTTATGGACCGAACGAACGGAAATTCTATTTTTTAAAATAAAAATATTATTACTGTGAATTGACTTGTTTGATCACAATATTACCATAGTAAGTGATGGTGTGGTCAACGGTGGTAAGCACACAAATCATAGACCTCAAGAACAGCTATTGGAATAAACTTAAATAGAGCATTTTTATAAAGAATCTCTTCATATTTATTATAGAGCATTTTTAAAAAGAATTTCTTCATATATATTGTCCTAAAGAATTAAAACATACGCAACATAAATATACGTCCCTACGCCATAACATTAGAATGATATGCCGTCTGTATACTATGTCTAATAACATGAAATCACACTATGGTAATATACCTATAGACTAACGCAACAGCGTATGCCAACAATAGCTTGCTATTCCACTAATTAACTAAGTACGAACAAATCTGTAAGTTGCCGTCGATAACTTCAGCGTTACAATTATTATGTCACATATGTTTTGAATCGATAATATATAATTACATATTATTAATAGATGATTATCTATAGATTGGACGATGTGCAATCAATATAGAGCTAACTGATCTATTTCAAGAAGGCAGTTTCTAGAAGCATTGTTAATGTCTTGTATATGACAACTAGCATTTTACCCCGCAGTTTTACGTCCGATCCTTTATACTACACCCTTAGGAGTTGAACTTCAATAATTGCAACCGTATTCCTTATCTATATCAAAAAAGTTCAAAGTATTTGGAGTTGGGTGAGCGTTAATGAGTTAATCAAAATCAGTGAGTAAATGGACTTTTCTTTCTGTAAGTATATTTTATATTCATTGATGAGGGCTATAGACCCGTTGGCTCGCAGGTTTAAAAATTAAAAATATCGAGTATTTGAAAAATGAACCTTATGCATCTTGATATAATACTTTATTAATATTAATTACTTAGTACTATCTATAAATACTCATATTAGGATTATGTAAGAGTAAGAATTTAAATGCGAAACATTCTGGAACACTGTGAAGTGTTTGTAATCAATGAAAGCTTATAAACAGCAGGCGTATTCTATTGAAACTGCATAATAATCAACTTATAGGATTTGATCAACTTTTCTTAGCTTGCATAATAACTTCAACATGTATTTCGCTTTTATGTGTTTAAGCTCTTAAAATAAAACGTATTGTATATTTTTTTTATTTATAAATAAGTTAAATACTTTCTTCATTATGACATAACTTATTTTTTACGACTCATTGTATACTTATCAATATAAGCTTATGTATGTTTCTAATGTTCTACATAAGTAATTTAAGTTATAATAGCAGTGATAAATGTACCGACTTACGATCTCGAGGGTTCAGGTTCAATCTCCTAAATTCCTAGCTATGTATAGTTTGTGATCATATGTTGTGATCATTTCGCAAAAGGAGTACAGCATTGGGGTCGTACAAGAAATCTGTGAAGAGATTTCAGGGTCGGCAACGCAGAGTGATGGCTGGGTAGCGTCAACAACCTACTGTAACTGCTTGTTTGTTTGCTACATAACATACAAGCATGCAGGGTTATTAATCAATCTCGATAAATAAATTAATCTTTTTCGGTCAAAATGTATGAAATGTTTGACTTCGTTTTCGTGATTTAGGAAAAAAATTGCAATGCAAAAAAAAACACACAGTAAGTATATTCATTTAAAAACAAATATGAATTGATACCCAAAAACGATAACATATAACGTTCCTAACCAGTCTTACTATTGTATCATGTCAAAAATATTACGATACTTAGAATGTATAACTTGTAATAGGTATAACTTTTAATGCAAATAGTTCGATCTTAGTTAACAATGATGCCAATACGCAACCAGCGGAATAAATTATTATATATTGCAAATATTGAACCAAATGAATGATGTAGATCAATTTATTTGATAGGAGTAGTGTATAACAGTTAGCTTTTAATATTAATATTTAAACATAGAACGGTAATGTGATACCTGTGAAATAAGATTTTTAATAACAATGTAAAGATAAAAAGATTGAATGGTTCTATGCAAGTGCGTATTAAATTGAACTACCTGAATATTAGTTTATTTTTCAATCTATTTCAAACTCTTCGTAACATGAAGATACAATTCAAAATTGCATGTATTAAATATACTTAAGTTATCTGTAAAATATACAAAATACATGTGGGCTAAGAGATGGAAATTCAATTTTCTAAAAGTGATGATATACCATAGATATCTCCCAAAATTTTACAAAAATACCCAAATTAATTTGCGCAAAAGTAAACGAAGCTCTAAAACTGTATGATTAATCTCCAAAACATACGTCGACCTAAGCGAACCAACGAACAGACGCACACGCCAATAGGTGGTGCAACCACCAATGTTAGTTATAAATAGGCTGCAATTGACTTGGCCTGTATCAGTGTCAGTTCAGCTCCTGTCGGCTCAGCTGAAGAGGACGAAAGTGACCCAAAGTGTACTTACAAACTTTTAGGAGAAAATGCGTGCCTATCAAGTAAGTACAGATGTGTTCGCGATTTATTTAAGGTTTTTTACAAGTTTTAGATAGCAATTAAGAAGTTTTTTTTAATATCTCTAATATTCGAAATTTAAAAAAATGGGGTTAAAATTTCACTTAATTATTAAAAAAAAAAATTAGTCAGTATTATCCATCAAGATAAGTGATACATATTTCATGGATTTGAATACATTTTATTGTACCTGCTGTATATTATAGGTACATCTCGTTACGAAACAACATAAATAATAAGGAAAGCAAACAACTTAGGCATCCTAATTATTATTTTACTAAGTACAGTAAATCTTTTGAATGGATATGTTAAACTGGATACTGCGAATAGTGTACATCATTATCTAAAATAAATAATTCTTCAAAATTTCAGGAGCATTACGACCGTTACGAAGTTATAACAGTTTGAAAATTGGCATAAATCTCTCGTCTTTACTCAATATTAGTACTCTTCTTAAGAATGCGCAGTGGCGCTGCACTTTATGGGTTCGATTCCCAGCATTTATGTAGAATAAAAGCATCTTGTATAATATACTGTAGCGGGCTGTAGTTAGGGCCAAGTTAGAAAAGTTTACCTAAAATCATCATTATCATTAGCCTATATTAGTCCACTGCTGGACATAGCCCTGTGCAAGTGCACGCCACTGAGCACGATCCTCGGCTACTCTCGTCCAGCTCCTAATAAATCGAATCGAATAAATGTAACAAACATAATAATATAAAAAGAAACAAATTGAGTTATGTAATAGGTACTTTATTGATGCTAGGGTTAAGGGCTCCTTGCTCCAATATTACATAAGTATATAATTGGTAAAATATTACAAATTCGAAGGTACTTTGTCCAATATTTATTTGCCCAACAAACCTTATTTAGCTTGCTGCAAAACGTCACGTGCGTTCTGGTTTATTTCTTAGTCTTACTCTTATTGTCATAAAACGTAACTCATAATGCTATAAGAAAAATTCCGGTACATAATAGTAATAAATACGAAAATGTTACGTTTTAGCTTGATGCTTCCTGAGTTTGTTTTTTCGTACCATATTGTTCTATATCTGTGGGAATTTAATTGAACACCATCTTATTACAGCATTGTTGTTTATTGTTGTGAATAGAACAAATTGTGGATTCGTTATCTTTATATGGAGCGACCTTACGCGTCACTTACTGTCTTGACTGCTGGATTGAATTCAAAATTGAGTCACAGCGGAAACCTTGTTAGTGAAACTGTTTATATCCGTCCGTTCTAGTAATTCAAACCCTATATTCATTTGAATTGTCATTTTGTGCAGGTTATTTTGCCATTTATTTCCGTTTATAAAAATATTGGTAAAGCATTTATATTTACTTACTTAAATAATATTGCATCTGTATAGTTCTTCTGAGAATTAGTACAAAATATCAGAACAGCAAAAACACAGAAATACCGCAAAAAAAATGTGAAACATATTTCATTAATTAAAACTAATATTGTGATATTTTAATTGAATTTATTATATATTTTTTATGTGATTGATAAGAACAAGAAACTATATAAGGATATGAAATTATTATCTTTAGTGGCGAGACGTAGATGAATATACTTATTTTTGTTACATCTTTATACATATAGTTCACAAATACGAACAGTCTTAGGTTATTCCAAACACTCCAGGTGTTTATTTAAAATTACATTTCCAGGTAATTATTTTTGTCGCATTATGTGCGGTAGCCAGCGCCGGCTACATCGCTCCCATAGCGTACAGTGGCTATAGTGGCTACGATGGTGGCTATGATGGTGGCTACAACGGTGGCCACGGTGGCTATGCTGCTGGGGGAAATGTTGGACATGGGGATTACTATGTAAGTTTACTGAAGACTTCATCATAATTATGAAGCAGGGAGCAAGCCGCTTGGCTATCCAAGCGGCTTGCTCCCTGCTCCCAACCTCTTAATTAGAAAGCCAGTTACCTACCTGATGTTTAAGATTTTGTTAGTAAAATTAGTATTATTAAGTTTATTTTGTGTATTCCGAAACGGTAATGCTTTATTATATAGCAATTATATAGAGATTATATGAAACCGTCAAGCCATACTCTTTAAACTAAGGTGTAGGGTTAGTAAAGTCAGGGCTTAGGGGCTTGGCTTTATCTGATAACTTTTATTACAGCGAAAGCGTTAGGAGCTTGTTTAAGCCGCCAATTTTACATGAAATGTTTTTGGTATGATTTACATATTTTTGAAATCACCTTTTAAAACTCTTCCTTTTGATACCCCACTTGATAGGTTTAAATGAAAAGCCAAATTCATAATGTACACGACGTTAAAACGTTGCATAATATCTCTCGATTTTTAAATTACTCAGGTAGGTGCCTACTCTCAATATACATTTTGTCACGAATGTGTAACGGTCCGGGTAAATACGATCTTCCGTAGTTGTGTTAACATTGAAAGTAGACCGTAATATTGTACCCATAGAGCGTAACGGGTATGGTGGTTACACACCATGGCGTCCCAATTGCGTCAGAGTTGAGTTGATGCATCGCGTTGCTATGGAATCCTTGAAGGATGGCTAAAGTAGTCAAAATCTAATAGCCCGTTTTTTCAGAATAGAAAATCTACATAAAAATGGAATTCAAAATAAAACAGGATTAAAATTACTCTGATCATATCAGGGGAACAAATTTAAGATAACAAAAAGATCCTTTATGACAGCACACATTCATCCTTGTGCCAAAAAGTGACTAACATAGTGTGACAAGAAAAACAACAGCAAAACGAATGACGCCTGTCGATTAAAAATAGCTCGTAAAATATTCGTAGCAACAAAGTGTTCGTTGATGTCTTTTACTCTGTAAACACTTGATGATGTTTGATGCCTTGATGCTTGATGTCTTTTGACCTGACTGGTTATTGGAATAGAGAAAGGTGTCAAGTTATTGAAAGTAACTATGATATAAATAAATATTGTTTTTGTCTAATAGCACATTCGTAGTAGTGTGGATTGCGTTGATGTCTTTTGTACCGCAAACTTTTTCCAATGCTTGATATTGTTTTGAACTAATAGTTTCAGAAAAATGTATCGCGTTGTAAGTATTTAAATGTATTAATTAGTATATTTTGTTTTAGTCATACCCCAAGTACTCGTTTGACTATGCGGTAAAGGACCCTCACACTGGAGACCACAAGACTCAGTGGGAAACACGAGACGGTGATGTCGTTAAAGGTAGGGTATAAACTTTTAGTATGAAGCTTAGTGTCAAACGTAAAAGTATAAAATAATCTGGTTCAATCAAATTATGTTCAGTTAAATTTATAATAAAGGTAAACCGTGGTTTTCCCATAATTACTTTCATTCACTGGATTCACAGTACCTATTAGTCTACCTAACTCTACTTGATTCCTTTTGGCCAGTTTGGTCAATATTTATTTTTATTATTTCGTTTCAGGTGCTTACTCCCTCGCTGAGCCAGACGGCACAACTCGTATCGTAGAATACACAGCTGACAAACACAATGGTTTTAACGCAGTTGTAAAGCGCATCGGTCAAGCGCACCATCCGCAGGTCTACAGTAACCATGGAGCTGGTTACTATGGATATCATTAGATGGCGCTGTATATAGCCACCAAGCAAACGTAATAGTACCACTATTTGCCAATAGATGTCAATGTACTTAAAATAAAAATGGCGCTCACGTACCTTTTTGAAATGAAAGAAACAGTCCAGCTGTGATATTAACATTTGCTGTCTTATTTAAATTTAATATTTATGTAGTATTTTATATATAATTGTTATTTTTCGAAGGATATTAGTAATTAAGTTATGACATAACGGTATGTTATGTTATTTTGATAGAAAGAAAGCAAAAATAAAGGTGTTTGAAAATTATTGCGTGTAATTTGATAATAACACAAAAGAAAGTAAATTGATGAAAATTGACAAACATTTCCTGATGAAATTTATCATCGTTATAAAAACAGTTCATGCATGACATTTAGTTGATCGGTCATTAATAAATAATAAATTATTACAAATCGAGACCAATATACTATGTACCTAGTTCCCGTTATGCTTCAATTGCTGAAATACATTTTTTATACCTTAGGTCTTGATAAGGAAACATTCTAGTGTCAAACTGTTGGCAAGTAGCTTTAGTAAAGTGTAAACATTGAATTAATTACAGTGATTAATAGGTATGTACCCACGACAAGAATCACATTCTTATACGGCTCGCTACTTCGCTTCCATTGTTACTATACAAAGTTAAAACTACGCGTAACTCTTACCCATCTACATACATTGTTAAAGTTATCGGTCGGTTTAATCTTGAAGCCATTCCGGGCTATAAATTATGAGGAACATTACAATTTACTGAGTTATGGTTTCTGAGAAGTACCTATTTCTTCCGTTTGAATCAAATTATCAGTAGCAATGTAAATATGAAATTAGTTAGACTTATTTTTACCTCTTCTAGCTTCATAGCTGGACCTTTCAAGTCTCTTATTATTAACTTAATTATACTTTTCATCGTTAATTCTAGATTATTTTTAATGTTTTTTTTTAAATTTCGAATTAAATTTAATTATTTAATGATTTTTTTAAAACTGACATTAAAATCACAAAAAAAGTTCTGTCTAAAACCTAAGAAGATAAAGAACAAGTATGTACACACTGCGGCACCTTATGCAGTTGTAATAGGCGCTATTTTGCAACGAAAATGTGTATGATCTGTGGCCGTGTGTACCTATGACATCTGCGATCTCCTAAAAAAAGAAACTTAAGAAAAATACGTCTTGTACCCAGAAATATGTTATGGTAATTTATGATTAAATCATAAATTAATATTATAGCAACACTGCACTGTCCTATGCTAGTAACTAGGTACGAATAAAACTTTTTACGCAACTACCCTCAAACTGCTGAGGCGAATAATACATCTAAACCAGTAGTTCGTCATTTACTACGAAAAAATCACCATCGAAAATTATCCTGACGTCCTCAATTCATCCGAACATTTTCATTTGTGAGCAATACCAACCCGGTAGTTATCAGAACAATGAGGGCCCAACGATTAAGGGTGATCAGCAGTTGGTGTTATTTCTGTGTGTACATTACCTAATTGGCGATCACTGTGCGAGAATTAAAAAGGGATAGGTAATCGACCCATGTTAATATTGTTTTGAGCACATTAAATGACATGAATTTTCTACTAATTGAAATTATTACTAGATGGCTATCTAGCCTTGTTACATTATAAAGCATTGAATACATCTAAAAAAAGGCTCTCGGGAAATTTATATTCTCAATCATCTATGAAAATACTTCGCAATGCAGCACGAATTATCTCGAAAGTCTTCACTTTCATTAATTTGCATGCCCAGCTGCATTTATAAATAACGTATGTATTTCAAACAAGTGTCGTTTTATGATAATTACAATATTTATGTCTTCATTTGGCATTTCATTAACATATATGGATTTAAAATAAAAAAAAATAATTTTTCGGATTTAAAACTGCTTAGTACGCACGACACGTTTTTGGGAAAGAGTACGGTAAAACGTATACAATATTAAGCCCAAACACGAACTATTTATCATGTATTTAAATTGTATTGTTTTTATTTTATTCCTTCCCATGGGAAAATAGATAATTAAATTAAAGTACTTAATTTATAAATATACTTTTTGATGTGAGCTAAGAATTATGTTTTATATCAAACATGTTTTTTTTATTTTATTTGGTTCATTTGTTGAATATTTAAAGTTGAAGTTGTTTTAAGTGAAATATGCGCCTGTTTCAAGTTTAAAAGCAAAATATCAACTGTGTATTTTGCTAGACAAGGTTTTATTTTTGCTATTACAGACAAAATATTTGGAAATACTGATCACATTATTCATACTATATCTACCAATATAACAATATATACGCACAGTAGGTATTATTATGTTTTATTGTTTTGATAGCTCATCTTGTAGAACAAAGCTTTTTATAACAGAATGCCTTTCATTTTATGAATGTAGGTACATGAAAATGTTGATTCAAATCAGTTTTACAGTTATATGCATCAAATGTTATCAATAAAATGATTTTCATTAGAAATGTTCCTACATCGAGTGCGAAGGATCTGATTATATACACATATGTTTAACTAGTCATTCTTGCGACTTCATTCATATATTAAAGTAAAATGGTACCTTAGTACTCAACTTGTACTAAGTATATGTATGTGTGGATATTTTTAGATTGCATTTTTTGGATTGAAAAGTAACGATAATTTATTTTTAATTGAATTCAAGCTTAATCAACAAATTTCAACGTCCAAAATATCCTCTTTCAGTAAGAACTGAAATCATTGAGTGATTATTGATTAATAATTATAATATCTGTAAAATACAAGTCGATCTATCGATATACCAAAATTAAGTAAAACAACGGACCTTACAAGATTTTTTTAAACCTATTAAAATATTTAAGTCACTTCTTACTATAATTATTATTAGATAGAGCAATTAGTGCATCCTAGTGGAGTGATTGTCACAAAGGCATGTGTGGGTGTCGATTCTTCGTACATACGTCCAGGGGTGTGCATACGTGTATGCTTATATAAATAGGAAGGTGGTGGACGCCTCGGGCCGTCTTCACTTAGCCTCAACCTTGAAATGGACAAGTTACTCTGAATATAATAAAAAAAATATTTAATGGTGTTTTTGTTTTGAATTGTGTTGGTGATTGCATTTGTATAATACGTATGGTGCCAATTTGGAGTATCAGACAGTCATGGCGAAAGTGTTTACGATATTGGTAAGTGTTTAATATCCTAACTAAAATTATAAATAATAATGATATAGTAAAAAACAATGAATGTATGATAAAATATTATAATGGTAACATTAATTTATCTTTATAGTTAGTATATCTGTCCCCCGCGGTTTTTATCCGCAATCCAATCCAATAAAAAGTAGCTTGAGGTAATTGCAGGGTAAGATCTAAGTATGTGCCAAGTATCGTTATGTAGTTTTTGAGCGAAAGAATAACAAACTTCTTAACATCCCATATAATTTTTATAATATATAGACTAGTACTAGTAGTACTATCCTATATAGACATTTAAATAAAATTGACAATTACTATTTTTTAAAAGAAAGTAACATAACTCTTACTAACTTTATAGGTCCTCTTGGCAAATTTATTGGCTTTGAACTGTCAAGAAGATCTGGAAGACAATACAGGAACTCAGATTTCTGATCATGTAAGTATAATAATCATTTACATATTTAAAAATCTTACAACAGTTATTTATATTTCATAAGCTGATTTTCTTACACTGCTCGAAGTGACACGCGATTTCACTATCATCTTCACTGCACGCAAAATGTCACTAAGCGTTCCATTAAGCGATGAAAAGATAATTATACGTTTCATTTCAGAATATATTATAAAAGGCGCGAAATAAATAAAAATAATTTTTCCTTGTATAAATTATAAAAAATATTTTATACTTCGAAAGTTAGTTAAAAATCATAACTTGAACTTTTGTTATATCAGATCGTGTACCTAAATAATTTTAAATAATGTATTTGGTACTTTCTATGCTACAAAGTGAACAATGCCGATACCAATCAGTTATTATGTCTGACGACTTTTATTCTTTGTACGAGTCGCACCTTCTCTTCCTAGTATAGAATTGCCGCTAGATATAATTTGAAATTATATCCATAATTTTCTTTTAAAGCTAAGACTAAAATCCAATCGACTGAATTTGGAATATCCGATAATTGGACGTCCTATACAGGATAAATATAAGAAAAAAAAACATTTCATTCGTTTTGACTGAATAAGATTGATGTTTTGCATGAAAAAAATTCAAATTTTTCATACTGCTGGATAAAGGCATCCGCCAAGGATCTCCACGATGGCCAGTCTTGCACTACCCGCATCCAGCGGTTTCCCGATCTAACCTTACGTTAATTAATTCAAAAAAAGGGTTGTAATTTAGCTTTCATTATATTATGGTTTACTACAGAACACGATGATTTAGTTGATCAATATGAAACCTTTTTTATTATTAATTCTTTAATATATAACTATAAATATATATAACGAAATGTGAATTTTAACCTAACCTCATTATAAAAAAATAATTAAAGTGAAACAATATTATAATAGGTACCTAATAGAGCATCGACCTTAATTATCGAATTATAAGATTATCTTTTTCAAGCTGAGCTCATTAACAATCCCACGTAATACAAAATAAAACGAAATATCGAGAATGGTAATTGAGGTGTCGAAACAGTATGATATCGTGGCGAGCCATAAGTTGACTGGTCACCCACTTTTCTCCATGCCAACTCGTTTTAGCGTTGTAACATTGCTCCAATTGATCACTTTTTGTTTCTTAAAAGGTATTATGCAAATTATGAAGGTCAATTTTGATCAGGAACTTTTTAACTTGCTCTCTATTCAGTTTATTTATCTTGATATGGAAGTCATTGTCAATTCAAAAATATAATTATTTGTACTAACTAATCAGATAGAAAGTATGTTTCCATTAAACTCATAATAAAAAAATAACTTGTATCAATATTATAACCGTTATAAAAAACAATAACACCGCATGGTGTAGACAAGAGGAAACAAACGAAAGTGAATGATATGTCATTGACATTGACTAACGGCGTACGATGCGCCCGCGCACGTGGCGGCTCATCTTGAACTTGAGAATATGGCCAAATGACCGCGATCAAGTGACATTTAAGCGTCTTCTGTTTTCAAATATCGCATGCTACCTGTTTCTGGAGCTTCCGATTATATTTAAATTTCTATGTTAACAGTATCGAGTATTTAAATTGTTTGTATTGGCTGTCTAAAATATGTAATTATTAATTCTCAATCAAATTGACCCATTAGTTTCGCTACAATTAAAAACACAAAAGTTTTTTTCTAGGCTGGCTAGTATATTTCTTTTGTAGGTATTTATTTGTAGTGACACATTGTTAACGCAGCATATTATATGTTACGAGCGCACCTTCCCCGCCTCGAGCCAGTCGTCACCCATCTTTTGTATAGTGCAGTACATATTAGTAATTTTAATTATTGTGTAACAGTTTACTAATTGTGTTAACCCGAAAATATAGACAACAAGTTTTACCTAAGTGATCATTCTTTTATTGGCAACTTCCATCAGCATCAGAGATATATAAAGTAGATTAATTGGTTAGACAAAAATTGGAGTCAGAGAAAAATAAAATAAATAAATAATGAAAAACCAAAGTGGTAACCCCGACGACAAAATGGCAGTTGCAGCATCTCAATCATCGCAAGGAATTCCTGATTTGTCAGCGATTACGGTGAGCTCAAGGATCCCGGAATTTTGGATACACCAACCTAGAGCATGGTTCATCAGGACAGAAGCAGTACTGGCACCACAGAAAATGGGTGACGCCTCAAAATTCGACTTGGTGGTGTCGAAACTTGGTGCCGACGCAATTTCACAGTTGACCGACTTTTTGGTCAGCCCACCTGAAACGGGAAGATATGAAGAGCTGAAAAAGAAGTTATTACTAATTTACGAAGAATCGAAAAATCGCCAGATAGAAAAATTAATAAGTGAAATGGAATTGGGAGATCAAAAACCTTCGCAACTTTTGAGAAAAATGAAAGATTTAGCACGTGATAAGATACCGGATGATACGCTACGAGTTATATGGCAGAATCTATTACCTCCTACAGTGCGAGCGGTACTTGCTGTCACGGAAAGTAAGGATTTAGATAGATTAGCAGTAGTTGCTGATGATGTAAACGAGACAACAAAATCAAATATGATCTCGTCAGTTTCTCCGCAACCGACATTACCATCAACATCAAACGGAACAATTTTAGCGGAAATAGCTAAATTAAACGCCCGTTTTGAGAAGCTGGAAAATGGATTTTCAGCCACGAGATCCCGTAGCAGAAACCGATTCAACCGATCAGAGTCACGTAACAGGTCGAATTCACGCCGAACACCTAGAAGCCCTGACTGGCTATGTTTTTACCACTTTCGTTACGCCGGAAAAGCTCGAAAATGTGTAGAACCTTGCGCATGGAAGAAGACGGAAAACTAGATCAAGTGCAGCTGGAGGCGGACATCTGCACTGTGTTTCCTGCTAATCGCCTAAGTGTTACAGACTTAAATAGCGGTTTAAATTTTTTAGTCGACACAGGAGCCAACGTTTCGGTAATACCAGGGAATAAGAAAAATAAATTAGTGTCGGACAATAAATACATGTTATATGCAGCTAATGGAACTGAAATCAAGACCTACGGTGTTAAGACATTAGTGTTAAACTTTAAATTACGACGAGTTTTTCGATGGGACTTTGTGATCGCAGACGTGCAGCAGCCAATACTCGGAGCAGACTTTTTGTGTTTTCATAAACTATTAGTTGATGTTAGCGCAAAAAAACTCATTGATCAGGTAACAGAACTTAAAGTCGGAGTATCTCTTGTAAGTACTTTACAATCTTCAATTAAAACTATTAATAGTGACCATCCGTATCACGATATTATTGCTAAGTACCCGGATATTACTAGGCCCACATCATTCAATGATCCTCCTAAGCATTCAGTATTACATTATATTGAAACAACTGGTCCACCAGTATACGCGCGGGCAAGGCCGTTACCGCCGGACCGGTACTCTAAAGTTAAGGAGGAATTTCGAATAATGCAGGAGATGGGAATATGCAGACCTAGTAATAGTCCATGGGCAAGTCCATTGCATATTGTACCTAAGTCAAATGGAAGTTTGAGACCTTGTGGTGATTATAGAAGGCTAAACTCAGTCACTAAACCCGATAGATACCCTGTACCACGGTTACAAGATTTTACGTATGGTTTGGCGAACAAAACTATATTTTCACGATTGGACATAAATAGAGCTTATCATTTCATACCTATAAATCCAGAGGACATAGAAAAAACAGCTATTATTACGCCATTTGGCCTTTTCGAATTCACTAGGATGAGTTTTGGTTTGAGAAATGCAGCACAAACATTTCAAAGATTCATGAATACAACTGTACTTAAAGGTTTAGATTTTTTATTTTCATTCATCGATGACGTCATTATAGGAAGTTCCAGCGAATCAGAACATATAGAGCATTTAAATGAAGTTTTCAAAAGATTTAACGAGTTCGGTATAACGATAAACATTTCTAAGTGTCAATTTGGTCAAGAAAAAGTAGATTTTCTCGGATTTGAAGTATCTAGTAAAGGTATTATACCTTTAGCGAGTAGAGTTCAGGCTATCGTCGATTTCCCGAAACCGGAAACCATAGAGCAATTACGCCGATTTCTCGGAATGATGAATTTTTACAGGTCACATATACCTAATGCAATAAAGTCACAATCAGAGTTGAATAAATTCATGCATCATTCCAAGAAACACGATAAGACTAAAATACAATGGGACGACACATCTAGTTTAGCGTTTGAACAATGTAAGCTCAGCTTGCAAAAAGCGGTTACATTGTCACATCCTCGCAGTGATGTACCCATATCACTTATGTGTGATGCGTCAGACTTTAGCGTAGGCGCAGTACTTCAACAACAAATTGAAGGTAAGTGGGAACCGTTAGGATATTTTTCAAAAAAACTTTCAGACACACAAAAGAAATATTGTACCTACGACCGTGAATTGTTAGCTATATACATGGCAATTCAATATTTTAGGAAATTATTTGAAGGCAGGCAACTTATTGTGTTCACAGATCACAAACCTTTGACATTCGCATTCTCTAAATTAAATAGTAATTCAGAAACACCAAGAAGAACACGGTATTTGTTATTCATTAGTGAATTCACATCGGACGTTCGTCATGTGAGTGGGCAACATAACGTGGTTGCTGACTCGTTATCTAGAGTAGCAGAATTGTATTGCCCAACGGACATCGATTTCGCAGAATTAGCGGTCGCACAGGAACACGATGATTATATTACACAGGTGTTAGGTTGTGAGAACGCAAACAGCAAAGTTAGCATAAAGAAAATAACAAGCCCGGTAGTAGGTAAAACAATATATTGCGAAACATCGAATGATATTATTAGACCATATTTACCGGAAAAATTTAGGCGTATGGTATTTAATAACATACACAATTTAAGTCACCCAGGTGTAAGAGTCACAAAAAAATTAGTATCTCAAAAATATTTTTGGCCAGGTATAAATAAAGATGTAGGTAGATGGGCTAAGTCATGTGTAGGATGCCAGCGAGCAAAAGTGCAAAGGCATACAGTATCGGAGTTAGGTCGCTTTCCCGATTGCGATAGATTCGAACATATACACATAGATATAGTAGGTCCACTTAAAATAACAGAAGACGGATATAGGTATTGTCTAACAATAATAGACCGTTTTACGAAATGGCCAGAGGTAATTCCCCTTAAGGAAATTACAGCGGAAAACGTTGCTAAAGCTTTGTATGAGTGTTGGATCACGCGATTTGGCTGTCCTGTTAAACTTACGAGTGACCAGGGCAGACAATTCGAAAGTAATTTGTTCACTAACTTAACTAAAGTTATGGGAATAGATAAGATACGAACGACGGCATTCCATCCGCAAAGTAATGGAATGGTAGAAAGGTGGCATAGGTCATTTAAAGCAGCTATAATGGCTAGACTAACTACGGAATCATGGATAAATGAACTACCAATCGTTTTGTATGGTTTACGCGTTGCTATTAGGAGTGATACCGGATATAGCGCAGCAGAATTAGTATATGGTCGTACTATTAGACTTCCAGGAGATTTTTTCACGTCGAACGGCATACAAGGACTAGAGATAGATACTTACGTAGGGAATCTTAGAAATACAATATCTAATTTCATGCCAAGTAAAAGGAACAACGATTCACGTTCTATTTTTATACACCCCGAATTAGAAACGTGCGAATATGTTTTTGTTCGCAATGACACCGTACGTAAATCGTTACAACCTCCTTACGATGGCCCATACCGCGTCATAAGGAGGAGAGACAAAAGTTATGTAATTGAACTACCCAATAGACATGCCTGTATTTCAATCGACCGATTGAAACCAGCATTTTTATTAGATGACGATGTACCAGATAAGTCAATTGTGTTGAATACTAGTAAGGCAACGGGTACAGTCAAGAACAAAATTATTAATACATCGAAAAATAATGTTATTAAGCCTATAATTCGTGATAGTTATACAACGCGCAGCGGACGCGTTAGCAAAAAAACACGATTTTTCGATGAAAAATAAAATAGTTTACTAATGTATAGAATAATAGAAATAGTAAGTATAGTGTATAACACTTAAGTACGCATCAGTACTTTACCATTACACGTTGTATTAATGTAATGTGACGCGAACATGTTACTTGTGTGAGTATTATAACACGTTAGTGATAAGGTAGGATAAAAAAAGGGTTTTGTTGTGTTGAATTCACATGCAAACTGATCACTTGTATGTTTTGACATAACAACACATTTTTGATGATATGTAGTTTTAAAATGAGGTACCTCACTTAAAAAAGTATGTGTGTATTCGTGTGTGTATGTATGCACTTATTTAGTTTTTGTGTATTCAGTAAATAAGCGTAAGCAATAATGAAAAATTTGATTAATATAAATAAGGGTAAAGTTAATTTGTATCACATATTCCAATAGACGGACACCGCAGTTTGTGTGCATAGATATTTTTTGAATTTAACATGGGTAAAACTCTGAGCAAAAACTCTGAAGTTGTAATTGCACAGAACGGGGCAAACGAGGCAAAAACGGTCGCAGCTTTGGAAGATAAGATGGAGATGTATGGTATCCTCACTATCGTAATAATAATCATCATAGCCTTAATTATCGCTAAGGTGGGATGCACGTTTTTTGGACGTAAAGCAAAAGGTTCATTAGTCAAGGAATTGGAACGAATTAATACCATCTCACAAACCCGGGGAACTCCAACTCAACCGGCAACTTCGGAATATTAAGGTGACCATCTATTGGAAGAGTATGTCTAGGTAGAGATATATTATACGTTAGTTTTTAAGAAACTTGTTGTTTGTATAGGAATAATCTAATCTAGAAATAATATAGAAATTTTATTACAGTAATGAAGGTGAATAATATTCCTCATGTAAGACGATACATTGTTATTGTAATCGTGACGACAGTAACTATTTGCAGTTAGGCAAAACATTGTAGTGTGTAATACTTATTGTTTTGTAATATTGTAACATGTATGTAACTGAATGTTATGAAATTTTGTTTCCTTATAAATTTTGGTAAAATTTAAGAAAGGGGAGGAATACTGTAGTGACACATTGTTAACGCAGCATATTATATGTTACGAGCGCACCTTCCCCGCCTCGAGCCAGTCGTCACCCATCTTTTGTATAGTGCAGTACATATTAGTAATTTTAATTATTGTGTAACAGTTTACTAATTGTGTTAACCCGAAAATATAGACAACAAGTTTTACCTAAGTGATCATTCTTTTATTGGCAACTTCCATCAGCATCAGAGATATATAAAGTAGATTAATTGGTTAGACAAAAATTGGAGTCAGAGAAAAATAAAATAAATAAATAATGAAAAACCAAATATTTATTCCGATTTCCATTCATTTGTATGTACCTGTTTACGGTACCGCTAACTTATTAGACATGTGTTATGCAACAGTGGTCGTGATCGAGAGTGATAAATGCAGCACGCGTTACACCTAGCGGTTTGACGGACAGACTGACATTTATATACTCACTGTACCTGATAGCAATTACTCACATTCCAGACTTATGGAAACGATTAAAGCCTTCATTAGTTATTCAGAATACTAAACTATAATCATCGAACATGCAACGAATTGTCATAATGAGTAAAATACCGAATTAATACACGCAAGCTATCACTTCACACATTCCCTGATGTTTTTTTCTGTTTATAGTACACCAAGCTGTAATTGAGGGGCGGGTAAAAAATTGATCGGTGAATTAATGTTCGCTTGCAATATTTTTTTGTCGCCAGGGAAATCCAAGTTACTCATTCAGCTACGGAGTGTCTGATGCTAGTACTGGCGACGTCAAGACTGTGTGGGAGTCCAAGGAAGGTGACACTGTTAAAGGTACGTTTAAAACAAATTACGGTTCCATCAAAGTTTTTTTTTCTTAAAATTAATAAACTATCGATCTGATACTAAAATAATATAAATTTTATATTTTACAGGTCACTACAGTGTATTAGAACCGGATGGCTCGAAAAGGACTGTTGAATACTCAGCTGGTCCTAAAACAGGATTTAAAGCGGTTGTTAATAATGAAAACGTACAACCACAAAAGCAAGGAGTTGGGAGAAGCCTGATCGAAGAAAAAACAATGCGAGACTATGAAAAATATTATGATTTTTCAGATGATGAATATGAAGAGCCCTATGATAGAAGAAAAACAAGACGTCCGTATGATTCTTATAGAGATTATTTGTCAAAAAAACGACCACAGCATCCGGATCTAGAGCCTAGTGAATACACTCATAGTATTAGCATAAAACACCCATACGATGAATCTTCAGTAGATAGTGAGCCCCACAGTCACGTCGGATACAGTTTTGATGCTAATTGTAAAACCAAACACAAAAAAGAAAGTAACGAAAACAAGGACAATATGTATACTAATATAGCAGACTTAGAATTGAACAAAAATAAATATCCATTATTTGATCCTGATGCTTATAAAGAAAATTATAATAAATATAATGACCATTCTAATTTTGACTATGAAAAACCCTCGAAGCCATACGGTTTTCATGATGGTTATAAAATACCAAAGTTAGAGGATGTTAATATAAGACCTGCATCTTCAATGAAGTACAACTATCCAGCGTTACCTGATTTACCTCCACCAGATAAATATTTTAGTGACGACAGTCCTCCTCCCCGACCAAAAAAGAAATACAGACCTTATAAGCAACCTGAATTCCATTACCCTAGTGATGATTTAGACGATTACATATTAGTGCCAAAAAAGAAGTATAAGCCTACAAGAGAACCGAACGATTATAGAACGGAAGTCGACGATGATTACGAACATCCTCATTACTCGAGTGATGATTCACAAGATGATAGGTACCATGGACCACCTAGGGGTACGGGACCTAAAGAAGTGGTTCGAAAAATTGTGAAAAAACGAAGACCGCCAGTAATAAACTTATTAGATGTGTTTGATATTTAAGCATGTATTAAAATTTTATTTAAAATACAAACTAGATAATTAACTAAATTTAACATCAGGCCAGAGCCGCGATTCATTTATAATACGAACTATATTTGAATAATTTATAAATAGCCTGAAAGTGTTTTTATTCCAAAACCAAACACATTCGTTAATTTGAGTGATTGATTTTTGTGAATATTAATTTTATATTGGTTCAAGTTTTAATATCAAAAAGCAAAGTTTTTGTGTAACAACATCATGGTAAGTATTTGTACGACGATACGATGTAATAAACTAACCTAATCAATATTTTTCGTTTCTTTATCTTTATTTTATTTTACCCGAAATTTTTTATCTCAATGATAATAGGAGATTTGAAGTCAATCTATAATATATTATAACAAAGCTGAATAGTGTTATTAACGCGCTAATCTCAAGAAATAACAATCGAAAATTATTGACTATTTAACATAACACACTACACTAGATCCATAGAATCCAAGCAAAAATAAAATAACACTAAACGAAAAGGATGTAATATCGCATTTATTGTCGCAGTAAGATAGTTGTAGTCGTGATACCTACTAATTATTATATAATTGTATACAACAAATATTATTGTTGTTTTACAAAAAAACAATGGCTCCCAAGGGATGAAAATATTGTAGAATAATGATAGTCTATTCTGTACATTTTACAACAAAGAATGTAGTAGGCAATTAACTCTTCATAAAACATAAAATTTAAATGATACTCGTAATTTTCATAATCTCTACTTTTTAATAGCAGTTATTATGCATGCAGTATAGATATTGCGCAAAACAATCTTACTTGTACAATGATAGTGAAAGTACTAAAGTCAGTAACTGGAGCGAGTGGGAGTGTCAGTATCGTATTACTTCACAAGGACGTTCGGAGATATTTTTAAACCTTATTACGAGTTTGACTTATTAATTGGGTTACTATTAAAAGTTAAATCACATTCAAATTTTCTGATTCCGTTTAGGCACATAAATTTCGTATAATTTAGAAACAAAGCCAGAAATAAAATTTATTAAATCCTTTATAGAGATTTATTTGGATAGAATAGCTTCCGCCTCACGGTTTCACCCGAGTTTCCAAGGGATTTTTATGTTTTCCTTCGGTTGGAGCGCCAAATTCAAATTTTATTACGTTTTTTGCTTATTGCAGCTTAGTTATCGATCGTAAGTTGTCAACATGTGTTTTGCGACAAGGATGGTAGTATATTTACTGATTAATTACAAAAGAAATCATCAAAATATTCCTCCAAAACATATTAGTGACATATACGACTATTTCATGAAACGTTACTTTTTACAAAAATTTTTACTCCGTGACATAATATGTTGATGATTTCTTGGTCTCTTAATTATATACCATTAATATTTAGTTTTGGCCAACCAAAGATAAAACGCTGTCAGCCTTTAGGGATCCTTTCCGATGATCGGCAGCAGTAGTGGCCGTCTTGAGGAAAATTGGAACTAATCAATAATAACTAATCAACGATAAGTAACTTAAGTAACGACTTTGAAACGGCAAAATTATTCAGGAAGAAGATTACCTAATTGTGCGCTTAACTGCCCTGCGCAAAAATGACTAATGAGAAATGGTCACGACAGATTTGATCTACTGTAGTCATTTAATATCTCACGATTTACGATTTATGTTTAATTCAGTTGCACACGCATTCCGTGGACATTCACCGGTGGGCGCGGCCATGACACGGTCGGCATTGTCGCAATGAGCTTGCGCTGCCTAGGCCTGCGCAGTGCCACGCGCCGGCGCTAGTGCGACACATCAGAAACAACCTTCTTAATTTGAATCTGGAGAAAGGTTGCGTTCCACTTCTAACAATGATCTCATTGATAACACTTTACGACTGAATATGTATGTTATGTTATTATGGAATGGCATCATTAGGATAACATTTTCCCAATGCCAAGTACTCGTAATATTACGATATTCTGAAAAGATCTTTGGCCAGTTTTATTTTTAAAATACAAAAGTAATAAGGAAAATATTAAAACCATAGTAATGCCAAACTTAAAAGCTAATAATATTATACAATTGCATTTACAAACTGATATTGCAGTGGGATTTCGGTAAGAAAATATGTAAGGCAATGTGGTTTTGTCAGTGGCAAACTTTTAGGTCACCTGCTTTTTTATGTGATTGTCATAAAGTCGTTATGTCTAAACTTGGAAGCGGCTGCTATGATTGCGGTATAACACTATAATTGTTACTTTACCATATGTTAAAAATGCTTTGCAAACGTGGGAATCAGTTCAGAAATAGTCATATTATTTGCTATAAGAATTTTCCCTATAGTTTATTTCACAAATCTAAGAACGCATCAAAAACTAGATTAACGATGAATCTAGCTTGTTTATACCTACTTAAAATTCTTATGTTACTATGTTAAAACAGAACTTTCAAAGAAAATATTTCATAGCAATTAGTTTAGAATTTATGTTGGAACTGATGAACATACACACACTCACATACATACCGGTCATAATCATAACCCTCCTTTTTGTTTTGCCGTAGATATATATAATAGACGGTTAAATTTACTTAAAAATAGTGTGTCCAGTTTTATAAAATTACAACTATTGGACTTCTATTAAACGAAATTTATCTATAAAATAACTATTTAATAATTATAAATAAACTGAATTATTTCAACTATTTCTTTGTGTATAGATCAAATTAAAATAGATATTTGAAATATTTATAAAAATCTTTATAGCTGTAGACCTAATTATAGCAGGCGACTTAATCCATTCAATAAAATTCTGTCGTGAGTGAAATTATATGCAATTATATTCATATTGCGTACATGTATCACACTTCCTTTATTTCTTCACTTTAGACCTAAATAACTGTAGGGTACTTGCGAGTCCCAAAGTATAAAAATATGCTACATAAAAGGCTATATTTATTTTATTTATTTATTTTTAATAAAAATACATGAGGTTCAAATTAATGTCAATAATTAAAAGATTGTAGCAAATTACTTAAGCATAGTAAAGAAGATAGAGTTAACGTTGAGTGTACGTACTAAAAAGTTATTAAAATGTATTAAAAAAAAAGGTGCGTTGACTAAGCTTTCTTTTTATACAGCTCGAAGGGACCGTAGACCTTAGTATTTATTATTAATTGGATACCAAGGGTAAGACCCATTCTTTCCTGTCTAGACAAGCAGACAAATGGATAACCAAGTGATCCTATAAGGGTTCTGTTTTTTTTTCATTTGAAGTAAGGAATCCTTAAAACGCTCTACATATAAATAGTTACTACGTGTAACATTATATTATAGCGTAGATAGCTGGCAACTTTATACTTGTCTTACAAAAGACAAACAGGTTATAAGACATATGTTAAAATTATTTTCATAATAATTAATAATATAATAATTAATTTCATAAATAAGTTTTTATGCTCTGGATTTTCATAATAATTTTAAACTAGATTTAGTAGTTACCTACTAGATTACTCCAATAAGTAGTTAAACCACTTAGATATAATGTCGGTAGTAGCTTTTTCATCACTATCAACAGAACTATGTTTTTTAGCTGCTAGAGAGGATAATAGACTCTAGATACTTGCTCGTCCTTATTTTATGGGATTATCAAAAACTTTATCTACTAGTTGAGATTATTAATCAAACGATAAGACTATTTCTTTACTTTGAGTATCTGATTAACCTTTTTGGAAATAAATTGTGCGTTACGAAAACTTGTGGAGATAAGCTAAGTAAAGTAGAATGTTGGCAATTAGGTACATTTATTTACCATATTTAGAAGTGGTTCTATTACCGCCTGTAACTATTGTACCTACAAATTTACAGTAAGTTATTGTAAGTAATATAGGTTAGATATCTAAAAAATATATTTACGCAAAAGAAAAAAAAAAAAGAGAACATAAATAATTTATAGGTTTAAATTGTTTACCCTGCGGTATTTATTACACCTAATTCCAAGGGTCTTGAGTTTACCCAAGAAAAAAATATACTATAAGTTATTCCTAGTTTGATATGATCTGAATTACATAACATTTATTTGTGCTTTTGAAGCATTAAGAGTTTACAAACATACCCGCATTTAAGATAAGAGTTTGAAATTTAGAAAATACTTACTTATTTAGGATTATGTATACCATCTGAAGTAATTGCTCGATTTAAGGTACTCAATCAAAACATTAACACATACTCATCACATACTATTCAAGTAATCAAAGTTAAGTATCATCTGACACCAAGTTAAATGCAACCAGAATTTATAATACACATTAGATTAGCGAATGCGTTCATATATCATGTGCCCGAACATGTGTTTAATATTAGCCCTACTAAGAGTTTAGTTCATTAATCATTATAATTTGCATGTAATATATGGCTTACAAACGCCTCATAAATGTTTTACATACCTTAAATAAGCTATAACAATATTATATAACTACTTTACTATTGAGGTAGGTACCTACGCTAAGTTTAGGAGTTAAAGGGTTTTATGCTCTGGATAAATTGCGTATGTGATACTTTGTGGTGTCATCTTTTTCGACAAATAATTTTGATTTTTTTTTTACTTATCATAATGAAACAATACGTAAATATCACAAGGGAAATTGTCGTTATCTGAAATGTATAAATTAGTAGGATATGATGCACCGAATCAGCACTTATGATATTTACCAACATTTGATTTGTTAGTAGTGCCTTATGGTATAACGCTACAAGGAATCTCACTGAAGACTAACAAATTAACCTACCTAATTTTAATATAGAAGTATATTCAATAAATTCCTAATTATACATGTCTAGGATGTGTTAAGAAATTGCATAATGGAATGTAGTCTATTGGTCGTAATTCAATACTATCCCTTTATGAATCTTATTATACATGGTTGTGGGTGTAAATGGAAACCTACATTTAGGTAGGTACTCACTGAATGGATTGCACAAGAAACCCACTTTAATGTAATTAAACGCTAATATTAAGATGAATGTTTAATATTTAGGTACGTTGTTGTTAATATAAGCCCCGTTTAAAAAAAAAGTACACGATACTGCCCTGAAATGACACCTTTTCCATTTACAGTTAAGTCTTGGGTTTTGGCAACGACCAAAAAAAGTAATTGCTTTTAATGAATGGTACTGCATGCTGAACCATCAAACACATCCATGATATACCTACTTAATATGAATTGTTAAGAAATGGGATCCTAACAGCACAAGTAACGAAAACAAAGTGCTGAAGAATATATAGATATATCTAGATCCTGATTGTTGGTACGGCAAACAGCAGGTACAATTATGTAATTGATTCCGATAGCGATGGCACTCGTAATCGTCTTTTATTTTAGGTATTGTCTATCATTTTTGATTCCGATGGCTAACGTATTGATTACATTTTTATTAGACGTAATTACAATGGCAGTTTCGTTGTTGCTCACCTAAGATAGACAATACTAAAATTATAAGATAATTACGAGAGCCATCGCTATTCGCTATCGTAATCAACTAACACAATCGGCCTGCGGGATCATTGTCGTCATGGGTTCCAAAAATAAGAGTTATCATAGCCATAGGTAATGCAGACATCTATAGTATCCTACGTAAATGACTTATGATACCTACCTCATTACTTTGTTATTACTGCAGTAATTTTATTACTGGAAAATAATGTTAGCTTTCTTATGCTAAAACGTATTGATTGACAAACATACGAGTACATTAACCCAAATCCGGTGTTCTATTCTCATAAACCAGTTTATAAATAATGGTTTAAATTGACAAGAAGCCAATATTTCAGAAATTGTTTATGCTAATAAAGGTTATTTATTGTGCGTTAAAGTTAGCCGTAACTTGTTTTGCCTAATAAAGCTTCTATTCGCGCTAAAGCCAACTGCAAGAGGTTAATGACATCGGATAGATGAGTCACGAACGGCTAAAACTTGACATCTAAAGACCACGCGCTAGACGCTCACGACTCGTTTAAGGTAGGGTTTCACTGAGTTCACTAAAAGTCCTGTCTTAAAACGTATAGCAGGAATATAAATGAAATAATAAATTGTTTTATTTGGACACAAAAATAATTTATTTGGATAATTGCCAAGCATCACTTTAATTTCTTAATGAGTTCTTTCGTAGAAAACTGTAAAATAATGTCCACCAAGCTTTTTTTTTTAAGAACTCAATCGGTACTAGGTATATGATATTGTTATTTTATTTTAGTGACTAGCTGGCCAGGTTGTCCTGCCCTGAGAATAAAAAAAACTGCCTACACACCCCTATCCTACCCTACCTACCCCTACCTACCCTTACCTACCACTACATACCCATACCTACCACTACCGGACACCAAAAACTGGACTTTCTTTTATATATTAAGATTTAAAAAATATATAAACAATTTTAAAAGTATTGCTATAAATAATATAAAACATAATTATATTTTGTGCGACTAGTCTTTGCTTTGAAACTCCTCCATTGATTAATGCAAAGTGGTTGGCGTAGATCTAATTTTAAATCATTGCCAACAAGATTCTAAGTTATTTTTGGAGTATGCTAATATTACGATCTCATAATAATTTTGTTTGACTGAATTATTTATAACTTTGACTAAGTTTATAATATATACTTTTGTATCCAATTTGATCGTAAACTTGAAGTACCTAATAGATATCACTTAAAAAGATGAATTCAATTATGAGGTATATTTGCATTTTAGTCATAATAATTCTAAAGTATTTCTTGTGAGGGTCGCAGGACACCGCTGGATGCGGGTAGCGCAAGACCGGCCATCGTGGAAATCCTTGGAGTAGGCCTTTGTCCAGCAGTGGACGTCTTTCGGCTGACATGATGATGATTTCCATATGTCATACTATAGTTATGTATTTTAACGATCACAGAAATTTATATTAAATACGAGTAGGTATATATACTTTAAGAGATAATGGAGACTTGGAACTTAAATATGTAATTATCTAAAAGCAATAAAATGACAATCACATATTATTATCATGAGTCTCCCAGTCTATGGGCGTTAAGAATACGAGCACACCATATCATTTGAGTATCCGTTCCACCATTGTTATGACAATTATCTCTGGACTCTGTATCAAGGTCATCATACCATTCAAATAGTCTGTATTTTCTTTCCCATGATAAACGTTTACCAAATGTGGAAATGTGTTACCATTTTGGTGATGTCTGTAATTGGTCTAAGCTTTTTCGGAGTTCCAGTTTTTTTGCAAAGCCGCAACTCGGTCCCTGTACTACCTTTTCTGGTAATATCTAATTATATTTTTTCACGCTTAACTACAAGAATTGTTAAAGGCGTGGATGTGATATTCTTTGTAGTAGTCAAAGTGTCAAGTACTTGCGTAGTCTCATATGCCTCGGGGAGATATATTTAAAGTAAAGTATCTAAGGTACCCCGTTAGTGTCATTGTTACTGTTCAAGGTTGGTATTTATGTGTTTATTTAAAGTGCTGAAAAATACATATTATTAAAACATTAAGTTCGTACTTATATATGATCTAAGTCACACTCAAAAAAAGATCTTTTCACTGAAAAGGTTATTTATAGAGGTAGTAGTAGGAGGAGTTACAAACTCAAGTGCAGTACTTTGTGGGCTAGTATTTAATTTTACTATTGGACTAATTCTGAAATCGTGAAAAAAATCTTACTACTTATTCGTACAACAACACAACATCAACCCTGCTCGATCAAAATGTATAAAAATAATTTTTTGGTTCATTTTGATACTTATCTTAATGTGGTGTGACAATAAAGCATTATCTATCTATCTTATTTTCAACATAAATACATAGTACTGCATGTGAATTACGAATAATCCCACCTATTCCTTTCCGAAGGTGTTTTTAAAATCTTATCCTATTATAAATCCTAATTGTCATTATCAAATATCCCTGACATAATAATTTCACGGAACAATGCGTGTTCAAAGGCCATTATTGTTAAATAATCGGCACAGTCTCATAAACTATAAATACCTACTAATAATAAAGCTAACTTAAATCAAATTTATTCTCTACCAAATTCATAAAACTATCTAAATCTATATTGATATGTGTTTGCGGCTTTTAAACCAATTCTTGGTTAAAACTATTTATGCTAGTGAAAGAATCATGTGGATATGTTACATATGAGATTTCATTTTACTCTAATTCAGCCTGAAAAAGTTTTGTTTCAGTATTAGAGCATTCCACTTTTGAAAAAAATTAATAAGAAATGGATGAATTATGTGAATGGTGATATAATTAAGAAAAGAGTGAATGCCGATATTACAGATAGAAGAGCTGAATGTGATGAGTGTTTTTCAGTTTTAACCACATCACGGTGAGATTGTGGTCAAACACAACCCAACCTAAAAAAACAGCTTTTGATTTTGAAAACGCAGTTCCGCACATACGTTTATAGTTGCCAATTTTGATAAAAGTATTTTATGGGAGATACAAGTACAGTACAGATTCGAAGCTAAAACTCAGTAATAAAAAAAAATATGTCAACGTGTTGCCGACCTTGAAAAGCTCTTTTTACTCCTCTTTTGAAGAACTCCATATCGTAACGCTGAGGAAAAACCGTATCGGGGAGCTCATTCCACACCCGAATGGTTCGCAGTAAGAACGTGCGAATGAATCGTTGTGTGGACGATCGAGGCGGCTCAGGATGAACTCCACAACACCGGCGAGCGGTGCGATGGTAGAAGAATAATGACGGTACCAGATCAAAAAGTTTTTGGGTTAGTTTTTCCAGATTAAATAGGCTATTATTACATTTCCGCAACTACAAATCTAGTACCTACATTATTACTTGCATCTACGCCACAAAAAATGTTTTCTGTGTTAATTTACAAAGACATGTCTAGTATAATCCAACGGTCTAGTTTTATTGCAGGCAGCGCCCACTTGATACACCTAGGTACCTATTTACCTTTACCTACGACACACCCGTCGGGACTCTATGTACCTATAGGACATGCGGTCTCTATATAAGCGTCAGTTATCTCACAATTTGGTACACAACAGGCCCTAGTGCTTACAGTGACTTACCGTATTAGACTTAGACAAACGTTAGGAAAATGTTCGCTAAGGTAATGTGGTTACTAGAGTTTTTTTAATTATAGCGGATTAAACAAAATATAAAGCAATTTCAATGTAATACCTTTTTTCCAATTAATTTCCTTTTTTGGAAATTTTAATGAAAAAAATATTAAGCTTAATTTGAAATCACGTTTATAACAAAAGGATTTTACTTATAATATATTTGTTTAAAAAAAAAGTATGTACCTATTTTGTAATTGATTAGTAAAATAAAAACTTATTATCGGACTATGAATTTTAAATTGTCATAACATTACAAAAATAACACTACAAAAAATAACATTACAAAAATGTAATGCAGCTTATTCTATACTAAGTCCCCGCGCGGTTGTACCCACGTTCTCGAGATAAAAACTAGTCTATGTTACTCTCTGGCTCATAACTTATCTCTATGCAAAAAAACGTCACGTCGATCCGTTGCTACAGCGTGACAGAAGGAAACCCCAACAAACACACTTTCGCATTGATAATAAAATTATAAACACAACATATTGCAGGTAATCGTGACATGCGCATTAATCAGCGTGGCCCGCGCAGGTCTACTGGCGGCTCCTCACGGCGCACTCTCTACTCAGAGTATAGTCCTAGGTGCCCCTGCGTTAGCGCACGGATATGCTGCAGCCGCCCCTGCATACGCTGCACCTGCCTATGGACTTGGTGGACTTGGGATCGGTAAGGCATTATTATATTCATGAAAGTATTTTTAAGTCGATAAGGAAATCATAGCACTTATTGAGAAAACATTTTGCTTGGATATAGGCAAGCCCTAATTAATTAAATTATGTTTACCTACTTTTAAATTACGAGTAAAATAATATAGGTAGGTCAAACTATAGAAGCATAAATTGCAGTTCTATCTATTCACTAACTTTTAGCTATTGTGATAGTTATGAGATAATGCTCTAGTAATCAGTACTGAATGAATAACAAATTGCTAATTTACTACGCTCTAATTTGATCGGTATTCAAAAAACAACAAAGCATACTTATTCGCGCATGACCAATAAAAGTTAAAAAAGTAAACTATCTTTTGTTCATAAATTTACATAGATATTATTTAGATTTAATTTAACACTTTAATTCAATAGATAAATACTGTGTTATTTTATGAAAAAATCACAATCAAATGAGTTCACGATGAGGCTTAATTTTGCTTTATGAAGAAGTGACAACTATATATCAGAGAACTCAGATACAATAATATAAAATGTTTATTCTTCGTAGCATTTATAAATTGATCTGCAGTGTACTTCCCTGATTTGGCAAAAAATATAAAAATAAGCTAAAAGTTCAAATTATTATTTGAAAAGAAACGGTAGAAAAAGTGTATCAATAAAATTATTATAATATGCGTATCCGGTCACTTTTAATAAGCATATAAAGCAAAGTAACACATATTTTCCTTCCATATTGTTAGCTAGTAAACAACCTCGGTAGGTACCTCTTTCAAAAAAATTTAATAACATCTATGCTCAGAGTTTGAATTTAGATCCTATGTATGCTGCATTCATTTTTCCACTATTTATCTAGACGGTTTTTTTTCCCATTATGAGTCATGTGGATCGCGCAAGTCCACGAGCACAGGTAACATGCGTGTATTGATAACAGCGGGGTTGCAGGTCACGGCGCGGTCGTCTCCCACGCCGCGCCGCTGCTGCGAGCGCCCCTGGCGTCGCTGGCGCACGCAGCCGCCCCTGTTGAAATTTATGTGAGTACCCGTGATCATTACTTCATAATATTTTTTTTAATATCACTATTCAGGGGAAGCGATTGTATTTTTTTGTCATTTATAATAAACCTAATGGTTAGTCAATAATGACAGTGGTTCATGGTGAGTAATCACACTATGACCACAATCAATAATGCCTATAAAAACATCAATATCAAAAGAACAATAGGTACCTTGACATTCTTAACTTAACGTTGCGATCTAATTAACGTTTTTTTATCTGTTATGCATACTATCTAAGTAAATGAGACCCATTAAAGAGTGCTGGATATACCGCCCATAAAATACTAAACATGTTATATAAAATGAATATATTTTAACTTCATTAAATGCATTTAATCCGGATTGTGATAGCTTGACATAGTCAATTACAGAAAGCAATTACGTCATCAACCAAAAAAAAGAAAGTCCTCATCGGTAAATTTACTAACATATCTAATTTATCGGATTCCAGTCCCACCCCCGCTACACCTTCAACTACGGCGTCGCCGACGGCCACACCGGTGACCAGAAGAGTCAATGGGAAGCGCGTGATGGTGATGTCGTGAAGGGCCAGTACTCCCTGGTCGAGCCCGATGGCACCGTCCGCACCGTCAACTACTCCGCTGACGACCACAACGGGTTAGTTTAGTAAATGCACTTAACTCTAGTCAAATAGATCTTCATCTTCTTCGTCATTGTTTTATCTTGAGATTCCAATCTCTAAGTTATTTTCTTTTTTTGGTGCATCTTGCGTCCGTTGTCATATAAACATACAGGATGATTTTTGTTGCGTATATTGGTTGATAGTGTACATCATTGTCAATAATCCTACAAAATTTCAGAAGCCTGAGCTTACGAATTTATGACAGAAGTTTGAGGGGTGATTTAGGGTGTATGGTACGAGATAGCTATTTAAGTAGGTACTCGAGTATTCTTAGTGCTCATTACGTATTTTAACGCTAAACTGTGTAATTAGTTCTTAATTATTAGTTATTACCAGCCCATGATATTTTAGATCACACTCACCAGGTGAAAATCTAAAGTAAATAACTCTATTTCCAGATTCAACGCGGTTGTGAGCAGGCAGGGTCATGCCGGACACCCTGCGGCTGCGCACGCGGTCGTGGCCGCACCCTCCCTCGCACACGGACACTACCTCGGCTAAACTCATCACCAGCTACCATCACCCATATTGACGACACCTATTTATTACATAAACACTTAGTTTAAGCACGGACGGAATGCGACAACGAAATGATACTTCGTGGTAACGGTTCGAGATTTGATGACGGACGTACGCTTTGACGCTCAGCGTTTCATAACTTGTATCCCGTGAAACTACACGGCTTAAAGTTATCTGTTTCCTTTCAAATATCTACAAAGAGCTTGCTTAGGAGGCTAACTTTTGTATAATATTTTCTCTTAGCTTTTAAGTTTCCAAACTATTGTATACATTTTGTGAAACGTTAAACTCTGCTTACGGGATGATGTGCAGGAATTTCGGTTTTTGTGACTGTTAATAAAGAAAAATAATATAATACTTTCATAATAATAAGGTTATTTTATTCAATGAACCTCGTTAAAATGGGAGGGTTTTCAAAAGTAGAAATGTAACTATTAATATGAACCAAAAGTACGATTTCATTCTGGATTCTTGGAATCTTGGATTTAGAACGTAATCTTCGGAGCTACTAGTTTGGTTTGGAAAATTCTTTCACTTTTACCAAACTACATTATCCCGAAATGCTATAGGTATATTATTCATTCCAGATACCCGGGTGAAACAACGGGAAATAGTGAATTGTTATATACAATAAGATCTTTTCATACTAAAATGACACTGCTTGTAGATAATATGCAAAACAGTTTGAAACTTGCAAGGGTATTTGAGTCATTTTAGCTAGATTTCATAAGTTTTAGTAGCAATTCACTCATGCGTGAAACACATATCAACGCATTTGTAGCAGGTTGACAGTACCAAGAACTCGTTTTTCAGCTTATTACACGTGACATACGTAACTTGGCGACCCACACATGGTTTTATAGTTAGTATGAAAATTTTTGAGTATAAAAAGCGTTTCCATTTTTTCAATTATATCATTCACTTGTATAATTCACAAGATACCATACACCAGAAAAATGTTCTCTAAAGTAAATATGTCTCATTATTTTCAATTCTATCAAACAATCTAAATATTTAATACCTATTAACTATTTTTGTCATGATAAGCTTTTTACAAGTTGTATTGAAATATAGATAGTATAAATATAGAACTTAGAATGCAAAGAGATGTCTATCTATAATTTAATAATATTTTATATTTGAATTAACCGGAAGACGCAGTGTGGGCAGGCCCCCCACAAGGTGGACTGACGATCTTGTGAGGGTCGCGGGAAACGGCTGGATGCGGCTAGCGCAAGACCGGCCATCGTGGAGATCCTTGGGGGAGGCCTTTGTCCAGCAGTGGACGTTTTTCGGCTGATATGATGATATTTGAATGAATCTTCGATTAATTTCGTCTGATACTTTAATCATGATAATTTCCAAACAGATTATCATCTTTGCCGTAGCGCTGTCAGTAGCGTACGCGCAGTATCATCACGGCCATGCCATCTCCTCTCAATCTATTGTGAGACACGAATCCCAAGGACAGCACGGTGGACAGATCCTGCAGCTGCAGCCGGTGCACCAAGTTTCATCAGGTTATCACGGTCAAGAACATCATGAGGAGCAACACCAAGATTATTATGTAAGTCTTAGGTCTTATTATTTTAATCAGCCTGTTTTAGAGATCTTATATATATTTTCGTCTCTGAGGACGGCTGTTAGTCTTACTAGTAGATCATAAAATTTTAAACATGACTCATTATTTCCTGGAAATACTAAATACACATTTTTAAATGTTACGTAAATTAAACTATCTATATTTGATTGGGTATTTTTTTTAATCTCCTCCAGGCTCATCCCAAATACGAGTACGAATACAAGATCGAAGACCCTCACACCGGTGACAGCAAATCCCAACACGAAATCCGCGACGGTGACGTCGTAAAGGGGGCTTATAGCCTACACGAGGCCGATGGTTCTATCCGTACTGTTGAATATTACGCTGACAAACACAATGGGTATGTATTAAACTAATTTTTTGAATTAACTTACAACAGTGCATCATGATACCCAGAATGGAGAGATAGATGTTAGAACAGCTTGGACAGGTCACACGGAAATATATTACCGAATAATGCGAATAATAATGCAAATAACAATGAAATTAGCCGGATATAAATTTGTTTTTATTGACAAAGTAGTTTTCACTAACTCTTTGGTAACACAAGAGTAAAACAAGAGTTTTATAAACATTTGGATAATAATGATGTCAGCGTAGCAGTGATGTTAAGAATGTTGATAAGTTGTATCAGTGAAAGTGATTAATACGTTTAGCATGACGCATTTTAGCAAGAATTAAAATTTCGCAATATCAAACACTAGTTTACCTGTCGATCGACACGTCCGATAAACTCAAGGAAACTGGAATCTAACTTTCCGCCTTTATGTCGGCATTATTGTTTAGTTCATTGTCTACATGTATTATGCATTAGTCAATTTTTCACATGAGTTCCTCAATGGTAACACAAATTTGCTACTATTTAACTTTCTCCCAACTCTAGTAGAGTTAGCTGTATTTATAATCCTATTGCATATAAATGTTATATATTTTTCTATAATCTTATTCCAGTTTCAACGCTGTCGTAAAGAACTCCGAGCCTGCCAAGCATGGTTATCATCAGTAAGCACTATAAGTTATCTCGTACCGCAACATGTTCTTGTTAATTTGTTACTATTTTTAAATAAATTGTCTAGTCGAATATATTTAACTGTTTCTTTTTAGCTAAATACCTTTTCAATTCTTATACTTTTCAGTAATGTTTGGATGTAGGAATTAATTTAACATATGCAACAAAATAATAGAATAAAAGTTTCATAATTTTTATATTTAAACCATTTCATAAAATTAAAGATAATAAGTACTTATCATGTAAAGGCAATTGAATGAGCTGATAATACAGAGCGTAAAGAATGATTTGATTGTATAATAAATTAGATTACTGCACGAAATCTCAAACAGTTTCGCATCTAGGTCATTAATATCAAAAATGATTAACTTGATACTTACCAACTTGTATAATATTATTTCGAAACCTTTACATTCACCTTTCATTAAATGTGTATTGTATATATTGATTTGTAGGACTACACAGCGATATCATATTCGAATGTATGTCAATCAAAAGATTACATCATTATTAGGCGCCACTAGTGCACTGAATTGAGCAGAGCCGAAACGCAGTAATTTGTTCCCAATATATTTAGTAGGTACTAGGTTCGGTTACCCTCGGTTTTATTTGCGTTCCCGGACTATAAAGTAGCCTATGTTACTCTCCGGCCCATAATCTGTCTCTATTCAAAAATCACGCCAACCCGTTGCTCCGTTGTAGAGTGAAGGACGAACCAACCAAAATACTTTGTCATTTATAATATTAGCAGGATATATTTTATTATAATGATATTACAATAGTATCTACATTTTATTATTTTCCATCTTAAACTCAATATCTAAACTCTTTATTCCGGCATGAAACTCAGCAAGGGTTTTTGCTTTTGTGGATCTATAGTCTCTATCATAATTAAATACCTGTAATGTAAAATTTTGTTTCACAATTGAGTGAAATAGTCTAGCTATAGTGTCTTACAGTACATAGCGCTTTCATAAAACTATATTTGTAGATGTACCTATTTGTAGTCGATCTATCTTTGAATAAGGTGCTGGCCCAATAGTCTAGGTGTTTTATTTTTCTTCATCTCGTTGTTATACTATTATTAATATTATTTTAATCGTGTGATGTATATAATTATGTATAAAAATATTTTGAGATCAAATAATCGTACAAAATTTATCAAGCAATTAAATAAGTTTATTAAATTAGCATAGGTATCTACACATCTAGTAACAATAATATTAATGATATCATAAAAGAACGGCAACAATTTAAACTCTAGTAATGTAGTCGTTTTAAATTTAGTTTTGATGATGACTTTCTATGTGGACGTGTTGTCCAGGGGCGGAATGCTTGACAACGGCATTGAATCTGCAAATAAAAAAAAATATTTAATCATCAGTCAATAAAGCATGGAAAATATAGACAACATCTTCGATTTCTAAAAAAATATCTTACCCATGATGCTTATCAGAGCTGTATTCAACAGTTCTCACAGATCCATCAGCCTCATGCAGGGAGTAGACACCCTTCACGACATCGCCATCGCGGATCTCATGCTGAAATTTGTTGTCACCAGTGTGAGGGTCCTCAACCTTGTACTCGTACTGATACTTGGGGTAGGCCTATAATAGTAAAAGTAAATTAACATAAATTGTCTAATACGAATGCGTATGATAAGCTCTATAGTGATTTAAATGGATGCTGGTGTGATCGGAATAAATGAATGGAAAGTTGCCATAAAACTGACGGAAATTTGCCATTTAAATTCGATCCTTAAACACTTACGTAATAGTCGATGGGCTCATCGTGGGATCCATGTGCTTCAACTTGGTTATGGATAGAGGCTTGTTGAGGTTGAGCTTCATGGTAGCTGGGGACCTCATGGGCTGGAGTATAGTAAGTTTGAGGCCTATGACGAGGAGGCTGGTGGGAAGTCTGGATCTCATGTTGAACAGGGTATTGAACAGCTTGGTACTGATGACGCACAGGAATAGCTGGGTGGTTAACTTCTCCACTTTCCTCTTGCACATATTGGTAAACAGGAGTAGGACTTTCAGCTTCAGCCTCCTGGGACTCTTGGGAAATATGTCCATGATGGACAATGCTCTGTGACGAATATGCCTGTCCATGATTGTCCTGAGTAGGTTGGTACTGGACCTCTTTTATTGGTGCGGGTTGGTAACGCACTTCTGTTATCGGTGCAGGTTCCTGAGGGACTCTTACTTTGATGTGCTCATATGGACGCCTGTATTCCGTAGGTTCTTCAGGCTGGATAGCCTTACGAGTATATGTATATTCCTGGCAATACACCACAGCCACGGCAGCGGCAACGATCAAAACCTGAAACACAAGTCGTAAAAATGAGTATCTCAAGCGAACTTTTTGATTTTGCATACGAAGCTTCATCTACGCACTTTTGCAAACATTTCGTTCTTTCTTCTTTGACTTCCGCGGTGGAACTGATGAATTAACATAGTCATTAGCTCAATATATACCGGAGACGTTACGAGAGAGTATAGAAACAATTTGTTGGCGTTTGGAGCGTCATGTTTGTTACCCGGCGCGCGCGCAGACCATATGACGTAATTTACGTAACCAATGTGAAGGTTGTCAGTCCACTAAACTAGTACAGTATATTATTTGCGAATGATCTAATTAATAACAATGCAATTGATCTTACAGGAAACCCCTATTCTTAACAATCTAAACTAAGTAGATCTTTAATCAATCAACTAAAATAAGAGAAATCCTTTCATTTAGTATTCAACCAAAGAACTGCTAAATCTACATACCTCTTTTTATTCGATTAAAACTAAGATTTCACTGTAAAATTATTACCTAAATCTGTTTTATATTGCAAAGCTCACATTCAAACACGTAGTTAAATTAATAAATATGTTCTATAAGTTCTTTAACAATATGCATGATATTTTATAATCAAAACAATATGTTTTTAATTAGGTACGTGAACACAAAATAATAATAACCTCTGCTACGAAATAAATAATTGAAGACTTTATTCATGAACACATCATAGAATCTAAACAATTATGCAGAAGATAGTGCAATCAAATTAACAAGTTTATTACTAATATGATCTATAAAAAAATCTAGGTATCATCTTGATGGTCTTTCAGATAAAAGATTTGTCTCACTCTTGGATTCATTGAACATTATGAACATGGGATCCTATTGTACTTGTTAGAAAAGTTTGTCTATATATTAATCTAGACTTAAACCATATTGTTCAACGCAACATTAAATCATATATTTTCATATTATAAAGATAAAAATAAATAAAAGAGTAGGTCGAAACTTACTTTTAAATTGTGTAATATTTTTAAATCCGTTGATTGGTCGGGATTTTTAATTTGGCTTGAAACATAACTTAGAACATAAAACTTTTACTGAATTCTACGCCTAATTTGTCAAAGGTTACTGAAGTTGAAAGTTCTGTCTAATCATTAGACAGACCTTGAAAATAAAGTTTGCCTTTGTATATCCAATGTGATATTAGTACCTATATTGATACGGTACATGATAAAATAATCTAATCATATAGTTTTTTAGGGTTCCGTACCTAAAGTGTAAAAAGGGACCCTATTAGGTACTAAGACTCTGCAGTCTGTCTGTCCGTCTGTCATCAGGCTGTATCTCATGAACCGTGCTATCACGGTCTAACTATTTAGACTGTTGAAATTTTCACAGATAATGTATTTCTGTTGCCGCTGCAACAACAAATACTAAAAAACAGAATAAAATTAATATCTAAGGGGGCTCCCATACAACAAACGTGCTATTTTTTTGCTCGATTTTGATAACGGCAATAGACGCTTGAAATATTCACAGAATATTGAGTTATATTATTCACATTAAAAATAAATAATTAAATTAAAATAAAATCAATATTTACGGGGGCTCCGATACAACAAACTTATTTTTTTTGCCGTTTTTATTGATAATGGCACGGGACCCTTCTTGCGCGAGTCCGACTCGCACTTGGCCGATTTTAATTTTTTTCTTTGTTCTTTTAATTATTTGGTGACGAAGGCACTAAAGGTACTCGAATGATTTGATCTCGTTCTTGTCCATCAATCACGCATCTCGTGACAATGGAAAGTGACCTCAACTATGTCAATGTTATCGATCTTTTTGCCGTGAAATTAGGTGAACTACGCATTGATTCTAATGGAAACCATGAACCACATTTTAATATTTATTTTTCTTTTATTTTGCAACTTCCTTCTAAGATCGTGATGTCGCTTATGAATGTTATATTTCTATATTGAAAATAAATTCAAGGACTCAACAGGACCCTTTTTTATATCGTAATTTGAATTACATCATTAATCTACACACATCAAAAGTGTCTAAGGATCAAGCACGTTTGCTAGTTATCTGAAAATAGTTAGTTAAAATATATCTTTAGTAAGTTTCGTCATTTGAAAAGGAAAAAGTTTTGGAATTAAAAGTTTTCTATCCTATATATATCTTGCAACGGGATTGATGAACCAATTCATTCGTGGGCGGCCATTCCACAACGTGATTTGAAAGAAAACAAAGCACACAGAAAAAAGAAACATTAATAATAATTTGGACGAACTCATATTTAGTATGTTGAATAGCTGCGTTTATGCTAATTGTAAATATTTCAAATATTTTTTGCAAAATAAACTATAGCTACATAAAGATTTTATTTACAAAAAAACCTTTATTTTTAACTGTTTTAATTTGCATCAAATTTTAATGCCAGGCTAAACTAAAGGTAAAAATTCAGCATGAACATTGAGCAAAAATCGCGAAAAGTAATTATTAATCAAAAAGCAGAGAGTAGGTATTCCGTCAATCTATACGCATAAAACATTAATCTAAATTATATATTTTTCAATATATTTTTTTAATTCATTGATCCCTAGACTTTTGATATATTTTAATAATAAAAAACTGCACCGCTTTTTTTGTAAAACCATGGTTGGTAGTATCGTTTTACATTCAGAATGAGTACACCTTGTAATTCTATATTCAACGTTCACCTATTTTATTACATGCACTACTTTATGCCTACATAAGTTCACTAGTGACGGAAACTTTCTAAGTTATGTTATTGCGGAAACGGATTTCCTTAGCTCATCGAAAAACAAGTAATGTCGTATGCCTATCTACTAAATCTGCTTATTTGTTCTGAATATCTATTAAATGCATTCTATGGTGCAATTATTGACAAGTGCGAGTCTGACTCGCGTATCGAGGATTTTTAATTTCCTATGTTACTTTAAATACCATAGACTTCTTATAGGTTTTCCTGTAATTTGTAGGTAAAGAACTATTTTCTGTATTTTTTTCAAAATTTTTGGCCCAGCAGTTTCGGAGATAAGGGAGAGACTGGTAAATTTTCGCCTAGTTTCATAAATAACTTCAAAACGATTGGTCTTACAATCATTAAAAATACTCTCACAAAAAGCCATTACATTTGATATGTCACACAATATAGTTTGCAATATTTTTTTTTTATTTTCTTATTCACCCCTAAAAGTATTGTGTAATATACATAATGTGTACCAAATTTCAACTCAATCGATCGAGTACGTTTGGAGCAAATTGACTGTGATTGATGGACGGACAGACACACGAGTGATCCTATAAGGGTCCTATTTTTTTCCTTTTGAGACATGAAACCCTAATAAAGACACGTAATTTATGTTTAAATTATGACTTTATTTATTTCTATCTTAAAACTATTGAGTGAACATATAATTTAAAATTTTATGATAAATCAGTGGTGGTAGTCGTGATGAGGCTGGACTTCGATGTGTTTTGATGCACCAGTGTTTGAAACGATTGCATTGAATCTAGGGAAATAAAATGGCTATGATTAATATAAAACATAAGATAAGATCACGGATTATTGATATTTCTAAAATATGGTTAAATAATTCGAATCAGTAGACTGATAGCCTGGTCGAAATAGCGGTAAATTTGTCTCAAACCGTATAAGCCGTCCTTTGGGCGGTGTCCGGCGAAGATAGTTATTAGGATACCTATTATTCCTAGTTTTCTTAACCATATTATATCTGACTTAAATTATGTTTTGCACAATGCCCTTACCCGCTCTTCTTGTCAGCAGTGTATTTGACAGTTCGGATGGATCCATCAGCCTCGTGAAGGCTGTAGACTCCCTTCACAACATCTCCGTCTCGAGCTTCATGTTGGAATTTGTTGTCACCAGTGTGTGGGTCTTGTACTTTGTAGTCGAACTCGTATTTGGGATGAGCCTTGAATTAATAATTAGAAAAATGGTATGATAAGTATCAAAAGCTCCACAACTGGCATAGCCTGTCTTAGAGACTCTAAATATAAGCAATAGAAATATACCTCATATTCTACTAAAACAATTTAGCCATGAATTACTAATGGTGTAGCAAATTATAGTAATGAAATATACTTACATAATAATCAACATGGTGTGACTCTTCGTGATGAGATTGTTGGGGAGCAGATTGTTGAACGCTGTGGTATTGGATTGGAATATGTTGAATTGAACCGTGCTGAACTGAACTTTGCTGGGCTGAGCTATGTTGAATGGGAGCCGCATGTCGGCTTATAGTTTCGTACACAGGAGCGGGTTCATTAACGTAGTAGTGATGTGCTTGTTCTTGAGACTCTTTGTGGCCCGAATTGTGGCGAATAATGCTTTGAGAAGAAACAGCATGGCCATGAGACTGAGGAGCTGAGTGAATCTCATGGATTGGAGCATAGCTAATGGTCTGGACGGGAACTGAATGGTAGGTTTGGATCTTCTTTGGTGCTTCGTGCTTAACAATTGTTTGAAGAGTATAGCCGTGATGGTGCTCTTGGCAGTACGCCAATGCCATTAGAGCGATGATTGCTAAAATCTGTTAATGAGAAAATATCTGTAAATAAGTATATACTCGTAGGTACTATAGGAGGAAAACTTTTGCAAAAAATATAATTTTAAAAAACATTAATAAAGTAGGTTTTTAGGTATACAATTTCTTCTTACTATCCTACTAATATAATAAATGTGTATGTTTGTTACTTCTTCACGCTCAAACGGCTGAACCAATTTCGATGATATTTAGTATGGATGTAGTTGATACCCTGGATTAACACTAATTATCCTTTAACTACTTTTTATCCGTCGGAAACATAAGATTCTTTGGGAACGCGGGTGAAACCGCGGGGTGGAAGCTAGTTATTAATTAATTAAATACCTTTGTATACATTGTGTACTTGTTATCACAAACGTTGATGTGATTCTGATACTTAATGCATGAAAGGTACCGTTTTTTATACAAAACATAAAAAAATGGTTCAGAAACTGGTTTAATACAGTTTTGGCCAAACCTCTGCGAGAGTGTGCATTTTGAGCAAGCTAAGTATATGATACTTTTCGCAATTGCTTTATTTCTTCATAATCGCTTAATCATTGATACGAAAGTAAAGGGCCCGTCAAAAGTACGTCGATATAATATTTCTTGGTAAGATTATATTATGGATAATATATTTATTTTGCTTAAGTGAAAAAAAGAAACTGATTCTCAAATGTAGCTCTATCGGAATACACCGGTAGGTGTTTTGGAAAATACTGTCATCTTAAGGATGCTAGCCAGGTACTACAACAAAGTACCCTACCATCGTGCCATAGTTTTTTTTTATTTTAGAAGGTTGACAAGCAGGCAGGCGGTCCACCTGATGGTAAGTGGTTACCGTTGCCTATCGCTATTTGCAATGTGTTGCCGACCTGTTACAATTCCGAGAAGGCAATTAATTATAATTATAGTTTGCTTTCACTGAAAGCTCAAGCTCATTGAAGGATATGAACCCTTTGTCACAACATTCGACGTCACTGCCACTGAGCTATCATCACCTCTTTCACTAACGCTATTTGATGATGTGTGACATTTATGTAAACTCCCAACAATAAAGGCATGTATGATTACAACGGAATCTGAATTAGGGATAGAAAAAAGGCATACCAAAATTTGGATTAAAAAATCTTGAACTTTATCGACCATTTGGTAATAGGTAATCACTGTCCTTTATCTCATCGATCACAAATTTGGCACCCAGATAGCCCTTGATATGGGTAAGGACATTAAGTACTTTTTATCCCGGGAATGTACACAATACAATTTCTTCTTACTATCCTACTAATATAATAAATGCGAAAGTTTATGTGTATGTTTGTTACTTCTTCACGCTCAAACGGCTGAACCAAATTCGATGATATTTAGTATGGATGTAGTTGATACCCTGGATTAACACTAATTATCCTTTAACTACTTTTTATCCGTCGGAAACATAAGATTCTTTGGGAACGCGAGTGAAACCGCGGGGAACACTAGTTTCTTGTGGCGACTCATCGGCACAACCAATTAAATTTGTCATATTTTTATCCAGGGAACACAAAACACTGTGGGTTGAAAGCTAGTAACTAATAAAGAAAAAACTACAAATATACCAAGTGTACGTAGTATATTCATTATTCTATGTACGTATCTAAATTCAGCTAGTACGTTACTTCAATAACGGTATATTTAATGAGAGGGATAGGCTGATAGTTATAAATTAAATTAGGTACTTACCTTTTTATAAACATTTTAAAAATATACTCAACTAATAACTAAAAACTACGTAATTTGATAAAATGAATGCTCTGCACTGTGCCGCCCGCGCCGTATAATTCCTCGTAATAAGTTTTTTGCCATAGCAAAATAGTCACTTAGATAGGTTTTTTTTTGCTTATTCAGATTTGTGTCAATACCTATCATAACAGATTGAAACTTGCATAAGTTTCCTATAGTAATTGTGGCAATGTCACACGGTCAAACGTAGGGAGACATGCCAACCAAACGCTTTTACGAAATCATTGCAAATGCTGCATACTAAAGTACGTAAATAATTTTAACTGTCAATAATTTAGAGTGAAATCAACATTACCTTGGTTACCTTTGTTATTGATATAAAAGAGCTTGGTTTTAGGCGTCATGTATCAGTTCGGTATTGGACTTAGAATCATTAGCATAACAGGCTAATAATAGTATCTTTACGAAAATGATCTCAAAGGTAAAAAATATATTGTGTTACAAATAGTGCAAGAGAAATTATAGAATCTCTTCTTACTCAAAAGCTTCCATTATAACTTAAGAAAGCAATTAAAATGTGTTTTAAACAGTAAATAAACAAATGTGTATCAATACTTATGTGAAAAAATGTGTATAAGTAACAATAAAAAAAATTACCGAAAATTATTAAGTAAGGAAACAAAGCCATCAAAGGATCTTATCAACATCTATAGAATTGAGAAGCTGATTGTATAAAGGATGAAATAAATCCTAAGATACCTGAAACCGTCTAAAGATTACGAGCAATAAGTATTTACGGCTGCCAACACATTATTTGTAATATTCAAATTCACATTATTTTTTCAGGTGGTTTCTCTTATAGCTGTTGTTGCTGCAGTCTCAGCATACCCAGGACACGGGCATGGATTCTCATCTCAGCACATCTCCCGCCATGACGGTCCCGCGCAGGTAGTGCATGTGCATGGAGACGGTCATGGGCATGGTCATGGACACGGTCATGAAATTGATTACTATGTGAGTATAATGAGCATAACGCTTTTCCAATCAAAGCAGTACCTTACAGAATTCCCCAACCAAAGTTCATAGTCTACGGTATCCGCTTACCAACATACAGGCCGTATGCTTGTTTGCCGATTTGGTGGTATAAAAAAAGGAGAGTAATAAATATATCATATCAATATTAATATCATCTACACCAAACTAATTGCATACCTATAGCATAGAATAAATAATATAGGTACAACCTATAGTATGCCTACTTATACTAACTAAAAATGTTGTATTATTTGTTCCTCAGTAATAAAATATCGACGTAGTACTCACAAGTAGCATTATGTTTTATGTTACTAGCTGAATAACACATGATATGTTTTTTTTAACCAGGCTTACCCCAAATTTGAGTTCGGATACAAAGTTGAAGACCCCCACACTGGCGACTTCAAGACGCAGCAGGAGCACCGCGATGGTGACGTCGTCAAGGGATTCTACTCTCTACATGAACCCGATGGTTCCATCAGAGTGGTTAACTACCACGGCGACAAACACACTGGGTGAGAAATAATGTCCTTTAGTTTATATTAGTTTTGTAAATTGTAGGTCTACAGTGATTAACTGACTATAAAGGTTGGGTAATTAAAGAATCTTCAAATGCACAAAGAGAAGATTAACATTTATCAGGAGCATAAGAATAATAGGTACCATGAATAACTAGCCAATAAAGTTTGGTTACATTATTCATTACGAAATTAGATAATACTAGCTTCCGCCCCGCGGTTTCACCCGCGTTCCCAAGGGATGAAAAGTATCCTATGTTAATCAAGGGTGTCAGCCACTTCCATACCAAATTTGGTCCAACCGTTTGACCGTGAAGAAGTAAGAAACATACCTACTCACTCACAAACTTTTGCTTCTATAATATTACTAGCAGGATTCTCATACAGTCCATATTATTTATCCTAGACCTTTTTATTAAAAATAATCTCTTCCAGACAACTTTTGTAAGGAAAAGGAATTTAGATAGTACCTACTGAAAAAAGATATAAACTTCGTTTTTTTTTTTTTTCAGTTTCCATGCTGACGTGAAACATAGCACTCACCACATTGTCCCAGAGAAGCATTATCATTATTGATTGTAATATGATGAATGGATTAGTTACACCAACTGTTGCTGTTGATACTTTACCTTTCTGTGATCTACTTGTTTTTGTGATGTTTTCTTATGTTTGTACCTAATAAATTCATATAAATAAAATTGTTTATTTTTTTGTTCCAACTGCAATTTTTCTAATTTTCATAATCATAATCATTCATCATCATAAGGTGGGCCGACGACCTTGTGAGGGTCGCGAGAAACGGACGTCTTTCGGCTGACATAATAAATCCTAATCTAATCTAATTATTACTTAACGTCGATCTCTTACGATTCTTTGATTACTTTAATTTGCTATAATCATATTATAATAACAGTGAAAAATTTTATATTATATGATAATGCTTTCAGTGTTTATAGTACAATCATAGAATAACTTTCATATCCACTGTAATTTAGATTCTAGAACAATGTTATCAAAATCAATTGAATCTTTTAATAAAAATTGAACATTTATGGGTACTACATTTTAGAAGACTTTCCGATTTCTACTTTTAAATTGCTATCAAGCTATATGCATAAATATGTAGGTACGTACATCCATAGATAGAAACTTTATGTACCTACTCCTCAAAAGTCCTCCAGGTACTATTAATGAGAACACAATCATACTAATAACTAAAATAATACCTACTAAAATACTAATCATATCATACTAAACATAATATCATATTTTCATACTAATATTATAAATGCGAAAGTTTGTGTGTGTGTGTGTGTTTGTTACTATGAAGGAGCAAAGTGGAAAATCTTTAAAATGGATGATCTTATGCCAGGCTGGGCAATCATCGAGCTCATATACCTACTGAGCTCCATATGGACTAACCGGATTTGATTGAAACTGCGAATACTTATAAATTGAATAACATATAGGCTACTTTTTTATCCGGGAATGCGGGTGAAACCACGGGGGACAGCAAATACTTCATAAAATGCAGAGAATAAAACTAGGTTACGTGTTATAAGGAAGGTATGATAATCGAGTCAACCTTATTCAAGGTCCCATTATGTTATGTCATTTAAATCTGTATCAATGTAACCAGTTTGAGCCTTAATTATTGCGAAAAATGCTTTTATTTCTTGTTACTTTACAACGTATAAAAATCCCGATGTTTGGTAAAAAAAATATCATTTTCAAGTTGCATTTCACTTGGTACAGGTCTGCAAAAAGACAATAGCAATGTATTCAAAGGTATAGTAATTTAACTGAATTATAAAACAAAAGAAATCGGCAGATTTTTTTATTACACTTTCTAAATGGAATATTAGGATTACCATATCTAACTACTAAACCTGTGATGACCACAGTATACAATTTTATGTTCAATTTGTAATATTCTTACAGATCATTCTCATCGCCGTTACACTCGCTGTAGCCGCAGGTCAGGACAGCCACGGTCATGGTCACGGCCACGGCCACGCGTACTCGTCACAGAGCATCGTGCTCCATCAAAATCATGACCATAGCAAACATCATGAAGCACAGCATGGATCCTACCAATCCCATGGACATGAACACCATAAAGAAGATCACCATGTGGACTACTACGTAAATCTCATTCTATTTCCGTATACCTACCATTTTTCTAATGAGGCACTAAATAATATTGTTTTTTTAATTTTAAATAATATTGTTTGTGCGATACAGGCTCACCCTAAATACGCATTCGAGTACAAGGTGGAGGACCCGCACACCGGTGACAAGAAGTACCAGCACGAGACGCGCGACGGTGACGTCGTGAAGGGCGTCTACAGTCTGCACGAGGCTGATGGCACCGTCAGGATCGTAAAGTACTCCGCCGACAAACATAGCGGGTAATAAAATAGCACTATTTACATCTTTTACCTGGCATGAACACGTCGGTTTGTCCCGAGCCAGGGTGTAATTATCTATTTAAGTATGTATTTACAAAAATAAGTAGTATACATAGTGTATCAGTTGTCTGGTTTTCATAGTACAAGCTCTGCTAAGTTTGGGATTATATAACCGTGGGATGTCCCAGGATATTTATTTATTTAAAGGCTGGGATGAAATACAAGCCAGTTTAAGATCAAATGTGGTTTCTAAAATTACCTATTCCTCAATACCTACTATATGTACGCACCTACTATCTACATAATTTGTAGATACTATGTATTTTTTATTTTTTAATGTTACAGATTTAATGCTGAAGTGCAGCGCGAGGGTCACGCTAAACATATTGTACCTGAGCATCATCATCATCATTGATTCTGATTGCCTGATAAAGAATGATTACCGTTAAGAACTTGTTTTTGTTATGAGATTATTCGTAGTTAAGTAATTATGTTTGTAAATATTTAATAAAAAGTTGAAATCGATGTTTTGTTTTTCCATCTACAAAGTGATTTATAAATTATTCCAAAAAGTATAATAGTGAACAATAGAAGCCAAAGTAGTTACTTTTCTTCAATATTGAAACAAAAGTGCTAATATAAATTTATTCAGTGTAGGTACCTTTACAAAAATTAGTTATCTTAATTTTGAAGCATGAAAATAAGTCATAAATCTCTACCACAATAATAACTAATCGCATTTTTCATAGGTTTTGATAGTTTTTGCGATAGAAAAAGTGTAACGGTATGAGAAGATGCGAGAAAGTAACACTACATTTTGTGTGAGGACCTCGAATGTTGTTGGTTGAATGGATGAATGCTTCGTTTTTAGGTCTGTGTTCACGCTTTTATATTATGATCCCTGTTACTCTTTTAAATTTTTCTTCACATCTATTTAAGACTGTATTGGTACAGAGGGCTTCATCATCATCATCATCATGTCAGCCGAAAGACGTCCACTGCTAGACATAAGCCTCCCCCAAGGACCTCCACGATGGCCGGTCTTACAGAGGGTTTACTTCAATAGTATCAAATATTTAAATGACGAAAAGGCTTGCGTGTAGCGCTCGCTCTTGCAGGACATTATTTATGTAGGTAAATTAAGAAAAGAAGCAAAAGAAACCTTCCAATCCGTACATTAGAGTTTGACAATTCATAAGCCGGAGTTCTATATGAATAAAATAATTTCTATTTCATTTCAAACTACTAAAAAAATAGGTAGGTAGTAGGTGCTATGAGCTACTTTTCTTTTAAAAGTGAAAATGAAGTAATAAGTATCTAAAAAAGTGTAAGTGGAAATATCTTGGAAATAGTCACGACCAATTTTGACGGCGACTTAATTCTCGTTGATTATAGGTATATTTTTCTTTAATGCTTTAGGAAGTTTGTTAGGATGAGATTGGGAAAAAATCATTTAGTATCTACCTAAACAACAAAATTAATGTCTAACTCCCAACACACATCAAATTCATTTAAAATAACAGTTTTATTAATTAGACTTATAAATATTTAAGATAAATTTTAGCTCATATTCTGTGCCGTGATGGAGCCAAGGTGGTTGTGGTTGATATTGGGCATTAACCACTATTATATCAAATCAATATGGATATGTTTTGTAGAAAGTAAAACAGATTATGTTCGTATGTCAATTTAGATTATGTACCTAGTTTGACTCGTAAGAACTGAATAATATTGATTCAAATAATATGAATGCACCATTTATTATAATACAACATTTTATCAATTTGAGGGCAATTTGCGAAATAGTTTTCAAAAATATTTTAATAAAAAAATATTATTTGGGAACAAATTTGCAGTGGCAGTCTTATCACCCAAAGTAGTGTACTTGAACTGCACGTTTCAGTAAATTATCAGAAAAAATACAATAGTCCTTTTGATATTAATTTCTGAATAAACCAAAAAAAGATGCTTGTACCTACTTATCATCCATGAGATGGAACAACTACCTATATTTAGCAAATCCCTGTTTAAGGCCTGATCAAAGAATTTAATTAAGCAGTTTATTAACATATTTTTATAACATTAACCTTCAGTGACATACTTTTATACTATTACATTGACTGATAAGTATTATTGAAATCAATTTTACCACACTGCGCCGGAAATGAGTGCGGCATATCGAGCAATCAAACGTTTTGCGTAATTATTGCAAATGGTGCATACTGAAGTTTGTGATAAAAACAGCCTACATTATTTCAGAGAGAAATCAACATCACCTTGATCAATCATTTTTGTTATCGATATAAAAGACATAAGTTTTAGGAAATATGTATCAGTTCACTTTAGGACTTCGTATCACTAACGTAAAAAACTCAATACAAAATGATTGCAAAGGTAAAATATATTAAAAATATAATACACAAAATTGTAGTTAAAAAAAAGTGCTGACGGTGAAATGTAATCATCACTGTTAATGAGTACCTAATTATGATACGCATACTCCGGAAATAACATAAAGTAGTGAAACTACATTTTCAGTAGTAAATTATATAAGCTTAATAGAGTCATGCGTAGATGATTATGATATAATTAATTACTTAGTACACTAATGATATGCTCTTACTAGGTGTTGTGCTTCGTTACTGTGGCCGTAATGGTGTCCGCACAATATGGTCATGAACATGGAAATGCGTTCTCCTCACAACATGTTCACAAATACGACGGACACGCGGAGCCTGTGCACTTCAAAGATCACCATGGACATGGGCACCACGACTACTACGTAAGTTACTAATCCTAATTTTCATACAGTACTTTAATTATCCAGTCAGGCGTCGCTGTCCTTATTTGGCCCAACAATTTTGCTGTCGTATGGCTTTTGTTTATAACAAGGAGTTTCCGTTTCGCTTTTATTATTTTTAAATGTTATTTAAATATCAAACATCTCATCGTCATAATAACGTTTTTAAAGTCAATAAAGAAAAGATTCGCCTGTACAAGAGTTGCTTTTCACGACTTTCTTCGATTTTCCTTTTTTTTTATTTGTCAGCTCCGTCTGACTGGTTATGAGATAGAAGAAGATATCACCATACAACTACCTACTACCATTGGACTAAAACTTAAATCGAGAAAAATAATTCTACTTTTTTACAAAAATGTCCTTGCACAATCGAACTGAAGAGTTGTTTTTGGCTACTTTAGATGTTTAAAAATACCTCAATAAGAATAACTTTAGTATGCGGATTTTAGTTATATATCATAAGCACTGCGGGCAAATTACAAATAATAATAATAATGTTTTAGTGATAAATCAAATTAGGTACATAATCATATGCAGCCCTGTCTCCCAAACTAGGATTAGCTGGGTGTCGTAAGACAACCAATACTTTTAATTGATTAACAAAAACAAAAAATACAAATAATACCAACATTCTAACCAATTACCTACTATTTGTGTGTGTAAATAAATAACCCTGTATATTATTTACATAATACTAATATTGATCAAGCCGTAGGTATCTATAATTATTTTATTTATTTTCTAGACACACCCCAAATACAATTTTGAGTACCAAGTGAAAGACCCTCACACTGGTGACCATAAAAGCCAGCATGAAACCCGCGACGGTGATGTCGTGAAGGGATACTACACCCTCCAAGAACCTGATGGTTCTATCAGGAAGGTTGAATATCACGCTGACAAACATACTGGGTGAGAAAAATTATACTTAGATTTTTAGCGCATTTTAATAATGTGTACTACAGTATTTTAGTCGTTTACTAACATGGGATAAAATTCCATCTATAATATATTCTAAACCAGTGGTTTACTAGACTTGCTTTAAATTGTCTCATTTAATATATAGGAAAAGGTTTATTAATGGATAGGCTGTGTTTGATCACACTCAAACCGTTGCTACTGTAAGCCTTTATAAAAGAGATCTAGCTACACGGAATTATGATACTCTCTTCTCTGAATCTGGCTCTCAAGTGTAGAGCCAGCTAGAGGGGTACTAAATTTTACCCTACCACTGTGCTGTTGTTGCACTTCAATGTTTTCCTCTACCGAAAAAGCTCAAGCTAAAATAAAAACAAGGTTTTTCTAACATTTATTTTCTTTCTTTTCAGTTTCCACGCCACCGTAAAGCACAGCACCCACCACATTATTCCTAAGAAGCATCATTATCATTATTAATTATACTTATGTCATAATTACTGTAATGTTCGTTTACCTTCTTCATAAGAGTGCCTTATCATAAGTTTTTGTTATATTTTATAATGAAATAAATCTGTGAATTATATTTTTTTTATCATTTATTATTTCTGTGCTACGAGGTTTTACTCTATTAAATATTTATTTAATTTTTTAATCGGCATCATAGTTCCTGCGATTTTAAAATATTAGTAAAGGTAAAAAAATAGCATCACATAATCTTATGAAATATTAATATATAATATAGTTTATAACGTTAGATACGTTATAAACTTATAACAAATTATTACATTAAAATGCCGAATACATTGATTGTGGCGCTCGCCTCGAGTGAACATAAAAAATAAAAAACTTTCTTACATTTTCTAAAATCATAGCTCATAAAAATATGACTCACAAACAAAGATCTTTATAAAATTTGAATAAGTATCAAAGCGTCCAAATAATATTTCACAATTATTTTCTTCACTGTCACATATTGTACAGATGTTGCAACAAAATGTTGCGTACATTTGCAATTATTTCTTTGTCAACTCTGTTAATTATCTTGTGTAGCGTATAAAGAGACACATTCCGAAAAAAAAAATATTTTTAAGTAATAGTTACAGTACAGGTCTTTCGTTTTTATGTGTTTCATACAATTTTAATTAGTGATATCATTTGCTAATTAGTAATACTTGACAGAACTAAATATTACTTAACTTTATGATACTAAAACGTACCTATACAAGGTTAATAAAAAAATACTATAATAATATAATATGTTTGTATATTTGTTGTAAATAAATATATTTTAACTATGCTCTTATTGTTAGACAGGGCATTTAGTGCGGTTAATAAGAATCGACCTATTCCTCAAGACAAACATTACATGAACAATGAACATGTTATAATTATAGTTGGTTCTGAGTTTGGAAGTGATTATATATACAATAAAAAATAAGTAGTAGGTACTAGTATATTAAAGTCTATTAGTTATATAGTTCCGTAGTACAAGCTCTACTTAATTTGGGATCAGATAGCAGTAGAAGATTGTCCCAGGGCTTACATAATACATTTGGAATGTATGTAACTGTAGCACAGTGACCGAAAGAAAGGCCGATATGAATTAAATACTTTACAAGGTCGTCAATTTATATAATTTAAAAAATCAGATGCATTTACCTGCAAACAGGTATTTTTATATTACTCTGTATAAATTCTGTTACATTTCGTTTAAGCATATAAAAGGGCTATCGACACGATAAAAAAATATCAGTTACAATACGATATTCAAGGGGTGTACAGCTTTAAGTAATTAAAAGTAATACATATTATTATGTTTATTAAGGTATGTGTTTGACTTTACCATAGCGAAAATATTAAAATAATGCATAATTTTATATAAATTTTACACAATAAGATTAAATAAAACATTAAAATTACATTTCTGCAAACATCTTCTGTGTCATATAAGTAAAATAAATCAACAAGTAAATTTAAAATTAAATACTATCTTAAAAACTAACTAACTTAATAACTACAAATACCAAAAATAATCCGCTTCAAATTTATAACTGAAATCATATTTTCCCTCAGGTTGTCCTTCTTGCCGCTATCGTTGCTACGGTAACGGCGCGGCCTCAAGACAGTCATGGACATGGTCACGCATACTCCTCTCAGAGCATCGTGCTGCACCAGGAACATGACCAGAAGAAACATGAGATTAAACCTGTCGTATATCTCGAGCATCAGCCTACATACTCTCATGGACTAGATGAGCACAAACAAGCGTTCTCATCTCAAAACATTGTTCTACATCAGGGTCATGAACAGAATGAACAAAAGTCATTATCGCACTATGCAAGTGAACCTGCTGTGTACCTTCAATATCAGCCTTCCTACTCTCATGAAGAAAAAAAACACCAGCAAGCGGTTTCATCTCAAAACATCGTATTACACCAGGGACATGACCATGAACAGAATAAACAATTATCGTTATCCGATTATGCAAGTGATATACAACAATATCTCCAACATCAATCTTCTCATGGAGAAGAAAAACACCAGCAAGCGACTTCTTCTCAAAGCATCTCATTGATCCATGGACATGGACAAGACGAACAAGAATCACTATCTCACTATAATATCAAACCAGTGACTCTTGTCCAACATCAACCTTCTTACTCTTATGGAGAAGAAAAACAAAAGCAAGCCACTTCGTCTCAAAGTATTGTATTGCATCAAGGGCAAGAACAAAACCAACAAGACTCAACATCTCACTATCAGATCAAACCAGTTGTATATTTCCAACATCAACCAGCTTATTCACATGGAGAAGAAAAGCACCAGCAAGCAACTTCTTCTCAAAGCATTGTATTGCATAAAGGACATGGACAAAACAAACAAGAGTTATTATCTCACTACGATATCAAACCAGTGGCACTTGTACAGCATCAGCCTTCCTACTCTTATGGAGAAGAAAAACATCAGCAAGCGGTGTCATCTCAAAACATTGTGCTGCACCAGGGCCATGGTCAGGCTGAACAACAATTGTCATCACACTACAATATCAAGCCAGTACAGGAGCAGTCTTCTTACTCTTACGAACAAGATAAGCAAGCAGTCTCATCTCAAAATATCGTGTTACATCAGAATCATGGACACAATTCACAACTTGAGTCATCTCTCTATCAGAGCAAACCTGTTGTATATCTTCAACATCAGCCTTCATACTCTGGTGGAGAAGAAAAGCACCAACAAGCGACATCATCTCAAAGCATTGTGTTACACCAGGGCCATGGACAGAATCAGCAACAATCTTCCTCACACTATGAAACTAAACCCATTGTCTACCTTCAACAACAGCCAACTTACTCTTATGGGCAAGGTCATCACCAACAAGCTTCATCATCTCAGAGCATAGTGCAGCACCAGGAACACGGACAGCAAGCTGCAATAAACTATCAGATCAAGCCGTTGGAGTACTCTCATCAGAATTACGGACACAAAGAACATCATGAAGATCACGTTGATTATTATGTATGTATGACTGGTTTTTATTTACATTGTCGCAAATTATAAGTGAAGTTAGTATGTAAGATATTAATTTTGTTTACAGGCTCACCCGAAATACGCATATGAGTACAAAGTGGAGGACCCGCACACCGGTGACAAGAAGTACCAGCATGAGGAGCGTGACGGCGATGTTGTCAAGGGCGCCTACAGTCTGCACGAGGCTGATGGTACCATCAGAATAGTAAAGTACACTGCAGACAAGCACAGCGGGTAAGCGACTTAGTATACTTACTTAAGTATGATATTTTTTAATTGAATTGTAACTTACATCAATTTCTTTATAGGTTCAACGCTGAAGTAACGCGTGAAGGACACGCCAAACACGTCGAACCAGTTCATCATCATTGATTCAGATTTTAGTGAAAAATATATAGTTAAAACTTGTAATGTGATATAGGAAAAAATAAATATGAGACAGTAAATAATATATCATGTTTTATTTTCATCCACTACTGAATGGACACGGTAGTAACAAGCGTTTCAGAACGTGTGTGTTTGTTTGTTTGTACGTATATATGTATTTATCTTCCAAACAACAACAAAATGATTTAAACAAACATTTCATATTAAACCAGATTTAAGAATCTAAAATAAATTATTTAAGTTTACAAAATGTACTTTTTTTTATTGACAGAGTCAGAAACTTCATTTCACGTAGATTTTTTGACGCTGAATCTAAACCACAGAATTGCTCTAGGAGCTCTGGATTTTGTCATCTCAATGTGCTAAAAATACTATTTTTGGTGATATTTGAAGTGTTTTTGAGGACAGCAAAATTTTTACGGTCATTTCCAACTAAAGCATCCTTTAGTACTACTTTGCTTTCCCTTTCAATACCATTTTCGTTTGTTTCGCTACGGGTTTTTTTCTCAAGGTTTATCAATTTATTTTTTGATAATGTAGTTCGCTAGTAGTAGTAGTATTAAAATGCAAAATATAATATATGTAATATCGAAGTACCTACCGTAGCGAAAAAATTATATCTTGGGAAAAAGGTTATCTGATCCCAAACTAAGCAAAGCTTGTACTATGGAAACCAAATAACTGATATACTAAATATATACTTTTTTAAATACATACTTATATAGATAATTAGACCCAAACTCAGGACAAACAGACATGTTCATGCACACAAATGTTTGTCCTGGTTGGGAATCGAACCCAAGGCCGGTGACGCGATACGTGGCGTCTTAACCAACTGCACCAACAGGCCTGTTCTATAAGGTTTTTTGTTTTTTTTTCCTTTTTAAGTACGGAACCCTGAAACTGTAGGTCCAAAAAATCACATAGTCTACGCAAGCGAACTAAAGATACTAATGGCAAAGAATAAAGAATATACTACGTACTACTAATGGTAATATTAAAATGACCAAATAAAATTGTGATTTGTACATTAAAAACCAATAAGTAGGTGCCTATGCATACCTACATCTATTCTGTGAGTACAGTAGGCTAAGTACGTAACACTTTGCATAATTATTGCAATTTTGCTGCATGCCATACCTTGTGAATTAAATTTTTAACTGCCAATAATTTGAAGTGAAATCAATATTACCTTGATTACAATTGTTCTATTAACAATATAAAAGAAGTGAACGTTAGACGACATGTATCAGTTTACTGCTAGATTTTGTTTCATAGTTCCAAAATATAACTTTAGAGTTAACATGTTTTCGAAGGTATAAAAAAAATTTATGTATAAACTTAAAAGACGTTGTCACTCAGTGATGATCACAAACTAGGTTCTAAAGCCATATATTACGTAGCATGAAAATATACTGTTTCTGTAAAAAAAAAAAAACAAGTTAACAGACTTCGTGCGATAAAAATATATTGTGAATTTAACTACATGCCAGAGAATTCAACATCTGTACTGTCTATCTCTACTTACATAGGATATTGGGAACTATACTAGGATTACTATGACAATATAAAATTAAGCTACTTTTTATTAAATGTCAAAACGCGCACTATGATGTCATAGACTATTCTTAACGGTTCTACTGGTAATTAAAAATCATAAAAATCATTAAATTTACAACATATTAAAGGTTTTCATAAGTTTTATACATTAATTAGTGTTTACCATTTATTTGACACTGTCCACTTGCCTATTATAATTTTCCAATATTCCAGGTACTGTGCTTTGCAGCTGTGGTTGCTATGGTGTCTGCTCAATACGGGCATGACCATGGTCACGCGTTCTCCTCCCAACACGTGCACAAATACGACGGCCATGCGGAGCCGGTGCACTTCAAAGATCACCATGGACACGAACATCATGACTACTATGTAAGTCATATCATAACAAATATATATAATAAACATTAAAAAAAGTTTCAATCGCCAATAAAAATATGGATGCTTTCTAGACCCATCCTAAGTACGAGTTCGAGTACAAAGTGGAAGACCACCACACCGGCGACCACAAGTCGCAGCACGAGCACCGCGACGGTGACGTCGTGAAGGGATACTACTCGCTGCATCAGCCCGATGGCTCTGAAAGGAAGGTTGAGTACCATGGCGACCACCACACTGGGTAAGCATCCAAATCTCATCAATTGGTCCAGTACCAGTTTATGTGCTCTTATTTAGTTTATAAGTAAAATGAGATCAACCGCTATACATTAATTAATTACTTTTTCAGTTTCCATGCGGACGTGAAATACAGCACTCATCACATCATTCCAAAGCATCATCATTAGAAATAGTTCTAATAATATTATTATATTACTATTATTTGTTAATATTTCTTGTCTATGATGTTTTTTATAAAACCTTCAAGTAATAAAAAATATTTTGAATTACCCATATCAAAGATTTTCATTTAAAACGTGATCAATGAATGAGAGACAATATTTTGTGGAACCAATAAAACTGAAGTAAGTGATAGAAACTGATATAAGTGAAGTAGATACCTGTAGTAGATATGCCCTTCGCTTTACTAGTACTGTAATAAAAGTGAAAGTTTGTTAGGAGTGACGAGTTTGTTACTCTTTCACTTAAAAACTACTAAACGGATTTTGATGAAACATAGCACATAGAAAAACTTATATTGAAATACACAAGAGAAAATAACTTATAACACGTTGAACCATTCATTTTTCAAACATTATGATTATTTTATGATACTATCCTAATCAAAACGCAAAACTAACCATAATTTATTTTTGAAAGCCACAGTATATAAATTAACTCAGTGGCTTCAAAAATTTGCGTACCTTTTCAAATAGACTGACAGACAAGAAAAAATAAAATTGTATTTTTACATTCAGTTCAAAGGAAGAGTTCCTTCATCACCTCCAATCTGTTTTCTATTGTAATCAGTGGCGATGACCATACAAGCCGATTCCAATCGACTTACCTTTTAGAAATCCCAGTCCCACAGATTCATCATTTCAAAGCCACTTTTATATAAAATACACTGTAAATTATCGGCTTACCCTTCGCCACTGATTGTAAAATAATGTACTAAACACAAGTTTTATTATAAGATATACATAACATACATCGATAATTTGACGTAAAAGTTTCAACTCTGTGCAAATCTAGGTATGACGCTTATTTAAATTAATTACAAAAAAGAAAATGAATCTTAAAACAATATTTTATTTGAAATATTTACAACAGAAATCCTTAATACTATCAGTTATCGGTGACATAATAATATAGCACTCTTACATTATAGACATATTACATCTTTATTCTGTGAATATAGTTAATGATGATGTTTAGGTGCGGCGTGTTTAGCGTGACCCTCATGTTTGACCACAGCGTTGAACCTGTACATGTGGAAAACATGTTTTATAAAAGCTGGTAACACTATTTCTATGACATAAAATTTTAAAAAGTAATATTATTATGTTATTTCGGGATATGGATATATCTGTGTGCAAAAAATAAAAAACTTTCAAGAAAAAATAAAACCGCCTTCAAAGGCACAAAAATGCTAAAATTATGTAGGAACTCTAATCTGACTGTTTTGAAGTCAGCATGACGACGAACTGTTAACTGTCCTCCTATTTTGAAGTCGGTTAAAAATAAATCAAATATTAATTATAGTTACCCGCTATGTTTGTCGGCGGTGTATTCTACGATCCTGATGGTACCATCAGCCTCGTGCAGACTGTAGACGCCCTTCACGACGTCACCGTCGCGCGTCTCGTGCTGGTACTTCTTGTCACCGGTGTGCGGGTCCTCCACCTTGTACTCGAATGCGTATTTGGGGTGAGCCTGAGGTGAAACGAAGTGGTTATAAACACATCATATTGAGGAAAAAAAAATGATATAATATAATTCATACATAGTAATCTACGTGGTGATCTTCGTGGTGGTGTTCATGTCCGTGAGATTGGGTAGACTTGCTCTGATGATGGATTGGCGCGTGCTTTGTCTCGTGTCCGTGTCCCTGGTGCAGCACGATGCTTTGAGATGAGAATGCTTGCTGGTGCTTTTTCTCTTCATGAGAGTGTGAAGGCTGGTGTTGTAGGTACACTACAGGTTTGATCTCATGGTGCGATGGCGCGTGCTGTTGTTTGTGGTCGTGAGTCTGGTGCAGTACGATGCTCTGTGACGAGTATGCGTGACCGTGACCGTGACCATGGCTTTCTTGTGGTCGCGCCGCAACGGCAGCCAACGCAGCAGCAAAGAAAACAATCTATATGTAATCAACAAGACATCGATTAAAATGGTAGTCTTGTAAATAAAAAAATATATATTTGAACATAATTTTTATCACCTTATAATTTCCGCAGTTTTTTTTATAAAATAACAGTGTTTACAATTTATCCCATTCTGAATTTTGACCATGGGATGCTCTTTTTCGAATACTTATCAAAGTCATTCTAGTAAAATAAACCAAATAACAATAGATACTGTTCTGACTTTAATTTTTCTGATGGTAATATTTTAATTTCATTTATTTTAACGGGGCTACATCTACATACCTTAGTGTACATAATTATGGAAGTTGTGTATGCTCGTACCACCAAATTGTGACTGATAATGTGTAAATTAATAATGAGCCCTTTTATATACAATGCAAGTAAAATTTTATCCAGTTTATAAGAACACACTTAAGGCTAAAGAGCCTTGAGAATGATTTATTTACTTTTACCTTTCTACTCGTATAGAATGTGTGTCACCTAGAGAAAGGCTGAAAATAAGACAACCCACTACTGACTATATATAGAATAATTATTTGAAACCATACTAATGTTTACCGGAAGTAGCTTCAGGATTTCAGTAGCATATTTGAAAAGAGCTATCAAATAAATATTTATTGCATAAAAAAATATCTTTATTCTTTTTATTTTAAACAATGTATGTAATTGAAACATTATTGTAGTATAAAATTATTCGATAAAGTTACAGGTTTGACAAGAAAGTATTATTAGAATATGAGAAGAAGTCATCAGTTTTTCTAGCCTCCTAAAGCGTCTAAAGTTCTCGAAGCTACAAACAGCATAATATGTGACATCCACACAAATTTGTGCACATGTACACACATAATTGACATATACACTACGAATTACATCCATTACGAAGTTTTATAAAGTTAAATAAAATATTCATGTTTATTGAACAATGTGTATTTTAAAAAAATGCGATTTAGAAATATACATTTTATTAAGTAATTTAAACACAAAACATTTCCCATTCCACAACTAGTAATGATGATGATGAGGAACGATGTGATGAGTGCTGTACTTCACGTCCGCATGAAAACTGAAAACAAAAAATAAGAGGATTAAAACCACAATTTACATAAGGAAATTCTCTAGCTTAGCTATGAAAAGCAATTTTTACCCGGTGTGATGGTCGCCGTGGTAGTCCACCTTCCTGATGGAGCCGTCGGGCTGGTGCAGCGAGTAGTATCCCTTCACGGCGTCACCGTCGCGGTGCTCGTGCTGCGACTTGTGGTCGCCGGTGTGATGGTCCTCCACTTTGTACTCGAACTCATACTTGGGGTGAGTCTGAAAAGTATTTACATTATACAGATGAGTGATGGAATAAGGAATATTATATGAATATATTTGTACATCTAGTATTGGATGACTTACGTAGTAGTCATGGTGGTCATGACCGTGGTGTCCGTGCACGTGCACAGGCTGCGCGTGTCCGTCGTGTTTGTAGATGTGTTGCGAGGAGTACGCGTGCTCGTGCCCGTATGACACTGCGACGATTACTGCTACACAGCACAATACCTGGAAATAATTAAGTATTACCATAATTTTCAAAACACTCATTGAAAATTATAAGCATGGAATTGCTTTTAAATTGACTTTGTCTAGTATGCGTCCTATGGTAAAATTGTATGCTACCAATTTTTTGTAGATACCTTGTACATTTTTATGTTGTTTTTTTGTTGCTGTAGATTCAAAACTTAGAAGCAAACTGATAAATCTTGTAAAAACTAATCGACTTTTATACTAATAAAATCAAATTTGATCAAGGTAAAGTTTCACTTTAGGTAAAATGCCATTAAAGTTATGGTCTACTAAAATTATCGCATGCAGTAATAATATGGGGCTATTTGTGTAATAAAATGCTTGAATTCATTAATATTGGCATGGAAACTTCGTTGTATGTACTTACGTATTGAGAATACAATGATAAAATTTTTAGATCTTTTTATCATTAGAACATACTTACGTTAAACTCAAAAACTAATTTAGGCTATGGCCTAAACTAATACGAGTGCCTTAACAGGCTAGGCACTCTAAAGTTACATTTGACTCTACCATCGTTTCGGAATACAATAAAATGAAAGAAAATGTCTGTGGACTTCTATATTTAAGAGCTTGACTCTTGGCGGTGTAGCTTCTTCCACTCTTCCTGTTTTTTGTTACTTCCTACACCTTATACGTCCAATTTTAGCAGTTACATAACATTATGAACCACTGAATTCAAATCGGTATCGGAAAACTAAAAAGCGTAAATATGATACAGGTAATATTGAACTTGTATGTTTCTATTATTTAGCGCATTTCATAGTTTGTTTGTCCCATAGTAAAACTTGTACGTAGTATATTATTATTCTGTGGTAAAACTTTATGAATACTTACCACTCACAAACAAGAGAATATTATATTCCATGTTACTATCCTAAAGAGCTTTCCTCATGATTTACCGAAACCCTGACATCCTGACTACCACAAAACATCAGGTCACATATTCGATTGCTTCCCGGGATAAACTTAGGTTCGAGACAATCGGGTACAATTTAAAATAAGCGTTCAGAATGTCCAATAATACAATCGCGTTTCCATAAATGTTCTTATAAATTCTTAAAACTAACGTCGTTTGTTCCTCCCATAGAGAAAATAATATATTATTCTGTGGTTCCCACCGATGTAAGGTAAGGTAGAGCCACATAAATTGCGACCGGCAATTGTTAAGTGGATGTACTTGACACTCACTAGATACTTTACAGCGTCAGCAATACCGTAGATGCTCATGGGAATTAGCTATTTTAGGGGTTCGCAAGTAGATTTAGTGACACACATGAACGTGCGTTTGTTTACGTGCAGGTGCTTGATCAAGTCAAGATGTTTATCAGTTTCAGAATGCGACTGTGTATAGTTCAGCATATCTATTGATGAGTCGGGGCTTAATTAACTATTTAATTATATGCAACAAGTAGTAAGTAGAAATACCGACAAGTTGGGAATGTGATAAAAGCAATGATAAAACTCAGTCGCTTAAAAATTTAAACAAACAAAGTTATACACATTAAAAATAAATACCTTGCCGTTGATTGGCAGCAGCGGCCGCCTCGAGGATTTTTTTTATATATAGTTTGTATATTTGTTGTAAATAATTGTAAATATTGTATATTAAAAATTAATTTAAAGGATCTATAATGTTTTCCAATTAAATATATATCTTGAAAATACATGATGAAAAAAAAATGACAACATATAAAGCTATAAATCATTTTTTATTCAGATTTAAATCTTCAGTAATCTAAAAATACCATTTACCTACTGACTGAGCAATGTTAAGTAAGATGTCCATAGTGGATAAGTAGCTTGTTTCCTATGAGACGATTGTAAAAATAACCATTTGATAAATATTTGAAGAACCTCAAGTAGCCTACGAGAAAAAAAACCAGAGAAAAGACTAAATTTCGAATAATTAAAAATAAAAATGAATTAATTAAACAAGCTTTATTTTATATGTACAACACAAATTCATAATAGTATCTAATTTTAATTAAATTATATATGTGAGTAGTTATCGATGACGTCGTTAGTGATGATGTCTAGGCTCGGCATGTTTAGCGTGACCCTCACGTTTGACCACGGCATTGAATCTGTAAATGTAAAAAGAATAGAATAAATTATTTATGATATAAACTATCTTTGTGTCAAATTTAATCCTAATTCATGTTTAATAAAAAAAAAACAAATAAGGGTCGTTACCCGCTGTGTTTATCGGCGGTGTACTCGACAATTCTGATGGTACCATCAGCCTCGTGCAGACTGTAGACGCCCTTCACGACGTCACCGTCGCGCGTCTCGTGCTGGTACTTCTTGTCACCGGTGTGCGGGTCCTCCACTTTGTACTCGAATGCGTATTTGGGGTGAGCCTGAGGTGAAACGAAGTGGTTATAAACACATCATATTGAGGAAAATAAAAATGATATAATATAATTCATACATAGTAATCTACGTGGTGATCTTCGTGGTGGTGTTCGTGTCCGTGAGATTGGGTAGACTTGCTCTGATGATGGGCCGGTGCGTGCTTTGTTTCGTGACCGTGTCCCTGGTGCAGCACGATGCTTTGAGATGAAAACGCTTGCTGGTGGTTTTTCTCTTCATGAGAGTGTGAAGGCTGGTGTTGTAGGTACACTACAGGCTTGATCTCATGGTGCGACGGCGCGTGCTGTTGTTTGTGGTCGTGAGTCTGATGCAGCACAATGCTCTGTGACGAGTACGCGTGACCGTGACCATGGCTGTGGCTATCTTGTGGTCGCGCTACAACTACAACCAAAGCGGCAGCAATGAAGACAATCTATAATTAACAAGAAATTAATTAATTAAGTTCTAAGACATTTTTGGAACTAAATGATAGATAATAAAAAAGTAACTACATAAAGGAGCTAATCAATATGTATGTGGTTTTATTTATTTCTATGGAGCTACATACCTTAGCGTACATAATTATTGAAGTAGTGTATGCTCGTACCTCCAAATTGCGACTGTTAATGTGTAAATTAATAATGAGCCCTTTTATATTCAATACAAGAAAAATTGAATTAATCCAGTGTATAAGACACAAATTACTTAAGGCTAGAAGGCCTTGAAAAAGATTTATTTACTTTTACGTTTCTATAGAATGTATGTCACCTAGAATGGTAAAAAATGAAAGATCAATCTTTGAATCGCTGTTATTGATTTATTGTTGCACGGGGAGTATAGATTTAAGATTTTTATGGCATTATTGTACGATAAATTTCATACGTATTATTGACAGTGCCGACTCAGAGTTTGTCTCATAGTATACCTACATGTTGACTTGAGTTCTCAAGTTATTTTAGCATTAAGTACCAGTGATTTGCAAATAATAGTGTTGATTTTCGCCACCATCGCAAATATGATGCTGTGTGGTTAATCGGCAAACCTTTGAAAAAGGTTGATGTCTTTTATTATATTTTGACATAGGTAGTTAATGTGTTAGGATGGTGTTTGGTAAGCTGTATATGCTTAGCTTAGGTATGCGTAAAGGAAAAGTCATGTCTATGGATTTAGCATTAAATGTGATATTACTTATGACACGATCCGTTTGGTATGATGATTAGAAACCCTGTGAGAAAATACGTGGTCGTATGTTCGAAATCCTCCCGTGTTATCTATATAAGTGCCTAAATGTACGACTATTTTATATCATCCTCTATAGTGGAAGCTCTGCAACGTTAGAATTGAAGAATCTCAGTAATATTCGATATAAATATAGGTAACTTAGAAATACTTGTATTTGTAAAATATTAAATAATTTCAACTTCAAAACTTTTAGGAATGACTGAGGTACCCTGAAGTATACTCATTTGTGGAAACTAATCAACAATTTATTTGCGCCATAGCCGCCATATATCCTGGCGTCAATGACCGCTCCATACAAAATAAAAAACACCTTGTGCGATTTGATCCATTGGTATGGTTTTAAATTGATTTATTTATCATAAACTAGGATCGGTGCTTACCAACCAAGGAGGAACTGAAAAAGAAATTCGTAGAAGGACGCAAATGGCTAAATCTGCTATGAGTAAACTGACAACAATAAGGCAGGACAGGAAAATCTCGAACAATACCAAGAAATTAATTCACTCCATTTTCTTGTATGGCTCTGAATCCTGAACGATCCGGTCGGCAGAGCGTAAGAAAATATATATTTATATTAGTATTGTCTGATTGTGAAAATTATACACACCATCAACAGTACTATCAACGAGATTTCATGTTGATACTAGTTGCCTAGGTATATTAATTTCTTATTTCACTTGCTTTTCTAATAAATGCTCTTTTATTTTTCTTTTTTATAGTTACATTACATTTAATTTTATTTTTATTTATGAGTCTATATTTATTTCAGTCTGGGGTTGGTTGCCACATAAATTAGATTATAACATTCTTAATAGCAATGTATTTTACTTCACCTGTGTACGTAGAATACGTAATAGTTGCCTGTATGTAACGGGTATTACCCCAGATGAGAACGTTTAGATATAAGTGGATAGTAGAATGCCTCATAGTAGAATGTAGAATCTGCACACCTATGTATCACAAATGCTGATAGTGAACAGACTAGGTGTGTTTGTTCAGTCAACAGTAGAATAACATAACTCTTGAATATTGCTAACCTCATCCTACTAAAATTATAAATGCGAAAGTTTGTGAGTATGGATGGATGGATGTTTGTTACTCGTTCTCGCAAAAACTACTGAACGGAATGAAATTTGGAACACAGATAGTTTATAACCTAGATTAACAAGGGATCCTTTTTTCCCGAGAAAACATAAGATCCCTCGGAAACGTGAGTGAAACCGCGGGGCAGAATCTAGTACATCCTTGTCTGCCAGCTTTAATAAAATTATGATTTGCCACGCTATTTCATCCGCAATACCTTATGGTGAATGCTACCGTGAAATTCAAATTTTATTGTTTTTTGCTAATTGCAGCTCACTTATAGGTCGTAAGTTTGTTAACATGTGTTTAGCGACAAGAATTGTAGTAGGTATATTTACTAATTAATAACAAAAGAAATCATCAACATATTCCTCCAAGGTATATATGGTATATATAACTGCTGAGTTGCAATTAGCAAAAAAACGTAATAAAATTTGAATTTCGCGGGCTACCTTGAAAGATTCCTCTTATTGCGTTATAAGAAGAAACGCCAATCCATACAAAGAAACCTCCTTTCTTAATACCATGTAAAAAGTACGTTTACCTAGTATAAACTGTATCACCCTTTTTCACCCCTTACGGGATGATTTTACATAAACTTTAAATCAGATCACTTTTTATTATTAAATATAATTTTTCATCGTTTTTACCCTATTTTATATACCCTTTACCATGTTTTATTTAACTTTCTTAGGGAGACTAAAAGCTAGGTTCATAATTCACATAGTTAATTAACATGATATTAATATAGAGTGCTAATTAAAAGTAAACTTATGTAGTAAAGATAACACGGTATAACAAGGCCGTAACTGTAGGTTACTTATAAACTATTCAAAAAAAGTTACCAGTAAGTAATATAAACTTTATTAACAATTTTACAATTAATTTAATAATTAACAATCACAGTTAAAATAAACATTAATGATGATGTACAGGCACAACGTGTTTGGCATGGCCCTCGCGCTTCACTACAGCGTTGAATCTGTAATTAAAAACATTATATTAGCTCTAGATATCAGCGTGATGTCAAGCTACAAAATAAATACACCTATTTATTTACCCGCTGTGTTTATCGGCAGTATACTCGACAATTCTGATGGTGCCATCAGCCTCATGCAGACTGTAGACCCCCTTAACGACGTCACCGTCGCGCGTCTCGTGCTGGTACTTCTTGTCACCGGTGTGCGGGTCCTCCACCTTGTACTCGAATGCGTATTTTGGGTGTGCCTGTGGTGAAAATGAAGCTACTTTTAGAACTTCACAAAGGAAAATTCTATATTTAGAATATAATAGATAATAAAGCATACATAATATTCTACGTGGTGATGTTCATGTCCGTGAGATTGGGTAGACTTGCTCTGATGATGGATCGGTGCGTGCTTTGTCTCGTGACCGTGTCCCTGGTGCAGCACGATGTTTTGAGATGAGAACGCTTGCTGGTGCTTTTTCTCTTCATGAGAGTGTGAAGGCTGGTATTGTAGATGCACTACAGGCTTGATCTCATGGTGCGACGGCGCGTGCTGTTGTTTGTGGTCGTGAGTCTGATGCAGCACGATGCTCTGTGACGAGTATGCATGACCGTGACCGTGACCGTTTTGGGGTCGCGCCGCGGTGACAGCGAGAGCCACAGCAAAGAGGATGATCTTAAAATAATAAAAAGGGTGTTTTTTACATCAAATACATTTGCTACCAGTAGGTACAAATCTCTAAATAAATTCTCATTTATCAAAGGAAGATATTTATTATCTTTATTTTTTTATTATTGTGTTTATGTATATATCGTACGTACCTTGGAGAACATTTTGTATAATTAAGTTGGTAGTTAATGATGTGGATAACTAAATGGTAACTGACAATTTTGAACCAAATATTTGTCGTTTTATACTTTGAATACTTTCATATCAGAGCAAGTTACTTTTCGCAAGAATATCCAGTTTGTATTACCTACATACAATGTAACTATTTAAAGTATTGAAACCTTGAATTTTAGTAAAAATTTTGATATTTAAAGAGCTAGACGATTATTACAGCTTATGCATATTTTCTTCACATATAAGTAAAAAACTTCAAAGGTGGTAAATATTATATTAAAATAGAGCATACTTTTGGTAGTATGCTTACATCTAACTCCATATCTGATGTCTCAAAAAATGGGCATAAAAAAGGTACTACGATTATAAAGATAAAGTTATTACGAGAAGTTACATAGTTTCGACAATTTATTTCAGAGATTTTGTCTACATTTTTCGGGATGAACTGCACAGTATTTTCATAAAAATTTACTAAATGACAAAGGTTTATTATTCTCTCTAATTATCTCCAGTCACACAGTTTCTTTGGGTTAAATAAACTTTTGAAATTCAATTCGCTTTGGTTGATAGTTTGTAAGTAGATCAATTCCATCTTCGCTCTAACTAATAGGTGGTGATTTATTTGATATAGGAATAGGGTTGCTAAATAAACAAAAATATTTTTTCTGTTGTTTATTAGTGTCAAAATTAAAAGATTTATAACTAATGATGATGATGATGGTGATGAGGGACAATGTGGTGGGTGCTGTACTTCACATCCGCGTGAAAGCTGTGGAAAAAAACATCATAAAATATTTATGTCAAGTGTATTATATTCTATTCAAAGTAAGATAAAGTGGTATGTTATAAAATAAATATACGAATAATCTGATGAAAATTTACCCGGTATGATGGTCACCGTGGTAGTCAACCTTCCTGATGGAGCCGTCGGGCTGGTGCAGCGAGTAGTATCCCTTCACGACGTCACCGTCGCGGTGCTCGTGCTGCGACTTGTGGTCGCCGGTGTGGTGGTCTTCCACTTTGTACTCGAACTCGTATTTTGGGTGGGTCTAGAAAACAATAATATTTTTATAACTTAATTGGAACTTATTGAAGTGGTTGGATTATGTGACTGAGTAGCTTACGAAGTAGTCATGGTCCTCATGTCCATGATGATCTTTGAAGTGGACAATCTCAGCGTGCCCGTCGTGTTTGTGCACGTGTTGGGAGGAGAACGCGTGACCATGGTCATGCCCGTATTGAGCAGACACCATAGCAACCACAGCTAAGAGACACAGCACCTAAATAGAAAATAGATCTTGAATTATAATTATTTAGGTACCAGTTTACAAGACATTATAATTAATTTCCACGCTACAATTTTTTCAACTAGAAAATTGTATCGTATCTTTTTTTTACCTTTTTGAACATTTTGCTTTGTTTTAGTATGTTGCTTTGTCACTGAATAAGTGTACAATGGTACAAATCGCCCAATTGTGTGACTTTTATATAAAAATCAATTCAAATGTGATCAAGGTAACGTAAACGTAACAGTAATTATTGTTTCTAAGTTATGCAATTATAATAACGTTTGGGCAATTTTATTGTAATAATTTGCAATATTATCAAGCAATATGTATGTACTTACTCGTATATAAAACATATCAGAACTTTTTAAAAGAAGGCTAGCAATATTCAGATATTTAAATGAATCAGTGATATTGGAACCATAGAGATAAAACTACTAGTTTGTAAACATTTGTTTCATGTGTGCTCAGAAAAATATATTAAACAACACTATACTTATGTTTTCTCGGGATTTAAAGTATCCTTTAAGTAATTTCAGGTTATGATCTATCTGTGTGCCAAGTTCAAACCAAATCCGTTTTGTAGGTTTTGCGTGAAAGAGTACCAAACATCTTCAGATCCGTATAAAGTTTCACAATTATAATATTAGGGGGATACAAGAAGTTTTGATCTTTGCCCACTTTCGTTGTTTGGACAATGATACTGGCACGATCTTTCGTCGATCGGTTTTACAGTAATGTATGGCGATGGCTCAGTATTTAGCAACGAAGGCTCAAAAACTACAATGTGCTTCAGCTTTCGGTGAAGAAAAAGAATTTAAAAAGTCATAGTACGGTGGTAGCGTATTTTGGAGTAGGTACCTAAACTACCCAATTACATATCAGTTTGGCTGGCTACCAATGCCAAGAACCTACCGGTGAGTTTCGGCTGCTGCATTTGAGTCATTCCCCTTCTAAACTATGTGTGTGACTGTATGTGCCTCTTTTGGCCACATCATCACTCGGATTAAAAAATAGTGATCAAACACAGGCCTATATTTGATCACAAATAGTATATCCTGTGACAACGGTGGTTGATTATGATTTTCACCTATCACGCCAGGTCATGGGTTCGATCCTATCCAGGACAAACATTTATATGCATAAACAGGTCTGTTTATCCTGAGTCTGGGTGTTATTATCTATTTAAAAAAAAAAAGTATATTTAATAAAAAAAAAAAGTATATTAAAAAAAATTACAAATACTAGTTTATTTAAAAGGACAAAAGTTGGTAGCGTCTGATGGCTGCTCCAACCTTAACGGACAATCAGCGAGCACAGAGGGCTCTCAGCCGGGTAACCACGCCTGAGGGCACCCCCAAGTGGGGTACGGACCTCGGCTCAGGGCGTTACCGGTCGGATTACTAGTGGCAGCTCGGGCCGCTTGAACGGGACGAGACTTAGTGGGACGCGACGGTAGCGTAATCGGTTTTGTGTAGTGTGTTGTGAACTTTTACGGGCTTCGTCAGCTTCGATCTGAGCTAATTTTATGGTCATCCAGCTCGCTGAGGGCTTGCCTTGGTCTAAGGATACGGAGTATACGGGAGGGCGTGTAGGTTGCGGCTTTCACTATAAGAGGGTTGCGGTGATTAACGGCGGTATTGAAAAACTGCGTGAGAAATACTAGTTCATGTAGTAAGTAGGTATACCAGTTATTTAGCTCCCATAGTACAAGATTTGCTTAGTTTGGGATCAGTAGCCACACAGAAGAAAGACTATCTGAAATTTATAAAGAAACGTTCATAAAACTGATTATTTTATTTTTATACGAACTTAGGTGGTACTTACCACCTAAGTATAAAAATAATTTATAAAATTTGTTATATTTCTTGTCATTTTAGGTAAAAATACAATTTAAATTAGATCTTAACTCATATTTTCAGTTTTATTAGTTATTTCTTAGAAAAGTTGTAAATATGCAATAAAAAAGCGGCGCAAATATAGTAGTTTAGATTCCAGCTACATTTTTGAGCCGTTTGGGGTCGAAACTCTGGGTCCGTGGGGGCCGAGTGGCCACCATCTTTATAAAGAAATTTCAAAACGCCTGGTCGAAGCATCTCGTGACCAGAATGCTGGCGTATACTTGGGTCAGAGAATCAGCATTGCCATCCAACGTGGCAATGCCGCTAGTATTCTGGGAACGATGCCTTCTGACAGCGACTTTTTCATTTAGTTTAGTCCTTTTTATCTAAGTAATTTTTAGTTTTTCTTAGTATTTATATTTTGAACAATAATAAATAAATTATCAGTTTGTACATAATAAATTTATTAAAATCGATAGGTATTTAGTTCAACATATTATTTTGGTTTGTTATATCTGTTATTTTTAGATACCTACTACTTACTGTAGGTACGTATTATATTATTACTCTGTGCTACTACTGTAACAAAACTAAAAACATATCACAAAGCGCAAACCAAAGCCTACTTAAATATACAAACTTTGCAGAAATAAGTTATTATTTAATATCAACGTTATTTTACTTGGTATTTTCATTTATTTATCATCTATATTAACTGAAGCACAGTCTACATTCGCGGCCCATTTATTTGGAGAAAATGTAGGTACATTGAGTAAACCATAGATGTTCCAAAAATCTATTCCTGTAGAGGTTTTCCATTGAATATCACTTAATCTCTATCAAAGAAGTCTCTTATATAGGTATATTCTCATCAAAAGAAATAAAATAATAATTCGAAACAAAAATTTCAAATAAACTCATCTCGAAAATGGTGGTGAACAGGGGAGTCAAAGCATGTACCTATAGAAAATCATTACCTACTTATTTATTGAAGATAAGATTTTGAAATATATTGTAATATATTTGAAAGTAAAGGAATCTTTACGAGTAAACAAATGGGCTCATTTTATCAAAATCGGTCAATGGGAAAAACAAATACTAAGACTTCAGCAAAGTGGCTTTTGTTGAAGTTAATATAATAAAGAGAAAATCTTACAGCAACACAAAGCACAAGGCGTTTTCCCTAAAAATGATGATTACCTTCCTTTAATATTATATTTTGATTTAAATAAATGCCCGGCCTAATTTGAATAAAAATGACTTTTTAGTTTATTCAAACCAAACACTACCTAGTAGTACTTAAAACTACCTCGGTAGTCAAATACAGACTAAGCAAAGGACTAGTTTACTATGACAAAAAAATATATTCATAGAATAAATACTTTTATTTTATGTTAAAAAATAAACACAAAAAATCACAACTAAATAAAAAAAACATAACAAGATAACATTGAAGCGTAATAAAACTAATAAAATATTAATGATGATGCTTCTTGGGTACGATATGGTGGGTGCTGTGCTTCACGTCCGCATGGAAACTGCAAAAAACAAACATAATTAAAATTTTAACCTATTTGACAACTTTTACCATTTAAAATAAATTGATGAGTAAATTAAAGTTTTCTGATTTATTATAGTTGTGCCTTATGTTTTAACGCTGTACAAGATTAACAATTCTATATATTTTTACCCAGTGTGATGATCAGCATGGTATTCAATTTTCCTGTTAGAGCCATCGGGTTGGTGCAATAAGTAGTATCCTTTTACTTCGTCACCATCGCGGTGCTCGTGTTGCGACTTGTGGTCGCCGGTGTGGTGGTCCTCCACTTTGTACTGGAATTCGTACTTCGGATGAGTCTGTAAAAAAAGTATGTATATTAATTATGACGTCATTAATGCTTGGTCATTTTATTGTTTGACTGCTTGACTTACGAAGAAGTCATGGTGCTCATGTCCATGGTGATCTTTAAAGTGCACAGTTTCTGCCTTGCCATCGTGCTTGTGAAAGTGTTGCGACGAAAAAGCATCTTTATGTTCATGTTCATGGTCAAACTGAGCTGACACCATGGCAATCGCCGCTACAAAACACAAAACCTAAAAAGGTTTATCGTCATTAATTTCAAATCTTGTAAAGTGGGGTTAAAAATAGTATTCTAAAAAAAACTTACCTTTGCAAACATTTTACGTTTTTGAAACTGTTATGCTAATAACTCTAGACTCTACTATTGAATGATATGTTTCACCTAAAATGCACGAGTTTTATAGTGAGAACAAATCCAAAATAATCAAGGTAACAGTGAATTTCGATATTAAAATAGGCAATTAAAATTATTTTATCACCTGAGTTAGTATGCAGCAACATTTGGAAACAATTGAGAAAGTATTGGATTGTTATACATACCTACCAACAAATATATGACAAGTGAGTTACGTGTCTGATTCATATAAATTATATACGTTAGTTGATATAACATAGGTTATTTAATCACATAAAAAGTATTTTTTCTTTATCCCCATAAATTCCAATGTGCAAATTTTTATCAAAAACTGGTAGGTAGGTACTAAGTTAATTTGTGAAAACGTACCTACATAAATATATGTTTATATGTTATAATAAATTTATAAGAGTTATAATAGCTGCTAAAGCTATAATAGAGTATAATAAATAGGATTATTCTATAAATAAGCAGAATAAAATCATACCGGGCTTCCACAATTATTTTCCACTAATTAATAATAACTTACCATGAACTTTTTACATAATTTCACATTCTTTTTGTAAAGGAAATATCACACAATATCTGTATTACAGGTAGGTTGGTAACCTTAATAATAAGACACCGCATCCGGAGACAACATCCATTTTGAACATGCAAAAGATATTTAAAAACAAGCAACATTTTGTTAGAACTAATCCATCATTCATGGTTCGTTAACTAACATAATACACGCAAGTGTAATTTAAAAAAAACGGGCGCGGCCATTAATGCTATAAGTGGTATCCTAAATTATTAAATTAGGGATAATGAGGGCTAACATGGTCAAAATTAACACTAGTCCCTAATATTTATTTGGGTAAAACATTCATGTAGTACTTAGGTAATATTTTTTTAATAAAATGTAATCTAAAATTCAATATTTATTTATTTTATTAGGGGACCAACAGTATACCGGGTATAAGGGACAGCCGACCGAAAACTCTGGGAAAAGGTTACACTGAATGCATATAATAACACTATAGAAATCAATTTTGTCAGAAGTCATCGGTTAGAGATATCGTAATTTTTGAGAGTGCAATGTAAGTTACAACTATACATATACCACAGAGTAAAATAATACCTACCCGACTTGTCGAGGAATGACCTCACTCGTGAACTCAAACAGCTGCTTGCGTCTTGCGTAGGTATTGTGATTTACAGTTTTAGGTCTAAATTAGTAGTTACTGTTTATTTATTTTTAAATCAGGTTTAGTTAGACTTGTATAGGTATAATGATTTTATAGTATAATCAATCCTAAAGTTCTGAAAAAATATCGTATAATTCATGAAAAGATCAACGAAAAATTAAAAGTCTGGGGGCTCCTGAATCATGTATTGAATCCATGGAATCAGTTTACGGAAGGCTGTCCATTACACCCGGCATAATGTTATGAATACGTAAACAGGCTAGGAAATTGGTGAGCCATTTAGAGGTCCTACTAATATAATAACTGTGAAAGTTTGTGAGTACCTATGGATGTATGGATCAATGTTTGTTACTCTTTCATATAAAAAGTACTAAACGGATTTGGATGAAATTTAATGAAGGACATTAATGTTGTCAATATTTATGTACTTAATTCAATTAAGACTTTTAATAGAATTGCCGACAAAGCCAAACTCTAAAAATAAATACATATCAGGTGCTTTACTACTTAAGTATTTTGCCTATAATTAGAATAGTATTAGTACACTATCTGTACATGTAGGATAGGAATAGATCAATAGGTCCAGTAATAATTAAGGATCATTTTTGTATCATCAGGTCAGCAATATTAGGTTGAGAAACTATGTATAACTAATGGTGTAAGGCAGTGTAAGGTGATGTTTTTTACAGTGTTCGATAGATCCCTACTTCCCTACTAATAATTATAAATGCGAAAGTAACTCTGTCTGTCTGTTACGCTTTCCCGCTTAAACCTCTCAACCGATCGCGATGAAATTTGGCACGCAGATAGTATATGTTGAAGAACATAGGCTACTTTTTATCACGGGAAATCATGAACCTCGGGAACGCGGGTGAAACCGCAGGGGACAGCTAGTAATATATAAATCTTTTAATTGTAGTGTAGGTACCTTAGGTTATAGTATGTGTGATGCCAATTCCAAGTTGTTTCTGACATAATAATTACGTTTGGTATCCTACAAATATTATAAATGCAGAAGTTTGTGAGTATGTATGCATGTTTGTTGCTCTTTCACGTAAATACTACTAAACGGATTTGGATGAAACTTGGCACATAGATAGATCATACCCTGGAATAACATATACTTTATGTTATTTATATAGGCTACTTTTTACTAATATGATATAATTTTGATGAAATTGTCATTAATTAGTTTTTGCTTGTTTTGAAAATTGAATTCCTATCAATAGTAGGATGTTTTGTTTTCCTTTTAGAATCAACTATTAGATTATAAAAAATGCCATGCAGAGTTTCTTGCCGTAGTCTGTTTCATTTTCAGACATTTATAAGTGATTTATGAGAGCCTAATCTGAATTTTGAGTGTGAGTTTGAATATTTCGAGATTATCTAATAAATCAGTATATTTATTTGAAAATATATTTACAAAATTTATTTTTTTAAAACATTAGTCAATAGTTAAAATATATCACAGTTCATAATAGAGTTTCTTAGTAATGATGATGCTTCTCTGGCACGATGTGGTGGGTGCTGTACTTCACGTCCGCATGAAAACTGAAAATACATAAAAGTCAGATAAATGTATACTGATCAGTTAAAATAATATTCACCAAGACATTTTGTTACTATTCTTACCCGGTGTGATGGTCACCGTGGTAGTCAACCTTCCTGACGGAGCCGTCGGGCTGGTGCAGCGAGTAGTATCCCTTCACGACGTCACCGTCGCGGTGTTCGTGCTGCGACTTGTGGTCGCCGGTGTGGTGGTCCTCCACTTTGTACTCGAACTCATATTTGGGGTGAGTCTGGAATACGGTTATATTTTGATTGAGTATATCAAAGACATTTTAAAATGTATAATTCAAATGTTCTATGAATGGATGACGTACGAAGTAATCATGGTCTTCATGTCCATGATGATCTTTGAAGTGCACAATTTCAGGATGTCCGTCGTGTTTATGGAGGTGTTGCGAAGAGAACGCGTGTCCATGGTCATGTCCGTATTGGGCCGACACCATAGAGACCACAGCCGCGATACATAGTACCTAGAAAAAGCAATGTGAAAATGATTATTTATATTCAATAATTTATCCAAAGTTTTCATTAAAAAAAATAGGAAAAGCCACCTTAAACATATTTGTTTGATTTTTTAATTTTGTGTATGTGATACTAAATTCAGTATTGAACTGATAAAATACGGCTAACACTCATGTCTTTTATACATTGTAACAAATGTGATCAAGGTAACAAGTAATATTGATTTCTCTCTAAATTATTGGCAGTTAAGTCATTATTTACCAACTTTTGTAGGCACCGTTTGCAATAATTACCTTATCGCATTTGATTGTTCAACATACCTACGCAAAAAAGGCTTTCGAAGTTATTATTTTTTATGTTTGGTCATAATATTGCTTTTTGATTGCAGTTCTGTAAGGCTTTAACATAATTGATTAAGAATTTATTATATTTATCTACCCGGCTCAAATTAATTATCATATAGGTCCATAATTATATCCTTACTTAGTTGTAAGTCGCTAATTAAAATGTCCATAACGGAGATTTTAATCTTGCAAACCTCCAAACAGTATTTACCTTCACCAAAATCCAGTGTTAATCCAAAATTATGTTTTAAAAATTAATATGGACCATTCATTTGAACCTGTGTCATCATACCCTCGATCATACTTGCGATGAGCCATACTGTTAAGCCATAATACTTAAATGGCTATTCTAAAACTCTTGTTTATAAATGAGGAGTATAAATTATTTGACCTAATGCTTGTTTGCCACCTTAGAAGTATGAAAAAATAATAATGCCCGATGAACTATTACTTTTATTGCTTATATTGAAATCAACGTAACCTTGGTCACACAAATTCAGTATTGTTTTATATAAAAGTGGTACGTTTATAGCAATATGTATCAGTCTTCTACGGAACTTTGAATTTAGACAACAACACTTGAATACCATCTTTATTCAAAATGATTACAAAAGTAATTAAAAAGCTATTTGCCATCGGATTTTTTTTGATTGATTCTACTGTATAATAACATTACAATATCTTAATTGCAGGTGTTAGGCTGTGTAGCATTAATCTTCGCAGTGTCATACGGGCACCAGCACGCGTACTCCTCGCAACACATCTACAAACACGACGGACACGCGCAGCCTGTGCACGTGCACGGACACCACGGTCATGACCACCATGACTACTACGTAAGTCATCCAATACTATAATAATAACGGATATCTGGAAATAATCACTTCTTAGCGATAAGACCGCCCATTTTAGGTACAGGCTTTAGTACCTATAAATCATCAACTACTGCAAAATTAGTAAAATGACCCAATATATAAAAAAATCTAATATTTTTCAGACTCACCCCAAGTATGAGTTCGAGTACAAAGTGGAGGACCACCACACCGGCGACCACAAGTCGCAGCACGAGCACCGCGACGGTGACGTCGTGAAGGGATACTACTCGCTTCACCAACCCGACGGCTCCGTCAGGAAGGTTGACTACCACGGTGACCACCACACCGGGTAAAGAATGCTACAGTCAGAGACACAAGCTTTTGTTGTTCCTTATGTTGTTATATATATACACTTATTTTCTTTTTGTTTTCAGTTTTCATGCGGACGTGAAGTACAGCACTCATCACATCGTTCCTCATCATCATCATTACTAATAATTATTTTTTGTTATTATTATTATTATCATATTGTTATTTTTAATATTTTTTTTTTTTTTTTATGTACATATTTTTTATTTTTACAAATTCGACGATTAAAAATACTTGCAATGAGTTCATATAATAAAGACACTTATGAATTTGAATTTGGATATCGATAAAACAATATTTTAAAATTATATTTAAAGAAGAAAATTATTATTTCATGTTATTAACTTACCCATGATGATAGATATTCTGCATTATTACCTATATATGTTATTTTTTATTCCGAAATAGTACCTACCTACACTATCATATGATACAAGTGTGCTATGTTGGTCATGTGTGTGACGTTTTTAAATTTCATGTAAACAAAAAGGGCAAGCTGTTCCACCATCAGACCAGCTCAATGACACCATGTGTGTTGTCAACGGACTCACTTACATAATTTGTACCAAATTTCGCATCAATTGAACACCGGGAAGGAGTCAAAAACTTATTACAAGATTCGACCTAAACATACAACCTATGCACTAACTAAACTCACACGGAAATTTAAAAAAAGCTTGTAAAAACCGGGGTTCATGATAATTAGCGCTGGTGATACAATAAGTGCACATGCATAAATAAAGACACTGGAAAAACAGCCATAAATATAAAAAAAAACTCTAAAGAATATTTTGAATATGCAAATTAAGGTTCTTGAGCAAAAGGGGTTTTGACACACAGACGTTCCGTTTTTCTCTTTCGAGGTACGGAACCCTAAAAAGTAAAAAAGTACGCGTGCGTAGTAATCTGTATTATGAAAAGCGGTGTGATAAGACTCACTTTACAAGCGAAATGGTGTAAAAATAATATTAAACGAATAGGTAGCACCCATAATAAAAATGTAGGTATCCCTGTTAATAATGAATAACTTGTTTGGTGTCCTTAAATGTATCTGCTTATCTGTTACTAGTGACCCGGCTTCGCACGGTATGTAAACGCTTTATACGCGCTTCATTATTTTTCCGACATCTTTAATAATTACCGTCATCATGTCAGCCGAAAGACGTCCACTGCTGGACAAAAGCCTGCCCCAAGGATTTCCATGATAGCCGGTCTTGCGCTACCCGCATCCAGCGGTTTCCCGCGACCCTCACAAGATCATCGGTCCACCTTGTGGGGGGCCTGCCCACGCTGCGTCTTCTGGTTCGAGGTCGCCACTCGAGAACCCTTCTGCCCGAATATCTATGCATTGCAATGCAATAAATAGTTATTTTACTTCTTCACTTTATTAAACGCCGAAAGGAGTGTGAAGGTATTTTTCCAAGATCGGCAACGCGCGATTGATACTCCTGGTATTCCAAGCGTCTATAGCCTACGGTAACCACGGTACCCTCGAAATTTTATTGTTCGATTTTCATTACGTCGAACACTTTACATTGAACCTTGGTTATTTCTACATTAGGTACTTCTGTACGGTACGGATTACTTATCCGTTACTTCAAAAAACGTTGTATCTTAAAACTTTATACCTACCTATAACCGTTAGGCCTACCCGTTGTTACTATGGTAATAGTAGCATTACTAGACATTACATCATCCCTGTTTACATACATAAAATGAACAACGAAGTTAAAGAAGAAAATATTCGATTGACCTGTGTATTTGTCTTTTTAGCTAGTGTCACACATTTTGTGGAAAGGTAAAAGTCGTACGTAGTGTAAAAGTAAATAATTTACCCAAGGTCCTTGAATAAATGTAGGTAATGGTAAACTGGATTATATTTTGCTTGAACATATAAAAAGGCTTATTGTTAAATTAAAAATTATCAGTCACAATTTGATTGTTAAAGAGTACACTTTCCTTAAAATGTGCACCAAGGTATATAAAATCACACAATATTACCTACTGCACTGCATTAGAATTAAAAGAAAATAGTATGGAACAGCTACCAAAATATGACGATACTAATACTTATTAATTTGATTTACTAACATTTTAATATGCCTTTTATTTTAAAGATCTTCTTCCTTGCTGCCGTTTTGGTCGTCACTGCGGCGCGACCACAAGACAGTCATGGTCACGGTCACGCGTACTCGTCACAGAGCATCGTACTGCACCAGACTCACGACCACAAACAACAACACGCGCCGTCGCACCATGAGATCAAACCTGTAGTGTACCTACAACACCAGCCTTCATACTCTCATGAAGAGAAAAAGCACCAGCAAGCATTCTCATCTCAAAGCATCGTGCTGCACCAGGGACACGGTCACGAAACAAAGCATGCACCGATCTATCACCAGAGATCTTACGGACATGAACACCACCAGGAAGATCACCACGTAGACTACCATGTATGAATTATATTATATCATAATTTATTATATTTTTTTTCCTCATTATGATGTGTGTATAACCACTTCGTTTCACCTCAGGCTCACCCTAAATACGCATTCGAGTACAAAGTAGAGGACCCGCACACCGGTGACAAGAAGTACCAGCACGAGACGCGCGACGGTGACGTCGTGAAGGGCGTTTACAGTCTGCATGAAGCTGACGGTACCGTCAGGATTGTAAAGTACACCGCTGACAAACACAGCGGGTAATAAACTTTTCAAATGTATCAATAAGGAAAATACAATCAGATGTTTTTTAGACGTCTTTGACTAATTTTATATTATTTCTCTTACAGATTTAACGCTGAAGTGAAGCGCGAGGGTCATGCTAAACATGTTGTTCCTGTCCATCACCATTAATATGTATTGTTATTCTATATTATTGTAATATAACTGTGATTGTTTAATAATTTTACAAATAAAAGTAATTTAAAATGAAAACAGTATTTTTAATGTCTTTATATTTTTTATTCACTTTATTTACTGTAATATATTACATATTTATATGAGATGTGTAAATTTCTAAAAACATACATTTAAAAGCCAACCAACTTTCCGTATCGGAGTACTTATACTACACTCATTAGATTAATATTTTTATTTATTCTTTGGATGCTAACTCAGTTTTCAGTTTTCATTAAAAACTGTCTATTCCTTTTTTAGGTAATTTTATGAGTTTTTATTTACTAAGTAGTGACTTTATTTTTGTATAAAATATAGAAATAAAATCAGTATTTCTATAACTATGATACAATCATTCATAACATACCTACAAAGATTTCTAAATGATTATATTCTTGTTGAATTATTGTTGTCTTGTCTTGAATCAATAAAAGGGGATTATTAAATATAAGAAAAAAGTAGGGCAAAGTAATAAGCAAGGTTTATTATAAAAGTTAGGGCCTATTCCGAAAATTTCTACAGGATAGTTCGATCATTGTACCAATAAAATTTCAGAAAATATATATTCGTGGTATTCTATTGGTTAAAAGGTCAAACACAAACACTTTATTCCTACTGTGACCTTGTTCGTTATTGCAGTATTTTTGTGATTACATTTTTGTATACACAAAAATATTTAATATATATTTTTTTTATGTCAGAAGGTTGACAAGTAGATAAGTTTGGTTACCATCGCCTATCAGTAATATAAGGCCCTGTACCTAACCAAGCAACATGATAGTGACGTGATTTTGGAGTATAGCATGTAGCATGACTCTGGCACGACTATCAAGTTTTATCAGGGTGACGTGCCAGAGACGCACGATGTACAAAAACCTAGAGACAATGTCGTCGTCTGATGAAGATTAAGATGCTCTTGCTTATTTACAAATTTTAAATATTCAGAACAGATAAAGACGCTTCTAGGTGCATCCTATGTGGAAAAAACAGTTAAAAACTAGTGGCACATACGTCGTCATGAAGGATTAAATATATATCCTAATAATCTTGTAATCGGAATAATCATACAGACACTGTCTTTCTTGAATTAATTCAATAAATTTTATATTAAATTCTAGATCGTCTTTTATTTTCAACTAAAAGTTAAACTGCGAGTTCCGTGTTACGCGAATGCTAATCCATACAATTACTTTTAATGTTGATGTTAGTGGCAAGTTACGTGCCAGATGACGTGTTACGTTACGTTGCTTAGGTGAGCACAAGGCCTTATTTATCAGTCAAATTCATAAAAAGTCAAGCAACATTCAAAAATTGTTGTCCAGATTCAAAGGTCTAGAATCATAATGCTGAATCGATGGTCTCAGTTTTTGTTACAACGATGTCTCTTACACCCGCAAGATAACGCAAAAATAATTTACTGGTACTACGTCCTGAGTGCGAACGTAGTAAGCGTTTTACCATACTAATTTACACGTTGGATTACATACATTAATATAATTTTAAATTAAAATATTTAGCCTATTTACTCAGTAATAATACACTGGTATACAATGATATTGTGAAATACTTACTACGAAATATAAATTTAGTTTTATTTCAAATTAGCAGTAAGTATTTGTTTGTTGTATATAAACATGATTTTATTCAAAAGAGGATGTCGCATTTGGAATATGAGAGGGGTAGGAGGAACATATTGCTAACGATATTTGGAGCTCGTAATTTTGTATACTATTTTCGTGAGTTAGTAAAGTTATTTCCAGTTTCTACCATGTTGATGACAGCTGAGAAATAAATATCTAATATATATTTTTTTTATAATAGTTCGGGGAAGTAAGATAATTATATTACTAGACCGTGCTCGTTGCATAATTATATCCCTAGTAAGATAGTTATGAATCGCTTTCATATTACAACTATGTGTACGCACATAGTTGGTAAGTAGGTACCTACTTATATATTTTTTCTAATTAATTGATGTACAATGAATATTACAAATTAAAGTCGCCTCAATACATTTGCAAAAGTAAAGTGCTAGCTGGTAGGTATATTATGGAATATTCTAATTATAGATTTAACGTTTGGTCATTTTTTTATTAAAACAGAAACAAGTTACAAAATATTGCCCTTATCAGTCAGATAGCTGTGGGTTATTATTTTACCTTTTTGGAGGAGACACTCTTGCTGTAGAAAGGTAAAAGTAAATAAATCTTACTCAAGGTCCTAAAGCCTTTGAGTATTTATACGAAATAAACTGGAATAAGTTTTATGCGATTGTATAAAAGCCATAATATCGGTTCGAATCATATCACTTACGAGTTGGTAGTAAAAGCTTACAGTACCTACTATAGTAATAATGTGTACCAAAGTAAGTACCTAATCCTTCTTATATAGGTGTTTAAAATACCTACTCCAACTAGAAATACATATCCCAATAAATTTGGCCAAAATTTATATTCATAGGTTAATCCTGAAACAGGTTAATGATCAAAAGTAGATTCTCATATTATATAATTAAACATAATTTCCTCTTGAATATATAGATCCTCTTCCTTGCTGCCGTTTTGGCCGTCACTGCGGCGCGACCACAAGACAGTCATGGTCACGGTCACGCGTACTCGTCACAGAGCATCGTACTGCATCAGACTCACGACCACAAACAACAGCACGCGCCGTCGCACCATGAGATCAAACCTGTAGTGTACCTACAACACCAGCCTTCACACTCTTATGAAGAGAAAAAGCACCAGCAAGCATTCTCATCTCAAAGCATCGTGCTGCACCAGGGACACGGACACGAGACAAAGCACGCGCCAATCCATCATCAGAGCAAGTCTACAAAATCTCACGGACATGAACACCACCAGGAAGATCACCACGTAGACTACTATGTATGTCTCATTCTCATCACTTTTTTTTTGCCTATTTGTTGTGATTGTGCCTTTATATCCAATTATAAATTATATCTAATTCTTTTTCACCTCAGGCTCACCCTAAATACGCATTCGAGTACAAAGTGGAGGACCCGCACACCGGTGACAAGAAGTACCAGCACGAGACACGCGACGGTGACGTCGTGAAGGGCGTTTACAGTCTGCACGAGGCTGATGGCACCATCAGGATCGTAGAATACACCGCCGACAAACACAGCGGGTAAATATCAACTATTTTTTTTTTAATTCGCGATGCTAACATTGTTTATAAATAATTTCAACTTTTCAAATTACAGATTCAACGCTGTGGTGAAACGAGAAGGCCACGCCAAACATGTTGTTCCTAAATATCATCACTAATTTAATACTGTTACTTTACTGTTAAAGCTTTTACACTGTGATTGTTAAAAATAATATTACATTAAAATTAAATACATTAATATAATGTTTCGTTTATTTTTTAAATAAAACTAAAAATGGGCTAAACCATGGAATAAATAATGTACTACGTACTAGCTACACTAAATGAAGATGTCGCTGTCAAGAATATCGTTTCGTTTTGATCATTTTTATCGTTTTAATTTTTTTTATGTTATATATAAAATTATATTATTATTTATAACAAAAGAAAATTTTAAACCAATAAAACCAGTAAAATAAATATCTCTTAAAACTTGTCTGGTACTGTAAAATATAAGATAAAATATTATTTCCGTTTGGAAGCTATTAGTAGTACTAGATCAGTGATTAGGTTACATAAACGATTCTATTTGAATATTTTTAAGGATTTTTTTTTGTACATAAATTACGACTTTCTTACGAATATAGTCAGTATTAAGTTCTTTATAACTTCACAAAAATACATAACCTAACACATTTCCCCAAATAATCCCCAGTAGAGTTCATTTTGTGACATTTGCAGCTTCATAGGTATTATGTTTCGGATAGCATTTCATCAACATATTTGTTTAGCTTAAAATTGTATAGCCCAATTACGAAACTCCATAGGTACAAATCTGTGAAATTAGATGAAACAAAAGATAGTTAGTAGATAGACATAGGCCTGGGGTACTCATGAAATAAATTAATTACTAGATGAAAACCCGGCTTCGCTCCGATGAAATATGACTCTTAATCTACATGTAGGTACAAAATGTTGATCTTAGATATTTCTGTAGTTATCAGTTCTCAAGGAATATTAAAGGCAAAGCCAGACATAGATTCGTATAGCATCATTCATTGTATTTAATAACTACTATTTTCCGTATATAAAAAGTACTCTGTGATCACTATGCTATAAATGAACACTGAAAAATGTACCTAAATTTCTTTCGACTTTCGTTTTGGCATTACACTTTGTGTATTTTGCCAGTGGCAAGTTGAGCATTGTATTTTATATTCTTCATGTATTTTTATTTCTTGTCAAATAAATTTGAATTCAGGTTAATAAATCATTTTCAAGTCATAGTCAGTCACGTACCTAGTTAGTCAGTTTATGTTTGGTCTCATTAGGTGTTACTTAGGGTTTTAGTACAATGGTGGTCGCTCTACTAAAAATTTTCATGGATTTTTGAGACATCTTGAAAAGCCTACCTACTTACTATACACGTAATTGTTGTCGTTTCACTTCACTGGTGCACTTTATTGGAAAAAATACTACCGATAATATTCAATAAAACTCAAAATACACGATTTTATGAAAATAAAATGAAAACGAAACGTCACTTCGCAAGTTCCCACCAAAAAGTCCAAAATGTACATTAAAAATTTAATACGAAAATATGGCCAGTATTATTTTTAAATGTCATCCGGTGTCAGTGACGTTTCTCTAGAATGGTCAATATGGAGACTGTAATTTGTCTGTCAGCAGTCAGCACCATTAGAATTTAACAAAATACTCGACAATCCGAATTTTGCGGATATATGTTGTCGTCTCGAAATCTTTATTTTTTTATGTTTTATTATTCAGGTAAGGTTTCGATCGAGTCTACCGTACCCCTGCACGAAATTATTAATATAGATATCATAGAAATAAAAACGCTTTAAACCGACTTCAAAAAGGAGGATCTTAACAATTCGTTGGATTTTTTATGTATGTTCCCCGATTACTAGAAGACGCTTGGCTTGATTTGGAAATTATTATTTTTTGATTTCAAAGAGTATGCTTTACAAATGGTCCCATGGTCAGCAAGTCAGGATCTGATGATAGGATCCCGGAGAAATCGAGGGAACTATTAAAATTATATAGGCATTTACAAAGTTTTTCACATATTTTCTAAAGATATTTGCGTCACATAAATTGCATCTATTTATTTCTATATAATATAATAATTACAAATCATAAACCGCCGATATAAACTACAAAGGATTTTTTTTTATATGTAGTTTGTATATTTGTTGTAAATATTGAATATTATAGAATAATGTATACTGTATAGCTAATTAAATCAGTATTATAATACCCAAAAAACAACTACAAAGTATAATGTAATTAAACTAAACTTAAAGTTCTTTTAAATGGTTATTTCATAAGCACCTATTCGTTTTTCAAGGCAAATTTTTCAACATTCCGTTTGCGTGCATATCATAGAATACCTCAATTACTACAGGTTCATTCCCTATATTTGGTTTGAAGATGTGTCAAGTGCGTGTCGGGTCACGCGCAGGTTCTGTAGTTTTACTGTTTTTAAAATATTCATGATTTGATTTTACCACTTTGTCGGCGTAATTTGTACTAATGCCAAATACAGCTTTCTCGTACTAAGAGCTAAGGCGCGGACAGATGGATGGATATATCTAGATTATAAGAGTTGACTTCGGAACCATAAAAAGGCTGTGCGCTACAGCCAGCTACGGCGGCGAGGCGCATTGAAAACGCTACTCAAATCATACTAGGTTTAGTCCAAATTAGCGAAGTCACGGGCGAAAATCTAGTAACTACCTAATTTTAGAAAAAAAAACATTACTAATAACTAACTCACAAATTAATTAATTAATAAAAACCTTTGATGTGTATGAAAATCATTTCGTCTAAATCAATTAAATTTTATTACATGATTAATGCGTTTTACTTACACGCAATACTTAGACGAGTTATTATTTTAATCGCCCATAAATTTAGTGAAATCATCATTGCCTTGATTGCCGTTGTTTGTTCCGAATATAAGAATCATACGAGGCAATACGTATCAGTACTTCAATAAGTTTAGTGATATCAATACAAAACCAAAAAAAATACAACATGATTTCTAAGGTAATGAGTAGTGGACAAATAAGATAATTTAAAAGAAAATCATAATTGAAAGAATTGATAATATGAATTGACCACTGAAATAGTAACTATTAGGCTATTAGGGTCATATTTTCAATTTGATGAGATTTCATTTTGAAGGAACAAGATTGATGTTTTCCACTTCCGCCCCTTAAATCACTGCAAGTGTTTTACAAATATACTACAATACATAAATTTTTATATTGGTTTCTTTTCAGATATTGTTCTTCGCAGCTGTGGTTGCTATGGTCTCTTCGCAACATGGACGTCATCATAGATATCCATTCTCGGCGCAATACGTCAACAAACACGACGGACACGCAGAACCTGTGCGAATGAAAGATCATCATGGACATGAACAACATGACTACTATGTAAGCTTTTTTTATTATGCTGTCCCATTTGGATGAAGTTTTTCGAATATCGTGATAAACAAAAACAAATGGAAGTCATTTGAGGTGTATGGGCATACTATGAGCAATTGGGGGACGGTAAAAACTAAATGAGTTTAAGACAGTTGGAAGTGGATAGTGTTATAATATAAAGTAGGATACGGAAATTGGAAGACCGAAAAAGGATTGGATGGATTTTTGATAGATGATGTATGTAACAAAGTGAGAGATAGCAGAGACAATCATAATTTATTATGGAGCAGATGATGAGTTTTTTTTTTTTATTCCAGACTCACCCCAAGTATGAATTCGGGTACAAAGTGGAGGACGACCACACCGGCGACCAAAAGTCGCAGCACGAGCAACGCGACGGTGACGTCGTGAAGGGATACTACTCACTGCACCAGCCCGATGGCTCCATCAGAAAGGTTGACTACCACAGTGACCATCATTCCGGGTAAAAGATATCACAATTTCTTTGTTGTGTTGTTTTTAAATTTTATAACTTGTAACTTCATAAAAACTGCCAATTGATTTGGATGTAATTTTTTCAGTGTAGAGTAACGTGTCATATCATTAGTTACGCAAAATATTCAGAATTTAAATTTTCTGAGCGCATTTTCATAGATTTTGGCATCGTTATCTTATTTTTAAACATTTGCCATAAATCAATATTTAATGTTTTCTATTTCTGCAGATTCCACGCGGATGTGAAGTATAGCAACAAGCACTTCGTTCCTGATCACCATCATTATTAATTTATTAGCAAATAAAATACTAAAATCATGTTTTAAAGTTGCTACCTAATTTATATTATAATATTTACTGGGTATCATACAATAAAAGATTAATTGCATATTTTATTTATTTTATTGTTACTGTTTTTTTTAGCTGTCATGGAATAATTTTAAAGCATATATTCAAAAGGATTCTTAGTGGTTTTCGCTGTCAAAAGCATACCTAAATCACACTCAGAAACGTAGTGATGGGGCGAGAATAGTATAGTCTCCGTGTACTCTCCGAGATTAACTTATGCTAATATTTTTATCGTTGGTCGAATTTCGATCACTGGGCGATCAATAGTATTAAAATAATTATGTTTGCAATAGTAAAAAATATTCAAATACCTACGTACCTATTTGAATATTTTTTTAACATAAAGAAAAGGGACCATAATTAAATATTACTCAAGATTGTACTATCCACGATTCATTTATAATATTTTAAACTGGATTGGACTTTTCTTGCGCAAATAAAACTTTCATGGTACTTGAATGTATATAAAAAGGCTTATAATAGCCTTACAAATTACCAGTTACTTTTTGGAATTCAGAAAATTCACTACACAAAATCAAAATGTATTGCAAGGTAAAAGTTATTTATATAATTAGAAATTAATATTATAAATCTTTTAAATTCATGCCTGCAATCTGCAACAGTGATTTTGTATACAAGAAGCAAAAAACATGCATTTATTTCACATAGTTACCTAAATTTGTTATTGTAACAAAATTATTTATGTAACTTTGACAGGTAATCTTTATTGCCGTCATTCTTGCTGTTACTACGGCGCGACCACAAGACGGTTACGGTCATGGTCATGGTCACGCGTCCTCATCACATAGCATCGTGCTGCATCAGACCCACGACCACAAAAACAGCACGCACCATCGCACCATGAGATCAAGCCTGTAGTGCACTTACAATACCAGCCTTCACACTCTCATGAAGAAAAAAAGCATCAGCAAGCGTTCTCATCTCAAAGCATCGTGCTGCACCAGGGACACGGACACGAAACAAAGCACACGCCAATCCATCATCAGAGCAAGTCTACCCAATCTCACGGACATGAACACCACCACGAAGATCACCACGTAGACTACTATGTATAACTCATCAGTATATTACATCACCTACCATTTATTTTCGTTTGTGATGTGTCTATATCCAAGCGATACTCCACAGGCTCACCCGAAATACGCATTCGAGTACAAGGTGGAGGACCCGCACACCGGTGACAAGAAGTACCAGCACGAGACGCGCGACGGTGACGTCGTGAAGGGTGTCTACAGTCTGCACGAGGCTGATGGCACTATCAGGATCGTAGAGTATACCGCCGACAAACACAGCGGGTAGGCATCGTGATTAATATGAGATTTATTAACATACTAAAATATTATTAGTATTTTTAATAATTGTCTTAATTTTACAGATTTAACGCCGTAGTTAAACGTGAGGGTCACGCAAAACACGAAGTACCGGTTCATCACCATTGATTCGTGCCTATTAACGCTAAGGATATGTTGTATATTTGTTGAGATGTTACTCGTATGTGTTTAAGTGTAAATATTAAATAAAGAATTGAAAAAAATATTCACAATTTATTTTGAATCCTATTCAATTGTCACATTCCTACATTTTAATTAAAAGGTGATGAGGACATTTTTTCCTGTATAGATAACTTATTTAAAATAAAATAATATATGTATGTTTTTGACATATATACATAAAAACTTTAAACACTCCGCTTGATTCACTTTTGAAAGCAGTGTTTCTCTTCATTGTCTATTTAAAATTAAAAATATATTTTATGATTTCAAATTCTAAACCAATACCTACATTGACTGATTAATTTAATAATGAATAAATAGTACATAAATATGCTCGATGACCTCAGCAGAGTCTCTCAACAAGTGGGTCTTAAAATGAACATGGATAAGACGAAAATTATGTCGAACGTCTATGTTGCACTCACTCGAGTAAAGGTTGGAAACTCTGCACTCGAAGTTGTAGACGACTATATTTAACTAGGACAGACCATCCAACTAGGTAGGTCCAACTTCGAGATAGAGGTCAATCGTCGAATCCAACTCGGCTGGGCAGCGTTCGGGAAGCTACGTAATATCTTCTCATCTCAAATACCGCAGTGTCTCAAGTCGAAAGTCTTCGACCAGTGTGTGTTGCCAGTGATGACTTACGGAGCAGAGACGTGGTCGCTTACGATGGGCCTTATAAGAAGGCTCAAGGTCACCCAAAGAGCAATGGAGAGGGCTATGCTCGGAGTTTCCCTGCGAGATCGGATCAGAAATGATGAGATCCGCAGGCGGACCAAAGTTACCGACATAGCCCGAAGAATTGCCAAACTTAAGTGGCAGTGGGCGGGGCACATCGCTCGTAGAACCGACGGCCGCTGGGGCAGAAAGGTTCTCGAGTGGCGACCACGAACCGGAAGACGCAGCGTGGGCAGGCCCCAAGGTGGACCGACGATCTTGTTAGGGTCGCGGGAAACCGCTGGATGCGGGTAGCGCAAGACCGGCCATCGTGGAGATCCTTGGGGGAGGCCTTTGTCCAGCAGTGGACGTCTATCGGCTGATATGATGATGATGAGTACATAAATACATTTTTTTAATGAGTTCTTTACGTTTTTACGAGTTGCGCTACCTTGATTATTTAGATATTACAGATGATACCGACTAATAATAAAAAAAAAACACAAAAAATACGTGCTAACATTTAAATTGTGTTTCGTGTTAAAACATAATAAAGGTTCAGCCAAAATAAATATTAGTTTCCTTAGAGGTGTGAGGAGGCACTTAAAGTTGTAATTTTAAATATGATGATGACTTACGATTAAGTTATAATTAGGAACAAAATATTAATATGCATAATTTAAATATGTTTAGAAATATTATGTAGATACTTATTCTTAGTTTTATGAATCAGATCTTCTGAACATGAATGTGGGTGGCATCTTCAACCTCGTTAACGCTCCTGCCACCTGCCAGAAAATACAGGGTTACTGGTAACTAGTTTAACGTAAAACCTCTTATAGGTGACTAAGGTACATCAAGAATAACAACTTTTGTTCTATGATTTTTGCCAAAACGTAATAGGTACATCCCATGAAAAACAATAGCTTTAGTAGGGATTTTTAAAATCGCTCTACCTCGTGCCGCGTGCGTGTTATGGCTTACTATCTGTGATTGCCTTGAGAGGGTTTATATGGAGTTAAGAAGATAAGAACTGCAAATTTGTTTTATTTTTATTTATGGGAAAAAAATATCGAATTAAAATAAGTCGTAGAACAAAATTTGATAGTCTTGATGAACCAAAGGAGGTTTTACGTTATTAAAATATATATTTCGATCCAAAAGAAAGAATTACAAAAGAAAGTAGCCTTGTTGAGTTTATTACGAACCGATGGTAGAGTCATTATTGTATGTTTGACGTTAATAACAGCCTTATCAGGACCTACACTGAATAAATGAGTGAGTTTGACTGTGCTTCTTTATTTAACGCTTTGGTACTGAGGAATGCTGATCGAAATGAAAATTACTCGCCATCGAATTGCCAAAGGCCTACGGCGACCAATGTCTGAAATGAGTGTGCGTATTACTAGAAGATAAGACTAGACTAGGATCTGATAAATCCGCTGTTATTGCAAATTTTCAAAATCTAAGTATTCATCTACTTTCTATGGGCTTGTCAACCTTTTGCCCTAAAGATTTGTATTACTTCCTAACAAAACTTCTCCATAGAGTTCTAAAAGACGGATATGAAGAGATTTTAGCAAAGGATATACCTATACCTGATAATGAGCAAGGCTACGGTATACCGCATACATACCAACCCTCAGAGGAGCTGTATGCCTATTTGAACATATCAAACGAATATTTATTTATTGGGCGCTAGAAGTGCTAGTTAAAATTTATTTTAGCAATAGTCTAGCTTTACTCTAGACGATCAACTATTGAATGGGATTGACATGTGTTGAAATCGAATTTTCACGTGTCAGGATTATTATCATTTCTAATGTCAATCCCATATAGAACCTCATCTCGTAAAAGTGATAATTTTATTGTCAAAATCTAACTTGTCTAGAAGTCAAGTATGTCTGATAGACGAATAAATCTGAAGTCACAAATAAAGATTGCCTAAATACAGCAGTAGGCATAACATTGTGTTACAGTCCTGAATGTTTTTTTGACAAAAAAATCTAAGAGAAAGGCATTGACCGAAGGTCATACAAGTTGACCTGTCAACGTAAATCATGCAAGTGAGTATGCACAACTATGTAAAACTGGTTGTGATTGTTTTAATTTACTTGCTTGCGTAAACAAAAACCTTCTGTACTTACTTAAGATTTTTAATATAAAAGTCCGTGAAATTTGTTACAATTTATCAGTTACGAGTTGATTTTTATTTCGATTTCTTATCATTACAAATATAATCATGTACACCAAGGTATTTAGTAGCTGCATAAATATTATTATGTACCTACCTATTTCAAAGTTTTTTTTACAAAAAAAAATACAATCATCATTTCAGTTCGAACAAATTCATTGCCATTCTTTTCTAAAATAATAAATTTCTAGTTACATCAAGTAATTAAAGTTTTGATTACAGATCTTTTTTATCGCTGCCGCTCTAGCCGTTACTGCTGCTCGACCACAGGACGGTCATGGTCATGGTCACGCATATTCGTCTCAGAGTATCGTGCTGCACCAGGGCCACGAGACGCAACATGCACCGATCCATTATCAGAGCAAGTCTACCCACTCCCAAGGACAAGATCATCACCACGAAGATCACCACGTAGACTACTATGTAAATATTTTTATTTCACTGGCCTGATTGAATAAAACTATTTATCTGATACCAAATGTTAATGTAATACAGTCACACAAATTTAACGATCACATTAATTACTCCACAGGCTCACCCTAAATACGCATTCGAGTACAAGGTGGAGGACCCGCACACCGGTGACAAGAAGTACCAGCACGAGACGCGCGACGGTGACGTCGTGAAGGGCGTCTACAGTCTGCATGAGGCTGATGGCACCATCAGGATCGTAGAATACACCGCCGATAAACACAGCGGGTAAGAAGAAACCTGAATACTAATTGAATTATTTTCTTATTTCACGTCTTATTCGATGCTTTTTTAAGTTTGAATTATCAACACCTAATCTATTTGACTTCCTTGCAGGTTCAATGCTGTAGTGAAGCGAGAAGGTCACGCGCAGCATGTTGTTCCTCAAAAGCACCACCATTAATCTTATGAAAATCGACTGTTTAACATAAGTTGGCTGTTATTGTGATACTCGTTTTGTAAATAAATTGTATGTACTTCATCCACTTTTTTAATTTGATATTCCATACTTTAAAGCAAAGTATCGTAAGTGACAAATTATAATTCAATGTAGTACCTACATACAAAATCATAATTATGAGTTTGCCGTTATACGCAACCCGTTCCCGTAAAAAAGCGGATATATTATACCAAATTACTTAAATTCATTGCGTTCACAGCCCAGAAATAAAAAATCTTTCTCTCTTGGATGGATCTTGGAACTGTATAGTTTTGAAACTTACTAACCAAATTTGATTCATATTATCATGGCACCTATAATTTGGACTATTTAATGAATGTCCTTTGATGTGTTGATGACAGCTTTTAAACATTGTTTATGCTTACGTCAGAAAGTGGTGGTAGAGTTTAAAGAAGGAAACGGCAGCAGGTACTAGCAGCTGCTGCCTTCAAAGATACATATGAGGTTTGTAGGACGCATGCCCAAAAACATGCTTATTCACTATAGTTCCACTTCATTTATATTCGCATTAGGAACTATTTTCCTCCTATCCACTCTACGTTTTAAATCCTATTCGTGAAATTTTACTACATAAATAAAGAAAAACGAAAAACAAATTATATTACTAAAAAATGTGAAGACTCTCTCTCAATAATTATTTTCTTTTGTTGATATAAGATTCATATGAGATTGTGGGATGAAATTACCATGCATAGAAGTAGGTAAGTATTAGAAAAACAATAATTGATGAGACGAAATTCTTATAACGAAATCTTTGTAGGTATCTATATATTATACGGCTGTAACGACGAGACATCAGTTTGCTGCAATTCTATTGGTTGGTCCTCTGTAGTTTATTGCTCACTGTATAGAATTGAGAAATAATATATAAACATAACATATATTCATTATAAAATATACTCGTAAATGAAGCTGAATGTTACGTACTAAAATCTTAACCATTTTTTTTTTTAAAGGACTAAAGTTGGTATCCTCAGATGGCTGCAACAACCTTACCGGACAAATCGGCGAGCGCAGAGGGCTCTCAGCCGGGAAATATTTAGGTAACAATATCTGAGGGCACCCCCAATGGGATACGAACCTCGACTCAGGGCGTTACCGGGGGAGGGGGAGGACTTTGTACGAGTTACGACTAATTGGGGAAGTCTTAATCATATATAGGTATACATACAATAAAGGGTAATTTTAGAGTCTCTGCTACACCATGACACCTAATCTAAATATATTTTATTCTAAATCAATATATAATTAAAATTTATTTAATTTATTAATTGGTTATTTAATTTAGGTATAAGTTCCTACATCAATGTTTGCAAGCAGAAACATACAAGGTGAAACATGAAAATATATGTGTAGGTACATAATAAATATATAGTAAGTATCTTATACAAGGTGATTTCAATTGAGTATTTTAGGCCAATAGATATTAGGCCGAATACTAGGGATAGTCTACTTACATCATCTAAATATATTAAAGGAAAACGAGACAGATTTACTGATACATCAATGCGCAGCTCAAACCACTGGACGGATTGGGCTGAAATTTGGCGTAACTATTATGATGTAGGCATCCCCTAAGAAAGGATTTTTGAAAATTCAACCCCTAATAGCGGGTAAAATAAGGGATAGCGGGTAAATGGTCATTGCGCGGAAAGCTATAGTTATCAAATAATCCTACATAGTTTCAAGAGCCTGAGCATTATCATAATGACAATTAGAAGTTTAGTATAAACCTTTCTGAATAAGGGTATTCAGAAATATTCATACTCAATTATATGACTACATATTATAATGATAATGTGTTTTTTTTTTATTTGTACATTTATTCTCATAATAGATGATTATTTTCAGGCTCATAATCATCCAGTATATAGTTTTCATCTTCTTATAAATTAAGAACTAACTGTTCGATATATTTAAAGAGGTAACAGATTTTGTGACTCAAGTAAAGATGTTGAGAATATACATCAAATAATAACCGAATGACATTGGGTAAAGTGACCAAAATAATGTCAGAACTGGTTTTTTGTGCAGGCTATTTAAAAGAGTTTTAATTGAGGTAATTTTTAGGGCCCCGTAGTCTAAGAACCCAATAATTTTTTCAAAGACTTATGTGTCTTTATAGAATAAAAATAATGTGATTCAAAATCAAAATCAAAACTCATTTATTCAGTTTAGGCCCTAATAAGGCACTTATGAATGTCAAAAGTTACAGTTTTACAATAGACTCTACTACCTAGCTGTAGACATGATATTTAGAATCCATTTAGCATCAAATCTAAATGAAAAAATATTAATCTTAGCGGTCCAGCCCAATATTTTGTAGGTAATACCTCTTCTTCTTCCTAGTCGGACACTCTTGCCAGAGTGGTCGTGGTTATGATAGGTCTTGAGTGGTGGCTTTTGCAATCCGTCTCCATTCGGCCCTGTTGCAAGCATTGCGGGAACACTCGGTCATGGTGGAGTGTGTGGTAGACACAATAAGATCCGACTATCTAGTCGGAGACCGACCACGTGGTCTTTTGCCATTCATTCTGCCTTGAACTACCAAACGTTCCATTGAGTCCTCTTTGCGGGTAACATGACCAAAGAACTACCACTAGGTAATACCTACCATTTATTATAATTGATCCATGAGATTTAAAACACTGTTGATTTTTCAATTTGGTAATTACCTATATTGTGGTGGGTAATTTATATATTTTTTTATTTTAAAACAATCCTCGGCATGTTAAAATAATCCTCGGCATGTTAAAATAAAGAAGTATAAAGCAATAACAATTCTCTTTAAGGCTCACGAGACTCCTGGTTTCTGAAGCTTGATTAATATTAATCTCTCATGTCACTATCAAATACTACGTATAACATTACAAAATCGCAATAGTTTTGATTACAGATTCGCTCTGATTGGGCTTTCAGGATCTGGCAGTTGTCAGCCAAGTCTCTGTGCGGATAGCAACAAGTCAATTTTAACCATATTATTAAATACGGAACCTTTACATAATGCTTTGAGTATGATTACCTGCATATTTCTTTTCACGTAACTTTTAATGCTTAACTTACCTTCCAAAATTATCAACGAGTTGAAAGTAGGCGTCCTTCCATCGAATATCTAAAAGCAAAAGTGATCTGGATCAGCTAAAAAATCCAATATGTAATAATCGAGTTTTAAGTAAACATTGGGTATAAAATCAGTACCTGCCTGGGACATTACATCAGTTCACCGCAGTAACTAAAGTTAATCCAAGGCAGACAAAGCAAAAACATTAAAATGTTCTTTAAAGTAAGACACCATTTAAAAAAAAATATAAATTTATATATTTACATAAATATATACATAAGGGCCGTATACTTGTTTGCTTCCTTAGGCCCAATTGCACCAACGTCGTATAACACTAACCCCCGGGTTAAATATGTCAATTTCACAGATTCTCTATACAAAATTATGTCACAATAACCATATTTAACCCGATGTTGGTGCAATTGAGCCTTAGTAGTGTATAAAAAAATAATACACATAACTTTGCTTCATTTACAGATTATTGCCATCACTGCCTACCTAGGCGTCTGCCATGCAGTCGACCACGCTTACTCTGCTCAAAGCATCGTCCGCTACGATGACCACAAAGAACAACACATAGCCGTCCCCGTTATCTCTAAAGTGTCCGTGCCTTTATTGACTAAGGTTCTTCCGGTAGAACACTATGTATCACAGGGCTCTAGCCACGGCTATGAAGGGCACCATGCGACGTCATCGCAGCACATCCAACGTCAAGATATCCCAGCTCACCCTCCTAAGGGCTTCTTCGATAACCACGTATGTATAATGTTTGAAGATATTGATACCTAGCATACCTGTTTCTAGCACTCATGCTGATATTTCAATAATATTTTGTTGTATAAGTAAGTCTATATAATATCTTTGGTTATTGCCTATTTGTTTCTATATTACCTACATATGTAGATTCCCACAACGGTGACAACCAGCAAAAGTTATTACGTTGCTCCACATGGTAGTTGTCACATTTTCAAAAAATGACCTAAAATACAGAGTACTTACTAATTTTCTCAAATGACTTCAATTATGCGGCATTCATAGGGTATAAAATGGTTTACATTACCCTCATATAGACCATTTTAAGTTTTTTTTTTTTTTTTTAAATAATGAAAGAGTTTCCAATACTTTGACATTATTTATAAAATGATTATTTACCTACATTAGTTTAATTATATTATAGGGTCACCCAAAATATGAGTTCGAGTACAAAGTGGAAGATCCTCACACCGGTGACAGCAAATACCAGCATGAAGCTCGCGACGGTGATGTCGTGAAGGGTGTTTACAGTCTGCACGAGGCCGACGGATCAATCCGCACCGTCAAATACGGCTCTGACAAGAAAACTGGGTAACTTTTTAAATATATTGTCCTCTTTGTATGTAAAATACTCTGTTTATAACTATTTAATTATTTATTTATTTCACATGGTATAACATTGTTTTACTTACATCAAGATTTTTTAGAGGTGAAAAGATAAATAAAATATAATTAGTGACATTGTTTTATTCAGCAAGTTAAAATCGTGTTCCAAAGTAGTATTTAGTAATGGAAATTGTACACATCCTTTTCTCACACCATAATACTTTCCCCCAAACATGTGTTGCCTTTTACCTAATAATACAATATTTCGTTTTACATTTTACCTAATAATACAATGTTTTTCAGATTTACCGCTGATGTTAAGCAGACTACGAAACACCAAGAGCCCAAGTATCACCACTGATTTTTTTATTGATTTATAGTGATCATAGTTCGTTGTTCATTGGTTGTATAAGTTATGTAATAAATGGTTTTTCTTTAATAACATTTGCGTATGTTTTAGTTAGCCACAAAATGTCCTTTTCAGCAATATCTAATAACTGTTCCCCGTGGTTTCACCCGCGTTCCTTAGATAAAATTGAACCCTATATCCTTCTTACCTTCTTCCTAATTTGGCATGTAGATGGCCTTGATATATAGATCTGCATGCCAAATTTCATCGTGTTTGGTTCAACGGGTTTGGCATGAAAAGATAACAGACAGATCGAGTTACTTTCGCATTTATAATATTAATATAGATTTTTTAAACCTTGGATATATTTCTTTATAAAATATAGTCTATGTTACTCAGTGATAATATAGCATTACCTTTCTTTATAGCATAAACTTTCATAGGAAAGAATAATAATAATGATGTTTTCATAGTCAATAAAGGCGAGAAAAGCCTGCGAAAAGAAGTTACTTTTCACGGTGTTCCGCGATTTTCGCTTTTCCATTTTCCTTTGTTTTCGCATCTCGTACCTACCTACAGAGAAACCCACTTTGAGGGACACGTGACTGTAGGGGGAAAGAAAATACATATTCAATTCGGAATATCAGTAAAAAACATAACATAAAATTAAACCGATCCAATTAAGACCTAAATAATCTTTTTCGTCGTATTTTACTATAAACTATGTACCTAAAATAAACAAGCATTTGGCCCACCTGGTGGTAAGTGATTACCATAGCCTATAGATGCTTGCAACATCAGGAATATAATTCGCGCGTTGTAGAGAGCCAGTTCCCTCCTAGGCTTTATGTGCAAATACAGGAGGAGGTTTGCAATTCGGTCGTATGATTTTTTTTAATGTTAACGCATAACGTGATTTTAATAAGTAATTATTTTTGATGAAGGAGGATTTACTCTTTTTAAAAGTTGATTATATATTTCTTTAAAACAATAATTATTATTTATTTTCAGGCTCTAAACCCATAGTGTGTATGTAGGTAATTAAGTTAGCCATTACGTAGCATTGAGCTTGAGCTTTTAACAACTTTGGCCTGACGGCCTTGTTCCGTCCAAAATGCCACTAGTACGAGTATAAAAACGGCTCTTTACTCATAATATGCATCAGTGGAATCCAAGACAATCATCAAAATGTTCTGTAAAGTGAGTGATAAATACAATAAAATTTATTATAAATAAATGTGAAGTGTTCCAAATGAATTAAAAGTTGTGCGAAATATTAATAGTCCGTAATATTATTAACAGATCCTTACTTTGAGCGCTGTACTGGCAGTTTCTGCAGCAGGGCTCCTGCCCCAGCCGCACTACTCCTCTTCTGCCGCCGTCTCATCTCAGAGCATTGTACGTCATGATGAACCCCAGGAACTTGCCACAAAACTAGTAGCCACTGCCCCAGTTGCCTACCACTCCGCTCCAATTGCCTACCAAGCCGCTCCCACCCACTACGCCGCGGCCCCCGTCCACTATGCTTCGGCCCCCATCCACTATGCATCCGCCCCTGTACACTACGCTGCTCCTGTCACTAAGGTACTCGCACCCGCTCCGAAACTCCTCGTCTCTGCACACCATGAAGAAGAATACGTAAGTAGTTTTTCTTGATCTCATGATTGTTAAAACTCAGTTATGTGCAGGTATAACTTACAATTACACTTAATAACAGGCACACCCCAAATACGACTTCTCATACTCCGTGGCTGACGGACACACCGGCGATAACAAGTCCCAGCAGGAGAGCCGCGACGGTGACGCCGTGCACGGCGAGTACTCCCTCCTGGAAGCCGACGGATCCGTGCGCAAGGTGCAGTACACCGCTGACGACCACAACGGTTTCAACGCGGTGGTGAGCAACTCCGCTCCCGCACACCACGCTGCCCATGCACCAGTCCTCCTCGCCCATCACTGATTTAACAACAGGTTATCATAACCAACTCTAGCTCTTAAGAAACTCAATATCATATTATTTAAATAAATTTACCAAATTATTTAATTAAATAAATGTTTCTTATTCAGTCCTGTCCCAGGATATAAGTATAGTATTTAAAATAACCGTAGATACCTTTTACTCGTGGAAGGCAAACAGAACTAAAAACAGTAGGTAGTAAACAGAACGTACCATTACCTGACTATTAATTGATGATATTATTAATGACCACCAACACCAACTTCGTTGTGGAAAAAACTAAAAGCCTTAAAATAAAGATATACCTATATTTTCAAGTTACATTAAATTTTAACCAAAATTGTTGCAAGTCAGAGTTCCTTAATGTCACTGTCTGACTCACTGACTCACCAATCATAAAATTCTACTCTACTTCCAAAAGTCCTAGAAAGGTGAAATTTGGCATATAAACTAGTATTAGTACACAAACATCAAAAAACCTTTAAAACTTGAAACTTTTACCCCCAACCCCTCAAACTAAGGGATATTCCGCAAATTTTGATGCTAGAGGGTTTTACGGGTTTTCCCTTAAAAACTACATAAATTCAATTTCTTTCGTTAGGTTTCAGAATATTACTACAGACAACTAAAAAACTAAACTTTTTCGTCTCAAAATCCTTAAATGGGATGAAGTTGAATCCCGAGACGAAGGTCGCGGGTTCGAATCCTACAATGCGCTTGAGCTTTCCGTGCTCTAGACTTTGTGCGCTTACCACCATCGCCCACATCATCACTGACCACGGTGAGATTGTGGTCAAACGCAAACCTATAAGTTAAGTTTTTGACTTCACCGAGAATCCCTTGCTAGAAGCAATTGACTTGTTAAAATTATTTTTATTTAAAAAAGTATTCCTTTTCAAACCATACTTTTTTTAATTTTTATACATATACCTATGAAGTGTTTTCAATTAACACATTCCATATTCAGAACGGCTAGTCCCATAAATTCAAATAAAGGATTATATGAAAACTTCTATTGGAAGTCTTTTCTATCCGAGTCTACATTACCTAGGACTACTACGTGCTAAGAGAACGTGAACAAACTAACACAGAAAGGTTACATTACAACGTATTGTAATTGTATTGAAATGACAGGCGCATTGAAATATGTTTCGGACAGGCGCTCAACCTGTTTCACTAGACTATTTCTTATTTATCTATTAGAACTAATACCTACCCGACATACATTGCAATTTTGAAATTCATCACATTTTTATTTATGTCAGAAATATTCACCCATGCGCCAAAGAATTAACACAGGCAGATGAACGATGTTCCAATGTATAGAAGACACGAAAAATTACCCAAACAATTTTGATTGAAAATCGTCAATTTAATTGTTTTAATATGATTTTTTTTATCAATCACGATTAGCAATCGCTAACAAAACAATATTTGTTTCATTATCTGTATGTATCTTTTTCTCACTTTAATTCTTTAATGCTATATAGGACGAAACAATACATTGTGATAAATATATGTAAAATACCGAAAGTCATTACCAAAATTTAACAAACGTTTGTAATGCTAACCAATTCCTTGAAACAACCCCTCGTACAAAGATTTTATATAGTTGAGATTACTCATATATACAAATTGATTAAAATATGGTGGTATAGTACGTAGGTATATTAATAGCCTCTAAATTTGTTTGATAATTGGTTTTTAAATCACGCATCCGCTAAGCGGGTGTGCACGGGCTGTGCTACGGGATAGTAGATAGTAGGTAACCGATATAAAAGAGACAAAATATGAAATAACAACTTGCTTTATTGTTTAAATAAATATTAACTATTTACAGGTATTTGTATTCCTTAAGTTAATTATTCCTATTTAGTTATAGGTTATGAAATCAGTGGTGGGCTAGGAGGACTGGTGCATGGGCAGCGTGGTGCGCGGGAGCGGAGTTGCTCACCACCGCGTTGAAACCGTTGTGGTCGTCGGCGGTGTACTGCACCTTGCGCACGGAACCGTCGGCTTCGAGGAGGGAGTACTCGCCGTGCACGGCGTCACCGTCGCGGCTCTCCTGCTGGGACTTGTTGTCGCCGGTGTGCCCGTCGGCCACGGAGTATGAGAAGTCGTATTTGGGGTGTGCCTGTTATTAAGTGTAATTGTAAGTTATACCTGCTTGCAGATAACCGAGTTATAAAGGTCGTGAGCTCAAGAAGAACGGAATAACTTACGTATTCTTCTTCATGGTGAGCAGAGACAAGGAGCTTAGGGGCGGGCGCGAGCACCTTAGCGACGGGAGCAGCGTAGTGAACAGGGGTCGCGGCGTAGTGAGAAGGTGCAGCTTGGTAAGCAATGGGAGCAGAATGGTATGCAACTGGGGCAGCAGCTACAAGTTTGGTAGCAAGGTGCTGGGGCTCATCATGGCGTACGATGCTCTGAGAGGAGACGGCGGCGGATGAAGAGTAGTGTGTCTGGGGCAGGAGACCCGCCGCTGACACTGCCAGCACAGCGCTTAAAGCAAAGATCTGTAAATAATTAGCACTATTAATTTTAATACACTTCGGCACTCCACATAATCCATTGGAAACACTAGCACTAAACAATAATCATTGTTCTTTTTTAGTATTTGTTTTGACTCACTTTAGAGAACATTTTGTTAAGATAGTCTTGGATTCAACTGATGCACTGTAAGCATAAAGAGCTCCTTATATACTCGTGGAATATACATATATTATATGAGTAGGTCAACGGTTGACCTTGTCACACCCAAAAGGCCAGTTACGGCCCATGTAGTTGAAATCTCAAGCTGAATGCCAAAGCTCTATAAACTATTTCTTACTTTGAATTTTGATTTATTCTATATCTGTACATTTAAAAACATTATGAATTTCTTTCCATCACAATAATTTGAACATCGCCTCAAAAGTCCCTTTCATATTTGCGAATTTTTTTGTAATCTTTTAGTATCCTAAATAAAACCAAGATAGGTATTTTTTTGTCATATCTAAAGTATTGGTATAGGGTGTAAAAACATCTGACAGTACATAAATACATAGTTTGGACTTACCATAGAGGGTTCGGATTTACATAAATTGGTTTAAAAAGGCAGGCTTCTATAAATTATAAAAAATTTAATGGCCACAGGATAGCAGCTCCTATAGTATAAATGGCTTTTGGGCGGTTTCAGAAAAGACTATTTATTATTAAGGGTAATGTATAAGTATAATGTATTTTTACTCGTCTTGTTTTGAAAAAAAACAGAATGTATTATTACAAATTTAAAGCATTCAAAGATATGCGTTATTTTTTTTAGTAAGTAGGTATATGTATAAGGAGTAGTTTATTGCTAACAAATAGGTAAATTATTGTTTTATTTGCGCATATCGTAGAGCATAGCGTTATTTTACTCAGAGAACAGCTCGAATAGAAAAGTACCTCCTTACCTTATAAAATATCGCCGCCAAAAGTACCTACGAGTTTGTAAGGCCTGGCTCATCGGGAAGAGAATAACTTTTAACAAAAAATAGAACCGACTTCAAAACACTAAAAAGCATAAAAGAACCATGTAGGAACTCTAAGCAATTTTTTTTGAAGTCAGCGTAAGTGTAGTTCATGTTCCATGGAAAATATCATGGTTTCGCTGACTTCAAAATAGTGTCAGGTTGATTACAGTTCCTACATGGTTATTTTAGGCTTTTTAGTGTTTTGAAGTCGGTTCTATTTTTTGTTAAAAGATTTTAGTTTTAAATTTTTTGTTTCTTATGTTTTATCACTGACCTAGTATAAACTATCGCTGTACCTTCCATCATCACATCAAATGATATAACTAACGGTCTAAAAAATCCAATAATATTTAAAGAATTATCCCCTAACTCCTAACCGTTAAGGAGTTGTACTTTCCATCATCAGCTCAACAACGTAAATAATGACTACTAGATGCAAATATCTGAATAGCTTTAAAAAATATATGAAAAGTGTCTATAAAATTTGAAGAGATCTCTCGATTTCTCCCGGATTCCATTATCAGATCCTGACCTGATGACCATGGATCACCTGTAAAGTATACCCTTTCAAACAAAAAAAGATTTTTCCAAGATTTTTTCTGATATTTTCTGTTACTTGTCCTTTAAGCTATTGTTTCATACCAAATTTCAAGATTCTATGTCAACGGGAAGTATCCTTTAGGTTTTGATTTCCTTGCGAGTGTTTGCGAGTTTCAAAAATATGCGCCTTTAATTGTCGAATCTTTTGATTGCGTTGACATAGAAGTTTGATTTTGTTACAGTTTAAAGGTATTATAGACCTGAGTATTTGATATGAATTTCAATTTAATCTCTACGCGTTCATGAGGAAAGGGGTAGTAAGTTTAAAATTATTTTGATTATATGATGTATCAAAAATTTATGCATTTCGCAATTTTTCCTATCACCTATTATTTTATTTAAAGTTCATTCTTAATATAATTTTAATATTATAAATGCGAAAGTTTGTGAGTGTGTATGTTTGTTACTTCTTCACGCTCAAATGGCTAGACCAATTTTGATAAATTTTTATATGGACATATTTGACACCTTGTTAACATAGGCTACTTTTTATCCTTTGGGATCGCGGGTGAAACCGTGGGGCGGAAGCTAGTACCTATACATATAAAATTTATTTTGATATACAGAGATATTATTATTTTACATTTATCATGTTACTTTATGCATCATTATTGTTTTCTTTGTCTCCGATTTAACTGATGCGTTGCATGGGCAAGGAGCCGCTTATATAGATACCTACCATGTAATAGAATTTTGGGTGCGACAAGGTCGACGGGTCACGCGAAGCCTCAGTATTGGGATCGAGGAGCTTTCTCTATGATGAGAAATTGTTTAATTACAACATATTGACTTATCGAGGAAAGTCTAACAATAATATATCTACTTTGATAAGTTAGGTAATAAGTTCATGACCACCACTTCTTATTACTATTTTACTCTTTATCTCAAAATACTTTACTTTTACATACAACGTCAGAAAATAACTATTATGATCAACGTATAAGATAATTAATTGTTTTTCTTTCTTTTTTTACCATCAAATAATCTTCGTATATATATTTTAGGTATTTTGAGGTGCATGATGAACCATTAGAACACGAAGGTCAGCCAAACACGGCGATTTTACAGTTAGCATATTAAAATGATAATATGATGATTGCGAATCAATTGCCGTGACCACTATACTACAGGTCTTCGAACTTAAACATTATGCAATAAAGATGATTCATTCATTCACATAATAATGCTATAAACGTGAAGAAGTTCTCGCTATGAATGGAGACGAGTAAACTGGTTTTAAGCGATTATAACATACACTGTGATATAATAAGATAGGAACCTACTTATATTTTTTTGTTGATATGGGCATAAATAAGATAAATGATTGCGACGTTTCTTTGTTATGCATCTATAATTTCTTTCGTCAAAAAGCCTACACCAAAGCTCACCACTTTTTCCCAGTTGACACCCTCCGCATCCAGCCTAATTTGGCTACCTTCTATTGAAAATTAGAATAGGAATTAGAAATAGGAAATTGTCAGTAGGTATATGAACACGTCACAATATATTAAAGGAAAATCAGAGCCAGATTATTTATGTGTACCTATATCATCATAATGTCATCAAATGTTATTATTGTAAATGGACCTGCACGTAAGCGGCATTACTAAATTGCTACATTGAATTGTTCAATAAAATAAATTTATATTTATGTCTCATTTACTTGGATTTTCTGACCCGTGCATACAAATATTATACCTTACAACTTTAGATAAAATTTAAGAAGTCTGTCTCAACGCAGCCGTAAAATGTATCGTACTTCTCATAAATATCAAATATACGAGTTTATGAGAAGGTAAAATAAGTGTTGCTCTTATTTTATTAATCTCAAGGTACGTAATATTAAGGTTTCAAATTTATGACCCAGATTTAAGGTCAGGGATATCAAGTCGCATACTTGACCGGCTCGCGTCAAAACGTATTACTTACATTGATCAATCGGTAGATAATGTTGTATTCTTACTAAAAGATTAGTATACGTCCAATTTAAGAGAAACTAGCGATTTGTAGTTTTAATTTTATGACGGCAACAATTTCTCTTATAAATCTATTTCTTGTACAGTACATACTTTCATAAAATATACTAAAGAAATATACTTTATTTTAAAAAAGCTATCATTGTAGCTCAGTGGTAGTGACGTAGACGAAAATTACTGATGATACATAAAATACTGTACTATAGGTATGTTTATAGTATTCATCATTACCCACACACAATAGTCTATTATAGTAGGTAGGTATTTATAAGTTACAATAACCGTTTTTTGTTCCAATTAGTTAATCAAAACACAAATAGGTAAAATCGAATAATAATTAATAAACTCAAAAATTACTGGACCGATTCTAAAAATTCTTTCAACAGTAAAATGCTATATTATCACTGAGATAAGCTATGTTTTATTTTCAAATAAATAAGAGGTCCCTACGCAATCTTTTAAATATCATTTTAAACATAAACCAAATTAATAAAATCATCGCCAAGTGCAAAGTGCGTTGCAGCAGCTACACTTGAGAGCCAGTTCCTTTATAGGCTTAGTGTGTTTGAGGACCTTATCACTTCTTGTTATGAGATTAAAGTCAAACTCAATAGGTATAGAAAAAAAAATTAAATGATCCGCTCTTCCCTTTTACCGAAGGAAATTGCCTCAGGCAGTAAACACATGTGTCTACACACAATTACTTCAACAACTTATCATCAGCCTTACGCCAGCACCATAATGTAAATTATCGTAAAAAAATATATCAAAAAAAAAAAAAATTATTGGGATTAGCGTCAACATAGCATCAAAAATGAGTTTCTAGGAGATTCATAAATTATAGCTGTTCCGCGCATGACATTGTATCTACCATACGCCATCTACATCTCCACGACGCAACAGTCTGACAATCGTGAGTTTGCTGCAAGATGTGCCCCTATGTGACACCTTTGTACGGCATTCAGCCTAAAAATCGTTCTAAAACGCGTCGCCTCAAACGTGCCATAGCGTGGGAAGGGAATTTGAAAATCAAGGCATTATAAATTTTATACTCCATTCAAAACCATTTATAATAGCTGCGTTTTACCTGAAAATAAAACGCATATTAAACTACTTACCTTATTCGAAGCTTAATAGTGAGATAGGCACTTCCGTTTCCCGTCTTCTGTGTTTCCTATTGGCCCACGTTCACCGACGCGTTTCCGATTCCCCCCACCATCACCAGGTAGTGGCGCGCTCGATTGCGAGCGTCCGCCATTTTGCTTCATTGAGTCTAAATTTTTTACCAGGCAGTAATAAAAAGTAAGCTTCGAATAAGGTAAGTAGTTTAATATGCGTTTTATTTTCAGGTAAAACGCAGCTATTAAACAACTAGACCGTTATTCGAAGCTTAATAGTGAGAAGTGTTTGTTATCGCCTGGTGATGGTGTATATACTATAAAATAATATTACTAGTCGCCTAATAATATTAAGTTAGGATACATTCTGGGAGGACGCCAATGTGAATGTGAATACTAGATAATTGGTACGAATGATTTACCATGGTTAGAAATAAAATGCGAGTGTGCAAAAACAAAATCATATTTATTGTAAATAAGAAATGATAATTAACAAAATAATAAATCAACTCTACTCAACTTACAGGTATAAATAGATTAGCTATGCCTGTGTTTGGATCAACAAATATCTCACGCCGGTAAAACTGCTTGAACGTGTTAGCAGATTTCCAATTGCCTCGCGCAAGGATATCATCTAGGGGGAAATTATCCTGCCAGCTTCTAGAAGCAACTGCAGATCGAATACTTCCAGGAGTGGCTACAATATTTGCTTCTTTAAATAAAGTTTTTACCCAAACTGCTATTACCGTGCGAGAAGCGGGCTTGGCTACTCCTCGTATTGTAACGAATAAACTTAAGGAACCAGCTGACGCTCTCCTATCTTTAAGAAGTGAAATTACTTTCTCAATCCAATAAACTGGATTAAGGTTCTGATTATTTGAATTGGGAAGTAATTTCCAGCCAGACTGTCGGTATTCGCTAGTATCAGTCTTGGATCCGAACTTTGGCCACAATATAATAGAACCTTGTGACCTAATACAGTGGTTTTGATCAATATTAAGCAAGGTCAGGTCATGAATTCGTCTGCCAGAACATAATAATAGTAAAATAGCAGTATGGCGTACTGTTAAAAATAAATTACTGCCATCAATTGAATATCTTGACAGATAGGATGTAAGTTTATTAGTATCCCAAATGGGGGGCTTAGTAGTATTGGGCTTTTTTAGAGCTATCGCCTTAATAATGTGTTTCACAAAAACATGGGAGTTTAATGAACCTGACTGATCGGCATTACAGAGAGTACATACGACTGACTTATGTAATAAAATGGTATTATATGATAATTTATAATTCAAGTGTAGATCAGCTAAAAACATTGCTAAATCAGATGGTGATGGTTTCTTAGGATTTATGTTATTAGTACTAGACCAAGAGAGCCATCGTTTCCAAGCGACACTATAGGTCTTCAATGTAGATGTACGCCAAGAGGATTTTAATAAAGCCACCTGTTCATTATTCCATGCAGTTAAGTCCTGCGTCCACCCCCACATTTCCAGACTTCCAGAGTCATGTCGTCGATTCCCGCTGGTGGCAAGCCTGTCGACATGTCGATTAGATGCTGTCTCAAGTTGTGCAGCGTTAAAGGAGCTGCTAGAGCTCGAGCTTTGACATCTGCCCGCCAGAATACCTTTGTCCATCTGGGTACTACGATCAGATATATTCCTGATGATTGGTTCAAATGTGCGAGAACTTTGGGAACCAGAAACGGCGGTGGAAACACCCAAGCTAGTGGGTAGTTCCACGGAATACTGAACGCGTCGTGAATTATCGCGTTGCGATCGGATAAGTCCAACGTCCCGTAATTCGACAGGACGTGTGCCCTTTCCGATGCGAAAATGTCTATTACTGGCGTTCCCCATTTCGAGAACACCTTTTCTATACATTCGGGAAGGAGATGCCACTCTGGGGCTTGCCGTGATCTTGATAGGTGATCGGCATGACTGTTGTAAAGGCCGGGGATATGGTGAATTCTGAAATGTATCCGATGCTGGTCTAAAAGCTGCAAAATCTGATAGGTTAGTTTCATGCAAGCTTTGGATCTCGTCCCCCCCTCTTTGCGTAGGTAAGAGACGACCGTTTTGTTGTCGCATTGCATTAGCAGAGAGCCGCAATTCATAAGAGCAGCGTGGCTTTGAAGAACTTTTAATATTGCCAACCTTTCTTTTTGATTGCAATGCAAAATCTGTTCGTTTCCTTTCCACCGACCTGAGAGCGAGAGATTGTCTAATTGTGCTCCCCATGCTACATCCGATGCGTCCGTTGTCAAAAAATGTGTTGGTGGAGGGCTGTGCAAAATCATTGACTGGCGACAGTTCTGGGTCCACCATACGAGTTCCTCCTTGACTTCTTTTGGTAGAGGGTATAGTCTTGTTTGATGGTCTGGTAAGGAGTTCATAAACCTCAGAGTGCGGCGATGATTGAGTCTGCCCCGTGGTACGACATAGCTTGCAAAATTTTGCAGTCCTATGAGCTGTTGCAACTGTTTTAGGTTTACCATCTCGTTTCCCAAGATTTGATTGATTTTCTTGGTGATGACTACAGATTTTTGTACTGGGAGTGACATTCGATTGGACCATGGATCCCAAAGCACACCTAGATATACTAAACTCTTTTGAGGAGTCGTGATTGACTTTTCTAAGTTTATGCACCAGCCTAGAAACTGTAGGATGTTTACCAACATTTTCACATGTATTTGCAAGGTTGAGGGATTTTGGTGTACGATTAGAAAATCGTCCAAGTACACTGCTATCCTCACAGCTCTTTCCCTTAAATATTGCGCAATCCAGTTGGTGAGAGTGGCAAACGTTTTTGGTGCAGTGCTGAGTCCGAATGGTAAACATGTCATCTCGAGAATTTCGTTTCGGTATACAAGTCTTAGAAAGCGCCTGTGAGACATTGCTACCGGGACATGAAAGTAAGCTTGAGATAGGTCGATTTTGCACATCCAGTCTTGGGGTTGTATGAAATTGGGTAGTCGGTACATGTTGATTAAGTTGAATTGGTCTTTTAGCACAAAATCGTTCAGTCTTTTCAGATTGAAAATTGGACGAGATGATCCGTCGTCCTTCGGCACTAGGAAAATGGAAGAGATGAAACTTGGAGATCGATCCGCTACTACTAGGATGCCTTGGTCTTTCATTTTGTGTATTACAGCTTCCATCTCCTTCGAATCTGGAGTCTGAGGCATCAATTTGTTGCCGACAGGTATAAATAATGGGGGTCTTTGAATAAAGGGTATGCGGTACCCGGATATTATGCGCAATAATACATCTGGAGCACCCATTTGATGCCAACGATGGCGATAATGTGCTAACTGACCTGCGTAAAACTTTTGAGAGTCATTGTTTCTGCCTTTTGTAATTTCCTTTATTGGTAGACGGAGAATAGCGTCGTTTACGATTTCCTCGCTGTGAGGAATAGGTGCCACGATCGGGTCGCGAACCATGATTATGAAATGATCTTCTTCCACTAGGACCAGCTCTGGATTGTGTATGACCGCTGTAAGAATGCCCTCGCGAAGAGCTTTGATGCTGATATTCACCCTGCAAAGGTGCATGATTGCAATGCATAGGAGCGCTTTGCATTTGTTCACAGCAAGTATGTGTATTGATGGGACCACGCGATGGTGCCCTATTGTGGCTCATCCCCCGCGAGGGGAGGCGCATTGACTTATTCTGCTTTGCTTGCGCAGAAGCTGGATTGCTGCCTTGTTTATTCGGCGGCCAAAAGTTCTTGCGGACGCCTCCGGACTTTTCCAACACTGATGTAAAGTGTTCCGGGGTAAATAGGTAATTAGCAGAAGGAGGTATTTTATTTAAAGCGGTTTTAATCAGCGGATCTCGTACCTGGCTGATTATCCCTTCTCTTCGCATTTCAACTGCTTCTGCTCTGTGCCCACAAACTAGCTGCAAAAGATCTTGAGAAATTTTGATGAATTCGCCCTTACAAAATAATTCATCAATTTTTTCATTTAAAGAATTATAATTACACTCTGAATGTTTAGCCCAAGTGAGTAAACTTCGAAGTGAATTTTCTAATGCTTCTTTTTGCTTCAGAGTACAGAAAGTAATGGCAGCGTAAGATTTGTCTGCACGAGCCAAATGGCGTAAATTATCGTATGCCTTTACCTCGTCATTAGTTTCTAGCTCTACAAATCCTGGAGTATGATTATATAGTTTTTGAGTATCTGCATAGCGAATTTCTGACCAAGTTTCATTACCAAAGCGCTGGGCATCTATCAACATTTTTAAATAAGCGTCTGGAGTTTTCGGGACAGAGGGCTCTTTTAATTTGGTTTCAATATCAAAACTAAAGTCTTTATCATCATTTGAATGGTTAGATTGCAACTCGTTACTGTATTCATTGTCGTATAGCGCACGACTAACTCCAGAACTAACCGAAATATTTTCGTCATAATAAGAGTCCCTTACAGTATTAGTATTCGTAATAAACTTTTTTAGCTCACCAATATCCTTGGTTAACTTATCTAATACGCGATCAGACCGACACTCCCGCTTATTTTTCTTGCGTCGGTTACGATATTTCGAACGTTTACGCTTTGATGAATTTGAATCCGTAGACGAACTTGAAGAGCTGCTACTAGAATCGTTGTTACTTTTGCTAACTTGCATCTTTTCCGCTGCTAGCGACACCGAGGGCAATTCGTTAATATTATTTCTGAAACGAATATATCGTTAAACATCCAATAATAAAATATGTATATATATACACGTTAGGCCAATCTAAGTGGAAACAATACCTACTATAATTAGGTACACAACAGAATTAATATAATATTCAGAATTAAAATACGAACGACAAAGTCGTTAAACATAAAATTAAACTCATCTTGACTACATACTTGAACGTAGCAAGTGAAAACATGTTGTAATTCAAGTACTACAAACCGTTATTATTTCTGGAAAGAACGTTGATATGTTATACCCCTTAGATTATAAGTAAACGTATACTTACTCGTTCATTTTCAATATTTTTTAAACTGTAATGAAAAAAATCTTTAAAACGATATAGGTATCTTAGAAATATGAAGGATAGTATCTTGAATACCTATAGCAAATTAATTAGTACGACGCGATCGTACAAGTTGACTTGACGGGAAACAAGACGCCAATGTAGCAAAATGGCGGACGCTCGCAATCGAGCGCGCCACTACCTGGTGATGGTGGGGGGAATCGGAAACGCGTCGGTGAACGTGGGCCAATAGGAAACACAGAAGACGGGAAACGGAAGTGCCTATCTCACTATTAAGCTTCGAATAACGGTCTAGTTGTTTAATTAGAAATTTACATTTTATATTTTATTGAAGTATCCGTGTAATATTAATATTTATAACCATTTAAATTAAACTCATTAAAAATACTTAAGTAACAACTAGCAAAATTATATTGAAAGTACTTTAGCTCATAAAATATTGCTGTCGTAACAACAATGTCATTGAGAAGACAGATTAGATCAAACGATTTAGTATTATCTATTGGTTCATGGAACTATTACAACATGTAATTCTGTTAAGTATAAACATACATATTGAGTACTAAGAAAAATCAAAAGTTAGTATTTTAAATACCGGATAGTATATAAATTTATTTTTGACTTGTTGAGGCCTCTCGTGACAAGAGGGCTGACACATATTTTGCTCAAAGAATTGCCATTGCCAACCAGCGGAATACTAATCAATGAATACTTTAATCTTTGTGGCTTGCTGTAACATGAATAACAAAACATAAATATAATAAGGTCACCATACCTACGGTAAAATAATTGAAGCCTTCTTTATTCAACCGTGGACAGCATTATAATATTTTCTCGTGGCACAGTTTCCTCCCAGTTCACACGGAATGAAAATATTTATGTCTACCTTATATGATGACGCAATGCAATCCCTTTAGCATCTGCAAACAATAGGCCAAATACAATAATAGTCCGAAGTCGATATCGTCATTTTGTCGCGAATGAAAACAAAACTTAAACCAGAGGCGGAGCGGCTGTTGACGAGTGAACAGTCAATCATACAAACGTGAACAATCGTTATATACTTACGTTCCTAAAAAAAGGTGAAAGGTTTGAGCCCATCGGCTTTGTTACAGGATTCACTCACCGGAAGTCCAAATAATAATTAGAACGAACATACATCTAATCATATTTATTGTGCAACAAGTGATTTCTCTTTGGGAGCTGTCGTCGTATAAAAGTGTAGCACTTTGCATCCGGCATCAACACTTCCGACCATCACTTGCCTATGCAACAGTGGCGAAATGTTTCTTAAAGTAAGTCCTTTGTTAATTCTTTATCATTGACAGCATTAACTGAATTATTTAAAATATATGTAAAACGTGAAAATATTGCAACAAAGATTAAATATAATTTAATTGACATAAAGTCGAGGCAGACGAGAAGTGTCAAATTACTCATTATAACATGGATTGTGATCAACTGAAAACTAAGAATATATATTTTTCTTTTGTTTTAGGTAACATTAGTATCACTAATGGCGATATGCGCTGAAGGTAACCCCATATATTCGCAACAATCAAATCACGCAATCTCATCACAGAGTTTTCATCGACAAGATGTCCCGTTGTCATATAATTATAGTTCAATCCATGTCTACACGACACCTGCTCCTGAACAACATAGTTCCAAACCTAAAAATCAACTTCGTCCCTTGAATTTTTATCAGGATGAATTAGATCCTATAGTATTCAAAAGAATACAATATGCTCCTATCAGTGTAAAAGGTGAAGAAACAAATTTTAGACAACACTCTAAAATATCTATTCCTACTGGTATTAATGTTGCTTCCAATAATGAATATAAGGAGGAAATTCGGAAGGATCATTTGGAGCCACGTAATTTGACTCCAAATTACTTTGATATGGATAGTCCAATACACAAGTTCATCCCGGGACATAACGTTGAAGTGTTGCAGTCGCTTCGTAGTCCAGGGCATGATCATCATAGAAGTTTATCTGGATATCTTGAAGACAATAATTCAAAGAAGGTAATTCTATAGAAAGAAAGGACCGTCTACCTACTACCTAGCCAATTCATCATCAGCATCACATAGCTAATTTATACTATTCTTACAGATTACCAATGTACATAACCATATTGTATACCGACAACCTGTCGCTGAACAACAATCAACATCTGCTGCTACTCAGACGTCATTAAACAAAGCAGTAACTACGTCACAAAGTCCATTTATCGCTGTCACTCCAGAATTTATCGCATTTCCAAAAAAGTTAGTATACTAACAAACTTATAAAATAGGACAATATAAAAAGAAAAACGATCAATCACATTGTCACGTAATGTAATACGTATAATAGCAATGCAAAACGTGAAAAATGCCTGCATGCTTGTCAACCTTCTGACATAAAAAAATATCGTAATGTTAAATAGTAGTAATAGTAGGTACGTAAGTTCGTAGTTTACGTAAGTAGAGCGTTTAGATAAGAATTAATATTATTGGAATATATTGCGGCGAGGGAATGGCGCGGGCGCCCGGGCGTAAAGATTTTTTCCGCCAATGCGTTAGCTTGGCCATCCAAAGAGGAAACGATGCGAGCCTTCTGGGGACCTCACCGTTGATCGGCAGCAGCGGCCATCCGAGAATTTTTAATAGATATATTTGCTGTAAATAATAAATGCATGTTGTTATACGAATCTCTTAAAATGAGGTCATAATATTTTAGTGCCAATGAATTCATTATTAGTAGTGAAATGTTATAATTTTTTCAAAAAAATATATAATTTCAGAATCAACAACGTCAAAATCACGTCGAATAAGATACTCATAGAACCATATCAGCCACAACACGCTATGATCCAAAGACTACACTTGAACGTTGCAAGAGTCTACAACAGTGCACAGAAGTCGGAAAAGGCATCTGATAGTATAAATCCCTTCATGAAAAGTTTAAATAGAGTGCCCAGTCACACGCAAGCAATTATATACAACTTACCTAAAACAAAACAATTTAATGTACAATCTCAACAGAAAACATATCTATACCCAATCCAGAACGATAAACGACGACATAACCCTCCGTCGCAGTATGTATTTCAATAAATTGTATGAGATGAAATATGTTGTAAATAGTAATACTGTTATTTAATGTTAATAATTTATGTATGTTAAGAAATAAAAACTCTAGCATGAAATAATTTGTTCTCTTCGTTTTAATCATACTTGTTTCCTTCCGAATTGAACGCAATGAAATTTAGCTCAAAAATAACCTGTTCTGGAAAAGGTCATAGGCAATTTTATTCCTGGAAACGCGGGTGAAACTGCGGAGACTGCTTGTTTCATAAATAATAATTTTATCGTCTACTAAAAATCAAGCGTCAAATGATTTTTTTCCCATAATATTTTCTTCTAAATATATAAAAGAAAACCGTGATTAAGTTACTCGTCTGACTGATCTATCAACGCACAGCTCAAAATACCGAACTTCTTGGGCTGAAATTTAGCATACATATATATTATGTCGTGGCATCCGCTAGTAAAGGATTTAAAAAATATATTTACCTACCTTTGTCTTTTCCTGCAGATATCTCTACTCATGAGATTTATTTATGACTACTGATCTAACTTTTAGCTCCAGTATATTTACTATAGAATATCAATATAAGTCAGTCTCGTGTGAAATCATGGAACTGCAATTGTCTGCATTGTCTCATGACATCAATGTTTTTGTTTAACAAACATGTTATTAATCTTAACCAAATTGAAATCACAAAACAATCACGAACTTGAAATAAAGTGTGAATAACTTATGAGGTATAATCCTAATGGTATGTATCCCATATCAATTTATTGCAAAACTTTTTAACGAAAGTGTTTAAGTGAATGGGCTCACTACATATGTCAACTACATCAAAATAATATGACCTAAGGCAAGGTCGTTTAGTTTAGCTGATTGCTACTAAGTCGATGAAATCATACGTGTACTATAAAAGTGCCGATCGAAAGGTTAAATTTATCATTCACTGTTAGAACACAACAGAGGAAGAAACAAAAATGTTCTCCAAAGTAAGTCCATAGTGATATATCATAAAATAAGATTTGTCGCTAGTTGCATAATTGTTAATTGATTTATCACCGTTTTACTATTTCAGATTGTAGCTCTTTGCGCGGTGGTGGCAGTAGCACAGGCTGGTCTCCTGCCTGCCCCTGTCCACTACTCTTCTGCGGCGGCCGTGTCCTCCCAAAGTATCGTGCGCCACGACCAACCTCAAGTTTCCAAGCTTGTAGCACCCATTGCCAAGCTCGCCGTAGCTGCCCCCGTCTACCAAGCTGCTCCTGCTCCAGCGTACCGTGCCGCACCTGCACCCGTCACTTACCACTCTGCCCCTGCTCCCATCGCCTACCACGCCGCCCCTGCTCCCATCGCCTACCACGCCGCCCCCGCTCCTATTGCTTACCATGCGGCCCCCGTTGCCAAGGTTTTGGCTCACCAACCAGAAGAAATCGTAAGTGAACTCATTCACATTTCATTGGCAGTTGATTCTTGAATAATTTTATTGAATTATTACTGAACCTGTTTCAAATTTACAGGCTTACCCCAAATACGAGTACACCTACTCCGTAGCTGACGGACACACCGGCGACAACAAATCCCAGCAGGAGAGCCGCGATGGAGATGTCGTGAAGGGCTCCTACTCCTTCCACGAGGCTGACGGCTCCATCAGAACCGTGGAGTACTCCGCTGACGACCACAGCGGCTTCAACGCGGTTGTACACAACACAGCCCCAACTGCTGCCCCCACCCTCATCAAGGCCGCACCCGCTTACGCTGCTCCCGTCTACTACAAGCACTAAACACATCAAATAGACCATACAATTGAATGACCAAATGATTTGTTATTAATTTATTGCAATATACGAATAAGATCGAGAAATTGTATTAATTCAATTCGAATTCCTAATACCTATCTGCCTTTCATTATGAAAATTCATGCAAATCTACGTTTACATCTGAATTTGATAATTATATTGTTTATTTTTATCACAATAAAAACGTGTACAGTTGTAACTCTGTAACAAACTTTCTGTACCTAAACAATATACTACAAGAAATGAACATACGTATAATTAGGTATTGTCAAGATAAAAAGAAGAATGAAAAACATTCATTCAGGTACCTACTTTCTATGAAATAAAATGAAATGAAAAAAATATTGAAATTTTTACGTAACAAACAGAACACATGTACGACTTTTCTAATGTAATTTGGTCGATGTGTTACGTACGAGCGTATGCGCAGCTGCAGCTAAGAAAATGTGTATAGAGTTAGATTAGTTCTTATCCTACCTATGATATGAATTTGGCCGAGTGCATGTAGGACCATAAATACATGCAATCTCACTGTAGGGGAGGACAGTGGCCAATCTAACCCTTAATATTTCCGTTAAAAGTTAATGTTATATTCGATGATGGTATCTAAAAAAAATATTAATAAACTTGACAACGAGTTTTAAGCCTAGTAAACAATAGGGTAGTTGACTGACATATCAAATCAGCTTCTTTTTATTAAATGTCAAAACGATAGTTTAAATGGAATTTTGTATGAAATACTACACTATGACGTCAAAGTTTCACAGCATCAAATGATTTATTCTTAATAGGTTCGGTTGAGAGCCATCAGCGCTCGCCGATTTGTCCGCGTATGGGTGCCATAGCCACCTTTGTATCTATTAAAAAAAAACTTTGTGGTTCTACTGGTAATTAAAAATCATATAAAGCATTAAATGTACAACATATTTGATGTTTTCACGTGTTTAAACAATCTAAATGTTTTATGCATTGATTAGTGCTTGGTCATTTATTTTTGATTCTGGATATTGGAACCCTGGATACTGGATATATTGGATATACTGGAATACCGGATATTGGCCTATTGGAACCCCTAAGCTAGCTTTGTTTATATTGCTGCAGTGTTTAGTCGAATGTACATCCATCTTTTTTTTATGTCAATAGTTGGAAATAAAAATGTTGTAGGTAAATTTCGATCCTGCCATAAACTATGGTGACTAAAGATGATGTAGAAAGAACTCTACATCTTATGTTACTTTATGTCAAAAATATCCAGAATTTGATTACCTAATATCAACTAGTTTGCAGTCATTAAGTACCTAATTACTGCAAACTAAGTTACAACTGGGGGCAGTATCGCCACATTTGCAGTTTCATAGTAAGTTTCGGATAGCATTTCATCGGTTAGTCAACTATTTTTTGTTTCATCTAATTTGACAAATTTGTATAGAATTTCATAATATAACCCAATTTTAGGCGAAACAGATATGTTTCTGCAAATCTGTCAGTTAATATATGATTCACCGTAAAGTGGCGATATGAACCTCCTGTTTTTCTTACATGTTTATTTTTCTCGATAGTGACGTGAATCTTATAAGTATGTGTCACTATTTGTTTCTTATATGTACTTTTAAATCCCTTACCACGCTCAGGATGATCATAGAATTCTTAACTAAATCAGGATCGCTACAAGTATAGTACCTGTAGCGATCCTGATAACGAAAACTAAAACCATGGTGATTGTACGCCATTTTGGACTCGTAGCGTTAAACGTCAGTCTACAAAAAATGTACAACTTTGTAGTTCGTGAAGTTACTTTGTGAATAGTTTTTTTAAGTTGGCACTTGCATTCGCCTGATGGTAAACGGTTATCACAGTCATTGACGCTAGCGATACCCGAGACACAGACCATTTATTAATCCGCGCCCCGGGCACCTCTAGCGCATTACGAAAAAACGTTATGCTATTTTTTGAAAAAAGGCAAAAAATACAGAATTCGTTGTAACGAAATCTAAAACAATGAATAAAGTGGCCGAATTGGCACGATATTTGTATGTAGGCCCCCCATAAAGTGGACCGATGATCTTGCGAGGGTCGCCGGAAACCGGATGCCGGTAGCGCAAGACCGGCCATCGTGAAAATCCTTCGGGGACACATTTGTCCAGCAGTGATAGTGACTCGGCTGATATGATGATGATGATAATGAAATATTATGTAAATAGTTTCTAAGTCTGCAGGCGAACTATCCCGTGCCAATTTTTGATGGTAATCAGTGCTCAAATAGATCCGATATATTATTAAAAAAATATTAGAGACCGCACCGAATTGCTAAACTTTTTTTGCAAACAAGGTCATGTAAGTCTCGTTCAACAACTTCCACTTCTTCCACTTAGCGCTACGATATCAAGTATATAAAGATATCCTTCAATTTCAAAGGTATCATTACCAATTTGATCACTGTAGTGAAACAATCAATATGTACTCCAAAGTATGTAACATTTATTATTAAGATAAATTAACTGATATTTATTTTAACAAAATACCTACCTACTTATTAGATTTAAACAATCGCGTAACATTTTGTAATTTTATTATAACAGATCGTAGCTCTGTGCGCGTTTGTGGCGGTGTCCCAGGCCGGTCTCCTGTCCGCGCCCGCACACTACTCCCCGGCCGAGGCTGTCTCCTCTCAGAGCATCGTCCGTCACGACCAGCCCCAGGCCTACGCCTCAGCACCCGTCGCCAAGCTCGCCTACTCCGCTCCCGTCTACCACTCCGCCCCCGCTCCCGTCGCCTACCAAGCCGCCCCCTCATACTACGCTCAACAAGAAGAAATCGTAAGTACCTAATCAATAACATTAAAACCATATATTTATCCTGTATCATTTAATCGAGTACATTACGATTAAAGCATATTTTGATTCACAGGCTCACCCCAAATACGAGTACACTTACTCCGTAGCTGACGGACACACCGGCGACAACAAATCCCAACAGGAGAGCCGCGATGGAGATGTCGTAAAGGGTTCCTACTCCTTCCACGAGGCTGATGGCTCCATTAGGACCGTAGAGTACTCCGCTGATGACCACAATGGCTTCAACGCGGTGGTGCACAACACTGCCCCCAAGACCGCCCCTGCATACGCAGCCCCGGTCTACTACAAGCACTAAAGACTGAACTTTATTGTTAGAAAATCTAATTGACTAATGATTGTTAACTATTTATTTATTTGCAATACACGAATGACGTGAAAAAAATACCTGTTTAGTTATTTTACTTCCCTATCTAATTTCATTACTATGCGCTGGCAATAAATCAGCAATTACTATATTCAAAACAAACAGAAAGTTATAATTGTATGGTATAAATATTTCCTATTATTAATCATTATCATTTAAATATTCGTTAACATTGTAGTAAGTTTACACATAACTTCAGTTATGTGTGTATACAAAAATTAGCCATGCACTTTTTGAAATCTAAAATATAATTGAATTGATAGAGTACAGTCACTTTTATAACAAAAATACAAATAATGACTTACAAATAAATGTTTGCAATACCTAAATTTAAAATAAACAGCAACGTTAAAGTGAAGATACAAATTTAATATCTAATTATATAAGATACTAAATTATTTCCAGGTTTCCTTTTTTTTATACTACTAAGGTAGCAAGCATACGGCCCACCTGATGGTAAGTGGTCACCATCGCCTATCGCCATTTGCAATACCAGAGATATTGCCAATGTGTTGCTGACCTGTTACTCGGTATTGTAATACCGAGAAGGCAAAGTAGTGTGCGGGCGCAAACACTCTCAAGTGCAATTTCCGGAACACACCGGTAGGTGCTTGGAGACAAATTTTCAACTTGAGGGTGGTAGCCAGCCAGACGGGTATTACAAAGTACCCTACCAACGTGCTATGGTTTCCTCACGATGTTTACCTTCACCGAAAGCTCAAGCTCATTGAAGGATTCGAACCCACGACCTTCGTCGCAGCATCCGACGTCACTACCACTGAGCTATCATCGCCTTAAATAATCCTAGCTCAGCTTACTTTAGGGTCAGCAAACAGGAGTAAAGAATAATAATAAATACATATCATCTCTCAGGGTGTTTTATTTATTATTGATAATAATTTAAAGCAACCAAAAAGTACTAAAGTATAACCTTTAACAAAAATAGAACCGAATATTAGTATTATTATTTTATTAGAATTTATAGTATAAAATAACTATGTATTGACAGTTTTGAAGTCAGTGAAAGTGTTCTATTTTATAATTTTTTGTGTTTTTGAAGGCGTTCTATTTTTTGTTAAAAGTTATTTATTTTTCATTTATCAGTTTCTTATGTCTAATCAATGACTCTCAGGACTTGTCACTGACCGAGGATATGCATGCATGCATATGTAACTCCTAACCGATAAGGAGTTGACCTTCCATCATCATCATATCAAAATAACTTAAAAAAATACAATTAAGAGTCTAAATGTGCCAATAATATTTAGGTAAACAATGATGCCCTAACTCGTTGTTACGAGTTACTGTTAGTAAGGAGTTGTACTTGCCATTATTAGCTCAGCAACATGAGATGATGACTACCAGAAGCAAATATCTGAATAGCTTTAGATAGTATATAAAAACATTGTAAATGCCTATAAAATTTTAAGATTGTCCTCGATTTCCATGTGACCCCGTCATTAAATCCTAAATTGGTGACGATGGGACTACCTCAGGAGTATGTTCGTATGAACAAAAAAAAAATATGTTGTATTTTCTATGTTTTATTTCATGTATTTATATTTTTAATATATTCATTTAAACATAAATTATTGCCACAAACATAAATGCCACACCACACACATATACGAAGTAAATGTTTAATATTGCCGAGTATGAAAAATATTTCGTTAACAAAAATGTTTCAATGAGACCAACATAATAACGACAAATAAACAGTTAAAACATAAGCACGTATTTCCTTCATCAGTTTTCTAAAACTTATAATTTAATGTTGCATATTTTATTATGTACCTATATTTGCATATATCAAGCTTTTTATGTTGCACATAATCCGGTCCTAAATTACATTATTCAAAAAAAAATACTCTTATTATACATAGGTTACATATTTTATTGTACTATATGATATAAAAAGGTCAAGGTTTGATAATTTTATATTATTGTGAGTTCTTACAAAGAAAGATGCATAAAATATTCCGTCAATAGTAATGTAATTGCAAATAAAAACGTACTAAATTATGCTTCTTGTACAAAAAACAATCGCAATTGCCCTGATTCATCCAACCTATAACCTGAAGCAAGGTCGCTGTCTCGTTTGACAACTACCACTACCAAATTACATTAAGAATTTACACTACACGATTGTAAGTATAAAAACTAGAGTTTCGATTCTACATGTATCATTATCTATTTGATCACTTCAGTGAAACAATCAACATGTTGTCCAAAGTAAGTTCAGAGTAAACGATAAAATTAAAATCTTAGATACCTAAATATTTTATTCAGATAACTTTGATCAATTTTTATTAATAAATATTGAAATAATAAAATAACAATAAAACATTAATATTATAATCTAATAATTATACTGGGTTATATTTAATTTACTTAGAGCGCTTTTGCTGAAATTAAGTACGAAATAAAAAATACTAAATTATATTCAATATTAAACTATTATATGGTTCCATTATAACATCTATAAGAATTATTCATGAGTACAACAATTCCTAAAATTGTGCGTACACATTGAAAAGTTACCCTGTGTTAAATGTTTATATTAATTTGCATGTTCATATTTATTTCCAGATCGTAGCTCTGTGCGCGTTTGTGGCGGTGTCCCAGGCCGGTCTCCTGTCCGCGCCCGCGCACTACTCCCCGGCAGTCTCCTCTCAGAGCATCGTCCGTCACGACCAGCCCCAGGGCTACGCCGCGGTACCCGTCGCCAAGCTTGCCTACTCCTCTCCCGTCTACCAAGCCGCCCCTGCTCGAGTCGCCTACCAAGCCGCACCCGTCCACTACTCATCGGCTGCTTCAGTCTCCTCTCAAAACATCGTGCGTCACGACCAACCTCAACTGACCAAGCTGGTAGCCCCCGTCGCGAAGCTCGCCTACTCTGCTCCCGTCTACCACGCTGCTCCCGCTCCTATCGCCTACCACTCAGCTCCCATTCAGTACTCCGCTCCCATCGCTAAGATCGCTCACCAGGAAGAAATCGTAAGAATACTGACCTGTTATTAATTAATAAAAATGTGGTACTTACCACATTTTTCTATTTTAAATAACTATTTTAATTGATAAAATCAACAGGCTTACCCCAAATACGAGTACACCTACTCCGTGGCTGACGGACACACCGGTGACAACAAGTCCCAGCAGGAGAGCCGCGATGGAGATGTCGTGAAGGGCTCTTACTCCCTCCACGAGGCTGACGGCTCCATCAGGACAGTCGAGTACGTCGCTGACGACCACAATGGCTTCAACGCGGTTGTACACAATACCGCCCCCAAATCTGCCCCTGCATACGCTGCCGCACCCGTCTACTACAAACACTAAGATTCTCATAAGATAATGATAACCAAAATTGTTAACTATTTATTATTTGCAATATACGAATAAGTTCGTTGAAACAACCGTATTATTTTTACCTATCTAATTTCTGCACTCTAATCGCAGTCAATAATACCTACCAACTTCTGCCAAGGGTTAAAGAAGAGTGTTTAGCAAACTGAATTAGGATTTGAAATCCCAACGTTGCAAGTAGGTAACTTTGAAAAAAAATATTCCATATTATTTAAAAAATATTTTTCAGAATCGGAATTCAGGATGTTGTTCTTGTTTGTGAAATATCGCATAGTTTTAAACTAATCTCATCTCAATATTAAATGAAATATTGATACCATAAATTGTGAATGTTTAGATGTTTGTGCTTCAATCACACATAAATTTGGGTAAAACTTGGCATAAAAAAGATCATGTCTCGGAATAAGAATAAGAATAGGTACTTTTTATACCGTGAAGACGGGACTATGTCTCGGGATTGCAGGTAAAACCGCGAGCGGAAACAAAAAAAAAGGTATTTTCTTTCATTGCCTTTTCTATATAATGACCTCAGAGAAGAAAAAAAAGAAAGACGGAGCGGCCCGAACAGTCAAAGAGAAGCCACTGTTTTACCTAGCTGATGCATTAGTTAAAGATAATTTTATCAATTATTAATTTGTAAAATATATATTCAAAAAGATGCAGCTTTTCAGCTTAGTCTATCTTGTTTTCTTAGTCTGAGATACCTACTATGGTAAAATAAGATAGCATAGAATAGGTAGGTACTTGCACTTGTAACATTATTTATTTACATAAATAATGACAATATGTGGCTTTTACAAAATATTATTATCAATTTTTACCAATATATATAAATAAATAAGTTATTCAACTGGATCATAAAAGTGCACATCGACTTTATGTTGCCCTAAATTGAATTTATTTTTGGGTCACTGATGTATAGTAACCTACCAAATAAAGCAAAAACCTTAATAAAACAGTTGAATAAGAACGTCCAACCTTCATATTGGAAATATATCCGGCACTGTCTCTTCTTGGACCTACTTTTGATTCAGAAACCTTGAGTTATAGTCTACTTCTATTACCATTAAAGATATTTTGCCACTTTGTATAATATAAACCTGCTTTTGCCGTGCGGTTTCACCCGCATTAGAGTTCATGAGCACCCCAACCCCATTGTTGATATAACCAACCAAATATATACCTAGGTCAATTTCTCCGTTTGTACCTATTCTCGAAACTCGAGAACCACAGTAAAGATTTTGAAGCGCTTTTCGCAGGACTCCACAGTCCTGTTTAGTTTTTACATCTAAATACTGTTTACAAATTACAATCCATTGCCTAATAGTTTTTGTTATATTAAAAAAAATGTAAAAGGTTCAGAGAGTTATATTTTTAATAAATTTGTATTTTAATAATTATGTATGTGTTTGATTTTGTATCTTTTTATAAGTGTCGGATGGCATGCAAGAAATAAAGTGTTTTTCATTCTTCTTTCGTTCTAAACGCTCAAACAGTGTTTGATGAAAATTGCCAGAGGGGTAGAGCTTTGAGAGATAAGAAGGTATTATTATTCCAGAACTTGTGAGTAATAAGAAGGACAGCTTCTAAAATAATTGTCTCATATAGGTTGACGAAAAATTTAACAAGAACTACGAACATAAAATTTTCATTGATTAATTATTTTATATAAACTTAAATACAATTTTAGATCCCCTTGTTGAGATATTCAAGAAAAATAAAACTTAAAAAGGAAAACCTTATCTAATCAAATAAGTCTTCGCATTTAATGTGCGCTGTGTAAAAGTAGGCTATAGGTGAGAATTTGTAGTAAAAAAAAATTGTTGCTCTTGAATAGCAATAAAAAATGCAATATTCAAAAATAATTATTTTTTGTGAAGCAATTTTCGCCTATAAGGCATTAATCTTAAGTAGTACTGAACAATTAATTAAAGTAGGTTTATAGTTGTAAAATCACCCGTAGTAAAAATAACTTATCTAGTTTGTTTAATTAAAACTAAAATATAAAAGTATTGTAAGGATGGATTAGATACCTACTAAGTAAAAAATACCTGATGTAATAGGTATGTCGGTGAATTCTTACCACTTCTTATCGTACGCTGGAAGGTCACGGTCTCGTTTGACGACTTCCACTACTTACACTCCAAATTTTACCTTACTGATATTGGAGTATAAAAACTAGATCTCTGACTTCACCTGCATCACTATCAATTTGATCACTTCAGTTAAACAACCTCAACATGTTCTCCAAAGTATGTATTATTAGTAATACTTTTAATAGTTATAATTACCGGAAATTAAATTTGACAAGAAAATAATAGTAATCTATAATTTTATTTCTTTCTTATAGATCATAGCTCTGTGCGCGTTTGTGGCGGTGGCCCAGGCCGGTCTCCTGTCCGCGCCCGTACACTACTCCCCGGCCGAGGCTGTCTCCTCTCAGAGCATCATCCGTCACGACCAGCCCCAGGCCTACGCCGCGGCACCCGTCGCCAAGCTTGCCTACTCCTCTCCCGTCTACCAAGCCGCCCCTGCTCGAGTCGCCTACCAAGCCGCACCCGTCCACTACTCATCGGCTGCTTCAGTCTCCTCTCAAAACATCGTGCGTCACGACCAACCTCAACTGACCAAGTTGGTAGCCCCCGTCGCGAAGCTCGCCTACTCTGCTCCCGTCTACCACGCTGCTCCCGCTCCCATCGCCTACCACTCAGCTCCCATTCAGTACTCCGCTCCCATCGCTAAGATCGCTCACCAGGAAGAAATCGTAAGAATACTGAACTGTTATTAATTAAGTTAAGTACCACTATTTACTATTATAAATAACTATTTGAATTGATAAAATCAACAGGCTTACCCCAAATACGAGTACACCTACTCCGTGGCTGACGGACACACCGGTGACAACAAGTCCCAGCAGGAGAGCCGCGACGGAGATGTTGTGAAGGGCTCCTACTCTCTACACGAGGCTGATGGCTCCATCAGGACCGTGGAGTATGTTGCTGATGCCCACAACGGTTTCAATGCAGTAGTACATAACACAGCTCCCAAGACTGCACCCGCTTACGCTGCCCCTGTTTACTACAAACATTAAGATATATTCTGTAGTTTGATAGTGCCATAACCAAAATGTTGAATAATTTATTTATTGCAATAAAAACAAAGATTTCAAACAAATAATTGTATTTTTATTTTAAAATAGTATTAATATTTTAAGAGCCATGGAGCTACTTATCTATTAACCAATATCTATTTTCTTGCCGTTGCTAGTTAGCGCAGCAATGCTGGCAGTGCAGTACTTCCGCGGGGCAACGATACAGTGGTTACTAAAATCTTTTTATAAGTGTTATCTTCTCATTATGTTTAGTCTTAGGTAATTACCTCCGAAGTTGTTGAAATCCGAAGTCCGAAAAAATTGAAATTTGGTACACATACCTAATAGAGCTAGACGACCTAATTACGGAAATTTTATATTTTATAATAACATAAATTATATTCGACAATATTCTCCTTTATCTCTGCAATCTAAAATAAAAGACAACTTACCCTACAATTTTGAAAAGATAGAGTAAATATTTGTTAGAATATACACTCTATACCTCAGTGTTAGCTAGCTGCTGTAAAATCTTTACTTTTATTTGAAATACAAGAAGTACACGCACCGTTTTTAAAAACGCCTTACTTGATTATTTTATTTTGAAAATTATAACTAGTTAAGTGCTGGATGGACTCAAGCACCGTATCACCATAAAATACAAAATATTTTTTTTGGTCAGCAGTATTTTTTGACAGAACGGCATTATGTTATTAGGTATTACTTCAGAGTAGAGAGCGCTGCTATAAAATGTTCCGCGATACACATCAAATACATGAAGTTTTCACTTCAGGACCTACTAGTCTAGACTGACTTTAAGTACTTTACTATAATCATTTACTACGTACAATCATAATGTTAAATGGAAGAGTTCCTCAATTCGGTTGTATGTTCTTTTTTTTTAATGTTTGTCACGCATAATTTTTCAATAAGAACCAATTTAAATAATTCTTTTTGCTTTTATTTTAACATAAGTATAAAAACAACAACAATTATATTTATGAAATAAAAAAAATATGGATAAGGGTTAATATTTACAATCTACATGATTATATTCAAATATTCAAGGCGGCTGCTGCTGCCAATCAAGGGCAAGGTTTCCAGAAAGCTGGCAGCATTTCCTCTTTGGATGGCCAAGCTAACGAGTTGGCGGAAAAACCTCCCCGTCCGCCTCGATAAGTTACGACGATAATGTGGGAGCAAATCGGCGAACCTCGGACCCCCATATAGAACCATGGTCTCGACAGTAAAAGGCATGCATATTTCTTGAATTTTCTGCACCATTGCAGCTGCACCTCTAATTTTACATGTCGCTGGTAAGATATAGCGCAAGTGTATATAGTGCGTAGAAATATTTAATTTCTAAGATTACGGGAAGTATTTTGAAGATGTTTTTGATTACTTACTTAGTGAGTGAGAGTTCATATAAAACTTAGGTGTGTGGAGTGTGCAAAACTAGTTTTTTACCCACGACGGAACGGAGACGGTATATGCGTTTGGGGTGAGAGGTTGTTTGTTTGTGCAAATCAATGTTGCCATTTTTCTCCAATACTACTAGTCCGATTTTGATGCAGTTTTCAGTTATTGGTTTGGGTTTGATTGGTACATGTTCTTAGATAGGTGTTACGGTCACAACTCACCAGGGGGCGTTGCAGCAAACATTTTTCGTGCAAATCAATGTTGCCATTTTTCTCCAAAACTACTAGTCCGATTTTGATGCAGTTTTCAGTTATGGGTTCAGGTTTGTTTGGCGCATGTTCTTAGATAAGTGTTACGGTCACAACTCACCAGGGGGAGCTGCTGCAAAAATTTTATGTGCAAATCAAAGTTGCCATTTGTCTCCAAAACTACTAGTCCGATTTTGATGCATTTTTCAGTTATGGGTTTGGGTTTGATTGGTGCAAGTCCTTAGATAGGTGTTACGGTGACAACTCACCAGGGGGCGCTGGAGTAAACATTTGTTTGTGCTAAACCAAAACTACTATTTTGATGCGGTTTTCAGTAATGGGTTTGTAGTTGATTAGTGAGGCTTCTTAAATGGGTGTTACGATAGTAGCTCACTAGGGGGCGCTGCATTAATATATTCTATTGTGATAAGATATAGAAATTGAAAATTAATTTAATTATTATTTTCATTCTACGTAATGATATCGAGATGAGTTACAAGAAAGCCCCCGGCAAAGTTTATATGCAAATATTTATCGAATTTACTTACTACTGCAGCAGAGGCGTATCTTTCAAAGGGTCATTCGGCCGAACATGCTCTCTAAAAAGTTTAAAATAAATTTAAAATAGTGATGGCAGCCCCCGACAGATATTCTTAGGTTTTTTAATAAGTTAGATTATTTTTTTAAGTTTTTAAGTTATTTTATCCTTTTTCAATTACTTTTTAAACGTCGTGGGTTTTTTCAAAATTATTAATTTTGCTTTTTATATTAAAAGTTGAAAGATTTTTAACTAATTAAGTCAAAGACAACATATTAGTTGTTGGATTACCATAATTAATGAATAAATAAATACTTATACAGAACTATAATATTATGTACAAATTAGCATATACTTTTAGGTTATGTAATTAAAAATATTCTCTAAAGAAGTAGGTACCTAATGAGTGAAGATAAGTAAATAAGCTTTAAATCGTTTAATATAGTAAATATTGCCATAGGTACTGAAAATGCTTTACATGGTAGGTACACTATGATATAAGTTACTTTTATATAAAATTTCTTTAAGAATGTGATATTTAAGGACAATTATTTAATTATATCGTAACACACCAACACGGTGGTGCAAATATCATGAGAGCGTGATTTATTCACCGAACTATGTGACATGGAACAAGGTCACTGTAAGCTCGTTCGACAGCCTCCACTACACTGCTCGGTCACATATCGGTATAAAAACTAGAACTGTAACTTAACAACCATCATTAAGTGTTTGATCACCTCAGAAAAACAATCAACATGTTCTCCAAAGTAAGTTCACAATTTCGAATAAAAATTAACATAAAAAATATCTTATCATACAATCTAAAATAATCTAATAATGGTTAATTTTATAATTCTTCCAGATTGTAGCCCTTTGCGCGTTTGTGGCGGTGGCTCAGGCCGGTCTCCTGGCCGCGCCTGCGCACTACTCCCCTGCTGAGGCTGTGTCCTCTCAGAGCATTGTCCGTCACGACCAGCCCCAGGCCTACGCCGCGGCACCCGTCGCCAAGCTCGCCTACTCCGCTCCCGTCTACCATGCCGCTCCCACTCCCTACGCCTACCATGCAGCCCCTGCTGCCGTTGCCTACCACTCCGCCCCTGTTCAATACTCCTCCGCCGCGTCCGTTTCCTCTCAGAACATCGTGCGTCACGACCAACCCCAATTGACCAAGGTGGTAGCCCCCGTTGCGAAACTTACCTATGCCGCTCCCGTCTACAACGCTGCCCCCGCTCCGGTCGCCTACCACGCCGCCCCCGTCCATTACTCTGCTCCTATTGCTCACCAAGAGGAGATTGTAAGTAAAAAATTGGTTATTTTCAATAATTGTTAATACATACTTAGAATAAATAACTAAACCTCATCTAATTCACAGGCTCACCCCAAATACGAGTACACCTACTCCGTAGCTGACGGACACACCGGCGACAACAAATCCCAGCAGGAGAGCCGCGACGGAGATGTCGTGAAGGGCTCCTACTCCTTCCACGAGGCTGACGGCTCCATCAGGACCGTGGAGTACTCCGCTGACGACCACAGCGGCTTCAACGCGGTTGTACACAACACTGCCCCAACTGCTGCCCCCACCCTCATCAAGGCCGCGCCCGCTTACGCTGCTCCCGTCTACTACAAACACTAAAAACCTTAAATTAGTGTAGATATATGTACACCAAAATACCTGTGAAATATTAATTTATTGCATTAAATGATAATAATGCCAAAAACATTGTTTTACACTCTTACCTTCCCATAATTATCATATCTATACTAATAATAAGATGAGAGGAAATCAGAAATATTTAAGTTCTGATAAAATATAATTTTCCGATGCTATCTAAATAATTAATTATTTTCAATAAAATTAGACTAAGGATTATAAATAAACAAAATTCTGAACCACATCAACTTTTATTATTTAGAAATTAATAGTATTGTTAAATAGTAGGTATGTTTTCCTTTTTTACACGAGTTACTTCCAAACCTTATTAAATAAATAAAATATTTTCTAAGTAAGTAAATACTAAATAGTTTTCGTCAAGGAATACTTTCATATCATAGTGATTTTTATTGGCAGTCCCAATTTCCAATACCCAGGATACATAATCGTGTATCTTACGTAAAATGTCAACTCAATCAAACATCTAGATGCGATTTAAAATCAACTTACATAATAATTCACGCAAAAGTAATAATAGTTCAAACCGGTGTTATAGTTAGTTAATTTTTATTTCCGATTTTATTTCTATGTGAACACAAAATTTAAATATCCGTCTAAAGTAATTTTAATCGACTTAAAAAAAAAGTTTTCAATTCGGCTGTGTGTGAGTTTTTTCTCCAAGATGTCCCGTCAACGGCACTACTGGGATTTTGCAGTCGCAATAGTCCCGTAATCGGTACTTTTGAGAAATATAATCCTTACAGTCCCGTGATGATAAAACATAACTGGGTGACATTTTTGTATTTAGTATAACGAACAAGCCCATGATGAATCAATCACGGTGAACAAAGTCACCCGTGCGCGCTTAGCATTCGTAATTTGGTGGCTGACTTAATTCTTTAGTTAGTTGTTGCATGAGAAGACTATCAGACGATCCTTCTATATCTATGCATATCTAATGTTATAAACTTACGCTTGCCTTAAGAATGTATACGGCCCTTCTGGTGGTTCTCACTCATTAGATTGATGGTATTCAGTAAAAGTGTAGTTTCTTTCATCTGTTATAACCAGGCAGAGCTTATAGTAAGATTTGAACCAATAACCTTAGCCGCGGCATTCGAGGTCACACCACTGAGCTGACATCGCCTATAATAATGGAATGCCGAAATGACGGATACAATGATTTTATGAAAGAATGTAAATGCAACGACCCTAAACGACACGAAACAGGGCCTGGTGCCCTATTTCGAGTGAAGTGAATGATTTATAAATCTCCACTCAAATTTTTAAATATAAAATTATAATCAAACATTTTTATAAACCTACTTACTTATGATTACGAAACTTTATAAAACTTGCTCAAGCTTAAACCTACACATATCTGTTTTAAATCTAGTTCGTATAACTACTTTTTACTTTGTCAATGTTACCATGCATAATTTGATTAGCAAAACTAGTGTAATAATGGGCGACCCTGCAACTAGTAGGGACGCCATGTAATGATGGGCGAAAGGAAACGATTTAGTAATCCGGGATCTGCTTTATTACTGCCTAAATTAACCTAAGATACGTGCTTATGTATATTATTTTTATCTACTACACCACACTAGCTTTCGCCCCGCGCTTTTACCCACGTAGGCACTCGAGAGATCGAGTGTTTTTCCGAGATGAAGAATAACATCCAAACATTCACATTTATAATATTGGTGAGGTTAATTTATAATTAATTAACCCTACTATGCTACTGATTCTGTTGTCTGATAAATGCATATATTCTTCATGTATTTAATCCTCGTCAAGTTAAGTTCAAGTCATATTACCTTGATAACAATTTATCAGTGTAGGTATATATAATATGGGATAATAAGAAAAACAATAGATCTTGCAGTTATAAACAAGTAGAGTAGTATAAAATAATAAACAATATTCTTTTTCAATATCTCGATGTAAGATTATGCATACAGAACTCAAATGAGCTCAATTTGCATGAACTTATGAAATACTTCAGTGAGTTAGATATAATTCGCAAAGCTATGTGACACAGAGCAAGGTCACCAAAAGCTCGTCTAACAACTACTTACCACTACTCACTCAAGCAGTCGTACAATGATAAGCAGTATATAAACTAGACCTATGACTTTACAGTTATCATTTACAGTTTTGATCTCTTTAAAGAAACAACATGATTTCTAAAGTAAGTTTTCTAAGTGTGCACTACCTATCACTCCAAGCTTTTTAGATTTTAGTCAGTTGTATATTATACTAGTTTCCACCCCGCGGTTTTATACGCGTTCCTGTGGGATTTTTAGGATTTTATGTTTTCCAGGATAAAAATCATCCTAAATTTCAGGGTTTATAATTCAGTCATTGAAGCGTGATTAATATTATATACATAATTAAAACTTTTTTTCAGATTGTTGCCCTTTGCGCGTTTGTGGCGGTGGCCCAGGCCGGTCTCCTGTCCGCGCCCGTACACTACTCCCCGGCCGACGCTGTCTCCTCTCAGAACATCGTCCGTCACGACCAGCCCCAGACCTATGCCGCGGCACCCGTCGCCAAGCTCGCCTACTCCGCTCCCGTCTACCGCGCCGCCCCCGCTCCCGTCGCCTACCATGCCGCACCCTCATACTACGCTCAACAAGAAGAAATTGTAAGAAAACAAATAAATTAAATTAATTAAATTATCCTCGAATACAATACTATATCAGTCAAATTTGGTTCACAGGCTCACCCTAAATACGAGTACACTTACTCCGTAGCTGACGGACACACCGGCGACAACAAATCCCAACAGGAGAGCCGCGATGGAGATGTCGTGAAGGGCTCCTACTCCTTCCACGAGGCTGACGGCTCCATCAGGACCGTGGAGTACTCCGCTGACGACCACAGCGGCTTCAACGCGGTTGTACACAACACTGCCCCAACTGCTGCACCCACCCTAATCAAGGCTGCACCCGCTTATGCTGCTCCCGTCTACTACAAACACTAAATTATTACATCAAAATGATTTTAGAATACATTGTTAACTATTTATTGATTTTAAATATACGAAACCAATAAAACAAACGGTTTATAATTTTAAATTTTACCTTTTTATATTTAATTTTAGAAAAATCATACGCTGTAAAGGTCTAGAACTGGTAACTTAATAATGAATATGAATATTAATTAATTAAATTAATTAGGATAAATTTATTGATTACTTACATTAAAGTAGTTACGCCATTTCCTCCTACAAAACTATTCAAGTGGTAGTTGCGTTGGATTTTTCTTGTTATATTTTTACGTTTCTCTCGAAATCAGCTATTGCTATATGACTGCGTATTTAATTACCTACCAAAAACATTTCATGTAAAACTAGGCCAAACAAGCTCCTAACGCTTTCGCTGTAAAAAAGTTATTAGATCCTAGGAGAAGCCAAGCCCCTAAGCCCTGACTTTACTAACCCTACACCTTGATTTAAAGAGTTAGCTTGGCGGTTTTATAGATGTATCGCACAGCATGTTATAACATTGAAGACCTGTGACGTTATATCGTCCCGTAAATAAGTCCATAGGATAGTCTGGCCAATATGGTAAGAATTTTAGTTTATTTCTTCAATATTGTGATAATTTAATTATAATAGCAATTAAATTAAGATTAGGTATATGAATTTATTGAATTACCATCCGACCCAAATCAAACAGGGCTTGAATCTAGAAACCGATATGTAAAGATAACTAATACTATTAGTGTACCGACCTACTACAAAATACCCTACTTAGTACCTACTGAATACCTTTAATTTATTCCATATTTGCAACAAAAATACAAAATACTATCCATAAATACGCTATGGGCTGTGCTATGGGTATCGGCCATCTGACAGCAGAGGGCACTGATCGCTAGTTATAATAAGTTCGCAGAAACAAAAGCGTTTAAATGCCGTCATACGGTTGTCCACTATAAATAGAAATCTATTAAATCTGTGACATACTTGTCAACGCCCTGTCTATAACCAACAATAGATAAAAATCCTCAAGAAAACTACATATAACTAGATATTACTCGGTAACTATGAGCAAACAAACATGATAAACTGGTCCCAGATGAAAATCGACTCCACAAACCTTAGCAAGCAATAGATAGGTACTCTACGCCAACCGGCCCAAAATCACAATAACCATAAATCCATCACACTCAAATATCCCAAGGATTTTTGCCGCGCTAGGATAAATTGTAAAATCAACAAGAAATATTCACTCTTATTTATTTACAAAAAAGTATGATAATATCAAAAAGGTTATAATAATTATTTTACTTTTAATTACGTACAATTTTCATTAACTAGTAAAAACTAAATTTCTGCGCGCTCATCGACACAGTAAATTCATCGATTCTATTGAATTGTGCCGATGCCTTTACTGATAACACTAGCGACAGAATTCCTCTCTCTTTTATAAAATTTTATTTGCAGAATCGCGCAAGAAAGGAAAATCAGGTTTAATGGAACAATTCAAACTTTACTCATTATTTTTATAAGACTTTTATTATGTACTTACCTACTAGCTTTACACTCCGTGGTTTCACCCGCGATCAGCCTATTTTACCCTAAGGGTTGAATTTCCAAAAATCTTTCGGATGCTTACGTCATAACATCAATCTGTATGCCAAATTTCAGCCCGATCCGTCCAGCTCAAACAGCTATACGTTGATAGATCAGCCAGTCAGACAAATTTTCTTTTTAAGTCTATATATAATGATTCTAGAAAATGAAATAAACACATACGTTTATTTCATTTTCTAGAAATACCTCATGATATAGTTATGTCAATCGACTACAAGAATTAATTTACTTAATTATTTGAGAATAATTACACTTTGCACAAAAAAAATACGGATTGACATGGATAAATTATAGACTATCGTAAATTAATACGTTAAACTGTAAGCAGTATGTACAGTTCACAATTCTTCGACAGTTTACAATTTCGCGACCTACTGCCTATTACCTAGATTTTGTCAAACAACGTGACAAATAATCAAACAAATTCAGTAGCTTGAATAGAATTAATCAATCTTTCACCCATAAATCATTGGATCATGAGATCATCAAATCTATCAAAAATGTAGAAAAATATATTTATCATATAAAAAGAGACAGGGTATGTGTACCATATCTACTCTTTTTGATATACTAAGAAAAGTGTGGACTCAAAGCCTTCTTTGATTTGAGATTGTGATGATACGATAAATTATTACAAAGTTCCGGGCTAGAATAACGTGGATGGGATACCTCAATATAATACTTATATCGGTTCGGTGACTTAAAATACATTTGTCTATTTAGCAACATTTTATCTAATGTCTAATGTCTTTCTAATTTATTTTATTTTAGAAGGCGTAAAATGATAGTAAATCTCGTTAAAAAAAGGAAAAAGCACCTTGTTGTTGCCTGATGTCACAAAACAAAAATAACCAACCTCACTGCTCCATTTAGCTGAAATAAAATAACTCAATCATTTTAATTTGACCCAACAATAGAATTTACTCAGGAATAATAATATTATATTTATAGTAATATCCGGCAATTTATATTTGCTAAATACTAATAAAATAAGTAGTCGATGGATCGAACTTAAATGCTCACTAGAGTAAGCTTTTGGGGTAAATCTTTATTATTCTTTCGTGGTATAATCCAACAATGGTACCTGCTTCAATAATAAAGTTTAAATAAAAATTTTATATAATGAGTATAAGAAAAGTATATAATGGTTCATAATGCAGCATTAAATCAACAGTCCGTTTGTGCATCCAGTTGGGGACGGTTCATCTCAAGTTCTACAAAATGTCTGGAAAGGTGAATAAAATATATCTAGACATTTATTTATTTCTTATTTATTTTATTTTTATGATTTCAAATTCTGCTAGCTAAACAAGTAAATTGTAATTTTAATTATTAGATTTTTTTTTTTTATACCAATTATTAGATTAAACTAAATACTCGTAGAATTGAAAATGAAAATGTAGTGATATTATTTTGTTTTTCAGATACTGTGCTTCGCCTGTTTCGTATATGCCTGTCAGGCAGTATTCATCGCTCCCAGTGAAAACTTCAGTAAAGACTATAGCCCCAGTACGTCCAAGGGATGGCAAGTGATGAAGGTGTACCATCCACCAAGTGCTAGGGCGATAGAATACAAATACCAGCCTTATGTATGTATCTAGTCTTAATTCGACATAGAACACAGTCGTTTGCCAGATTATTATTTGAAGTTTTTATTAAATTAACACATATCATTGTGTTGTTACAAATAATTTTGCACTCATGCCTGTATTTTAATAATAATAATCAATATTTTTACTTATAATACCAATTTAATGCATGTTTATTTTTACACAAAATTACAGTGAAAATATATATATTCTCATTTTTCTAAATAAAAAAAATACTATTTATGTTTTATGCATAAGCTGAATAATGTTTGCTTAAATTACATATTTATTTTTAATTTTACAGGCTTATCCCAAATATGAATTCGAGTATGCAGTATCGGATAAGAAGACTGGTGACCACAAGAGACATTTTGAAACTAGGGATGGGGATCGAGTCCGTGGAGAATACAGCCTTGTAGAGCCTGACGGATCACTACGGAAGGTGGAATACGATGCCGATGATCATAATGGGTGATTATACTATTATTATAAAAAGCACTTATTAGACATGAACTATTTATAGTCTACATTGTATGGTCATGCCATTTTTGTAGGTACTAAACCTAAGTAAATGATAAGTAACAAGTTAGATGACAATGCATACCATAAGTAACATTGGGTCTTAAGTCTCGTGGGGTGGTCTCGGTTCAAAGAAATTCGGAAATAATGGGTGTGAAAATATTTATTTAAAACATATTTCTTATTTTTAGATTCAATGCAGTCGTCAGCAAAGGAATGCATAAGCACGGAGACCATGCTTTTTCTGTCTTCGGTCATACAAGACATTTTTATCCCATCGGCAATGGTGTCAAAATTAACCACTTCTTCCCAGGGAAGGACTATCGTCAAGACACTGAACAAGACGAAAAGACGATTGAAAAAGAAAGTACACCTGTGAATGAGATTGGGTCAGACTCTTTAGTTTCTTCAGTTTCTTCAAATGCCAAGAACGATGACTCAAATGTTCTTTTAATCGATTCTGACGAGAAAATTATGTTACTCGAACCACTAAAGCAAGTAGAGCTAGAACAAAACAAACAAGAAACGGCAAGTATCAATGTTGACACAGTAGATGGCGCTCCAGTAAATGTTCTTCCAGTTGCATCAATGATATTGAAAAACGAAGTAAAAAATGTAGACGAGATAGTGCCAACTGTGGAAAAAGCTGACAATGAAAAAAATAATGTCGATGAAGAAAAGCAACAAAAAGAAATAACTGATTCAGATGTAGCGTCATCTTATTATCACTCCAAAATTTATTATGTAGGTTATTAAAAATATACCTACTATGATTTTTGTTTAGTTTATTTTACTCTATGTAGTCAATATTTTATAGTAGTTATAAGTTGTATAAATGTTACTATTGATTGTGCTTTACGAAGTTATTCTATATTAAACTATAATTTAACAAAACAGCACCACCTTTCTATTCTCAAGACTTTCTCGATTCAGTATACCGTCACAAAATTTTACTACAGACTCTACAAGATGGCAGGTTGAGCGAACAGATTTATACTCTTGTTTCATCAAAGCTATAGATGGAGCTACCGTTCATCGATTTATAAACTTTTGAAGCCGGCGTACCCTATACTTAAAATATTATACTATTGTAGAAGTTCTAAAATAATTGGTAGGTAAATAGTGGTACTAAGGTATACATATTAGGTACAATGTCAATAGGACAATGCCGATGTCTATGTAATAATACTTTACATAATGTGTCATTATTTTTAAATTCTTGTGTTTAGATTATTTTTTTTATAACATTTAAAGAACCTCGTGGAGACAATGTTGATAAACGACTCGCGACATTTAAACATAGGTATATTTCTAGGATTAGTTAACAAAACATTTTCTAGGATTAGTTGAAAACAAACTGGCTATTTTATGATGACATCCTACTCCCTACTAATATTATAAAGTATTGAGTTTGTGAGGATGTATGGATGTTTGTACTCTTTAACGTAAAAACTACAGAACGGATTTGAATAAAACTTAACACATAGATAGATCATACTTTGGAATAACATATCCTTTTTATCCCGGGAAAACATAAGATTCCCCGAAAACGTGGGTTAAACCGCAGGATGGAAGTTAGTTGTTAATACATTGAAAGCCTTATTGAAAAACCGTAAATAAAATTACGAAACGAAAGTTTCAATACCTTTATAGCATTTTTTAATTTCCGATCCATATACAGAGCATATGATTCATCATTCGACATATAAAGTGTTGAATAGGACATCTTTCTGACATTACGTATTGCATGCACAATTATTACAAGCACTAAACTACCTGACTGCGGTACGAAAAAAAGATACGACTACGGCGAAGCAAAAAGGAGGATTATGACTTTGCAGATAAATTTATTGGCATAAAACATGTTCATCTGGTGGTCTAAAAAGGACATTTTAATCAATCAATTTACAATTGAGAAAAATTACACCATAATTTGCTGTACATTCGAGATATGAATTTCATAGCAATATTACTTGAGCGGCCGTTTTAGGCCCCCTGTTCCCTCATAACTTATCATAATTCGAAAAATGAGGTATGAGTTGTGTGTATATTTTATATAATATTGGATCAATGAAAAGAAAGTGTCAGTAATAATTGATATAAGAATTTTACATTATAATAGTAGGTACGAAGCGTTATGAAATCTTAAATACAATAGGTAGTATAAAACGATGCTTAATTTACAGAATGAGTTCCAAATATTTAATATGTTTATGCAAGATATTGCGTAGACTACTTACGCATGTGTCTGACATAGCAAGGTATAATGACTGTTCCACAAAAGTTATTCTCGCATGAAAAATATGTCTACGATTTATATTATGATCTTAGAAGTAAGTAATTGTTAAATGTTTGTGGTCATGCTGCCGTTGCGTTGCGTCTGCAGATGTATTTTGAACCATATATCATTTCAATTAAATATTAGAAGTTACAAAAATTATTATACAGGATGATCTTGGTTGGATAAGAAGTAACATACCTTGATCCTTGAAAAGATATACCTACGTCTAAATTAGCCTAACACTCACACTGACATTCACCGAAATTAAATCCAGAGCATGGTAACTGTTTATAGGTACTTTACTAAAATGTAGGGGGTCCTGTCAATTCACCAAAAACTACTTCACAAATTTTCTTTTTTAACCCACGATTTGCAAAAACATGATTTGACATCATTGTACGACTAAAAAGTTTGTCAAACAATTCAGTTTATAAAATAATGACCCGACAAACTTTCATATCACAACGTAGGTATAATTTTACTAACCAATTATTTCATAAACGTATTATTTAGTAAAACAACGTTTTGAATGAAAACATTTTATATAGTTACTGCATTATATGGCAACTTACATAAAATAAAACTCAATAAATTAGCACAAAGGTACTACTACTTTTAGTTCCTACATAGTTAGTTATTTTATGCTTTTTAGTGCCTTTGAAGGCGGTTCCATTTTTTGTAATTTATAAAAACTTCCGTTCAAAAACTACACTTATAGTTTAAAGCATACATACACATCGTGGTTTTTTTTGTTCTCAAAATAGTTTTCAAATAATATGTGAGTTCCTACTAAGACGATAAGTTATTGATTTATTATTGTTGTAAAATAAGTTTTTATATAAATGTGATTTTGCCTAAAGAATTGAAATATTAAATGAAACATGTATAAATAATCAAATATTATACCAATTATTGGTAAAGAGCAAAATAAATATTTGAAAAATGAAACATTTCCGAAACAAGTTGTATTGAATAAAACGTAGATTGTAAACTAAAATAGTTGTTCGGGCTGTTCGACCTACATGGCTTTTAGACTGGCCGACAAGACTTTGACACGATTTTAAATGGAACCATGAAAGGAAACATAACCAAATTTTAGTAGTAGACGACGACCCAAAGAGTAATATAATACATGCGACGACCTGACGAGGGAAGACGACGACCTGACGAGACATCGTATCTTCAAAAAGACAATTCTTAGACCGTACAATAGTATTTTGAACCAAAATGTAGTCCTTAGTTAAAAGCTAAACAACCTTAACATCACCCAGTTAAGTAGTTACATCATCGAAACCTATAAATAACCTAGGTTTTAAACGTAATGCACACCATTCACAACAAATGCCCCAGTTTTCAGAACAGGAAGCATCTCGACACTCGTAATTCCCAATTTTTATTCTCTATAAAGGTAGCATATAGTAGGTAGGTACAAACCATTATGCAACTTTGCCGATGTCATAAAATATATATAACTGGCTTTATCTAGGAATAATTAATATGTATAATGAAACTATGCAACGACAAGGAACTACACTTTCGCCAGTAGTCCCTTCGAAGATAAATGTTTGTTACGAATGAATGCCCTCATAACACAATTCATCTAACGTTTGTACCTACTCGTACCTATTGTAGAGATCAGTAGGGTTAATTTTGTCACATTTGCAAGCGTTGCGTGAAAAAACCTTAATTCAATAAAAACTAATCTTTCTACCGGCCGGAGAAGAATCCCGATTACACGTTCCAGGATCCAGCATTTTCGGTAAGTCTGCATTATATTGTTGTTAGACTGACGAATTTGTTGCCAAGAATCTAAACCTGAACCCAATTGTCGCAGCCTTTTGGCTTGCGCACATTTTTAGAATCACATAGTTCTCAAATGTTACAGATATGAAAAATTGCTAAACAATTATCAACTTTAAATTAATCAATAAGGACTAGCACTTTGGACTCAAGCCAAGAGTAGATATAAGAAGATGTATGACAATCAGAGTGTCAAACCACGCATGATATAATAAGATGCACGGAAATTGACACAATTTTCATAATAGCGCGACCAACGCAACCCTCGGGCACATGCCTCAGGCGCGCACTGTAAACACTTGCTATAATTTTTTAAAGATAAATATGCTGCAGAAAAAAGCCATTCACAGAAATGTAAAATAATTTCCTGATCATCCTGGAATTGATGCCATATTAATTTCTTATGTCTGCGCAAGGAAGGGGCAAACGACGCATTTATTGGATTGCCCTAATCCTAAAATGCTAGTTTTGAGCTGCAGTTAAATTAGTCTACAGAATCAGAGAAGAGCATCCTGTATATTAACAAATATTTTGTGTGACAGTCATGTAGCAAATCTTTACATTTTTAATTTCTAATACGAATTATTACAATTACTTCTGAAATCCGCATTATCGCCGCAACAATCTTCTAAACGTCAATTTGTAAATGATTGTTATCTCTATATACCGCGACAAAGTGGTTACAGGTTTAATCTTAGAACTACTACTTTTCTTTCTTGAACAATTCTTCAGTTAATACAATTGCAAAAAAATTACAATATCTGCCTCTCACTTATCGTCCATTTTCCCTACATATTGTAGCCATATCGAACGTTGCGACACCCGATAAAGTGAGCAGATTGGCAACGCGGCAATTACTGTGATCCGATCGGATCTCGTCGGGAATAGACTCCCCTCCACGATCGACGGTTAAGTTTGTTTGTTATATAAAAAGAGTACACTATCAGAGCAATACCAGTCGACAAGGCATTTGTCTCTAAAGCAAAATGTTCTCCAAAGTAAGCTTCTCTTCTAAAAAGGCTAAGTAGAACAAAAAGTTATATAACTAAACGCGTAGGACAATTTGCTTCAACGTAAACTAGATTACGTTGTCAATTGTCGGCTATTAACTATCTTGAAAATAGAGTAAATGGTTTATTGACAGATAATAATAATTAGACGAGAAAGCGTAGAAAAAAGTTTCCTTTACTTTACACAAGTTATTTTATCAGGTACTGATCGCTTGCGCCCTGATGGCTGCGTGCCAGGGTGGTCTTATCCACCACGCTCCAGCGGTATCATCTCAGAACATCGTGCGTCATGACCAGAGCATCCACCATGAGACTCCAGTTCACTACGCTGCTATTCACGCTGCTCCAGTGGTCCATTCTGCCCCAGTCGTCCACGCTGCCCCTGCCTACCATGCAGCCCCTGCCTACCATACCGCGCCTGCACATCAGGAAGATCACTACGTTGATACTTACGTGGGTTTTTTATAATTATTTTTGTAGATCCAGGTATATTCCTCATCAATGAAGGGATAACAACTAAATCCCATCAAACTGGATCTACGTTTTCTAAGTAATCTACAAAGTTCTAATAATTTTATAAAAAATGTTTTAAATCTCCAGGCTCACCCTAAATACGGTTACTCATACTCCGTAGAGGACCCTCACACCGGTGACCACAAATCACAGCACGAGGAGCGTGATGGTGATGTTGTAAAGGGAGAATACTCCCTGCTACAGCCTGATGGCTCCTTCCGCAAGGTCACCTACACAGCTGACCACCACAATGGGTAAAAAAATCATTTTGTACAGTTTTAGAATCCCAAGTATTAACTTCAAATTATCTGTTACCTATATTTAATGATAATCACAAAAACAATAATCAAGTTTGAAAGTCAAAACATTCTCAAGTAACAACATTACAAGAAATAAATTGGATATGTTAAGAACAATATGGATTGATTATCAGGGAGCAACATACTTTACGTAAAGTTATACTACAAGGCCCCGAGTAACATTGTAGGTAGGTACTTAGTTTTTGTATCATTACCATGTTATATTATTTTGCAGTTTCAACGCTGTCGTCCACAACTCACCACCTGTGATCCATCATCATTAAGAGGACATACTTACCCAATCTGTGATATTAGTCGTAATGTTTTAGTTCTTGTAGTGATTTCAATTTTACTTCCATCTGTTCTCATCCAAATAGGTAAATAAATCGAATATAAAATACGTAGTATGTGTGGGTGTTAATGCATAATAATTTTGAGCTCTCATTTATGTAATATATTTTATAGTAGTATGAATAATAGTGTGGTTTTGTATGTTTTTATATTTCATATTTTGATGGCGTTATTCTACTTCTTTTTGTAAATAGCCTTTATTTCTTCATGTATTTTTGTATTAAAGTGTTTGATGAATAAACCCATTTTAATTTCATTATACACGGGTGTTCATAAAGTGGGTCATTAAAGTACTGATTTTGATTTCATAATAAGAACATTACGATATGAGAGTAGATAATAGTAGTTTATGATACTGTTGCATAATAGGGGTTATTAACTACGAGTGTGAGTTTAAGTACCGAGCCGTAGGCGAGGTTCTTAATAGTATCACACGAGTTTTTAATACCTAATTATGTGCAGTATCATACAGTACTTTATCTAAACTCATATAAATAATGTCATTTAAAAAAATTGAATTTCTACCAACTTTGCAAAAAAAAAAAAAACAATAATCATATACTTAATCAAATCCGTGTTGCCAACTCCCAAAAATTCTTACCTCTAAAGTTCAAGTTAAAAAATTTGTGACATTGTCATCGTCAAATTGAATTGATACTGATTGATTATACTATTGATAGGTCCAAAGTGTACTTTAATAGAAAAAAAGTTATTTTATAGCATTATCTTGGGAACAACAACTGTACTATAATGAATCATTATACACGGGTGTGCCTAAAGTGGCTCATTAAAGTACTGATTTTGATTTCATAATAAGAACATTACGATATGAGAGTAGATAATAGTAGTTTATGATACTGTTGCATAATAGGGGTTATTAACTACGAGTGTGAGTTTAAGTACCGAGCCGTAGGCGAGGTTCTTAATAGTATCACACGAGTTTTTAATACCTAATTATGTGCAGTATCATACAGTACTTTATCTAAACTCATTTATTAATGTAATTTAAAGGTAAAAAATACATAATATTTTGTCATAGATTTTCATGACTCACGGGTATCGATTATTCGTCATTTCCATTGCCGCCTACACAATTCAGATCCAAGTTTATTTCACCTTAGTATCACTGCTATTTAACTATCATTTTTGGCCAAAATAAAATATGTATGCAAAAAAATCAATAAAATAATCAAACATTAATCATCATGGCGCCCAAATCCGTGTTGGGAAAAACTCACTAACGCATACGCGACCACAGAGTAAATTTGCATCTAAAATTGAATTGATACTTATTGATTCCTAATTGTTTACAAAGAGAATATAATACGACGTTTAATTGTTTAGTCATGTCTGGCCACTTATAATGTTTTTTTCTTTATTATTTCGTTTGACAAGTTGACTGACAGTAATTGAAGTATTAAAACCCAAAAAACATTATAAGTGGCCAGACATGTCCAAATACTTGTACTTTAATGAAAAAAAGTTAGTATGATACTGCACATAATTAGGTATTAAAAACTCGTGTGATACTATTAAGAACCTCGCCTACGGCTCGGTACTTAAACTCACACTCGTATTTAATAACCCCTATTATGCAACAGTATCATAAACTACTAATTTGACTAAGAAAGAAATACAGAAAACATAATTTTAATCTTAAAAAAGACATGTTGTACACACATTAACAAATAAATAATTGCATTCCTTAAGTAGGTAAACAATGTTAGATATAGGTATAAAATACAATTAACATTTATAAAAAATACTTAATGACATTCGAAATATTAATTAAACAAACAAAATGATACTCATAGAATAGCAGAATAATTATTTATATCAATACAAGACGTGTGCCCATTCCGATACTAGGTATTTTATTCCAACGATAGATCTGTCTGAAAGATACTTGTCCATGATTAAACTAGCTTGTGCCTCGCGATTTTACTCGCGTTCCCGAGGACTGTGAAGTTTTCGGGATAGTATGAATTACCTAGATTCCATTTATTTATGTTAGTTTAGAGCAGGTATAATCTAATGAGTGGTAAGAAACATACATGGACACATAATCTTTCTTAATATAATCATCTTTCATAATAGTACTAGAATTAGTTGGGTAGGAAATAGGATTCGTTTTCGAATGTAATTTGCCAAATAATAAATCAATTTATTAAAATAAACGGCCGGTCAACTTTTGACAGAGTGTTATTAAACAATCATGTATGTATGGTTGCTTCTATCTCACTATTTGTGTAAGAAAGCTTTTTTTGTGATAGATGATCAGCTGTTTGAAGGACTGATCATGTCCCAAAATATTCTTTAGATAGAGAATATAATTACAAAAAACAATCATTTGCTTAAAATAAAAAAATAAATGATAAATTGTTGTATCATGTTCATGGGTAACATACTCGAAATACATTATAAGTTTGACATAAATTAACATATTAGGTATAATAAAAATAAGCCTAAACGTTTACACGGTTTAAAAAAACAAAAACATTCTAAATTAATATTTTTCATTGAACAGCTTATTTTGACCATAATCAATAAATAATCATTGTCTAATCTAGAAAATCACACAAAACTTAAGTGGAGCTGCTGAAACACTCTGATTAAGTGCTTGGCGACAGATGGATAGTATACATTCAGGTGGACCTATTACATAGTGCATATACACTACCATCCAGCGAATGATTTTCTAACATAATGTGTATGCTACGTGTGCGAATGCTAATAATAAATAAATTACTGATGCATTAATTTTTAACATGCACTATAGCAAATAAGTGACATTACTCCTTACGTTTCCTAAACTAGTGAAGTAATAACTGTCACTAAAAACTAAATTTAACATGTACAGACTTTAGGCTATCGTGGAGATCCTTGGGCTCCCCCAAGGATCCGTCCATCCGTGTGGATTCGTGGATCCGTGGAGCAGTGAACGATATTCGGCTGATGAAACTTTAGTTGGTATTTGAAATCATATTTAGCTTTGGCACGTCCGTTGCTGAGAAAATAATCGGAGGTGCTTAGATTTAGCAGCCCCAAAAAGATCAGTTTTAAGTAGGTACTCGGTGCTTTCTGGTACATGGAGCGTGGTCGCCATTAGAGAGCCTATTCCTCAAACTAATTAAATCTGTATAAAGATACAATCTACTCATCTTTCAACAATCAAAACAATCAGTTGCAATAACAATTAGAAGAGATTTTGAAAACAATGAAGTATAAAACAAAGCTTTGCAATTCTCGAATGGAATGCATTAACATGCAAGTGCTAATTGTAGTAACAAGAACAGTGGAGCGTGAGAACTATCAGATCTAAATCCGAAATTGCATATAGAACATTACCATACAATGTCCGAGCCGAAATATGGAGTGAAAGCAATGATATATCAAGTTGCTCACTACCGTGTTGTGCCTAGAACGCTTGTAATGAAACCCTATATTACCTATTTAATATTCCAACATTCAGCTATTGAGATCACTCTGATATCGCAACTTAGGATATATATCTACTTAAACGTTTACTTTACAATTGCAAGCAACAGATAATTATTTACTTAATCACATTTTATTACAACAACACGGTCACGTGTGGTTAAATCGAGAGCGAAGCACTCTTTTTTTTTGTTGAAAAGATTAAGTGCCACAATTAGATAATTATATTTTTTTGAATTTTTATATTATGGCGCCTATGGACGTAAAAGATTACAATACTCTTTTGGGTAAATCTTGGAAAGAAGCACTTTACACAACGCTTTCAACAAAATAATTTCAAATATTTTTTCGTTCAACACATTCTGATCCATAAACAGCTGCGAGTATTTTTTTATTCAAAACAACATCTTTCTAAAGGATTTATTTAGTGACAAAACTATACAACTTTATAATGTTGACAAATGAAACATACCTATATTAAATGTATGTAATCATTCGTAAAGAATCGATTTCAAGATTGCATTTCAATATATTTTATCGTTTTGGTATAATGTCGCAATGAAGCTGTAAAATTGTTTGATATTTACTTTATGTATATTTATTGATCACTGTAACTATACAAAGGAGCATTTCTTTTTATAAAATTGGGTAATCGATTTATATCTTTTTTTCCTCAAAAATATAATATGCATCGATTACAAACAAAGTGAGGATGAGTCATGATATTTTTACAACTCGAAGAAGCATGTTGTAAAATAACCGCCCTCAATGATTGAACAATACATTACTTTACATATTGAGAATTATAACCATCGAATATCTACAAAATTTTATATAATCATGACCGGAAAAATATCCCTACATCTTGTTAACAATGAAATAAAAATACATTCAAATAATAAGTTTACCTTGATAGAGTATTTAAATAATTAAATGAATTAACAGTGACATTGAAATATTTTAGTGCAGTTGCGTGATCGCATGATATTTATTACGTGAAACCATACTCCGCAAAGATTATTAAATTGTTTTGATCTCGTCTTAGTTAAACCGCAAGGTCAATGTAACCATTGGTTTAGTTACACTAAACATAAAAGTGAATTAATACCCGTCTTAATTACATAGACATCTACTGAAAATTCATAAAACCTACCTCAAGTATATGGAGATAAACATGATTCAAGTGTTTTAAAAATGCATGGAATACTGACTGACGCAACATGTTTTACGTGTTCATTGATAATTGATGTACTTACCAGATTATACTTATTACACAACCGTAACATCGTTGACGTTGACCGTTAAAGTCTTTTCGAAATATTGACAGCGTAAATTTATGACTTGTCTCTCCAAAAGAACAATCAGCCGGTATAAAAAATTACTTGAGATGGGTTTCATTAAAATTGGCCGGTTTACCGATATAGCTATACGCGTGACCTTCACAGAGAGCTTGATTGCAACTCACGTGCATTCACGTTCTCGTTGCCGTGCGTTCATGGAAAAATGAAGAGCGGCCGATGCGAGCTGCGCCGGCCACGCATATGTTGAGGACACACTGAACTCTACGACGAAGCTTTTGAAATGTAAAAGAAAGAAAACGAAATGGTCGATATTTTATGTTATATACCTCTGCAGGTCTTAATAAGTTTAATAGGTGTAAAGAAAACGTAACCAACAAAGACATTAAAGTGAAAGAATATATAAAAGACGGTTAATCAGCAGAATTAACAGTCGGAAGCATAGTTCTAACGACTATAAGGTAGTATGCTACTAAGTTAGTAGGTATATACGATGAACAGTTACTATTTATTTCAAGTTTTCATAAATCTTCGATTTTTTTAGTATTATATTTTAGGAGCCTTCCTAATAAATTTAAAGATTGTATATTTAAATAAAACTTTATATTTTTTATACAATTAAACTTTATTATACAACTAGTTGTACCCCGCGGTTTCACCCGCGTTCCCGGGATAAAAAGTAGCCTATATGTTATTCCAGGGTATGATCTATCTATGTGCCAAGTTTCATCCAAAACCGTTCAGTAGTTTTTGCGTGAAAGAGCAACAAATATACATACAAACTTTCACGTTTATGATATTAGTAGGATATTTTTAGTTAAGTACCTTGATGTGCCTAAGGACTAACGTTGCGCAATAGTTTACTGGAGCACTCGGTGCAACCCAGAGCGCTACTTTCTTGCCGACTGATTCGCTTGGGACTTGTTCACACTGGGCACTTATTACAAGCAGTACCGTACTTATCAAGTGTAACATCAAAATAGCGGGCGTTTCCTTACTTTTATGTAATTTAGACATAATATGTGTTTAAAAAAAACGTAACACAACGCCATAATTTTATTAATGAAATCATAGCACTTTATAATATTGCTGGTTATAAAAAACATTACGAAGACGTTGATAAAAATCGTAATACCTATAGTGGGGTAGTCAATTGTATGTGAATTGTGCCTTACAATTTACATTGATAAATGATTGCGAGGACGGATGTAGGTATAAACTATAAGGAACAGCCCCTCGTCGACTACTGAGATTTCTTTATACCTATACCTCCTCTGGGTATTAAGGCCAAACTATAAGGAGTAATGTCAAAATGCTGAATTTTTCATTACCTTTATTATTGTTAATTGCTTTATTTTATTGAAATATTCAGCTTATGAAAAGAGCTTAACATAACCTTGGACGAAAATGAAAAAAAATGTGGTTGCGATGACGTAACACAAAGTGTAAAGGTGATCGTGTGCAGCGGTGTCATATGTTGGGCCGGTTTTGCAGTATCGGGTGACATGCCCGCGCCGCTTCCTCTGAAGTATAAAAACTTACACCCTACGAGAGACCCTATCAAACGTGCACCACAGTTCTCTAAAGCACATCATCAACATGTACTTCAAAGTAAGACATTAACTTTTCTTAAGTTATGTTTTAATTTTGTCAGTTTAATAATTTTCTTCTTTCCTCAGGTAATCGTCGTCAGCGCCTTAGTGGCTTTCTGCCAAGCTGGTTTGATTGATCAGGGACATGGACAAGCTTTGTCCTCTCAGAGTATAGTCCGTCATGACGAGACTTCTCACCAAGGTTCGTTGGAACACTCCGGTCAAATTCTCCAGCATGGTGGTAATTACGTTCAGCACTCGATCCCTGTCATCCAGCACTCTTCGATCCTGGAGCACAGCGCTCCGAGCTATCAAACTGTGCAACACGTCACCCCTGTCGTCCACCAGGCTCCTTTGGTTCAACATGTTGCATCAGTTAACTATCAACAACATGCCGAACAAATTGAGGAACATGTAAGTTTTACTACTAAAGCACATAGGTAATGCTTCCATATTCCAAAAAGAGACAAACAGTGTGACAACCAAAAATATCCTATTGTTAAAACGAGCTTTAATAGGCTCTGATTGTGATGACTTTAACAATGAAGTTAAAACTCTAGAAGGAAACTCTATTATCTATCATTGTTATCATTTGTAGCCTAAAGTTGACTTAGGTGCGTCAAAAAATCGTAACATAAAGTCAATCTGAACAATTGCTGTGCTCTTATAAATGTGATCAGGAAATATGCGGATGTGGTCACTGCAACAGTTTCAAAGACCACATGCGTTGTAACACGCACCCGAATTTACTAACACAAAGAAAGTGAAAGGCAAACTAGGTACTACTATGATTAAAAAATGTGATCAGTTAATACAACCCAATTAAATATTTATTGTGTAAGCTCCTTGTTACTATAGAGTTTTGAAACATCTGCATCGGCTGTTGATCATGCTGTGATTGATTATTTATCAAAAATATCATTAAATTTGTTTTCGTAGCGTTTGACCTGCACTTGTCAAACGGTTCATAATTTGTCAATAAATTTAGAATTAGCTTACACGATTATATTTTTTTAATTCAGAACAAGCCCTTGTTATAAATAAGCAGTAGGTATGTGACAAAATCTTTTTTCGGTGGGTTATTGTATTAATTTTAAGGATTCCTTTTTTACTTGTAGGCTCCAGCAAAGTATGAATTCTCATACTCTGTAGAAGACCCTCACACCGGTGACCACAAGTCTCAGCACGAGAGCCGCGATGGTGATGTCGTAAAGGGAGAGTACTCTCTGCTCCAGCCCGATGGTTCCATTCGTAAGGTCGAGTACACAGCTGATGATCACAATGGGTAAGAAGAGTTTTTAGAAGATTCATGCAATATTTATTTTACATTTTTTTTTATAATAATAAATTATTTACACAATAACATAAACACCAAGACGACACTTTAAGAAAAAGACATAAATAAAGTAAGATACTTATCATCATTTCATATGAACTTGCTGAATATCTATCAAATTACGTAAATTTTCACTGTGCTAAGGCCAAGTAACATATTAAAGAACTGGAGCTAGCGAGACTAATAGCTTTCGCATACGCAGACTTGAGTGCAATTTAAAAAAAGGTTTTTTTTTTTTTACCTAATAAATACCTAATATAATTAATTATAAAAAAGGTTTTAATCTTAATACAAGTGTTGTTTCGGTCAATAACGCAGATAGAATCACTTCAGCCTAGTGTTGCTATTGTGTGATGCTCGAGTATCTTCTACTTGCTTGTTATACAATGATATACTAGATAAGTTGCACGTTCGCTGTATAAGTAGCAAGTGTAGACATGAATAATCATAATTGTCTGTAATTAACCAATTAACTCAGCCTACAGTCATAAAGAAAGTCCATTTAACGTGTTAACTAACCAAATATCAATGTATAATAATATGTCAACGTTTTTTTTTTGGCGTCGTGATTATAAATACTGTATATACTTACTTATAAATTACATAAATATTTTACCATTCACGTAAAAAAGTCGGCAAACAAGCATACGGCATTTACTGTTGCACCAAAATGCAGGGTGGTGATTTTATGCATCTGGTGCGCTAGCTCAGGGTACGAGGTGGTGGAGTCCGTTTACACTCTGTGGCTGTTACACTCAGGAATGGGGTTAGTGCTTATTCTATGGTTTACAAAGGGCGCCACCAGCGCAGTAACGCTGGAAAAAAGATTAAATTAAACACAGACAATGCGTTCCAAAGTTTATAATTGCATTTAGGTTCTTTCTGTCGTACAAATTCTATTTTTATATTCTGTTCTTCCTTAATTAAGGTTAGTTGTTCTTAGATTTAACATAATACATGTTTACTGGTTTGTGGACGGGCCCTTCCACAAACAGTTTCTAAAGATTGGACTCAATCACTTCTTAAACATTCTAAAAGTTAATGTTCTATGTTTCTACATCACGCGGACGGACACTGACACTGTGGTGACTGAAATCCCCTTGGAGAGTAGGTAGCAAAGGTGGACACTTACATTACATGTGGCATGTGTGGTATGCAACACACGTGTTCTATAAAGAATCAAACCATACTCGTGGATGACGGTGGCATCGGTACGTCGACGTTGGAACGCAAATAAAAACTTCTTATTTAATTATAACAAAAAAAACTTAGGAGAAAATTTGGAGAAAAGCTTTGGAGCGGCACTCTGAAACAAAGAGTACACAGCCACGCTGTAGATTATGACGTATGCAAGGAACGATCGATCACGGGAAGACTGAATAAGAGGAAACTTACCAGCCGCTCCATTCTAAATTATTTAGGATCACTCCTATGATGAGCCCGGGCTGACCGGCACGGTGGCCACATGGCGTCCCCCAGCTTAGATGACATCTTCTAATAATCTACGACAACCAGAACAATACGAAATGAAATACAGCGTGAGATGCGAGGAGGATCCTCGTATTCTAATGAAGAATGCACTTACAAGTCTTGTTTCTAAATTCTTATTTAACAAAATCACTAACTGCGTACGAGTCAGAGATGTGAAGTGGAAAAGGAAAGAGGATGTTCCAAAGACTCAAATGATGAGATGTCAAAGACAAACATGTCAGAAAAATCTAGAATTTAATTCGACTAATATTATCATTTCTCCAGGACAACTAATTATCTGCATCAAAAATTACTACAATTTATCCTGTAACTGAACCTATATTCTTCCTGAAACAAAAATATTTTTCATGACCAACCAACTATTTGATACAACCAAAGTCCCCTCCAACCACGCGATCTAACAAATCAATAGGAGATCGATATCAAAACATTTATGATTAATATTCGGAACGCTCCCAAAGTCTATTGTATCTGTCACCTTGAAATGTCAAAAGTGTCAAAACAACAATAACCTAAAATAAACAAACATGATGAAAACGTTCATGAGATTCTATTCCAAAATAGCACAATTTGTATGAGGATCCCGATTCTAAGCACCATGACCTGTGAAACAGTATCCTACATTACGTTGTGATTAAAAGGAAGTGATGAAAACAATGTGAAATAACACGAAAGTATATCGGAGTTCTCTTCTACAAAGTCCGTCACGGAAATGTATTCCGTCTCCCATTCTCGGCATCATCAGCGGCGAACCGACCGACACGAACCCTGCGGAACGTCCTACGAATGGCAGACGAAATCCACCTCTGTTTAGGATCTTTCTGCGAAAATAACATGGTTGCAAAAACAACATGCAACAGACCCCCCTGCTAAGAGCGAAAATACGATGAGTGAAACGAATCTATTTCGCGACACGAAAAGAGTGCAATACCAAATACTACCACAGCATAAGAAGTATTTGGATAGCAACAGTGTTGGCAGCAGCAGCGATGACAACAACCATATTCTAAAATAAAATTTCTTATGTTATACTATGAAACAATGTTAAGTAATAAACAACAAATAAATTATATTGTAATCTAAACAAACAAATGAGCAACAGATCACCAAAGTATATGTCTCTTCAAGTAATCCTACTCCTGTATGAATATACATAACCTAGGGATAGTATCCCAACTAAGCTTCTTATTCTAATGCGTAGGAACAACATCCATACTTCTACTCTTAAGTTTATTGATACAACTTGTTGAAAGTCAATGATTCTCAAACAACATTCTTTCTAAATTATGCTAAAAGACTACTCACGGTAAGTCTCCGCTTCTAAGTATGACTAGGCACACAATTCTATTCTTTTCTTAAACCCTAAACTCACCCACTATAATATGATAGGTATATGCTTGTATATAAACAAGTTTGAAAATAAATTCTTCTTTTTACAGCTTGATATACAAGACTGTTATTGAATACAACGCAAGAAAAACGTTACTAACTCATAAGAGTATTGTATTGATTTGTTTAAATCTATGCTTACTAATATCCTAACTATAATTAAATAACTAGGTTGGTTACTAACCTAACTGCCTAACTAGTAAGTACAGATTAAAGTTCTTACATACAACTACATTCTCAGACAATCTTCGCACATACAAAGACATCCTTTTTTCATTACTTGCATACCTATTAATAAATATTATATCATATATATATTTCTCCTGTCATTCTCTCACACTCATACTTGCACACCTCACTGACATACAAGCTCCATTCTACACTCACTACCTATGCTGCCAGATGCAACCATCTTATCTAACACTACAACTAAGTGTGAAAAGAAAACAAATTATTTAATTTCTTTCCAGTTTGTTTTGGAAAACCTCTATAAAGAAATTAAATAACCTATTACTATTCCTAACTTACAGACAGTAACATTTTATTCTACTTAATAATTCTTCACTCAGGATGTATATGTATAATACCTTTGATATGAGTCAGACCCAACTTCCTACCATTTATGGCCCATAAACGATAGACAAGGAGACTAACCCTTTCTTCGACTACACACCTGAGGTTTCTAGGGGCTAGTTTGTTAACCAAAATTATTGGCTTTGCTCCTAACCCTATATTTCTTTTTCTTTAAATTCTAAATTCTTTTACCTCTTTCTTAAGGAATATAATTTCTATTTTACTTTTAAAAATATTTAATAGTTTTACTTTTAAAAACACTTCTTTAATTTCTTTTAAAGATATAAAATAATCTTTTCTTTCTGTAAAATTCCTTAAATATTAATTCTTCTACAATTTTATTACAGTTGATGTCAACACCGCTGCTTCCTACATTCTAAATTCTTTATTTAATAATGGGGAATAATGAATCAGTTGATATAGATGGAACTATATCACTGATTAAATTCCTACCACATTCTAATTCTAATCCAATTTCTAAATCTGCAGGATCAATAGTCACTGACAGACGGAAAGATTTTGTCAATAATAATATGAAAAATTTAGCTATCATCTCAACAACATTCTTGAAAATCTTATGAACCTGTAACAAGAGTTCATATTCTAACTCGTCACTCAATAGGTGATAAAAGTTCATTCTTAAGTTTGCCATTGTTAAAGACAAGAAGAAACCAAAAACAAAACAAAGTAAACACTAACCTTGATACCTGTCCTGAGATACCAAGCGATCTACCTGCGACTATGAATCCTGTCAGCACAGTGTCACTCGGCCACACGTTGGGTACGCCAATTTATGTTGCACCAAAATGCAGGGTGGTGATTTTATGCATCTGGTGCGCTAGCTCAGGGTACGAGGTGGTGGAGTCCGTTTACACTCTGTGGCTGTTACACTCAGGAATGGGGTTAGTGCTTATTCTATGGTTTACAAAGGGCGCCACCAGCGCAGTAACGCTGGAAAAAAGATTAAATTAAACACAGACAATGCGTTCCAAAGTTTATAATTGCATTTAGGTTCTTTCTGTCGTACAAATTCTATTTTTATATTCTGTTCTTCCTTAATTAAGGTTAGTTGTTCTTAGATTTAACATAATACATGTTTACTGGTTTGTGGACGGGCCCTTCCACAAACAGTTTCTAAAGATTGGACTCAATCACTTCTTAAACATTCTAAAAGTTAATGTTCTATGTTTCTACATCACGCGGACGGACACTGACACTGTGGTGACTGAAATCCCCTTGGAGAGTAGGTAGCAAAGGTGGACACTTACATTACATGTGGCATGTGTGGTATGCAACACACGTGTTCTATAAAGAATCAAACCATACTCGTGGATGACGGTGGCATCGGTACGTCGACGTTGGAACGCAAATAAAAACTTCTTATTTAATTATAACAAAAAAAACTTAGGAGAAAATTTGGAGAAAAGCTTTGGAGCGGCACTCTGAAACAAAGAGTACACAGCCACGCTGTAGATTATGACGTATGCAAGGAACGATCGATCACGGGAAGACTGAATAAGAGGAAACTTACCAGCCGCTCCATTCTAAATTATTTAGGATCACTCCTATGATGAGCCCGGGCTGACCGGCACGGTGGCCACATGGCGTCCCCCAGCTTAGATGACATCTTCTAATAATCTACGACAACCAGAACAATACGAAATGAAATACAGCGTGAGATGCGAGGAGGATCCTCGTATTCTAATGAAGAATGCACTTACAAGTCTTGTTTCTAAATTCTTATTTAACAAAATCACTAACTGTGTACGAGTCAGAGATGTGAAGTGGAAAAGGAAAGAGGATGTTCCAAAGACTCAAATGATGAGATGTCAAAGACAAACATGTCAGAAAAATCTAGAATTTAATTCGACTAATATTATCATTTCTCCAGGACAACTAATTATCTGCATCAAAAATTACTACAATTTATCCTGTAACTGAACCTATATTCTTCCTGAAACAAAAATATTTTTCATGACCAACCAACTATTTGATACAACCAAAGTCCCCTCCAACCACGCGATCTAACAAATCAATAGGAGATCGATATCAAAACATTTATGATTAATATTCGGAACGCTCCCAAAGTCTATTGTATCTGTCACCTTGAAATGTCAAAAGTGTCAAAACAACAATAACCTAAAATAAACAAACATGATGAAAACGTTCATGAGATTCTATTCCAAAATAGCACAATTTGTATGAGGATCCCGATTCTAAGCACCATGACCTGTGAAACAGTATCCTACATTACGTTGTGATTAAAAGGAAGTGATGAAAACAATGTGAAATAACACGAAAGTATATCGGAGTTCTCTTCTACAAAGTCCGTCACGGAAATGTATTCCGTCTCCCATTCTCGGCATCATCAGCGGCGAACCGACCGACACGAACCCTGCGGAACGTCCTACGAATGGCAGACGAAATCCACCTCTGTTTAGGATCTTTCTGCGAAAATAACATGGTTGCAAAAACAACATGCAACATTACTTATTATATTATTCTCATTTTTCAGTTTTAACGCCATAGTTCATAACTCAGAACCAAACCCGCATGCAGCGCAATCTGTCCAGGCCCATGAAGCTCATGCCGCCCCAATTGTTCACGCTGCCCCAATTGTTCATGCTGCTCCCGTGGTTCACTCAGCTCCGCTAGTCCATTCTGCACCGGTGGTACACTCTGCTCAACTGGTCCACGCTGCTCCCTTGGTCCACGCTGCCCCAGTGGTACACTCTGGACAAATCCTACACGCAGCGCCAGCGCATTACTTTACCGCTCATCACTAAACGCCAAACGTTGTACGTAATATCGTAATTAACCTATCGTATTATTAAAATAAATGAACTGTTATAATTTACTTTTGCTTTATAATTTCACACCACAAGTTCTGTAACTTGAATGACTAAGCCGGAACAAAAACTTTGTGACAAATCTGTGCAAAGCATACAATCTCCTATTTTAGCTTTTTTTAAAAATTGAACCTATAGTTGTTAGATTTAACGCTAAAAATATATTAGAAAAGAGTGATAAAAAATATCCTTGAGGCACTCTAGGTATCTTACTTTCAATATTTTGTAGCACAATCAGTAAGTAAAAATTAATCAGTTCCTGTAAAAATCTACTACTTAATTTAAACTTAATTTTACAGTTTATGTTATCGGGTATGATAACAAAACCAAAACAATTACATGCATCAAAAGCCAGGAAATAGTATGAATATTTTATTCAGCAGAAAGCGAACAGGTATGTTTACTACTCTATGTTGCGTCTGCGCGAACAATTCAAACGCGTCGGATGTGTGAGGTTAAGTAACAGTAATTGCTAATTAGTAGCTCTATTCATGCTTACTCTTCACGTAATAATATAAAAACCGATAATTCTACCGGTCCCAGAACATCTTTCACAATGGAAACGACTGATGACATGACTGTCGTATACTCGTAGAAATGTAACATAAAGAATAAAATACCAACGTGGTGTAGATATAAATACCGTGTGAATAGAGGAAGTAATGTATAATTTTATACACAAACGTAATATTATTTTACCTTCATCGATATAAGTAATTTCAACGATATCGTTTAAAAAATACAGTCGATAGTTGATTATTCAATATTTTTTTGTTTTTTTAAACCCAAAACAGTTCTCTTAATTATAACTTCAAACAAAAATAATGTAAACAAAATACAATATTTTAACATTACGTGAATATTTTATCAGATGACGGAAGTATCTCAAAAAGACAAAACACGTAACGTTCTATTTAGGAGATATAACTTGATGTTATGATTATGACTTGGAAATCTAGCTCACGAATGAGATAGTCACGGATATTTAATGTAAGGATCTGGTTAGTACTTACACAGTACAATTCTTGGCGGATTCTAGACCACCATAATTTATTATGTACCTACTTTATTTAGTGACAAGAAAATTGATGAGTTCACAGCTGCACTTGACAACTAATTTCCCTTCTATTCTTTTTATTTTAAAAAGAGTTTATAGGCCACCAGACAGACACTCCCCCACACACACAGACAGACACGTCAAACTTATAACACCCCGTTGTTTTTACGTCGGGGGTTAAAAACTTTATACGCTCTTGCAAAAAAGGTAACATTTTTGTAATATTACATTATCATGATTACAACTAAAAATATAGGCCTCCAAATGAGCTGGTTGAGGAGATAATAAACGAGTCTTTTATGTGCCAGTCAACTCTAGTGACGCTTTTTATTTGCCAGTCAACTACATGAAACCATCTTGCAGATGTAGTCATTAGATACATCATTACTAATATAATAAAATCGATGGTAAATATATCTATAAGTTTCTTACGTTTCTAAATAAACTAACTTACTAATTTTAACTGCTTGGATTTCAGACATAAACATAGGATTATCTTTAAAGCTAGTAATGTATAGTTTCCGTCGCAAGGTTTTGCCGCGCTCCCGAGGATTTCATTTTCCCTGGATCCAATCTGCGGTTTTTTTTATATCCCCAGATTGACAAGCAGGCTGACTGTCTACTGGTTTCAAACATTTGCAATTATAATTTAAGTAGAATTAAGTACCTTCAATAAGAATAATTACTCTCAGTTACGAAAATCACATCATATTGTTTTATAATAGACTCCCTCCCTCCAGACAAGGTCGTGATTACAAACATTATTTTTGTCTTTTGGGTTACTGTTTCACACTGTTCCACGTGGGCATGTGGTGAAACGATCTACTTAACCACTGGTTATATATAATTACTGGCTACTAGTTATACTGATGGAATAACAGATTTAGTAAGTGTTAATTCGTTATTTAAATTATGTAAGTCAATTAAAATTAACAGCTTTAGGTGCATACGAAGATGAGCATTTCATAGATTGATTCACAGTGAAAGTTTAAGATCTATTAAAATCAGTTGATTATCATTATGTTTAGTTGAACACAATTCATAATTCAGGCATACTAAGAAATATCGAATATCTAGTGGTAATGATGAATGAAATAAATTAGTTGGTTAATTAGATATCTTGGAAACGCGGGAATACCGGGGCGCGTAAACTATAGTTGATTTATGAAGCTCAGTTAATTTATAGTGACCTTTTATAATTAATATATGTATTCTGACGAAAATTGAAAAGAGCAAAATAAACATAAAATTACACAATGAACCTTCAGATTTAGTAGTTTGCAGTAAATGCTTACCTACCCGATATTCTATTTATAAGAGACAGAATCTGAACGATTCATAAATCTTCATCTATCGTAGTAGGAGATAGTCAAACTTCTTTATTCTTTCTTCAATATTTAATTTAAAAAAATACTCTTATTTACGTTCGTAAAATATAACCAGTCAAGTCAATATTTTTTGGATTTTTCTTGCATCGCTATAAACATGATGTTCATAATTTTGTATTGACAGACTTTTAGCTAATGTCTAATGAGCGAATAATTTATTTACATTATACAATTTACGTTTTTAAAATAAAATAGTGACTTTTCAATATTAGAAATAGTAGAAACAATTGGAAGCCTATCAATAATCAAATTTCTTGAATAACTCAGGTCTAGCTAGCTAGTGGACCATAAAAACAAAATATTATGTCGGGAATCAGTAGACCATTCCTGAGCACTAGCACTACATATTAATATGCTTCAATATGACTTGTAGTTCATATATAATTTCCAAGCTAGCTTACTAAATAGCTTACTCCAATTACCAATAAAGTAACATTATCCTATCTAAGTATGGACGAAATTTTATCGCAACCAAAACGTATAATGTTTCAAATTATTTCGTCTCTGTTTATTTCATTTTCGAATTTAATCAGGATATCTATAAATAGTAGACGAACAAATTAGTACATATTTAAATAATGCATTTCCTCGTTGCTTCTTTGGCAGACGACATCGGTCACGTCTTTATCAATTACATCCAGTGAAATCTGGATTGCTCGTAAAACTGGATCGTGAGCGTATGCGCATAACACTCAAATATTAAGAGTTTGTTTTAAGAGTAAGTGATCATCAAAAATGATCTACTTTCTTCACACCAATTGTCTTAAATAGTTATCACCTTGAACTATGAGGAATGCTACGTGATTTTACGTAATTGCTATATCATTATCAAACTACCGTATTCTTGCGTACAAGCCGAGTAAAACGTCGCATCTCGCCGGTATAGTCATATAAAAGTCGGCGCTTGTGCTCCTCGGCATCAGTTGTGTGAAGTCGTGCAGACGAGGCAAACCTTATTCAAACGCAAAATGATCGCTAGAGTAAGTATAGATACACATTCCTGTAAAGAAAGCTAAGTGAAAGGATTTACAGTCACATAGGATTTTGGAACCCTTTGAATATAGTCCCTTTTAGCAACGAGCATTGATTTTCTTTTTGTTATATATTTCAAAACTGTGTTTATATATATAAACATATTCTTAATAAAATGTTACATTCTCGTTAACGTAAATTCAACAGTAAATAACTTAATATTTTGTTTCTCAGGCCGTAGCAGTCCTGTCCGTAGTGGCATTAACTTCAGCTGGAGTGATCCAGTTAGCCGATCATGGGTATGCTGGCGAGGGCTATGGACACGAGGGCGTTGCGTACGCACCGGTCGCGCAGGTCGCGGTCGCGGCCCCAGTTGCCCACTACGGAGGACATGAAGACCAACATGTCGACTATCATGTAAGTTGGATTTACATTTAATAGACTCTATTTTTAAACCTTCAAGGTACCCTCTATAGTAGTAATAGTAGTAGGTAACTATAATTTCATGCATTATTAATACAAAAACCAAATAGCATTCAAATATAATCAGTGCATGTCAAGGCTTTCATTAAATTAGCAATCAAAAGACATAAGTTCAAATGGCTCATCAAACCATAATGTTTTGCATAACAGAATCAAAATTCTCAGTTCGACATGCAAATACCTATTATAATGTATGCTAATAAATACATGATTGCTCAATAATATAAAAAATAAATCAGAGCGATAGTTTGCATAAAATGATACCATTAAAATACTAGCTTCAACGCCGCGGTTGTACCCACGTTCTCGAAGTATATTATTTTTTCCTGGGATAAAAAGTATCGGGCAATATTATTTCAGGGTCTATTTAACTATGTATCTGTAAAATTTTGTCCAAATCCGTACAGCCGTTACGCTGCATAATAATAACAAACATACTCACCCAAACTTTCGCATTGAAAAAAATATAAGTAGAATAATAAGATACAATAAGATTTGATACGCATCAACACATAAATCTGCTATTTTAAACCTTAACATAAATGAATAAAGCTGTAGCAAACAATTGGTTCAAGTTATCGTGAACGTATGTTTTTTACTTTTCGTCTAGACGAGTAACAAAGAGAGCTTTTTTATTGTGAAGGCTATACAAATTGAAGCATTCGTAACAGTCGGAACTCCGGAATAGTATAGTTAATTCGAAAGGTGTTACTATTTTTGGATTAAATAAGTTCACAATAATTTAATAATTTCAATCTTTGAACTGTGAGAAGATAATAATATGTTCGCGGTTTGGTTCAATGTCAATTCTTCAAAGTCGTCAATATATAGGTATATTGCAAGCTGGTATACATGTAGGTTCGATACTACCACATCTGAGGTTCCCAAGAATTGTAAACATCTATACACATGTATAGAAATAAGATTAGTAAGGTTTTATGTGTATACTATGAATATGGTTTGGTTTGACCACAATATCCCAAAGTAGGTGGATCAAATGATGATGTGATCAAAAATGGTGAGCAAACGAAGCTTTTTAAGCTTCGTTTGCTCAAATGTTTCATGTTTCAGGATGGTTAAGTAAGTAGATAGAGAGTTGGAGACATATTGAATATTTATTTGGATGGGTTACTTATGCAATCAATCACTACTTTTGTTTCTAATATGGATATGCTTGTTAAAATACTTATTTCGAAAGATAAACAATTTTAAACATGAACAATAAAACGTTCAACCTTCAACTGATGAACATTGTGTATCGAAGCAATAAGAGCATGTAGTCACAGTAATCGTCACAGAGTCATTACAATTACAACACTAAAACACTTATTGTCGCACGATCTGTAACATTCACACACTAAAAACATAACGAAAATATATCGGTCAAGGAAACAAAGACACAAAATGTTTTAGATAAATGAGTGTGCATTAGTTAAATTTAATGAACTTGTCTAAATTTATAAAAGAAAAAGGTGAGTGACTGACTGACTGATTTATCAACGCACAGTTTATATTATGGCGTAGGCATCTGCTAAGATAGGATTTTGAAACATTTATCCCTTAGGGGTAAAATAAGAGTTCGCGGGTGGAACCATAGGGTGGAAAGTTAGTCTTGAATAAAAATGGTTCGGCTTTTGAAAAGTATATTGATAGGTCGACTTTTATTTAGAGATATGGAAATAAAATTAGACTGTCTTTAGGTTTCTTTATTTGCCACTGAATTATTTACAGCACTGCATTTTAGAGTCCACCAATGAAACTTTGTGCTGGTATAAAATTTGTTTAATTTTTTGATAAACGTCATTATAGCCTAAAATAAAATCGAAGAAACTTAAAAAAAATTGCGTAGTTTTTTTTTTATAAATGCAGTGTAATTTTACAAAATTCATCTACAGTTATAGGTAATCATAGTTTTGTTTAATTGAATATTTTAGTTAGATTACTTGATAATTTAAATTAATAATAAACCTCATACATAAACCTTTTCTTTTTAAATTCACTGTGATAAAAATCTATTAATACAATAAATTAAGTAATGTAACGGACAATCAAACACTCGCTCATATCTCGAATACGAGTAAATGGAGCCAACAGCTGATTTTGTTTTCCTAAGCCCGGTGCTTATGTTTCGTAATACAATGGTAACAAGCTAATTGATAGCTTGCATAAACCGCGCGTGCTCTACGCTACATCTAACACAATCGAAGTCGTTTCCTGGATAGCTATTAGCGTTAAATCCCACAGTCACCTGTTTGTATTATAGTGTTACGTCATCGCGACAATTCTCCCTTTAAATGTACTAGTACCTAAATATAAATTATTTCGTTTACTTTCATCGAAATGTATTAGAATTAGAATAAATAACTGTAATAGTTCCCCAACACAGTTTTTGTTACGTAACAAATTTTATACATTAGTTGAGAATATTATCGAATTCTATCGTTTAGTACTCCTGTAAGAGACCGCTTTCAAATACAATACAAATTCATTGAACGGTTCCAAGATTTTGAGTTATCAACACACAATGTAATGTTAAATTTTGCAAGTGGGACGTTGTTTTATAAATACATTGAGGTCAGTAATCATATTAAAATTTTATTAAATAATATTTAGTTATTTAAAGAGCTATATTACTTGTAGGTACAAAAGGTATTATCAAGACTCAGTTTTTAATATGATTTGGATAATAAGTGCACGCGTTGAAGTCTTTTATATGAAACCTAATTTAAATAAGCGGCCGCCTTGAGGATAGTTTGTATTTTGTATATTTGTTGTAAATATTGTTACTTATGTTCATTTACGTGAAAAAGTCATAAAGCTCCAATACGGAGAAGAATGTATTGAATAACACTTTATAGGCCAGCATTGGATATCGATGGCCATAACTCGCGAGCTTTAATTCGCGGTTTATCTTACTTTGCTGCTATTGATCGTTACGATGTTGTCATAAATCGAACACCGCAAGTAATGATTCGAATAACCCACATTGAGTTACATAAATCTTTGCATAGTATATCCCAGTCGTGACTGAAGGGCCGATAACGGCGGTTCCCAGGACGCTTGCGACATTCGCGCCTAGCTCTCGACTCCGGGACATAATGACAGTCATGATACCCGGGGAAATAGCCAGTTGTTAGCATGAATCTGTGGCATAGTGGCGCGTGCTCTCACGCTCGTTTTAATGTTAGATGTGGAATCGTAGCCGGCCGATGTCGACCCAAATGCGTTGTTGCGTAAAATACCATTTGACAGTTTAAGAGTATGCAACAATATGGAACTGGACCTCCCGCAAATATACGAGTGGAGATCTTAGATTAAATGAATTACATTTATTTTGGTCGCATTCTTCATAAAAAATGCGTACTCAGTCTTACGTTATGCAAACAGTGTTATGCATCATATCAGCAGTTTAATATAAATTACAATGCGTCGCCGCCGGAGAAAACTTTAAAGCTCGTTAAGAAATACCATAAACGGATGGTTTAACATGTTAAATAATTCATACTTATGTTTAAAGTTGGAATCGATATTTGCAAGTAAACAAAAGTTTATCTAATAACGCCCACTTTTGTTTATATTTAGCAATGCAGGCAATAATTTTCATTTCAATTTCTATATTTTAAAAATTTGTTTTATTTTCTTAAATAGTTTTATATGGAGCAAGTTAAAAAAATATATAATATCTTATTAATTATATTATTGTATTTAATTAGTTTGTATTGTGTAATTAATATAATAAAAACATCAGTTAAATAAAAAGTATATAGAGCCTAGCTTTAGGAATAGGTACCGAAAATGATAATGATATTAAATTGTATATGAATACAAATTTGTATTGAAATCTAATTATAATTTATTTTATATGAATTGCAGTCCCACCCCAAATATGACTACTCGTACTCAGTATCAGACCCCCACACTGGTGACCACAAGACCCAGCATGAGATCCGCGACGGTGATGTGGTGAAGGGAGAGTACTCCTTGCTGCAGCCCGATGGCTCCTTCAGGAAGGTCACTTACACCGCCGACGATCACAATGGGTAAATATATTTTTAATTGCTTTTATTTATACAATAAATTATTATTAAACAGTAACTAGCAATAAAAAAATGCTCTACATGGATATAGTTTTGTGGTTTTCGAGCAATTTATTAAGTTGGTAATAAAAAAATCATTATCATAAACACAAATACTACTCTGGTTAAATATTAAAATCTAAAAGATTCATGATTCATCCGAATACAACTTAAATTATCCAAATGCAATGTACAAATTTAACTATACAAATAATAACGTATTACTTGATTCTTCTTTCTTTATTAAATTGTTTTATTTTTATGTTTCAGATTTAACGCTGTAGTACACAACACAGCGCCTGCGCACCATGAATACCACTAATCTATATTACTTGGCTTTGGGCCACTGCATCTCATGTGATATTAAATCCTTAATACTTATTATTAGATAGTCTTTAGTCGACATTTTTTTTATGTTTTAAGACTGCGGCGTAAATAAACTTAATGAAAAACAAGACTGTAATTTTATTAATCTTTTATTCAATAAGTTACCTTTTACCTCTAATAAGTTGGTACGCAGGGCTATTTATAATACACGTGCAGTGAGTGCTTAATGGGAATGAAGTCAAGTTAGTGAACAAAACATCCATTCTAATAAAAGTACGAATGTTTTAAAAAAAAAACATTAGAAGACCCTTTGAAGTTGTAATAAGTCTCCAACCTGTGCCTGAAACTCGAATTTATTCTGTTTAGGTCCTGAGTCCTCTATAACTTGTAAGGCACTAATGAACGTCGAAAGTTACTTTTGACTGTACCCTGGAATACACTTAAACTGAGAAGACTCCGGCATGAAACTCGACAAGGCTTATTTCTTTTGTCTCTTAGACTTTTGCCTTTTGGGTTTATCTTTTGAATTTTTGTAATTACAGGTTTTAAATAAATAAATAAACTTCAGGCAATTGTCACTTGGCCAGGGAGATGCAAGTGCAGAGAGAAGCTACTACAACCATGTATTCTTGCTTTCAACGTAATGTGTAAATATATTTTAAATTTATTATAAGACATCTAAGTTACTTCATATGGGATTATATTACAATAACTATTACAGTTTCCGTAAAAAGACTTGAGACTTTAACTGTGAATCTGGGTGTATAACAATTTTATCTTTCGAACTCAAACTCAAAATGCCCTTTTCTGTAAGATAAAGTTAGTTTCTAAGTCCACAGCCGAGTCCCATAGCAGAAGACACATATATTGGACATTATACCATGGAAATACGCAAAATAAATTAACTTAGCGGTAACCACATTTGTTATCTGTCTGATTTTTTTAACAAAAAAAGCGGCGAAATTCAATTTACTAAGTTTTGTATATGAGGACCCCATTGTATTTTATTCCCACTGGAAAATCTCGTGATGCCATTCCATCCTATGAATGTAATGGCGAGTCTTAAATATTACATTCTCAACAGAGATTGGGATAATACGGATGAATAAAATGCATGTTAACACAAATAGCGTGAAAACATAACACTTTTTTACAATCGTTTAAAAAAGTTGTTCGGCTTCATTGCCTGCATTATCATTGTATAAGCGACTATATAAGAATTTTTCAAGTTTTAAGTTATACCACTTATATCCTACCTATTCTATCAATTTTCACTAATATTTTAAATGAAAAAGTGAGTTTGTTTAATACTTAAACGGTTTAATCAATTGGAATAAATTTTGGAAGATAACTATTATGGCAAGGGGGTTTCAGGTTCCTCACCTATTGACTTACGGAACCTAGAAAACCATCGGAAACGCCGATGTAACCAATGGGCAGAAACTAATCTTAATAGTTCTATATTATTTATTTATACACACAACTGACTAACTAGTAAATAAGTAAAGTAGAAGAAATTTATATTAGAAATTTCAAAGTGTATAACAGAGGAAAGACTACTTCCCACCGTCCTATTTCCTAATATCCTACTAATATTATATAGGTAGATGCGAAAGTTTGTGTGTATGTATTATTATGGATGTATGTCTTGATGTACGGATGTCTGTTACTCTTTCACGTAAAACGACTGAACGGATTTGGATAAAACTTGGCACATAGATCATACCGTGGAATAATATATTGGCTACTTTTTATCCCGAAAAACACAAGATCCTCGGGAACGCGGGTGAAACTGCGGGGCGTATCGATTTCCTGATAAGTTTTCTCTAATGGAATTGGTTACTAAATTTTGTCTTCTGTTTAATCTTAGTCTAAGGTTAATTTTTAGTATGAAAACATTGGATTTTTTTGTGATTTCTAAATTGGTTCCATAAAATATTGTTCATCATAACAATCCTTAAGGTACAAGTCCGAGGCTCGCGGCTTACGCGCGCGTTAGACGCGCGCGGCCATAGTCAACATATGGGAATGTATGGAGCCACTTCCGTGCCTCGAGACCGCGCGAGCCGCGAGCCTCGGACTTGTACCTTTACATACAATAGGTTTTGAAAAAGGGCAAGATGGTAATCTCAAAATATTCTCCTATATAACTGAATTCACTACTGTGTCTTAAAATATTTTTAAGAAATAAACCATTACCTACGTTAAATAGCATTTACTTCAGTGAACAATAAATGTGTACAAATTCTTATAATTCGTATTTATCAGGCGTTTTGATAAACTTTTTACTAATAGGTACATTAAATGATAGTGAATTTGTGTGTATGTGGATGATAGTTACTGGAACCACTGATGTCATTCTAAACATTATTTCCCTAATTTAGGAAAAATCCGCCGGGAACGAGTACTTAATACCCCCAAATTGTGATTTTCAAAAAATAATCAGGATGAGATGATGATCATATCAAGATGGGGGGGTGTGAAAGAGGGTTCAATCCTCTCCTGGTTTCGACCTATTGAGTATATATATTGAGTGATTCAATGTGTATGATAAGTATAGGTCTACCTATTAGTAGTGTTGTATAGTTTACAAACCAAGAGACAGAACAGTACAGTATGGCTTTTGCCAAAATATGCAATGATATGTTAGGTATATTAAGAATTTAATACATTTTAATAAAATGTTTCTGTCAAAATCTCACCCGTAAATGACATACGGAATATTATCAAAAAATAATTTGGTGAAGTAGGTATTTTAATAATATGTAAACTAAACTTTTAATGGCTTATTTCACAATTTCAAAAAACACGTCAATGATATTTTTACCTACATTTATACTGATATTTTTCTATTGAACATTTATGTAATTGCCACCAATCAAAATAAAGGCGCTAGATAACTTAATACACATTAGTAAATTTATATATGTCGCAGGGATACGATAAAAACAAAGATTTCAACCGTTTATTGTTTACTGTTTATGACATACATTCTTAAAGACTACAAAATAAACCATCAAAATTCGTCACAGAAAAGTTTTTTCCAAGACTGATGTATTTTCACCATTTCACTGATTTAGTTTAGTGATTTGATCAAATCACTAGTTTGTTTAGGGGAAAGATAAAATCGTGTTGTTATTTTAACATCCTCCTTGAATTGATTAATCAAATCCCTGAGGGATCTGTTTTTATCATATCCCTACGACATACACACGTCTATGCAATTGTTGCTATTAAAGTCTACCTGGCATTTGACAAGGTAAGTAATTTTAAATTTGGTTTCGGTTTAATCAAGAAAGTGCCTGCCTTGCTTTCAGGAATTCGGTTAACATGTTCGGTTAATCAAAATTAGCAACAATAACATAATATTAGTCATAGTTCAATAACATCGAAGTAACGTTGAGTAGGTAAGACCTATTGTGATGAAAGGCGGAATGTGACAATAAAGCATTATCTATCTGTCTAATGGTAGGTATCTGATGATGGCCACTGTGTGGACCGTCTGGAGGCTTTTCAAACTTCTGACGTGTAAAGAGCAAAATAACAAAAGAAACCATCAAAATAAAATAACAAAAAAGAGCTGTAATATTTTGATATAAAAACAATAAAAATGGATTTGTATAGGTACATCTTCTTGAAAGTTTCTATGGTTCTGAGTCAAGCTATCTACGTCATTCATCGTTACAAATTCCAGTATACCATGTCTAGTAGTAAATGGGGTTCGGAAGTACTTACTACATCTTGTACATTGTTATAATTGTTCTTACTTTATCAATAATTTTAATGTAGACTATATCTAGTTCATATATATCCACTTTCTCGAGTTATCTAATATACCTGTTTCTTAAAAAGTATCCCATATCTTATTCAAGGGATTAATCTATTTATTAGTCCAACTTTCACCTCAACACCTCGGTAAAACATAAATTATCACATAGGATGATAAATTGATCGATAATTTACATTAGTTACCGTTAGTAGTTTTGCATGAAAAAATTAAAGTAGGTACTAGAAAACACTGTAGTTCTACAATTTAACCCATAGAAACGCTATACAGCTAAATTATAAAGCACTCGGAGCAAACACGACACGCTTATTGAATGTAAACATAAGGATTTCCTGGTGACAGTAATCATGTAACTGGAAACGACTTTGTGTACACAGGATAAAGAAATAGCTAACAACTCCCTGTAATATTGCATAAGTGACGCACTTACCGGACTATCTGAGACAATGACAATTGTCACGGCAAATTATCTACTTTTTGTACATCACGTGCTCTGAATACAGGAGAGAGAAGTGAAGGAGTCCGCGTTAAATCTCTATTAACATTTTGATTGTTACCTGCTATACATTTAGTCAACGACATTGATGGTTTGTTTCGGTATTACCGAACAGCATATTTTAGGACAAACAAAGCACCTTTTATAAGCCGAGATACATTCTGAAAAATATCAGTAGTCTTCCATCGATCACGAGGAAAGATGATTCTCAAAGTAAGTAGACATCAAGTTGAGTTTATATATAATCTTATTAGGTATTTATTTAATGTATTTTTTTGTTTCAGACTTCCACTTTAGTATTGACATTGTGTGTCACATGGGTGAACTTTGTGTGTGGAGCACCCTATTCGAATGTTTATGTACAAAGTGGGCCTGAAGTTTTACCGGTTGAATATTTCCAATATGGATCACCATCGTTCCCAGTAGTAGGTGAGCAATATGCTCAGTTATCTGCGGCTCCTGTGGGATCTAATTTAGTGCCAGTATCTGCAGTACCCGTATCGTCAGTATCAAGCTACATTTCACCATGTGGATCCTCTTGCTTTTATCCGGGTCAAGGTGTTGCCCCTATATCACATGCGTATGCTCCGGCAAATCTTGTGGCATACAACTCTCCAGTTTCAAGTGTACCAATTGTAGTACCTAGAGAGGTAAAAACGTAATTTTAAATAGTGACACTTGATATAATTTTAAAAGAATAAGTAAAATTTTATAAGCTTTTTGTTTATTTTTTAGGACACTGGCTATCAATATTCATATATTGTATACGATGAACATACCGGTGACCACAAGGCACAACGAGAACATAGTGATGGGTCAGTAGTCCGTGGAGAATACTCTCTTGTCCAGCCTGATGGATACGTGCGTGAAGTTCAATATGTGGCTGATGATTTGAATGGGTTAATTGTTTACTAATCGAATTTTACAAATACTCCTATCAATACTATCTTTAACCCTTTTTTTTAATTGTCAGGTTCAACGCCATTGTGAAAAACTACTTACCTGCTTCGGTAGGGGAAGTAAAAGTCGTTGAACATATAGAGAAGAAAATTCCGGTGCCATGCATTGAAGTTAAAAATGAACCTTTTGTAGAAGTACAGGAAATAATTGAACCCGACACACATGAACCAGTTATTGAGTTGATTATTGACAGTCATCATTCAACACAAGCACATCATATACCTTCCGAAGAAGTAAATGATGAACATTCAGTGGAACCGCACCATTCACACCATAGTGACATCGATGTCACGGAAATTCATCACAGCCACACAAACGAAGAGCATCATGATCATTCGGAAGAGACGCAACATAGTCATCCTGATGAACATCACATTGAGGTAGTTGAAATTGTAGACTGTGCTCATGGACATGTACACCATAGTCATGCTGAAGAATCACATAACGCTCATTTGGAAGAATCTCTTCATGCACATTCAAATGAAAAAGATACCGAGTCATCAGAGGAACAAGATGGTGTTGATGAAAATGAATCAAAAGAAGAACATCATGGTCATTCAGAACAACACCATGAACATAATCAAGGTGCACATCATGGCAATACTGAAAACCAAGAAGGAGAACATCATGATCATTCCGAAGGTCATGAAGAAAAAGGAGCACATATGCATTCGGATGTCCATAAAAATGTAGAAGAGAAACATCATATTCATATAGAAGAACACGAAGGAGCCCATGATGGTCATTCAGAAAGTCACCATGAACCAATAGAAAGAGCACACCATAGCCATACTGAGGTGATTTTGATTGAAGAAGATAATCATCCTGAACATACTGAAAAAGCCGGACACGGAGAATCAAACACACAAGTGTCTTACGAAAAAGTCATTGATTGCGTACAGACAGCTGTAGATGAAGCGAAAGAAGCCTCTAGTGTTCATAAACCTGATACGTCTTTGCCTACATACATTATCTTAAATAAACCTTGTTAATGAATGAACTTATTCTTAAGAAATATCTAGTCTCATGGTTATTGTTTTATTTGAATAATTTTCACAGAATTTATAATTAATATTGTTACCTAAAAGATCATAAATAAACGTTACACTTATTATTACCAGTGTTTTTTTAAATAATACTGTCAAACTTCCATTTATTTTTTGTATCACGATTACAAATACGAGTATGTATTTGATATCTACTTATTTCGATATTATAACTTGCACAAAACCAATGTTAAATAAGTTAGTCAATCGATCATATCTCGTCATACCTTTTAAGTCCACTCCTAATTCATATTGATAATAATCAAATTGTAGAAGCAATTAACAAATCCATATTGATTAAATATATGTAACATGAAACCTCGACACACTAAACAATGCCAAAGAATTTGGTAAATGAACTGATATATAACTACCCTAACTGATTAAATTTAAAATGTGGAAATTAAACCTATTATGCACAAAATGCAATGAAATAGCATAGAATTTTCAACAACCAAGGACTAAGAAAACTAGAACGCTTAATGTTTCTCAAGCTGCAATTAAATGTTTATACGCAAACATTAAAAACATCGTTTAGGCGGATAAAGTTTGCAATAAATCTATTAGAGCCACTATTGCATGCCTCGTTATAAAATTCCGAGCATTTATCGTATAACAATCTGTTTATTGTGTTCAACTAGACTAGGTACCTCCCATGGATACATTTACATTACTACCGTTACTGATATGCAACCCGGAGTATTCATGGAAATTTAGGATTTACATAATTTTTTGTTTAAAAGGCCCATTGCAAAAGATTTCATTCCATTCATACGAGTAGGTACGTACAGCAAAACTAAGTAATGTGTCGATACGAGAGTTATCTGAATCGGACGTATTTATGACTTTGTTAACCTTCAGTATCCTAATTTTAACTTCGTATATTTATAGATCATGAAATCGATTTAGGTCATACCTACTGAGATAAAAAAATCAATAAAAAAGCGGACAAATACCTATAGTTAGTTTACTTATTCACCTTAAGTAAATTACAGTTAATTACTATCGAGTTCGAACGGCCGTCCCTGAATGTAAAAAGTATCAATACAAAAAGTACATTACTATTACAGTAGTATCAGACAAAAATATAAATTACCTACTTATCATAATATATATCTTATTTTAAATAAAGCAGAACATTTTTAAAAGCCTTTCTATTATACCTGACCTGACCTACATGAACGAAAAACCTGAGGTATAATGTAGTTAGCGTAGGCTGCGTAAGCGCATGTCCAATCTATCACAGCATGCTTTGTCATAAGTTTTCGTGAAGGACATGTTGTGAAACTAATTATTTGAAAACAATGATACCTCTTTATCAGCCGCTATTTTCAAATAACAATAATAAGGAATGTGATAACTGTTACAAGATATAATTATTCCAATTACGAGTACCTATAATTTGATGAAACTTTATGATGACTCAAATCAGTAGGGTCTAATTGGGCGATCGAATTATTTTCAACTAACTTTCTGTTTCGCGAAAAATCTCCCTCAAATTTTAAACACTTAGGGGTCCAATTTTTAATCTATATGTCAAACATCCCGATCCGTGCCGCTTGCAGTGGTTTGAGCTATTGGCGTTGATAGATCATTCAGGTTGGTCACGTTTTCCTTTTATAAATATATTTAAACATACAAATTCTTTTTTTTTTCAGTCAGCAAACCTATAACACAAAGAAGCAAAATAAGCATTTATAATAACAATTTAGGATCCGGAAATCACGTTTCTAAGTAGGTACTATGTTAAGGATTTACTTTGGTCAATGACCGAGTAGACGAATAATTTACATGGAAAATCCGCCTCAATTTAAAGTTGATGTAAAAAATATTTTTATATAGGATATTTTTTATATCATAAAGCTGACAAGTGTAGATATTACCAACAAAGAGAATATAATGACAACGTTTTAACCAATAATAATAATATCCAGGGCATTCAAGACACGCGGCTATCATCCTAAACCGTGTTATGGAAACCAGACAACTGATATACTACTTTTATACCATCGTTATTAGAGTCGTTGACCAGGTAGAGCTCTTTTCGCGTCTTTTTGAAGAATCCGAAGTCGTAGCGAGAAAATTGCACTCTACAGTTATAATATCGACGCAAATTTCCATACTGTAAAATATGGTGTAAAATCTTGTAAAATCTAAGTTTTAAACATATCCATCACATTATAACGAAAAGCTCCGGCTCTTTATCACAAACGGATTTGTACCCACATGCATATTGTAACTTAGGTATAGTAAAGTAAATCCGCTTGACAGAAAATTTCCGTTCGTAACTTAAAATTTTGCATGTTATCAATTTACGACCATAATTAAATTACAGATTGAATAGGCAAATAGTACCTCTACTATTTGACTATTCATTAATGCATACTGATAATCCTGCGTGATAGTAAGGAGTCATTAGAAACCAATTTGACTATAAGGTAAAGTACCTAGGTCTAAAATAACCATTTTCGAGATATTTGTCCTGAAGATCACTTACTTCGTCTACTTACTAGTAACCCTGTATAATACATATATTGATTAATGGCTACATATTAGTATCTAACCATGACCTTGATCCATGTCAAGTTACTGACTACAGAGTCAAGGTGCTCGTACGCATTTCTCTGCCCCACCGCGGCTCGCACGCGCCGGCTACGTTCTATAAAACCATAATGCAGGACCGTTGACATCAATCAGTACTTGATTTTTGAACTATACAAACCAAAATGTTCAGCAAAGTGAGTAAATAATATTTATCAAACTGATATAATTTGACCATGGAAAATCTTAATTTAACTTAATTAGGATATTATCCTATATAGTTTATTTAAAATCATGTCTTAATATCAAACCTCTGCAAAAAAAAAAGGACGTGTAAATATGAATATAATTGAAAAATAAATATCATATAGATATCAACCATACTAAAGAATAACTTCATCCCTTATTTACAAATTACAGATCGTAGCTCTTAGCACCCTGTTGGCTGCTGCCAACGCTGGTCTTTACGGCCATGGCCACGCTGTCTCTTCTCAAAGCATCATTCGTCATGATGAGGGACACCACGCACCCCTGCAATACGCCGCTCCCTTACACTACGCTGCTCCCGTAGCACACTATGCCGCCGCCCCTGTAGCTCACTACGCCGCTCCCGTAGCCCACTATGCCGCCCCCGTAGCACACTACGACGGTCATGATGAATACGTAAGTTAATCAAAATATCAAACTTAACACATAGAAGTCTTTCTTTAGGTAGAAATATTAATAACAGTAGTAGTAACTACATAACCTTATTAATTGTTGCAGGCTCACCCCAAATACGACTTCGCATACTCAGTAGCTGATCCCCACACTGGCGACCACAAGTCCCAACACGAGAGCCGCGACGGTGATGCCGTGCACGGTTCTTACTCCCTGGTCCAGCCCGATGGTTCCGTACGCAAGGTCGAATACACCGCTGATGCCCACAATGGGTAAGCTAATGAAATATAATGATACAGTTTTTATTATATTACTGAGTACGTTATTTTTAAGTGATTATAAATGGTCACAATAATGGATTAGTAATAAATTTTATTTAAAACCATGATATACATTTTGGCCCTATTGACATCAAACTAATATATGTAATTGACTTTCAGTTTCAACGCTGTGGTGCACAACTCTGCTCCTTCAGTTCACGCCGCTCCCGCCCATGCTTACCATCACTACTAAATATAATTGATTTTATTTTACCGATTGATGGATGATTGTTAATGTCTTCACTTATTTATACTTTTGTAAATATGAGTGTGAAAATGCTGTAAATAAAGCGTGACTGAATATTATATAATAATCTTATAATTTATTAAAAGTAACAACAAATCACCACTAACTATAAGTAATTGGGAACATATATAAACATATTGTCATGTTTATTGTAAGAAAAGTTATACGAGTAGTATATTTAATAGTAGTATCAGTAGTAAAAAATTGCATTTCATAGAAAAAACGTGTTTAAGGGTACATTTATCTATTTGCCTGAATTGACCCTAAAATTCAGTTTTTGATTTTATGTGGTTACTTTAAGTAAGTCACATGTGTTTACTACGAATATAAAGTCTACGACCACCACACAAGAACACATTACATAAAAGGGATACCAAAACATTTACATGTTACCTACTGTTGTTGTTATAAGTAACTGAAATATTTTTATTTAATTTCACATTAATTTTTGTTCGAGCGCAGTAGTTTCTGCAAGGTAATAAATAGATTCGCATTTTCCTTGGAATCGGCATGCGAGTTCTGTTTGGAGTATTGATTCTAATCTCCATAGGTTTTTTTTTTTGTAACTGGCGAAAAAAGATTAGAGGTCCTCGTTTGATCTTTCTACTGAAGTCAACATGGAATTTATGAATGAGCCCACATATACACTTTAAAAAAAAATATTTTTGTGGTTAATTTATATTAAATAAGCTATATCATAGGGTTGATAAATCACAAAACATAAAAATAAACTTATTAATGAAAAATAAAATTACACACACAATTACAATTAATACAATACAATAAAAATATTTTATTATTTACACCACTTATCAGTTATTTAAAAGACAAGAATAAGAATAAAAACAAGCATAAACCATTTAGATTAGATTAATAGGATATAATAGAATATCAAATACATAAATACAATATGAAATAACTTAATGCTTAAACCGTTAAATAATAGATAGTTACATATTAATTTTATTAACTAAGCTCATTAACTGATGTAGGTAAGTAACTAATTATGAGTCATGATGAGATGGGGAAAGGAGCACGCGAGCCCAGCAGATTCCCGTTTAGCCTATTATTTTTATTTTTTTTGTTTGTGCAAAAAAAAATCAAGGAGCGCTATAATTGCTATATGTAGCATTATCCCTTTTGCCACTAGGTTATATCGTGGATATGCCACCCCTAGTGAACTTATTTATACCCAGGAACACAATATCAAATTATTTGAGACTGGAAACACAGATTCCAGAAGACAGTTACACAACTTTGTTGAACTTTGAACTGATTTTAAATTTGGACATTTTGTATAGAATGTTATATCTTTTTACTTTAAAACTAAATTAGGAAGAAATACATTTATAATACATTAATTTCAGGGGATCGTGAAACAATAAACAACAAAACTTTTTTTTTAATTAATATCTTTACATTAAATAAAAGTAAATAGAAAATGTCATCATCATCATCATATCAGCCGAAAGACGTCCACTGCTGGACAAAGGCCTCCCCTAAGGATCTCCACGATGGCCTGTCTTGCGCTACCCGCATCCAGCGGTTTCCCGCGACCCTAACAAGATCGTCGGTCAACCTTGTGGGGGAATAGAAAATGTATGGAACTCTAATAGAAGAATCCCACTTTGCTGATTTGTTTTTTGCCAAAAAGCTGAACAACTAGTAGACGGCCCATTTCAAGGTGACCACCGCTATGGTAGATACCATTAGAATTGTGAATTTGAACCAAACATCTTATCATTACCTACGAGCAACTAACTACAATTTTCTGATGTTACAATAGCAGTACAGTACCATGAACCATGGGATTGATCGCAGATAAGAGCTGTAAGTAATTACAATAAAAATATGTCACAATCTGCCATAAAGAAAAAGGAAGCCACAGCACGATGGTAGGGTACACTTTGTAGTACCTGCCTGGCTGACTTAAGTTGAAAATCTGTCACCAAGCACCTATTCGTGTGTTCGGGAAATTGCACTTGAGAGCCAGTTGCCTTTGTGTTATTGTAGCAGATCAGCAACACATGGCGATAGGCGATGGTAACAACTTACCTCAGGTGTACCGCCTGGCTGCCTGTCAACCTTATTGCTAAATGGCTGCAAATATATGAGTATTAATATGTATCATCATACCATGTCTCCTATCAATTATTTACTTTTGTTGAACCATTAAAATAATATAACCTTTTAAGTTTTCAGTATGTAGATATAACTAGAAACGTAAAAAAAACTCCGCTAATTATTCAAACTATAAGAAACCGAACATATTGATTAATGGCTACGTAATTATTGTCGGAACCGTGACCTTGATGCATATCAATGTTACTACAGAGTTTAGGTGTTCGTATACATTTCTCCGCCCCACCGCTGCTCGCAAAACGTTCTATAAAACGATAATGCAAGACTGTTGACATCAATCAGTATTTACTTGTTAAACCATACAAACCAAAATGTTCAGCAAAGTAAGTCCTTTATCAAAAAAAAACATTTAATAGGTACTGAAGGATTTGGACCACCCCTCGGAAATACTGGCTTCACGTATATAATAGGATCACCAATAGGCATAATGTTTTTTTCCACCACTTGGGTGTTCGAAACCACCCAAATATATATTCAAACAAGCAATTTGATTAAAATCATTTTTTAAACTAGCAAAATGATAAAAATGTATTTACTCTCCTTCGAAACTGAACACCTGCAATTTACCTATTTCAGATCGTAGCTCTCAGCGCTCTATTAGCTGCTGCTAACGCTGGTCTTTACGGCCATGGCCACGCTGTCTCTTCTCAAAGCATCATTCGTCATGATGAGGGACACCACGCACCCCTGCAATACGCCGCTCCCTTACACTACGCTGCTCCCGTAGCACACTATGCCGCCGCCCCTGTAGCTCACTACGCCGCTCCCGTAGCCCACTATGCCGCCCCCTTAGCACACTACGACGGTCATGATGAATACGTAAGTTAATCAAAATATCAAACTTAACACATAGAAGTCTTTCTTTAGGTAGAAATATTAATAACAGTAGTAGTAACTACATAACCTTATTAATTGTTGCAGGCTCACCCCAAATACGACTTCGCATACTCAGTAGCTGATCCCCACACTGGCGACCACAAGTCCCAACACGAGAGCCGCGACGGTGATGCCGTGCACGGTTCTTACTCCCTGGTCCAGCCCGATGGTTCCGTACGCAAGGTCGAATACACCGCTGATGCCCACAATGGGTAAGTTAAAGAAATTAGAATACTGAATTTCTTGACTTAGGGAATACAATCATTACAAACGTCAATGCAATTAACTCTCACTCACACATTTTATTTTTAATTAATTTTGTGTATCCATAATTTTATGCTGGTAATTAAATTTTTTTTTCTTTTACTTTTTGTAATTTTACTGTTTTTGTATTCTGATATTAATTTTATACTACAATAATGTACTCGTAGATCCGTAAATAATATTACATAAAACCGTCATATATAATTTCGCCCTATTAACATCACACTAATACGTAGATAATTGATTTGTTTCAGTTTCAACGCTGTGGTGCACAACTCTGCTCCTTCAGTCCACCCTGCCCCCGCCCCCGCCCATGCCTACCATCACTACTGAAAATAATTGTATTATTTACCGATTGATGGATGATTGTTAATGTCTTCTCTTATTTATACTTTTGTAAATGTGAGTGTGAAAATTCTGTAAATAAAGCGTGACTGTACATCATATTGATAATATTTTCATTCAATTAACTTATTTTATATTTAAACAATAGTATATACTAATTAGACATTTACATAGGTAGTTAAATAAATATATAAAAAATCACGTATATATAATCATAACACTGAGTAATCTGATTCCTAGCACTTTTACATGTACTAAATATGTACTTTTACAATAATTTATACCCAGATACAGTGAATGTACAAATGTTTGGCGAGAATGGAAAACGAAACCACGACCTGTGCTAAGGTGATCAGGATATTCACACCCTTAAATTTACAAATATATACCTACATTAATAGGAGTTATTTAAATTTTACGTAAACGATTGGTAACCTCAAGAATGCTGACGATAAAGAAATACTAATGAAGATGATGTATATTATATACCTATTTGATGATGTATATTTAGGATGGTTGAAGCCGTGATAGAGTTATATCCCTATCAAATCTCTCAAACAAATATGGTAAATTAAATGAAAGGAAACACATGAAATCTTAACTTACAAACTCCTTTGAGTAAAATAGTACTCAGATGGAGTTAAACAATTCAGCCTGTATACTCGTATAGATTAACTTCATTAGTATTTTAATTAAATTATCAATATAATTTATTTTTTTAAATAACTACCTAGTGTAAAACAAATACACTTCAGCGCGTGCAGCGTCACAATACAAAGTGTATTTCATGCTTCCAACAAAAAACACTTAAATACCAACCGTAAAAACTTTTAATTCTTTATGTACTATCTGTATATTTGTATTATCTGTCTTTTTTTAAAACACATTCCTTTAGATGACAAGTTGTGCCTCTCCAACTAGTGAAGGTTGGCTATTAGCTTTTAGAATTCGGTTCTGTCAGGACAGAACCACTTGAGAAGCTCTTGAGATTCCAGTGCACTCCCGAATGTTGCGGAGCCACGATTTCATCCTGCGACCAACTTCTCTCTTGCCGGCGACCTCATCATAATAAGTTAGAGGAGTTGATATCTTTCATGCCTGAGCACGTGGCCCAGATATGACATTTTCCGGGCTTTTATGATGGACAAAAGCTTCCGCTTCTGATTGGCTTGTCGCATACTACTACTGTATAATTAATAAAGCAGTAGATAATTTTAATTTATTGCAAATGAAAATATACCAAAAATTAAATCAGTTTGCACAGTACCACTAGTAGAATCTGCTTTTATTTTACGCCAAAACTGATCCAAAACAATAGGTTTATGGTGCACAGCACGAAATCTAATAGGTTTTTAATTAGTTTTAGCGTAAAATAAAAGTAGAGTATCAGAAGTCTTAAATTATCCTATTTAAGGTTGTAGCTATTATTCAAGTTTGTATAGGTCGCCTAAAATGTTTGCGCTAATTATTATTCGGGTTCCGTACCTCACAAGGAAAAACGGAACCCCTATAGAATCACTGTCTATCAGTAATGTTAATTCTTATATCACACAACCATTGAGCGGATGTTGCTACTTGGGTGCCATTTGAATGAGCTCCTCCTCCTCCTTACGGCTCGATATGAGGTTCTTCAAAAAAGGCGTAACAGAGCTCTTGAAAGTAGTCAATTCCCCTGGTATTGCAAATGTCCATAGGCGGCTGTAACCTTACGTGGTGGATACGTCTGCTTGTTTGTTAACGTAGTTATAGTAGTTCATTATTTATCATTACTCTTGGATTACTTTAGTTTCTTATTTAGTATATAGTTTCCTGCTGAAATAGGTATAAATTAAAAAACAAGAGTTACTTCAACTGAGCACAAATTTTATGCTCATATTATCACCTCGTCAGCAACAGTGCATGTCTTCTATTTTTTTTTATATCGCTTAATATTTTCATGCACTCTTTAACAACATAGCGTGGTCAAAAGCAATAGATATCGAATATCGATACCATGACACGCATTGCAATTCTATAATCGGTTTTTAATACGACCTTTAGCTATTGTCATTGTCGTACCGAGGTCCGCATGCGGTTCGGACAGCCCCACTTGCGTTCTTATTCAGTATTAACTCATATAAAAACCCACGGTCAGTGGTCAATTGACATCAATCAACAACTATCATAGTTCCAAACAACAACAAAATGTTCAGCAAAGTGAGTGCTATTTACATTATTTACATTCTTATGCAGTGAAAAGCTTTAGGTGATTAAGACATGGTCTGTTCCGCTGCGAAGCGCGGTGATGGGTATTAATTTTTGAAAAATAAAGTTGTTAGATAGAAGATTATCCCTAAGTACTTTAGGGTTAACAAAAAAATTCAGACTTCAACCTTTTAATGTTTCTAAAAATACATTTTATTTTTGGTTCTCTGGAAGATATCGCTTTATATATTTTTTTAATATAATAATAATATATGTCTATTTCAATAGAATTTAGTAGGACTGTCCTATAAAACCTGTAATATATTTCTAGATCATCGCCTTCAGTGCCTTCCTGGCCGCAGCGAGTGCGTATGGTCACGCCGTATCATCGCAGAGCATCGTACGTCACGATGAGGGATACGCACCCGTCGGCTACCTGGCTGCTCCTGCGCACTACGCCGCTCCCCTGGTGCACGCCGCGCCCCTTGCTCAATACGCCGCTCCCCTAGCTTACAGTGGACACTACGATGGACATGATGAATACGTTAGTAAACATTTTTTTCGAAGTCTTTCATCATACGGCATATTGTCCGAGACCCATCAGTTGTCAATACCTATAATAACATTCTATTGGGGTTTTACACTTCTATTACCAAAATTCTTAATCTATTAAGATAGCAGCGAATTAACTTGATGCTGCTGATTATGAATACACACTTTTTTTTATTCGAAATAAGTTATTACAAAATTACTTTTATTTATAAACTAGCTGTTCCGCGCGGTTTCACTCGCGTTCCCGGGATAAAAAGTAGCCTATACCTTCGGTGATAATGTAGCTTCCTCAATTCAAACAATCAAATCTTTCCTCTTTATAATATTAGTATAAGATAATAGAATATAATATATTACACGAATTTAATGTATTTTTATCAAACCAGGCGCACCCTAAATACGACTTCGCTTACTCCGTGGCTGACCCCCACACCGGTGACCACAAGTCCCAGCACGAGAGCCGCGACGGTGATGCCGTCCATGGCTACTACTCTCTGGTCCAGCCTGACGGTTCCGTCCGCAAGGTCGAGTACACCGCTGATGACCACAATGGGTAAGATATGTTTCTTTCCGCACGACTGCAGTTTATCTCTAATACCGCTTTTTTAGGTGGCAATGACATTGAACATTGGTTTTTGCGTAGATATTTATAATATTTTCAAAGGTATTTGAAGATCAATTTCAGATTCACTTTTCATTAGTAAGTAGGTAATAAATAATAATATAAGAAAAATATTTCTAGAAAAACTATGGTAGAAATATAGCAAAGGATGACAGTGCAAATTAAGTCATGCATAGATCAGGTAATAAGTCTTTCATATATACATTTTTAGAGTTTTTTTTTTAACACGAAATAAGTCATATCAACATACAAGTATATAATATGGGTCGTTTGAATTTTATCGTCAAACGGTCACCTGCAAAATCGCAGCACAGGATAAGCGCCGTTGGACCTTCAGAAACATTCCATACATTGTGTATCACAATACTATAATTTTTGCACATGCTTAACAAAGCATACCTACCTAATGTTTTACATAACTCATAATTTCATAAATTTCAGTTTCAACGCAGTAGTACACAACTCTGCTCCTTCTATCCACCCCGAGCCTGCATACCATCATTACTGAAACGACACCAAAGAATTTCTCTCGTTTTTGTTGATATTGTGAAATGAACCAAATATGTAAATAATTCATTATAATATATATAAATAATACATACTATCTTTTTTTATTCATACAAACTCCTATAAAATACTTCCCTACACGATAAATATTTTTGTACTTTATCCTTCCAGTTATAAATAATACACAATATTTTAGCGTATTAAATCTTAATTTTGTTCAATTTTTTTTTTAATTTTTGCAATAAAAAATGTTAGACATAAAAAATCAAAATTATTTTGTTAGATAATATCAATGATATTTAAAACTATGTTTGTTTAGTGATCATAAATAAAAGACAACCAGTCATCCACGGAATATTTTTAGCCTTTAATGGATAGATATAGTATTTCGACACAGTCAAAGGGCCGTATTATACATACGTATTTATCCTTAAAAACCAGCCGACAAATTACCAATATTTGAGAATGTAACACAAAAGTAGCTCTATTTCTCGCAAGAAGGATGCTTGATCTGATATCATAGTAACAAGGCTGTGCACTGGCGTGATTCCGGTCATAAAAAAATGCACAAATTAGCTGATACTTGATATGTACTTTGTTTACTTGTCAACAACTGAATGCATTAGTACTATTATTAACTTCACTTTAAAATTTAATGTAGTATCAAATTATATTTAAATGAAGTGTAGTAAACTATTTATGTTCCTTGTATTGTAACGACTAATAAATAAACTTTTCAATAACCAACACAAACGATTTTGGAATAAATAATTTTATTCTGAACTCTATCTTTAATCATAGTAAAAATGTATTTTTTTTTTTACGCAAAATTACCTACATCAAAATTAAATAATAAAAGCCTAGCCAGATAAATCAATAATCGTTTAAATATTTTAATGTTAAAATAGTGAAATAAAATTTTACCACAAACAACTTTTTTCATAAGACCATATAGAAACATATGTAGTATGGTCAAGGAATAATGATAGACCGAGAAAAATCTTACGCAGTTATTTATTAGGATTACTTTCCAGTACACATAGCATATAAGCTAATGCTTAGCATAGCTTTTGCCTTTTTTTTTTGTGACCCAGGGAAATCCTCTTGGATACCCGGCCGTACTACGATGGAGTGGCCGGGTTATGTCAGACTTACTGACTAAAACCCTGGGGTGTTCCTTCTCTCGCCTTTTGCCGGCGGGGCCGCGGGACATTCCTCGAAGGTCTTTCGACCGCCTGCCCCGCCGACGGCGTCGCTCCCCCACACGGGGAGCCCCGTAGAGCGCCATGGAGCGTACCACGTCAGCGTAGAGGCGTCAGCAAGCACTCCTCGGGCCCCTCACATTGGGAAGAACCCTACACAGTGATCCGGCGATGGCCACCAGTTTAGGGGCCAACCGCCGGAAGTGCAACGAGTCCCAGGTACTTCATCGTCGACCCGACGGTGATAGTTCCTCTTACCATTATCGTGGCCCCAGGAGGCGGCGCACGCCGGGGCCCATGGAACACGAGGGCTTCAGACTTATCCAAGGCCACCTCGAGTCCCAGGGCGCGGATTCGTGGCGAAGAGGGACGCCTCGCGATAGGTGCCGCCGCAGGCCGACACTAGGGTATCGTCGGCTTAACAAGTCACGCCGACCCCCCGCAGCATGGACCCGCGCAGCACCCAGTCGTAGCCGATGTTCCACAGGAGTGGACCAAGAACCGACCACTGCGGAACACCGCACGATATCTCCCTCCTCCCGGAGCCGTACTTCGTCGGCAGATACCGAGGCACGCCGTGGTACTGCAGAGCACTCTTCACAGTCTCCCAAGGCAGCGTGTTGAAAGCGTTGCGAATGTCGAGAGATCCGCAAACATCACGCCGCCCCTAGAGACAGCCTCCTCGGAGAGGTCCCTGACCCGCGCGATTGCATCAAGGGTTGATCGGCCCTGGCGGAAGCCAAACTGCTCATCGGCAAGATCCGGATCCATGGACTCGACGAGGCGAGCCGCGAGCACCCGCTCGAACAATTTGCTCACCTCGTCGAGTAACACGATCGGACGATACGCCGACGGCTGCTCCGCTGGGGGCCCCTCTTTGCGGAGCAGGACCAGTCTGCCCTCTCGCCGATCTCCAGCGCGATCGCGAGTACACTCCCGGGCACACCGTCCGGGCCCGGGGCGAGCATAGCTTTTGCCTAGAACAACTATTAAAATTATTTCATACTCCCATACACATACAGTGCTCGTGAACAATGTGTGTATATAGTCCATTGTCTATAAATTTTCACACTAACATAGCTCTATGAACATAATTAGTATTTCAAGGGGTGAGAACTTTCCAAATAAGAAGACAATGGTGTTACACGTGTATATTATCTTACTTACAAATTGTATAAAAAATATTATATTTAAGAAAAAAAAATTCGTCCTATTCACTGTAAAATTATAATATGGTACATATTATAATTTTTAAAAATAGACAGTATTTTTTGAAGGAAGTGAGTTTTTTTCCCTCGAAAATAATTCGTAATTTATTAAAAATGCATTTTTTTTATTGTTTATAAATATATCTTTGAAAATAACAAAATAAATTATATACCTAGTAATAATTAATTATACTTGTATCATCGTGTTTAGTTTACAGTATTTTTCAATTGTTTTTATACCAGCATTTTAAAGTAAACAATATGTAAAAATACCTACGATTGAGTTGGTTACGAGTATGGGCTTCCAAGCCCACAACACGACTGCGAGAGACAACGATCATGTAGAACAACAATCTTATCGTTATCCATTAACCCAGTATAACAACGTGTAGTATCTCGGTTCACATCTTATTTTTGTTAAGTAACAATCATTTTTTGATAGTGTAATGCGAGAATGTTGAAGACAAAGCGCAGTGACCTTGCGGTCGCGGGGACGCACTGCGAAGTGCTTTCGACGCCCCACCGGACCAACCACGCCAATTCTTATAAAACCCACTGGTGGTTATCAAATGTATGTCAGTCATACACCATCCCACACAAAAATATGTTTGCCAAAGTAAGTTGCCATGTGAGTTTAAGTGAAGTGAAATGTGAAGTAACTTAATTAGCCTTGTTGAGGACGAAAACAAGGATTAAGCTTTAAAAAAATATTTTACAGATTCAATAGTGATTAGTATAGAAACTACTAAGCATTCCGATAGCATATAGGAAAAACGTTAAGACACCCTTGTTTTTACTTTATAAAACTCTATTTTTTTCAGATCTTAGCCTTCGGTGCCGCAGTGGCAGTAGCCCAGGCTGGTCTGATCGGCCACGGAGACTACACTCTCCAATCCCAGAATAACTATGCCGATGCGCATTATGCTGCGGCTCCTATCCACACCGCTACCCTTGCCCACGCTTCTCCCCTAGTTCACGCCGCTCCCTTGGTTCACGCCGCCCCCATTGCCCATTCCGCCCCTGTTCTCGCTGCTGCCCCCATCGGCCATCTCGGAGGATACTCTTCTGGTCACGGACATGAAGACTATTATGTAAGCATTCAAAAATGTTAATAGGTTCCTAAAATTTTAAACTAATAGATGAAATAAGATACTGTACTAAACATAGTAACTACCATGGCATATTTATAGCATGAAAAGTTCGGTATTTTCTTTTTTGTCATGTAGTTGCTTAGCAAAACAAATCAATGTTGAACTCAACATAGATTTAGAAAAAATGCATCTCAAAGTACACAATTTCGTTTTCTTCTACAGGCTCACCCTAAATACCAGTACTCGTACTCCGTGGAGGACCCTCACACCGGTGACCACAAGTCCCAGCACGAGCACCGCGACGGTGATGTCGTGAAGGGAGAATACTCTCTGCTCCAGCCCGATGGCTCTTTCCGCAAGGTTGAATACACCGCTGACGACCACCATGGGTAAGCAAACACTAACTGATTCAGATAATCTGCAATAAAAAAGCAGCTAATAACTATTAGCCCTCCCTGTAAACATTTGAATGTTTCGTAATAATAACACACATTGCAATAACTTTCCCTAAATTGCGCAAAACTACGCTCCACCATTCATATTTACTAAAGCTTTCTTATGGAGCTTTGTTTATACGCAACTGAGTCGTAACTTTACGCGTATGTTTACATTCAATCATATGGTGGTCAAACCGGTACTAATCGTAGCAACATATGAGCAATGAACCGCGTTGACCCGTACTTGCCCTGCTACTATATGTCAAGCAGGTGGCTGTGTAATGACAAATTCATAAACTAGTTTTAGAACTCGTTTTGACTGAGCATTGGAACTCCTCTCTCATTCATAAACATTTGAAACTAACTACAATGTTATCTACTCTTGCCTTTAAGCCCATTCATATGTCAGTTATGACATATGATTTTTTTATTTATCAATGAGTTTTAGTTATCATGCTACTTTGTAAATTATGATTGGCTTGCTGAATAAACTACAGCTGATTTTTATAGTACAATATATGATTTTCATTACAGTTTCAACGCAGTTGTCCACAACTCCGGACCCAGCCATCACGTCTACTCTTCCCAGCAACATCACTACTAAGTCTTTTTAAATAAAGTTATAAAACCATGATGTACCTTAAATATTTATACTTGCTGTGATCTTCGTATATAATGTACTTTTATTTTAAAAATAATAGTCATTAAATTAATTTTAAAAAATGTTTGGCCTTTCTTATGGTGCTGTTACGTTTTGCCCTGAAACATTAAGCCCGATTAAAATCGATGAATTCTCATCACCTTGCTTACTATTTCTTCACTTTAACAATTAAATTGTAATGTTACCTACCTCAGATCCAAAGTTGACATAAAATATACCTATCTTAGTGCTTACAAGGATTTGAAACTAGATCATAATAAATACAGTAAAGGTACTTAAGGAAACGCAACATTCAATTACGAAAGATCTGAGAATAGGTCGCGTAAACTATTTTTATACCCCTAAGCTAAAAATAATTTATATGGCAAAACAACGTCGGCGGGGTCAGCTAGTAAATAAATAATAATATATAGCCCACAATTTTGTAGTAAACATGTTCTGCTGTGTATTAATTTGAATTTTATTATATAATTTCTATTGTTTTCTGAAAAATCATGATATTACTTACTATGCTGATTTTTTAGAACTTCCTACATACTACAAACGCTAATAATTAGGTAAGTACCTATCTACACTGATTATCAAGTTCATTGAAATCATTCATATTAGGTACCTACAATACAAACTACTAACATTAGTATAAAACATATTTGTAATAGTAGGAACCACTCCATTTGCATGTTATTTTTAACGCTAGTTACAGTATTTCGTCAAATGTATAATGCTAGAGCGCTGAGTTACGTTTGTATAGTTTCCCAAGTCTTGTAAGTCATGCTGTTAACGCCCTGTCGAATAGATAACCTACTAGTTTAGCCTACGATGTCATAAACGACAAATCTTAATGAATGCTGTTGTAATATCAACATGCCAAGTCTACTTTTTAGAAGTAAATTATTAGCTTTAGCTATAAATACTCTTTACTGACTTCCTTGTTTATATTATAAATGCTAATTGACTGTTTGCTACTTTTTCAAGATAAAATAACCTAATCGATCTAAAAATATTAGTTTTCACCCTATGGTTTCAACCGTGTTACTAGTGTAAAAAGCAGCTGGGTTTAAATAAAAAAAAAATAGAATAGATGAAGTTTATTCAGCTCAAAACATATCATCATCATATCAGCCGAATGACGTCCACTGCTGGATAAAGGCCTCCCCCAGTACAAAACATATAAAACTAAAAAATTTACATATTATGAACTTGGTGAAATTAACAAAATATTGAGATTACAAAGTTGTACAAAAGAATTACGTTTGTAGACACTGTGCACCGTAGATACACGTTACGGACGGACTCTCCACCCGTTCCTGCATTTCATTGGTAATAAGTAGGTATATCATTTTTCCCTTAATAATCACGCTGGATTGATTATTCAAACAGGAACATAAATTTTATAAAAATAATAATTTAAAGTAACTATGTACTTATTATTTTTTTCAAAAATATAATCTTTTCATTGTACTTAAAATTTTTGGACGGTGGTTATAAATCCACCCGGTATGTAATATTATAATGCAATGCGTGTTAAACCGATACAATATTTCAAAATTTTATCATAGATTCGTGATAGAATTAATCTTTGTTATCTACGAACATATTTGATTTATAGCGAGTACCTATCCACTGCTTGTTTCTGTACAGAGTGGTTATTTCTGTATACTGATAATAAACAAGATAGGATAAGTACCTACTTTTGTCCAAATTTTTGTATTGATTCCACAATGAAAATTGTTCAGCAAGCCCAACTTAAGTTTACAAAAAATATAATCTTGAAGTTTCCATTCCGTACTTACTACTTACATGTAGCCAAAAACAAAAATGTAGAATAGAAAATAACACAAAACTAAGAAACGAAAATATTTTCATTGTGGATGTCTAAAGTTTACAAAGAACACACCCTCCAAAATGTATATCTACCTATCTAGCGATTTAGACTGTGCATTAATAGGTCAATCAGTGATCAGTCAAGGACTTCGAATTTTATATACAGACTAGCTTTCCGCCCCGCAGTTTCACCTGTGATCGCTTTTAGGAGTTGTATTATCAAAAGTCCCTTCTTGGCAGATGCCTACGTCATAATAAGCTGTAGATATGCCGAATTTCAGCCCTATCTGTCCAGTGGTTTGAGCTGTGCGATGTTAGATCAATCAGTGTCACAATTTCCTTTTATTTATTTGATGATGATGATGATGATATACGACTACACTTTCCGCAGTATTCGGAATAATACTAGGATACCCAACCAAAACACATTATTGACACATTTTTACCCGCATTTATTAGAAACTAATAAATAAATAGACTATAGGATGTAGGATTGATTTTTTTATAGTTAAAGAAACTTTATTCTCAAAAAAGAATTGAGAACTTAAAAAACTAAATATGTAGGTACTAAAACTATTGATTTTTTTCAATTATAATACATAGATTTTCTGACCGTTTTAAGTACAATGTTTTATTCAATGGAATAATTAATACATAACGAGATATAATTACACGATATCAAAGAATGCTGTCAACAATGGCTAGTTGATTAATATTAATGGTGTTTCCGAAGTCACGGCCAGATAGCTTTTGGGTGAGTAACCCCTGTACTATCGAAGTGATTTACTCCTTTCAATCAATTCTGTATTAATACTTAACCTTGTGAATAATAGTTAGTGTTCAGAAATAGGTATCCCGCTTCCGTAACGATAATCTATTATCTGGCTCACGACTATATCGTGCCACCTTCTGAATTGTCGGACATTTCTAACAATGCTATGGACCTTTTGGTAATGTGATCTGACAATTAAATCAATTTAGGTAGGTAATATTGAATAATCATGTTACCCTTTCAAATAATCTGACTGTTAGTTTATAGGCTTAGTTAGACCTAATATTCTGAAATAGGTAAATAATATATATGTAACCTTTTCATTAAACAAAATTGTTTTTTTTTTACAATGTATAGATCTATGTGTTTGACCACAATTATCACCGTGGTCAACGACGATGGGGCCGATGGTGGTAAGCACAAAAAGCCTAGAAGGGTACTAGCTCTTAAGTGCAGCCGTCAGAATACATCGGAAGGTGATTGGTGACAGATTTTAATCTTGAGGGTGATGGCCAACCAGTTGGGTACTACAATGTATCCTACCACCGTGCTCGAGGTCATTGTAGGATTCGAACCCGCGACCTTCGTCTCGGCATTCGACTTCACTAGCATTGGCTATATTTAATTTCTGATTATTTTCTGCAAACGACTCGTCTGATGGTAAGCGGTTACCATAACTTATAGACAGCTGAAACACCCGGGCATCACTCACGCGTTACCGATGCTTTTCTCTCCTTGAAGAGCTCTGATAACATTACTCACGCGCAGCATTTAGCTGAATTTTTTTTAATTATATAAAACTTAAATTATCATTTCAATTATAATGGACAAATTTACTGAAATTTTTAATGTAGGTTTCATTTAAAACTTATTAGCTTTCAAATTAGTTTGTTTATTGGTACATTCAATTTACGATATCAAGTTTGTGATCACGTTACGAACATCGGTTATGAAATTAAATACCCAATAGTGCTGTAGGTATACTGCTACTTAATCACTGTGTGGTTTAACTCATAGTGCATTCGATATTACTTACATGTCGAAATCATGTACTGCAATAAAATAATGTAGAGCAATTTTGGAGCAATCAAATATCAATTGTCACATTTAATTATGTTTACAGCGTCTAGTGTTAGGTAGTTACATACAATACCTATTGCATTGTATGGTTCATACTACTAGTATCAAAAAAGAATTCTCTATATTTTAAAAATATATAAGTATCCACTGTACTACTTATCTACACCACCACCTTTTACTCATAAACATTGAAAAAATGTAAAAACAAACCTATTTCTTTATAACGCTATAATTTCAAATAGGATTGTTAGGTAAATACGTATAACAGCCCAAGCCTATATAAGGGCCAATAATAAAAATACTCCCCGCAATAATTTCAAATTAAAATCTTTAAAAAAAAATCGATATATCTCGAATATTAATATGTAGATAATATTTTTGCGGTGGTCTAGTCGGTGCAGGGAGGGCAATGGTTTGTGAATTATTATCGAAGGTATGCGCGCAACCAGCGACCTCGCGGTGTCAAAGTTACGGAACTCAATTGACCGCAGTCCCCACCACGGGCAGGACAGTAACTCCGTTTTGCTTTTCATATAAAAGTCACACTCCGGACCGATAATAGTATCAGTCACCTGTTCTCATTAACTTGTGCAAAATGTTCACCAAAGTAAGAATATTTTAATCGAGAAACAAATAAAATAATTCATAATAAGTGTAGTAAATTAATGTTATACTTGGTCCAGGTATTCGCTCTCAGCGCTGTGTTGGCCGCTGCCAACGCTGGTCTCCTCCACCACGGAGCCGTCTCATCGCAGAGCATCATCCGCCATGATGCCCCTGTCCATTACGCTCCAGCCCACTATGCCGCTCCCCTGGTTCATGCTGCTCCCATCGCTCACGTCGCCCCCTATGTCCACGCCGCCCCTGTAGCCCACGCCGCTCCCATCGCTCTCGCTCATGGTGAATATGTAAGTATTAAAACTTTACAATGTAAAATGTATATTGTTATGGAATTAAGAGTGGAAGTAATGGATATAGTTCCAATCGAACGTGTAGGTAGGTACCTATTGTAACTGTATATATACTCGTATATTTAAATTACATTCATCAACTCAAATTCAAATACTTTCAAATAAAAAAATATATTTATAAAATAACCCCTTGACTTCAATGAAAAGAAAAGATAATTATATCAAACAATATTTTTTTAAAGCCGCAATCATAATGCAATAAAGTTAAGAATCAAAAGGATATCCGATAACAAATTGATTGACAGCTAAATGCAGCATGGATTTCTAAACCTACCTATACAAGATCAACACACACTAGTGCAATGTTAACTTGTATGATAGGTATAACATTTTTTCTTTGTTCTAGTCTCACCCTAAATACGACTATGCTTACTCCGTGGCTGACCCCCATACTGGTGACCACAAGACCCAACACGAGAGCCGCGACGGTGGTGCAGTGCATGGCAGTTACTCCCTTGTCGAACCTGACGGTTCAGTGCGAAAAGTAGAGTACACCGCTGACGACCACCATGGGTAAGTCTTCCATACAAATATATTTTCAAGAATACTTGCATGACTATTCTCTGTACTAACTAACTTATTATTTTTTGCAGTTTCAATGCCGTCGTCCACAAGACCCCCGGCCACCACCCCGCCCCTGTGGTCCACGCCGCTCCCTTAGTCCACGCCGCCCCTATCGCGCATTACGCCGTCGCTCCCCTCGCCCATGGACATCATGGTCTCCATTACTAAACAACAACCTAGCTTATAATGTTCTGATTTGATGACGGATGACTGATGTATGTGTTATTTATGTGTAAATAATGATGATGAATATGAATTTTATACTCAACTGTAAATAAATACTCAGCTGCTGAATATTCTATTGTTTTGATTTGAAAAGTACCTACTATCGTTCGATTTATCCTTGAATAGACTTGAGTAACTTGCAATTTTGACTGCTGTAGGTATCTAAAGTTAACATCCCACGGCATTTCCAATACGTTTGGTTCCGCCTGTGTGGTACTCACTTACATGTATAATTACTTAGGAATAATACCCTTGATTGTAAGGTTAGACATTGGTAGTTAATAATTAGTATAGTTATTTATGTGGACACGCGTTGTTGCGTGCGTACGCATTCCTCAGTTGTACGATTTGGTGTGATAATTACAGCACATTGTATGAAAAGTTGCGCAATTTCTTACTACTTTGACTACAACTGCGCGACGACCTAGAAAAGCTCATAATTAACTCATGCAACTTCATTTATAAAAATAAAACATTGTAATCTATCAATGAACATTGCGGAGGCATGAATAACCTTAGTCGTAATAAGCTAATATCAAAACAGAAGTTTACTGTACAAACAAAGGTCAATAAGCGTTAGTTCTTTCCTTTAGACTGGTAATATTTACAATAAATAACGTCAATTTAAATGCAATTACTATAACGACTACCAATTTTGAGACAGCAAATGATATAAATTGCTACAATTGTCTAGACAAAATATACCTACTCAACTTGATAGAGGTTATATTTCGACACCACATCATCAGAAGCGATCAATCACCTATAATAATGTTCAATACATATGGAAACCTATGTAACATAATTTTAACAGGGCTTAGGCTAAGAGCTGTATTTTTTAAGTATATCGTGAACTGATAAGGCAGACGTATGCGACCACCTAGTCCCATCGCATATAGGTTCACAAAGTTTTTACAGGTATTGTACTTTACTACAGAAGATCGACCTTACTACAGAAGATCGGTAATCGCGACTTCATTAGTTTCTTGGGTGCAATTTGTAACCACATATAATTCTAAAGCAGGTTATGAATAAGATAGACCGTTATACAGTTTCAGAATCTCTTTTGCTCGATAGTTATCAGTAAAATTATTCTCTCGGATTTGATAACTGCTCTTAGCCACATGAAAATTTTACGCTTGAAAATACGTAGCATGACCCAGAATATACCTTTGACTGCCTTTGACGGAACTCAAAACAGATTTGGATATACTTAGATAGATTAAAAAACTTTAAGAGCCAGTGATTCTCTTAATTTTCTATTTTATTTGAAATTATGCAATTATTATGGCTATCATTTTACGACATAACATGGCCTTAAGTCCTTTTATGATATTTCTAAAATAAATAAGACTCCATAAGCAATGTGATAGTTTTCCTTGTAATTTGTAGTTTATTTATGGTAAGTTAGTAATAAGTATTTATTTTCGCGTTAGTTAATTATGATTTTTTAATAATGTTGTATAGCAACAATAATAAAGAATTCATGAGCATAAATAACATAGCGTAAATAGATAACAAGAAGTAAATGTGTCTTTCAATAAGAATCTGCTCAAAGAATTTGCAACTTTTCTGTTGAAGAAAAGTGGCGACCACGTAAGTAATAGAAAACTTCTAATCGAGTAAACAAGGTTATAGTTGCTGGATGCATACCTACTAGCGGCTCAAGACCATATATTTGGTTTCCAATTAAAATACCACCGTAACGCCAAAAGTAGGTAATAGCTGCAGACAACTTCCCGTCTGCACTTTTTTTTTAATGGTTAAACTTCGGAACTACGAAGGGTGAATCACGTTTGTGGTTCGATCGAGTTGGTTGAACTGTTCCAACGCAGAGCGACCTTGGACTAGCGAGATAATTATCTCGAGCGGCAACGCTACTCATGACCTGAGTCGCGTGCACAGTGGTAGCGTTCACTCTCTTCTTTACTTGAGATATGTACAACAAGATATTTATTTATCTCAGTGGTTAGTACCGAGACGAAGGTTGTGGGTTCGAATCCTACAGTGAGCTTGAGATTTCGGTGAAGAAAAACATCATGAGATAACCATAGCACGGAAAATCTTCACTTCCAATTTCGTAAACCCCAATAACATTGTTTCAAATTGATAAACTGGAAATATTTTTGTTTTCTTTTAAAATTCATATTTGGTTCACTATTTAATTCTTAAGAACATTGAAAGTCAATTTTTTGGGATGAGAACTTAGCAGAATTGCTAAGTTCACAGCTATTTTTGTATGTAGGTACCACCGTCTGCCAAACAACCTGTATAATAATAATTGAATAATAAATAAAAGTTTTCCGTAGGTTCGTAATTTTCCTTACCTAAATTCTCAAACTTGCGGAAGTTAAGCCAAAATAGAGCGTACAAAAATTTACACGAAGGGCAAGAGTCAGATGTAATACCCATAAGGAAGTAAATTTAACGAAAATATAAAATCAGCTTTAAAATAATCAAATCTACTGTGAGCGTGTCTCAAGGTAACGATCGTGCGCGAGCATTGTTTCGTGCTGCGGGATTGGCTTCGATTTCAGTTCATTCATGTCAATAGTCAGCCGTTTGTTGAATTGTCGGTATTCATGTGCTTTTGTGCTACCTATGTCTCAGAACATTTACCATTGTCCGTTGTACAAATGGAAAATTAACATTGTCATGACAACCGTCGCCTTTGGAATAATAAATTGATAATGAGCTGTGAATTTTATTTTATCCATTCGATTGGGTTAACCGTACTTGTACACACGGCCACAGATCAAGCTAAATATGATGATATTTATTCTATTTAATAGGTACTGCCGGAAAATATCATGTTCGGATTTCAAGCTACATGTTAACCAATTTTTACGGAAATCAGTTGATTAGTTCAGGTATGAATGCGTAACAAACAAAACTACACATGCCTACACAATATCGTGTATTAAATTAATAAATTACTAGCTGTTGCTCGTGGTTTCACTCGCGTTCCTGGGATCAAAAGTACCATGTGTGCCAAATTTTATCACAGTTGATTGTACTGTTGAGGCGTCAAAACGTAAAAGAACTATACATTTGCATTCATGATATTAGTTAAGATTTATGAAAGGTTTAATTTAAGACAATATAAGTACCTAGATAGGTCTGTTCGCATCCCTATAATATCACATTATAATATACTAGCGACCCGCCCCGGCTTCGCACGGCTATTCTTAGGTTTTCTGTACTATATTATGCATGTATTATACATATAAACCTTCCTCTTGAATCACTCTATCTCCTGAAAACTGCATAAAAATCCATTGAGTAGTTTAAAAGATCTAAGCGAACAGACAGCGGAAGCGACTTTTTTTGTATACTAAGTAAAGATATGTAAATAACCGGTATCTTACCATCATTATACTACGTACTCTCAGAATCAAAACAGGATGTTCTCATAATAAAACAAAGTCTCAAATATATGTTACAATACAAATATTTTGTTCTATTTATTAGAATAATACTGATTTTTCACAAAGATTTCCATTTATAAACGTAACAAATTACAAAATGGAATTAAGTGTTAAGTGGAATTGAAGTATTAAAATACGAATGTTAGACGACAACCCGAGACTAAAAAACAATAGTTTACTATAAAAGCTAGTCAAAACTGAGTGCATTGTTGCCAAAACACGTTTTGTGCGGAAACCTATAACGACTAATAACCAAAACGCTTTGACAAAAAGCTTTCGCTTATTTTACAACTGAATATCCATTGTACATGATGCATGAAAATGTTGCATGAATAAGATGCACATTTCCTTTTAAGATGATTCCATTATTCTTTAAACAAAATACCTACAACTTTATCTTCGAAAACATATAAAAATGAACGTTTATACAGACGTAAATTTTTATATGTTAGGGAGACAGGTAATAACTACAAATATAAAAATATCAGAACAGAATTTTATTTAAAAACAAATAGAACCGCCTTAATTTATGACAAAAGCCCCCTTCAAAGGCAATAAAAAGCATAAAATAAATAAAGTGAGCAAAGAAATTTTAAAAATTGGTGAAACTCCATCAACAGTGATTTTATTATTATGATTTGGTGTAGTAGGTAATTAAGTTCAGGATACGATGGGATTGACATGTCCAAGTGGACAAAAATCCCTAATAATAAAACAGGATAAAAACTGTTTTGAAGTCAGTCTTATGTATTATCAATGTTGGACCTAATACATGATATCATGTGAAAAAAAAAATTGATTACGAAAATAAAATAAGGAACATAATATATTAGACTAAAATCCGGTTGAAATGTTATGCATACAATCAAATATGGTAACGAGGGCATTCCATAGACACTGTCAATAACAAAACTATAAATTGGAACTAAGAAACTAAATTAGAATAATTAATATTGTAGTAAGTTGCAGGTAATATTGCTGTAGGTAGATAATGGTATATTATCTATAATACGTATAATACCTAAATATACGAGTCTTTTTCGTGGTACCATGATGCTATTGTGGGAAAACTAAGGTTATCTACAATGTTTAGTATTTTTTTTTTTTTGCCTTGGAACCTTCTTCCACTTTAGATAAAAATCTCTACATGGTAACAAAATACGTTAATCTAATGAATGCAAAGTTACTATGGAATTTCCATAATTTTGCATAGGTATGTACCTGAAATATTAGAATAATAAACAAGTTAACACATATTATTTCTTAAGCAGTTAATAATTCAGTTTATTGTGTCACGTACCTAATTAAACGCTCACAGTAATGTTTATAACTTGCTCATTATTTTGTAAGCAAACATTTGGCGGCGTTGGCGGCCATCACTCACTACCGCTCTTTTGCTGACTCCCTGCATAGACATTGACCTGAAAATAATTTAAGTGTAACAGTTACCTCTTAAGTACAGTGTACCTACTGCTGGCTTTGTTTGTATTGTGTAATGATTGAGTAATAATATTACTCAGTGTAGAGTAGGTAATAATAGGGATTGACAAAACGAAACCACCAAACGCAAACGTACTAAGTTATTAATCTTGTACATACTGAGCCAGCAATTAATAACAATATATAGCATTTTTAGCCTTGACTGGAACAATCCTGACTTCACCCATTACGCCTTCCACTTGTATCAAGTATTGCGGTTAGCAGTGACTCCCAAGAGAAAAGTGATTGCTACTAATAGATTGTAGTTGCGAAACAAATTATGATTCAGCTTATAGACAAAATGAATTAAAAAATGTAATACAAATAGCGTATCCTTCTCCTACGCCTTTGTTTTAGGGCGCCTCCACTTTTTATTAAATCGTAAATCTAAACTTGCCCTTAAAAGCAAGGTTAGACTTTATACCACGTGTATCCGCCCCATCATGACGTATGCTAGTACTGTATTCGCACATGCAGCTCCATCACGGATCCATAGCCTTCAGTCAGTAAAATCGCTTCATGCGCAAGGCCACGGGCGCCCCGTGGTACATGCGTAATGAAAATCTCCACATTGACTTAGGTCTCCCCACGATAAAACAATTTATAAAACGCATCTCACGCAGCTTTTTCAATACCGCCGTTAATCACCGCAACCCTCTTATAGTGAAAGCCGCAACCTACACGCCCTCCCGTATACTCCGTATCCATAGACCAAGGCAAGCCCTCAGCGAGCCGGATGACCCTATTACATTAGCTCAGATCGAAGCTGACGAAGCTCGTAAAAGTACACAACACACTACACACAACCGATCACGCTACCGTCCTCGACGGCGAGGACCGCCGCGACGTCCCACTCAGTCTCGTCCCGTTCAAGCGGCCCGAGCTGCCTACAGTAATCCGACCGCCCCCAATTAGTCGTAACTCGTACAAAGTCCTCCCCCTCCCCCGGTAACGCCCTGAGCCGAGGTTCGTACCCCATTCGCCCTCTGCGCTCGCCGATTTGTCCGGTAAGGTTGTTGCAGCCATCTAAGGCTACCAACTTTAAAAAAAAACCTTCTCCTAATGTCTGACTGAAGCATGAAGGTTTAACTGGAAGGAAAGTAGACGTTCAATTTACGTTTACATTTTACATTCATGATAACAATAATTAATGCAAATTTCACGGACATCCAAATAAATATCCACGTGTTTTTTTTACGTCCATGTTTTTTATGTCAGAAGGAAGCAGGCAGGCGTTCCACCTGATGGTAAGTGGTTACCGTCGCCTATCACCATTTGCAATACCAGAGGTAATGTGCCAATGTGTTACCGACCTGAAACAATGCCAAGAAGACAAATTAAACCGTTTAAACTATTTGTAACTTCAGAAACTATTTAATTTTATATATTATATATTTGCAACTCTTATGTTTGCTTTGCTTTAGTCATAACTAGAACAATTCTATACTACAAATATTTCTCAACACGCTATGTAAGACATAAACATGCAGAAAAGTCTCATTGTCGTGGTTTTTATGTGCTTCATAGTTTCGTTCTCACACTAGCAGTGGCAGTGCAATCACGACAAATCCTCTTGAGCAACACTGGCCAAGTTGACACTTACATGCTCTGATCACGTAATTTGTAAAGCATTTTTAGGGTTCCATAGTTCACGCCTGGAACCCTAAAGGTACAAGTAAATAAATAAACAAGTCCACGGGCCTCGGACTTGTACCTTTATAGTTTCATCATAGCCATGTGATGAACTTTAAAGGAAAACTATAACGGCTTAGATATATTTTTCAGTAGTTATAGAACTAACTAACTTATTTAGATAATACTTAATTAAATAATAATATTAAATTCAAGAATCGTACAGATATATGTAGTCATTCTGTGGAGCGCGTATGTGAGGTAGCATGTGCAGAGATTGAAAGCTCCATTATCGTATGTGTTTACAGACCACCGGCTTCTGACTTTTCATTGTTTTATTCTATAATAGAAGTTATTCTTAGTAAACTGTTCAAGTCTAAAAAGTCATTAATAGTTTGTGGTGATTTCAACATTGACATTCTTGTTACTTCATCTGAAAGAAACAATTTTATTTCTCTTTTTAAATCTCTTAATATGGATCTTTTGTTTAGTGAACCAACTCGGGTAACAGCCACATCTTCTACGTGTATTGATAACATTATAACAAATGAGAGTGTTCTGGAAAAGACATTAATTAATGGTATTCGCTCGGATCACTTGGCTCAAGTTGTTAAATTGCCTTTTAAGTGTCAAACTTCACCTGTACATAGAAGATTTAGAACAACAACTAAAACCAAGTTAGAGAAATTTAATAATCAATTAGAATTGAAACTCAGTAACACTTCATTTGAATCCGACGATCCAAACAATACATATAAAACGTTATTTACAGCAATTTGTAATGGATTTAATAAATATTGTCCAGTTAAATCTACTATGGTAAATAATAAAATAAAGTTCTGTGACTGGGCAACTAAAGGGTTAAAGGTGAGCAGGGACAACATGTATGAACTTTATCATAAAAAATCGTATACATATAATGAAGAATTTCATACATATGTTAGGAATTATTCAAAGATATTCAAAATAGTCTGCAATAAAGTAAAAGCTATGTTCATTGCCAATAAAGTTAGTAATTTAACTAATAAAATCAAAACTGTCTGGAAAGTCATAAATACGGAGACTGGTAAAAATAAAAAGGAAGATGTAACATTCACACTTAAAATTAATGATAAACTTATCTCAGATAAATATGAAGTGGCTTCGGCTTTCAAATCTTATTTTTCAACGATTCCTACTGAAGCTACGAAGTATCTTGCATCGTCCCCAGTGAAAGCGGAGTGTCTGCTTACAAATAGTTTTACCAAACATATTCCAAATTTTTTGTTTAATTTAATTGATGCTAGAGAGATTTTAAGCGCTTTCAAGTCTTTAAATTTGAAAAACACAGAAGACTTATGGGGTTTATCAGTTAAAGTCATCGGCTCAATTATTACTAGTATTGCACCTATCTTAGCAGGTATTTTTAATCAATGTATTGATAAAGGTTCATTCCCTGATTTGATGAAGCAGAGTAAAATCGTTCCCATTTTTAAATCCGGTAGCAAAAATAATCCTTCCGATTATAGACCTATCTCAGTTCTCCCAGCGCTAAGCAAAATCTTCGAGAAAATAATGCTGAATCAATTGTTAGCACATTTCAACAATAACCAAATTTTACATGAACACCAGTTTGGTTTTACAAAAGGGCGGTCTACGACTGACGCCGGAGCTAAACTTTTGAAGCATATTTTCGATGCTTGGGAGAACTCTCAAGATGCGGTTGGCGTATTTTGTGATCTTTCCAAGGCATTTGATTGCGTAGATCATCACACCCTAGTTTTAAAACTTCAACACTATGGCGTTCGTGGAGTGGCACTAGATCTTGTAACATCTTATCTGTGCAGTCGCCAACAAAAAGTAGGTATTAGCGGTACTACGTCTTCAGGGTCTTTAGTTAAAACAGGCGTACCGCAAGGATCAATTTTAGGCCCATTTTTGTTTTTGGCATACATCAATGATCTGCAATATATGGTAAATGAATTGTGCGATATAGTTTTATTTGCAGATGATACTTCGTTAATTTTTAAAGTGGATAGAAAAGACACAGAACTTACGCATCTCAATAACACGTTATCCACTATATCGAAATGGTTTGCGGCCAATAATCTCATGCTTAATTCCTCTAAAACTAAGTGTATAAGGTTTTCTCTCCCCAATGTTGCTAGGAATGACAGTCATGTCCTAGTCGATGATGTTAGACTCGAACTAGTTGATAGGACAGTTTTTCTCGGCATAACATTAGATAGTAAAATACAATGGGGTCCTCATATAGAAAGCTTAGCTAGTAAATTGAGGTCCGCTGCTTTTGCAGTTAGAAAAATTAGAAATATAACAGATGTGGCTACAGCTAGATTGGTTTACTTTGCGTATTTCCATAGTATAATGTCCTACAGTCTTCTACTATGGGGCTCTGCTGCAGAATTGGAATCTATCTTTATCTTGCAGAAAAGGGCCATTCGTGCAATCTATTGCTTGGGTCCTCGCGAATCCTTACGAAATCGGTTTAAGAAATTTGACATATTAACCTTACCGTCGCTATACGTTTTTGAAAATATTATGTTTGTCCGTAAAAATTTAAATCTATTTGACACAAACAGTAGCCGCCATAACCTAAATACTAGAAACAAAGATAAAATTGTTACACCTAGATTCAGGCTAGCGAAAGTCAATAAGTCTTTTCTCGGGAACTGCATTCGCTTTTATAATAAAATCCCATATGAAGTAACTAAGATGTCTTATAATAAATTCAAAGAGCATGTTAAACATAAGTTGATCGACAAGGCCTACTATAAGGTGGCTCATTACATAGAAGACAAGAATACATGGTTGTAGTAGCTTCTCTCTGCACTTGCAGCCCCCTGGCCAAGTGATAATTGTATGAAGTTTATGTATATTTAAGACAAAAACTGTAATTACCTACATAAATTAAAAAAAAAAGATCCACCAAAAAAATAACGCCTTGCTGAGTTTCTTGCCGGAGTCTTCTCAGTTCAAGTGTATTCCGAACCGGTAGTAGAGTCTATTGTAAAACTGTAACTGTTGACGTTCATAAGTGTCTTATTAGGGCCTAAACTAAATAAATGAGTTTTTGCTTTTTGATTTGAACTAGAGGAAAACTTCGTACAATAATACAAAATACAATAATAACGAAATAATAAGTAAACATATAAAATAAAATCATAACAATTTTCTATTGGACACGATCTTCTAAGTCACGTGCCATTATGGGTGACTACGGAACCCTATTCCATGCGTGGCTTGACACGCACTTGGCCGGGTTTTTTTGTTAGACCAAGTTACTAATTTTGAACACCTTTCTATCTGTTAGGTACAAAATTAATGTTTATTATAAACACTACACTCTAAACAATGGAATGAGACACTTACCTTGTATATTCATATACATATATACATGGATGCTTTACAAAATATATTTTCTTTATTACCTAAACGGGAGCCAGGCTGCTCGTTATTTTGATATTATCGCAAGCTAACCTAGATCGTATCTTATTGAAGTGCTGAAATGAAGCACTGCAATTTTAAATGCACAGTATAAATATATAACAGTGCCAACTAGCCCAAAAATAGTATTGCAAAAGATTTCGAAAACATTTTCAAATTAATTTAATTAATAATTAGTAAACCTCAGGTTTTGATCTAAAACTGTAGATTTTGTTCAAATTTTGTGTGTACTGTATTTATTAAAAGAGTCGATTGTAGTTGAGATACTATCCATTTTATTATTTTTCATTATACTGTGGCTAATTGCTGTCCTTACCCATACACAACCTATGTACTAATATATTACGATAGGGCTGTTAGCAAATCCTGAGAAATTGATCAATAGATTTTTGCTCCAATAATTCCCACAATTATAACCTCTATATAAACTAATGATGTAGAGCAAACTGCCTGCATTACTGTCTCTGAAGGCAATAAGAATTATTTATATTGTTTATATCAATACCTCTTAGACGAAATGTTGTCTACTGTAAGTTTTACTACTTCTGTTTGTTTGTGTGAGATAAGTGAAGTGACTTTTTTCATCTATAAGTGATGATTATACTTGATTATACTATACAGTGAAATCAGGAAAAGACACGCTGTCTTTTTTTTACTTACGACACCGTGAAATTGTTTTCCATTTCCGATACGTCATAACAATATTTTTTTCTGAAACATTTAAACAAATAAACCTAAAAACCAGGGGTTAGGAGGTTAATCATATATTTTCTGTTATGTATATCTTTTTCTATATAATATTATATAAATATTTATAAATGTTTCTGTTTGTAATGTAACTTACTATTTAATTTGTTTTAAGATTATATGAGATTTTTGTTATTGGTACCTATTTGTTGAATTGGACTTAGTGTAAAAGTAACCTCAAACTATGAATTCATTCAGTTAGCACCATCTTAATCGTGATAAAATAAAATAAACGAAATAGAATAGAGCAAGCTAGAGTTCATTTTAAGAATTGATTACTGCTTTGCTGTTCATATTACTAAAACTTTTTTTAACAAATATTTTAAAGTTTATTTCATCACTAATATCATAAATAGTTAATGCCCCTATATTTTCCCTTTTAATTAATATCTTAACTAATCCTATCTCAAAGGCCCTGCCAGAATACCACCGCTGCACTGAACTGTGTGCAGTGTAGCTTTATGCTGAGTTATTTATAAGTACAAATATTTGTCATCTCGTCTAAGGAGAAAATTATATTCATATCCTAACATAATATTACCAGGTGCTAGCAGTATTCGCCCTGGTGTCAGCCACCCAGGCTATATTCCCGTTCCAACATCATCATCACCACCACCACCCAGCGGTGTCCCACCAGCAGCTGCAGAAAATTGACGGTCCTCACCACCCGATTCCGATTCACCATCCGATTCCGATACAACACCACATTCCGATTCAACAACACGTGCCATTGCTCGTGCCACACCATATTCCTCAACGGATTCCTATCCAGCCTATTGTGCATGACCATTATGTGAGTATAAATGTGTGATTTTAATCTAGAGTAGAAGACATTCTCTAGTAAACAATTGATCAACTTTATTTCGAAGAATCTAAAATGAACGGTATTAATAAAATCGACTTGAGGTATTAAAATGTTAATGAAATCAATCAAGTATTAGTCGATAACTCTACCCATATAATAGGAAAATACTTTATGCTTTTTATTGTGAGCTTTTACAAACTACCTCAGACGTTATTAAAATGTTATAGGTGATCTGGATCTCCCATTCATATGATAGTACCGGATTCTTAGTTTGTAGCTAGGAAGCAAGAATATGCGAATACTGACTATAAAACCAGGAGGCTACATTTATTCGCATTTTCGCAATGTAATTCAGGTTGTTCTAAGGCAATCTACAGTAGGTTAGCAATGGCAAGATCTAGTTTTACCCCATTCCAATATTTATAACAAATTATGTTTTACAACTAGTTTTACTAAATAATATTTATAAGCCCCAACTCAATAATAACAATTAATCTCCAGAAATGTAATAAATCCGTAACCTTAAACTTTCAGAGACAATTCCTCTGCCAAAAGTTTTTTGTTTTGTACCTTATCAAATTAACTTGCGCTTGCAAATTGTTTTTTCACAGGCGTTCCCAGAGTACAAATTCGAATATGCAGTCCACGATCATCACACTGGAGACGTGAAGTCTCAGCACGAGCAAAGACACGGAGACATAGTGAAGGGTGGATATGAGCTCGTCGAACCTGACGGTCGGTACAGGAAGGTCGAGTACAAAGCTGACGACCACAGCGGGTAAGTTTGATTAAACCAAGATTCGACTATTGTATTATTTAATTGATCCACAAATTTTCATTTTAAATTATCTTTCTTTCACAGTTTCAACGCCATCGTCCATCACTCGTCGCCTCATCATCATCTTCATCTATCGCAACATTTTTAACCAGAAAACTGTATCACGACCGGACTAATCATAGTTCTGATAAGACTGACTCACGCCAACCAAACATAATTATCCAAAATAAACAAATTAGCGCTAATTAAAAAAAAAACTGTTTTATTATTAACCTTTAAACCAAAAACTGGACAGGACAAGTGCGAGTCTGATCTGCACACCGAAAGGTTCCGTAATTTCCCATGTTACTGTAAATACCATAGACTTGGTATAGGTTTTCCTGTAATCTATAGACAAGTAAATATTTTCTGTTTTTTTTTTCTTATTTTTCCCATTAGTCTGGTATAAAGGGTTTTCGGCTATGTTGTTAAATAACATCAAAACTAAATAAAACAAAACATATTTGAGATTCTTACGACGAGCTCTTTCATTTGATCATCATCATCATCATATCAGCCGAAAGACGTCCACTGCTGGACAAAGGCCTCCCCCAAGGATCTCCACGATGGCCGGTCTTGCGCTACCCGCATCCAGCGGTTTCCCGCGACCCTAACAAGATCGTCGGTCCACCTTGTGGGGGGCCTGCCCACGCTGCGTCTTCCGGTTCGTGGTCGCCACTCGAGAACCTTTCTGCCCCAACGGCCGTCGGTTCTACGAGCGATGTGCCCCGCCCACTGCCACTTAAGTTTGGCAATTCTTCGGGCTATGTCGGTAATTTTGATTCGCCTGCGGATCTCATCATTTCTGATCCGATCTCGCAGGGAAACTCCGAGCATAGCCCTCTCCATTGCTCTTTGGGTGACCTTGAGCCTTCTTATGAGGCCCATCGTAAGCGACCACGTCTCTGCTCCGTAAGTCATCACCGGCAACACACACTGATCGAAGACTTTCGACTTGAGACACTGCGGTATTTGAGACGAGAAGATATTACGTAGCTTCCCGAACGCTGCCCAGCCGAGTTGGATTCAACGATTGACCTCTTTCTCGAAGTTGGACCTACCTAGTTGGATGGTCTGTCCTAGGTAAATATAGTCGTCTACAACTTCGAGTGCAGAGTCTCCAACCTTTACTCGAGTGGGTGCAACATAGACGTTCGACATGATTTTCGTCTTATCCATGTTCATTTTAAGACCCACTTGTTGAGAGACTCTGCTGAGGTCATCGAGCATTGTACTGAGGTCTTCCAAGGTCTCAGCCATGACTACTATATCATCGGCAAATCGAAGGTGAGTGATGTCCTCGCCATTGACATTGATGCCAAATCCGATCCAGTCCAGAAGCTTGAAGACGTCTTCCAATGCAGCGGTGAACAGTTTTGGAGATATCACGTCTCCCTGTCTCACGCCTCGCTGCAATTGGATAGGTTTTGAGTTCCGGTCCTGGAGACGGACCGACATGGTGGCGTTCTCGTACAAACCCTTTAACACCTCGATATACCGGTAGTCGATTTGGCACCTTTGAAGAGATCTCAGCACGGCCCAGGTTTCTATCGAATCAAAGGCTTTCTCATAGTCCACAAACGCTAAGCATAATGGCATTTGATATGTCACACGAAATAGTTTGCAAACATTTTTTAAATATTCAAATTTACCAGAAAAATGTGGCCCCCATGTTTAAAATATATTAATTTACTTTACGCATCCGGGATTGTGTTACCGACTTCATCCTACCTACCAAATTTCAACTCAATCGGTCCAGTATAGACAAACAAAAACCTCTATTTGTATGTTATACAGTTTAATTTTTTTATGTATCATGGATGGAACTTTGCATTTTTAACTTAAACAGGCGCTGATATTTAAATTATACTTACAAATAAAGTTGAAAAAATCCTTGTTTACATTTAGGTAGCTATAAAGATATATTGGAAGCAATTATTACATCTAGGTTGCTTTTAGTATTTCCTGAACTTCCTATTTTCTGTCTCATAGATATTAAGACGTTAATTGTCGAACTTTATGAAGGCTACCTATAATTCACTAATACCATTACTGTAACTCACCGGTACGGTACTTACCGGTAAGGTGCTTGGTGACATATATTCAACCAAAGGGCCAGTTGCCAGCCAGGCGAATACTTCGCTATCGCAGTGCTGTCATTGCTCCAAGACTATCTAATATTTGTGTCCTACAAACAAATATTAGACATACATTATCAACGAGACGTATAAGTGTTCTTCTGGTAGTGATTATATAATAGTATCTGCTAATTTACTCATTACCTTGTTGAAGTCCTAAAATTGTGAGTTAGTAGATTGTACACTAACTCGCAAGTTTGGGACTGCAGTTATTTGTATTATCTTTAGTATCCCTGGATTTGCATAATTCAACCAACAAACGCTAGGAGACAGCAACCAAACAAGAAAAACATGTACTTGTTCACAAGATAATCGATAAATGATTAAGCATTTACAATTTACTTGTAACCTAGTTTCTTTTTGCGGCATTGATAGATACACGCCCATCCATAAGTCGAGAAAATCTGCAAAAACTGATGCATAATTGGTCTTAGCTATATCATTACAGGATATCGATGTTTAAATACAAAATGTATGATTGTATAAATAGTGATGATCCAATGATTTATATATCACTTTAGTATAACATACCAAGATGATTTGGAAGGTAAATATTTTTGTTTGAATAATACAAAACGACTACTTTTATCTCTATATTATCTCTCTCTCTCGTCTGTAATAGTCATGAAGATATCTATTCATCATTATAAAAGATTGTCCTAGATTTATTTCATTTATGAGATATTTGAATTAGACGATAATTTTACCCTATCTATAGGCTACGGTAACCGCTTACCATCAGGTGGGCCGTATGCTTGTATGCAGTTAGTAGGTATAAGTTAGTGCTTGAGGTGATAATAAAGGAACCATAACTATAGTTGTTTTTTTTTTTTTGTTTCAGGCAACTATATTTGGTGTGTTGTTGTGTGTGGTGGTCGATGGCGGTCCTGCAATATCTGAACAGAAGATTGTGATGCACTCGGGCCATCACGGTGAAGTGAAACACGTTGGTGATAAGCAGCCTGAGCATCATGACGAATACGTATGTAAACCAAGAATTTACAATAACAAGAATGACAAATTTAAGAAAAACCAAATCAAAACCAAAAATAGCCTTTGCCAATAAATGACAATAAGTGCCGCTTATTGTCTGCTACTGGCTCATAATAGGTATATATAGATTGGCAAGGGTCAGACATAAAGTTATAATAATACATTCTGGTGATCATTTATATAAAACACTCTATTATATAACTACTTACCCTTTCATTTTTATTGCGTGCGTTTGATTTTTCATTGCCTACCCTTTTTTTTCATTGCGTCTTGTATTTAGCGAAAATCTTACCCAATGGTAAGCAAGTTCCGATAAGAATCTAGGTAGGTGTTAAGATATTATTTCATGACTTCACAAAGCGGGTTTGTTTGTAGAAATGAAAGCAATGTTTACATTCCACAGGCCTGGTCGTATCCATCATACGAATTCTCGTACAAAGTGAAAGACCCTCACACACATGACGAGAAAGGGCAGCAAGAGGCCAGGCATGGAGATGAAGTTAGGGGCGAGTACTGGCTGATAGAACCTGACGGTCGCAAGCGCACCGTTCACTACCGCTCAGAGAAACATACTGGGTATGTACTTACTTTGGTACTTACAATATACATTTACAAAAAAGGTATATTCTAAATAGCCACTATTTAGAATAAAAGTTTAATTGGAATGGTTTCAATGGCATTGGTTCAATAACAATATTAATCACCCACAACTAATATATGATATTGTTTCTTATGCAGTTTCCACGCCGTTGTCAAATACTCGGGTCCTCTACAACATATTCGTCACAAATCAAAGGATGAGTATAAAAATCACGATGACGGGATCAGAAGAGAAGAAAGTGAAGAAGAGGGACGTGGAGGAGATGAAAATCGTGGAGGAGACGAAAATCGTGGAGGAGATGAAAATCGTGGAGGAGATGAAAATCGTGGAATAGATGAAAATCGTGGAATAGATGAAAATCGTGGTGAAGATAAAAATCGCGATGAAGATGACGATCGTGAGGGTGAAGATATACGCAGTGGTGATGAAGTTCGTGGAGAAAATCGAGAGGACGAGGAAAGCCAAGGAAATGAAAAAGATGATTTTTGGAGTTTCCTCAGTTTTGGCAAAAAAGATAACAAAAAAAAATGGCAAGGTAAAAAGGAAGAACGTGAACGTACAGAGGAGAAGAGTGATGAAAAGAAGAATAGTCGGGATGAAGGCGGAGACAAAGATAGTAAGGAAGATGGACTTTTTGGATATCACTGGGATCGTAAATATGATAGTGGTCGCGAACTTAAAGAAGAAGTACGTGATGAAGGCCGTGTAGATGAGGAAAGAGGCCGTAATCGTGACGAGAAAGAAGCTCGAAATGGTGGTCGTGGCAACGGAGGAATTCAAGGCAGCGATAAAAACCAAGGTCAAGAAGGACGTTGGAGTAAACAAGATAAACGAGGAGGTGGTCAGAGTGGAGAAGAAAGAGGTCGAGGCTACAACAAGGGCTGGGACCGCGATGGAGTATCCTCCTACCAAATCCCAATGCCATACCCTAAACATATAGAAAACTTCAACGCCCGAACCTATTCTCATAAACGTTTCTACAGGGCGTCACCTGTTGACACACAATAAGGTAGTCAACTTATCCTGAGTATTATAAACAAGACTGAATGGCGGCGAACGTAAACGTATTGTGATAATGTTATTAATTTATACTTAATGTTTTTTATGAATCCTATAATGGGATGTATGATGTACCTAACTACATGCAAATATAACGAGACAAATTACTCCAGAATTGTGTATTCTATTATTTTGATGGTACCTACAAAGCGAAAATTGACTAACTTTTGCACACGGTTAGGTGTTTAAGGCTCCGTAGTCTTACCTATAATTACGTAATTTCCGTCCATCCAACTGCTTTTATATGCAGTACCTATTTGTGGGATTACGTAAAATATTGTCAAATTAATTAAATGTGCCGTAAAAAGGTAACGCTGAGGAGTCCCGAATCATAAATGGTACCTATCAGTTTTTGTATCGATGTCACTTACACCTGGTATTACCTACTATGGTAAACTACTAGACTTTATTTACAACAGACATACCTACAGGCGGCCGTTGCTGCCGATCAAAGGCAAGTTATCCACCAGGCTGACATTTCCTCTTTTAGATCTCAAAAACATGTCAGGTTTCTTTCATAAGTTTTCCTGTGATATAAAAAACTAAATATTAGTGGCACCAATACCCTGATTTAAATTATTGACGAGTGGTAGAGTCAATTGTAAAGTACATAAGTACATTAGTAGGGCCTTAACTAAATAAATGAGTTTAATGTTTGAGATGATAGCTACCCCAACATCTAATCCTAGTTTTCTACAACATCCACTGTTCTTCAAATGCTATGTTATACTTAAAAAAAATACAAACAAATAATAAGTCATACAAAATGGACTCATAGGAGATAGGTACGATATTCATAGGTAATGGAAATTATACTACTTATGTATTTTTTATATTTTTACACCATGTCATTGAATAATTTTAGTCCATAGTACGGATTAAAATTATTATTAATATTTTAATTTTTATATGGGATCATGATATAATAAAATACTACGTCAGGTATAGCAATCCAAGCAACAAAAGTAAAGTAGGTACCACACGCCTACGTCATCACATCACCGGTGTCCACTATCGATAGTTCTAAATTTTTATAGTTAGGGAAAATCGCACTTGTTTTAATGTTTGAAATTCTATACATGCAACGTTTGTTACTTTTCACGATCAAAACGCCGGACCAATTTTGATAAAATTTGGTGGAGGTAGCTGACACGGCCTTTGATTAACACATAGGCTACTTTTTATCCCTCGGGAACATAAGATCCCTCGAGAACGCGGGGGAAACCGCGGGGCGGAAGCTAGTATTTCGAATTATTTATTTACCTAAGTAAACAAAATAATTGTAGGGAAAGTTCAATGTACCTAACTAATTCAAGAAATTACCTAATTATAATTTATCTTTCCGCGCACGATCAGAATGGGTATGGAGAGTAACGCTAGCGCGTTTATATTGCTTGTAATCTCTACCTTTGGTAGGTAATTGCTATTTCATAGACATAAGTCAAGCAGACAGTACTATTTCAGTGGCCCCCGTGTTTAAAATTATTTTATTTACTTTAGACGCAGGTATGTACGTGTTTGGATCACCGACTTAGGTATATCGGGATGTTGGATTCTTAGTCCAACCCGGTTGACTCATATTAAAATCGTGGTAAATGGACGTGGTAAAAAAAAATAGTGAAATATGTAGTGGAAGCACTGACATATTATGTAGTGGGAGAACTGAAATATTCTCAATTTTCTTCGATTTACCGTAGGTACATGATAAGAACTGTTAGAGCCTCAATCTACTCCCTGAGTTTTTGTTTCAGCCTGATGTCTTTGAATGGTCTTGTATCGACGGACTATTACGGTTTTAACATAAGAGTTACCTACCATCTAGCTAGATAAAAAAAGAGCCTCTGTTTTAAAACTTAAAATTAGATTTTCAGTGGGAGATATATTTATACATTTTTTTGGAAACTGTATTGGCCCACTAATAAAAAAATAAATATAATTAAGTTTATATAATATCAACTAAATATGAAACTAAAACCTCTCAAATTTCTAGGCAAGTTACATAGTAGGTAGTTATTTTAAATTGTATTTAAAAATTTGTCTTTAAATTTTGGCCTTCACACTAGGCTACAGTGAAAAACTACGAAATAAATTTCAAAGTTATCAAACAAGTCGACGAAGGATTAGGTATCAAATGGAATGGAAAAGAACATGTACTTAAAATAAAAAAAATGTTTACCTTTATAAACTAACGTCATTCATAGCACAGAATAGGTGTATATCTAATAGTAGTAATTATGTTATCCCTAACGATCCATATTAGAATAACTCCACCTAGCACGTAATTGATGAAAATTTATAAAAATTATGTAAAATTACTTGTAGCACGACAGGATACCTACAGGTTTTAATGATTTTTATCCTGCGAATTAATAATGTATGTAGATACCTATGCACTTAATAATTGGTGTATTGTATTTATTCGATAAGTGAGTTAAACAGCATTTGCTAGTTGTGGCTCAACCATTAAATCGGCAACATGTATGGTGTAAGTCTATTTTTTAAACATATTAACACATCTTTCTTAATTTGACATTATTTTTTTCAGTTACTCAATACGTACCGACGCTCCAGAATAAAGACAAGTGTACCTTACCTAGTATTTATAAAACTCAAAACATCGATGCCTTTAATTCATCAATATTTTGTTTTTCGTGACACCTCGACAGATCGATTAGCCACCATTTCTTATAAAATGTCAGCATTACTATGGTCATAGAACCTACCTTTTTCCACAGTTGCTAGTTCTCGCGGCCCTTGTTACGCTTAGTGCAGCCCAGATTGAGGTTGAAAAAAATGCAGAGATCGAAAATACACCTGAAATTGAAAATCAAAACGAAGAAAGTCGTATAACTTATATGGAAGATCGCCGCGACAATCGTCTACGAGATGCGCATAACGTTCGCAATAATCAACAAAAAAAGGACCCTGGACATGAATATCAAGGACCCGTAATTTATAGAACCATCCCATCACATAACGTAAGTACAATAACAGTTTGATCTAACCTGAAAATAAAGAATACACTATAGTACCAAAGAATACTAAATGTTAATAAGTAAAGAAGGCATAGTATAAAAGCGTTGTTTTTGTTTCAGACACGTATTCCAGATGTAGCCCGTCAAGATAAGTAAGTTGTATGAAAGGATGTTAACGATAATAAAGTCCAGAAGGTCGGTCAAAAATTATTTTTCAATTAAATGCCTACTACGGAACCTTATGGTATGCATGGTCGAATAATGCACATGGCCAGTTCCTTTATGAAATACAATAAAAAGCATCGAATAATATTTTTAAATATGAAAGGAAATCATGACTGACTGATCGGGCTGAAGTTTAGTTTATATTATGACGTAGGCATTATGTTCGTGTCTTTGGGTCCTTTAAAAAAAACGTAGGCATCAGCGAATAATAGATTTTTGAAAAATCAATCCTTTAGGGCGTAAAAAAGAGTAAAACCGCGAACCGAAGCTACTAATTATATGTGGATAGAATAGCAATTTAAAAGCAGTTTAGTTTTCTGTTTTGTAAACTTGTAGGTATTACATAATAAAAAAAATAACAGGAAATATCCTTTTTCATTATTCAGCTAATATTAAACATTACATTCCAGGATCATCCAAAATGTGTTCAGCCCCGACTATTACCAGCCATATAGAGTTCTCGACTACAGATACTTGAAGACGGGTGGAAGGGACTACACTCGCGGTCCTGGAGGCCAATATCTCATCTTACCCAAGGGTATTCGTACTGATGAACATAAAGAATTCTCAGACTTCGACAGTCTGCTCGAACATCTTCGTCTCAAATCCTTAGCTGAGAGCCAGGATTGGCGTCGTCAAGAGCAATCTGAGAAAAGTCGCGGTCATAAGGGATACGATTAAAACAACGAAGTTGTTGTTGCAAGTTATTGACTTCTGGTTATGAGAAATCACGAATCATTAAATATATAATTTGTAATTAAAATCAATTTATGCAATTGAGGCATCATCATTCTTACAGTAAACTATTTAAAAAAATAGAACCATTATTGTTGTTTTTCAAATAACCCTAATAAAATAAGTAATTTAGTATAGCCATAAAGTTTAAGTGTCGGAATCGACATTAATCATAAATTTAACACATGAACTTTATTTCAAAGAGATAAGGCTCATTTTTATATCACTCTGGTCACTGTCGCAGGACTCATGCTAGGTCGATGAAATAGCCATTTTTCGATTTATCGTTCTCACGTTAGATCAAAGATATTTTAAACTACGTACGTATCAAGAAAGTTCCCTTAACATTTAATATAAAAAGGATTTAGTACCTCATATCAACCAATCTCTAGTAGTATTGATGAGTTTATTGCCGGCTCTTCTCAGTCTCAGCAAATGCCAAAACCTTCGGAATCAGTATTCTCTTTACCAGTATTAAAGTCAGACTATTTATAAATGTCTGTAAAGGTCTATTGGAATAAATATTTTTTCTTTTCTTATGAATGCGACCTATAGAAGCAACCAAGAGAAAGTTCTTTCTGCTCAAATAAGATTGCAATATATCGCCTTTAAGTATATTGCCAACCATTCTAGATAATTCAAATGAAATAGAATTATTTTTACTACAACAAATCTTCTTATTCCGATTTTTTTCCTGTTTAGTTCATGTTTAGTCCCTTTTAAAAAGAGACACACCTATTACATTATTGTTACATTAGAATTATTGTTTCCGTGCTTCCTCACAATATGTGGAAATTACAGGACACCTGTATGTATAGTGTATTCTATTCCATAGAAATGAATACTGCCGCGATAAAACCGCAAACACGCATTAGACACAAATCATGCAGTAGTTGCTATAGGAAACTCGCTAGGTACCTTTGCAAGTTGTTTAAAAAATTAAAATTAGATATAGTCTGATCGTAGTGGTACACACACACGGCCACAGATCAAGCTACACATATTTGTTGCAAAATAGCTCCTTTTACAACCGCATAAGGTGCCGCAGTGCATAGCTTGATCTGTGACCGTGTTTACAAGCTCTGGAAAGACTTGAAACAGCCACCTAATAGCACATACGCTATCCGTAGTATTTGGCCTAAATAAAATACACAAAAAATATCACCTTAGGCAGTATCAATCACAATCAATGTTTAAATTTGTTATTTTTATGAACACAGCGGCACATCATGCAGCGCACAAATAAAAACTGATAGCTTTTAAACATAATTATATGAAGTGGATTGACTTATATGGCTATATTTCATCTAACTAATTGGATATAATTTAAAGAAGTGATGATTGGTCAAAATCGAAGTAGGTTGGTAATAAATAGATCGTAACGTCCGCCCTTGATCCGTGAAAAGAAATCGAAGTTTCTCAAATTTAGTTATATTAATTGGACAGGGTCTAACGTGTGTCATTAAAATATCTTCCTCCATATTAACTTAACACGCGCATTGTTTCGTATAAATAAACTATGCGTCTGGTATATTGATCATACATGAGGATAATCAGCCAGCAGCCAAATAAAATGTTGTTTCAGGTAAGCTATTTTACTTTTTATTTTCTTTATTTTATTTAGGCTTTATTTTTATCTTATCTCTACAATCTCTATATAATCTTCTCTGTGTCTCTACTCTCCATTTTATTTACCTTTATGATCAAGATTTATATTATATGGGTGAATTAATAATCTTCAACGTACCTATATTTAGTCATATAATTCCTCAAAGTACTCCCAGCATCCTATAGCTTTTATAGTTATAATATATACTATTAGAAATATTATTTCAGCTGTTCGTCTTACTGCCAATGTAATAGGGTACTGACATATCAAATCAGCTACATTTTAATAAATGTCATAACGATAGTTTATATGGAATTTTGTATGAAATACTAACCTAATGACGTCATAGTTTCACAGCATCAAATGATCTACTCTTAGTGGTTCTACTGGTAATTAAAAATCATAAAAAGCATTAAATGTACAACATATTTGATGTTTCCACGTGGTTTTAGATGTTTTATGCATTGGTTAGTGTTTGGTCATTTATTTTTGACACTGTAAACTAGCCTATTGCAGGATATTTATTTATTAATTACTTTATTAAGAGTATGAGGTTCTGAAACTCTTTCAATACATATATGAAAGAAAGTAATTTTTCTTCGTATTTAAATTAATTAAGGCTGCCGCTCTCTGCCTATTTCTAATTGGCGGCGAAGCGACCCGAGTGGCCACTTCCTATCTAGCTCGGGAAGACAACTACAAAAAAGATGACCACCATGATCATCACGACAAATATGGACCTAACCACGTGAGTGACTTTTTACAACACATTGTTTTTGATAGTGCTTTAATTTTCCAAGAGCCGCAATAACTACGACCAGCCCCTTTGTTTCAAATCCATACCTACTATTTCAGAAATGGATACATCTCTCTTACAAATCCTCATACTCGGCATACGATCCCCACACCGGTGACCACAAATCGCACCCGAAGTCGCGAGAAGGTAACCACGTGAAGCCCGATGCCAAAGACCACAGTGTTCACCACTCCATTGATGACCACAAAAAGTAGGACTTCTGATTTTTTCAATTTTACCTTTTTCCGTAATTATGAGCAAGACTGATAAGTTCAGTAAATCGAAATAATGTTTAAGGTCGATCTTCGAATACTATAAATTAAGCATAATAGGTATCTGCTTATCATGGGCATGCTACCTGATACATTGAATATCTTTAGTACGAATATGGACTTTATTTCTTGAATGGATATTTAGTAAATTCATATATTTACACGCCTGATAGGTAATCATGAAAATTAAATAAGAACCTTATACATTATCTTTTCATTACTATACTTTTCCTTTTGCAGTTCCAAGACTGACGTTTACTATAAGAAAGATCTTCACCACCCACAACTTTATCGACATCACCGTATCATCCACCATGATGACCACCATGACAGCCACCACGATGGTCACCACGACGGCCACCACGATGACCACCACGATGACTACCACGGCAACCACTACGATGACCACCATGACGGCCACAACGACAGCCACTATGACCACCACCATGGCCACCCTAAAGACATTCACCTTCGTCATCACTATCGTCGTCACTATCAACATCATCGTCATTGTCAACACGATGATTATCATCATCATTAGACTGAACTACTATCAAACCCTGAATAGGTACTTCAAGCACAGAGGAACTTCAAGATCGACACCAAATAGGTACATTAATTCCTACTTGTAAAATGTTTCAACTCGCAATTTTTGTTAGCAATGAGGAATAAAAAACGGTATGAAAATCAAATTATATGTATGAATTCGTTAAGAAATGGAAGTTTAATTACATTTGTAGTAATTATTCTACTTTAGTCAAAGATATTTCAATTCAACCTCTTTAGTACAACAAAACGAAAGACATTATGCCTAAATTAACTCTACCTACAGTTAGGTATATCTGCTATATACTGTTCGGATATTATCTAAACTACGAGTATATATTTATTTATTTACTTCGGAGGGTTAAAAATATTATGTTAGAGTGCCATTTATTTATCGGAAATATCGTCAGTATTAGGTCCATGATTAACACTAAAACCCACATTGCTAGAGAAATGAGGTCTGCCTGAATGCTCAGTGTCACTTCCCTGGCTTGAACTTGAGAAAATGCTCCTAGTAGACATGTAACCATGCCCAGGAGAATTATCATGTACGCTGTTGGATAACTTGTCGCTGTAACTAGATGCAGAGAACTGATGTTTTGTAGGAACCTTTCTTCTTACGACAGCATTAAACCTTAGGGAGAGAAACAAATCTGAGTAAATTAATTCTCATCTTGAATAATTTAAAAAAGAGATGCATTTATGTGGAAATTGTCGTGACCAATAAAGATCGGAGATTAGTGGACTAACTTGATATGACTTACATACCGTAGGTACCTACACGAGTTTGAATTCTTTCTTTGAGTGCTACGCAGAAATAACTACTTGGGATCTGGAACTAATCTATTATATTAAAGCTTTTTCCGCCAACGCGTTAGCTTGGCCATCCAAAGAGGGAACGCTGCCAGCCTTTTGAGAACCTTGCCGTTGATCGGCAGCAGCGACCGCCTCGAGGATTTTTTTTATATGTAGTTTGTATATTTGTTGTAAATCATTTTAAATTACATAAATATAAATTATAGATTAAGGACTTGCCCATGAACAGCATCAGCCGAGTACTCCACGGTACGCAAGGCGCCATCAGGTTCGTAGAGTGAATATGCTCCACGCACTCTGTCTCCCTCCCTAGTCTCCCAGTGACTTTTCCTGTCACCAGTTTGATGATCTGATACTTCGTACTTGTATTCATATTTTGGCTGTAAAGATTTTATGTTTACATTGATTTATTAATTCCTGAATAATTTAATTAGGATGTATAATGAATGAGTAAATTTTTTTATAATCCAAAATTATTTTGGGGCCACAAAATATCTACGCGTATAATGATTTCTGAACAAATTGTACTCACCTGAGATTCACTGTATTGGGGAACAGGAGATGGAGCTGTAATTGGAATTTTTTGTTTTTACTAAAATCTTAACTATACTAAATTAACTAAAAGGCGGCATAACTTTTGAAATTATTCAGGATATTTTCCTTAGAATTCGATGGTGATCCCAGTTCCTTTACAAATCTGGCTGAATAATAAACTTATTGATCTGATATTTTATTAGCAAAAAATGTAATAATTCCTAGATACTAGGGCAGCTAAAATATAAAAGCTATAAAATATTTATTGTTAGTAAGGCTCCATAAAAAAGGTATTTGAGGGTGCCTTTTCAACTTTTTCTTATCTTTTTCAAGTCAGAACAAGAATATTAGGTATTATACATTGAACTGGTGGTGCTGACGACGATGGAGCTTGATGGAAAACTATACTCTGCGAAGATGTGGCGTGTTGTACCATCGCTACAGGAGAACCAAGAGCCAACAACCATCCGTTCACTAACAATACAATCTGGAATCATAGGAATGTGTGTCATAATTTCAAATAACTCTTTCTTACTCAGAATCAAGATCACCTAAAAAATCATGTTCATGAATGGATTCCAAGGTTAGTATTGAGGATTTATTTGAGTCTATGAAATATTTTGAATTATAAGTTAATATATACATTTATAGCATTGCAACAATTACAATAATAAACTAACAACTAAAATATTTACAAAAAATTATGAGTCCCTGATTTCAATATAAAATATTGTTTTGCTGATTGCTGAATCATTTCATTTTGAACAAAGTAAAGTCCATTCGTAGCTCAACTCAAATCTAGAATTTTCACCAATCTATCTCTAATGTATTCATATATTTCTTACTATAATTATAAGCAACAGCGAAATACATGCCTTTATATACACAATATCCATATCAAAAACTAAGAAATAAAGACGTCAATAAAGTAAACAACTGGATTGAAGAGCTGTGGCTAACCGAAATCCTTTTTATAGGGTCAGCTCATCTGATAAGTGAAACAATGTGCTTGGCGGCGGAAGTACTAGCATCGACAAAGGTCCTTGTCAATTAAAATTGTTGATAGAACTGTATACTAACCTGCAAGTACCTATACCTACACATACAATGAATAATAAAAAAAACTTAGATTTATGTCAGTTCATTACAATACAAATGGTATAGGAACACTTTATCTAAGCATAATTAATATGAAATAGTTGTTTTATTATGAGCAAACCAATCTGGAAATCACTTTTGGTGCGATGATCATCAATGTTAAAAAAAATATTGGATCAGAAAAAAAAAGTATTTGCCACTTGTACGAGTACTTGTTTGGCGTGTTGATTGTACTTCCTTTTTTTTAATTAGGTATGTGAATCTTGATGATGGTAAGCTAGCTACATCTGTAACTTTCATGACGAACTTATACGAATATCTGTGCAACACTTGGAAGAAGGGAAATACAATATTTATGTACGTGCAACAAAATCGGTAGTACAAGGTAGTACGTGGTAGTACTTTCAAATGTATACTTTACTGTCCGTAGTTCATAATATTGAAACTAGATGGCGCAACGACAATTAAATCATATTTTTTCAATAGGTACATATCAATGTTTGGTTATGTAGCTCTGATGACAGAAGGGAGTTGTATTTTTATAAAATTTCCCGAATATTGATATTTTATATTTTTAATAATATAGGTAGGTATTCTTCCCAGCAACACCGAAACAGTGCCAAACTTTTCTGAATATTTCTTTAGATGTTTATGTACCTAATTATACATGTTTTGGCGACATAGTTACTATAGATCACATTCCTGTTTCAAAATTTATTTTAAATAATGTGTCCTCTAACTCTGAAGTATTAATAACGATTTAATAACAACTTGTTTTTTTTTAAGTTTCAATTATTATTATCACTAACAGTACCTAACCCATCTAACTATTTACAAAAACAAATTATGCTAGTGATTTGAGAATTATTAGATAGGATATTTTATTGAAATTCTAAGTTTATTATGTAGGGTAATGTAATAGGTACTGGATCCATTTATTTATTTAATTTCTTACATCAGAAATTTGCAATGCTCCAGTTGTAGTTACGACTCTTGTACAACCTCGAGTTGCGACAGTCAACATGATGTGAGAAAGGTCCAAACTATACGCACCTATCGCTAAATTCTCATCAATTCTATACCTACGGATTAATTTTATGTGAAACACTTTACGCATTCATTTGACAAAGAAAAATGTAAAAGGGTTTTCAACATTATTTATATTAACATGAAAATGCCCTCAGCATCGGCCAGACGTAGTGATTATATTCTGTTTGAATTGTAGAGTCGGAGTAATAAAGTTAGGCGAAGTATCTTAATACTTATAAGTAACTTTTAGTACACACGGCCACAAATCAAACTACACATTTTTGTTGAAAAATAGCGCCTATTACAACCGCATAAGGTGCCGCAGTGTGTAGCTTGATCTGTGGCCGTGTGTACCAATACTAATAATTATAAAGTTTGTTTAGTATACCTACTACTGCTGTAGGAGGTAATTTCCGAAACGAATGGCCCGATTCTGAAATAACTTTCTATCTGAATAAGTACTATAGGCTACTTTTTATCCCGACAATGTGGGTGAAACCGTAGGTATTATTTATGAATAATGGCGTATTTGATCAATATTTATGTGAAAGATATTATTTTTTGCAATTTATAAATGTGTCCGTCGAGTGGCATAATATGATTATAAATATTCAATACCTAATCTATTTTGTACCAACCGAAAGATAATACATAGTAATCAGTTATGCTCCAAATGGCTCCAATATAGTTTTTATCGCAAAAATTTTCTTCAATTATGTAAAATAAGTAGACAGACACATTATATGTTTAATATATTCGAATCTACGGTGAATGCCATTCAATATATAAATACAATAATCAAGTACAATTTAAATCATAGAATGTAATGACCATTACGTACGATACAAATGGTAATTTATAAAATTTAGTAAGTATCAAATACTTGGCCACATCTCGCTTGTTACGCAACAACCAGTCCACGCGGGCAATTAAATCTTAATCAACCCCATTTGATTTACAACCTCTATATCGTTTTCCGTATGTAATAAAATTCATTTTTTCATATTTTACATACGATAACAAAATTAGATACCTAACTTTCCTTTGGGATATGATGACAGGTCAAGTAATGCCGAACGGGAAACCATAATGTTGTGAGATTAGCGGCATCGACAGGAAACCCTGGGAAATTCCTACATACATAGGACACTATAATAGCGAGAATCAGCGCATAGTATATAGGGTTGATAAATTATTCCCATGCCTAAGAAAGAAAGGTACCCAATGCAAAGATAAAAGAAAAGCGTGTCTTGTCGTTTCGTTGTTTGTTGTAGCTAGGTAACATACACATTTTTCTAATCTTTAGTTAACTGAATTTATTAGCGAATTCATAACGATACAATTTGCGTGCAAAATCATGGAAATACATTGATATAAATGTACATGTACTTACATTTAGTAATAACTAATAAGTGAAGTTGGCTTGGAATAAGTTGTATTCTCAAAGCATGAAACCAAACCAAGATCGTTACGTCGTTTGCTGGTTCTAGGAGTAGGTACAAGATAAGATATTTAAATCTAGATTATGACCAGAAATCATTATTAATGTATACGGGCATATCAATATAGCACTTAGGTAGGTACATAACATACCTACATAACGTTTGAAATTTGTAAAAAAAATGTTAATTTTTGCACCAAAATTAATAAGAGAATCGCGAATACTCGACCCGTCATTTAGTTTAGTTTTATATTTTAATTTATTTAATTGTTTTAGTTTCTTAAGTTTTCATTTTATTTTTAATAATTATATTGTTAATTTCTGTGAACGCTCGAATTATTGTATTATTATAATTATTGTATTTATATAAGTCGACTAACCTACCGTACCTACCCTCTGTATAAAATCTAATAAGGTATATAATGTGATTCAATTTTGGCTTTGCTGTGAATCTTATGAAATAAATAAAAATAAAATAAAAATTAAGAAATTCACGAATATGATTTCAACACGTAATTCAATAATCTGTGGCTGGTACAATAACCTACACCTTGGCAAGTGATTAATAATGTGGGCGAAAGTCTAAGCACAAAAATTCTAGAAGAGAAGCGGTATGTAAGTGTGTCTCAAAATCTCAGATTTTTACTTGCAACCGCGTTGATTCGCTATTTTTATAGTCATAATCTGATATAGTACACGCATATCAATACGAAGTTTAGATATGTGAGTAAGGCGTTAACAACATGGGAATGGTTAACCAATAGTAAAACTTATTCAACAATACGTTTTGGTTTATAAATATTAGATATGTTAATCTACATAAACAGTTTCGTTAATCGTCTATGTCAACGCAGAACAATCCCACTGCGTAAGTATAGGTAGTTCTTTTCAATAGCAAGTGAAGTAACGCATAATGTTTATTATCAATCATATTAATCTAAAGGCAGCACTAGATCTCTGTCCTTGTAATAAATATCTAGCTTTTGAAGTTCCTGGGAGCATTTTAAAATCATGACTTTTCTTTTATCATCATCTCTATCACTATCACTACATAGTATAAAACAAAGTCGCTTCCAGTCTGTCTATCCCTATGTATGCTTAGATCTTTAAAACTACGCAACGGATTTTGATGCGGTTTTTTTTAATAGATAGAGTGATTCAAGAGGAAGGTTTATATGTATAATACATGCATAGTACACAAAAGCCGAGAAAAGCCGGGCAAAGCCGGGGCGGGTCGCTAGTTATGAACATAAACCATAATAACCCGTCACCCTTTTTAGGCAATCATCGGTAAATATCATCAAGCGTGTTATTTTTCCATTTATAGACCTGTGTTTGACCACTATCTCACCATGGATAGCGATCATGTAGCCGAAGGTGGTAAGCACACAAAAGTTCGGAAGGGAACTAACTGACTCTCAATTGGAGCTGTTAGAACACAACGGTCGAGGTACTTGGCGACTGATTTTCAACATGAGAGTCGTAGCCAGCTAGGTGTGTTAAACAAAGTCCCTGTCACCGTTTGTTCACGTCATGATATTTTCCTTCACCAAAAACTCAAGCTCGTTGTAGGGCCCGAGCACGCAACCTTAGTTACGGCATACGACGTCACTACCTCTCTATCATTCAGCATTTCTCTCTATCATTCGGCACTATTTCTCAAGCTATGATATATATGTAGGCTTAAAATGTCTCTTACACCAAAAACAATACACGAAATATCAAAACTGAAACTAACAACTTTCATAAAAAATGATCATAGACGAAACCTTGACCAACGTCGTATCTACATATCTTTTTTCATTGCAACTACTGTAAATCTAAGGTAGGTAAGTAGAGTCGTGAACGAGATAATCGATCACCACTTGGCATAATCTTCTTTGCACAACATTGGCATTCCAAATATACCTATGTACGATCGTACACCAGCGTATTATCTCTATTTTTAGTATAGCAGCAAAGAGTTGTGCATTAGTTTTCAGACGATTTTAAGAAATCCAAATTTTGTATAGCAAAATAATTTATTGCAAATATTGGTTTTTATTTATAAATTGATTCAAAATTCATATTTGTTTATTTTGTTCTTATGTCCTTGATATTTGCTGTATATGTATATGAATACAACCTTTTGCAATAAATGAACTACTTATGATTATAAAAGTAAATTAAAAAACCGTTCCCACAGCATTTTAAGTTTCTAAGCCATGCGGTTTGAGCTGTGCGTTGATCTGACACTCGGTCAATTTCTCTTTTTAAAGAAAAGTCCCAATAGTATGTTTATTAAAATTTATTAATAGTCAATTTTGACGTGTGTTTTTAGATCCAAAAGTCTTTAAACACATCATCTCAATTTTAATAAAAAACAGGTGGTTTCCCCACTGACGAACTCCATCTTGCGCCAGCAAACTCACACTCTATTAGGTGTCGAATTATTGAACTCAGATACGGACGATACGGTCTGTTTAAAAATTTCAAATTATTTAGTCTGGTCTTAGCGAATTATGATTTATGAAGGTGAACTAAGCTGTGTCAGCTGTGTGGTATTAAAAGAGATTTAATAGGTATATCATATCACTTATTTTAAAATTCTTTGTTGGCATTATACTATAACTTGTAAATGTTTCAAGAGCCACTATTTTTTTTCCTTCCTCTGCATTGGTTATACCGTTATCACTATCAGGTTATTTGTATTCCACTGCTGGATTCCTTATTATCTACAGTCAGCTCAGAAACTTTAACGTCATCCGTCGGACAACAGTTGATGCACATTGTTACATAGAGATTATTTCCTTGATGTTTTAGCATTATTTTCACAATACACACCTTTTAGTCCGTAGTGGAGACATCTCTGAGTATAAGCCGTTTGGGCGTTGTGCCAGTCACCTTTTCTTTTATATTACTCATAGATAGTTCTTTGAACTCTAACCTTAAAACGGATTGTCTTGCGTATTGTCTTTACGGATTTAGAGCAGTGAATAAGCTTCGTATATAGGTCACGACCTGTAGATCTCAGTCAGATAGTTACTCAATCGCCATCAGAGACACGTCCAAACTGCGATCCAGCGTTCAAGATATCACAGATCCTTGCGATATCGACACTCAACAGAGCGAGTTACATAAACTTTGATGTATAATAACGATACAGTTTTATGTGATCTGTAGGTAACTTAACTATCATGGCTGCTGGTGAAATTGTAATTAACGGCTGCCTTGAAGATAAATGATCATTACAGGATATAGACAATAAGTAGTAGGTCGCAAGTAGACTTGAATAGTCAATATTTAATCTTATCTCGACTATGAATATGAATGGTCTGAATTTGCAAACTGTGTTAAGTTGTTTTCTACAATCTTCGGTACGATCAGGATTCTGGCTTACCTTCGTAATTGTTTATGTAGGCACATTCTGGGGTTATTTACTACTATTAAATTCCGTTATAATGTGTAACCTATACTAAGTATCTACCTACTAGTAAAATCATTTAAATTACATTACTACGGTAAGCTACACTATTGATAACTCCCGTAAAATGGTTTTAACCTAAATCCCAAAAGACAAGATAACATTTGTAATTGCAAATGCAAAAACTTTGAAAAGGTGTTAATGAATTCATAACATACCTAAGTACCAATTTTATTCACGTCGTCGTAATTTATTATTTATCGAGATACATAAACATAAGAGTTAAATATATTCTATTGTTTGTGCACCTGTATTCAGGTGCGGTAAATCATGGTTTATTTAATTTTGTGCGAAATAGAGCTCTTTATGTTTCATTTCTTAATAGATGCAAGTCTACTAATGAATAAAATATTATGTTACCACCGCAGACATCTATAATCAAATACGTATATATCTTAAAAATTTTAGTACGAGTAAGTAATGACTAATGCCCATTCTCACGCAAAAACTACTGTACTATAAAAAATTGGCACATAGATAAATCATACATACCCTAGAATAACATATAGGCTCCTTTTTCCCGGGAACAACGGGACAACAAATTTAATAGACTAGACTCTAGCTATCGGCCGGCGCGGGCGCCGCGGCGCTGCTACCCGCGTTCCTCCCCGGGATTAAAAGTATCCTATGTGTTTTTCCAAGTTATGATTGATAGTGTTATTAAGAGATTAAGGTCAAGAAGTAACAATCGAGTACTGTTAATTATTGTAATACCTACTAAAAGTATTTTGAGTTGACAAATGTGAGCAAAAATATGTCGAATAAAAAATCCCCTTTAAAGATATTTCGATTTATTTGACATAAAGATAATATCTAAAATGCAAAGTTTTTAGTTCCAAAACGCCACTATAAAACCATTAAAGTGTCTAATACCCCGACGTTTGAATAAAGTGTTATACTTACCTACAAAAGTCATACGTGTATCCATAATGAGTTGGATAGGTTACTAATAGAAAATGTTTTATCTTATATGTGATCTTACATTTTGCATTCGTTATCGTTAGGTTAGTTTAAAGGTAAGCTCCGCGATTTTACTATAAGTCGTTTTTTCGTATTTCCCACGAAAACTAGATTATCCATTCGCATACCTATTCTTGTCAGTGACACTACCTAAACGAGCTTGTGTCTAGGACAAATGGTTTGGGCTATGTTTAACGTTATCATTGTTTCGAAAATAAATCTAGATCACGTAAAATTAATGTTCTAATGCGTGGGAGCAGAAAAAAAAGCTTATGGCACATAGCAAATAAGATTCATCCGAGTTAATAGAGATTTTATTCGCGTTCCCGGAATAAAAAGTACATATTATATTTTAGTCCAGGTTATGGTATGATCTAGGTATGTGCCAAGAAATCAGTTCAGTAGGTTTTGCGTGAAATAGTAGGTAACAAACACGTTCACATCTTCACTAGGTACTAACCATACAAACTCTCACAATTTTAATATTTGTACGATAATATAATTAATATAGTATACGAATGCACCGTGCTTGTAGGAATTATGAATATAATATATATTACGCTTGTCAGACTACCTAGGGAAATATGCCAATTTCAAATTCAGTGCAGACTGCAGAGATAAATGGCGGAATGTCAGCATTGTTTAATTACAACTGCAAAGAATCACGACGGATCTTGATATACTATATATTTATTCGAAGAAAACATTGTGGTATGTGTAGGTAGGTACTAAAGTAATTAGGTAGGTATATTATTGACTTATATAAATAGTAAATGCTTTAATTATTTTGGTAGACTTTCAATTTCATAAAATTATGCTGATATCATAACGATACATACATGAGTGGGTGGTACATGGTATACAATAGGTAGGTAGGTAGGTAGGTACATACCCAAATAAAAAAACACTGAAAGAGAACTTTCAAACGCAAACAAACCTTGAGAACAGCGAGGGGAAAACTGAAGTAGGTCAATAAAATGCATTCTTGGCCGAACTTAACTTTTTGGAAGAATCAAGTGGATTAAAGATTCTTGTCTCAAGGTGACGATCACTTATAAGCCTAATAGCATTAATGTTCTTTTTTTATTTTTATGAATAAAATCGGCCTTGCACACTAAATAAATAAAACCATTACAGGGAACCTCGCGCCAGATTAGAGAGTTACGTAAAAATTGCTATCGGTTTATGTCATGAGTACTCCATAAAAACTAGTCAATAAAACAAACACTGTCAAAGGCATGTTTGGCGATCAGGTTTTGGATTGCCACTGGCGTACGTAGAGCACTGAATCAGAGGCACGCCACTATTTGGTGACAAGATAAATCGAACGTACGAAGCTTATCTTTGCCTCAATCTACTTCTGCAAATTTTATTGCAATGTTTGGAGCTGTTATAATATTCATGTAACATGCCATGCCATTTTTACATTGCCATGTATAACCTATCATAAGTTATCACTGACACTGACGGACACATTCCAAAGTCCATTAATTGAGCCTGTTACTCAATGACTGAAACTTTGGTCTCTAATATAACAGGTAGTATATTCTTTATTCTTTGATAACAGATAATCCAGATAGCGATGGTAAAATAGATAGTAGAATATTGGTAAAATATAAAGCAAACATTAGTATTTCACAATAAAATAAATATTAAAATATCCAAATAGGACTGCTACTTTTTATAACTACGTTACTTACGTACACTTCTTATCACAAATCGTCAAATTGTGTTGTGGCCAGAGACGAATTTAACGTAGCTCGCTAGCTAGGTATCGAGTAGACGATACAACTTCTGTCAAAAATGCATGCAGACGCTACGAAGACGATATTTAGGTTTACGCAAGTGTTTTATGTTCAGGGCACAGATCTTGGCATTGCAGCATTGGTCCATTGAACGTTGAAAGATATGGTCTTATTTATTTACTAGCTGTCCCCCGCGGTTCCACCCGCGTTTCCAAATAAAAAGTAGCCTATGCAACCTGATCTATATAAGGCAACATAATAATTGTCCATGGGAAAAACAGTTTTCTCTTAAATATATTCCAACATGCTTAAAAATTCGTCCTTGTGCTTTATTTATATTGACTGCAGACGATAGGTAGGTAATTTCACAGGAAATTGTACCTATTCGTTTAAAACTATATGGTAAATCTGTGGGTACCATCGGAATGCGAGGTATCAGTACTGTTTGCCCAACTACTGGCTCAGTCAAAACCAATCGCTACTATGACATTGTTTCTAAGAAATTTTACTTGAAGTCTGGTTCCATTACATAAATTTGGTGGTCTAATATCTATTTAAGATTCATTGTCTTGAATGACTGTCTGACGGATCAACGCACAGCCTAAACCGCTGATCGTAGAGACCTGAAACTGGTGTGTTCTTCGTATGAAGTAGGCATCCTATAAGAAAGGATCTTCCGAAATCCTTAGGGGTTGAAAAACTGGGACAAAGTTTGTATGGAACAACGTGATTCCTTGGTCCAATCTACTTCAAATTTTGCATAAACATTCTTTAAGATAATTGATGGAAGACGTGTTTTGTATTTTATTGAAACTCATCGCCTAACGGGGTTAAAAAAGGGTAAAAAGTTATTTTGGGGGTGATTTGCATCGATGTTGATATCAATACTGTTTTTGAACTCACATAAAAGCTTGGTGCAATGCAATGCATATGACGAACAATTGGGATGAATTTGCTGTTATGTCTCATGACCGTCTTGGCAACAATCATGGGACAAAAGAAAAGTATAAATTAGATGTTACAACACTCTACAATTCTGCGAGTTAGTTGCAGCCGGTCAAATATACCCATTTGTATTTGAAGTATATCGAAATGGCAACCAGTATGCCAAATTTGGTACAGAAGACCAACCCATCAAAAGGTTACGTTTTTCCCAAGATCTTTCTTATGGTCACTTTGATGCCTATGCTGATGCCGAGGGTGATAATAACACTGATCAGCATCCAATATTCAATCTAAATGTATAAAACTTTTAACAAAAATTAGAACCGATATCATGATACCGCAGATTTATTTCGCTTACTTCAAAACTATCATATTATTAGAGTTCCTAAATAGTTATATTATAGGCTTTGAAGGCGGTTCTATTTTTTGTTTAAAGTTTTTTATTTTTCAATTTTGTATTTCTTATGTGTAATCAATGACTCTCAAGGTCACTGGCCTAGGATAAGCATATTAGCGTTGTACTTTTCATCATCGTTCCTATAACATTTAAAGAATTATCCCCTAACTCCTAACCGTTAAGGAGTTGTACCTTCCATCATCAGCTCAGCAACATAAGATGATGACTACCAGACGCAAATATTTGAATAGCTTTAGAAAGTATGATGAAAATCATCGTAAGTGCCTATAAAGTTTGAACAGTTCCCTCGATTTGTCCAGGATCCTATCATCAGATCCTGACTTGGTGACCATGGGACCACTTGTGAAGACCCTTTCAAACAAAAAATATTTTTCCAAATCGGTCCAGGCGTTCGAGTATTCGGGGAACATACAAAATAAAAATGATTCCGACGAATTGATAACCTCCGCTTGAAGTTGGTTAATTGACTGACTGACTGACTGACTGTTCGCGGGTGTTATTGCGTGTGATATCGCGGGTGGAAAGCTATTTAGCATTATATATTAAAGCTGAAAAGTTTATGAAAAACATTGTAAGTGCCTATAAAATTTGAAGAGTTCCCTCGATTTGTCCAGGATCCTATCATTAGATCCTGACTTGGTGACCATGGGACCACTTGTGAAGTATATCCTTTCAAACAAAAAATATTTTTCCTAATCGGTCCAGGCGTTCGAGTATTCGGGGAACATACAAAAAAAAAGATTCCAACGAATTGATAACCTCCGCTTGAATTTGGTTAATTGACTGACTGATCGCGGGTGGAAAGCTATTTAGCATTAAATAATAAAGCTGAAAAGATTGTTTGTTTGTTTGAACACACGAATCTCCGGAGTTACTGGTCCGATTCGAAAACTACGCTGACGGCTGGTAGTTTAGCCATTATTTTGTCGTTGATGGCGTCAATGCTTATATTTCTGGCAGCTAATTAAATGAAATTGCCCTCTCACACATCTATTAATGTTTTTTTTTGGTCGATATTGGCTATATCCGGATATACTCTACAGATCAGGTCTTCGATTTTACCAAGGTCTTTGTCAATAGTTTTTTTTTTATCTGATTCAGGTACTTTCCCATCCCCGATTAAATGGAGCTTTTTTGGGAAATCTGTGCTTCCTCTACCCAAGTGACTCCTCATTTTGGTATACAATTTCAATAATTCAACAGACTTTCATAATGAGGAAGATTTTAAGCAAGATTTAATAATATCTGCTCTAGTTCCCCTAACAGGCAACGTTTATCTGAAATCATCAGAAAACATCAAAGTTACCCATGGCTATATGTGCATTTTATATTTCTGAGAGTTCTATCTAAAGCCTCTACATGAGCTCTATGAGTCATGTGCACTCATCCCATATTATTAGGTTTGCATCTTGTAAAACCTTGCCCAATGGTCCATTTTTTTTTCTATAGAGCATATACGCTGTCTTTTTCAAGAAATACCGTAAGGGTCTGTTTAGAAGTGAAATGAGCTATCCTTCTACCTGTCAATAGTGTAGCAGCAATAAATATCTTATGATGCAACAGCAATGGCTATTTTCGTTGACTTCAAAACTATCAGATTAGAGTTCCTACATAGTTATTTTATACTAAACTTATTAGTGCCTTTGTGGTATTTTTTTGTTAAAAGTATTTTATTTTTCAATTTTAAGTTTCTTATGTGTAATCAATGACTCTCAAGGTCACTGACCTAGGATAAGCATATTAGCGTTGTACTTTCCATCATCGTTCCTATAATATTTAAAGATTTATCCCCTAACTCCTAACCGTTAAGGAGTTGTACCTTCCATCATCAGCTCAGCAACATGTGATAACTACCAGACGCAAATATCTGAATAGTTTTAGAAAATATATGAAAAACATTGTTAGTGCCTATAAAATTTGAAGAGTTCCCTCGATTACTTCAAGATCCCATCATCACTTCCTTCAATCCTGACTTGGTGACCATGTGACCACCTGTAGTATAGTAGTTTCCAAATCGGTTCAGGCATATTCGAGAAATCGCGGAACATACATAAAAAAAAGATTATGACAAATTGATAACCACATTTAAAAATAACAAAAACTGTAACCTAGGCAACCGCTGTCATCAGTGTCATCCATTGACAATGGCGTCGCATCGCTCCCCGTGCTATTACATGCTTCCCGCTTAACGTTCTTTTTATCATTGCTCGGCTCCTGAGGGTCGTAGCGTAATGTTCTATAGCCTATAACCTTCGTTAATAATTGGGCTTTCAATAGCAAGAAGGTTTTCCCAAATCCCACTGGTAGATCCAGAGATTAGCGCGTTCAAACAAACAAACAAACAAACAAACAAACAAACAATCTCTTCAGCTTTATTATTAGTATAGATATAAAATATGGAAATTAAAAACGAAATTTTCTCAATCACAATACCATAATCTTTGAAGGATAAGAAACAGCGTGGATTAAAAATATGTATTTATATACATATTAATCCAGGCCCTAATAGTAACTATTTAAAACGCGTCCCATTAAATCTTTTGAGTACATATTAATCCAGGCCCTAATAGTAACTATTTAAAACGCGTCCCATTAAATCTTTTGAGTAACATCCGTGTAATCCATTTCGATTAACATAGAAACTTTATATGTGGTACTTAGAGCTACCTACGCTCATATTTTCATTTGATGGCAATTAACGCGCTTTATAGCTATACAAACACTTGCATTACATATTAATAAAGCGTTTCATTTGAAATCCTGCCACGGCTTGCATGGTTTCACAATTTGCATGTAGGCAGGTAGTTAAGCTGCAAAGAGCTTAGGGGCTTGTTACCTTATGCAAGGCGCCGGGCGCAGGCGCAGCCGACGACGTCCAACCACGTAAATTACTTACTGGAACACATATGAGGAAACTGAACTGACTCACTTTACTGCTAAATGCTAATGTATTCTCAAATTTAATCCAATACCTATGCAATTTGATATTTTATTGGGCATGAACAAAAACAGAATGAACAGAAAGGGCTACAGACTATTGTTAGTAGGTAGGTAATATTATAAATTCATAAGTCTGTCTTTGAACCAATTGTAATAAAATTAGGCACTCAGATAGCTTATAGTAGGGACAGGGACATGAGATACTTATTATCCCAGGAGCGCTGGTGAAACCGCGACGAACAACTACTTATTTACATAATGTATTAGGTTGTATATGTAATACTACCTACACCATAAAAAAACATAAAAAAAAATATCTACTTTAACACTAATTGACTTTTTAGGACACATAACGATAATTAATGCAAGTAACTATAAAATACCCAATCAACTTTAAAATACTGCCTACCTATATTTGGTAGCACCAAGTTCGACTTACACAGCTTACACATGACTATGATACATATCAGTAGGTTATTCGTATAAACAAATCTGCCGGTATCGGTGTCTAATTGAAGGATTAATTTCGCAAGTAGCTGATTAAGTAGCCACAACCTGTATAATGAAGTACTACCTATACTGATGAATACAAGCAAGTTCATTATTTGTTCTTTAAGCTTTTAATCCTCTATTACGTTAGTCTAATATATTGTGTTACTTAACATAAACGCAGACAATCATATTTTTAAATATATTATTTTCTTGATATTATACTAGGTGTCTGTCCATGCCTAGGTACTTGCCACGCTTCTGCACTCTGTATTGTGATGTAATTATTTAATTATAGATAGGGGTAAGATTTTTTAAAATTATTTTAATGAAATATATAAATCAAACGTAACTTAATAAGAGGGTATCGAAAATAATAATTTTCATACTCATATTACAAAACATACGTCTAATTTATAATAGGTAACTTAACATAATTCGTTAATACCTACTGAATGATATGTTAAACGCCTCTAATGTGTTTATTGAAATGTAGCAAGTAGCAGCTACTTGCAAGAAAATGGATTCTTAAAAATGTTCACGTTTTGAACTTTAATGAGACGCCTACTAATATTTATTTTTTTACTTTTTAATAATTAGGGTAAGTTGTGCCTACGTACGTAGGTACTCGTATGCATGCACCAGATCTTTAAACATATCTGTGAAAAAAACACCAACTGAAGTCTAAAGTCTAAGTCTAAATAGTAGGTATGGGATCTGTTTTTTTTTTTACCTTCTGGAGTAGAAGCTACTAAAACACACTTATATATAGGAATAAGTACCTAAGTACCTACGGCCTTACCTTCTCGTGTATTTCAATGTTATTAAAATGGCTCACGTAGAGCGCGCCAAAGTTTGTGGTATCCCTAGTTGTCGCAGGTTAGATTACTTGCCTGCCATACATTTTTTTTAGTAGGGAAATAGAATCACAGAAATAATAAAAAAAAACAGAAACTTTTTTTAAAAGCAAGTACCTACCTACTTACTTATGTAAGACAACACTAAAACCTATTTAGAGACTACTAAATACTATTACTACCTATTTCTCAAAATATAATTCTGTCATTTTTCGATCAAGTTGTTTATCTCTAGTGACTGCTACATGAACATTAGTACTACGGATACTTTACCTACACGACACGAGCCGCGCCCACCAACTCGGTACCAATGTAAGGCGAATGTGAAAAAGTGTGACCCGTTCTTACACATATGACTTCGCTATATAAGACTTTGCGGTCTAACTTTGCTCTCATTTCGGCTTACGCTTAACTTTGGCAAATACCACTAAGAGCTTTCGATAATCATTTAATCTCAAATTTGCCGAAACTGCCAGTAGATACCTACTTGCATGATATTATTGTTCAAGTGATTTACATACGCAATTAATTGAGGATGAAATTGGTAAGTGAATCCAAACATATTTCAAAATGTTTGGTTTGTGATCAAATACTCGCCGTTAACTTTATAATGGGTACTTCATAAGTCTTAATTTTCTGTAACAGTTTTACTTTCACATTTTGTAATTTTATTGTCTTCTCCTTTCAGGTCACTTTTGTGACTGTTGCGTTGAGTATTTCGACCGTATCGGCGTACCATGATCCTGATCTCAATTATCATCTAAGTCAAGTGCAAAAGGTTTCAAACTGCGATAATGGTTACTCGTATCCCGCTCCGGCAGTACAGTTAACAGAAAATGTAAAAGTGGCCGCACCGACTATAGTGGCTCAGCCAATAGTTTCTGCACCGGCCTACCAATATTCTGGTTCATCTGGATACTCAGCTAGCGCTACAGGATACTCAGCCGGTGCTACTGGATACTCAGCCGGCGTAGCGTATCAAGCTGTAGCACCGAAGATCACTTACGCAGCACAACCGGTACAATATCAAACATCCCTCGTGTCAAACTACGCATCTGCACCGACGTACGCTACAAAAGAAGTACACGGATATGCAACCTCCGCCGGTCTCTCGTCATCAACGTCAGCTCAAAGAACAGTGACGCCACTAGCAACCTATGCCCAAGCCCCGATCATAGCTAAAGTGACAGCTGCTCCACTCATCGCCAAATTTACATTAGCTCCTTCTAAATCTTCCTACGCTTCACAAAACTTTATAACACAAGGGTCGTTTACAACAGGATCATTAGCAAAAGCATCTCTGAATTCCTATAATAATATACAATCGGGTGGACCGGTGGTTTCTCAAGTTTACGCCGCTCCAAGTGCAGGATACGCAACGTCGCCGGCATTGAGAATACAGCAAACCGCCCAAGTTGCAACACCGCGTTACATTGCTCCTACTGTCGCTGAGTACAATCAAGCTGTTAAAGTTCCAGTTGTGGCGACTGCTTCACCAGTGACTCAATACTCGTCGTCTTCAGTCGCTCATCTGTCGGCACCGGCAACACAGTACTTTACACAACATTCTGCTCCGACCGTGACTCAGTATTCTGCTCCTGCTGTAACACAGTATTCTGCACCAGCTATCGCTCAGTACTCGGCACCAGTTGCAAGTCAGTATGCGACTCAAGCGGCAACTCATTATGCTGCACCTGTCGCAGCACAATATACAACTCAATATACAAGTCAAGGAGCTGCACAATATTTATCAAGTGGAGCCACTCAGTATTCAACACAAGGAGCAGCTCATTATGCAGCACCGATTACAGCCCATTATGCTGCACCAGTGGCTGCACAATACGCAGCACCAGTGGTTTCACATTATTCAGGACAAGGGACTGGCACAGTTTCACAGTATTCAGCCCCTGCAGTAGCCACAGTGTCACATTACGCCAGCGCACCCTCCGTGCAAGTGTCATCATCACATGGATTTGGTGCTGTGTCAGCCAGTGGCATAGCGACTTCATCGTTAGCTGGCAAGAATGTGCACACCGAGTTCTTGGAAAATTATGTAAGTTTTCATTATTTATTTTTTCACGTCGTATTAACGCAAATCTAGCAAACGATGAACTCTTTGTAAAAAAATATCTCACACTATTGGAGAATATTAAATTATAGAAGAATTTTGAAGCGTTTCTATTTTGAGCTATAAAACAAATAGGTACTTGCCGACTAAAATAATCACACTAATATTACCTGTAAATGTAAAAGTAACCTATATATACGAGAATACCTGTATCAAAGAATAAATAATATACTACGTACTACCTGTGTATCACGCGATGAAAATAAAGGAACCGGGTGAAACGGAGGCGGATATAAAAAAATGGGAGCTTAAAAGGGGGCGGCAGTGCTGCAAACTCTCCTTCTTTTGCAGGAGATTCCATTATTTTTGGACATGTCTCCTTATCTCCTTATTTATTTTTCAATTCCATGAAAATCTCCTCTATTCTCACGATATGAGCCAAATATTCGAAATTTTAATCAAAAATTAGCGTAGAACGGAATGTTTCCAAGCAGAAAGGATTTTTGAACACATTCTGTTGTCGCTACACTGTGGGTATGCGGAACACACTCAGTGGTGCTGCGCTGTTTTTATTAAACAGTTATTCACAATTTAATCTGTGGACTATTTGACACATGGATGGTTGCAAAAAAGTTTAGGAAGGAGCAGAGCTGCAAACTTTCCTTCTTTTCCAGGAGATTCCATGATTTTTGAGTATTCCCCTGATATTTTTTTAATTCCATGAAAATCTTTATAGGTTTTTGGAGCGAATTCTGTGGGTGCCAATTCATTAACAGCACATATTAATAAAATATATACTAAACTATATAATGACAATGCAATTCAAGGCATGAACTTAATACCTTACTAACTAGGTACTTGATTGCATGTGACTAATATTAAATAAGTACCTACGAATAATTCTAAAGAAAGCAAAAAGTTAATTTTAAATTCTCCTTCTTTTTTGTCCCGTCACCTTGATTTCTGGCAAAAATATACTTCTTGTTGGCAAGTTGGGGTTTGCAGCACTGGGGGGCGGCTACACGGTCTAGGGCGGCCTAGACTACAAATCCGCCACTGACTTAAACTTAAAGAAAAGTTAAAGTTTCAGTTGTTTATCGATGAGATAATTTTACTAAAATATATAGTAGGTACTTATAATGCCTAGTTCTTTTATTTCAACCTGTCAGTCACAGATGTAGGCAATAATTTATCAGGATCAGGATACAACTGCATACTATGGCGTAGCTCACATAAGTTACCTCACGTCCCTTTAGCAAATTTAGTGACGTAACTGATTTGATTGGTTGTCCAATGGGTTCGGGACTGGTTCCATAAGGTAGTACACCAAATCATAACCAATTACCCATTGCCAGTGCATATTACTCTCACTCAACAAGTGAGAAATAGGCGCATGTTAATTTGCGTTATATATCGTTTATGCAATATTTCATGAGTTACTTATACCTATTATATAAGTCAAACATAATTTCTAAAATTAATTTATTCATCAGTATAAGCCCTGATAAGGCAGTTATTAACGTTACTTGACTCTACCCACCTCTACCTCTCAGCTAATTATAGGGGAGTTTATTTATTTTGCCGTTTTATTAGGCACATAATCTCGAAATCTTTGGCCCTTAGCATTTCCCTTGAAATTCGAATTATTGTGATTCCACTGTATTATAATTTCATAAATTATACAATAAGTTTATTGTATTTAAATGTAAATTATTAAACTGAGCATCAATTTTCTGCAATTCTAACAGGTAGGTAAGTATATTTATATGCGATACGATACGAATATCAAACGTTCCATGGACGCCCATGAAAGCCCAATATAATTCAATATAATTTAATTAATTAAATAGTATAAGTTCATTAGCATTTAGTTACGCGGTAGCCCTGCAATTACTAATGTGTGTCATTTAGTTTTTTATTTGGGTTAGGTCGAGGTTATTTATTTACAAGCTTTTATTTCACTTGCTGTGTTAGTTTGTTACTTCCCGGTGTTCAATTGATGATGAATGTCCCGAGTTGATCAAACGCACCATATCTATGTACACACTGCCACAGATCAAGCTACACATTTTTGTTGCAAAATAGCGCCTATTACAACCGCATAAGGTGCCGCAGTGTGTGGCTTGATCTGTGGCCGTGTGAACAAATAAAACACTTATTAGTTCCCTTTTGTACGTAATGCTGTGATCCTAAAACTTACCTACCGAAGAAAAAGATACCACATGTCTTAGAATGATCAACACTGGTAGGTGCTTGCATGTATAGCTCTGTTAATAATATACCTATGTTTAGATAATTATGTAGGTACGTACAAAGCGAGTGACAAGTTTACGATGATCCAATTAAGTCAACCACATCATTCAATTGCATAACAATTATAATACGAACTGGACTCGACAGAATCTAGACGACTTTCACTGAAACTAATATTGTGTCTGCACCCTTTACCTACTTGTCTTGTCGGGGTAATGAAATGTTGTTACTTAATATGTCGACATTAGTGACAATATTAGATATATTTATGTAAGTACCTACTAGTTAGTTTCCGCCACGCGGTTTCTCCCGCGTTTCCAAGGGATCTTATGTTTTACGACCAGGATAAAAAGGTACCAACCACATTTCATACTGGCGGGATGGAGATAAAATAAAACATTATCATTTACTAATTATTTTTGTGTAGGTATTGAATTATAAGTTACTTACAAGCGGTAAATTCTGTGATTTTGTAAGCTTTCAGCAATTTTAGGCGCAATATGGGATATTTATGGGCAGTTTTAAAGTTCGTGCTTGATGAAGCCATTTCACTAAACTACATATTTTTTGCTTTTTTCTCTTCATATCTCTCAATCTGTATTTTTCATTAATTTCTTGTTTATTCTTTAAAATGGTACGTAAATTTGAAACTAGTTAGGTAGTGAAGCTCTACAGCCAACTCTGTTTGACTTTCTGTTTGAGACTTTTCATCAAAAACTTTCAATATCTTCAAGTGATAATGCTTTTTGCTTAATTGTAGTCATACTTACAATGCGTGAGTAGGTAAACAAATCACACAGATGGCATATTAAACGGGATGACGAATCGTATTAAACGTGATAAAATGTATGAGAACATGCCTCAAGTTACAGGGACTGATATAACATTATTATGAGGGAAATCGTATTAAACGTGATCAGTATTAAGTGGGTTTGACTGTAATTAAAACTTAAAACTTATTCAGTTTAGACCCTAATAAGACACTTATGAATGTCAATAGTTACAATTATTACAATAGACTCTACCACCGGAAGACTAATTCAGTAAGAACCATCGGCATCGCCACTCAAACATCACACCGCACTTAGTAGGATTAGGGGGCGTGACCTACATTAGGTACATAATATAAAGTTCATTCGACACCTCAATGAACTTTACTGCAGCTGGCATTTCCCACGACATTATCTATCTAATGAGATAACATTATATTTCGCAGGACGCCCACCCGCGGTATGCTTTCGAGTACGGCGTCAACGACCCTCACACGGGAGACATTAAGCAACAGAAGGAAACAAGAGATGGGGAAGTTGTGAAAGGTAGGACTAACATTTTTTATACGTGTTAGGAAGCAGAATGGGTTCCTAATAGTACTATTGTGACAGGGGAATAGACAAGCGATGGTTTCGGTTTCCCAATTTTAGTTTTGAAACTAGATAGAGGACCTACCTAGTTTCAAAATAGTAAAAAATATTATGTTATTTCGCTAAATTTCGTACCAGTATTCTAAGTTCTACAATCTGGAGACCATCAAGGCCAGAGTGATTAGGTTTCTTCTTTCATTTTATTACGACAGTATGCCGAAAAGATCAGGCGGTCCTACTGATGGTAAGTGGCTTTAGTCTACTATGGACATCAGGAATAACAGGGGGACTTTCACTGTGTCGACCTTTACAAAACGTAAGGCAACTAGCTCTAAAGTCCTATTGCCAGAACACACCGCTAGGTAGGTGCTTGGCGACAATTAGGCATCAAGTACAAGCGAGCTCCAGCCTGAGGCGACTCTGTAGACTAACATAAGCACATAAATAGGACACTCCATTGGATATCATTATCTGCCATATTTTATATGTCTTCATAAGACAGTAGGTATTTCTTATCGCTACGGTGTGATAAGACTTGGAACATTCGCTGAATACCTAGGCACCTACCTACCTATGTATCATCGTATACCTACGTATACGTACCTGTAGCGAGGACTTTTGTGGAGTACCTACTCAAAAGGCCTTGTTTCGCAAGTGATACTTACTTACCATCGCTATATTCTGAACAGATAGTGTAATGTGACGTAAAAGCCCACGTTAATATATATTGTTTTGATTTATCCAGGTCAGTATTCACTGGTGGAGCCGGACGGCTCTGTACGGACAGTGGACTATGTCGCCGACTGGGAGACCGGTTTCCATGCCAATGTGCGCAATAGCAAAGACAATCAGCATTAGAGATAGAACCTATCTACGAAACCTATCCACCGGTAGAAGCACGACTTACCTTATTTGGTTCGGCCACCTGTCAACCTACATCAATAACGGCAATAACCTAATAAATGCAACATAAATAATTGAAATACCAATAAAATTGAATTTACAAAACCGTTGAGTGCGGATGTTGACGACTTAGCTCGGTCGGATGTAGGTTAGGCGGTATTAGAATAATGTTAATCTTACGAAACGGAAAATCTCTGGGTTCTAAGGCGCAAATGTTTTTTTTTTATATTCCTTACTATTTCTCTGTACTACCTATTTATATTGGATTTCATATCGGAAGCAAATTCATGTCCAATTATTTCATACACCTTTATTTACATAAACGATGAGCTAGTAGTCGTACACCCACCCGGCTGTTAGATCATTACCCTTCATAGACAAGATGATTGTTGACAATTGTCTTCGTTAACAAACTAACAATAACAACGCACTTTTGTATAGGATAGACATATACCTAAATATTCACACGTCACAATTCATCATAATGTAAATCCCATACAAAAGCTTGGTTAATGAATGTGGCTGATAAGAATGGCCTACCTGTCGTCACTGACTTAGATTCGAAGCAGGACAAACATTTGTGTATGTCTGGGTGTAATTATCTACATAAATATTATGCTTAGCACTTAGATATAGGCACGTATAGGTATTGTTACGTATCACAGTTATTTGATTTCCATAGTAGTTACAAAACCTCTGCTCAGTTTGTGGATCAGTTCTAACCATTTTCCTCACTTCGCCTCTTTTATCTACGCCTATAGAGCTTTTAGAACTTATTTAGTTAACTTATGATTGATTTAAAATGGTGGTTCGTCAATATCATTTCAATCTATAGAAGCCTATGCCTAGGCCAGAGAATAGATTGGAAATAGAGATCAAAATATTATATGTAGGTAGGTATTACGTGTTACAAACAAAACAAGGTTGTGAACATAGCAATGCAAAGGTGATATCAATTAAAAATTACTTACTTATATACTTTAGTCATAATTCTGAATTATTACTTTTAATTACGAATTACTTATATGAAAACTTTTATATGATTTATATCAACATTAGACTGAAGTCAAATAAATTAAATAATGAGAAATATCGCATGATTTTTTATTTGTTCAAAATAATTACAACGTCCAACCTATAATCCCAAAAAGAAATTACCCAACTGTCGAGCGTTTGGAAAGTTTAAAAATAGGCCAAGTGCGAGTCAGATTCGTACACGAAGGGTTCTGTTCCGTACATCATAGATTATTATTTTCATTATTTGTTGTTATAGCAGCAAGAGTAATACATATTCTTTACATATCTCAACTGTCCACCTATTACGGATCATCATCTACTATTGGAGATACAGTCCGCTGACAGACGGACGGACTGACAACGGAGGCTTAGGGGATTTGGGTACGGAACCCTAAAAAGTGATAAAACTACAGTAAGTACTGTCAAAGGATACTAACCATTTGCTACTACGTAAAAAAGGTACGCCCCTACACTCTCTTGGTACCATCAATACCGCCCATAGACCAAATTACCTCAACGTTCACATCCTGTGCGTATGATATGAAGGCAATTAAATTAGTTCGCTTTTTTTAATGAAGTGCCTAGTGTGGTTCTGTAGTGTTTCCTATAGATCATAATATTAATTATGTATAAATACCTTTAGAAGATAACTTAAAATCTTATGGTGTACATAATCAACTAATGGTAATTATAGTAAAAAAGACATAAATAATAACAAAAGTATGTATTATAAATTAAGAATACAAAACATTAATAGACTATAATGAAAATACATTGTCAACTCTTATTTATCACAGCACCATCATCCCAAAATTAAATAATTATTTATTACATAGTCACCTACTAACAAATACTCTTTTATAAGTAACAACTTGTTATGTGTAACCATTCTTCTTACTCAGCTTAGGCCTTACACTTTGCCATACACCTGAGCTACTGAGGCTCCAATAATGTATGGAGCTATTGACACATTTCACTATACCATAACAAACTTAGTTATTTGGTTTCCATTGTAATAACATTTAGGACAAGCAAAGTTTAGATCTGCCGTTTTGTTAGCCTGGAAAAGAAAATTTTAGCACATCATATAAAATGCAGTAAGTAGTTTAAGTTTGAGCCGAAGAAACTTTTTCCATTGGGTAAGTAGGTATATTCAATTTAAAACAAAAATACTTTTGTGTTCAGTACATATCATCAAACATCAGTTTAACTCCATTTAAAGAAAATTACCAATATTTAGAAGATCTGATGAGATGTGGATAATGAAATTATACCCTTTAAATTGATGACGATCGATTTCGCCATCGGAAAGGTGTGGTTCAATAACTTATACTAAATGATTTAGCTGAAGGACTTTTTTTTAAGTTAAAATGGTTAACAAAAGCAATTTTTCATAAAAGTGAGAATTTTAATTTATACTAGGTAGGTATAAATAATGATTCATATCTAAACCTATAATTTCCTTCTTTAATCTAAGTCCAGTGGTGCAACCTATGATTGCAATATTTTGTGTTGACCTCATGATTGCATCCCCAGGGTTTCATCCACATTCCTGGGATAAAAAGTATCCCATATTTTATATGTAAGAGTAACAAACATTTCACATCCATACAAACTTTCACATTTATAATTTAAGCAGGATGTTACTCTAGTCAGGAATCAAACTTGTAAATTTTCATTAGATTAGCCACTGTATAGTAGGACCAGAATTTGATACGTACCATCAAACAATAATAACAAAATAAATGCTGGCAGCCCATTGTATAGGGAAGAATAGGCCTCTTAAAACAGCATGCACACATAGTATTTGAAGTCATGACTGCTGTGCTTGATGTAGCTGCTGATCGTATGTGTTTTCTCCACCACACATACTTCAAAACATTTGTCAATTTTCGCCTCAAGCCAAAAATATTAATTAGTGATATTACTGTACCAATCAATTCCTGCAAAACAAAATACATATAACTATACTATCTATCCAAAATTCTCAACATAGTAAGACATTCTAAGTGTGTGTCAGAGTGCTAAGCTGTTTTTTTACAGCTACATGTTCCCGGTTTTTATCCAATGCACATATGCAAATGAATGTTTTTTCCAGTGTTCCACTGGCTATAGTCCTAGCGGAAGTTTAAGTTGAACAAAGAGCTGCCCTCTGTCCCCCGACTTCACCCAGACAAGGTTGACCTTGTCTCTAGTAGTATTGTCTTGTATTACAGGCTTGTAGTAGTATTGTGTCGTATTATAGGTTGATGCCGCCATCAGGATCTACCAACATATCTTTTAAAAAAAAACCTATTTTAAATAATTTTACTTACTATAAAGTTATGCCACAAAAGTTCCCGAGTCCAAGAAAAATCAGTTAAATCTTCCCTCACCAATTTGTCAGCATTCAATTCAAGTCCAAGTATCAAGTCTATGAGGAGCGGATATTTGCCACTTTGTATAAACCTTAAGAAATTCAGAAGTTCACCAATTATTTGAAAAGTTTCCATTTTGTACACAATGTTTTGAACTTTTGTGTTCGAAGTAAAACTGTAAATAGCTCTCTCTTTCAAATATTTAAGTCCTACAGTATATCCAAAATACCAATACAGTTTTCCTTTGGAGAAATGTTCTGTTTTGTATGTGAGTGTTAACATCTGCTGACCAAATGTGCATTTTTGATCATAAAGAGAGTATTTAAAAATCCATGTCCGTAATACTAGTTCAAGCTCTGGCAGAATTGCTTGAATATATTTAGACTAAAAAAATATATCATGGGTTAGTTAACTAAATGAAGTAATAAGTATAATAGGATTTTAAAAGTTTTTTAAAGTTTAAATAAACTGTAGAAGTCTTATTCATACCTCTATAAACTTAGTTGCTTGTAACACAAGCTGTTTAAAAAGATCTTCAAGTTGTTTGTCTAACTGTACTGCATCTAACTGAAATTTTAAGAATAGATATTTTTATTACTAACTTAATATAAATAAATAAATATCTCGGGACATTTCTTCACACACGGTTATCTGATCCCAAACTAAGCAGAGCTTGTACTATGGAAACCTGATAACTGATATACTACATATACTCCTTTTTTTTTTATAAATACATACATAAATAGATAATTACACCCAGACTCAGGACAAACAGACATGTTCATGCACACAAATGTTTGTCCTAGATGGGAATCGAACCCACGACCAGCGGCGCGATAGGTGGCGTCTTAACCAACTGGCCTGTCGCCATATGACTATCGCCATATACTATAAAACTAAAATATGTGTTACCTGTGTAACTCGAGGGACATAATTAACGGACATTCTTCTTTTGGTGTCCTAGTTTTAGTTTGCAATAGAACAAGAAACGAACCCACCACAACAGTTTAAACACTAGATCATGGATATAGGCACTGGAATTGACTGGATATCTATTTAGACTATTTACTATCGTAAAAGGTCGGTCATCGCAATATTCGCAATTTATCCTCTTTTTCGGATAATTAGGTTCAAGCAAAGCAGGTTCAATTTTTAACAGTGTTGCCAGGGCCCTAGAGTCGTAAGTTACGTTTCGTTTCCTGAAATGTTACATTTTTGCTGCAAAAGTTACATTATAGTATTTTTTTACCACGTTGTTCAAGCAAAATCAAGTTTTAATATAACCAGCATACGTTTCATTTCGTCGTGTCGCTTTCCATTCAGAGCCATCTCTGCGTGTGATATGGAGTGAATAAAGTGAGATTTAGGTGCGTTCAATTTGGATGCGTTGAATTCAAAGTAATTAAAGATTTCTCTGCTTGAATTGAAATGCGTTGGTAAACTGTTTGCAATAAAAATCTAGTATTACAATCTCGTTGTCCACAAACGTTACGAAAATTGCCTAAAATGTAAAAATTACTTCCGTGTTACGCGAGGGTGACAAAAGTTACTAAAAATGTAAGAAATGTAACCTTCTGGCAACGCTGAGTTTCAAGAAGGCACGCTATATGGTAAGCAAGTCAAGTGATTTTAGTCTCTATAACAATGTGTTAGAATTTTAATTGTAATGAAAAAATCTTTGCTTGACGTCGTGTCACTTCACTAGTAGATAGACTAGATAGGGTTCTGCAGATTAGGTCCGTCCGTCCGAATAATATGTCAAACACAGACTCATCAAAACTTTAAGGTGAAACCTTCGGTTGGAGCGCGAAATTCAAATTTTATCACGCAAATTGCAGCTAAGAATGGTAGTATATTTACTGATTATTAACAAAAGAAATCATCAACACATTCTTGCAAGGAACACTGCATGTCACTTCACTTGTCTGTCAGTTACCTGTCAGTGTCAGAACTTTTTGGCGGGAACTTGCGAAGTGAGGTTGCGTTTTCATTTTATTTTCACAAAATAGTGTATTTTTTGAAATTTATTGAATATTATTGGTGGTATTTTGTCCAATAAAGATCAATACAAGTGCAACAGTGAAGTGAAATGAAATGATTACGTGTATAGTGGCTTTTCAAGTTGTCTCAAGAAGTCCTTGAAAAGTTTTAGTAGAACTGCTACCATTGTACTAAAACCTAACTGAAGATGATCAAATAAGACAAGGCTGTATGGCTCTGTACCTTTGCCTTTTTAAAAAAAAACAACAACAACAACCTGTCCTGTCAGTGTCAGTTACCTACCAACCAACAAAAGGTCGTTTCGTTGTTCGTTCGATAAAACTGTTGTTGATGTGTTAAGTATTAGATTTATTGATAGCCAATTTACAGTAATACAGTTTTCATTTGGTTATTAATGTTATGGGTGTTTAAAGCGAAATTACTTTAATTAACGACATGGTTGTTTCACCTCAAAGCCCCGCTAACGAAGCACAAGGTGTTCAAGCTAAAAGAATCAATATGGCGTCCAAACAATCGTCAGTAGCAGATACTAGAGCTGAATTAGCGGAGTTAGTCAAAAGAAAAGCGGAAGTCGCTGTAAGCATAGTGTACAAATTGGCCGGAAAATGGCGTACTTTTTACCTAACCTAAACTCAGCTGTTTATTTGTTTTTTTTTAATTATTTATGTTACAGGAGACTTTAGCAAACTTGGAACGCCAGATTTATGCTTTTGAAGGATCTTATTTGGAAGACACTCAACTATATGGTAATATAATTCGTGGCTGGGACAGATACCTCACTACTAACAAAAGTACAAATTCTAAGGCAGACAAACGCAATAGAAAATTTAAAGAGGCTGAAAGATTATTTTCAAAGTCTTCTATAACATCTATGGCTGTGAGTTCATACATTCTAATGAAAAGTTATTAGCTTACTAATGTTATATTGAACATAATAATATAATTAAATGATATCTATGCTTTTTAGGCAGTCAGTGGCCTTGTGGACCCTGCTGAAGCTAAAAGTGAGTATTGTAGATACTGAAAATAATTTTGTCAAAAAAGAATATTTAAAATACCTATCAAATTTTCAATTTACAGATGAAAGGAATAGTGAAACTGAATCACAAACAAATGAAGACTCATCAGATACACAAATTAGCACTGGTTTAAATGTAGGTAGTTTAAACCACACAACCATACATGGCTCTACTGAAAGTATTGCATCCAAGCCGTCTGGTAAACAACATACTAATGGTATTGAGAAAATTATAAGCCATTCTACAAAGCAAACTGCAACACAGAAGATAGCTACATCTTCAGGAATGCTGCAGAAAGCGTTTGGTAGTGATAGTAAAATGTTGTCAGCTGTAGGATTGGACAGTAGACCTGGCACTCCCAAAGATAAAGATTCCAATATGAGTATGATCAAAGGTGACATGACTCCAAATTCAATCAAGCACAAAATTTCAAGTAGTGGCAATAGTAATAGTGTAAAAAAAAGTAATAAGAAAGCAAGACATCGGTAGTTCCTTACAGTCTATTGACAGACATTTTATGTAACAAAAATGTGCCTATTCTATATTTGCCACTTTTCAATGAAATAACATGAACATGTAAACAATTTATTTCAGTTCTTCACATTAACTAAGTTACTTAAATAATATATGAGTTATTATTTTTGGTTGACATAATGACTTGTTGATTTTAGTTGATCCTTCCATTCACTGTTCTCAATATCATTTGTTTAAATCTTGACTCTAAAAAAAAAAAAATTATTTCTGTCCTAAATGGAATAATAATATTGGATTCAATGTAGTGTACATTAGCTTATATTGTGTTTTTTGGGATTTTCTTTTTATTTAATCTTAATTGGCTGTAGCATTGTGTGGCACATCCTGGTAGGGCCACCATCACTGATATGAATTCAGAGTCAGTCGCCTCCTATCTCAAGAACTAAGGTACCTAGCGAAAATCTGTTGGCTTCCAGAAATTGTCCCTAATTTGTCAAATTTTGTCCCCAAATCCCAGATTTCGTCGCGCCCTAGTTCAAAAGTTTGTTTGCTCCATTAAAAAAACAAATGTGTTTTTAGTAGTCCAATCCAGAGCTATGTAGCTTTTTCTAAAAAACCTTATAACCACCTAAAAACTCATATAACTTTTGAACCAGGATGCGACAAAATCTGATATTCAAGGACAAATTAGGGCCTTGGAATTCCGATCCGTGATGGTGGCTCTGCCAGGAAGTGCCACACCATGATGGTGCCTCTACCAAAAAGTTTCCATCATTGTGAATGAGGTCACTTGGTGAATATATGTTTACTTCCAGAGTTAGTACATTTAAAAATTTGGTAATACCTTTTTATTACTTGTTAACTTAGATTAAAGATCTTGGTTGTAAAATGTTGTTAGAGATATAAACAAAAAGAAACTTACGCTTCAATACATTAGGCAGATCTCTGATAGGCCCACAAAACCTCAATGCAAGATAGTAAATCAATGGTAAAATTGATATTATGACAGTACAACACAAAAATATAATTTCTGGTGATTTCCTTAGTTGGCAGCAATTAAGAGATTTACTCCATTTTGATCTTGTAGCATTCATCTAAAATAAGTTAAATCAAGTTACTGGCGTTTTAACATAACAATACCATCTTTTCGATAATGGGTTTTAAACTAAATAACTTTTACTGATAATGGTCCCCAACATTCATTCCCCAAATGAAAGTTGACCAACTATAGGCCTAAAGTCAGTTTTGAAAAGATATCATCTCAAAATATTGACTATACCTAATAGGTAGATCCTCATTATCAATTATAACCGGACAAGTGCGAGTTAGCCTCGCGCACCGAGGGTTCCGCACAAACATAACTTTATAATTGAGGAAATATTCTCCCATACATATACGTCACTTGTGAGCGTCAAAATATCCGGCATAAACATCTTTCGATTGCGTTGACAGTGTGATTTTTTTTCACTGCTCCAAGGGATTGCAGACATGAGTATGATATTAATTTCAGCTTGACACCTCCACACATTCCTGAGAAAAGGGTCTTGGCAGATGAACGGCAAAAAAGTGATATAAGGGTTCCATTTTTCTTTTGACATACAAATCCCTCAAAAAGGATGGATTGTATTTTTTAATTTATGTTTGTATTTATGCTTATAGGTTTTTTCTTTGATCCAAGCACCTATTTTTAAGTAACTTTTCCTATTGAGTTTGCTTTTTCACAGTTCCTTACCAATAAGCTGAATAAAAAAAATACTGTTGTATTAATGGCTGCATAGTATTATTTACATTAAACTCACAATGTCAACTACATCCATGCATATAGTATCTAATCCAATAGAGTCAGTACTCATTGATTTGTAGTAGTCATCTAGCTTCAGATAGTATGGCTTACAATTCTCACAAACTTCGTCATGATTACTACTAAAATCTTGATTAGGGTATCTTGATATACAATCCATGGTATCATTGTATTTTTGTTTAAAAGTAATTACTTGATTTGATAGGACTGGCTTTTCTTTCGTCCAATTGTAACAAGCTGCAAAATTAAAATTATAGTGTTATTTAAACTGAGACAGCATTAAGATATCTCATTTCATAGGAGATTTAGGGCCTCACAGCATCGCAGCGCAATTTCCTCAAGAGCATGCTGGTACAAACTCAAAACTCAATTTATTCCTTTAGGCCCTGATGAGAAATAATTAGGCTCAACCAAAAACAATTTATGAATCACAATAAAGGACTGAAGGATTTCTAAGACAGTTTCTTCATATCTTCTATGGATTCACCTGTATTCTTATTTAGAGCACAAAACAATAAAATTCTATTCAAATTTACAACAAATTAGAGTTAGCTGTTGCTACCAATCATCATTAAGGTTCCTAGCAGGCTGGTAGCATTTCCTCTTTTTATCATCAACAAAGTTGAAGTATAATCAGTTTTGAAACACTTATAAACTTGCAGCCAAATAACATAGTTTGCCATGTCTATTGTTGACAATAAAAACAGTCTCTTTTATAATCATGATCCCCCCGCCCGGTCTCTGTGGATTTGCTGGGAATTTAACATACACATGCTTTCTACAGTGTTACTACCACAGTATGATATTATGATATTTATTAAAAATAAACTTTTTTTTATTAAAAAATACAAACCATTGCAGTTTCCATTCTTCCAAATAGCCAATATTCCATTATAATACTGTGCAATGGCATCCAGTCTATCCTGCGAAACAAAGTATGACTCGCACGAAGTTCCATTAAGAATAGTGCTTTTCATTAGTTGGTAATTACCATAAAAATTTACATATTCGATAATGCATCTCTCACATATTCTAATTGGCCTAGCATTCCTTATTGAACATTTTGTGAGTTCTGATGCATTCTCAGCAAATTGTTCCAATATTTTGATACACTCTGGAGGAGTTAAATTATTATCTCCGGTGTATGCCACAGACCTGAAATAGTTTTTTATTGTAATTTACAATTTGTAAACTACAGTAATATCATGTAAAAAGTAGGTACTTGATATTTTTTTTAACATTACTCACAATCCAAAAGCATCCTGAGTTTGTTGATAGCTTGTAACGTCAGCGTTTAACAGTTTATATTGAAAACAGAAACTTATCAAGAGTAAATATTGCTTCATTGTGTATCGTTATACAATCCCCAAAATTTCGTACTACGTAGAGAGAGATACTACGTATAATTTTCAACTGAGTTTGAACTGAGCTGAGTCTTATTTTTATGTAGTATTTTATGTATCCGCTTTACAACTGACCAAGGCTGCATTCCGAATGATGATGATATCGATAATTTTCGATGTGAGCGCGCTAAAACGCGTACCGAATCACTTTTAGCGCGATAACGAAGCCTCGCGAAACGTCATCGGTGACGTCATTACATGCGCCATATTGCGATTACGACGACCATGGTCCAAACGTTATCGCCGTGAGCGTGGCTGTCAAAAGTGACACTTGTGTTGTGTTTTTGTTTTGACAAAGGTTTTTATGTGAGAATAACAAATAAAAATACACTGTATTCAAGTTAGGGAGTCTAATAATTGAAGTTAGGGAGTACCAACGCGTTGATCATTAATTTTTTAATCCCTTTTTCGAATGTTTTAGTTCTAAATACTGTCAGCGCGTTCACAAGCGTTCCGAATCATTGACAGTTCACAGCTCTTATAGATGTGATATTCGTATCGGAACGCAAATTATCGATGTGAGCGCTAAGATCGATTATGGCATGTTTCGGAATGTACCCCAAATAGGACATAAATACTACGTTTTACAACTGACTGAGCTTCAATCGAGTTGAGTGGTATTTATTCTCTTTGTTGAGTGAGTAGCAGTGTTGTTCCGATCCTGACAAATTTAGGGGTGCCGTATTCTAATTTTAATATTGCCGGATTTTTAGGGAAATCTAAGAAAAATGCCGATTTGATACAAAATATTTATTTAGAAGGTTAAAATAATAAAAAAAATACAAGTGATGTAGGTATGTACTTTGCATGATAGTCGGCAACAGATATGTATACAACCCAGGGAACGAATGTGTACGTTCATAAAATATAACTTTTACTGATAGATCGTAACATACAGCAAAACAAAGAAGCAATGAGAGAATCATGCATTTGGTTGAACTCTGTTTTATCGAGCCCGCGAAATTCAATTTTTTTAGTTTTTTTTTCAAATTGCAGCTCAGTAGTTATTAGGTCATTTATTTGGCAAACTGCGATATAGTAATAGATCTACTGCCATAATTTTAATGTCGTGAATTAAAATTATGGCAGTAGATCTATTTATGTATTCATTTTGAATTCATAATATTATAGAACTGTACATTGGTTCCTGCGCGTAATTTATCGAAAAGGAACCAATGTATGGATTTGAATAGTTTAAAAAGTATAATGTATACATACAGTAATCAATTGGCATAATTATAAGGCGCAAATCACATTTTGACAAATATACGACCTATTACTAAGCTGCAATTTGAAAAAAACCTAAAAAAAATGAATTTCGCGGGCTTTTCGGCCGATTCACCTTAAGGTGGAGGCTTCGGTTGGATCGCGAAATTCAAATTTTATCACGTTTTTTGCTAATTGCAGCTCAGTTATAGGTCGTAAGTTATCAACATGTTGTTTGCGACAAGAATGGTATATTTACTGATTAATAACAAAAGAAATCGTCAACATATTCCAGTGCAATTAGCAAAAATCGTGATAAAATTTGAATTTCGCGCTCCAACCGAAGGTAATTGCCGTATATTTTAATACGGTAATCAAAGAGCTGCCGTATAGTGCTAGGTTGACAACTGGGTGGTTTTTTTTCCCCTCGTACATAAATACGGTGCTACATTAATTTGCATCTAAATAAGTGATGAAACCAAAATAAAGCATGATAAACGATTGAATTTAGGACTTTTTACATCTTATAATTAATTGATGCATGTATACTAGGTTTGCTTACCATAAAATTAGCTTTATACCTTTGACAGGTTAAGGGGGAGGCTTCGGTTGGAGCGCGAAATTCAAATTTTATCACAATTTTTGTTAATTGCAGCTCAGTTATAGGTCGTAAGTTATCAACATGTTATTTGCGAGAAGAATGGTAGTATATTTACTGTTAAGTTTTAATCAGTCGGTGAGGCTAATTATTACCGTAGATACATTACATAGGAAATATACGATTCAATCAATATAATGTTTTATTTAACAGCATAGATTTTATATCATTAGTGACAAGACATGAAGTAAACAACATTGCTAAGCAACGAACATATCAGAGACAAATCTTATAAAAAGGTTGTGTCTTAACATTTACTGATTAATAACAAAAGAAATCATCAACATATTCTTCCAAGGTATATTAGTAACATTTTCATGAAATAGTCGTATATGTCAGTAACATACCTAGGAGGAATATGTTGATGATTTATTTTGTTAACTTGTGACTCTACAACTACAAACCCATTACTGAAAACCGCATCAAAATCGGACTAGTAGTTTTGGTTTATCACAAACAAAGGTTAACTGCAGCGCCCCCTAGTGAGCGCTACTATCGTAACACCTAAAACGTAGTGTTTATATACTCTTTGGTAACACCTATTTAAGGACCCTCACTAAGCAACTACAAACCCATTACTGAAAACCGCATCAAAATCGGACTCGTAGTTTTGGTTTAGCGCAAACTAATGTTTACTGCAGCGCCCCCTGGTGAGTTGTCATCATAACATCTATCTAAGAACATGCACTAATCAAACCCAAACCCATCACTGAAAATTACGTCAAAATCGGACAAGTAGTTTTGGAGGAAAATGGCAACATGAATTTGCACAAACAATGCTTGCTGCACTACGTCCATACTATATACGTAGTATCTCTACTTACTTAGTTCTTGCGCATACTATTTGCAATATTTGCATTTTGCATACCTACTATATTAATCTGTGGGCACGAGCTTTGACTAAGGGGTGATCGTTATATTATGAAGCAGAATATATAATTTAATATATATAAATAGCTACATAGCGTATTATTTATAAAATGAGAAGCTAGCTATAGATAAATAACATTTTTTTCCATTTCAATTTGAATAAGCTCCACCTATTTGGCTCTGGAAATTTTTCAACTCCAAATTCAACATCAACTAGCGCCAAACTATTCATTGAGTGATTACCAATAATGTTTTAAAAAATATGCAATAGATGGCGTGACACGGTGCTAGCAATAACTCAATTTGACCAAAAATATCGCTCGCGGCCACGCGGCGCGATCACTGCGCTGTGACTGTGATGATATTAGTTTCGTTACTTGCTACTACGCAGCGCTTCACACATCAAAGTGATTTATGTTTGTGTTTAGTTATATAATAATTTCGTTAGATTGGCAACGCCGTTCTGAATCGTCTCGCCTGCTATTGGCTGCTACGTCGTTCGAATATATTCGAAATAACTACTAACTAGATAGCATGTAAAGTAGTGCGTTATATGTATTCGCTCGTTCGAATAAGACGCGTGTACGTGATTCTTGCCCGAGTCGAATGAACAAGTGATATACCTACTGTACGAGTGTTTTTGTTCGGAGTCAATTAGGTACGTTACGTAGTATATATATAAATTTTTTTTTTTGTTTATTGAGTGTAAGTTTACGTTTAGTTTAAGGTTGTAAATTATATATTAGGTTAGTTTAGTTAATGTTTAATTAAAATGCGTTGCGTGGGCGAAGTTTGGAACCATTTCGTTGTAGTAGATGAACTATCTAAAAAGGCTGAGTGTAAATACTGTAAAAATAAACTTTAATTTAAAACAACTGTGACGAACTTAAAAAATCATTTAAAGCAGAAACATTTGATTATTTATGAAACAATGTGCAGGAATGCAAATATTGCTAGCGCGATATTTAGGCAATAATATGCTCGATGAATTTGACCCTGTAAAAATATATTAGCGCATATAAAAAACATGTTATTCTTTTGTAGTATAACGTTGTAATCCATTTTTAAAATATAGCCATTCTGAACACCTCTATGACGAGCCTCATTTAATTTGCTCTTATCATCCATTGATATAATATTCGATATCAATTCGTTAAATTCTAACATCCCATTACCTTCGATTCGATTATAGTTAAGTTAGGTAGGGTAGGTATACATTGGTTTACTTTATATCCTATTTGAGATTAGGTACATAGGAATCTACTTACAAAGTTTGTCATACGTTATGGATATTAATGAACCAACACCAGAAGCTTTACAAAGGAAGTTGTATTTTTTACTTGAACAATTACAAGAAATGGCAAGAGAATTACCACCGTAAGTAACAAAATCTATGCATATTTTCTATTAGATAGGTATTCTAAAAAAGATTTCAGCATAATTTTGTACATCCTACCTATAAAGGAAGGTTCCTTCAAACATTTACAAATAATGTCATATCGTCGGTGATACTGCAATACCGCGTAAGTAGCGTGTGCTATATGGTCAAAATTTCAACGTTATTAAATCCAAAGTTCGGCCAATTTCAACGTTATTAAATCCAAAGTTCGGCCTTATAGTAAAACCTACTTACGCGGTATTGCAGTATCACCGACACCGCGTAAGTAGCGTGAGCTATAAGGTCAAAATTTCAACGTTATTAAATCCAAAGTTCGGCCAATTTCAACGTTCTTAAATCCAAAGTTCGGCCTTATAGTAAAACCTACTTACGCGGTATTGCAGTATCACCGACGTTATCTATAAGTATGTGTACCTATTATTAAATTGTAGGAAATATCAGATGCGGGTTCCTATTGAACTACTATCAGGATTAGCAAACTGTCTTCTCAATGATACCATATTTGAAATTGTCAAAGGATTGATGGAGATTCAGCATGTCACAGAAAAACATTTATTTCAACAAAGATTACAAATAATCAATAAGCATACAAGTGAGTAAAATATTGTGTAATGTCCAAAATTCAATTTACAATATTTATATTACAACTAGCTGTTCTGCATGGTTTCACTTGCATTCCCGGGATAAAAAGTAGCCTATAACCTTCAGGAATAATGTTGCTTCCTATTAGTGAAAGAATTTTTCAAATCGGTTCAGTAGTTTCGGAGCCTATTCAATGCAAACAAACAATCAAATCTTTCCTCTTTATAATATTAGTATAGATAGAAAAATAAATCCATTTCATTTGTCTGACTTGATTTTATTGATGTTAGTTGATGTAAATTTTATTTTTGTTTCAGTGGAAATACAAAATATGATAAACAGTACACCTAATCCAGAGCAGCAAGAGCTCCAGAAAACAATTCTGCTGACAAGACATAAAGAGGAGTTGAAACATACGGATATGAAATTAGTAATTCAGTTGGATCAAAAAGTAAAGGACTTAGATGAGTTTTATCATTTGTTTGCTTTATCAAATATAGCACCATCTCTAAATAAAATATGGTGATACATTGTGTTTGCTACCCTAACACCGCTACAGATTGTAAGTTTAAGTTATCATATTTCTGTTGTAGGTAAGCGATCAACAAGTGACTCTTGAGAAAGCTGGCGTGCCCGGGTTTTTTGTGACCAATAAGCCAATTGAAGTGAAAGTTCAAATGTATCTTTTTGATTTTATTCTAAGACTAAGTAAGATGGACATTCCACAAGGTGTTATTTGATAATTAATATTTTGGTCCAATACATACACATGTGATGAACTGTGATGAAACAACACAGTAAAACTGTTGAGCTGTTGAGTCTGCTTATGTATTGAAATTGTTCATAAAGTGCATTATCAGGGCATAAACTGAATAAATGATTTTTAAAAGGTAGATAACAATTGATATCATTTTGAACAATGTAAATATATAGGAACCTGAAAATGGGTATGTACCTACATATTTTAAAGTAAGAAACGTAAATAGAATTTTATATTCCTAAAAACGAGACCTGTCCTTAATTTTGCCATTACACATTGTAATAATGCGACACTATGACGTGAGCAATAATACAGTCTGCCTTTTTTTTTAAAAATATCGAGTTCGAATCCCGCAAGGCAAGGCAAATTTATTTTTTGGAAATCCAAGTACCTATACAGTTTTAGTTTTTATCAAAATTGGCCTCGTTTTGGTCTCACAAAAAATTCACCCTATCCTATAAGTATACTTACATAAAATTTCGACTTTCGCAACTGGGAAACGTAGATGGCGTTCGGCTGGCTGACGTGATTTCGCCTACGTCCAGGTTAGTCTAGTCTACTCAGCGAAATAAGATAAACATGGACATTTCTTCGATAAATATCGACTCGAAAAATATAGACTTTATTTCCTGAATATTTAGTTTAAATTAGAATGTACCTTATGTGTAGGTCACTAACGACGTTTCTACAACGCCACTGCGGGGAGCATTGGCGGTAGCAGCTTTATATAGCAGGCTTTATTCTGGACATAGGAAAAATACTAAGGCGCTGGACACAGAAAAGACGTGGGCGGGCTGTTTTCTATGTTTTGGGTCGCGACGCGAAAATGTATAGACATTTTGTATGAAAGGGGCGAGGAAGGGACGTATGTCCGCGCCCCGTCCTCGTATTACGTCTTTTCTGTGTGTCCAGCGCCTTAGACCCACCAATAAATAATGCAAGTCTGTCGACATGAAGATGAAATTATGGTTTTTTCGCGTAGTATAGTGGCATTACGACTACATACTACCTACACCACAAGAAATAAAGGTACAAATAGATAATTATACTACGAAATCCAACACTGCTATACTTGCTTGCCAAATGTTAGTGGTATTTCGCTTTTATGGTATAGGCACAGTGTATAGGGTAGATCACTTTGTGTGGTATAGATATTAGCGGTTTCCCGCGGTTGTAGTGTAGCGAGCGACACACCTGCGTATAAGATAAACAGTTTTCCGTTTTTTGACCGACGAGGTTGAATGAAATTGATTGATTTAGGGTAATAAGAATAATTATAATCAATTCCTGTTTTTAATAAGCGAAAATATTCTAATACGTTGTCATAAAACAAAGATAATCATGTCACTTAATAAACAAAGAGATAAAAGTATAATGTATAATTATTACGGTAATGTAACTATAAAAAACAACAAATAAAATAAACTGTAACAATGTAACATATTATTGAACTTTGTGCGGTTATACTTTACCTACTAAAAATATAGGTTAGGTAGGTAGGTATGTCATAATTATGGTACAAACAGAATCAGATACTTAGGTGTCCATTATTTTTTCCTATATTATGTAGGTTCCCAATGGTATTTATGAGTTCAAGGTTTAAAATAATTTAAAGATCAAAACACATAAACTCTGACTTTCGTATCGTACCAACAAAGACCAATCGTCTTGGTTACAATTTAGAACTAAAACATTATATTATTTTATTAAACACGACATAAAAAAAATATCTTTAAGAATGTAGGTACACTACAATAATGAAAACTTCTTTTAAAAATAATTGTAATACGTATGTGCGATTACTATACACGAAAAATATTTTAACAGGACGTTTACTTCCTTTGTGTTCCATATGAAGATCCCTGACTAATTTTTGACATCCCAATAGACTTCTGAAGGAGGATGAAAACTGCAATAAAAATAAAAACATTGCTTAAAATTACGCTCATTTAGCTCACACCTGCATCATTTTATTTTCTATACCTATACATATATAAAAGAGAAGCCATTTTTTCACTAATCATTCCCCTGGTCACACCGCTGAACCCATGAATGTAAAATTTGGCATGTGCATAATCGTTTGTCGAGGTAGCCCCATTTAAGAAGGGATTTTTCGAAATTCGTCAGTTTTACCCATATAGTCAAAGTAAAAATTTTCAATATTTATTTATTATTTATTTTGCGCGACCGGTAAACTTTAAAACCCGGATTACAAAACCCCGCCCGGACGCCCTCTAAACTAGGATAAATCCGGGGAAACCCAGACAGATGGCAACCCTAACTAAGAAGCATGATTTTTTGAGGATAAGCTACCCATAGCAAGCACTATAAGAACCCTAAAGTATTTTGCAATAATATTTAGCAATTAAATGTTGTACAGGGTGGAATATTTGTTCCCAGTTTTTTTTATACAACAAAGCATACGGCCAGCCTGAAGTTTCAAGGTTTGGGCTAAGCGTTGATGAATCAGTCAATAAGCGAGTCGGGACTTTTTTTTATAAGTAGTAAAATAACACTTACACGCAGCAAATATAGCACAAGCTATGGAGAAATACAGTAGCTTCCCACTGAAGAGTAGTCCTACTAAGTAGTACAACATAGGAGTGAGTGTGATAACTGCCCAGCCGAGTGCGTTCAACAATGAATAAATACGAGGAGTCACATTGAATGGCTCAATCCGCTCAACACCAGATTCTGCGAAGAAATCTCCAGTATTGAAGAAGGAGTCCTGCATTTTGTCCTGAAAATGTGATTGTTTAAGTTATTTTCATCATCATCATAATACTCAGCCTGTATCTACCCACTGCCAAGTATGAGCATACATCATTTAGAGTTGCATAAAGCGCGGTCATACTAAGGTTATAGTTAGGTTACGGTTATAGTTAACTTTAACTTGATCATCATTGTCGTATTACACTCGGTACAGTAAGGACGTCTATTGTATTAAGCGTTCGTGCAGTTCCTTATCAGTTTTTTTTTTACCTGCGCATTCCGATAGCGGCTCGGCCGACGGTCATTAGGTACCTAAGCCGGCCGGCTTGCAATTATGAACTGTATTGCTGATGGAGGATAATTTAATTAGCGATGACAGAGTTGATGCGGACAGTTGCACACAATATGATGTAAACAATATGGATGAAATCGAGCAAGATATACAAGAAGACGATACACAATTTGAAAGAAACATGGAGACTACTACTACTACTAATTCTAGCAAGAGAATCCGAGAAGAAGATGAACAAGATGGATGGATATCAGTCGGGAGAGGTGGGAAAAGAATAACTCATAGAAATAATGAAGTCTGTATCTTCGGTCAAGAAAAATTACCCAAACAATTTGCGTTAGCGAAGTTATTTAAGTCTCATTCAATCATGAATATTACAAGGGTGAAATATGTGAGTCCGTATAAAGTTATGATTTATTTCGACACTGAATCTAGTGCTGATAAATTAATTCAGTGTAAGGATTTATCAGAGTTAGGGTGGCGACTTCAAAAACCTTTAGAAGTGAATATATCATATGGCGTTATAAAGGATATTGACTTAGATTTGTCCGAAAAAGAAATACTAGAGGGTATAACAACTATGGAAGCGAATGAGTTGATAACAATAAAAAGGCTCAAGCGGAGAAATAAAGAAGGAGAAGGTTGGGTTGAGAGTGAGACTATTCGCCTAGGCTTCAAAGGTTCATCCTTGCCTGCATATATTTTTATATATAACATGAAAATAAAAGTGGAACCTTTCGTTTTTCCTGTCACACAGTGCTCAAGGTATTGGAAGTATGGACACCTGGTCAAGATGTGTCCAAACAAAAAAGTATACTGTCCTAAATGCGGAAATAATCATACAAACTGTGAAACCCAAAAATTTGTTTGTATAAACTGTAATGGTGAACATATGGCTTTAGATAGAAATTGTCCAATGTATATAAAAGAAAAGAGGATTAGAGAATTAATGGCCGAGTTCAATTGTTCATACAGAAAAGCAATTTTGTTATATATACCACCATCTTCCCCTACGCAACAGAACAAACAGCCCTTACCTAATATGCAGAATACTCCTACAATCTCTACAACATTTACACCTGTAAATGACCCTATTACCCAAAATAAAACTTCGTTTGCGGATGTCGCAAGAAATTCTGTCCAAGAACCAAGGATTAATGATTCTAGAAGGCAAGAACAGCATATTAAAAACAAGAACGACATTACTTTAAACGATATTCTAAATTGGGAAGATTTGGCTGAACCTGAAAATGATCCAGAATTTACAAACGAACACATTCCTAATGACAAAAACAATAAGAACTCTAGAAAGAGGTCTTGTATATATTCTTTTAAAAGGTTATTAATAAAATTAAAAGCTATATTCGTATGCGAAAATGAAACCTTAAGTAACAAAATCAAATGTATGATTAAAGTATTTGTGGATTGGTTTATAACAGTGATAGTTAACAATTTTTCGGAGATATCTTCATTTTTTAGTTTTTTCAATGGCTAATACAATTAAACTAAACATCCTCCAGTGGAATTCACAGAGTATTAAACGTAAAATTACCTCATTTGATCAATTATTAAGTCAAGAAAATATACATATAGCTACACTGAGTGAAACATGGTTGGATGCCGATACTTGCCTACGTATCAAGGGATATAACATTTACCGTCGCGATAGAGATGATTCATACGGCGGAGTAGCTATAATTACTCATAATTCAATTCATTCTCAGGTATGTTCTACTCAAAATATTAATAACGGAATAGAAATCCTCCATGTTAAGATATTTAACTGCGATTTTTTAGAAAATGTTATATCAGTCTACTGCCCTTCTTCTATTCACACAACTCAAAATGATTGGGATTTCCTTTTTTCATTAGCAACAAATAAAACTATTATTCTTGGTGACTTTAACGGCCATCATTCCAATTGGTCTTATAAGACTGATTCGAGAGGAAACCAAATTTTTGATTCTCTATTAGACCATAACTTTGTAACTATCAATGATGGATCACCAACCCGAATTAGACTAGTTAATGACGTTTTACAGGAATCTTCCCCAGATATTTCAATACTATCATCTGATATTGCTATAAAATTCAACTGGAAGGTCACAAACGAATCCTTGGGAAGCGATCATTTAGTTATCAAACTTTCAACATGTATACACTTTACTTCAAAAACAGTTGATAGAAGAAACTTTAAAAAAGCAGATGGTCGTTGTACAGTCAACACATAGAAGAAAATATGTCCAACTTTAATTTACATAATGACCCCCAAGAAAATTATAACATGTTAATTAACATTATTAATGAAGCAGCTAATACTCATATTCCGGTTTATAAACTATCTCAAAACATAATAAATAAATTTTCGCCTAAACCTTTTTGGAACCCGAGTTTATCGAAAGCTGTAGCAGAACGCAGACTTGCTCTGAAAATGTTCAGGCGTAATCCTACCCCCACTAATTTAGAATATTTAAAGGATAAAATTCGAATTTCACAGAAACTTTTAAGAAATGCTAAAAGTGATGCATGCTTTAACTTCTGCTCTTCGTTGGATGAGACCTCGTCGGCTAGCGATATGTGGAATCGGATGAAATGGTTAAAAGGCCAAAGATCTAATAAACCTTTTGTCAATGCTTGTAAAGCCAATGAATTATTAACTAATTTATGTCCCGATTATGTTACACCTCGCGCTCCTTCTTTTAAGTCCCATAACCCTATATTAGAAACGTTGATAACTAAGCATGAATTAGAAAAATGTATTAAATCAAAGGATACAGCTCCGGGGTGCGATAACATCTCTTTTTCTATGATTAAAAATCTTCCTGATATTGGTAAGACTACTTTATGTTCAATATACAATACTTTTTTATTTATTGGGTTTGTCCCTCATCAATGGCGCCACATACGCATCGTACCGAGTCCCAAACCAGGACGAGATCAATCTTCTGTGGATGCGTTGCGGCCGATTTCACTCATATCTTGTTTATGTAAAATCTTCCACAGTATTATTAATAAAAGACTCGAGTGGTATTTAGAAAAAGGAAACTACTTTGCGGAAGAAACGGTAGGATTCAGAAAAACTCGATCATGTCTAGACAATCTTTGTGCTTTAGTTTCCCGGATACAAATAGGTTTTTCACAGGATTGTGTGACCTTGGGCTGTTTTATAGATATAGATAGTGCTTATAATTGTGTAGATACTATTAAAATGTTATCTATCTTGGATGATCTTGGAGCGGGTCGGATTATTTGTAATTACCTCTGGAATTTTCTAAAAGAAAGAATTCTTAATATTGAAGGTGAGGATTATAACATTATTAGGAGTACCGGACGGGGCTTGGCTCAAGGAGATCCTCTGTCCCCATTATTGTTTAACGTTGCAACTATAATTATTAGTAAAGAAATTCGTAATGTATTTATATCTCAATACGCGGACGATTTTGTATTATACACTACTAGCCAAAACTTGAATGACGCCACATTAAAATTACAAAACTCCTTAAACATATTTAATAAACTGATAAATAGTTTAGGTTTAGAATTATCATCTTTAAAAAGCAAAATATGTTTATTCAGAAAAGGTAGGAATAATCAGGCAATAGACATAAATATAAATGACACCCCACTACAGTTAGTTGACACCGTTAAATATTTGGGTTTATGGTTGGATAGGTCGCTCAGATGGGGCAAACATATAGGTGAAGTAACACAAAAATGTCAGAAATATTTAAATATACTCAAAGTTTTAGTGGGACCAGGATGGGGCGTTCATCCAAAGCACCTTAGACGGTTATACATTAGTATAATTCGAAGTCGGATGGATTATACTAGCTTTGTATACGATACAAGCTGTAAAACTCACCTATCCAAGCTAGATAAATTACAGAACCAAGCCATGAGGATTATAGGTGGCTTCATTAAAAGTACCCCCATACACGTTATGGAAAATGAACTTTGCCTTGCTCCCTTATTTTTACGCAGAAGATATTTAGCTGGCAAGTTATAGCTTAAATATAAAGCAATCAAAAATCATTTTAATCTTAGAATCCTAGATAACTTAGCTTCATTAAGTCATTCACGATATTGGCATAATAAAAAATTACCATTGTTGATTTCTATCCACAATACATTCAATGATATACAGATACATTGTAGTAGACAATTAGATATGTTTTCGTTGGATACCTGGGTCAGCAATATCAACACAACAGAATCAATTAAAACAAATTTGGATATAATTACTAAAGCTAAACGTCATTATAATGTCACTGTGCTAAGGGCGGCTTGCGAGGAATTTATTGCAAAAGAATATTTGGGATTCCGTGAAATATTCACAGACGGCTCAAAGGATGACCAAAGTATAGGGGCAGCTTTTATTGACTTACAGGCAGACAACTTCATGAAATTTAAAATTGATACTAACATTTACATTATGTTTGCAGAACTTATCGCGATCTTAGAAGCATTATCGTATATAGATTCAGTAGATTTTGATAAATTTGTCATCTATACTGACTCTAAAAGTGCGCTCCAACATTTGGCTCGGTGCACCTCGAACTTTCGAGGATCTCCGATAGCTTACACTATTTTAAATAGTATTTTGAAATTAAGAACCAAAAAGAAGGTAATTATTCAATGGGTTCCCTCTCATATAAATTTATACGGTAATGACAGGGCAGACAGTCTAGCGAGACAAGCTGCAACTGATGGAGTTGTTTTTGATATTGTACCATTTTATTCTGACTGTATCCACATAATCAAAAAACATTGCTTTATGATGTGGCATGAATACTTTGATTGTAGATCAAGAGAAAAGGGCATATGGTATCGGACAATCCAACCATCACCTATGAAATCACCTTGGATAGATAATTGTAAACTAAAAAGACGTGTATTAGTAATGGCTTTGAGGCTTCGCTCGGGACACATTCCATGTAATAAGTTTACTTATTTAATGAAAAAAAATGATTCTCCCAATTGCCCGGACTGTGGTGTGCTAGATGATGTCTACCATATTTTGTGTGAGTGTGTTCGAAACGAAACGGTCAGAAATAATTTATGTGGAAATCTGCAACTACATACTGGAGGATGTAACACAGTTTTATCAGATCCGGTTTCGGATGCGGCCATTTCTTTATATAAGTTAGTTTTAAATAGGTTAAGTTAATAAGCATTTGAAATGTATACTTATGTTGGCTTAATTCGGGCGACATAATCACATAAAGTGATAAAGCCCACAAATAAAGAAAAAAAAAAAAAAAAAAACTTGATCATCGTCAAAGTTAACACTACGGTCAAAGCATGGTAATGGTAGTAAGGTTAAAGTAAACGTTGACTATAACTTTAACTAAACGTACGAGCATCCGACCCTTAGTCGCTACTGTTCTGTGCTGACCGCATCCAGGTAATGTACTGCGATTACCTCGATATCATTATCCCATTAGGTCATTGTAAGTCATCAGTACGATAAATATGTTATTGAAAAATACAAGCGTTTGGTATTTTTTTAATTAGGCATTAAATTGGTAATTATATGAAGTAAGATAAAGTCTCGAAATTGTTTAATTAACAATAGATCAAAGTACAAAAATTGTAATATAATGACTTAATCAATTTAACGGTACATTCGACCAACGTTAGATACCATAATAGTAGTTTATGATACTGTTGCATAATAGGGGTTATTAAACACGAGTGTGAGTTTAAGTACCGAGCCGTAGGCGAGGTTCTTAATAGTATCACACGAGTTTTTAATACCTAATTATGTGCTATAATATAATTTTTTAATTTCATTATACACGGGTGAGCATAAAGTGGGTCATTAAAGTACTGATTTTGATTTTATAATAAGAACATTACGATATGAGAGTAGATAAAAGTCTAAAAGCAATCTAGAATGTCTGTTTTAGCCTATAAAGTTATGGATGGGTACATGATATTATAGAAATTTACACTATTATTAAAAAAACACTTGTGTATATTTTTTTCTACGGAAATCTAAATAAAAAATGACTATGCTTTTGATTTAGATTTCCTTTATAATCAACGTACTTTATCGACGAAGAGCTGATGGAGCCATTTTGATGCCTCTGCTTCATCTGCAGGTACTGTATCGACAGGTATTCGCTGGAGGTACATATGCGCATGCACTGGTTTTCCGTACAATAAACTCGTTAGAGTTGGTGGAGTCTATAAAAAAAAACTATTTCAATAATGAAATAAAATCAATATTATTACTATTTAAAAATAAATTACAAATAAACTTCTCATCAGAAAAATTGAAACATCAACTTGCAAGGTATTGTATTTCTATACATTCTACTGTAAAATAATAATTATAATTTGTTATTATGATGTCTCACCTTGCAGTCTCTTTCGAAGGCCAATTGCACATTGTAAATGGCGGGAATTTTCCCTCTAAAGTGTTCTAAGCTTGTTGTAAAGCCTCTAGTGCGTGGCGTGAGGTGGTGTTTTAGAAGGGGAAGGTTTTTTTCTCTTGCAAAGTTCAACGATGCTTCGTGCTTTTTATTTGTATATCTTGTACCTTCGGGCGTCATTAGTAGCTAAAAGATAAGTTCTATAGGATAAAACTAGTAAATGTAAACCGAATTTACATTCAATACTTAAAAATATCTATCCAGTCAAAAGTTCAACCTACTATACATAATATTTGTTTGTATATGTATGTAAAAATCAATTGTCTGCCAAAAACAATAGATATTTTAAAACGTCCGTCCTTAAAAAGCAGAGCTAAAGAATTTAATACCGACTGTTATAAAGATAGTTAATTATGTAGGTATTTATACTTTGGGTTTTCATATAAATTTTTACAAATAATATAGGTAGCATACTTATTTACATTAATATGAAAACATCAATTTGCATAAGTAGGTAATTTGTGTTTATGAATAAGCCATAAGTACTAATATCGCGTCATCATTTTATTGAGATTAGGTTAGATTAGCGCTACACACATTTACATAAAGCATTTAATATTACATAGCATGCATAGGTAAATTAAAGCATTTAAGCGGTTAATTCTAGTTCCAACAAAAAATTAAGATTTTGTAGATATTTGAGGAAATTTTGTGGATGCTACTTGATCATATTTAGTAAAGGCAGACGGGATTTGGATTAATTAAACTTGGCACATCTTTTATTTTAATGTTGCTATGCCCGACAGGGTCCACAATGTATGTATTACATAATTACCATCAAGTGTAGGTACACATTGTGGAACGCAATTAAATAATATGATCTTGAGTTAGGAGGACGCCGTTCAAACTACAGCGAAATTCAAATAAATAATATCATCGGGAACATAGGTGAAAGTCTAGTTTCGAATTGTAGTTTTCCGAATATTCCGTTTATATTCCGAATTTTCCGTATTATTACATCTATTTAGGAAATTTACATAACGATTAACGATCTACCTCGATGGACTGCCTATAATGAAGCTCTAAAAGAAAAAAATGCAGTGTTTGGTTATTTATGTAAACACACCAAGTAACACCTAGGTACATGTAGATACCTAGTAATAACATTATGATAACACAAGGTCAATGACTCACCCACACTGGATCCGGGTAATCACAAATTTCTGATATCTGCTTCTTTATTATTTCCTTGTCCTTTTCAAATGACCTCTCTAGGAATACAAATTCTGAAAACTTCCACATCCATCCTATAGGTGGTAGATATTGGATTGATTTTTTCGCATACGCTTTACAGTTCTAGAACAAAATAATTTGCAAAGTTATTATCGCAATATGATTAGCTTGTTTTATTTATGGTTCAATTATTGTATTTATGCAACGATTTCCAGCATAGATACACAAAATCATGTAATCCTTAGGTACAAAAATAATCAGTTAATTCAAATGATAATGTTTGATATTAACTGGGTGAGAATATACTCGTAATTAGGTACTCGTTTTCCGGCTTGCAATTGTTCACTTATTCGGTAACACAGTTCTTCCACAGTATACAAGCTACCTTCTTTTTACTGAGAAAAAATCTAAAATTCAAACCCTGAAAAGAATATCAGTTTGTATGAAAGAGTTTTAGGGAAAGGAATCGGAATACGAATCTCGTTCTGTATGTATAATATACAGGTTGTTGTTTTGGTCCACAATTAGCGATACAGGATGGTTAGTATAAAAAACCCTGTTTCCAAAAATGTCCTTAATTCCACTAATTACTGTCAATGCATTTAGAATACAATACCTTTTTCAATTTGAACTAAAATTACCGCGACGTATAACTGCAGTGTAGGTAGACATGCCAGCGCCCGCGTCAGGTGCATTGTACCTACCTACTTATGTCCGCCGCCAAACGGTCGCCCCATCTCCTCAACCCCTTTGCACTCCCTTTGACTATTACGACTACACTTTACTTATTACAAGATTTTATCGTGAAAAAGAGATTTTTTTTATATTTTTTAGCACCAGTATCATGTCGATGGCTCCTAAGTATATACGATTTATTGATGGATTTGATCATTAAAAAACCTTACTTAACAGCCTAGGTATAGTATGACACAACTTAGATGAAGCATCGGCAAAATTCGTAAAATCAATCGTTCCCGAAAATAGTGCGCCTACAACATTACTCATGAGTTAAAAAATGATTATCGGCGAAAATGATCTTGTTGAACGTTGAATGGCGCGATAATGAATAATTTTTTTTAGTAGTGTAAATCGGAAGTGAAGTGTACGAAAACGATTTGCCGATGCTACATCTAAGTTGTGTCATACTATAATAAAATTAAAAAATACACAAATATAGTCGAAGATAATATAGCGTATACTGGTGCAAGTTATGCTGTTTACGATTGTTGTACCTACGTCGTATACTGAGTTCGTAAGTCGGACGGGCGCGGTGGGTTGCCGCGGGTAGACTGGTACACACGGCCACAGATCAAGCTACACATTTTTGTTGCAATAAGCTCCTATTACAACCGCATAAGGTGCCACAGTCTGTAGCTTGATCTGTGGCCGTTTGTACAACTTCAAGTTGCACACCAATATGCAGCGCTCCAAATATGTAGTATGTACTACCATTGTAGCGCTCACTCGGTGCATATGCAGGTGAAATCAGACAGAGAACATTATTATATTGGCAAGACATAATAACATGCTTTATTTACTGATAACATAATTGTACATGTATCATATTTACCAGACAGTTTCATTCAACTTTAACGATAATGTTGAAGTTAACAAGTCAGAAGAAACTTATGAACTTTTAGTGTATTGATACATACTTACAACAACTGCTGTTATTTAATACTTAGCTAAAGCAATTTTTTCACTAAAAGCAACTTTTAAATTAAAATTATTTTAGAGTTGTGGTTCGTTCTCCGGACTGCAAAGCGTGGGGTCACGGGTAAGAATTCCGCAAGGACCAATGTGTTTTGTACTCGAGTCATGCATAAATAAAGTATGTCATATGTATCAGTTATCTAGTCACCATAGAACAAGATTTGCTTAGTTTCGAGCTTGATGATTGGTGTGACTGTTGAAAGAATATATTTATTCACTAGACGCTCTCCGCAGTTTCATTCGTGTTCCCGGGATAAAAAGTTGCCTATTAGCACTAGAGAATAATGTAGCTTAGCTTCCTATTAGCAAAGAATAAATAATATACTACGTACAACTATTAGTGAGAGATTTTTTCGAATCCGATTGGTAGATCCAGACATTAGTGCGTTCAAGCAAACAAACTCTTCATCTATAGATTATATTATTATAGCTATAGATTAGTTAAGAAGTATAGATTAAGGTGGAGGCTTCGGTTGGAGCGCGAAATTCAAATTTTATCACGTTTTTTGCAAATTGCAGCTCAGTTATAACTTACGACAAGTTATCAACATGTTATTTGCGAGAACAATGGTAGTATATTTACTGATTAATAACAAAATAAATCATCAACATATTCCTCTAAGGTATATTAGTAACATTTTCATGAAATAGTCGTATATGTCAGTAATGGCATAGTGGTGCTAATTTCAAAGACAAACGATTGATACTTGATAATATTGACTTTGTTTATAGATAACGAAATAATGATAAAAATATACCATCCAACACTTTAATATTTTCCGGACAATATTTTCGATTCGCCATCGCTTTCAACGAGTACCAATCAGCCAGTTACTTCAGCGTCTATAACTAAAGAAATACCTCGGTAACCGGACTGGATTTTACGGCGATGCCTTCACCAGCTATCTAGGTATATGCCGCTTTCTAGCGCATGAAACCTTGTACCCATCAATGCAATGCAACTTTAACCTCGATCGCTGCAGATGCAGCGAGTAAGTACTCCGAGTCAGTCAGATAGTCAACACAAACGACTAGCGAATGTTAGGAGAGACAAAGGTAGATTAAAATAAATATTTAGACAGGAATGGAGAGATAACCAAAGAATATACATACATATAAAATGAACAGAAGCTTAATTATAGTACTAGTATACTAACTAATAGAAAAACAAAAGTAAAGCTTGATATTTTAACAGCTTCAAGGGGCCGTAGACTATTTGATATTAATTTCAAGTCCTTCCTCCACGCATTCCTGTGAAAAAGGGACTTGACACAGACGCACAATCAAGGGAATACTGAAAACTCAATTAGTTTGTTCCCTATGGCACGTTACCGTTTGCGGGCTGAGGGGTAAAACCACGGAACAGAAAGAATTCCGTGGGTAAAACCAAAAAATGTTTCAAGAAACAATTCAATCAACAACGAGGTACTTCTACTATTCTACTATCTATATTTTAAATTCTTATGTACACCATAAGAATTTAAAATTCATGTGACAATAAAGTATTATGTATCTATCTTGTAATTAATTTCCGCGAGGTCACACCTGAGTCGATTAGTTACACCAACATTAATTGAACTGTTTTGACCTTAACATCTTGAGATATACGCTAATGACACCGCTACTATAGGTAACATGTACGCAAATAAAAATATTCCCTTTTTTCACTTCTTTTACTTTTTTTTTATTACTTGATTAGATACTAATTAGAGAGAGTACTATGGTAACCAGATAACTGATAATACTGCAAGTAAACTTGTATGGATAGGGTTCTGTACCCCTCAGTTTTCCTTGCGAAGCTTGATTTAGGATTATTATTGTTAAGGTTTTTCTGTAAACTATGAGTAACACTTTTGTGTGGGATTTAAAGGAGGTGGAGTGGCATTCAGAGGTCAGGGTACCTATCTAGCTGCACACCAGCCGAACTAAAGATATTTTAAATTGACTTACCCCTAAAACACAAACATTATCTGCTAACTGCCAGCCCATTAGCCAATCAATTTCATAGCTGTGGTTCATAATAATATATCCATGTTCTTTGCCATAGAATTTATCATAATCATCCTTCTTTATGTAAAGTGACATACTCGACCTTGACCACCATTCTGACATGAATACTAATTCTGCAAAGCAAATATTTAATAATACACTATAAACATACATAATATTCAGAAAGAGACATCATGGAATTTGAGCTCTTTTTAATTACCTTTTTTGGTTAGCGGGCGATACATATCTGTTTTGTTACTATTACAACTATAACTATTTCTTTAGACTACAATAGGGATGATGACTAGGTAAAAAATAATTAATTCTGTTTAGTCCGTCAGTTACGTTATCAAAAAATATTGGATATGTATTTCTTATTGTATCAAATCAATAAAAAAATACAATGATAAGTCGCTTCAAAGTTCAGGAGTGGGGCCGTTACGCGAAATGTTAACGCACTGTATCTTCATTATTTTTTGTTTTCGGAACTAAAGAAAAAATATGTTTAATATTTTTTGTTAATCTAACTGATGGACTAATTAGATTTTTTTAATCATCACCCCTATTCAAAATGCCGTCAGAACAAAACCAACTCTACTTTATGATTTTGTAATATGTAGTATAGAACATAAACATAAAATTTGGCCCACTCTTTTTGAACAGACTTTACAAGTATTATCCTTGATAAATAGTCTAGTAAGTAATTAATAACTTCATAAAGAAAATTCATAAAATTTAAATAATTAAGAAATATATGTTATTGAATGATATAATATGTCCAGCAGTGGACATCTTTTGGCTGACATGTATAAGCCATTTAGGCAATGATTGTACTTTATAAGGATGTAACTTAAAGGTGTGGTGTATTTCCTTTTGATAGTATGTCTTTTTTTTTGTAAAATGAATAATTTACTATTATTGTTACCTACAGGTAACAATAATAGTAAATTAATTAATTAATTATTAATTAATTCTTTTATTTTTTTAAAATGTTATTAATACCTACTTTATATAGTTTATTAAGACTTATGTAACCTGCTACAAAACTTATGTAATAGTTTTTTTAAATAATTACCAAACATCAGAAATATACTCACGACTATAGAATGAATATGAAAGATAGTAATTAATTTTCCTGTACAAAGATTTATTGAATGGCTTTAGTAAAAAGAATAAAGCTGCCTGAATAAAGCTCAGGATTAATCCAGATGTGAAGTATGATATTGCAAAACATAAGTGTACAATTGTAGATTGTTTCAAAACATTTAAATTAACCATTTTGTATGCATCAGCTTCATCGGCAGTCATGAAATCTGGAAAATCCAAACAATTTTTTAACTATCCCTAGATATTCACTGCAGTTTGGAGAAATGTATTTTAAAATACCTTCCACCTTGTGGTTTCACCCATTCCCGAGGGAGCTTATATTTTCCCGGGATATAAATTAGCCTATATGTTATTCCAGGGTATAATCTATCTATGTGCCAATTTTCATCCAAATCTGTTCAGTAGTTTATATGAAAGAGTAACAAACATCATACATCCTCACAAACATTCACATTTATAAGATATGATTGGTGATGATTGTTGCAATTTGCACTGAACTTTTAATCACATCACATCTCTTTATAACTAACATTAGTAATTATAGGGTATAATATGTTAGTAACCAATTTTAATAGCAACTTAATTCATGTTGAATACAAGCACTTCAACTAATTCAATAGGACTAAATTCTTTGTTTTTTGTTAGTAGAGACATAGTGAGACTAAATTATATTTGTGGTCAACAACAGGATCACCACCACAGTAAAGATTAAGTCCTTAGTAACTAAAAGATAAATTATACAGAAAATAGTAAATATGGGTGTAGTACATATCATATCAAAGTGTATCAAGCCCCTCTGAAAGTATAAGCAATAGTTTCTTGTATAATTAAGCTAAGAGTTACTTATTTTCTTTAGTTTTATGTTTCGAGTTCCTATCCTATACCTACCTTGATACAATATCAATTAAATTCAGATTATGAATTTTATTCATGTCAGGCAGATCCATCAATTTGTTTTAAATGTTATTTATTATTCTAACTCGAATTAATGAAAGAGGTTCTAAATGTTATTTCACGCAAGCAAATTGAAATTACGGGAAGCCTGAGCTGTTTTACATAAAAATTTTACGTACCATGTCAATTTATCGTGTAGCGATATTTAACTAGTACAGTATGTACAGCTAAAAATCACATAAATAATTAATGACTCACAGATGAGAGAACTACTATGTACTTTGCTTGCCGAAGGAAACAAAGTGAATTTTATCTATACTGTCTGTAGTGTAAGTAATTTATTTCGGCCTTGCTTTGCTTGATGACGGATGGATGACATAGGATAGGCACGGCATGCATGGACATAGGTAGACTGACTGTTTTTTTTTTAAAGGCAAAGGTACAGAGCCATACAGCCTTGTCTTATTTGATCATCTTCACTTAGGTTTTAATACATTGGTAGCAGTTCTACTAAAACTTTTCATGGACTTCTTCGGTCTTATTACAAAACGTGATCTAAATATGGTACTTGGTTTAAAATTAAAATAAACCATGAACTAAAATAAATCGTATTACAAAAAGTGGTTTACCTCTAAATCATGGACAACTTGAAAAGCCACTATACACGTAATCATTTCACTTCACTGGTGCACTTGTATTGATCTTTATTAAACAAAATACCACCGATAATATTCAATAAAACTAAAAAATACACAATTTTATGAAAATAAAATGAAAACGCAACGTCACTTCACAAGTTCCCGCCAAAAAGTCCCCGACTGACTTACTGATGATGGATGCACAAACTGTCTGTCTGTGTTAGGGAACCTCTTTTTATCAAATAGTTTTCTAATATTTTGAATTGTTGAATTTTTTTTTTTTCCTTTTTACCACTGTCATCCTTGTCATTCTTTTAAATAAAATTTTGTGCTCACAATTAAATAATTGTATTTCATTGATTATACATTAATAGGTGTACTTTACATTGGTTATGGGCCATTATACCTATTATTAAATATTGTGAACATAGTTACGTGAAATTTGTGCAATAATATTGTGTAATTTTACAAAAATGACGAATAATGATAATTTGTCGAATGTTCCTTCGTCAAATAATTTTATAATTACCAATGGATCTAATATGACCATTGAAAAATTGGAAGGTGTAAATAATTACGCTACATGGAAATTTCAAATGAAATTATTATTAATAGACTATGGTCTATGGGATTTTGCTATGGGTTAGTTGAAGCGTCTCAAGATCCTACTAAAGATCAAAGAGGATATGCAAAGATTTGCTTAAATATTAAACCAATCTGCTATCCACATATAAAGAATGCTAAGACAGCCGGAGAAGCCTGGAATAATTTAAAAGCTGCCTATGAGAATGCTGGTATAAGCCGAAGACTTTCTTTAAAAAGAAAATTATCTCAAATAAAGTATACAGAGTTTAATTCTATGGATCATTATCTGGGAAATATTATTTCCGTTACTCAAGAACTAGCTGATATTGACTGCATTATTGATGATGAAGAATTGGCTGAATTGATGCTGATTGGCTTACCACCTGACTTTGATCCATTGATCATGGCAATGAAAGCCACCAGTGTGAAGTTGACATCTGATTTTGTCAAATGTCAACTTATACAGAGTGAATTTAAAAAACAGTCATTTACTTCAAATTTAGAACCATCTGACAAGACTCTTATTGCGAAGAATAAATTTATTCCTATATGTCACAACTGTCACGAGAAAGGACACATCAAGCCAAAATGTCCTAAGTTGAAGAAGAATTTAAAGGTTTCCGAAAATAATTCGATGATGAATGCTACAACTTCAAAAAAGGGAAGTACTAACAAATCTTTATTTTCTAATGAGACTGCTTTAGTGAATAGTGTTAGTGATCATCATAGCTGGATCTTAGATTCAGGTTGCACTAGTCATATGACTAATCGTAAGGATTGGTTTGTAAATTATATACCTAGTATTAAGTCAGAAATATCTATAGCCAATAACGAAAAAATATATAGTGAAGGTTCTGGAAATGTCAATGTGATTTTAAAAAATGATGTTGAAAAGGTAATAACTGATGCTCTGTATGTACCAAAAATAGCAGTGAATCTTTTGTCTGTTAGCAAAGTCGCAGAAAAAGACTATGTTTTAATATTTGATATTAATAAATGTCATATTTACAGGAAGGATAATGTGAGCGTGACAGGTTCCTGTGAAATGACTGCTACTAATGTGGGTGGTATATACAAAATTGATCAGAAACGGGAATGTTATTCAGCTTCAATAAATAACCAAGAGCCTAGTATTGTATCTGAAGGTAAAGCTTTTGTATCTAAAAAAGATTCTTTGGAACTATGGCATCGCCGTCTTGGACATTTAAGTTTCAAAGGTATGTTAACCCTTCGTGATTCTTTAGCCAACGGTATTGATTTCCCTAATGGAGACTTGACTTCTTGTACTCCTTGTATTGAAGGGAAGCAGAAGAGCAAATAATTTCCACGTGGTCAGGCACATAGAAGCGTGACTAAATTAGATTTAATTCATACGGATATTTGTGGACCTATGTCGTTCAATAGTTGGAGTGGTTGTCGATATTTTATCACTTTTACTGATGATTTTACGCGAAAATCGTTCATATATTTTCTACGTCACAAAGATCAAACAACTGTTTTGAATACATTTATAGAATTCAAAAATGAAGTTGAAAATCAAACTAATTTGAAGATTAAGCGGGTTAGAAGTGATAACGGCACGGAGTATTGTAACAAAAGTTTCTCGAATTATTTTAAGCAATGCGGTATCATTCACGAAACTACTGTTACGTACACACCTCAACAAAATGGCGTAGCCGAGCGCCTAAATAGGACTTTAATGGAAAAAGCTAGAGCTATGTTGCAAGATGCCGGCTTAGAGAAGAAGTATTGGGCTGAAGCAGTCAACACTGCTTGTTATTTAAAAAATCGTAGCCCAACTGCTGCTTTAACTAAAGCGACTCCTCAAGAGCTGTGGACTGGTTGCAAAGTAAACCTTAGTCATCTTCGAGTTTTTGGTAGTACTGCGTATGCTCTTACTTCACAACCTCAGCGCACAAAGCTCGATCCCAAATCAAAAGCTTATATTATGTTAGGATATTGTAATCATACTAAAGGATATAGACTTGGTGATCCAGCTAATGGCACTGAAATCATTAAAGCACGTTCTGTCGAATTTATTGAAAATATCAAAGGTATTCAATTTAAAACAGAAAATTCTGTTGATTGTGTGAATGACATGATAAATAATGTTGAAGTCTCTGTATATAATTCGAACACTTCAGATGAAAACATTATTGAATACGATTCTGAAAATGAATATGCTACACCAGATGTATTATCATCCAATTCTGAAATACAAGATGAATCATTGTTGAATGATATTCAACAAGCCATTGTTGATGAACCTCATGATCGAGAAATAGTTACATCTGAAGAACAAGGAGAAGATGCATCATTGTTGAATGATATTCAACAAGGCTCACAAAACGTAGAGCAGAATGAATCAAACTTAGATTCTACTGAACTTACTAGAACTGTACGTGATCGCCATCCTCCTATTTGGTTTAAGGATTATGAAGTGAACTATTTTACTCAACTAGATTTAACGAGACAAAGTGAACCTCGAACATATAATGAAGCTATAAAATGTAAAAAAGCTAAAGAATGGTTAGAAGCTATGCAGGAGGAATATAATTCACTTATGTCGCATAGAGTTTGGGAACTTGTTGATAGACCAAAAGATGGTAATGTTATTAAATGTAAATGGATTTTCAAGGAGAAAATTGACCCAAGCGGCAATTTTGAAAAATTTAAAGCGCGATTAGTTGCAAAAGGTTTCACACAGCGATATGGAGTTGATTTTCAAGAAACTTTTGCACCTGTTGTCAGACATTGCACTTTACGTTTACTTTTGGCAATTGGAATTGAAAATGACATGGATATTGAACATATTGATGTTAATACAGCATTTCTTAATGGAGATCTTAATGAACATATTCTTATGGAACAACCTACTGGATTTGCAATTGAGGGGCAGAACAAAGTATGTTTATTAAAAAAGAGTTTATATGGACTTAAACAAGCCAGTAGATGTTGGAATGAAAAGGTCTACAAAGTTTTAGTTAAGAATGGCTACACGCAACTAAAAACTGAGAAATGTGTCTATTTCAAGAACAAAGTCATAATAGCTCTATATGTAGACGATTTTTTTATATTTAGTTCAGATGAACATGAAAAGGAAAAGCTATATAAATTGCTTAGTATCAACTTTAAAATCAAAGTGCTTGGACCCGTTACGCAAGCGTTAGGCATGAAAGTTGAAAGGAATAGGGAACAAGGAACTTTGAAGTTAAGTCAGTCAGAATACATAAAAAATATTTTAAAGAGATTTGGTATGGAAGATTGTCACATAATAGCGACTCCAATGGAGGTCAATTTCAATCTACCAAAAGCAGATACAATAGATCCGAGGTTTCCATATCAGGAGCTAATTGGGAGTTTAATGTATCTTGCGGTATGTACTCGTCCGGATATTGCTTTTGCATGCAGTAAACTTAGTCAATATAACACTTGTTATAATGAGTCACATTGGATTGCTGCTAAACGCGTCTTGCGTTATCTTTCGGGAACAACTGACTATGGACTCAATTTTAAAAGAGGTAGTAATAAAGTTGAAATTTCATCCGACGCAGATTGGGCGGGTGATATTATTGATAGGAAGTCTTATTCAGGGTTTGTGAGTAGGTTTGGTCATTGCATAATAAATTGGCATAGCCATAAGCAACAAAACGTGGCCTGCTCTAGTACAGAAGCTGAATACTACGCTCTTGGTAGTGCTGTCAAAGAAGCGAAATTCTTACGCAATTTTTTGTTAGAACTTAGTTGTTGGAAGCAGTCATTCTCACAACCTGAGGCTATCACTATTTTTAATGATAATCGTAGTACACTTAAGATGGTGGAGAACGAGTGTTTTCGTAGAACAAAACACATAGATGTACACCATCATTTTATACAAGAATCTGTTGATCGCAAAGTAGTTAACGTAGTTTACAAAGCCTCAACCGAATTAGAGGCAGACATTTGTACAAAAGCTTTGGCTAAGGTGAAACATAAATACTTTGTGAAATGTTTAGGTTTAGTTTAATATTTTTTGTTTGGCATTTTGTACTCTGGCACTAACGGCACTATGTTTAACTTAATGCTCGAGTAAGGGGCAGTGTTAGGGAACCTCTTTTTATCAAATAGTTTTCTAATATTTTGAATTGTTGAATTTTTTTTTTTTTTTCTTTTTACCACTGTCATCCTTGTCATTCTTTTAAATAAAATTTTGTGCTCACAATTAAATAATTGTATTTCATTGATTATACATTAATAGGTGTACTTTACAGTCTGACTGTCAAAATTGACAGACGTTATACGCAAACGCAAGCAAAAGTGTTGCCAGCTCGGTATCAGATGTTTGCGGGATGAATCATAAAAAAGGCTAGGGTCGGCCAAGTAACACTATACTCCTAAAGATTTCTTTTTGTATCATTAAAGGTCCAAGCACAAAGAAGTTTCTAGGTCATCGAAGTGGGTTAGGTTTTTGATCTATATGTCGGTCAGTCAAACAAATGACGATTTTTTGACGATAACGCAGACGTTAAGGGGGAACGTTCGGTTGGAGCGCGAAATTCAAATTTTATCAATAAATATACTACCATTCTTCTCGCAAATAACATGTTGATAACTTACAATCTATAACTGAGCTGCAATTAGCAAAAACTTATGGGGTATTTGGCCGATCCCCTTAATTTTATATTTGTTTTATTTCCTGTTTGAAAATTATTTGGGGAAAAGAATACTTGAATATGAGGATATTTAAAAAAAATAACCTAGCAACCCTGTTTGCCTGACTACTAGGGATGTTCGATATTAACATTGATTCAAGAGTATCGATGTAAGATATATATCGAAAGAAATATCAATTTCCGAAAACATCGATGTTTTGGGGAGCTAAATAAATAATCTACAGTTTTTTTTATCCCTTTGATAAAGGAATAAGTATTCACTCAGCTTCTTTCACATCGATCGGTGACATCTTGTGTAAATTGTTTGAAGGTGAAATAAGGCAAAAAAACAACCTTAGTCCGAACATCTAGTACCATTTAATTTATTTATGGTGGCTTAGAGTAGGTACATCAATGTTCGGATATTATTATCATAAGGTGAATCGGCAAAAATCGTTATTTTTTTAATACGACATATTCGTATCGATATTTTTAAAAGATATAGATATTTGTATTCTAAATAAATATCGATATTTCAATATTTTACCTCTAGGCGTTGTTACGTAGAAGTTCAAGAGTGATAAAAATAAACACATGTCCAATGAGTTTTTTTCAAATCTCGATGAGTGAACGGTTAATGTGACCAGTCCGCGGCGCGGTAAAATACATGCGACGCTCAATTATATTATGAGATCACAAACTACTTAGAGATGCTACGCATGTAAAGATACTACATGTGTGACGCGATGACAGTGACGTATATATCTCGATTTTTTGAGAAAAAATATCGATTTTTGATATATCGATATTTTTCGCCTAAGCCTGCCTGCCTACCTAGTAAATAAATTAAAATCAATCAATGAATACATAGTGGATATAAGCTCTTTGAATGAATATTTATGATCAAATTCGAAGATGACATCAATGACAATGAATAAATATCGGAATTTAATAAAAAGAGTTTCGTATAGTTACCATATTCGTAATATTTTTTGTAAAATACCCGGCCTGCTTTCAAGTGACTCAATTATTTTGGGTATAGAAACGTCTTGTGATGATACTGGTTGTGCTGTTATAAATAGTAAGGGCAATGTACTTGGAGAATCATTATATTCCCAGAATATTGTTCATTTAAGGTACGGTGGTGTTAATCCTTTAGTTGCTCATGAATTGCACCGTGATAATATAGATGTAGCTGTAAGTGAAGCTCTGAAAAAAGCAAACCTTGCCATGATGCACATTGATGCTATTGCTGTGACAACAAGACCTGGGTTACTCATTAGTTTAAATGTTGGTGTCAAATACGCAAAATACTTAGCAAGGAAGCATCATAAGCCACTCATACCTATTCATCACATGGAGGCTCATGCCCTAGTAGCTAGAATGTACTATGACATAACATTCCCTTTTTTAGTACTACTAATATCTGGAGGACACTGCCTGCTAGCACTAGTTAATGATGTTGATGACTTTATTTTACTCGGGAAGGGCTTGGACAATGCTCCTGGTGAAGTTTTTGACAAAGTAGCAAGAAGAATGAAACTGCGGAACATCCCTATATACTCAAAAACATCAGGAGGTCAAGCAGTTGAATTGGCTGCACAAAAATCTTCAAATGTAGGACAATTCAAATTTCCTCTGCCTCTAGCAAGATACAGAGATTGTAATTTTAGCTTCAGTGGACTTAAAGATTCATTGGTTCGGAAGCTTCTGAAGAAAGAATCTGAGCATGGTATAATAGGTAGTGATGTGATACCTGAAGTTAATGATTTATGTGCATCATTTCAATTAGCTGTAGCTGAACATTTGGCACACAGAACAGAGAGAGCAATTTTATTTTGTGAGAAAAATAATATGATTAATTCAAATAAGAATATTGTTGTGTCTGGGGGGGTGGCTTGTAACAATTTTATATATAAATCAATACAGTTAATTGGAAGCAAATATAACTATACAGTATACCGTCCACCAAGGAGAGTGTGCACAGATAATGGTGTGATGATAGCTTGGAATGGTTTAGAGAAACTTAGAAAACAGCTTGATATTAGGTCAGACTTTCATCTTTCAGAGGTTAATCCAGTTGCTCCTTTGGGTAAAGATTTAATAAATGATGTTGTAGCTGCTAATTTGCCAGTAAAAGTAACAAGATTAAATAAAATATATGAAAATTATTATTACTGTACTATAAGTCCTTATACCCCTCCATCAATAATACATACAAATCATAATTTTAAACAAGACTTTATTAGATTAAAGCTCTAAGATAATAAATAATTGCTGATAATCATGCATGTTGGTGAGTAGTTCCTTAATTTACTGCTTTACAACATTTTGTAGATCTGAAAAATAAATAAGGTTTTTCACTATTTTTTAACAATTTTAGCTTCAACAAATTAATATGTGTTTGTCGTTGTCACATTTGATTATTATTCCATATGTCAGCAATCATATAATTAGCCAAATCATGATATAGGTTAGAGATATCATGATTTTGCGAATTATATGCTTGGCTGCTGACATAATATAAAACATGTTTAATAGGAACATAAGAAAAAAATGGTTAGAGACTGATGACAAACAAACAAAGATTCTAGATACTTCAATCAATCAATCCTTTTTAATACACACTTTCATCAGCAAAACACTGTCTCTTTGTTTTATATTTAGGTACATAAAAGTTATAACACTGGTCAATCAATTGGTATGCCAATAGTATTTTTATAGCCAACAAAACAGTTTCCAGTTTCTGGAATTCTACTATTTTCATTTGTTGTTATCAAGCTTGTTTCCTTTAATTACTTAATGAAAAAAATTTAATAGGATGCAACTAGTGTGATGTTTCAATACAGTATTTATTTAGTTAATCATTGATAGATGCTGTGTTGGAAAAAAAACTGAGACAGAATTTTGAACTGATACACACATGATCTATAAGATGTTAACATTATTAAACAATCCATATAAACTAATTTAGGTTATGTTAGTTCAAGTCAAAATTACTATATTATTGGCTACCTCTACAAGCTTTAAGACACGTCATTGCTCATTTACTGAACCTAACTTACACATTATTTATAAGACTAGTCCTTTTCATCTGAAAAATTAACAAGTAATATGGATCAAACATGTAGATATAAAAAACCTGGTCAAGTGTGGGCTAAACCTGCATAATGGAATTGATTTATTATTTTGTCTTACTTTATTATTTTTTGGCAAAATTGAAATTCTTAAACTTCTTAGATGGGGTCATCTGACTTTATTATAACTATTCCTATGTACCAATATTTATCTTCTTCACTTATTACTTATGTAGAAAAATATAAGCTCAGACAGATAGAGGCGGAAGCGATTTTGTAAGGGTTCCTTTTATCGGATGTCCGGAACCGTAGATACACTATATATTTATGGAAGTTTCAAGGTTAAACTTACGTGCTGGTTTGCCGTTAGCCCATGGTGTTATACGGACGTGGGATTCATCACGTTTTAAAGCATCGGCGCGCAGTTCTTTTTTGAGCGATCGGCGCAAAATTTTTGCAGCGATGTTTGAGTAGTTTATGTAACTAAAATTATAACCTTGTTAGTGAATTCGAATAATTTCCAGTATGTACAATCATAACCACATGAGACTTACTTAAGACCAGCTGTCCTCCAGGCGCTCATTTTGAGTTTTAGTTTACGGCAAAGTGAAAGATTAGTTGAAATCGAAATACAAATTCCGAAAAAATCTAATCTTGAAATTCTATGACGTAACTCGAGCGAGATGTAGTTCAGTCAGACTGGTGTTGCCAGGTCAGATTTATTATTTTACAGTGTTTTGGTTATATTAATACAGTAGAAGAAAAATACAGTGGTAATAAAATAAAACCAGCCAAGGCGAGTTTGATAGAGGGTTCCAACCAAAGGTTCCAATCTTCCTTGAACGTAGGGCTACTGTCTTAAAACCGTAAAGACGGATAGATCTGCCAGTTTAGCCGGACAAATAAGTATTTATTTTTAGTATAACACTACAATTTATTAGAAAGTAAAACAAGGTATTTATTCTAATAACAATAAAATTGAATGAATCAGTCTTCCTTCAGTCAGTCGAGTAAGGTGAGGCGGAACGTAACCTTGACAAATGGTTAAAAAAATGCAAAAATTTAAAAAGCCTGACACTGTGTAATTTGGCCGCATACGCAATTAAAAAGCCTGTGTCCGGCTTTATCCGGACCAAGGAACGTGTGAAGCTAAGCTCCTTGTCAGGCGCGTCCGGATACATCATAGTATATAACGAACAACTCGGAACACGGATAGCCCTGACCCGGAAATGTGTGGATAGCGCTTAATATTATAAATGCGAATGTTTGTATATATGAATAAAGTATGGATGGATGGATGTTTGTTACTCTTTCACGCAAAAACTACTGAACGAATTTGGATGAAATTTGGAACACAGATAGTTTATAACCTGGATTAACACATAGGGTACACGCGGGAAAATATAAGATCCATCGGCAACGCGGGTGAAACCACGGGGCGGAAGCTAGTAAGAAATATTTTTTGATACGGGCAAGCAAAGCTGGTTAGTTAAATAATCGGTTAAAGTTACACCGGCTAACATTTTCATAATCCCCTCAAAGCCTCCCCCTTAAATCATTTGACTACGAGCAACGTTGGTTTCATACGTAGTCTCTAAGTAGTCTGTGGTTGTTTTCAAGGTTGGTTTTACGAAAAAAATATAAAGGTATACGTTCGGTTGGAGCGCGAAATTCAAATTTTATCACGTTTTTTGCTAATTGCAGCTCAGTTATAAGTCGTAAGTTATCAACATGTTATTTGCGACAAGAATGGTAGTATATTTACTGATTAATAACAAAATAAATCATCAAAATATTCCTCCTTGGAGGAGCAAAAAACGTGATAAAATTTGAATTTCGGGCTCCAACCGAAGCCTCCAACATAAGCTGAGTGTGTAGACCGAGTACCTATTAGACTAGACAGGACATGAATCGTATACAAATGAAATAGCGATACTTTAATAACGGGGTTACCAATCTATTACCGTTTCCCTAATTTCATTGGAATTCACGGCATATTTATAAGAGTTTGAATATCTAAATAAATAAAAAAAAACGGATATATGCGAGTCTGACTAGCGCACCGCGGGTTCCGTAAAGCTAATTTCCTATGTTACTTTAAATACTTCTTGTAGGTTTTCCTGTATTTTTTAGATAGGTAGCTAGGTAGTAGGTTGGTAGGTAGGTAACTAGGTAGGTGTATAGGTAGCTAGGCAGTAAGTGGGTAAGTGTAGGTAGATAGTTTTAAAACTCAATGATTTTATTGACAATCATGTCAGATAGTATCGTAATCAATTAGTTTTGTGGTAAATACTACTATCGATAGTCCGAGTGATTTGGGGGCCGTCGATAGTATCGCGATACTGCCAAATTAAAAACCACTCTAATCGGTAACTAGTAATAGAATTTTAATAAAAAGTGACATTAAAATTACGCAAAATGTAAACTTTTTTTTCTCTACTGAGTTGGATTTAATTTCTAAAACTGAAATTATTTCTATGTTTAATAATTTGGCTCCAAATTTAAAAGTCGTAAACAAAAGTTCGCTTCGTCTACTAGGGTCACCGATTTTTGATAAATCTATTCCTTTTTTCGTAGAAGAACAAATTCAAAATTTTAACTATTGTTTAGATCGCCTGCCAAAAATTCGTACCCACATGGCTTACTTTATTATTCGGCATTGTCTTTTCGTACCAAAATTTACCTATATGTTGCGAAGCTGTCCTTTGTGGCAGCACCATAATATTTTATCTGATTTAGATGTTGTTATTAGGCTCACACTGACTTCAATTTTGAACATAGATCTGAACGACCGCTCTTGGATCCAGGCCTCATTACCTATCAAGTTTGGAGGCTTAGGGATTCGCAAAATTTCTAGTGTAGCCTTACCAGCATTTTTGTCCTCAGTTCACAGTGTGCGAGATCTCATTGGAATAATTCTTAAGTCACTCCGTGACTTTGAGGTTTCGCTCCTGTCTGAGGCCAAGAATGCTTGGAAAATGGCTTGTCCAAATACAGATATGCCAACAACAAAATATTGTCAAAAACTCTGGGATGAGCCGCTTAGTAGGCTGTCATATGAATCGCTTTTACGTTCATCTATCAGCACTGCTGAGCGTGCTCGACTTTTGGCTGTCGCTGAGTGGGAGTCTGGGCTCTGGTTGAATGCCTTGCCATCGGCAAACACGGGAACATTGTTGGACAATACTTCGTTTAGTCTTTGTGCTTGCCTCCGTCTGGGGGCGACGTGCAATGTTCCACATCGCTGTCCCTGCGGGGATAACGTCGACGAGCTGGGCCACCATGGCCTTTCATGTAGTAGAAGTGCCGGAAGGCTTTCAAGACATGCGGCAATCAATGATTTGATCCGCCGTGCTCTTGTCACTGCCGGCGTGCCAGCTGTTTTAGAACCTAACAGGCTGGTACGTGACGATGGCAGGAGACCGGACGGTATGTCATTGGTGCCCTGGAAGATGGGTAGGCCCCTGGTGTGGGACGCTACATGTGTCGACACCCTCGCGCCTTCCCATCTTCCAGATACGTATATAGTCGCCGGTGCTGCTGCTACGCAACAAGAGTGCCTCAAGCGCCGCAAGTACGCTGCTCTACAGGGGCCCAGCGTATTTTCTGCGTTTGAGGCTGAAACTCTAGGACCCTGGGGACCGGAGGCTCGTCGATTGTTCAAAGAGGTCTCCTTTCGTCTTATTGAGGCCTCTCGTGACAAGAGGGCTGGCACATACTTTGCTCAAAGAATTCTTGGCACACTTCCGCGGGGCAGCGATTTGGCACAATTTTTTTATTTATAGTTAGGTAGTTTGTAGTTTTAAGGTGGAGGCGTCGGTTGGAGCGCGAAATTCAAATTTTATCACGTTTTTTGCTAATTGCAGCACAGTTATAGGTCGTAAGTTATCAATATGTTATTTGCGAGAAGAATGGTATATACTTACTGATTAATAACAAAAGAATACATCAACATATTGCTCCAAGGTATATTAGTAACATTTTCATGAAATAGTCGTATATGTCAGTAATAAACCTTGGAGGAATATGTTGATGATTTCGTTTGTTATTAATCAGTAAATATACTACCATTCTTTTCGCAAATAACATGTTGATAACTTACGACTGAGGTTTACCCTTAATTAGATATAATAACTATTGATAAAATATGCTAAATTATAATCTTAAAATAAAGAAAAATATTATAATTAAAAAAGTGACATAATCGGGACTTTCTATTTTCGCAGGGTAATCTTAAATGCAACCATTTTATATTGTTCATATTTTATACGGGGTTTTAGGTGTATATCTACCAATCTTATTTAACCGTATTATATCATTCGGTCTTTCATTCCTAAAATGCTCCGTTACAAAACCGAGGCTGGAATTGAAGTGGTGAACACTAAAATTCACATCCGTTTTAAGTTATCGGGCCGATTACGAAACCATTATTATTTCACTTTCGATGAACTCGGACCTAAATAGAGTACGATTCCTCAAGAAAAATAAATACGAACAAATTCGGGTAAACATTTTTTTATATACTGGTATCCCTGTAACGATATTATATATTTTCGAAATTGTAATTTTAACTAATTAGACGCTAAAAAGTTCGTAAAAGCATACATTGTGTGAAAATATTGTCGAAAAATTTAATAATACATTAAATAAACTCCTAATATCAACAAAATACTTCACTTACCGCTGAAAGGTTATGTTTTCCTCTTTCCGTACATTGTCGCTTTTACAGCTCTATAATAACAATGCACCATCATGTATCACCTTATAAAATAAAATAAAAAAGCCATTTATTCTACTACCAATATACACTTTAAAAACACATTAATTCGTTCATAATAGTAGTTTATGATACTGTTGCATAATAGGGGTTATTAAACACGAGTGTGAGTTTAAGTACCGAGCCGTAGGCGAGGTTCTTAATAGTATCACACGAGTTTTTAATACCTAATTATGTGCAGTATCATACAGTACTTTATCTAAACTCATTTAATAATGTAATTTAAAGGTAAAAAATCGATAATATTTTGTCATAGGTTTTCATGACTCACGGGTATCGATTATTCGTCATTTCCATTGCCGCCTCCACAATTTCAGATCCAAGTTTATTTCACCTTAGTATCACTGCTATTTTACTATTATTTTTGGCCAAAATAAAATATGTATGCAAAAAAATCTATAAAATAAACAAACATTAATCATCATGGCGCCCAAATCCGTGTTGGGAAAAACGCATACGCGACCACAGAGTAAATTTGCATCTAAAATTGAATTGATACGGATTTATTCCTAATTGTTTACAAAGAGAATATAATACTACGTTTAATTGTTTAGTCATGTCTGGCCACTTATAATGTTTTTTTCTTTATTATTTCGTTTGACAAGTTGAGTGACAGTAATTGAAGTATTAAAACCCAAAAAACATTATAAGTGGCCAGACATGTCCAAATACTTGTACTTTAATGAAAAAAAGTTATTTTATAGCATTATCTTGGGACTTGCCACTTTAGGCACACTTCATTTTAGTACAGTTGTGTTCCCAAGATAATGCTATAAAATAACTTTTTTTCTATTAAAGTACACTTTGGACCTATCAATAGTATAATCAATCAGTATCAATTCAATTTGACGATGACAATGTGACAAATTTGTTGACTTGAAATTTAGAGGTAAGAATTTTTGGGAGTTGGCAACACGGATTTGATTAGGTATATGATTATTGTGTCTGTTTATTGTATTGTTTTTGCCTACATATATCATTTTGACCAAAAATCTCACAACAAAAGAATGTTTTTTTTTTTTTTTTTTGCAAAGTTGGTAGAAATATATTTTTTTTAAATTACATTATTTATATGAGTTTAGATAAAGTATTGTATGATACTGCACATAATTAGGTATTAAAAACTCGTGTGATACTATTAAGAACCTCGCCTACGGCTCGGTACTTAAACTCACACTCGTATTTAATAACCCCTATTATGCAACAGTATCATAAACTACTATTATACTTTATCCAAACATATTTCATAATTCAGCTAAAAATTGGTAATTCATAATAGTAATTTGAACATTTGATTTAGTTTATTATCTTTCTGTTGTACTATAAAATTATTTACATATAATAATAGCTTATTTAGGTAGTAGTCGCCTCTTTGGCGTAGGCCTCCCCCAAATCTTTCCATACATTTCGATCCCGAGCAGCACGCATCCAATCTGGTCCACAAGTATGATTAAATACATCTCTCCATCGCTTTTTCTGCCGCCCTTTCCTTCTTTTCCCATCCATTGTATCACCTTATTAATGTTTTACGCAACTAAAAACACTTTAATCACAATGAAAAAAGGACTTGTATGGCCTAAATTTGGTTAGCAAAAATGTTCACTGTTTTTTGTTGATCTACAAATTGTGCGTAGCTAAACAAACATTTGACAATCCTTACCGCATATTCGAACGAGACAAAAACTTCAGATAGTGTCTCTCTTGCACTTACGGCCATTAGTATTAAGACAACTCATTTCCTCCCAATACGAGTAGTGATGTGCAGAGTCGGCTATTTTTGGTATTCGTTAAAAAAAGGATTCGAGTCTGAAGACTCGGACAGGTATTCGAGTACTGGCACGAGTATTCGAATACTTCAGTGGACTCGAGTACTTTTTGAATCGAACTTTGTAGATTGCTTTTGACGACAAATTCTAATATTTCATCACAAATCGTGTATGAACGCTTGTACAATGTAAATAATCACAGCAGATTATTGTATAATCAGTAAGTAAATCATAATTTAATCATCCTTTGGTAATTATGTATGGCATGGCATATTAAAGCTAACAACTATCAACTATAACAATTATCAATTGAAATTTTTAACTTTATTTATGTATATTGTCGATCCGAATACAGTATTTTATATACTCGATACGTGAGTACCTGCTAGGTATTGGAGGCAGTACTCGAGTCAGTCTGACTCGGCACATCTCTAAATACGAGTAACGAGCTAACGAGTGAGATGTGGTGACGGTGAGATGAGACAGATAAAAAAGAGGAAAATTTAGAAAAAATTGTTAAAAATACATTAAATTTGACTCTGAATTCTTTGGAATCCAACTGTATATAATTATATGATTTATTCTATAAATTGAGTAGTCATACTGGTACGTATATAATTACTTGCTTAAAATTCAATCATACGATCCATACGTTACTTTCTTTTCCGTTGATATATTTTCCTTTACAATCTTTGGTTGTTTTATTCCTATTTCTGTATATTTACTTTAAATAACTATTTACGTATTTAACCACGCGTTTGTTAGGTCAGTCAGACCTTTTTGAGTAAATGACCCAAAAAATTACATATTAAAAATTGTTGCCTACGTAGAATAAAATTGCATACGATAAAGTTGTTGACATTTGTTTTTTTTTCACCTAGACTAAGTACATAAAATAATATGGATGCAGCCGATCGTTTACTGAAAACTGACAAACTAGTGACTAGTGATGATATAGAAGATGCACAGTTATTCAATAAACCAAAACCTTCGGGAGTGAAATATGACATAGTTAATGAGTGCCAGATGCTTATAAAAGCAGAGGATGGAAGTGGTGATGCTAGTCTCAAAATGACAGACAGTGCACCAGAAAAGAGTGGTAATAATTTATGTATTTTTTAACTTATTAATTAAATTATTTAGTATAACTCAGTAAGAATGAAATAACTTGGGGGTACCTACCCAGAATCTAACTAATTTAATTAGCTATGGACAATACAGCATAGAATAAGATCCAACACCAATACAGATAAATTCAGTTCAATAATTTTCACGAATTCAGTTGAATAGGATTCATACATAAAAAATCTGCCAGTGATCAAGTGATTATGATACAAAGTTATTATGTAAATATAGTATGCAAAACAGACACAAAGTTTTATGTGAATATACCTATAGTATACAGTCCATTGAAACAGTGTTTTATTGAGGGTAAAAATTACCTGGGTAGTGAGTTATCAAAACTGCACTGATCAGTAGAATCTCACAATTAGTTGAAATATTTTATACATATACTTATATTGGCATGTATGTATGTAGAGAATTTTGTTCAACTTGTATTATATTTCTATTACAAATAGATATGTTTCAGGTATTGTAAAATCTGTATTATTATCAACCTTAGTGTTATAATGGTCATCATTGTGACCATCACTAGCTTAGATGAAAAAATAGATTAATAGGGCCTGGGCACACTCTGCAATGGGCTGACCATTGTGTTGCAAAATATTATTGCTATCTCTCCACAAACTGAATTGATAAACTTAACATTATTTACAATATTCTGAAAATTATAGATTATAATAATTATGATATCTTTTTATATTATTTTTATACATGCAGTACTGAGTACACTATTACCATCCTATGGTATCCTCAACATTTTTTCTGTCACTGAAAGCTGTCCATGAACTTCACCACAGCATTCAATGTCTCTACTAAGGTTTTTCATTTTCACTACAAAATTGTTCAAATATTAAAGTATTTTGTGTAGGTATTTTTACATGTAATCCAAAGCCAATATTATGTATTTTTTTTATTAATTGTATATGAATTTCTCAGATACAAATTTTATTACTTTAACACCTGATCAAAAGAAGGAAAGTCCATCTGAAATTCAGATAGCAGATTCAAATCCAGAATGTGACATGGAAGGTAACATTTCAATTAAAGGCATATACTTATTATTATTATTACATTTTCTGAATAAGTATGTAACATTTTTGGTATCATAGCTCATCCCAGAGCAAATTTGAGTGTAAATGCAAGCAAAAGAGAAAAAATTCTTAAAAATGATTTATTAGTTTTTTCAATTACAAAATTATCAAATAAAACATATTATTTCAGGAGTTCCTGACTTGCCCATGGATGATGGTTTGCCCAGTACTGTGACAATTTTAGATGCCCCAGATGGTGGGAAGGTATATTTAGTGGGCACTGCTCATTTTAGCTTGCAATCCCAAGAAGATGTATCCAGGGTAAGCTAAGTGCACACTGTAGTTGAATAGTTATTATATATTTGATTAATGTGTCCCAAGTTTCAACTCAATCCAGTCCAGTATTTCCAGACAGATAGACAGACAGACGCACAAGTGATCCTATAACGGTTCCATTTTTTTTTCTTTTGAGTTCCGGAACGCTAAAAATAATATTATATTTATCATTCAGGTGCAAGTTTCGTTAGCCACAAACTTTTTTATATTCTTATACCTCTCACCTAATAAAAGATTAAACTAAGACGATTATAATAAAAACTAAGACGATTATATTATTGAATACTGTTGTGACAATCTGTATTTATTTAAAATTATTTACAGATTCTTGTATAATCCATTAAGTTTTTTTTTTATCTTAAAGGTAATACAAGAAGTGAATCCTCACATAGTGATGGTAGAGTTATGTGAACAGAGAACCAACATTCTACTACTAGATGAAGAAATAATTCTAAGGGAAGCTAAGAATATCAATATCAAAAAAATTAGGTATGATTTGTTTAAGTAAAATTTAAGTAGTAAGTTCTGGCGAGGTCATGGAGACATCTGCAAAATATTATATGACATACTCTGATCTGATAGAACATTGTTGCAAAAATTTAACATAGTTTACAATGAAATATTATAGTTTGTGAAGAATGTGCCAGAACTTTAAAAATTATCATGAAAATAGATACCCTAGATATAGATAGATAATACCAAAAGAAAAACTAAATTTAAAATGAAAAGTATTTATCATTTATGAGTCTACAGCGTCAATCTCACAAATGGTGGTCTTATCGCTAGTTTTCTCTTCCAGCCAGTCAACATTATTTAATGCTCCTTGACATTCATAGTTTATTTTTTATTTTTCACAGGGCAACCATGGCTCAAAATGGTGTGTTCAATGGTTTGATGTATATTTTACTGCTAAATATGTCGGCCCATATTACACGGGAGCTTGGTATGGCGCCCGGCGGAGAATTTCGTCGTGCTATGTCGGAGGTATTTTACTTACATTTTACTGCGTACCAATACTAAATAATATTTTTTGGTGGTAAAGTGTGCGTGCGTACTTGATGTAAACAGTGGATAATATTGAGAGTTTTTACTATTTTTTATATTGTCATACATTTCACAGGCAAAAAAGATTCCTAACTGCATTGTACAACTGGGTGACAGGGCGATAGACATCACTCTGCACAGGGCGATAGCGTCCTTATCCTGGGGTCAGACTATACGATTCATATGGCATTTGCTCACATCCAATCAGACTATTAGGTAAGAACAATAAACATTATTGCAGTAGTATAAAGCAGTGGTACTGCTTTAGATACTGTCTGCAGTATCTATGTCACCTGGTGTTATAAAACATAATGACAATATTTACAGTCTAGAAGAAGTAGAGAAGTGTAAGCAGAAGAAAATGTTGGAAGACATGCTTGAGGAAATGGCGGAGGAGTTCCCCGCCCTGAAGCGAGTGTTCGTAGTTGAAAGGGACATGTACCTCTGCCATTCCTTGCAGGTCGCGGCACTACAACCACGTAAGTTAACACTAATTCTCTTTTAAATTATAAAAATCATTGTCATTCGCTCGGAACAAGATATTGAGGATAGTATGCTATAGGTATAGGACATTTGTAATGATAACAATGTTCAATTGTTTTAGGACGAGAGCCTTGTCGTATAGTTGGTGTCGTTGGAATCGGACACGTTTCTGGTATCGTGGAACATTGGGGTAAAATAAGCCCACAGGATATACCGCCTTTGTTGATGTAAGTTTTTTTTATTCTTTCGCTTTTGTTAAACTGTGGTATTAGTAGGTTCTCTTTGTGTGTTCTTCCATTTATATGATGTGAACCGTTCTGCAAGAATTTTTGACCTGATCCCATCATCACCCTTCTGCCACCAAATCGCTCGCCGGTGATGTGGAGTTCGTCACATCCTCGAGCCGCCACCATCGCCCACACAACAATTCACTTAACCTACCGCAAAATGTATTACGTTTCCTCTCTGGGCTAATATATATATCGGCAATAATAACCCTTGTATTCCCTTTTTACGCTTCATGTGCTTACTATCTTCGCCAACGTCATCACTGACAACAGTGAGATTGTGGTATAACAGGCCTATACAAAACCAGATAAGTTTCTAAACACCGGACTGCCATTAGAACGCCAGCACGCCGGCTGCAAAATCGCAGTTTACAAAAACTGCAAGCAAACTGCCAACAGACTACGCAGTCAACATGTAATCATATTTTGACAAATAAATGACCTATTACTGAGCTGCAATTTGAAAAAACCTAATAAAATTTGAATTTCGAGGGGTTTTTGGGCGATCCCCCTTAATGTGTTGTGTTGTGTTGTCGTTGTCAGGGTGCCGCCTCCGTCGGTGTCGACGCGCGTGGTGCGCGTGTGCGTGCGCGTGGCGTGCGTGGCGGGCGTGCTGTTCGCGGGCTACAAGCTGCTGCCGCGCCGCTGGCTGCCATGATCACTGCACGTGCACGCCGACCTCCCGCTTATCATACTCTGGTACATACAGTCGCACACTCACACAATGAAAACCAAAAAAAAATATCAGACAAGTCCGAGTCCGACTCGCCATCCGAGGATTCCGTAAAGATAATTTTCTTCTAATAATCTTTAAAAAAAAATTTAAAGAAAAAAGATACTTCTTATATGGTGTCCTATAATCTATAGGTAAAGCACTAATTTCTTATTTTATTTAAAATTTATTGACCCAGTTTTTCGGAAATAAGGGATTAGTCAATTCTCACCTAATTTCTGAAATAACTTCAAATTTTTGAAGACAATAGGCTTTGAAATTATCACAGCGCTTTCATTTGATGTGTCACACGATAAAGTTTTTTTTTTTTTTTTCTAATTTGTTTAATTCATTTATTTACGTTACACGTCCGTGTTTGGGTCACCGACGTACATAAGTGTTTATTTTTAATTAAATTTCTATTCAATTGGTCCAGTAGTTTCGTAGCAATGTGGCTGTGACAGACGGACGGACAGACAGACCTGATCCGGGTTCCGTTTTTTCCATCTCAGGCACTGATCCGCCAAAAAGTCATCACAAAAATGAATTATTAATCACCACCTATAAGTGTGAAGTGCACCATACCGCCCACAATATGACGTATTAATTTACGATAGTTCACAATACGTCAAACCGTCAAAATGTGAACGGACCTGCACAAACTTACCAACAGGGTTCACAATCTGTTCGTGTTATCACTCGTAATCGTGAATCGTCCCTAATTGGCCGGTCTCGGAGTCAAATAAAGCAAATGCACAATTAAGATCAAGCAAATCGATCTATGTCATTGGTCAAATTCTACTTCTCATTTAATCAGTAGTGCCACTTCTTGTAAGTTTTATGTTATCTAGTTTTTTTCTTTATAGGATTGTCTGCATATTCATCCTGTTGAAGACTTGGAACTTTTTAGGAAGAATGCTATCGATTGGAATTGCGAATATTTTTGCGTGTATGTTAAAGTGTAACATGTTCTCAACTCTTTAGTCATTGGTATTTTAAAATTGATTACTATGTATATATTTTGTAGAATGTTATTATAAGGAATAAAAGTAGTTTTGAAGTAAAAAAAATAAGTTAATTTATGCCACAGGCCATCATCAATCATATAAGAAATATTTCGTATAAACTTTTCAATATAATCTTACAAGAATTGGATTTTCAACATATTTTGTGCTGTCAATACTATTAACTAACGAACTAGCAATATTTAGTTTATAATCTCTATAACTTAGCTAAGCATACCTACATGATGACACTCATTATGCATCCAAGAATAATATCTATCAATCATGATTAAATAAAAAAATTCCTCTCAATTCGTCGGATTTATTAACTTGACGTGGGATTAGATTCCTGACTAGACCCCACTCGGGACAATAATTTGTGTGCATGAATATACGTGTGTTTTGTGATTGGGTGTGTTTATCTATTGTAATGTACGTTTCAAAAGTAGTATTGTAGTATATCTATTTTCTGATTTCCATAATACAAATAACGTTTCAATATTCCCAAAAATGGTAAAAACGAATTCTAATTCTTGAATTTTATGTTCCTGAGGCCCAATTTCACCGACGTCGTATAGTACTAATTCACGGGATAAATATGTCTATGTGACAGAATTTGCATAGAAAATCTCGCAAATTGACATTACCTATATACTTCCGTGGATTAACGCTATACGTCGTTGGTGAAATAAGACCTGACTGTACAAGAGCTTTATGGTCGGCCACATTACTTACAATTAGTTGTGTTTATAGAAATATCCCAAGAGGTAGTTATTTCAAAAGACTATAAATTATGTGTTTTTGGATATTGTAAATATGTATCTCATTGAAAATTTTAACTTTTATGATGGAATTTTGTTAATTATTTTTTCAAATTGCATTTTAATTCTGAAATACTATTTTAACCATACTGACGCACAATAGTCGTGCCTATTGTCTGTGGAATGGATCATGAGGACTTCATAAGTGTTAAAAGTAGTAATTCTTTAGCGTCAGTATGGCATAATATGAAAATGTTAATATAAGTACTGTGATAACTTAAGATTAACAATTAATGTTTCCATCCATGTTATTAGATAATTGTAAGTAATAGAGTGTTGTTGTTAGTAGTAATATTTAATTAAATAATAATACCTGCTGCTAATAAGCTAGACACATCATATATCTTATGATGAAATACATTTTACATAGAAATTATAAGAGTAAAATATGAATACCTACTGCCTTCTCGATTTTCTTTATGCTATATGTAACTGCAAATCTAATACCTTTAAACGAGCAATTCTTGTATATATATATATATATAATCTGAATCTCCGGAACTGCTCCAACGATTTTCATGAAATTTAGTATGCAAAGGGTTTCGGGGGCGATAAATCGATCTAGCGAGGTTTCATTTCCAAAAAAAGCACGATTTACCAAAAAAAATCCCGAGCATAGCTCAGGGATCCAGGTACTAAGATTAATATGTACACACGGCCACAGATCAAGCTACACATTTTTGTTGCAAAATAGCGCCTATTAGAACCGCATAAGGTGCCGTAGTGTGTAGCTTGATCTGTGGCGTTGTGTACTATGTAACAGTATAAGAATTGTTAATATTATTTTATACGGGCCATTTTCGAATGAGATTGCGAACGGCAGCGAAAATATCTTGGCCTTGCATTTTCCACATTAGATACCTACCTCGTTAGGGTGAGAGGTGAGATGACATTATATTCGCCGTCGTTCGCGATTTCATTATTTATTGATCCATGTAGTTTCTATTTTTGACTACCACAATGTAAATTTTATACAGAGTGAATTTTTCAAGTTGGCGTAGTGGGATAAATCCTAAAGTATAGGCCCTATGCTTTATATTTTAGGCAATAGCTAAAAATGAAAGGAGTCTCGAGGGCGATTTTGATTAAAACTAAAACTGTATAACTTCCTTGGATTTTCATTATAGTAGGTAGGTACTTTTATTAACTTTAACTAATCAAATGTTCGAAATTATTTATATCTATAGTATTCATATCTATACAGTTTTAGTTTTTTTTATTAAAATCGGCATCTAGACTCCTTTCAGCATTTTTCGCTATTCCCTATGGTTTAAGATTTGGCCTAACACGCCCATTTGAAAAATTCACCTGTAGGTATATTGTAGATAAATCGTTTATATAATTATTATTGATAAGTACCCGTACTAGTTTGTCTTCGCAATTTCAATAGCATCTAGGTATATAGTCTGACCGTGTGCTGTGCCGCTCATTAACTTAAGTAGTTTCGAGGCGAGACGCGGGGTTAGAGTGCATGTTAGATATATCCGGAGGCAAGTGATAACACACCTGATATTTACACAACAGTAAATGAGAGCAAGAGACATTAATGTATCACTGTCATGCTAAAGAAACTTTGTCGAACATGGAACTATCTTATATGATCTCAAGCTCTCGCTTTCCCCTCCACACATGAGAAATGTGCCTAATTCGTGCAACAATTAAAGGATTTTGTGATTTTTTTGCAAACATTAAAACAAAACCCTTACAAATGCAACTTTATTTAAATTCAAAAGAAATAGGCCGAAAAAAGAAACACAGTTTAATTTTAATTTCCTAATACAATAATTTTTAAGGGTCTGAATCAACCCTGCTCGGGGTACCGATCACTGGCGCGCGCGCCCCTAGTTATAGGTATATTTAAAATACAGGTAAAGTTCTGTGTTCATAGAAATTATTGAAGAATTTGATGAGCATGTTACATGGACAGAGTATCTGATATGTTTAAGGTAATAAATGTATTTCCATATAATATTTAAAATAAAGATACAATATAATTCAGAAAAGAATAATTTATTTTTCAATCCTATATGTATATATACATATAGGACCGTGCTATGCATACTATATAGGGTACGGCAGTACCTACAAAAAAAAAACGAATGTAAAATTGTGACGATATGCAATACATACTATTATCATCTTTATTTTTGTCATTTTTCATTAGTGTTATTTCGGCTGTAGGTTTTTTTTTATTACCTACTCGTTATAGTTTTCATTGTAACTTCAGTCCCTCATCTAATGCTGTATTTTTTTTCTGATTAAATTTGTTTTTTAGAAGGGGATAAATATAATTACCACTAAAAAAAACGTTGAGACCAATATCCTTACCTAAAATAATGATTATATCAATCAGCAAACATTTTTACCTAAGCCAAAAAAACTATTTAAATAATTGTACTATGAAACCAAATTTATAAGTTAAAAATAAAAATTTTAACAATAAATAAAACAGCCTTCAAAAGCACTAAAGAGCATAAAATAACTATGTAGGAACTCTAATCTGACTGTTTTGAAGTCAGAAGTGTAGTTCATGTTCTATGGAAAGGTAGGTACCTAACGTAGCTTTTTTTCGCTGACTTAGAGTCGCAAGAGTAATATAGACACTGGTTTTTTTTTATGCATTCATTAACGTGTAGTAGTATCATAACGGTTTCTAATAACATAAAGTCTACGAATAAATAAATAATTAATTGGTAGCATACACGTACACTATAATAAGTTTCATAGCTATTTTACTGCTTTTCAAACTGGCTGTTTTACCTTTGTTTTACTAATAACATTATAACGTGAAAATTTTGACTTTGTCATTATGCAAATTGGTCAAAAATGAAGAACCTCGAATAAATAACATACAATGCATTATATTAGAATACCAAATTTCTTGTTTAAAAAAATAAATTATTTGTGAATATGAGATATTCAGTATGCATCTCTGTGGCTCAATTATTTAATAAAAGAATTGAATCCGTAGTGTGCGTTAAACGTATACAAAGGATAAATAAAAATTGTAAGTTACATTTAGGAATACTGTCTATGAAGGAACTATGTACCTAGTTGCAATTGAACATTAAAATAATCTATAACAATTTCGCAGCCATCTTTTCAGTAAATCCCAGAAGATGTAATAGCGGCGTTAGTTTCCCACTACCGCCATCAGCCACTCTCCTACAAAATGATAATCAAGGAACGGTTGTCTTATTGGGCACTGTCCACTTTAGCAAACAGTCCATAGAAGATGTTTCTGAGGTAAGATAAGAGGTGCAGTGGATCTTGAGATAATGAGACGTCTTGAACGATAAGAAATAATTGGTGCTTAGAACCGAAACTACTGCTTGGAATAATTTTATCGCCAAAGACGTTTATTTACTTTAACTGATTTTACAGATAGTAAGACCATTGAATCCAAATGCAATACTTATCGAACTATGTCGTCAAAGAGTTTCTCTCTTGGAGTTGGACGATAAGAAGTTTCTAGAAGATGCTAAAAATTTCGACTCCAGGAAAATAAAGTTAGTGTATCCTAATCTAGTTAATATGTAGTCTGTACTTAATGATTTTTGAGAGAAAAATCGGTAGTTCAGTATCTAAAGTAGATTCGAGTCATGACCAATAGGTAGTACCTAGATAGGTACACACGGCCACAGATCAAGCTACACATTTTTGTTGCAAAATAGCGCCTATTACAACCGCATAAGGTGCCGTAGTGTGTACGTTACACGATTCCAATGAATTATACAAGTTACGATTGACTCAACCACTGTTCCGGAATACACTTTGGCAAGAAACTCACTAAGGCATTTACTGTGGATCTTTTTATAGTAGGTACCTACCTAAATAAGTAGGTATATTAATGCCAACCAACCAATAGAGAAGTTCGGCATCATCTGAGTAACTATCTAGGTACTTATCGATTGACATATAAAAACCTTGTTAAATATCTATTATTTAAATCTTACCTATTGTTTAAAAGTAATAAAAACGTTTATCATTTTAATAGGGCAGCAGTAAAAGGTCAAAATTTTGTATCTGGCATGTTGCATGCAATGCTACTGAAAACTTATGCTGATATTGCTAAAGAATTGGGAGTGGCGCCTGGGGGTGAATTTCGTAGAGCATATCATGAGGTAGGAACCTAATCGTGATATTTTTATTCAAATACTATATACTTATATTACCAACAGCCAACAATAAATTAATGCAACAATTTTGAGTTGCAGATGAAAAACATTCCTGGCTGTAAATTGTTCCTCGGAGATCGACCCATTCAAATAACAATAGCAAGAGCTTTTCAATCGTTAAGTGTTTATGAATTAGGACAAGTGCTTTATCATCTTACGACAACAAATCCGAAACCTATAGAGTACGTATATTTTTGTTAAATTTATAGTAGGTTTATAGTTACGTACCTACCTATTTATTGAGTTTATTACTAGGCCTGGAATAAACTCTGAAAACGAATCATTAAAGAAATCTTTTGCATGAAAAGTATATAGGTAGTTATAAAAACTTGATAAGTAGATTTCACAAGAACTTAAAAATGATCCCTTTCGGGAGAAGCCGGGGCGAGTCGCTTCGCTACTGATTCAGTAGGTAATTGTGTTTTTAGCAAAATGCAGTTAGAAAAGTATAAAGATAAAGATTTTGTACAAGCACAGTTTGAAGAGATAACAAAAGATGTGCCAGCTTTTAAAAAGATATTCCATGTGTTTGTCGATGAACGAGATAAGTGCCTTGCGTTTTCCATACAAGAGTGTGTTCGTTCTGGTGAGTTGATAATATTATGTAAGGAACTTTGTTGATTTTTTACGAGTTGTTTTTTAGCCAATATTGAAATATCCTGTACGTTTTAGGTATACCTACCTTGTATAACATTTTCATACTAATGGCAGCTCGGGCCGCTTGAACGGGACGAGACTGAGTGGGACGTCGCGGCGGTCCTCGCCGTCGAGGACGGTAGCGTGATCGGTTGTGTGTAGTGTGTTGTGTACTTTTACGAGCTTCGTCAGCTTCGATCTGAGCTAATGTAATAGCGTCATCCGGCTCGCTGAGGGCTTGCCTTGGTCTATGGGTACGGAGTATACGGGAGGGCGTGTAGTTGCGACTTTCACTATAAGAGGGTTGCGGTGATTAACGACGCTATTGAAAAATCGGCGTGAGGAGCGTTTTATAAATTGTTTTATCGTGGGGAGACCTAAGTCAATGTGGAGATTTTCATTACGCATGTACCACGGGGCGCCCGTGTTTATACTTACCTACCTACTCAAAAGTTATATACGGCAAATAATAAATAAATAACTTAGTTTATTTTATTTATATTTAGTCAACTCACCACGAGTACTCGCCGTGGTAGGCATGGGTCACGTGGACGGCATAATGAAATACTACGGTAGGATGAAGCAGGAAGACATAGTGCCGCTACTATTGTAAGTATAACTAGGTATGTATTATTTCAGTTTTTTTTATCTACGCCATTAGTTGAAAAATGTAATGATACCAAACCAGGGAACTAGGGCAAAATTGATTTATGGCATAAAGCGCATGGGGATCTACACTGAGCAAATTTTTTGGAGAAAGGTTGGTACTATGATTACCTATGTCTCGATATCCATCTGTTAGGTAAATAAATGTAGGTTTATATTTACATATACCTATTTTATTAAAGTTTTAGCTCAACAAAATGGTAATGAACTTCATAGTATTTGGCTCCCCATTAATTGTCTGGAGTACTATAATATTTAGATGCCACGCGAGACTTAAAATTCCAAGGATGGTTTAATTAACTCGCTTGATATGCGTGTGTCCCATACCTAAATATACCAGAATTGCAGTAAATGGAAGCCCAGGGGGGCTAAAACGGCCGTTCGAGCAATATTGCTATGCAATTCATATCTCGTATTTACAGCAGATTATGGTGCAATTTGTCTAAATTGTATATTAATTGATTAAAATGATTTGCATTTTCACCAAATAATATTTAAAAAAACATTTGGCTCTGCTGTAATTTGGCTAAATTGTAGGTATATTAATTGATTAAAATTATTTGCATTTTCATCAAAAAATATTTAAAAAAAACATTTGGCTCTGCTGTAAATTCGAGATATTAATTGCATAGCAATATTGCTCGAGCGGCCGTTTTAGCCCCCCAGTTCAGTGAAGTTTTATTATTTATTACCATTTTATTATACGGACTAGGTAGGATATATAAAAGGTACTCTGTGTAGGTAGGTATGCGGTAGCCCCGTGGCGGTCCAGTATTTACATTTTACATCAACTAAGCGAATGAGATTTATGATGATGGCGTCAGGAGCGTGTTTCTTAGCGGAGACAAGCACTATTATCTAGCTAGATTAAACTTAACTATTTGTTTTTTTATTTTCAGATTACCTCCTAGGCCGTTGTACAAAGTATTGCTGAAGAAAGGATTAAAATTTACTTTCTATTTCTTAATTTTTTCCTTTTTTTATAGACTTGTTTATGGCTAATCTAATAAATACTTACATAAAACCAACTTTTTTTACTGCACGAATAAATAGGCTAAGTACCTAGGTACCGTAAAAGATTAATCACTATTCACTATCTCAACATGGCAAGTGAGGAGTGGTCGAAAGTGGTGACTAGTGAATAGTGTACATACAGCCGAAATGTGAACTACTTTCAAGAACAAGTAGAACAACTGTTAGAGCAAAAAACGTAATAAAAGTGCGGGCTACCTTGATGCTAAGGTTTTCATTTTGTGTAGTTATGTGAATTTTATGAACGGTAACACTGGCTGCATTCCGAATGATGATGATATCGATAATTATCGATGTGAGCGCGCTAAAACGCGTACCGAATCACTTTTAGCGCGATAACGAAGCCTCGCGAAACGTCATCGGTGACGTCATTACATGCGTCATATTGCGATTACGACGACCATGGTCCAAACGTTATCGCCGTGAGCGTGGCTGTCAAAAGTGACACTTGTGTTGTGTTTTTGTTTTGACAAAGGTTTTTATGTGAGAATAACAAATAAAAATACACTGTATTCAAGTTAGGGAGTCTAATAATTGAAGTTAGGGAGTACCAACGCGTTGATCATTAAATTTTTAATCCCTTTTTCGAATGTTTTAGTTCTAAATACTGTCGCGTTCACAAGCGTTCCGAATCATTGACAGTTCACAGCTCTTATAGATGTGATATTCGTATCGGAACGCAAATTATCGATGTGAGCGCTAAGATCGATTATGGCATGTTTCGGAATATACCCACTGGTTCATGACATTAAGAATACAGTACTGCCAGATATACCTAATTTCCCGTAAAATTAGTTTTAACCGATTTCTAAAAGAACAGATTAACAAGTCGTTGGAATCTTTTTTTTTTGTGATGTTCCCCGATTACTCGAAGACGTTTGTACCGATCTAGATTTTATTTTCGTTTGAAAGGGTATACACAGTTGGTCCCATGGTCAGCAGGTCAGGATCTGATAATGGGATGCTGGAGAAATCGAGGAAACTGTTCAAATTTTATAATTTTATTGGCACTTACAATGTTTTTCATTTACTTTCTAAGACAGTTCTGATATTTGCGTAAGCGACCGTTAGTTGTATTCTTTGATGTATATACATACATACAATGCTAATAATTAGGTGATAAAACATAAGAAACTAAAAATTTAAAAGTAAAAAACTTTAATAAAAAAATGGAACCGCCTTCAAAATTATGTAGGAACTCTAACCCGACAGTTTTGAAGTCACCTCAACTCCCAATCCACAAAATAATTTTGATTGATTTAATTCCTCCGCATTTTTAATTTCACCATCTGGCAACACTAAATCATAAAATAAACAAACACAGTCAGACAGAACAGAAGGAAGATGAAGATAGATGAAGATGACAGATCTTCTCTCTCGTATCAACTCTAGTGGTCTGTGATCTTCTCACTCAACTCACTCTGTCCTTTTGATTCTGTCTGTCTGTCAGCCAGCAATCTGTCCTGTCAGTCTGTCACTCACTTCTCTCTCTTCGTAATAAAATCAAATCAGTCTGAAATAGAAATAAAAAGCTATTTATACTAGGTATCATGATTTTATTGATTTTTTATTGAAAATGTTACTACTAATAGTGTTTATATGTTTATTGCAATCTGTAATTACTAATCTTAATGAAAAAGAATGTGGATGTGGTATTAGTCGCACACAAACTGAAGATTTAAAATCTAATCATTTAGGTCTGAAAACTCTGAAACCGTTTAATGTGGATCATTGTCCCCTTGATATTGAAAAAAATGATTTATATAATCACGAGGAGAGACCTATTGCTACGAACGATATGGTCCTCGTGCCTAGTGGTGAATATCAGATGGGAACTAATGATATATTAATTGAGAAAGACATGGAGGGTCCTATGAAGATCGTTAAATTAGACAGCTTCTATTTAGATAAATATGAAGTATCAAACAGGGATTTTGATATTTTTACAACATTGACCAATTATAAGACTGAAGCTGAAAGTTTTGGAGACAGTTTTGTGTTTGGACTATTTTTAAATACTACATTTAAGGAGGATTTGAAAGATTTTCGGGTTCTCCAAGCCACTTGGTGGTATAAAGTTCTTGGTGCTAACTGGAGACATCCATATGGACCTGACTCTGATATATCAGGTATTTACAAAAAACAAACACATCAATGTACATAGTTGCTGCCAAATATTTGTATTGTTATAACTTTAAGTTATTAAATTATGAATTGGATGATAGGTAAATGGTTAAATTTTCTTATCATCACATTGGCTCAGAGATAACTCCATGTAAAGTAGGTAATAAATATGAAAAATATAAAATTTGAGTAACTGCTATTCAAGTGATAAACTTACAGTTCAAAATAATCATAGAAATAACAATATTTGATATTATAACTTATCTTTACTTCTGTCTGTTGGTATGGCACCTATAAGTTAAGTAGTAGGTACCAAGATTATATTATAATCTGTTAGCTCACAGCCTCGCAAGTGGGATGTAGTTCCCATAATTACATATGAAAAAAATATATGTTCCAGTAACTGCTATTCAACAGCTTAATTTAGAAGGAACTTGTTCTTCTTAACATTTTTGTTCTTCTTTAAATATATTGTATCAACTATAAATACAAATAAATCCCATCTTTTTATATACTTATTGAAATGATTTGCCATATTTATTTTTCATTTTAGAGTTGATGGAACATCCAGTGATCCACATTTCATGGAATGATGCAAAGGCATTTTGTAAGTGGCGAGGAGCAAGATTGCCAACTGAGCTGGAATGGGAAGCAGCTTGTCGTGGTGGTCATAGAGACACAAAATACCCTTGGGGAGATAAATTATTCCCTGGAAGGAAGTATATGTTAGTAAATTTCATAATCTGTGTTTAAGAAATATGCCACTAAGGTATTGGTGGACATTATTTTTTATCCTGACCGCCCCAGGAAGGTAAATAAAATAACCAGGCCATTTGATCCCTATTAAGCTGAACTTGTACCAGGATAACCATATAACTCAGACATACTACAGTTACTGAGAAATAGGTATTCACTTATACCCAGACTCGGAAAAAATAGACATAATTATATATTACTAACGGGGCTTGCCAGGGGAGTATACATTTGTCACTATTTTAGCTTTAGAATAGAAGCTGTGAATATAGATATTACTAGCAAATATTTTTTTTTACCCAAACTGAGGTGATTGTCATGTCCTCTTACTTTCAGGGCAAATATATGGCAGGGAAGTTTTCCCAATCACAATTCTGGAAAAGATGGATATATTGGTACTAACCCAGTAAATTTATTTCTACAAAATGATTTTGGTTTTTACAATATGGCAGGTAATGTTTGGGAATGGACTGAAGACTCTTGGTCCAACGATAATGTAAGTAAAATTATTCAGTTATGTTATTCACGTAAGGTGAAAAAAAAGAAAACATTGTGTATCTATCTATACTTTAATCTATATCTAAATTATTATTATTATAAAGCTGAAGAGTTTATTTGATTGTTTGTTTGGAATGCGCTAATCTGCAGAGTTAGGTACTGTTCCGATTCGAAAAAATATTTTTCTAATAACATTGTCCCGAAGGTTAGAGGCTACTTTTTATCCTGGGAACCCGAGTGAAGCCGCTGGGAATAACTAGTATACTAATAATGAAGCTGAAGAGTTTGTTTGTTTCAACGCGCTAATCTATGAATCTATCAGTTGGATCAGAAAAAATATTTCACAGGCCTAGGGCGGCCAATCATAACAAAAATAAAATATTTGGAAAATCTAAAAGTGCACGCCACGCCGCAACAAGAAACGGCCCCAAGTAAATATTAAAATAAAATTACACTGTATGGTAAAAATGCCTTGCTACTGCCATAGAATAAATAATATACTACGTACAACTACTACCTACTTAAATTATGGGAAATTGCTGAAAAAGGGTCGGCTGGTAGTACTTGGCCTAGGGCGGTAAAGACTGCAAATCCGTGGGGACAGCTAGTTTATTATATAAAATTGTAGTAGTCAAGCTTATCTTAAGTTTGAACAATTTCATTTTAGATTATTAGTTTGTGATTTTCATAGTTTAAATTTACTTTCAGCCTAAAGAAAAAGTGAAAAAAGGTGGATCTTACTTGTGTCACCACTCTTATTGCTATCGGTACCGATGTTCGTCTCGCTCCCATAATACAGATGATAGCTCATCAGGAAATTTAGGGTTCCGTTGTGCTAAAACGCCTTAGCGATATGCACAGTAAATATTTTTTCTGTAGCCTATATATAAAGCTATGTGTATGTGAAATCTTCTATACCTAAGTCAAAAAAGAATAGTTATTTATTATCTTCTATTTAATAATGCCAATGCCTGACTTTTTACTGGCAAATAAAATGATTCATTGTAAATAGAGATGGATGTCTTATCAGTGGCGGCGCTAGGCGTCGGCGACGTCGGCTACCGCCGACGGCCTCGCGCCTGAGGGGGCCTCGCAAAAAAGTTTTACAAATTTCCTATTTATTTACGTTTCGGCAATCATCCTGGCATAGGTAGCCGACCACGAAAAATTCTGGATTTTTTTTATTGCGTATTAAAAGAGGCCACTCGAACTTGATGTCGCCGACGTCCACATGTGGTCTAGCGCCGCTACTGATGTCTATATCAATCTCGAATTAACTGTAGGGACATATTACTTAAATTTTTAAAAGTACAAGTAACTAATAAATAAGCAACAAACAAACTACTGCCAGACCTCGCATAATTGCATTTTATAATAAACTGTTATATAAGTTTAAATAAGTCTTCCAAAACTAAATTATTTTTAACATTAAAATGTTCCTGTTTTAGTTACAACAGGGTTACAATAAGATTTTCAGAATGCGATTATTTGTAATAATTTACTTTAGTTTATTAAAGTTAAGTGATGCAAAGTTCATTTTTGAATTTATAATGTCGTGTACCTACCAAAATAAGTGATAATAATATGTATGTATAAACCTACTGATTTTGATACTTAAATAAATTGAATAAATTAATCGAATGTTTTTTTTAATGTAGGTAAATATTTTAACGACTTCCTCTGCTAACTACGTCACGCAATACATTTTAAGGAACACGTCCCACTTCTTTTGCTTGTTATTAATTAAGACGATAACAGGTATTCATTTACATGTAGGATTATAATTCGTATTAAAATTGTAATTCGACAAGGTTGACTCTGGTGAAGGCATTTTGGCTCGGGTAATGAATTAATAAAGCCAGTTTCACCACCGCTTCACAAACTGCATATCCAATCCAACCTTGTTTATTTTCTTAGTGTTGTTTATTTATCAATTTTATTGTGGTCAAGCAGGATGTTGACGAAAATACATAAACATATCCTTATCATGTATTTATTTGCATATTTTTGTATAAAAATTACTATAGGTACATAAACTGATGTCCATAATGATTAATTAAACATTTTTTATATTTACAAAATGGCGAGCTTCAGCGTATGACTGTCTGCTGACATCAGCGGAACATTGTTCGGAGTACAACAAGCACCATCATATAATTTTGGTAAGTACAAAATAAAACGGAAGACTAAAAAAGGAAGAACTTCGAAGGCTACTGCTATAAAACCCGTTATCGATTTGATCTTATATACATAAATTTGGTATAAATAAAAGATAAATTAAACAAAATAAATAACCAACACAACCACTTTAGTGTCATTACCGACTAAAGTCTACATCAATAAAATTGAAAGTTAAAATAAAGTTATTGTACTTAAACATAGAAAAATGTGTACAATTTACATCAGTTAACAATGATGTTGCAGTTTCAAAATTATCATAATCATAATAATAAAAGACGTGTTACAAAAATAACACATCAGGGCAAATTGCACATTGTCGTGAACGTAAAGTTTAAGTTCGAATAATAATTGACGTAAGTATATTTATATTACTTTCGGACGCTAAAATAATATTGGGGCAAGGTACTCGATTCATGAATAGGTATAAATCCAACACATTTTTACAAAGCACCTTCGTAAAATATAGGTAGGTACATAAAAAAACCGCAAGTATTATGACTGCATTCTTTCAGAGGTATTTTTATACTCTAAAAGCGAAACCACTAATCTATTAAAAGTATAAAACGCTATGCGATCACAAAATCTAGCCATACTTTTACATTAATTAAAATAAAATTTACACCGTTAATACCGCCTAACCATTATATGTACACTAGATAAATCACATTTAACACTACATCTCTAGGGTTATTATGGCGCGACGCGGAACTGCGCTCGCGCATCTCGCATACATGCAACACCGTCACCCCATTGTCCACGCAATTAATATAATTTATTAACGTCCCGTCGAAATTGGAGGCTATGAATCACAGACTACTACGGAATGCTAAGGAACACGCCGCGTCCGCCGTCAGTTGCCGGCCGGCAGCACCGTGCGGTGCGCTCGCGGGAACGCTCCCGTGCCGCCCGCGCCGTTGCCGTTCCTCAGGCTGTGACCGTTGCTGAACCCATTCTTCACCGCACCGTTTTTATATGTTATGTCTTTTATTTCTGTCGTCTCTGGTTGTGGAGACCTCGCCCGGACCTGGATACCAATAAAATACGTGAAATATTGTACTATTCCGGATTTTCCTCCTCCGCTTGCAATAGCACAAATCATATTTATGATAATCTTGAATTACTTATTATATGATTCCAATTTTAAACACTGTATTTGATGGGCGTACGTGTACGTACACCTCAAATAAAGATTTACATATATATTGTAAAAATATAGAAATCGTAATATTACCCTCGGCTTAGAGTAAGACTGGTTGTAGAAGTCTTTAAAGAGGAAGAAGAACATGACGGCGTGCATGCCGATCCACCACACGAACGCCCGCGGGTAGTCGCAGTCAATGAACAACAGTTGGAATGCGTGCACCATTATACCTACGAACTGGATCTGTAAACAAAGTATTCATTGTTGATTGAATTGATAGATACTTCTGTATAGAAAATTGTCGATGAGGACGTTAGCATGTAATGTACAATCGGCAGACCTGCCTCCTTAACTATTGATTTAACTGATTCAATCTGTGATCAGCCCAAAAATAAAATGACTAGTCATAATAAGATTAAAAAATATCTAAAACTAAGTAGATTTATAAAAAAGGCAAAGAGTATTGTAAATAAACAAAATAGTTACCGGAACGCAGTCATACAAAAAAGTAAACATAATAATCTTATGAAAAAATTAAAATCATGTAATCTTAAGTTAAAAAATAGTTTGAATATGTATGACACTGACACACAGCGATTGCTCTCTGACTTAGAGTATAAAGAGCTTTGCTTGAGGGATTTGCTCATCAAGTATGAAAAATCCCAACAGGAAATAAAAGAGCATATATTGGCTGCGACAGACTTAGTAGACATGTGTAAGTATAATGAGGACAGATTTGAGTCCCTTATTAAAAACCATACATGTGGCTGTATGCATGTGTCTGCCGAGGAGTCAACGCCAACATTATCTGAGGTTGGAAGAGCGGAGCAGTGTGTGAGTAGTGATGCAGAAAGCTCATTTGAAATTAAATATAAAACAGTAGTTTTTTCAGATAAAATAGGAGTAAACATGGGTTCATTTATTAGTAATCATTCTAAACATCCAGTAGTTAACTATTGTATGCCAGGTGCTACATACATACAAATTATTAAAAGCATAATGCAAAAGAAGTTTGACAGGTACACCACAATTGTTATTCTGATTGGAAATGGGTTAGGTGTACTTAGGAAGGACCTATATAATAGTTATGAGTCCCTACAAAAGCTAGGGGTAATGAATGTAATGTTGTGTGCTTTCCCCTATTCAGTTTGTTATACTGAGAAACAAAATAAGTATATTATGTTTTTAAATAATTGTGTACATAATTTGACATGTCATAATGATTTATTTTTATTTTTTGACACTAATAAGTTTGTTAGTGGTATTAAAATGACTCAGGATTCAGTGAGCATGCCTAGAAGGTCAAAAATCCTGATTGCTACTTTGGTAGCCTATAATATTGACATGTTTATAGCAAACATAACACACCCTAGGCTAAGTGACAAAGCAGTATTATCTAGTAATTCTAATAATATTGTGATCAATTCTTTAAACATTTAATTTCGACAAAAGAGAAGCAGATACATAATATAATACTATTGCATCAGAACATAAATCGCTTCTCTGGCAAAATATATGATATAGAACTATTATTAGATAAAATTAAGGTTGATATTTTATGCTTTACTGAAACCTGGTTAAAGGCTGATATGATGCTTTTTAATGTTAACAATTTCACCGTCGCCAGTGCGTTCAACAGAGTGTCTGCCAATGGTGGTGGATCTATTATTTTACTAAACAACAACATTAAGTTCAAAAATCGTACAGATATATGTAGTCATTCTGTGGAGCGCGTCTGTGAGGTAGCATGTGCAGAGGTTGAAAGCTCCATTATCGTATGTGTTTATAGACCACCGGCTTCTGACTTTTCTTTATTTTATTCTATAATAGAAGTAATTCTTAGTAAACTATTCAGGTCCAAAAAGACATTAATAGTTTGTGGTGATTTCAACATTGACATTCTTGTTAGTTCATCTGAAAGAAACAATTTTATTTCTCTTTTTAAATCTTTTAATATGGATCTTTTGTTCAGTGAACCAACTCGGGTTACAGCCACATCTTCTACGTGTATTGATAACATTATAACAAATGGGAGTGTTCTGGAAAAGACATTAATTAGTGGTATTCGTTCGGATCACTTGGCTCAAGTTGTTAAATTACCTTTTAAGTGTCAAACTTCACCTGTACATAGAACATTTAGAACAACAACTAAAACCAAGTTAGAGAAATTTAATAATCAATTAGAATTGAAACTCAGTAACACTTCATTTGAATCCGACGATCCTAACAATACATTTAAAACATTATTTACAGCAATTTGTAATGGATTTAATAAATGTTGCCCAATTAAATCTACTATGGTAAATAATAAATTAAAATTCTGTGACTGGGCAACTAAAGGGTTAAAGGTGAGCAGGGACAACATGTATGAACTTTATCATAAAAAATCGTATACAAATAATGAAGAGTTTCATACATATGTTAGGAATTATTCAAAGATATTCAAAATAGTCTGCAATAAAGCAAAAGCTATGTTCATTGCCAATAAAGTTAGTAACTCAACTAATAAAATCAAAACTGTCTGGAAAGTCATAAATACGGAGACTGGTAAAAATAAAAAGGAAGATGAAACATTCACTCTTAAAATTAATGATAAATTTATCTCTGATAAATATGAAGTGGCTTCGGCTTTCGAATCTTACTTTTCAACGATTCCTACTGAAGCTACTAAGTATCTTGCATCGTCCCCGGTGAAAGCGGAGTGTCTGCTTACAAATAATTTTACTAAACATATTCCAAATTTTTTGTTTAATTTCATTGATGCTAGCGACATTTTAAGCGCTTTCAAGTCTTTAAATTTGAAAAACACAGAAGACTTATGGGGTTTGTCAGTTAAAGTCATTGGCTCAATTATTACTAGTATTGCTCCTATTTTAGCAGGTATTTTTAATCAATGTATTGATAAAGGTTCTTTCCCTGATTTGATGAAACATAGTAAAATCGTTCCCATTTTTAAATCCGGTAGCAAAAATAATCCTTCCGATTATAGACCTATCTCAGTTCTCCCAGCGCTAAGCAAAATCTTCGAGAAAATAATGCTGAATCAATTGTTAGCTCATTTCAACAATAACCAAATTTTACATGAACACCAGTTTGGATTTACAAAAGGGCGGTCTACGACTGACGCCGGAGCTAAACTTTTGAAGTATATTTTCGAAGCCTGGGAGAACTCTCAAGATGCGGTTGGCGTATTTTGTGATCTTTCCAAGGCATTTGATTGCGTAGATCATCACACCCTACTTTTAAAACTTCGACACTATGGCGTTCGCGGAGTGGCACTAGATCTTGTAGCATCTTATCTGTGCAGTCGCCAACAAAAAGTAGGTATTAGCGGTACTACGTCCTCAGGGTCTTTAGTTAAAACAGGCGTACCGCAAGGATCAATTTTAGGCCCATTTTTGTTTTTGGCATACATCAATGATCTGCCCTATATGGTAAATGAATTGTGCGATATAGTTTTATTTGCTGATGACACTTCTCTAATCTTTAAAGTGGATAGAAAAGACACAGAACTTACGCAACTCAATAACACGTTATCCACTATATCGAAATGGTTTGCGGCCAATAATCTCATGCTTAATTCCTCTAAAACTAAGTGTATAAGGTTTACTCTCCCCAATGTTGCTAGGAATGACAGTCATGTCCTAGTCGATGATGTTAGACTCGAACTAGTTGATAGGACAGTTTTTCTCGGCATAACATTAGATAGTAAAATACAATGGGGTCCTCATATAGAAAGCTTAGCTAGTAAATTGAGTTCCGCCGCTTTTGCAGTTAGAAAAATTAGACATATAACAGATGTGGCTACAGCTAGGTTGGTTTACTTTGCGTATTTCCATAGTATAATGTCCTACAGTCTTCTGCTATGGGGCTCGGCTGCGGATTTGGAATCTATCTTTATCTTGCAGAAAAGGGCCATTCGTGCAATCTATTGCTTGGGTCCTCGCGAATCCTTACGAACTCGGTTTAAGGAATTTGACATTTTAACCTTACCGTCGCTATACGTTTTTGAAAATATTATGTTTGTCCGTAAAAATTTAAATCTATTTGACACAAACAGTAGCCGCCATAACCTAAATACAAGAAATAAAGATAAAATTGTTACACCTAGATTCAGGCTAGCGAAAGTCAATAAGTCTTTTCTCGGGAACTGCATTCGCTTTTATAATAAAATCCCATATGAAGTAACTAAGATGTCTTATAATAGATTCAAAGAGTATGTTAAACATAAGTTGATTGACAAGGCCTACTATAAGGTGGCTCATTACATAGAAGACAAGAATATATGGTTGTAGTAGCTTCCCTCTGCACTTGCAGCCCCCTGGCCAAGTGATAATTGTATGAAGTTTATGTATATTTAAAACAACAACTGTAATTACATAAATTAAAAAAAAAAAGATCCACAAAAAAAGAAGCCTTGCTGAGTTTCTTGCCGGAGTCTTCTCAGTTCAAGTGTATTCCGAACCGGTAGTAGAGTCTAAAAATTGTAACTGTTGACATTCATAAGTGCCTTATTAGGGCCTAAACTGAATAAATGAGATTTTGATTTTTTGATTTTGATTTTTTTGCAGGGTTGGGACTGTACTTAAGTACTTGTTTTTTCATTTTTAATTCTATAGATTTTAAATGAAATATTTTAATTCCAACCTTCACCGGAACTTATTAATGAGGGTTTTCTGTAATAAGATTAAGAAAGAAAAAAATATATAAAATTAAGCACAATTTGACAGTTATTTAGACCAAGACTTAGTGCAAGCCCTCTTGTTATTCTTATTTTATAAAAATGTGTAAATATGAGATACCTAATCAACTAAAATATTTAAAAAACCGGCGCAGACGAGGGACTATTGTCTGTGTAGGTCAAAAGAAAGGAAACAGGAAAACGCAAATACTTTTTTGTCGATCGTTGCTCTCTACTAGACTTTCGTGGACAGCCGCGGACCCTCGTCTGCTAAGGCCTAAAATTAAAATTATACATGCTTTCCTTTGAAATTGTTATTGCCTATAAAACGTTATTTTTATCATCAGTTTAGTTACCATTTGCAAGGTGGTGAGATACCTCTTCCACCACAGATATCTCCTCATTTGCGGGCCCATGGCTGCTAACATGTAGTAGGTGTACATGATTATGTGTACAAAGGTGTTGAGAAGGCCGAAGAACGTGGAGTGACCGCCGGGCGTGAACTTGACGCCGAACCACACGGACATCGGCATCACCCCGTGGTGGATCACGTGCAGTGTTGATACATGATCGAATTTCTTTCTTAGCACAAAGAAGATCTGGAATAATATATAAGTATGGCAAATGGTAAAAACTACAGGGAGTCCTACCGTACGGGCGGCGGTTTTGGTACCGTTGAAAAAGAAACCAGACTAGGATTGTAAAATACTTAAGTAGGTACCTATGAAAAGAAATATACATTTAACTGATGTGTTTATGATGTATATTCTTGAATTATTTGTTTGCTGTTTATTGATCATATACATCTGCGTTTTGAATGGCAATATGGAGTCTGATTTGGAAAGGATAGTTTATAAAATCTTCGAAATATAGCATTTTAGAAACTCACCGTATCAAAGAATTCTGTGAATTTGGAGAAGTAGTACCACCAACAAGCATGGACCATCTGTAATTTTCATAAATTAATAAACACATAATACTTAAACAAAACATAAAAAACGTAAAACATTGATTTTATATTAGCGTTTTTAAATGTGAAGGCTTTGAACTAGTCATTGATTGAAATTATTTTTTTAATTTAATCTAATTAATAATTATAACGTATCATGTATGCCCCTACTTTAATGTAATCTACATAAATCAATATTCAATTAATAGGAATTTAAATCACTAATGATTGTATAGATAAGATAGTGTGATAGAACATCAAAATATTAGGAATACATGCATCATGATTATGACATTAGATGGTGATGGATGGAATTAGGTTGATTGATGAATTTACTTGATGATGTTGCATTGTTACCACTATAATTGATATACATAAAATCCATTTTTATTGATATGCTTTACTTCTCCTTTAATAATACGGAACGTACCTAAGTGGCAGTAAAAATGGATTTAAGTAATATGTAATAACTACTAGGTGTGTTCAGAGTTAAAATATGATGTAAGTATGAAATGGAAATGTGTATGTACAGTTGCAGTGATGTTGAATGAAACGAGTGTTTGTCATTGATGGTAAGGGACGACGGGCCAGGTCATCATCAGTGCGCATCAGCGTAACTCGTGTAATGCGAACGGAAACGGAAAGGGATGCGCCAACCATTAACTGACATCGACTGAACGTAAGTTTGATTCCACAGCATTAGGCAGGTAGGTACTGACATTTAACATTTTGTTAGTGACAAGTTTTTGATGTGAAGAGTTTTCTCGATAGGTCACATGAAAGTCGAGTTTCGAGGAAGGTATGCCAAGGGGATGTTTGGGGGTAGTATAATAAACTCGTGATAATTCACCCTCATTGTTTGTGGATTTTTGGAGTGGTCGACCGGCTGACATTGAAAGTTATACCTGCCTGTGAACCAGCCCGCGGCCCCGATCTGAAACAATTGCCGACACCAGGCCCTTATTTACATGTTCGCTTGACGCAGCATGCCATCATTTGTCATACGGGATATATACGTTATGTTAATCACCGCATCGTTCAAATAATGTATGCAGAGCAGAGGTGACAGACTGTTATACAATGTTACTTAACCTAATGTTAGTTGTTGCTGTTATCCCAGTTGGAGTAACTCGGATTTAAATACTAATTAGGTACCTTAAAACTAAATCATCACCATTTTCACCCTGAAATTCTATGTACAGATTGCATTGGGGTGATCTGGAAATAAAATGATTAATGTCTATTTACAATGTGGACAGGTTAGTCTTCTATAGTCAGGTAGATAGGTACCCATGACTTAACGCGGATATGCTTCACTTACTCTAGTAGCTATAGGATTGTCGGAGTAGTCCACAGGTTGGCATCTTAAGCTGTAATGTTTCAGCCAGCCCCCCATCAAACTCTGAGCATGGCATATTAAAACACAATATAGGTATAGAGGTTTAATAGTTTTTATTTACCTACCACTGCAGTCCAGGAAACAATTATTATAAACAAGCTAATAATGTAAAAAAAAATTGCATGATGCAATGTTGCCATGCAGGTTTGGTCACAAGCAGATATATTTAATGTAAATTCAATTACTTACATTATTTTATAAAAGATACTAAATTCTATTTTTTTTTGTAAAATGAATATTATTTTCAGAACTAATTTGTGACCCATAATCCCAATCAAATCACATCAAAAAGGAACATGATATTTACTTACATCAGCATTTGTTCTCTGTATAAAATTATTATGATTATTTTTAAACCTAGCCTCTCATTTATATAAAGGTTACTACTATAGTGGCAATGCATGTTTATAATCTGCATACATATATTCTGATTTAAATCAATAATTATAAATTTAAAAGAATAAATAAGGTACCTACATAATATACTATGCACAGGACAGGGTAACTACATTGAACAATGGAATTGAGCAACTAAACAATTAACTCACTCAATATGGGTGCTGTATTACGTTGTATTTCACTTTGTTTCAATTAACATTATGTAACAATATATCATTAGTGCAGTATTTAATATTTGGAAGATTCTTACCTCATAGAATAGCCACGTGCTGAATATTACTTGTAAAAAGTTGTATGCTATTAATAAATTTTTTAGTTCATAAGGTTTTCTGTTTTCCATAAACCGTGGTCCTAATACCTGTAAATATAAACTAAATGAGTAAATACTCATAACATCATTTATTATGAATGGATGTGTTCAAATTATTAAATTATTACCTTGACTAGATAGACATAGCTTAGACATATTAATAATGTAGGTAATGGGGAACTCATCAGGAACCATGGATTTGTCCGAGGATCTGAAAACAAAATAAGGAAGAAAATAATTATATCATTTATAACCAGCAATAAAACATTTCGTTTTCATTCAGTAAATACACCTCACTATTAAATAAATTCTATGTGCACTATGTAATAAATATACATAAGACTTTTTATATTTTTTCCTAATTTGTAAACATTGTGTGCTCTCCTCACATTATGATGGTATCATTATAATAGAGCATTGCATTATGAGCTGAGCTAGTTTGTGGGTCATCTATAAATAATATACCTAGTCTCCTGTGAAAACTGGAACTGTGATTTAAGATAGCAGCAGCATTTGCTATTATGTCACACTACTGTGCATAATTTCTCTAATTATAATTGTAGAGGTATATTATGAGACTATTTATTTTACTATTATGGTTTATTTAAAATAAATAAGTAGATACCTACTTATGGTGTTAATAAAAAGGGGATATACCTATTATGTATTTATCAAAGCACTATAATTTATTCTTACAATAAGGATTCAAATTAATGATCAGATTTTGATGTCACACATACGAATTAACTAACAAAACCTAATCTTTTGGAAAAAATAATATTTAAAAGTGCAATAAATTTTCCTTAATGTCATTTATCATCATCTCTATTACAGTATCAAGACTTATAAGTTCTAATAAACCTAGCGATAATTAACTGTACAACTTGTATTCAACAATTCAATCAACCCAAGAAGTGTCATCACTCATAAAAACTAGGTGTAGAAAATATTTCACTCACCTCCATATTTGTCCATAAAAACGTGCATATCGTCCAAGTATTGTAGAATTAGCGCCATTGCGTTGATTTCTGAAAAATAATTAGAAAATAATTGAAACAATTGAGATAAACCAAGTGTCAAGGCAGGTAGAGCTCAGCGATTAGACTATTATATTACCTTATTGTTGGCAAATTGACAACATAACTTCCAGAGGAATACTAAAACATTCATAAGATTTGATTTTTATTGAAAATGTGGTGGCAACATGTCATTACTATTAATTTTACAAAAAAAAATCGAATCTTAAAAATAGGTTATGGAGACAGACAGCCGCCCCGCACTGACTGGCTGACTGACATAAGTGTCACAGTGCTGCCATATAACAGGTATTTTTTTATTCTGTTGTCTTGTCCGGACTTGCCCAAACATCATAATATTTCCTTCCTCTAAAAAATATTATTTTCCCCAACTTCTTCTAATAGCGCTTTGAAATCATATAGCTAGGTCACTTCAAGTTTGGAGGGATTCCCTTAAATGACCTACCTCTGGCGTCCATGCACTGTTAAATAACCACCGATTGATATAATATGAATAAGATGCTCATCTGCTACGTGCCCAGCCCAAATGACTGGACTGGTCCCACAGTTTTAAAAAATATAATATTTTTAATGAAGCTGAAATTCGTCACTTCCAAAACCCTTTTTTTGTTTAAAATTGATAAAACTGGCAAATGTTTTGTTTTAAAATTTTAATAAAAAAATAAAGAGTAAGTATGCAAAGCAAACAGTAGGCAGGTACCTATGCAAGGTAGAGTTACCATTTTTGTTTTTTTTAATTTATTTTTAATTCAAACCATAAAAATTTCATAGAACTACAGGTTGAAAAATCACTCGCAATAAATTATACTTATCGTCGGTGATACTACAATACCGCGTATGTAGCGTGTGCTATAAGGTCTTAAATCTTTGTAGATTTTTGGGTTGAATCATTTGGGTTGGCAAGTACCTACTTGGTACCCTAGCCCGCTACGGTAGACGTTTAGGACAGAAATGTTATGTGTTGTAAGGTCACTGACACATGCCTAAAGCATTCAGCGTGGAATTTAGAATTAGCTAGGGACCAGCGTAGGGGGGGTTGAGATAAGGCTTTCATGAATAAGTAGTTAGGTATTAGCATTAGGGTCAAGGTCAAGGTCAAATGAATTTGTATAAATAGTAAACACACATTGAATACATACTGAGTATTACCTATAGGCAAATGGTTTGCCACGTGTCAGGAATATTAAGCCATTATAAAACTTATCAGGTCTTTACAAAAAAATAACCACGCAATAATATAAACATTTTAACGCAATGGTATACCTATTAAAATGACCGTGGTAGGTGTAGACCTGAAAACAGGCGTTATAATTATGTTCCACGCCGTTTTCGTGGAACATTTTTGTCTGTTTACTACGTTTTTATACTAAACAACCAACTACAGACTCCTTTTAGCTTGCAATAGTAAACTGCATATCTACTAAGTAAGTACTTGTAATTCCACCAACAAATAGTAGAGCGCAAAGGACTGAGCGAGCAGAAAGAGTTGAAATGAACTCGCTCAGCTCTTTGTCTCATTTTCCATGACAAAACAATCACAACAAACTCTTTGTTGGTAGAAATATACCTAATCCTAGTTTCGTTCCGCTTAGCCATTTTCCATTCATTATCCTTTTGTGGTAGAAACCGGGCTTAAAACCGATATTGAAGAAAATTATTGGGTCTATATAGTAAGTAGGTATCTAAATAATTTTCACTTAATTAATTGACAACTTACCTTAAAGCTAAGATCGAGGCACTGTGTTTTTTTGCTTTTCAGCCTATCTGAAACAAAATAATGCACCGTTGTATTAGATTATCTTATTCTATTGTTAGATCTTATTAACTAGTTACCCGTTGCGTAGTTAATAAGATTTTAATGCAGTTTTCAGCAATAGATAGAGTGATTCAAGTGGGAGTTTTATTTAAATAATACATGCATATTATAGTCCAGAAAAGGCAAAAAGCCGTGTGAAGCCGGGGCGGGTAATACAAGATAAAACATTAGGTACTATGTATTTTTTCTAAGGGGAATACTTATGTTCAATTGCAATTTTCACGGTATACTTATCTAACAATTAGCATAGGCTAAATGTCTTTAGGATTTATCTAAAGATACCTACTCTCTTATACCTTTTGTACCTAGGCTAATGTGTATTATAAATTACTATAAGATACCTATCTACTGGTAAAGATTTTAAATTAAACCAGGTGTGTTAAAGTAGTAACAAATCCGCACATTTTTCCAGAAGGAGTCTCATTACTTTCGAATTCAGACTTGAATGGATTTGTAGGTTGTATTACTGAAAGTAGCTGTTTATGTACTTATATGTACCTATTTTTTACAGTTCTGGCTGATGGCTACTGTAGGTATCCCATATTATTTTGTTAATTGCTCAAACATAAGATACAAATTCTTCAAACTATGGAAGGATAGGCTAACTTACAAAAAAATGATTTGTAGTTTTAATTTTCATAGAATGGTTGCCTGTCGTGAAATGACGTTATTCATTGTTTCAATGAATCTCGATGGTCAATGTCGAATAATTAGCGGTTGCAAACACTATCTACATCTATTTCCTGATAACCCTGACAGACAATTAATGAATAATAAATACTTTATCTGATTTAGGCTATTCACTGATAAGTTTATGGCTTTTTAGAATTTAGGAATATAAATTTTAGAGGTAAAGAAATTACATTTTCGACTCTACGATAACCTACTTGTCTCTTCTCAATTATTATTTATTCTTTAAATAAACTATTAATTAATATAGGTAAGTATAATAGCGATCTCAGCAATCACCTTTACCTACTCTGGTGATTAACCATACCTATACACTTAATTTTATAATGAGAAATTATAACATGCAAGATAACGAAAACAGACATAAGATAAGTCGCACTATCGTATGGTTTTTGATTTGTTTGACCTACATCTTACTCGGGCGCGTCTACTCGATTCATAATGATAACAGATAAGATACCTAGTCTATGCATACGTACTCTGTGACGGCTGTAGCTATAGTAGGTAGATTCTTCGATAAGAGTCATACGAATATTACACTTCGTATAGATAACACCAACATAACTATATTTTATGCATTTCGCAATAATCTTCTAATGTCGAAGGCTAGCTATAAATGTTACGTTAATCCATCATGCACTTACTGTTTACCCAATATTTTTAAATATTAGGTATAATGTATATAAATAATACCTACATTTTATTATGATCATATTGATGATCATACTTACTTCATACTAAGTACCTACTTATTGATGAGATAGTTGAACCTTTAATTTCTCCATAAATCTGGTCACGTCGTCCTTATTACCACAAATAAAACCAAAATGATTATGAGATTTAGAATAACAATATAGATTCTTTCGGGGAAATCGATTAATCACACCGAAAATATACCAAATTTAGGTGTCGTGTAGTAAATAAATTGGTATCGTGCTATGCCATACTTCTTCACGTGATCCATACCATATCTACGTTCCGTTTCAGCCCATGACTATATAAGTATCTCACAAGTCAAATGACATGTCTTCTTTATCATTTGTTATCGCTATTGTATTGAGATTCAAAAGCTGGTGATAGGTTATCATTTAATCGAATAATTGTGGTCTATAATAAATCTATAATTAAAATAAACACGTAGATATATACCTACTTTGATATCGAGATAAAATGATAGGTATGTTTATATTTTCGTAAGTAGGTATGTGACGTAACAAGAATGCATTTATTGCAACACGTCACAACTTCGATTGAGCGAGCACGTTGTGTACGAGTTCTAGATATCTACTCTATATGTATTGTTTGTTTATGAAGTCCGTTGTAAGAATGAGAGGATGTATTGACGATGGGTGACGGGTTGGAGCACTTGCAGCGCCTGAGGCTAATATGATTTTGTTGTTGTCATTATATTAGTCAGAGTGATCGGCTCGTGTCTAAGTAGGTCATTGGCTGCACGTCGGGTTATGTAATGGTGAGGTGAGCAGCGAGCACCACGGCTCACTTGCAAGTGCATCGTGCACCGAGCACAGAGCGAATGCGAGCTTAGCCTAGCCTAGCTAGAGCGTCCCGCTGTCACGGGGACATTCGCAACTAAGTAGTTAAGTAGGTAGTTATATTCAATTTTACTTCAAACCGGTGTTAGTATTTAGAACATCTTGCATGTGACTAGATTTAGCAATTTTGATCATAAACGACGCTATTTTAACTCAGTTTTGTACCTATAAAGCGCCGCTCGACGTGATCATGTATTGATTGTCATTATTTCATCATAATGCGAGTCTACGAGGTATAATATCTTTGGAACAGGCTTCACATCAGGCCTAGTTACAACTTTGAAATTAATCATTATTATTATTGTATACCTATTAATTAATAATACGTAATTTTGAGATCTTTTTGTATAATTATAATGATTTTTAAAGATACATTTACTAAATAAGTTGTAGATAGAGTGACCGGCTATCATTTGCGGAGTCTTATACCTACTTGCCTATTTATCTACTACTTAGTTCAAGGAGTTCATTCTGACTTGGTCCTACCTAACCTATGCCCTTGAATCAATTAGCCCTATGGCATTCGCGTGACATGGCCGAATCAACTCGCTCACAATGATGATTATACTATGATTAATAATTCTCCCAGGAAATTATATTGAAAGAATTATGTTCAATGCTTTTAGTTTTTCATGAGGAAAGAACAGACTGAGTACTATAACCAGACATATACAAGTGAAAATGAAAGAAACAAAAATAATGTCATAAAATATAGTTCCTATTGGTGAATTTTTTTTTTAATATTACCTCCTACATCCGATCTAAAAACTTTGTAATATTAGATTGATAGGTAAATACCTACTCTATGGAATACTATTATAAAATGAAATGCAATTCATTACCATATCCTTGGGAACAATACGTAAGTAGGTAGGTACATAGGTTCTTTCTAAAAATATATTTTTTATGTCAACTATTACATAAAATTACAGGTAGGTAATTGGAGTGTGAAAGTAGATAATTCATTGTCATCATTGTATCAACTTACCGACTGTGAAATATTTTACTGTTTTGGTTTCGTACTTTGGTTTGGACTATGTTATTATCGATTTTTAGTATATTTGTTTTAAACACTTTATTTAGGCTTTATTCATTTACCTTATTTTTTTATGTGACTACTTTCATAGGAAGCTAATATAAGTAGGTACCTACGATTCGAATTTGTTTACATATTTTATGTATATTCTATAGCTAGTATAGTATTCTATATCTTACGAATGATAAGATTTTCGAAAAACCCTTTCTATAAAAGATTATTATATTTTGAAGTTGAAATGAGACTTTAACTGTAGGTAATATTACTTACTGCTTGCTTACATATTCTGTACAGAATGATTTAGCAGTCAAGTCAAACAATTTTAAAACCAGTACTTGCTGTGAGTAGATGTAGGTAATATCTAGGTGTGCAATGACTTGATGGCTTTGCTTGCCATTAGTTCATTCTTTGTTTGAGCTCTTGAGTAAGTAATATTAAGGATTTTTCATAAGACATCATGTAATGCTTCTTACGTTGTGTGTAATGATGACAACATAGATACCTATCGGTAGCAATTTCTGGTGAAACATGTGCCTAAGAATGTTTTTGATACTACCTAGGTGACACTTATTTAGGTAGATTAGTGAAATTACTTGGAAATGCATCTACTTACCAAAAACTAGTGCATTCTACCAATAATATTTATGTACTTGTTATTTATTTATGCAAGTGTTCATTATGTTGTTATCTATTTGTAAGATATAGATCTGTATAAAGGTAATGGAAAATATTTAACGTTAAGAGATAAATACTTGTTATATACCGGAATTACGAGTTTTGTGCTGCAGTGCTATTTACATTGGATATTTTATATTGCACGTCATATTTGTTTAGGTACTAACAGTAGGTAACTGTGTATAATTTAAATGATTGCAACGTAGGTAGATGGTATCAGTAGTCTTTTTTATGCCGTTGACCATCATATTTTCATTGAACACTTGTTTGCTTGGAGGATTTATAATGAATTTATTCATCTATGGTTCACGAGGATCTGGCTGGGTAGCTACAGCCATCGAGTTCGATATAAATGGTACAGCCGTGGTACGCCGCTGGCCGTCGCAGTCATGGTAGTCATGGTCGTCGCGTGGGAATACACGTACTTGGAATTATAATTATATTTACATTCTTAACCTGTACTCGTCGTTTAATGTACTTGCTAGCGCAAACTGCCTTTGAACAAAGACGTGAGCCACTATTGTACAATAGATAGATTACATTCTGTGAAAGAATCGAAGACGGCTTGTGAACAACACTGTTAATAGATACTTAAATATCTATAAGGAAAACAAGTGTCTTTGTTTTTATATTTAAAAAATCATAACAAAGCATAGAGTTAGTACGTGGAACAAAGAGTTTACCTATAAATATATTTCAATTATAGCTTCCACTATAATAATGTAGCATTGATATAATTTGCTAAGTATGTTTGTTTATATCTTTGCCAAGCCTTTTATACAACCTGTGTCGTATAAATTACGAAAGCCGAACGAAATTACAAACTTTTATTAAATAACTCAGTTTGATTTATGATGTTCTGTATCGCAACACAAATTATTATGTTCCTGTGTAGAGTAGGTAGTCATTTGACTTCTTACGTTACTATCAATGTTTTTGTAAAAGATCATGAGCTCATGAATGTCAAATAAAAAGAATCTATGTCGATTATTTTGATGTATTTATATTATGTTCCTACGTATCTTTATACTTATGTAGGTAGATAACAATGATACACACATTGAGTTCTAAGAGTCATGAAACAATGCATATCTATGTCGTTTAAAGACTTGTGGGGAAGCCCGATTAAAATTGTTATGCTGGTAATGTCTGGTGCGTTCCTCTCCGACCGGCAAGCATTAATAAAAGATTTAAAAACAATATTTTATACATAACAATATAGCAATTTCCATCTGTTATTTCAAGTATCTATGAATTATTACGAAGGCAATAGAGTCATAAATCATTATTAAGTAAGTACTCCGTTAATATGGCAGTTATTTTTTCATGCAACTGTGAACCCCTATTAAAAAGTAAATAAAATATACGTAAGCTTTTTGTAAAAACGAAGTATTTTATTCATAGAAGTACTATGTAATTTAATAGAGCATTATACACAAATGTACCGACTCTTTAGAGCACCGTAACTTTATTTTTTTACCATGTATACCCCTGTGTTTGAGTCTCACCGTGGTCAGTGATGATGTGGCTGATGATGGTAAACACACAAAGCCTAGAAAGGAACTGGCTCTCAAGTGCAGCTGTCGGAACACACCGAAAGGTGCTAGGCGACAGATTTACAACTTGAGGGTGGTAGCCAGCCAGGCAGGTACTACAAAGTACCCTACCACTGTGCTATGGTTTCCTCACGATGTTTTCCTTCACGGAAAGCTCAAGCTCATTGTAGGATTCGAACCCGGACTCTAACTATGACGACTCGATATCTTATCTTACCATGTGCTTGGGTTGCCATGTCTAAAATCTTTCAAACAGCAGTGCTATTCTGTCAGCCTTACAGTGTAAGGCAATATCACAAGCTCGACGACGAATTCGACGCTGTCACTGAACTCTGTCTCTATCGTTTACTATGCTATCACTTGAGAAGTCCGTTGTACGACGCGGCATCGGTGGATATGCTCGTCGACGAATGCAACGTTAGAGAATAGCATAGCGTGAAAACCCCAGATTCTTGTGCTTTGTACCCGGACATGTTGATTTTTTTAAAAGTAAAACACGATATACGATATTCAAAACCCAAGTCTATTAAAAAGGGGTTTTTTTAAACCATCATATCTTCATATAATTATGTAGATGCTTAATTTAAATGAAAAAAAATATGTATGAAATTCTTAAGACCTTTTGACGGAACTCAAAACGTATTTGGATAGATAAAAAACTTATACTTTTAAAGCGTTTTCTTATACCTATCAATTATAATCTAAAATATCGCTACTTTACGGCGAAACATACCTATATTAACTGACGGATTAGCTGAAACATATCTGTTTTGCTTAAAAATGGACTATATTACGAAACTCCGTCAAATTATAGGTAGATGAAACAAAAGAAGTTGACAGGTCGATGAAATGCCCCAAAACTGGGGGTCACGCCACATTTGCATGTGGCGTGACCCCCAGTTCTAGTATATATTACATAGTATTAGGTATGTTTGTTAATATTTTTCTCGGAGTAGAGAAATCAAGACTCTTTAATTACCAATTAATTACAGATTTGGCTTGGGTAGAGGGCCTCACTATAGTTTCATTTGTATGCTGAAAGCGTGTGTAGTTTAGCATTCAAGACCAGTCAACATAATGGCAATGTTGTCTTTTATATTATACAAGATTAGCAGAAAAATATATAAATTTCTGCCTATTAAGCAGAATAAGTTTTATGCTAACCTATGACGACCTTTTTATTGATTTAATATATATATTTAAGCCAATTACCTTTGAACCTGTGCTTTGAACTGTAGTCTTAATTAATAATATACATAACGGTAGATGGGGCGATTTTGAGGATCGAAGAGGTTTAAAAATCGACCCCTCTTAATTAACACATGTTTCTATATGAAACTTTCAAGATACTGTATATGTTGTATTACTTGCGATTTTAATGTTTTAAAAAAATAATTACCCTAAGTATTTTTGCGTAATTTATATTAATAATTATTAATTACACTTGATATAATTTACTGAATTTTATGTCTATTTATTTTGTTAAATTTTGATGAGAAAATCATGTCAAGTTTTCTCAGTTAACCAAATACAAAGTTTTTAAATATGTAAGAATTTTGTATCAACAGGTAAGAACTAGACGATTTTTAAAGTTATTTGACTATGGGGGTCGAGGTATCAGTTAATTTTGGAAAAGGGAGAACCCCTTGCCCAAAATAGTTTGGGATTTAGAATCATAAATTCTCATTTATCTTGACCTTAAGTTAAAAAGGAAAACGTAAAGTATTGCACATTCTTAGGCGGTGTATAGGATGTTTAGATATATCAGGGTTTTTTTGGTTAGGTGATCTCATTAGCGCTATTAGCAGATCTTGATCTCTAGAATGTAGTCGCGGCAGACGTCACCATATTGAACTAATATTTAATTAAATTCGAACACGTTCTATTGGTAAATATTAATATGAGTTAAATATAAAGAGGAATAAAAAATCATGAATATGTTCTACATTTTCTGAAAATATTTTTCTTTAGAAAGAGATATCTTACATAAGATGTAGAAGTTTGAATTGACTTTTTACTGTTTTCACATTGGAATATTTTTACAAATTATAAGAAATAAGGGATATTCCAAGAATATCATAAAGATATATAAATTTATTAAATACCGCCTGGGGGCAAATTTGATTATGAGTGTTATCAGACGTTATGTGTGTTATAAATATTTTAATCAGTAGCAACATTTTGAATACTATAAGTACAATAACAACTCTAAGAGCTGATATCAATGTTATTATAATAGGGCAATTTATGGTAGCCAACTAATTAATAGTCATGGTAAATGACCATAGTTATAAGTCGAGAAGCTGAGCTCTGTAAATAATATCAATACTGCCTACAATATATGCATTATTCTGCTCGGTCTCTTTTCCACGTGTCGGTAGGTACGTAGGTAGGTACCTACTTACATTATGTATATTTGGTATTGGCAATGTTATCAGTAGTACATGCAAGAGTGTTACACAAATTAGCACTAAAAGTAAACAGGAAAATATGTAATACGGAGTTTCTGCTAAATTAATACCTAATCTTCTATTTGAGACTTAAAACATTATTTGAGATCGATCTTTTGTTAATTAAAAAGTCAATGTTTTCATGTTAATACACAAGATTTTTATTGTTTTAGGCTAATCTTGCGCAAACGTAACTCAGGGCTATTAATGTTCGTGGTTGCTTTACAAATGTTGGACTAATTTTTGACATCAAGCTAGGTATTGTACATGCATAATGTGCGTTTGTATACTCGTATCGTATTTATACTTGACCTACTGGAATAGTTGATGTTAAAAGAACATAATTTAATGTATGGTATGTGTATTGATAGGACAAAGATTCCTACCAGTTTATTGCAAATATAGAAACTATTTTTATGTTTTTCTTTATTCTACTTATATATTTTTATCTATAGGTGTGTACATTTCAATATTATTATTTTATTCTAATTCCTATAAAAAAAAAACACTGAATAATTGACATGAAACGATAATAAAACGAAACAACATAATTGTATACGTATAACTTAAATGACCGCTATTGTATTTGTATAGTTACGTCGGTGAGCGTATCTATTGGATCATGTTATCGACATTGACATTGGCGGTGCGTGCTTGCACGCTACGCTAGTCGACGTCGAAAATTCCGCTCTGTAATTGAATTTCATTGAAAATAACTTTCAATGAAATGTATCGTCGCTACAACCCGTTATAAGACTATCGTCCGTGAAAGAAATCAGTGACTCTACAGGATACTGATCATTTTATAATTATTATAACTACGTAAAGGATAATTAATAAATATAATAGTAGTTTATGATACTGTTGCATAATAGGGGTTATTAAATACGAGTGTGAGTTTAAGTTTTATTCTTAATAGTATCACACGAGTTTTTAATACCTAATTATGTCCAGTATCATACAGTACTTTATCTAAACTCATATAAGTAATGTAATTTAAAGGTAAAAAATCGATAATATTTTGTCATAGGTTTTCATGACTTACGGGTATCGATTATTCGTCATTTCCACTGCCGCCTCCACAATTTTAGATCCAAGTTTATTTCACCTTAGTATCGCTGCTATTTTTCTATCATTTATGGCCAAAATAAAATATGTTTGCAATCTTTATTATTTCGTTTGACAAGTTGACTGACTAATTGAAGTATTAAAACCCAAAAAACATTATGCGTGGCCAGACATGTCCAAATACTTGTACTTACATGGAAAAAAAGTTATTTTATAGCATTATCTTGGGAAGAAAACTGTACTATAATATATATTTTTTATTTCATTATACACGGGTTTGCATAAAGTGGGTCATTAAAGTACTGTTATTGATTTCATAATTAGAACATTACGATATGAGAGTAGATAATAGTAGTTTATGATACTGTTGCATAATAGGGGTTATTAAACACGAGTGTGAGTTTAAGTACCGAGCCGTAGGCGAGGTTCTTAATAGTATCACACGAGTTTTTAATACCTAATTATGTGCAGTATCATACAGTACTTTATCTAAACTCATCTAATAATGTAATTTAAAGGTAAAAAAATTATAATATTATGTCATAAGTTTTCATGACTCACGGGTATCGATTATTCGTCATTTCCATTGCAACCTCCACAATTTCAGATCCAAGTGTATTTCACCTTAGTATCACTTCTATTTTACTGTCATTTTTGGATAAAATATGTATGCAAATAAAACAATAAAATAAACAAACATTAATCATCATGGCGCCCAATCCGTGTTGGGAAAAACTTTCTACCGCATACGCACCACAGAGTAAATTTGCATCTAAAATTGAATTGATACTGATTGATTCCTAATTGTTTACAAAGAGAATATAATGCTACGTTTAATTGTTTAGTCATTTCTGGCCACTTTTAATGTTTTTTTTCTTTATTATTTCGTTTGACAAGTTGACTGACAGTAATTGATGTATTAAAACCCAAAAAACATTGTGAGTGGCCAGACATGTCCATATACTTGTACTTTAATGAAAAAAAGTTATTTTATAGCATTATCTTGGGAAGAAAACTGTGCTATAATATAATTTTTTAATTTCATTATACACGGGTGTGCCTAAAGTGGGTCATTAAAGTACTGATTTTGATTTCATAATAAGAACATTACGATATGAGAGTAGATAAAATATATTATTATATAAGGTAAAATAGGTTTAATACAAGAAATAAGTGACAAAATGTGGTGCAACGAAACGATTTACGTAGGACCGGAAAATATTAGATAGATTAGATTTCAACGCGTTCCCTGATTTTTGGATATATTAATTTTTATAAACGCATTTATTAAACAAAATTGTAAAACTACCTACGTATATATTTATTTAATTGTAGGTTTTAAAATTATTTATTTTATTTTGTAGATTAGGTATATGATTAATAGTTCCACTATTACAATTATGAAATATGTATATGAAGTCGTATAAAATGTTAAATAACTAAACTTTTGAATAATGTAAGTGTCCGATTTTGGAATAATGTTGCTACCAAATATGCGCAATTACCAATTATAGGGCAGGTTTTCCGGACGGCGCGGCGCGACTCGGCGATCAAGAGTACCAAGTTCGAGCAACAAGGTCGGCAACCATTGCTAACCCTGACGACCGGTGCGTGTTGTACGGTACGGTACCTACCTGATCGCATATGGATGACAATTTTATCGCCCCCCCCCCCCCACATACGTCTTGATATTTTGTCAATTTTTATTACCATTATGTGCCTTCTTTACAACTTACCACCTACTAGTAAACCGATACACCCTAACAAGATTTTTGTACTGAAAATAAAATATACCCTTAGTAATTAATTGCGAAATATATCTTAAAAAAATTTTTTTACATAGAAAATACTTAGTGCATTTTGATTAATTTTGTCATAAAAAAACATGGTATAGAACTCATGGGGATTGCTATATACCTACCTATTATATTACGGTAAACGTTGAATAACCCTGCATATCACATTTTATATTGATTAAGATTAATCCAGAGGTCATACGTAGCGATTTTTATGTACAAGTACACAAGGTTCTGTGAATACAGAAATGTACCTATGTAAATATCTCTATTATCATAACATTTACATACTACACTGTATGGTAAGATATGATCATAATTTGTCTACAGAGATTTATGTACAAATTGAGTATGTAGTCAAAATTTAAATCACTTTAAGCCTTTATGAAGGTAGAAGCGAACTTAATTAAGTTAGCACTAGTTTGGATATTAGCCTTCAACTGAGAAGAAGAAATTTAAATGCAAAAATATTATCTCTATCGATGTTATTATTCAATTTTTAACAATTCAATACAATAAAACCAATAACAAAAATCAAGACATAATAATCTCAAGATCAGTAATTTATAGAGACGCAATTATAGTACACAGTAGGTACACATTGGACCTTGTGAGACCGTCATTGATCAGAGTGAACCTCGAATCGATTCCGTAATTTCGCGAGGCGTTATAGGTCATTATTAACGAGACTGCTATAACAATCCGTGAACGATGTTGCATTCATCCTATCAAGGTATTTTTAGAGAGGTTTGTGTAATTATTACTCATCATAGGTACGTACGTAATAAACGCATTTATTCAGTTTTTTTTTAATTAACTACAAATTTAACCTATGTCTGTTTCTAAGAAGCTGAAAGGTTTCCCATTCAGCATTATATCGCAGCACTAGGGTAGGCCTATAGCTACGACACTGGTTTCCAGCGGGAATCAGAGACATATGAACTACCTCTAACATACAATCTATAATTGTATCATATATTTAAAGAGTTAATTCTAATTAAATAAAATAGCCCGAGAGCCTAAATCCAGTCTAGTGACCTTTTGTAAGGCCAATGGACTTGCGGGACTGATTTTGAGTATAAACTTTACGGAAAGAAAACATTGTGCAAACCAAAAAGCTGCTCCTTGATGTAGGTACCTTTCAATTCCAGATTGATTAGTGGTGAACTATTTAATTACTTTCTGTTGGGAACAAATGTTAGTGAGAATGTTACAGTCCACACACAGTAAGGTCCACTCTCTTTTCATAGTCAGATTGACAAGATATATTATGAACTTTCATATGATGCATTTTAATTATTTTCCTTACTCGTGTATACCTTATAAATTACTTTTTATATGATAATTTTGCCACACCTTGAAAAACAGGCTTCTTTTTTAGAAATGTGGCTTGCAAGGTTGCTAGCTAAAATAACTTTTGAATTAATTTGTCGTAAATAGATGATTGTATGAATGATAGAAAACTCGTTTTTTACAGTTTTATTCAAATTTTTTTAGTTTTTTTTTGGAGTCCGGGAAGATAGGTAGGCCCCTGCGATTGTGTGTCTTGTAATCGGATTCCGATAACGATGGCTCTCGTAATCATCTTATAATTTTGGCATTGTCTTATCTTTTTTGATTCCGATGACTAATTTCAAATGATTAATTATTATGAGAAGTAATTACAATCGCAGTTTAGTTGTAGTTCACCTAAGATAGACAATACCAAAATTATAAGATGATTACGAGAGCCATCGGAATCGGAATCGACGTCGGTATGGGACGCTACATATGTCGACACCCTCGCGCCTTCTAGATATCTCAAGCACCGTAAGTATGCTGCTCTACAGGGGTCTACTTAATGTATTTTCGACGTTTGGGGTTGAAACTCTTGGGCCCTGGGGACTAGAGGCTCGTCGATTATTCCAAGAGGTCTCCTTTCGTCTTGTTGAAGCCTCTTGTAGTTTTGAATTGAATATATTTAGATTTATTTAATTTGATTTTGTTATTCTTTCCAATGTCATTTAACTTTAATATTTTATAACAAACGTATAGAATTTTTGGTTCTGTTGTTCAAGGTAAAATAAATAAAGTATATTCAAATTACATATCTAAATATTTAAAAGGAAAGCGTGACTTACCGACCGACTGAATGATCTAACGCAAAGTTCAAACCATGTGCCGGATCGGGCTGAAATTTGACACACAGATAGCTATTATGACGTAGGTATCCACTATGAAAGGATTTTTGAAATTTCAATCTCTAACTGTGTAAAATAGGGGATCGCAGGTGAAACCGCGGGGTGGAAAGCTATTTTGTTGCAAAATTTTCTAATTATATTAATGATTTACTTAAAATAATAATTAGAGTTAAAAAAAATAGTGGAGTTCGGCTAAATCTATCGTATTATAGGTTTTAAAATAGACCAGTGACATCATTCGGTTTACTCAATTTGTGGCACCTAAATTCGAGATTGTTCGCACATTAATGTGTGGACCTTGGTATTGTTTAAATAATATATATATATATATATGACGAAAATTGTAATAAAATGTAACATAAACAAGCGATGGTGAAAAGTAGTGGTATAATGGCCACGGTATGTAACTCTTGCACTCGGAAAGTGGAGCGAGTCACTGAGTTCTGTTTCTAAGTAGGTAACCAAGGTGTCCATGCGCCTGCGCACTTGTTACACACTACTCATTAACTCTTACAAATATAAATATAATTGCAAAACTAATAATGTCTTGATTTTATAATAGACTTCTTTTCCCATTTTCGTGAGTGTATGCTCCTTGTGACCTTGAGGGTAACTAATAACTTTTTTGTCAAGAAAATAATTCCAAAAGTTTTACTAGAGGTTCGTACCTCAATAGTAGAGTTCAATCGGGGGTGAGCGTTGATATTGAATTTAAGACCCTAATAAAACACACCTATATACTCTCTAATAAATATAAGGTTTAGTTGAGGTCCATATACTTACGAGTGAAGGCTCAACGAAGGTCACTAAAAGGCAAAAATTAATTAAATACAATCACAGAATTGATTCAAATGATTATAATCTACATAATTTTATGTGAGAGCCGATTGATACCGGTAGGTAGGTATTGCAAAAGAATATTCAATGAAACGGCCCAAAATTTGATTTAATGAAACAGCATTGAGACCATTGGTTCCCTTTTTATGGTCAGAAAAACAAGTTAGGGGACAAGTCAAGGCTATAGTTACATAGTCAAATAAAATTGCGAAAATCATCTATAATTTTTATGCGTGTTATCGCCGTCACGTAATAAACGCCCTTAATTCCTTTTCAGCTACATACAATATGTATAGTGGTATTCATGCAGTTTATGAGATGATTTAGATGATTAGTGTGGTCTGATATAATAAAGTAATGTGATTATTGTTAGTGAAATGGGTTTGCGGTGCGAGGCGTTTGCGCAACACCCGGAGGCAACTCAGGCGACCCTGAACTCAATTCGGCCGCGATCATTTTGCAACTAATCGGTGGACGGTGAGCCCGCGTCGCGCTGCGGTGGACGTCGCCGGAGCAAATGTAAACATTTGCAGGCGCAAGTCGACCGCACGAGGCCGATGTGGACGTGCTCCAACACTTCACACATCATCAAATCACTATCCTTGTTAAATGTCCACGGACGTCTCACTTTATTATTGTTTCATTAGACTTGAAAAAAAATATTGTGTTTCAATAGCTTTTTTCCCAGTAAATCCTTTTGCAGAGCTGACGATGCCTTGCCCACTTCATATTGGCCGATCGTAGATTTACGTCTATGAGTTAGTTTTACGGTTTTACTGTGTAATTTTCATGTCTATAGGTATATGTTTACTTACATGTTACGTAAAAATGGTTGTCTATTTAATGTTTTTAGGATAACTACGAGTCGCCTCTCATATTTACTAAAAGTTAGACGTATACAGAAAAAGACGTTGAATTCGTTCTTGGTGCGTCAATGGAGATGTGCACGATATAATGTAAATAATTAACATCTTTAGTATATAGGCCTTACCGAAGCACAGCACATTACAATTTGCATAAGCATGTCAATAATCGATATTGTTCATGATAAACACAGTTAGTAGGTGATTAAAAAAAAGGCATTTATGGACTGAACAGTCCATATTCTGAATTCGCGAACGCAAATCGCGCCAATTGTATGGTCTAACTTATAAGACGTGTGTCGTAGCGCGAAATACTTATAGTAAAATTTGACCGAACACTTGCGGTCAGAAAAAGGATTTGACGTTCATTACAGGAAATCCGATTATCCATAATGTACATTACTTTCTTTACGCGAGAAGTCATAGCAAGCGAGAGAATTGCAGTAGCTCGCCGCATTTCGCGCGGAATTCGCGTCAGTTTAACGTTCCCTAAATATATTTCAGTAGTATTTTCAGTAGGTAGGTATCCAATTGGTCATAAGACCATGCAATGCAGCCTAAAAAGCCATTCGAGTTTATTTCTGAATGGAATTCATTGAATTGCTGTTTGCTTTCTTTCGGCGGTTAAAGTTAACTATAACCGTAACCTAACTATAACCTTACTATGACCGCGCTTTATGCAACCGACCCTTAGTGCCTTTGAAGGCGGTTCTATTTTGTGTTAAAAGTTTTTTTATAAGAATGTAGATATTTTAACGCACTTTTCTATATTGGTGATAGACCGATCATTTGAATGTCAATGTCATGTCAAATTTGTCTGCCATCTGCGGCCGAGAGAGAACTTTGACCTTTTTATCAATGTCTTGCTTTACGTAAGTATATCCGTATATCCATTTATAAAATTCTAAAATAATTATTCAAAAGTTAGGTATAGGTTATAAACGAACTGTTTCGGTAGCGAGAAAATCTATCATCTGGCCGTATATCCATTTATAAAATTCTAAAATAATTATTCAAAAGTTAGGTATAGGTTAAAAACGAAATGTTTCGGTAGCGAGAAAATCTATCATCTGGCATAACTATATTCTCACCTAGGAAGCCTTAAGCCCATTTAAAACTAAGGATGTTTTTTCACTTATTTAGTTCATCCAAATAACTTGAAAATATTAACATAAAATATAAATACTTAGATCTAGTAGAAAGGGAATAATATTTTTACTTTTTTTTTAAACGGCTTAGTTTTTTTTAATTGCAAACCCGTCTTTTTTTACTAAAAATGCGCTTCGCCTGTCTTGCTTGTCCCCTTTAGTTTAGTAAGCGACAGGGTAATTCGTGGAGAGCATCCTCTTAAATATGTAAATTTGACAGATTCTCTATGGGTAGGTACTCCGAGTTTCCTCGCTGCAGTTTTGCCTGTATTCCTGAGGATCCTAAAATTTTGGCGAAATAAATGTTATCTTTTTGTCAAGATCATTTACAGCCCATAATTTACTCCCAAATATCAACATTTTTTTTACATGAATAATATTAGTAGGTAGATTAGTAGAATAGAATATCCTTTTCTTTAATTTTGAAAATCATTATGCATGTCATTCATGTCATGCATGTGTGTAATCAGATCAATTTATACAGAATAAGATAAAAAATAAAATATCAATACAATCTCTTCACACGCGATATCTGATCCCAAACTAAGCTGAGCTTGTATGTACGTACTTACTTTGGAAACCAGACAACTGATATACTACATATACCTACAACTTTTTTTGTAAATACATATACCTACCTACTTATAAAGATAATTACACCCAGACTCCGGACAAACAGGCATGTTATTACACACACATGTTTGTCCTGGATGGGAATCGAACCTGCGGCGTGATAGGCCAATCGCGCTAACTGGCCTGTAATTATATGTGAAAATGAAAAAGGGACGAGGACTGTGACTATCTAATGGCACGTGTTGAAAAAACGAGATGATATTATTATATAAGTATGTACCTACGCGTTGATTCAGTCTGAAGTGATATAAGTACCTAGCCTTCGTGTAAACTGTGTACTTATCTCTGTCGTCATGTATTAGCTCTTTTTATTAAATATCTACAGAAGTATCTCAGTCTGTATTTTTATGATCTAGGAAACGATTACAAGTTATTCAAAAAAGTAGTTATTCTGGGTTTCGATTTTGTTTTTTACCTCCAGAAATGTTAATGATTGTTGTTCCTCAAACATGTAATTTCAGATCATGTTTTTGCAATACTGGCATTTTAAATTTAAACTATTAAATATAGTTTATGTGAGTATACACACAGCTATCTGATTCCAAATTAAGCAGAGCTTGTAATATAGGTACATAGTCAAATTACACAGTCTCAGAACAAACAGGTATGTTCATGCCCAAATGTTTGTCCTGGGTGAGCATCGAACCAGGGCCTGTATTTACCAACCACGCAAACTAGCCCGTCAGCTATTTTTTACTATAATATATAAAATAAAAGATTGACCATAGATGAATCGAGTTCAATGACATCGTGATTTCCGAATCCCGTTTTAATTTATTGACGTCAGTGGAAAAAATGCCTCTTAATTTCATCGCTCGAGGCTTTATAATATCAGCGCATATGACGTCAATTTAAAAGCCTTTATACAGATCAAGTTTATTCGCGTTCTTTGTATATGTGTTTAACTCGTTTGACCTTTACAGATTTCCGATGTTAGCTTTCCTTATTTAGTTTATAACCTTCGTTATTGTATAATAATCTTGATATTTGTTTTATATAAAAAGCGATAATTATATGCCTCGTATTGTGTATTCGAGTTGTAGTAGTTTGTAGAAAATTTGTCACCTTACCAAAATTAGTGATTCTGTTTCTATGCAATCCCGACCTGGTAAGAAGCATACAACATAATTTTTAATATTTACTAATTAGGTGCTCGACTACTACATAAATATTTTAATTTTTTTATAATTTTTTTTTTCATCTCTGCCAAATTGTTTGACAATTGACAATAATAGTTTATTATTGATTGTTGAAGGCATTTGTTCATTTTTACCGATAGCTATAACACAATTATAATATGTATTTAATCATTGGTAAATCAACAGCGGATCATAAAAATACAGATACTAAAAGCAATAAATAGTACGGCTAGTATAAGATTTCCGCAGTTAAAAACTTGATACAAGTTAAATTTAAGATGATGATGCATTTTCTCCGTGTAGGCTAAATGCCCAAGTAGATAGTTGTCGACGATGAATTGTTGACTAAGTAAGTATCATCTGTGTTTGTGATTATCGGTTGGCAGGTATCTACCGACCTCATACATATCTTGAGAACGCTAATGCCGTACTTTACACATTAGTGATACCTACTGGTAGTGTGTAGAGCTACTGCCTAAGGCCGAGACGGGGAGGCATGTTAATCTCATGTCATGTCAGTGGCCAGGCGCAGGCGCAGGCGCGGTGACCTTACGTCACGCGCCCACCGCTTTGCGACGACACGCGGTGGGAATACTAACGCCACCAGAACGCCTTGGTGGATCCTTGGCTTCAAAACCGAGCTCCTTTCTTAGTGGACTGTTGCGTCCATTGCATGTTTTCTACGATTCAATTCAGTTAATTTTATGTTATCGTCTCTGATGTAGGTACCTACCGTCTCTCAGCATAAAGCGCGTACTGGACAATTGAACAGTGGACTGACGGATGTACACAGACTGCGATGTTGATAAACTGTCCATTGAATAACGTGTTACATGCATTGTTGAAGCAAAGAAACTTTAACACGATTATAATGTGATAAGCATTTGTTTTTAACTGTAAATTGATTTCGGAGGTCTCTTTATAGATCTCAGATATCGATGTTCATTAGCGTCTATTGTGAATAGTTCATTGCCTAAACACTGAATCACGAAACACATGTGAATCACAATTGATTGATTGATGTGGAATGCATATGTGTGCTGCTTAAACAGGTACTATCACAAAACTTTTCATGGCCGAGGAAGATTGATATGAATTAATTGGGATCACGTTAATTTTGTGTAACCACATGGATTCAAAACTTTCATCAGTATTACTTCCGAAATAATGAGTAAGGAAGGATTAAATACTTATAAATAATACAATAAAAAGTTATTCATCGCCGATGAATAACTTGCTGTAAGTATTTTATTTTAGCTGTAAATATTTTATCTTTTTAAAGTGATATTATCAGTTACGTGTACGAAATTAACTACAATCAATTCTTCAACAAAAGAAGTTAGTTCACATTCAGCAATGGTCTACTCATCTACTCAGAAATTCATTTTTCAATGTTCGTTACATTCCATTTCATCACAAGGTCCCGCCGAAGGAAGCTGATTGCCACGAAAGTATCAGATAATATCAATTACCTCACCTGAGTATGTTCGATCAGTCAGTCAGACCGGCGAGGTCCCTCTCCGGAAGCTAAGTCCTGGGGTCCACGAGCACATTCACTAACCGACGGTGGACAGCTGATATCCACTTCAAAGCAACGTATCGGAAGGTGGGGGCGCTAAGGTAGCGTGCGTAGTATCGCGATTGAGTGCGCTGAATCAGCGCCTGCGCTCGACGTGCAGGTGAGCTCTGTACTGGCGGCGCGCGCTGCCCCCGCGCGCTTTTATCATATCGCACTTCGCACGCCTTCAACTTGACACCGCGTGTTAATGTTTTTGTATTCCTGATTATTAAAACAAATATCGGGATTTTGTCCCTTTAAGTACTAGGTACAAATATTAACCGCATGGTTGTATTTTCTGCATTCAGAGACGTTCAAACAGCTAATGCGAGCGCAAGCGACTGTGTTAGTGCCCTGGCACTGGCATGCTAACGTTATGTTTATATTTGTGTGTTGTTAGAATGTTACCATGTGCAAGATTGAACATCAATGAAAAAACATATAGTGCTTACACTTCGTCTTTAGTCACTTACTTAGTGACAATTCATATGAAAGTACATTTTCTATTTGATTCGTATTGGAGTCTTCTCAGTTTAAGTGTATTCCGAACCGGTGGTAGAGTATTTTAATAATTGTTACTATCGACATTCATAAGTTTCTTCTCTTTTTCTCGTTATCAGTGCCTAAACTGAATAAATGAGTTTCTGTTTCATGTAAGTAATAAAGAGATTTTTCCCGGAATATTTGCACCAGCCGCATTGTAAGTACTGATTTTGTGTATAATCCTATACATATACCTAGTGGAAGTTTTTCACTAATGAGGGTTTAATATGCATGTCAATCGCTACAGATTACAATATTTGTTTACGGAAGTGATGCGTACCTAACAGAAAGACTAACTATTAAAAATCGATAAGACAAATGAATTTATAAGTTAAGATTAGTAGACGAAAATGGTTTATTTACTGAATCCAAAAAAGTGTGTAATATAATATGCGATGAGTTTTTTTATTTTTATTTTATAACAGTAGCTTAAATAATAACAAATATGTTTAATACGTTGATTTTTCTGAAATACAAATATGTTTTTTTATCATTCATTTCCAAGTCAATACCTACGTGTTAAAATGGAATACTTATTATCGAGAAAAGCGAGACAAGGCATGTATTTTACTTATCGATCTGATCAAGATAATTAGATTAATGAAAAACAGAATGACTTACACGTTTCGTGTTAAATACCCTAAGCTACACGTATTTTATAGAATGTATGTATATGTAACGTACGTTATTGACACTTTGTATGAATTACATAGCAGTTTATTTTGAAATGATTTCCGAATATACTTTTAATTAATCTAATTTAACAGTACTACGTTTTGTATTTTCATTCATTTATAATGTTTTTTTTAAAGGATACAATAGTTTTTTTTTAATTACTTTAGTTTGAGAAAAGAAAACAGAAACAGCATTATTCATTGTATGTTGCTGATTTTTGTATGTTAACCACTTAGTACCTAAGTATGGGAACAATGCAGTTATCAGGCCCACATAATTGTTTTTTTTTCGTTATTTCTTTCCATCTATTTCCATTGTTTCGTTCCTTTCTAATGTAAGTTTTAATCGAAATTTGATTTCATAATAATAAACTTAGGCACTTAGAAACAAATGGGAAACAAAACTTTCTAAAATTAAAACTCTGAAAATGCAAATCAAGCCGTAGCGTAGCGTTACCCATTATATTCGACTGTTGTAGAGCTACCTACGGGATGCGTAGCTCAATCTACGGACACCTACGGGATGCTATGACCTTCGTAGCTGGCTACGAGTTCTCTAGCGCTTCACGCACGGGCACGTGGGTGGTAAAAAAACTATTACATTTTCGCAGTGATCTAGCGCTACACAGGATGGGTCTACGATTATAAGCCCTGTTTCGTAGAACTATATTTATGCCATGCTATTATACTATTTATATTTTCCGAAATATTTTTTAAATATATTTCTTTCTAGCATACAATAATGTAGTAAGGAGTTTATATGGCCGTAGTGCCCTATTACGTCACAGGGCATGTCGGATCTCTCTGTCTAATCGATGACTAATTATTAGTTTAAAATACTTAGGTACTTATATCTCGTATCTTGAGTGATTGACCGACTTGATTTATTTGCACTTTTTGATAAAAATGCGATAATAATATTCATGCATGTACCCCTAATTGTATCTTATTCATGAGGTCCTCCACAATGAATACGAATTAATTGACCTGTTTCGTTATTTTTCGTAATAAATAATGTAATATTAAAGGCGTGCCCTACCTTATGCCTTATGCATATTAGGTGTCATAGTTATTGAACTGTTTCCCCTAGAAGTATGAATATCAATAAAATTTGGCTGTAAGATTTTATAAACCAAACAAACATTTATCAACATAAAATATAAAGTTTGTTTATATGATGGTCATTTTAACAAACGCATTTTAAAAATCTTCCATCTATCGACTTCAAATCGTGAAATGATCACGTTTATGAAGTCCGTAATGCCAATCAAGCACTCAAAATAAGTGTTCAGAATGCAAATCATTGATAAATTCAAAATTCAAGTTACATCATCCGAAAGTATTGAAAATAATCATAAAATTTTGACCAGCGGCGATACTAGATTTTAGGATGTTTTATATATTTGAGAGTCAGTTTCTTAGTGAGCTTTGTGTCCTTACTATCTCGGTCACATCATCATTTTTTATGTGATTGTGATCAAAATAACTACATATTTTTTACGCCACATACCTACTCCATAATTTGTATTACCGTGCATTATTTGATAAAAATAATAAAAAACCTTAGCCGCAATGATAGGCTCACCATTATTTTTCTGTAACAGTAATGCACTATGCATATTTGAATCAAAATAAAATTCCACAATAAATACCTGGCAATATTTCTTGCCAGAGTTTTCTCAGTTTAAGTGAATTCTGAAACTGAATATATTCATTAATATATGCATAAAAATACGGTAGTTCCTTAGGTCTGGTATTTATTACCTATTTCGTAGACAATATGCCATATCGGTAAATATGCTTTCTGATTATGATCTGAAGTGTCTGGATAATTAACTTTGTTATATAGGTTGTGAGGCCGATGCCCATCGAAGGATCAACATTCGTGTAGGTAGGTACAGTATATACGTATACAGAGTGAATTTATTTTTTAGTATATATTTAGTTATCAGCTGGTTTCCATATTACAAGCTCTGCTTAGTTTGGGATCTAGAGGATCGAGATCAACCCTATCAAAAGCCAGGCGGTCCTATTCTACAGACCCTACCATCGAGGTACCCCCTCCCCTCCAAAGGCAGTTACTCTATTCGGTGAACCAATCCCCTGGGAAAGGCAAGCCAAATATCTCGGAGTAACTCTCGATGATCGTTTGACCTTTGATGCCCACATTAAAGCGGTCAGCGCGCGCGCCGCCTTTGTTTTAGGGCGCCTCCACTTTTTATTAAATCGTAAATCTAAACTTGCACTTAAAAGCAAGGTTAGACTTTATACCACGTGTATCCGCCCCATCATGACCTATGCTAGTACTGTGTTCGCACATGCAGCTCCTGCACGGATCCATAGCCTTCAGGTGATTCAAAATCGCTTCATGCGCAAGGCCACGGGCGCCCCGTGGTACATGCGTAATGAAAATCTCCACATTGACTTAGGTCTCCCCACGATAAAACAATTTATAAAACGCACCTCACGCAGATTTTTCAATACCGCCGTTAATCACCGCAACCCTCTTATAGTGAAAGCCGCAACCTACACGCCCTCCCGTATACTCCGTATCCATAGACCAAGGCAAGCCCTTAGCGAGCCAGATGACCCTATTACATTAGCTCAGATCGAAGCTGACGAAGCTCGTAAAAGTACACAACACACTACACACAACCGATCACGCTACCGTCCTCGACGGCGAGGACCGCCGCGACGTCCCACTCAGTCTCGTCCCGTTCAAGCGGCCCGAGCTGCCTACAGTAATCCGACCGCCCCCAATTAGTCGTAACTCGTACAAAGTCCTCCCCCTCCCCCGGTAACGCCCTGAGCCGAGGTTTGTACCCCATTGGGGGGTGCCCTCAGGCGTTGTTACCTAAATATTACCCGGCTGAGAGCCCTCTGCGCTCGCCGATTTGTCCGGTAAGGTTGTTGCAGCCATCTGAGGCTACCAACTTAGTCCTTTAAAAAAAAAAAAAAAAAAAACTATATACCGCATAGTACTATGGCATACCTACTGTTTGTAAAAAAAAAAAGTTTTATCACAGTAAAATTATATTGGTAAAAACGTACAAATAATATTTTTGTTTGGCATTAGGATATGTGAATGAACAAAATGTAAGCAATCACTCCAGAGCAAAAATGCTGATTTAACGATTAAAATATTTCATTAAAAAAACTGTTGTATGCTGATTTAACGATAAAATATTGATTTGAAGTGATTTGAATATGTCATTAAACACAAATATATTGTATTTGTTAAGCAATTGAGTTTAATTTATAATGTATACTGTATATATAGGCATTACGCTACACTTACTGATTTGTTTTCAATGTATTTAAATTGCATTTTTTACGTAGGTATTCACTTTCAGTTTTTCAAATGTCATTTTGATTTTAAAGTTCATTGATTAATTAATTTCATTAATAATTCAGTTCATTGAACATTGATAATTTGTAATCAACTAATTATTCTTTAGTTTAAATACATAAATATATTACTACTAATTGTATATACCTACAGTCTGTCTAAACTTAGATTGTTGTGGTGACTTTCTATCAGTTACGTAAAAATAGTGGTAATGTATTGTAATAACGATTTTGTTTTATTTTGACGTGTGACATATAAAAGGAAAAGGCTCGTTGTGAGAAATATTTATTTTTTATAATATTATGATAAATAGTTTTGAAACTATTTAAGAAAATCTTATCTCTGAAACTGTTCTTTACCCATAATAATAATAATTTTGGCCTATAATCGATTACAGGAAAACCTATAAGTTGTCTATGGTATTTGAATCATAGGACATTAGGAGCCCTCGTTGCGCGAGTCAGACTCGCACTTGTCCGGTTTTTTAGTGAGCGTAGTGTAATAGAGTTGTAGTGGACACTACGCTTCACCATTACCACGTATTTTAAAGCTAAAATAAAAGTAAAACGGAACGCATCCAGCGTTCCTCTTCCCGCGCTATGCAATTAGTTGTCATTTAGTTTAGAGTCCAAACATATTTCGCATTTTTTATCAGGGGAATCAATTTTTTTCCAAAATATTCATGTTGGGTTAGGGTGGGATTGTGTAATCCTCGAACGATGCATATCACACAATTACAATCGAACTTCACGTACAAGGTAAGTTCGTTTGATTATTAATTGTGTTTAATGCATCGTTCTTCGGATTACACTAGTATTGACTTGTAGTAGTGGACACTACGCTTCACCATAAAAAACTCACCAAAATGGTTTGCCTACTTTTGGAGCATGCAATTTCGGTAACTCCTTTATGAAAGATATGAAGATATAAACTCGGTTCAGAGCGGTTATTTTAATTTTACTTCGTTTTAATTTGAACATTGCGTCAACAAACAACAAAGTACTGACCAAAAGTATTGCTTTTTGTTTTTTTTTTTGTATTTCATTGAAATTAATTACTTATTAGTTTCATAATGATGCCCCCGCGCTTTTGCCTAGCGGATAGGCTAGCTGACCCGTTATTGGGTTTAAACTTGATAACATAATAATCAGAGTGGTTATTATTTATGTGTTATCTATACTAATATTATAAAGAGGAAAGATTTGATTGTTTGTTTGTTCGTTTGCATTGAATAGGCTCCGAAACTACTGAACCGATTTGAAAAATTCTTTCACTAATAGGAAGCTACATTATTCCTGAAGGTTAAAGGCTACTTTTTATCCCGGGAACGCGAGTGAAACCGCGCGGAACAGCTAGTGTAGTATAAAATTTCATCAAGGAAAATAAATATCGTTGTGTACTCTTTTGTAGTCTAGTAAAGTTGAATGCATCGATATAAACATTATAATAAAGATGTCAATAATTTGATCGATAATAAATTTTATAATATATTTTTGTACTTAGTTGTTGCCTTTTCAAGACTAAAGTTTTGAGAATAGTGTGATAATAAGATAAACTATTTGAAAATCAAAATCATCTACTTTTTCTAATATTAACATTATGTTCTAATTGCGGCTAGGGGACATCTTTTCTTTTAACTATACCGCAGAGTATTATATTAGTTCTTTACTTTGTGACTATACCTAGCTATGAACTTTCATGTGTTAGTGGCATATAAATGAGTAGGTAATTCGTTATTCTTTTCAAAGTTAAAGGTTGAACCAGATGAAATACCCACAGGGGATTTTCAAAAACTGATTATACGTAGAGATCTTTTCTTAGTATATCTACTATAATTTACATAAAAGAACAAAGAACAATGTACGAATTGGATTTCTTTACACCTACTATGAAAAAGGTTCACTTCCATATTTAGGTACATTTGGGTACATACAAGAAACTCAGGTGAAAATAAATTCCATATTTTGTTGGGTGTCGTCGGGAATATCTTTTTATAAGGTGAAGCATTGATTCAATACGTGACCAAGACCTCAAACGCCTGCAAGCTCCAAGAGCGACTGTAGATATGTATAACTTTGTTTACTTTATTTTCTAATAGATTTTCCTTTGTATTTTACATAGGTACTATACATACCTTACAAATATATTTACCTACACATTCTACACTTACAATAATAAAATTGCTACATAACCTGTCTTTGTGATCTTGATTTATAAAAAATACCAGCCTTTAAGTATTTATTTATTAAAGATTTGAAAGTAAAACCATGTTTTAGTAAAATATCAGTGACTGAGAATTAAAAAAAAACAATTATGCTTGAAATTGTTTCTCATTCACTCATTATTTATACAAGGTGATTTTGAAATGGTACCTGTTTTAGCCCACATTCTACGGATAGTGTGCATCGTTACCAGTAAATTTCAGATGTCTGAGTAGCTATACCATCATAACCTAACTTTCCAATACCTGGAGCGTTGCCGACCCTGCAAAAATCTCTTTACACCCGAGATTCCTTTCAGCCTGAGAGGATGGACTCCGCATTGATGACGAGACTGGCGAGAGTCCAGTCTTAACTATGTATAACTCAAAATCATAAATGTTTTAAATAAAAGTTCTAGAGATGAGAATTCAAATATTCTTTAATTATTTTATTTTTGAGGTTTTTTGTGACGACCATGAATTACGGGTAAGGTAAATCAATGGACAAAAAATTAATTGATGTACAGACGGCTGTTGACGTATATAGGTACTATCGACAAAATTGAAGCATGATCACCTTAAGGGTGTATTTTGTGTGCAGTGACCAGCCGCTACCTGTGTCTCACACAATATAACCAGACAATGCGCTTGTCATAAAATAGTAAATTGTCATTTTCAGTAAATAGTCTAGACAAAAGATTTTACAAGAGACCGTTTTATTGTCAACAATGGACAGGGCGAACTATGATTACTGGCTGCAAGCGAAAAGGTCTCAAAACTGGTCATGCTTCAACTTTGTTGATGGTACCTAAACACAGTGAGGTAATGATGAGATGGTTCCCACTGCTGTAAATAAGTTAGTAATTACAATGACCTCATGCGTAATACAAAAAATATTATAGAATATAGTTGTAATTGGTACCCAACAAATATATTTAATAAGTTTTATTTATTATTAGTACCTATTTCTTTTGTTTTTTGTCTTTATTTATCAACTAGCTTTCCGCCCGCCGCTTCGCTCGCGTGGATTATAAATAAGATTTGTACAGATCTTTTCATATAATTCGAATTCCCCCCCTCGCTACCGTGCCGGTACCTCGTCGTTAGGTATCAAATATTTTTATATCTAAAACGTTGATTTTACAAAAAAAAAAAACAATTAATTCCGTTACTACAAGCAAGCAAGTTACTTAATTACTAAAAGCGATATTTCCTTAAACCTGACACTAGGACCAGCGGCTTAGTCCTTAGTCTGTGCTTTGATATGTTTGTCAGTGAGTTTGAATTTGATATACATTTTTCACAAATCCAGTTATGTAACAGAAAACTAGACTACAATTATTAAAATCAAGTTTTGCAATTCGTTATCAAGGAAAAATCAATAGAGTCATCAGAAATAGTGAAACAAAAGGTAACACCAATTTATTGAGTAAATACATTTTGCTATTCGCAGGTAAATATTCCTACAGTAGATTTTCACAGCTTTTTCTGTTTGTTTAACTATATAATATACAACCATTATGTTTCAATACCTACTAATTGAACATAGCACGTGCACACGAAAAGTTTTAATATTATCGTTTTTTCTAAATGCGACTCCTTCTATTTTGCCGTATAAAGTACTAGATCTTCAAGATTTTGTTTGTTTGTTGTGACGTAACCGTATAAGTTTAATGCTAATTAGTTACCGGAAGTGTTGACAGTAGGTACCTATTGATCTCGTGGTTTGTGGTCGATGTTTATTATCCATCGTTTCTAAGGTCATCATTCTTTTTTTTTTAACTTAGAACGATATACTTGGTAGTTATTGCCGGATTCCTCTCAATCACACAGTAGATATGAGGGTATTTGGAACCGATGGGAGAATCGTAAAGTACCTTGTCAGGGCTTAAAATAAGCAAATGAGTTTGACCTTCAGGTATATAGGTAAATTACCGTCCACTTCTCGAATTCACTCGCGATCCTTTATTAATCTCCTAAGGAGTTATTGATTTTTGATAAACCCTTCCTCAGTGAATGCTTACGAGCCTGCGGTCATGTTTATAGTAGGTAAAAGATGACATTGACGTATTAAAAATATTTTTGAATTCTACAACAAAAAATATCCATACACTTATGTTTGACCACAATCTCACCTTGGTAAATGATAATGTGACCGAAGGTGGTCACCCCAAAGGCATCGATGGAACTAGTCCACAAGTATGTCAATCGGTACCACGGGTGTCGACTTTGTTAAGTACATTTACATGATTAATTTCTGAGGGTGACGCGTACTTAGTCTAACTGTACAGGGGGGCTAAAACGGCCGCTCCAGTAATATTGCTATGCAATTCATAACTCGAATTTACAGCAGAGCAAAATGTTTTTTTTATTTTTTTTGGTGAAAATGCAAATCATTTTAATCAATGAATTATCAATTCAGACAAATTACACCATAACCTGCTGTAAATTCGAGATATGAATTGCATAGCAATATTGCCCGAGGGGCCGTTTTAGCCCCTCTGTACTCAAAATATTATGAAAAGAAAGGCAATTAATTGCATAAACTAATATACTTATATACATTGAAATACTACATACATTTCCATATAATCTATTTGCTTTGGCTGAACTGCATTATATTGCTGACAACATTGACACGATATTAATATTATGTTTTATATTCCACGTGTCCGCAGCGCATTGTGAACTCTAGTATGTACGTACTTTTTTTTTTTTTTTTGAAAGGACTAAGTTGGTAGCCTCAGATGGCTGCAACAACCTTACCGGACAAATCGGCGAGCGCAGAGGGCTCTCAGCCGGGTAATATTTAGGTAACAACGCCTGAGGGCACCCCCCAATGGGGTACGAACCTCGGCTCAGGGCGTTACCGGGGGAGAGGGAGGACTTTGTACGAGTTACGACTAATTGGGGGCGGTCGGATTACTGTAGGCAGCTCGGGCCGCTTGAACGGGACGAGACTGAGTGGGACGTCGCGGCGGTCCTCGCCGTCGAGGACGGTAGCGTGATCGGTTGTGTGTAGTGTGTTGTGTACTTTTACGAGCTTCGTCAGATTCGATCTGAGCTAATGTAATAGGGTCATCCGGCTCGCTGAGGGCTTGCCTTGGTCTATGGATACGGAGTATACGGGAGGGCGTGTACGTTGCGGCTTTCACTATAAGAGGGTTGCGGTGATTTACGGCGGTATTGAAAAATCTGCGTGAGGTGCGTTTTATAAATTGTTTTGAACGTACTTACATTTAAAACAAACATCAAAATTATGTTATGTTTTAAATAGAATTTAAGATTACACAATCGTTTCAGTTATGTCGCCTTCTTGTTAGTCTGTCATCCGCTTGCTTAACATTACTGGAAACAGAAACATATTCGAGGAGTATGAAATTAATTTTATTACCTACTTATAACGATGGACTACCATAATCTAAATTGTATGTGCAATTACAAGTTGCAGGCGCGTAGTGCAGATTAGAAGAATTGCTACATTGTTGGAAGAGCGACTACCTATTACAAAGATTGGTAGAAATGTCAGATGTATGTCACATGTATTCCATATCATCTGAATGCCGTATAATAAACATTATTTAGTATGTTGATGATAAGTAATTAGTTACTAAATCTACTCAGTAGTACAATCCTGATAGTGGATCATATAATCAAGGGTAGGTAGGTACCTAACTAAGTTTTTTTTTTTTTTTACTATGTATAGGCCTGTGTTTGACCACAATCTCACCGGTCAGTGATGATGTGGCCGATGATGGTAAGCACACAAAGCCTAGAAGGGAACTGGCTCTCAAGTGCAGCTGTCGAAACACACCGAAAAGTGCTTGGCGACAGAATTTCAACTTGATGGTGTAGCCAGCCAGGCGGGTACTACAAAGTACCCTACCACCGTGCTATGGTTTCCTCACGATGTTTTCCTTCACCGAAAGCTCAAGCTCATTGTAGGATTCGAACCCGGGACCTTCGTCTCGGCATCCGACGTCACTATATACCACTGAGCTATCATCGCCTTGAATACAAGTCTGAGATACAAGTCTGGATTCTATAGAATTAAGACTAGTGCGTAAATGATTTAACAAATTGACGTTAAAACACCAAGAAGTGTACCTACCATGATTCGAGCGTATTCCGTGTCAATAAACTCATTTGCACCTTCAGATGATATGAGCAAATAATAAATTATAGGTACAAAGTCTCTCGAAATGACAGCTAACATTCTTGGTGAGGCTTGGTGTGTAGGTAAGAGTACCAACCTACTTAGATATCTACTAGAATCTGGTATCACTGGTAATGTATAGTTAAATATAGGTACTTAATATCTAATACCTTTAAACGAGCTATATATACCTAGATTACACACACTAATATATAGATAATCTGAATCTCAGAAACGGCTCCAATGATTTTCATTAAATTTATTATTCGGGGGGTTTCGGGGGCGATAAATCTAGGTTTAATTTTTAGAAAACAGGGTCATCTAGGTGCTGTTATTTATTTGACAATTCCGCTCTAAAAATAACCTACCATTAAACCTTACCCTTAAAGTACCTTCGGAAAAAAATGGTATATCTTAGTTAATACAAGATTTGGAGAAATATGTTTTTATTATATGATTTAAAGAACTTCACTTGAATATCATAATGGAACAAAAACTTTGGTTTGGTACTTATTAACGTCGTTTATTCTAAGCTCTCGCTTGCACTGGCACGTGTCTGAGAGCACTGTATGCATCTCATTCTTACATATACGAAATCACGTTGAGCATAACAGAATGCATTTATTTTACAAGTGTAAATCGATAGATATGATTGGCCGTATTCTTGGTCGATATAATTATCAAGATAGCTTCTTAATAGCCCAAAGTCCAAGAGCAAGATCCTCGTTTTCTTTACCTACCTAAGATTCGTTTTTTGCTAGTATTGACATATATAAGTAGGTACATTACAAACATGCTGTCACTACTACCATGCTATCCCTCTCCGAAAGCTCGGGTCATTTTAAAGAATTCAAAACCACATGTGCTATTATCACCTTCCACCCCTATTATTTTTTTACCACACCATGCATCATCGTGTATCGTGTCTTTTCTTTTAGATACTTCTTTATTAGATTACCTACACCATTTTTATAATAGGTACAGCTTTAATTTGGCATTTTTCATTATTTTTCTTTGGCTTCGCTTCCATTCACACCCATTGGTTTTACAAGCTTTTATTCAATTCAACCGGGAAGTAAGTCAAAATTGGCTCACTTCTCGGGGTTCAATTGATCTGAAATTTACGTAAGTCTGATGACAATACAATAATATTATTGTATCTTGAGCTGGTCTGATGATGGAGCTGAACAAAAAAAACCTTGTCTTAAATTTGTTACTTTTAATTAAGTAGGTATATATTTTACTTGAATTTCCTTCGCATATCCTTTCTTCTCGTCCTTGACTTCCTGAATACATGGACCATCTTCACAGCTGGACTAACAGCGCGCCACGCGATAATTATTATCTCGCTCGCTTCGTTTTCTGGTCAAAAGTTAATGCATTTGTCGACCGACCCTAACATGGTTGCACGTCGAGATAAATGTCACGTTTAGCGCGTCTACTTGTCTCGCAGTTAAATTAAGTCGACGAACCCATCCTAATTTTATGGAATTTTAACAATATACGAGAAATAGACGGTCTAACATTTTGGTACCTACGTGAGAAGGCATGAGATATTTATTTTTATAAATTCCCGTTGGTTTTTTGTGATTATTATTTTAAAAATATTCAATGCCATAATGCCTATAATGATCTATAATGCCATGCTTACTTTTTACGAAGAGCGCTAGGCGCCAAATCATTGCAAAATAATAAGAGACCTTTGTGACACTTGGAGAAAAGGAATACCAGTCAATATGGCGCTTTACGCTGTAGCAAGGCTTCAATCCGCTTTAGAACCTCAGAGTAGCGATTGCCTGCCTGCCATCCTTAAATGAGAATATGATTGAAAACTATTCTAGTACCTACATTTTTGTTGGGCGACGTAGGTCTAACGTAACGCACCATTGCCCTTCACTCGTCACACTGTCATGCTTTGTGTGGCGTCACAGCATCGTGATAATCGTGAAGTGAGAAATGAAAAAGCTTCATGACTGTGGAGGTAAAACACGTATTAAATTTATTTAGAACTAGCTGTACCCCGTGGTTTCAACCGCGTTATATATACTGTATACCGGATAAAAAGTAGCGTATAATTTCATAGGTTATGCACAAAAAACGTCCCGTCAAAATCGGTCCAGTGTTGGTAAACAAAAATATGGTAGGTATGTGTAATCAAAGAGCAATAGGTATTTGTGTGCGTCATACGTCGTGTGCAAGTCATTATATCAGTAGGTATATTCTTTATATTCCTGTTCAAAATACTCGTAGGTACCTAAAATGCGATTAATCTTATTTTAATCGAGAAACGTTAACTGGTGGCACTTCTGTGTTCAAAATTGTTACTATTATTATTCAAGATTTATTTTAGAACCAGTTTAACGTACCTTTCAAGGTTGCTTAAAACCTTCTCAGGACCTTATTTCAATAATACATTATGATATTTTTATATACATGGAAGATTTTCACATTCAAATTATCACGGGCGGGATTTGGGCTAAGGTATTCTGTAAGGTGCCAGGATCCTTCAGTCAAGCTGTGCTTTGAGCAAATGAACGCTTTGCTCTGCGTATTTATAAAGTCTATTGTCCCTTCTTTATTTTTGTTATAGTCATTAGTGTGGCATTCACTGAATAGGTATTTATCAAATCATAGATGAAATTAAGGCTTTGCTTATTCTACAAGCACGCATCGAGGTTATACGAGCACACTTCTATTTACGAGTCTTTTATTTGTCATAAGTAGGTACTTACTTAGATATTCCTATTTAAACAGCGAAATATGTTTATCTTATTTCGCTGTATTTATATAATTGAACATTGTGATGAATCAATTTGAGATACTTATTTATTAAAATCACTGAGACTGGATAACGACGCAAAATAATTTTGGGTAGATATGTTTAAAAATATGTTTAGGTATGTCTAAAATCCCTGATTTGACCATGAAAAAGTAGCCTGTGACATGAAAATCTGATATTCAACTTTTTTTAAATTATGAACTTTATTTACAATAAATATACAAACTAGATATAAAAAAATCATTCTACTATGAATGTATCAGTAATCTATTATAATTATACATAAATCAGAATGCGGAATATTTTGGGATTACCCGTCCAGCCTATGGCGTCAAACCGTAGACTTTATTAATTTAATAATAAGACCTTTATGCTCACCGCAAGTATTGATGGTTTTATATCCGTATGGAACTTTCCGATGAAAATAATATAGAAAAAACGTCAGAGATTTACTGAGGTATAAAAAAACTTCCAACTATTTTGTAGGTAATAATAAATTGTATTCATACGAGAATATAAAGTGTCTAGTCGGTTTTCATTCCACGCCTAAAATAGATTGAAGGATGTAGCTTTATACACCCCGAGACACAGAGTATATATAATATATATTTACGCATTTCCTTTGCCAATGTTGTTATATAACGACATATAACGTCAACACAACGATGCATAATTCGTTCGTCAGGTTTTGACGCAGAATGTCCAATTTGCATATCCAAGAAAATAATTCTCACGCGGGGGTGCCGCAAAAAACACATCTATACTATAGCTACTAATAATAAGATGAAGAGTTTGTTTGTTTCTTAACGCGCTAATCTCTAGATCTACCATGGCATTCGAAAAATTATATCACTAAGTAATTATAGGAAGCTACATTATCCCCTACCCCTACTTTGTATCCCGGGAACTCGAGTGAAACCGTGGGAACAGCTAGTAGAGTAGGTATACACGTTATGGAGTTATCGAATATGACTGACGATTTCGATAAATATCACAGATTTTATAAAACTAACATTTTGCAAATCGGACTTTGTATGAATAGGACATTCCTCATTAAAATCCAATAAGTTGAACAAATTATAAAAACCGGTCAAGTGCATGTGAATGATGGGAAAAAATATAGAAGACACTAATTCCTTAACTTTTCAACTCAATTTTATATTGTCAAACTCAGTTTGATTGAACATACAATTATAAACAAGGCATTTAAATTTAAATTACATTTATATTTATTATTCAAATTATAAAGTTTATAATTTAAAATTAGATTAATCTTATTAAAATTACATACCCCAGGCCACACATGGCAATAACATCGAACATTTGTAGTAGAAACCCTATTGTTTTCTTTTCTTTTTTAATCATACTCTCTTTTTATCTTCTTGTTTGACTATATCGGACCCTAAAACCACAAAACCAAGTGTCATAGGTGAACAAAAAGAAATAAGTAGTACGTAACTTACTTGACTTTTAAAAGAGGGTATAATAAATAATTGTATGTAAATATTTTCAATATGTGTGAGAAGGGAATCAACAACACATAAAATCATTAATTTTTTTCCTTTCGTATTCAATACAGTTTTTTCGTTGTTTATTACAAGTGTATCTATTTTAATATTTATCGCAAAAAGTTTAGACAAGTTTGTCTGATGAGTGGATGAGTTAAAACGAGTAAGGAAGGCACATTTTTTTATCTTTACATTCATTTAAACATATCTACGGGCTCAGTACATTTTAAAGCGATATACCTACCTTGAAATAAATAGGTAATACAAATAATATTATGCACTAGCTTCCGCCCCGCTTTTTCAACAGCGTTCCCGAGGGAACTTTATGTCAAAAGAATCAATAGGTAGGTACCTATCTACCTATATTATTCAAGACAATTCCAAGGTATAAGAATGTAAGTAGGTACTTACACTTATATTTTCCAAGATAGGTACATTCAAATTCGTTCAGCTGTTACGGAGCTTTATTATTATTACTAGCTTCCGCCCCGCGGTTTCACCCGCGTTCCCGTGGTATCTTATGTTAATAAATATATAAGGTATAATAAAAAGTAGCCTATATGTTATTCAAGGGTACGATCTATATATGTGCCAAGTTTCATCGAAATCCGTTCAGTAGTTTTTCCGTGAAAGAGTAACAAACATCCATACATCCGTCCTTACTTACAAAACTTTCGCATTTATAATATGTATTAGTAGGATTGTGTAGTAAGGAATAATAATAAGATTATAGAGAGGTAGCTGTTCCCTACGGTTTCACCCGCGTTCCCTTGATAAAGTAACCTATGTCCTTCTCCACATCATAGACTATCTGCGTGCCTTTCATTGCGTTCGGTTCAGTGGTTTAGGCGTGAATAGGTAACAAACAAACAGAGTTACTTTCGCATTTATAATATTAGTATGGATAGCAGATGTTTCAGTTTTCAATGATGCTTACTTATCATCTGGTAGACCGTCTGCCTGCTTGAAAACATATAGGTAAAGTAGCGATGCAGAATTGCCCTATGGCAATTTTATACATAGAAAATAAACAATATATGTACGTTATAACATACACACACATTTATAATATTACTGAGATGATAGGTAGGTATTATATCATTACAAATTCGAAGTGATTATTAAAATCCGATAGGTACCTATACATATTATATAAATTAAAGGTAGGTACTCTATCTACTTAATATTCTTATCCTGTATTAAAATTATCAAAATTTAAGCAAATAGTCAACATTATTGTCGTGGTAATCAAGTCTTTAAACAGTTAACTCAAATACGTCCGATGTCACCCTTGAGGGCGTTGACATGGCGAGCTTCGGTTCAGCAAATTGTCGGTAATATTAATGACAGGGGCGCGGAAGGTCACACTGCTATGCTATGAGTGGCAATGATCACCTTGTAGACCCCAAGGCGATCTTCGATGTCCGAGTTGAAGCCGCACGGGACGAGCAAAATCAACAATTTTATAATTCACTACGCGACCCGCCCCGCGTCTTGTCAAACAATTATCGTCATATTTCAACAATTTATCACAAAACAATAATAAACTATAGGAATAAACCTTCCTCTTGAATCGCTATATCTATTGAAAAGATCTAAGCGTACCTACGACGGGAAGCGACTTTGTTTTATTTGACTTTTTTATACTATGTAGAAATTAGCCATCTTTATATATTTACCACAAATAGTTCGATTTGTACCTCTGAATATAGTACCTACAATTGTATCGTAACAATAATCCATTCTGTCTTCCACTGGGGAAGTACCTATACCTAAAAAGATTAATAAAATGACCCGCTCTGTGTATGTCAGTATAAAAAAATCTTACCAAATTTTTAGGAAGTTTTTACTGGTTTTCAAATTAATTAAACACTTTCTGCAAGCGCCGTTACATAGCTTGTAAAATGGAAATCAATAAAAGTTAAACTGTACCTATTTGTATCTATATGTATTATATTAGATATTAAAGTGGAGCTAGTGGGGAGCTAGAGCGAGCTATACCTACTGTGTTGATATTTTTAGGGATCATTGTACCTACTCATCATTAGGAACAATTACCTACTATAGGATCAAACATCGAAACAAAATACAAACCTTAGGTATGTAGGTACACATTTTGAACGAACAAGATTGATGTTTTGTATGAAAATGTTGTTTTTTTCAATATTTCAGGTTTGGTCGCATATTAAAAGTTGTTCATAATTAGTTGGTACAATAATCCCTGAAAATTTCAACACATCATAAGCTATGTATACGTACTAAATTGTTATGAGATGAGTTCATTGGTAATAATATTATTATCAAATTTGGTGCAGCCGATTAAGCGTGAAGAAGTAAAAAACATAGAAACTCACAAAGTATCATATTAATAATATTAGTAGGATATTGTAAGAAAGGATAGTTAGGATTGTATTTGCACCGCATATACAAAAAAGAAAAATATTTTAGGATTAGTAGCCAAAATTAAAGTATTTTCAATATCTGCCCAATTCTACTTTTGTATTCGCTCTACTACAAGCCAAAATAAATCATAGGTGTATTTTTAATCTAACCAGTTATTTAAAATCTAATTTGATGCAAGATTTTTCCTAAAAAAAAAATCAATGTCAGGTTTTGTTTATAAATAGATATAGTTAGCTGTTTCGATACAACTTTATATGTTATATCCTTGAATCAAGTTATATCACGGTAGTTATAAGACGGTATATTTTCCCTGGATAAAAATGTATCCTTTATCTTATTCCAGGGTATGATTTATCGTTACACAAGACAAGTTTTACCCAAATCCGTTCAGCCGTGGCTGAGATTTTTTTTCTAAATTTTTCTCATTTATGTTAACACTTTAACTGTCCATCCCTAGTTTAAAGGTAAGTACCTATATCAACATATGCAATAATGCATATTTACAGTTTCACCTGCAAATTCCTATTTTACTCCCTTAGGGTTTGAATTTCCAAAAATCCAATCTTATAGGATAGCTAAACTTCAGAAAGAACACACCCTGCAGTTTTCATGTCTTTAGGTCCAGCGGTTTACCTGGGCTGTGTGTTGATATATCAGTGAGTCAGTCAGACTTAGAATTGTATATATAGGTATACTAGCTTGCCTAGCTGACGTCGTCCTGCACTGAAATATAATCTACATACCTACGTTTTTTTTTTCATAAAACCATCTCCTGTAATTATAAACAAAAATAATATTTACGAAATCGGTCCAGCCGTTGACGCGTGGTGGCGTGATCAAGGGAAATAGGGATTATTTTTTCCTATACTTATAGATAATATGATGTAACATAGGATTGGTTTAAAATTTCATAGTATAAGAATGGCAACACCTAAGTTAAGAGTCGCTAAGATGAGTCAACGGACGATTGACGTCAAACCCAGGTATCATAATACATATAATTTAGACCGTGACGTCAAGGGTTTTTCATTTCTCGTCCAATGTAGTATAATTTGAAACAGGTTCTTTTATTCCTTACCCTTTTCGTTACCTTCATTTACCCATATCTTTTCGAGTACCTATAATAAACTAAACTTAGTTAATAATAATTTAAACAATCCCTCCCAAGGGATTCAAAGCTCACAATAATTTGTGGGAAAAGATTTAACATGATTTTAATTAAGTATTCATGCCAAATGGGCTTTCGTTTGGTTACCGCACTCACCGGCTCATTCTGGAAGGAGTTATGACGTGACTTACGAGGCCGAGGGTGTAACGTGTGTGTTGCTTGTGAGGATCGAGGATAACTGCTGGGCACGGGTAGCGCAAGACCGGCCACCGTGTAAATCCTTGAGGGAGGTCTTTGTCCAGCAATGGATGTCTTTCGGCTGATATGATGATGATTACGAGATTGCATGCTTTCCCAGAAATTCAAACAATTATGTGTGTCGTAATATATATTTGTAAAAAGTATTATCATGCACAAATGTTTACCTTTTCTTAAAATTATACCACCGTCTAATAATATATTAATTTATTTCCACCCAAAGGTTGTCTGGAAGAGATCGCTTCTTAGCGATTAGACCGCCCGTTGTACAAACATTAGTATTAAGCTTTTATTTTTTAAATGTTGTTAATGTATCATGGTGTACAATAAAGCGTTATCTATCTATATATATATATATATGTGTAAAGCTATAGTAGTAAATATATGCACCCATCCTTACTTACCTACGTTGGCCAACATAGACGGCTTTCAATCGAGAAAAGTTATAGTTATCTACCTACATTACACGTAAAAACGTTAGTTACCGAATAAGGCATGAATTTCTGTTCGGGGCAAATGAGAAATGAGATGGATTTTAGCGATTAATTAGAGGCGATTGGATTACTATCATTGGCAGCTCCGAGGGCTGGCCTTGTTTCTCGAAGTGAGTCATCTAACTCTTTATAATGCGTTTGAAATTAGGTATAGCATTTTTGGGCTACTTATAGTCGGCTACGACATCGGATATACCGGATGTGGATGGGGATTTTGGACTATTTGGTTCCACAGTTCGGTTTGGTTGATGTGATGGTGATATCATATGATAATGATATGTCTTCTACCCTACGTAATATTACTATGCAAACATTTGTCCAAGACTGTTTGCGATAATAGTTCAAAGGTCACGCTCTTCATTGCCAGTAATTTTCAAGTGGTTCCATATTTATATATAATTTGACGGAATGTCAAGTTGAAGTGACTAAAAACCAAAGTCATGGTTAATGATGCAAAGTGCAAAAAGGGCAATGTAGACCTACCTATAGATATAATATAAGATACTTAGCTATTTCACACCACCTTTTAACGTAATTTGTGTTTATGTATTACAGAAATCTAATAGCTAGGTAGAATTTTCCATTGTGCGATTTGTGTGTTTATCACCTTCTACCACATCATCTCTCGACACATGGACATTGGGGTCAAACAAGACACAAAACTTTTCTCAAATAGATCTATAAGTTGTAGGGAACTTGGTAGGTATTATAAAATATATTTAAAAAATACAAAATTTTACACAACATTTACATAACTTAGGTACTTAATCAAATCCTACCTACCAGAATCTGAATAGGGGTTCGAGGATTCGAGGATGTGATCTTTATAGCTTATAAGCACATAGGTATCTCTTTGAGACGAACCCCGAAACCCCGATGTAAATAGGCGAAACAAGCTATTTTGCCGATAACTCAGGTATTTATTTGCAATAGGATGTGATTGTGGACTGTGGTAGATTTTGTTGTTTATAAACTAAACTTATTTAATCTCACTTTAATTTACCTCTTTTTAACAAAAAAGGGATAAAATAAATTTAGTCCTGTCAAATTAGTACAATTTGCTTGTTTCAATGTGAATTTAATCCCCACCTTATATATAGGTATTTTTCATAAATATTTACCAATTAACTTAGATATTAATAAACCTGTCCTATTAAATACGATATCATGGACTAATTTGACAACATTAAAAATGTTTATCTATTTTAAAAGCAAGGAGAGGTGACGAGTTTAACATTAGTTTATTAGTTTGTAAACAACAGAATCGGCACCATAACGCACCTATATATAGGTACCTAACTTTTCGTATGTAAAAAAATATATACTTTAAGGGGACGTTAAACAAAATATTTAACCTATTCCTAAAGTCAAAATGAAAGTAATTTACGGTTGACAAAGGCACCCAGGTGCTTACTAAAGCAACAAACACACGGAAGAATTAATAGAAACTTCCTTCGTTATATTAAGTGTACATATAAACTAGTTTATCAGACAGCGAACCACTAGAATAACACGTGACACAACGTGATTGAATAAATATTGTGGCTTTTTAAGGTATTTATTATTATTATTTATTTTAAGTGAGTCTAGCAAGGGCATTAAGTACCTATCTTTATGTTGTATGGTACGACATCATTATTTATTGGCAAAAGTTTTAGCTAAGTTCCCTACTAGCAAATAGGTAGGTAGTTAAGGTAGTAAGTACCTTTTTTGTACTAACTTATACATATTATAGCGACTATAAACATAACTTACTGATTTTGTAGGATCTTGAATCTTGATTCTTTTGGATTCTGTACCCAAATTATACCAACAGGATTCTATTATGTATAAAAGAAGAGGATTAGGAAATGGCGGCAATAGGCTGCTACTGTCAGCATACTACGGCACAACTACGGTATAAATGATAACTATATTATAGGTATCTAACTGTCGGTACACTACCTATACGACATAACGATTTTTAAGTGATTACGTTATTTTATTAGAATAATTATGCTAGTTTTAAGTGCTATTTGCATGTATCATTTAGTACTGCGTAGTACTTTCCTGCGTTTATATTCCATTGTAAATAATGTAAGTAGTAGCCAAAATAACAAAAGAGTCAACGAAAACGCAAAAAGTCAAAGTCATAAACAATAACAACAGTAATAACAATAAAAAATCAACATATAACATACAACTACACGGAAAATCTCAAAACTTGTCTAGCTCACGAATTCACGCAACACGAATAACGTAACTTTTTTGCGGTCTGTACCGACAGGTGTGAGTGTAGGCGGAGATAGTGTGTGAGCGAGAAGTAAATTTATATATAGCGGATCCCATTCTTTATGTACGCGCTATCAGTCAGTCACAATAAATGTCGCAGGTTTTTTTTTAAATGAATAACTTTATCAATAAACAACCAGACACTGCTTATCTGCTGGCAAAACATAATTCGTAAGGTAGATTAATAAAAATTCGACTAACAGCAAGTTAAGCTGATTCACAAGTCAAATCATCATCTTGATACCTTCCACTATAAATATAACGAAGTCCCAAGATTATTTAGACATGTATTATTCAAGATGTAACAAGAATACCAATTACTAAAAAGAAATACCGGTTTATGTGTGTGAGATAACCGGTATTTCGGTATGTGTGTAGCACGCCTTTAAATGGCGAAGGAATTATCTAATATAAACAAATATTTATAAAGATATTGGGATTTCTGGGACCAAAAGAACTTAGTTGAAATATGGCTTAAAATGCTTATATTTATCTATTTTACATTGTCAAAAATTAACACAATTCACAACCTGGAAAATGAAATATCTAAAAAATAAGATGTTTGTATTGTAAAAAAATAGTTTATTACTAATGCATATATTGAAAGTATATACAGTACTTATCTATACTATTATTTTTTCCGTCTGTTTGTTCCGGCTAATATTGGATTTTTACAGTTGCATAAAAATATGCAATAGCTCTATGTCCATTTTGACTACCATTACCAACCTACTTAGCTTGAGCCCTCTATCTTTTGGGATATGCTTGGCTCATAGAAAGTACGACCGTGCAACGAGGATGAGCTGGATCTCAGTCTCACTCGGGTAAATTAATAAAGTACTTACCTACCTATTATATATCTGTTTTCAAAGCGTCAAGACAAATGCATTGCTTAATTATGAATTGTAAGTCCTTATAACCATTCAACATAGGTTTTTGCGCCGTAGAAATATTATGTATTTTGTAAATAGTACTAGTCTGTATTTACTTACGTTTACATGGTTAAGTGGTTGGTCGCTGACGGAATCTACTCAATAACTAGTAGGTAATCTACCTAATAAGTATTTACACGAATATTATTTGCAAAATGATCACGTTATTATAAAACAAGAGAATTATGCTTATGAAATTTTAATTAGATTAAGAATTTTGTTCTGTTTATACCTACTTCGGGGCAACACTGCTACATACCAAAAAAAAAATTGTTTATGTTGTACAATTAAATTATCATGAAATATGGGATAAGTTCTAGTGCTAAATAGTATTTTGGCAAAATATATTATTATGTTGATAGATCAATTCTAAGATCTGGCCACGACAAAACCTATACAAAACTAGCTTCCGCCCCGTTCCCAAGGGATAAAAATAAGCTTATGTGTTAATCCAGGGTGTCAGCTATTTCCATAGGTAAGGTACCCATTTAAATTGGTCCAAACTTTCGCTTATATAATTTTTTTTTTTTTTATATTTAAGATGGGCTTGCGTTTGGCCACAGACTCGTCCATTTAGTGGACGATGACGATGCCTATGATGGAGCACGCTTGCCCAGAAGAAACCTATTCACCCTGGCCTTGAAAATTCCAAGATTATAGGAGTCTGGAAATACAGACGCCGGAAGCAAATTCCACTCCTTTGCTGTCCGCATTATAAATGAGGAAGCAAAACGTTGTGTTCGTACCTTCGGTATATCAACAACGTATGGGTGAAATTTTTCCCGGCGTCTAGTACTTCGGTGTAAAAATGGGGAAGGCGGAATCAGGTTGAATAATTCCTGCGCACACTCTCCAAAATATATCCTGTAAAATACCGATAAGCAAGCAACTCTTCTTCGGTGGTCAAGACTTGTTAGTTTCGTCTTAATAAGGGACACATCTCCGATGAGTCTCCTGGCACGGCGGTCTATTGAGTCAAGGGCATTCCATGTACGACCGGACTTGAGCTTTATAAAGCTGTAGGAGCTGTCCGGGACTGAAGTACCGCTTAACCTTGGAGAGAATGCCCAGCTTTCTGGCAGCGGTTTTTGCCTTTGACCCAATAGAACAGCCAAAGTTTAATTTGGCCGTTAGGGTCATGCCCAGGAGATCAAGCTGATCACCCATAATACTAGTAGGACTAGCTGTCCCCTGCGGTTTCACCTGCGTTCCCGGATAAAAAGTAGCCTATGTCCTTCTCCACATCATAGACTATCTGCGTGCCAAATTTAATTGCAAGTTTATTGTAAAGTGATATTGATTAACTTAAGTGATCTTAAATTTGCAAATACTTTATTTGACTCAGAGACCGACCGACCAATCAGGGACGGTTCACAATTTTATCTATCTAGGTATATACCGTGTATATACTAATAATAAAGCTGAAGAGTTTGTTTGTTTGAATGCGCTAATCTCCAGAGAATTTTTTGAATCGGTCCGATTCGAAAAATTATTTCACAAATAGGAAGCTACATAACTATCATTATGACTGACGATTTGGATGTGACGCAAGCTCGTGGCGGCTTTTTGAAAATGCAATAAATAACGTACAGACGGTTCAGAGGGCCTACTCTGAAAATCGATACACGATAGTTCGATATCGTTGTCAAATTAATAACTAATAGAATTGCACAAAATATATATTCTTGTCAATTTACTGCATCTATTCTGATCGGCTGCCCTACGCGCACGGCCCTTTATAGAAGGCTTAGTTATGGTAGAGGTACTCAACAAAGTGCAAGGTAATCGGGTAATTAATCTACTGCGCTTGAGTAAATACCAAAATCCTCTCTTGGGCTACCCTACTAAAAACATTAGTGACACTGTCGGACGAACCTGTGCGTGTGATGAATCTTGCCCATGTGGCAGTGGCGAGTGCCATCTCTTAGAAAGCAAGAAGTAATTGATAGAGATAGAGCCAACGACGATAACGTAATTTGAATTAGATCCGGTAGAAGACGTTATTCTGATCGATGTACAGGTTTTTCCGTTAAAGGCGGGTCGATATTGTAATAAACTGTGTGTGATGTATTAATGAAATTATATATTATTTCAAAGGCCAATGTATGCCGTTATCTATACTAATATTATAAAGTGGAAAGATTTGATTGTTTGTTTGCATTGAATAGGCTCCGAAACTACTGATTTGAAAAATTCTTTCACTAATAGGAAGCTACATTATTCCCGATGGTTACAGGCTACTTTTTATCCCGGGAACACGAGTGAAACCGCGCGGAACAGCTAGTTTATTTATATATGGAATATAACATCATTCAAATGTACGCCGCGGCTTCCTACGGTGCCACCAATTTGCAATTACTTTGCCGCATAGATCTGGCTGAATTTGAGCGATGGCCTGCGTTATATTGACTTTGAAGGCATCAGTCGATTGCGGCTTATTGCGACGGGGTTTCTGAATTACCTGCGAATTCAGAAAACCCCACAAGAAAGTTTGGTGGGATCAAAACGCACGACCTCTGCGAGAGATTACCATACCCTCAAATCATTCATCCAGAATGTCCATCGTGGTATTCGTGGTGTTTGCTGTGTGGCACGTAGCGCCATCCTACTGGAACCACACATTGTCCAAGTAATATGGTTCAATACGAGGCAAGAAAATGGTTATCATTAATCTGTAGCGCCGGCCGTTGACGGTGATGGATTCATAAACGTTTTAAGAAAAATACGGACCAATGACCCCGCCGGCCCAAAATCCGCACGAAACTGTACTTTTTGTGGATGCATTGCCACATCTATCTAATACCTTTAAACGAGCAATTATTGTATATATATAATCTGAATCTCAGAAACTGCTCCAACGATTTCCATAAGTTTAGTATGCAGAGGGTTTCGGGGGGGATAAATCGATCTAGCTAGGTTTCATTTTTAGAAAACACCGTTTTAACCAAGTTTTAACAAAAACGAGCAAAGCTAATATAAAATGGTTCATGAAAATAAACTGTAATATCAACTTATTGCAATAAAAATAATTTGCGGTGCCTGAGGTTATGAGCTATTTCAATTACTCGTTTTATATCTACAGATAAAATATTTGGGTAGGTATATATGAGTATAAACTTCCATCTCAGATAACTTCTACTAATACCATATTTAATTACACCTAGTCAGTCAACGAATTAAATAAAAAGTTATTTATTAAAATTAGTAAAGACCTCCAAACGTTGTAATCAGTATAAGTGAATTATATTTTCGTCTATAAACAATATTTTTGTAATTCAATAAACTATATTGGTTACATGATTATCATCATTTTATCAAATTATCAAAGCCGAGTTTCTTAGTATATTATAGTCTTTCATAATAAAAAGAGAACATATATTTTCGTAAAATCCTTTATTAAAATAATAAATAAAGTTGCAAAAGAGTCAACTCGCAGCAATAACTTGAGCAGATCTGCCGGTCGCGAACTGCGATAGATATAACCTTCCGTTCAGCGACCGGCGCCTCATTGCACAACACTTAAAGCATCGCAAGACATAACACCAAAACATAAAAAAATATATATTTAAAACATTACCATTTGACTCGATGCCCTTAAGGACCACACTCGTCAAGCGAGCGTCTCTTCACAATAATGTTCTATACAACTGTTTTGATTATGTTTAACTGCACTAACTAAACTAAAATACCAATACATTACAATAATACCTATATTAATAAAACTAAGTAAATGAATGTACATGTAGTTGAGATTTGTTTAATTCAAATAATTTGATAGCATAGTCTGCCATTATGAAAAAGATTGCATTTCTTAAATAGTAAGTATATTTTATAAAATATTACAAAAAATTACGTAAAATTATATTAGCATCGTGCAATACAACAATTTCCACCAAATTTGTTCAATTTGTTCATCTCTATAGTAAAAATATATTAACAAGACTATACAAACGATCGCGCGGGAAATAATACGGCATTGAATACTCTAGACTGAAATATAGATATAAAATGCACTTAGTAAAGGACACTGGATTTGCAGTAATAATATGGTAACATGATTATTTTATGCATTCAGCAACCTCATTATAAAATTATATTTACAAAAATCCGTTAACCTTTAATATATCTAGTAACATGAACTGATAGATTTTTTAATAAAAATATATACAAAATGCCCATCTCACATTCACCGACCATGATTTTTTGATGTAAATACACCAACACATCTGATAAGTCGTACACAATTTTTATGATTGAAAAGTTCATATCACCACACGGGTTACATAAACGAGACATTCAATTTCAACAATTTATAGAATATTACCAATAACATCATTTTGTACTCAAATAAAATACAAGGCAATCAGACGATCCAAGAGATCCGAGATAGTGTGACTTTGTGCATTAACAAACTTTATAGAAGGTTTATCGTCTAATTTCAGACATCGCACCGTTTAAAATCGACAAAACGATCTTTGCAGCGTGGACGCCGGGCGAAGGCATGATGGACCGGGTGAGGTCGCGGCGTACACTTCGTTCAATACACTGCGCACTGACAATACAAGCGACGTCGCACTTATCGACTGAGCTGACACCGCTGCGCGCCGTGGAAGGTTCCAGGTGTAGTAGTTCTAAGTAGTTAAAGCTATACGTGTACTGTAGGTATACAGAGTCCAGCGAGTCGAGTGGAGTGGAGTCGAGTGGAGAGAAGTGGAGAGAAGTGGAGTGGAGTAGAGTGTGCGAGCGGCAGGCACTAGGAGAGCGGGCGCCGGCGCAGGCGCACGAAGGCGTCGGCGCCGGACGACGCGTACGAGTTGGGCACCTCGGAGCCCACCTCCTGCTTGTACCCGTTGTTGCCGGTCAGCGGGCTGCTGCTGTTGTCCTCCATCACCGCCTGTACATGCATACAAACACACATACCTACATCAAATATCTCATCCCTTATATTTAATACATTCATAAATATCCTCGGACATTCTTCACACACGGTTATCTGATCCCAAACTAAGCAGAGCTTGTACTATGGAAACCAGATAACTGATATACTATTTATTTAATTTTTTGTAAATACATACTTATATAGATAATTACACCCACACTCAGGACAAACAGACATGTTCATGCACACAAATGTTTATCCTGGATGGGAATCGAACCCATGACCAGCGGCGTGATAGGTGGTGTCTTAACCGACTGCGCCAACTGGCTTGCCAATTAATATTAATATTACTTTACTACGTACAGAAGGATCATGGATTCATAATTAGGTACTAAAATCGCTTCTATTTCCATCGCATAACTACGTCTTTCGGGCGATAGGGTTATCGAGTGCTAGCGGTGGATGACGATACGTTCGCGAGGGGTATGAGTGACCCTTCTTCATGTAGTAATAATTAGTATTCTTTGGTTTCCAGAGCTCGATAAATAATACTAACTGACGCTCTTCACATAATCCATGTTTTTTACGATACTATTGTATTCCTCCATTATTTCTGCTTTTTATTACATTCTTTAAACAATAAAGTTGGTGATAAAAACCTTTTAAAATATTATTATGCTCATTTTTTTAATATTGTATTGAATACATAGGACACGGTTTTATAAAGTAACATAAAATAATAAAGTAAACAACTATCTTGTAACTGGAGATTTAAATGTAGAACCAAATTATCTGCTACAAATTATACATTATTACGAATAGATGCAATACCGGTGTTATTATGGTTCTAAGCTCGACTAATTGATAATAGAGCAGAAAACCATTAGTCATGGAAAATAAACATTATGTCCTATCCTAGTTACGCTCCGCCTAATAGCTATATTAAATCAGTTTTTAAATATTTCTAGAATGCTAATAGGTACTGTCAGTACTACGTACCTATTTCTCTTGTCGTATCTGTTTCCACGAATATTTTGTTTCTTTGTAACTCGTTCACTCTAAAAGCGTTTTGTGGAAGTGCCTATGTGGTATGCATGGAATAACACATACACATTGAAAAATATTTGATCCTTTAACTCACCATACAGATACCATTTCTGAGTTTGGATTTCCTCTCGGCCTTGGAGTACCTCGCCTTGTAGAAGTCACTGAAGAGGAAGAGGAATAGAAAGCCGTGCATCGCGATCCAGTATACAAACACGCGAGGGTACTGGCACGACGGCCGGAACAACACCTGCAGTTGGTGGCTGAAGATCAGCACGAACTGGACCTGGGAAGGGGGAATTACAACGTTAAACTTGAATATTCCACCTCCGTGAACTATTGAACTGTACGGTATCCAGTTTCTATGTGAAATTACCTTTTAATCGATTTTTTCGTAAAAAGAATACGAAGATTCGCGAATAGCCGAGTATGTTAAAATAACGATGTATAGTTTTGGTATGCAAATTAAGCTTAAAATATAAATAGGTAATGGTAGTAGCTGGGGTGCATTAGGGGACACAAATACTCTAAATTAGACATCACTAGTCAGAAATTCAGAATATGATGATTAAGTATATCTTACCGATGACGACAAATGACGACTTTTCGCTTTAATTTTGTTCTCACACGTGGCTATTTGATTAGCCGTTAATGTAACGTTACACGTGACGGTGAAGATATTAAGGTTTTGGCAAAAATAAAGCCTGAGTGAACTTTTCGAAATTATGTATTTGCTTATTTCTACTTAGTGAGATCTTAACACAAAGTTACTATGGCTGGAAATTTCAACCCACAGGAGGCCGAAGACTTGAATTTAAATCCTGTTGTGTTTCCAGTTAACGAAACTTATGTTAAACAACTTTTCTCTTAATATTAATAAGTTACTGAGGAATAAACAGGTGATCATTTTATAATCACGTTACAATTAAGAATCAATCAAATCTCGTATAACAAGTTCGTGTGAGGAATAAATAAGCTATAAAATATTTTTAATTAGGTAAAAGGCTATTTGGTGGATGTGTGTTTAACTTGTGCGTACGCACGCACACCGTCTACTAAATCCATTAAGTAAGGTGATATTGACATAGCCGAGGTGATAATGTCGAATATTTGTTTATAATATACATTTTCAAGGACCTATTAACTAATGAAACCTGTTGTTTTGCTCTTCCGCCAACAAATGTCAACATTAAGACCTTCCAAGTTTGATCTTATTGAAGTTAATTGTACTAGATCTGTACGGTTAAAACAAACAAGAATAACAGCCATGTTTTACATTCTACATAATCGAACGAAAATATTCTTTCAGAGTTAAATTAACCTACTCGCCTTTTTTGGTCAACCAAGGTTAACATTTTAATTTAAATAGCGAGTCAAATGGCGGAAAATATACAAAAACTATAGATTTATTATTTAATATAAAAATAATTGTTAACATAATTTTTAGTAATTAAGTTGGTATTTTAGCAAAGTAATATTAAAAAAAAATACGAATATACATAATAATATATTATGAGAATGAGGGTTTCTTGTTTGACTTTAGACCCTAAATATCATTACGTCATCTCTCGTAACTTATCTTATATGGAAACTTTTTATCCATACATTATATGATTTACCCAACTCAATTAGCAAAACAATATTGAAGTTTGACATACCATCTGGAAGGCAGTGAGATATTTCTTCCACCAAATATATTTCTGGTACTTAGGTCCCATAGCAGCTACCATGTAGTAAAAGTACATCACTATATGCACGAATGTGTTCAACAGAGCGAAGAAAGTGCTGTGACCACCTGCAAAAATAAATATTATGAAATTAAATACTTATTTATTACAAGAGCTGTACCAAAACACGTTGACTTTTATAAAAACTTCAAAAGTGTAGGAATGAACGTAGAAATAAACAAGACCGAATCGCCCCTTCAAAAATGACAATATATGGTCTGAGCACATTGGGGGACTGGAAGGCAGAGGATTTAAAAATTTATAAATTGAATTTAATATATATATAATAATATATTTCAACCAGCGTGTTATTTCAATGCCCTGGATTCTAGAGTAATATATGCCTTATTTCGATTGGATAACTTTTAAATTCAATTGACTGATCCTCTGTGTGCCGTCCGTAAATGTGCGCCGGGCATAATGCGAGTGAAACCGCAGGGCAAAAGCTAGTACGGGAGATATTGCGGATGTAATCTTGCTAATGAAAACGACAACCGTAAAGGCCAGTGTTAAAAATGGCTTTTCCATGTTAAGTCAATAAAATAATGTCTATTAATGTGCTGGGAAATTTTCAAGGCTACATTCATTAAAATATGTACATTGAAACATCATCGTATGAATTATGATAATTGATAAGCTTATCTCGAGTAGCGATTTAAGAGGACGCAATTAATTGTCACTAAACAGATATTCGCTTTCCGTGGTTGGTTGGGCAGACAGGGACAATTTACTATCAGAAAGCTACCCCGTTATTGACGGATTCATTTTTATGATTGCGTTTTTTTTAAATGAGTTTTCTACGTTTTTACGAGTTGCGCTAGCTTTATTTCACCTCTAACGTGCGGGACGTTTAATTTTACGATATGACAGCGCCTAAAGTTGATGGTTAAATTATATTTATAAACACACCAACCAAAGGCGTGAACAAAATAGATCTCAAGGGCCTATTGGCATTACAATTTGTTAATAAAAAAAAAATACCATGGGAAATACATTGTGGCAATTAGGTTAATGACACCTACGTCAATCATCCAAAGTTATAATTATATAATATAGTTTCGTGCAAAATATTTATATGGAATATTTACCATATTTTGATTAAAAAAAACAGTTAATTAAAAAGCCTATTTTACCTCGCTACCTTAGGAAATACTTTTGAGTAAGTCTCAGACCAAGGTCTTTATGCAATGGTAGACTTAGGTATACATAAAAGTTAAATTCGCGGCCTCCGGTGTGTCAATTTGAGGGCCGTTATAAACTATTTTAGAACATCATTTCCATTTCGGAAGCGAAACATTTTTATAATCATAATCTGTATTTATACAACGTAACTTTTTGTATGATTCATATTTATTGCCCCAGAAGGCATTCTATTTCTAAAGACTTACGTTCACATAAATATCACGTGTTTCCCAAATTGCACATAATATTTGCTATATTGTAAAGTTACCCAATTATTTCATAACATTTTGAAATTTAGCAAACAATTCTTTTGAATTTAATGTGTGGTTTCATAGCTTTACTCATTGCATTAGGTTTCCTTTTGTAATTACGTAGGTAGACAATCAACCATCCTGATATTTATTTATTTATTCTATTACATGTAAATTTACAGTTTTCAAGTTACCAAAATACTTACATGCTAGTTTGAAAGAAAGAAATTATTTCATATATATAATTTTGTATAACTGTTATAATTGACTAGCCATTTTCTTCACTGATTAATATGTAACTATCTAGCTATATGTTTATCTAGGAAATCCCCGACTTATTTAAAATGTTTCACGGATTGATTATTACCAACTGAGAAAATAGGATGCAATCAAATAATGGTGGTTATTAGTCAAATAGTGAAAGTTGTCGTAGGTACCTGGTGCAAATTTGAGGCCGAACCAGACGGACATGGGCATGATCCCGTGATGAATGACATGCAGAGTGGACACGTGCTCGTTCTTCTTACGCAGCACAAAGAACGCCGTGTCCATGAATTCCGTGAACTTACTGAAATAGTACCACCAGCATGTGTTCGCCATCTAAAGAAATATATCTTAAATTATCAAATTAAAAAGCATTTATTGAAATTTCATATAGTTTCCTTGTACTAATCTACGTACTAATCTACAATGTGTTTTGTATAAATTTATTTAACAGCTATCCAATCGAAATAAGGTATATATTTCAATCAACGCGGCGTGCTCTTTCAATGCTCTAGACCAGGGATTCCCAAAGTGGTCGGTTCTCCAGGGGTTGACGTAAACAAATTTAGGGGTTAGGGTCGACGAGGTCTAAAAATCGACCCCTATTAATTAACACAAGTTCTTATTTGAAACTTTCAAGATACTGTATAAGTTGTATTACTTTGCGATTGTATTTTTTTTTCGTTATTTGTATTGATAATTATTAATTACACTACATAAAAATTACCGAAAGTTATGTCTATTTATTTAAATTTTGATAAGAAAATGATGTCAAAGATACTCACTTAACCAACCACAAAGTTTTTAAATTGATAAATATTTTGTATCAATAGGAAAAAACTAGAATAGGATACTTTATAGCCCACGTGGCTATGGGGGTCTGAGGTATCAGTTCATTTTGAATAAGGGGTCTCTTGCCCAAAATCGTTTGGGAATTCCTACTCTAGACTCTAGCTAGAGCATCGAAGTTTAGTGTAGTTCTTTTCGTGTAGCAAAGAACTATTGTGTAGTTCTTTTCAATAAGTACAAAAAACAAAATATACCGCGTTTCCTAGCCCCAAAACTAGGCTAGCCTGTGCTATGGGTAGCCAGTACAAATGATAAAGATAAAGTTTATCTTGAAGGATAAGTCACCAAGTAAATTGTGTAAAAAATCTTTGCCAATATCTTTACCCTTTGGGGCGTTACAGAGGAATTAAAAGAAGCCCTTTCTTGTACGAGAATATCAAATTAACACCCTCTTAAATTCTCCATACATAGAGGTTTGGTATGGGTAGTGATGAATCAGCCAGGACTAGACTGTTGTTTATATGACATACCTACATTCGATTTCATGCAAACTCATGAGTAGACGAAACACTATTAATGTTTATGCATGAAATCTATAAACTATGATTTGCCTAAATGACAATCATAGTCCATAAGTCCACTGAGATGACAAAACTACAAAATTTTATGGAACAAGAAAATTTTGAAGGTAACATTGGTACTTTGCTGTTTCTAGATGAAACAAGTACTGTAGGAGTTAAAAATATAAATTTTGAAAGGCCGAAACAGTAAGGAGTTTGCCTTGGTTATTATCACGTGCATAATGTTATTTTTGTAGGAGTTACTTATTGTTTTAATTTAAAACTGCGGAAACGAAAAGTACTGCATTTTGTCAGCTTTAGAGGTTTTTTTATAAAGATAAAACAAAATTTAAGGAAAGCGTTTATATTAAACACTATGTAAGAGTTATAATGTTTTTTAACCCCCGACGCAAAAAGAGAGGGGTGTTATAAGTTTAACGTCTGTCTCTGTATCTGTCTGTGGTATCGTAGCTCCCAAACGGATGAACCGATTTTCGTTTATTTTTTTTGTATCATAGATAATTTTATCCACTCTTAGCCATGTTTCATGAAAATCTGTTCAGCCGTTTGGAAATTATCACCAATTTACTAGTCAGTGTCGGGGGTTTCTTAAAATTTTAATTTTAGTTATTTATAACTTTCAAGGTAATATTTATCATTTTTTATTTCAACTTTGGTTAATTGCTAGCCAATTGAATCACAAATACAATCTGACTAAGCACTACTGCACGCGATAACTGACTTATAACATGTTATCGACTACGTTTAACATGTTATCGACCCTATTTCAGGTTAACGGCCGGCCTTAAAATAATTTTCAGGAGTATATTAAAAAAAAGGACAAGTGCGATTCTGATTCGCGCACCGAGGGTTCATAGACTTTTTATAGGTTTTCCTGTAATCTATAGGTAGGTACTGTTTTCTGTATTTCTTTAATTTTTTTTGGCCCAGTAATTTCGCAGATAAGTGGAGGGTGTGGGGATGGTAATTTTCAGCTATTTTCTTAAAAAATAAATATCTTAAAATTATAAAAATATATATTTGAGATCCTCAGCCCCACAAGCCCTTTCACTTGATATATCACACTATAGATTGCAAAACTTTTTTTAGTTAGGGGATAATTCTTTATATAATATAGGACCGTTTAGACCGTTAGTTGTATTCTTTGATGTGATGTTGGAAGGTACAACGCTAATATGCTTATTATACTAGGTCAGTGATAAAACATAAGAAACTAAAAATTGTAAAATAAAAAACTTTTAACAAAAAATAGAACCGCCTTCAAATGATATTTTCCATGGAACATAAACTACACTTTTGCTGACTCCAAAACAGTCAGATTTGTGTTCTTTGGCTTAGATATATAGGTGCTATATAAAGGTGCTGTATATTTAGATAGATAAGTGATGATAACCACTAAAGGTTCAATTTTAAATTAAAAGTTTTTTTTTACGTTACACGTTCGTGTTTGGGTCACCGACTTACATATGTCCGGTAATTTCGGAGCAACATACGATTGATTCTTTTGACGAACCCTAGAAATACATACCCTCATTGCTATCGGGCTTCGTGAATAGTCGACAAGTTGACATCTGAAGTCGTAATGACCCCACCATCCGCTCATAAGGTACTGTTAACAAAAAATAGGGTAGCATTAAACTAATATTGTGACAACTTATCATATAGCTTTTAACGTAACCATTGTTATTTATTTCAGATGGTTGAAAAGCAGGTAGGCGGCCCACCTGATGGTAAATGGTTACCGTCGACTATCGCCGTCCTGTTACAATGCCAAGAAGGCAACTGGCTCTCAAGTGCAATTAAATAATTAAGAGGTCAAATACAGCACCAAAACGATTTTATCAGAAAAATAAAACATACCTCATAGAATATCCAGGCACTGAATATGGTTTGTGCTAGATTGTAGACGACTAGAACGTTTCTCAGTTCGAAGGGCTTACGGTTGGCCATGAGCCGCGGGCCGAGGTTCCGCGAGCAGTACGCGTAGCACACGCACGCGGCGAGCGTGGGCCACGGCGACGACATCATCGACCACTCCTTCACCCGAGGATCTAAACAAAAAGTAAGCCCATTTTGCATTTTTTTTTAAATATATTTTAATTTTCAACATGCTTTAATCGAATCGACCACTGAGGTATGACTAAGGTGCATTATATAGTTCACGTATGTTCAAGCTCCTATCATGACGACTGTCACCATTCAAAAATTTCGAAGTAATATCGCGTAAGAATTGTTAAACGACTTTTTGCTTTTTGGCTGAAAAATATGTTAAATACATTTCGAGCCATAACCATAACACAGAATATGTAATTACAGTAACATGAAGTCGTGCGTGCGCGTGATGCGTCCGTTACTGATCAGTGGACACAGTGAAACAAACAAAGAATGTAGTGCAGATGAAAAAAAACTGCATCTAATCTCGGAACTCCGTAAACTTCACTTCAGTTAAAACTGTCTCTATATGTAAATTCCCTTCAAATTTAAAGTATATTATTATATTGCAATATAATTGGTAGTCGTTTCCTCTCAGTACATACATACTCAATGTTCAATTCAATCAACAATCTGCAAGAGCAATAACAATTTTTTTTTTCAGGAATTTTAAGCTGGTTTTAAAACAAATTGTTGTAGGTGTTTTTAATTCATACTTTCATTTGTGTTTTAATTGTTCAACAGGCTCGTTAACAATTTATAGATATTATTATTACAAGTGTTTTTTTTTTTTGAAAGGACTAAAGTTGGTAGCCTCAGTTGGCTGCAACAACCTTACCGGACAAATCGGCGAGGGCAGAGGGCTCTCAGCCGGGTAATATTTAGGTAACAACGCCTGAGGCCACCCCCGAATGGGGTACGAACCTCGGCTCAGGGCGTTACCGGGGGAGGGGGAGGACTTTGTACGAGTTACGATTAATTGGGGGCGGTCGGATTACTAATGGCAGCTCGGGCCGCTTGAACGGGACGAGACTGAGTGGGACGTCGCGGCGGTCCTCGCCGTCGAGGACGGTAGCGTAATCGGTTGTGTGTAGTGTGTTGTGTACTTTTACGAGCTTCGTCAGCTTCGATCTGAGCTAATGTAATAGGGTCATCCGGCTCGCTGAGTGCTTGCCTTGGTCTATGGATACGGAGTATACGGGAGGGCGTGTAGGTTGCGGCTTTCACTATAAGAGGGTTGCGGTGATTAACGGCGGTATAGAAAAATCTGCGTGAGGTGCGTTTTATAAATTGTTTTATCGTGGGGAGACCTAAGTCAATGTGGAGATTTTCATTACGCATGTACCACGGGGCGCCCGTGGCCTTGCGCATGAAGCGATTTGAATCACCTGAAGGCTATGGATCCGTGCAGGAGCTTCATGTGCGAACACAGTACTAGCATACGTCATGATGGGGCGGATACACGTGGTATAAAGTCTAACCTTGCTTTTGAGGGCAAGTTTAGATTTACGATTTAATAAAAAGTAATGGGTAAACTTAAAAACTAAATATCTGATTTTAAAAATTCTTTCACTTTTTGAAAGTTACATTATCAGCGTGTAACATGGACTGTATTTTATTTTCAAAAAAATAATTAATCCTTACGAAAATAACAATAAAGTAACCCAAGGCATCAAAAATTTGCCTATAAAAGTCATTATTTGGCATGTTTATAGTCTAAATATATAAAAGGAAAGTGTGACTGACTGAAAGACATCAACGAACAATAACTCAAACCATTGGACGGATCGGGCTGAAATTGGCATATAGATAGCTATTATGACGTAGGCATCCGCTAAGAAAGGATTTTTGAAAATTTATCCCCTAGGGGGCAAAATAGAGAGGCGGAAAGCTACTATTAAACATATTGTGCCATTAGTAGGTACCTATATCTAATGAAAAAACATGATCACATCATATTGTAAGCTGACGTTATAGGTGTGACTTTTCCTTATGTACTCGTAGCTACCAATCTAAATATTGTGTAGCATGTGGTAATATTAAGTTATGAAACGCTAATCATGACGCTAACATATTTTTTTTTATCTTAATGTGCGAACTCATAAGTAAACGCAATTTGGAAATTATAAAAAACATTTTACGAATTGATTTGCCTTTAGCGTTATAAAAATCAGTTTTGTTTTTCCAAATTGTGGATCAGTGTGTCGACCGAAACTTATCGAGTAGACAGATGGAGGTTACGAGGGCGATACGCGGCTGCACCGGCGCCGTTCGCCTCGAGCCTCATAGCAGTGAGCGCAGTTGACATAACATTTGATGGAGACGACGACGCCGTCAGCGTTGTCGGTAATATTACGCTAGAGAGGGGCTACACTCGCTGAGTGTGAACCGCTCTGCGCTTCGCTTGTTATGTAATATATTGAGCAAATTCTTCGACACTATTAACAGCAGCCGGTATGAGTTCGTGGGAAAATCAGTTCCATTTTAACCGAATTCAAAAAAAGTAAGGTTATCAATTGGACACGTATGTATTCATTCATTAATCTATTAGAGCTTCCAAACAAATATACAATATTTTATAGGTTGTTTGTATGTATATTTGTCGGCGCATATCTTCGAAACTATTAGTAAGTAAATGAATTTCAAATAAGAGGGCCACTTTTGGGGGTAAATTAGAAAAAAAGTCTTGAAAACTATATTGTGTGACATTTATAATTTTACGATACTTAAATAGTTTTGAATATGATCCCCCCCCCTTTATCTCCGAAACTACAAAGCCAAAAATAAAAAAAAATACAAAAAAACTTCTTTACCTATACATTTCAGGAAAACCTATAAGAAGTCTGCGGTATTTAGAGAGAACATCTTAGGAAATTACGGAACCCTCGGTGTGCGACTCAGATTAGCACTTGTCGATGGCTTCGCTGGCATGGTATCGACATCAAATATTATTTCATAATTTCGAGTTTGTCTTTTTGAAGTCAATTTAAAAATTTTAAATTACTTTTTTTTCATCAGTTTCTTCTTTTAATAATCGATTGATTGTCCTATTTTTATATAAAATATATATTCTTCTTTTTGGTACCGTGGCATCACACGGTTTGTGTATTTTGCCACTGTCATGTGTGGTGTGAAGTGTATGTATGATATTTTCTTCATTTATTTAATTCTCGTCAAGTTATATTTTATGTTCTAGTACCTCCTAGTCTAGTAGTAGTAATAAGACATTTGAATAATGTAGGTATGTTGTTGAATTTAAAACTCAGTAAAAATTTATTCTATTATTTTAGGTACCTATTATAAAAACTTGAAGTTGTTGACCTATGAACGTCGAAGACAATTAAAATTTTGCATATTTATACTTAAACATATGACAATAATGCCAAAGATCGCTTATGTTGACATGTTTACGGAGATCTAAGAATATAAAATTACTAGCAATGACCGATGAGCATAGGTTTCGATCATTACATTTCAACAAATGATTGTTCTTGAGGTCAGTCTACTTAATGAGAGGGGTCCAACACAGCACTTATCTGCAACCGGAAATCCTATAGTTTTCGTTCCCCCTAGAATATCAGGTCATCGAACTGTGGTCTGCTCGTTGCCACCTTAGCTTATCGACTCTCAGAGCTATGACTGAGAATGTCAACAAGCATACCTCACCGAGTAAAAATTAACAAAATAAAACAAATTCTTTCAATTTCCACTTACCGCTCCTATTGTCCATCAAATCTCGATACCAATCGTATATAGTAGCCATCTTTGGATAAGTTTCTCTATCGACTAAATTAATCTGAAACAAAAAGAAAATAGAGTTACAAACTTATGGACTCATATCACTTTATTAATACTAGGTATCATCTTCCTATTTTGTTAAAATTTACTTTTTACAAAAATAACTACATAAAAATCTACTCCTTTATCAAGTGGATTATTTATACTGTGAATCATCAATGACAATGACATTATCATCACAAAATGATAACGATGCGATGATTCAATAATTTCCGATAATTCACGTTGCATTTTCTGATAAAGTCAAGGTAAGATAACTAAATATACTGTTGTATTATTTATTCTCGCGCCGCCGCCGTCGTCTGTCCCTCTGTACGCTTAGATATTCAATGGATTTTAATGCGGTTTTCATCAATAGATCATGGGAAAGTTTTGAGTTTGAAGTATGATAATAATAGGGTAGTTGACTGACATATCAAATCAGCTACTTTTTAATAAATGTCAAAACGATAGTTTACATGGAATTTTGAATGAAATATTACACTATGACGTCATAGTTTCACAGCATCAAATCGTCTACTCTTAGTGGTTCTACTGGTAATTAAAAATCATACAAAGCGTTAAATATATAACATATTTGATATTTACACGTGTTTTTAGATGTTTTATGTTTATGTATTGTTTGGTCATTTATTTTTGACAGTGTCAACTACCCAATTGTTCAAGATGTCGGATAATGCTGTCATATTCGTATGAAATGAAATACATGGGTACAATGTAGGGGTAGGGTCGCTAGTATGTATATAAATAATATCAAATCTGCTGTCAGAACAAGGTTTGTATGAAAGATCTACCGGGATGTACCGGCAATTTCAATGTAATTTATGTATGATAACCAAACAAAAAAATCACCCGGGTGACTTTTTTTTTTTTTTTTTTTTTGAAAGGACATGAAGGTGTTAGCCAGAGGTGGCTATAACACCCGTACGCGGACAACTCGGTGAGCGCTGAGGGCTCTCAACCGGACAAAAACAATTTTAGGTAACTGCGCCTGAGGGCACCCCCTGTGGGGTACGGACCTCGGCTCAGGGCGTTACCGGGGGGAGGGGGAGGACATAGTACGAGTTACGACTAATTAGGGGCGGTCGGATTACTGGGAGCAGCTCGGGCCGCTTGAATGGGACGAGACTGGGTAAGACGTCGCGACGTACCTCGCCGTCGAGGACGATACCGAGGAAGTCGGTTTTGTTGAGTGTTTTGTGTGTCGTCGTTTTGTCGAGCTGAGTCGGCTGCAATCTGGGCGAGAGTAGTGGGATCATCCGGCTCGCTGAGGGCTTGCCGTGGACGTCGGATACGCGAGATTCTAGAGGGGGTATAGGTTGCAGCCTGTACGATGAGAGGATTGGAGTGGTTGACAGCGGTGTCGAAAAAGCGGCGTGAAGCGCATTTCATAAATTGTTTGATGGTGGGGAGTCCTAAGTCGATGTGGAGGTTTTCGTTGCGCATATACCAGGGGGCGCCCGTGGCTTTGCGCATGAATCGGTTTTGTATAACCTGAAGGCTATGGATCTTGCTGGGGCTAGCCTGAGCGAACACAGGGCTAGCATAGGTCATGATTGGGCGAACGCACGCGGTATAGAGTCTAACCTTGCTTTTTAGGGCAAGTTTAGACTTACTATTTAAAAGGAAATGAAGACGACCTAACACAAAGGCGGCTCGCGCGCGTACCCGCTTTATGTGTGCTGCAAAGGTTAATCGATCATCAAGAATCACTCCTAGATATTTGGCTTCCTTTTCCCAAGGGATCGGGTCGCCGAATAGGGTGATGGGCTTGGGTGGTGGGGGTCGGCGTCTACGGTCGGTTCTAGTGAATAGAACCGCCTGACTCTTGGTCGGATTGATTTCGATTCTCCATTTCCGAAACCAGGCGCCTAGGGCGTTGGTCGCAGATTGGAGGTTTTTGCTGATGGCTTGAGGGGATCTACCGGATGTAAAAACGGCGGTGTCGTCCGCGAATAATGCTAACTTGACTTTAGTAAATAAGGGGATGTCGCTCGTGTAGAGCGAGAAAAGTATGGGCGCTAGCACCGACCCTTGAGGGACTCCGGCACCTATGGGGTGGGGGGAGCTGAGGGCACCTGGAATTCGATATCGAAACTGGCGGTTCGACAAGTAGTCTCGTAGGATGAGCACGAGTCTGTGAGGCACACCCATGGTGAATAGCTTATAGATTAAGCCATTGTGCCAAACCTTGTCGAATGCCTTTGCGACATCGAAGAACAGTGCACCCGTCATATATCCGTGTTGATATTTGGAAGAGATGTGTTCAACAATACGATGGACTTGTTGAACACAAGAGTGTTTGGTTCGAAAACCAAACTGCTCGTCGGGAATGAGTTTATTAGCATCGGCATATGCTTTAAGTCGGGAGTGGATAACTCTCTCATAAATCTTACCCATACCGTTGAGTAGACTTATGGGACGATAGCTAGAGGGCTCGGACTTGGGTTTGCCGGGTTTGGGGATCCCTATGACATGAGCATCTTTCCACTGTTGTGGGAAGATGTTACATGACAGGGCCACGTTAAATATTGATGTTAGGAGCATTATAAGGTGGGCGGGGAAGAGTTTGATCACTCTGTTAGTGATCTTGTCCGAGCCTGGGGCCTTCCGCGGGTGTAATTTCCTGATGATCGATTTGACCTCATCGGGGGTCACGGGAGGTAGTGGATCATCCTCTTCATTGAGGGGAGGGGGGGGTATAGGGAGAGCGAGTCTCCTCTCTACTTCTGCATTGACTTCCTCCAGGTGACGCGGGTCAATCCGGAGGGTACTAGGAGTGCATTGTTGCTCAAGGCTTTCGGCAAGGCATTCCGTTTTCTCCTCGTCCTCAAAAGCGAGAGGGAGGTTGGGCCTGTTTAGAGGGGGCATGGGGGCTACCGTGTCCTTAGTGAAGGCACGAGAGAGTTGCCAGAAGGCAACATGGGATGGCTTTACTTCGCTAAGGGTCTGGTCCCAGCGGGATTGACGCACTTCATCAACGCGTGCCCTGACGGCCCGCTGAAGCTCTCGCAATCGGATGCGGTTTGAGTCGCTAGGATATTTATCATATGTGCGGTTGGCGGCGTTTCGCTCCCTCATCAAATCGCGTACGTCATCGGGCAGACGCATGCGGAGATCACTCTCCACAGGCGCTGTCCGTGAGCAGTCAGTAATTACCGACTGCACGTGATTTGTGAGTGAGTCGATCGCGCCTACAGCCTCATCAGCGGTGGTGAGGCTATCCGGGATCTGATCTAGGTGGATGGATGAGGTAGACTTGAGGCTTTCGCCCAGCCTGTTCCAGTCCGTTATGACTTTGGTGGGAGTGGGTTGACCTGGATCTGGGGGACCTACTCGCGGTGTAAATTCTAGGATCACAGGCCTGTGGTCGGAGGTCAACTCGTGTTGCACCGTTACATCGTGCAAACGTAGGTTCACATTCTGCAGCAGTGCCACATCGAGTACGTCTGGTCTGTGAGTCACGTTATGGGGAAAGTGAGTGGGCTCTAGTGGCGCTATTATGTCGAGATTGAGAGGCTCGAGCATTTTCTCTATAATAGCACCTCTGGGATTTGTCGTGTGACAGTTCCAGAGGGTGCTTTTTGCGTTTAGGTCACCCGCCAAAATGACAGAGTTCCCCATTTTAAATATGGACTTGAGGTCACTGCTGAGTGACGTATTATCGCGGTTGGGGGATATGTAAGCCGAGACCAGAATGATGGATTGGTGTCCAGTCATGCCGAGCCTACAGGCCGAAGCTTCAATGCAACTTAGTGAGGGGGGTGGATCCATAGGGGAGCAATACAAGGACCTTTTGTAGTATATGAGGGTGCCTCCTAGGGCTGAATCGGGCCTATCATTGCGAACTATCTGATAGTTAGCAACACCCGGGTGACGCTTGGCAGCTATTTTTAAACCAGATGATATCATAGAGTCAAGATCTATCTATCTAAAAGACAATACAATACAAAAATTACCTGCACTTTCAGTAGGGACTTACATAAAAAAGTGCAGTGGAGTGCATAAAACATTTATTATGCATCTTTTAGTACCTACACGTCAACCCTATCAGCCGCTTGCTGTTAATTAATTTGTACACACGGCTACAGATCAGATGCCTTTTTGTTGCAAAATAGCTTCTATCACAACCGCATAAGATGCCACAGTTACCTTGAATTGTCGTCGTCCGTATTATATAACAACAAAAGAATCGTTTACTGATTAGAAGTGTGTGTATCGATAAGAGAATTATGATAGACGGATGATACTTCGACAGACATTGCAAATTTAAGCTAAGGCTAATTGAAATGAATTATCAACAAGATTCGAAAAGAAACAGAAAACCATGATTGCGAGAGGGACATACGCGGCAATAATCAAACGTAAAATTAATTATTTTTTTAATAATTAACTTACATGTTATTTACGGATAACAGAAATTAATAGTTTATAGATTAGCAATGAAATGAATGACGTGTATCTGTTAACGGTAAAGTATCTAATCCGTCAATTTAAACATTTCCTAGGAAATCCATACATTTCCTAAATATCTATCGGAGTATTACATTCGGGATATTTGTAAGGATAGCGGTATTTGGGGGGTTGTAAGTGAAATTTATTTTTGTGCGAATACTTTCAAATTTATGCAAAATAAAAAAAATAACCCCAACCTATTTTTTTCAATAGAATTTATATATTTCCTAGTATCATTATTGAAATAAAATTTCCTAGGAGAAATACACAGGAATTGTGTACAATTCCTATGTTTCATACATTTCCGGTGACATATCTACATTCCTACATCATCAGTGTAATTAGGTATATTCATAATCCAATACACACCTAAGTTATTTATGGTAATCACTAATCAGCAACACGCGTGTTTACGAGCACGCGGGTATAGACTATTGTAACCGTGAACAATGCAAACCTTTAATCATTCATTTAACGTATTTGTAGTTTTATGTTAAAGGTTTGTCCTAAGTTTCATCGTAAAATCTGTTAATATTACGCGGCTTTATTATAAATCAAATTCAATCCAGACAGCCATAACGAATCGTCACACCCGCAGGTTCGATGACTTCTCTCCATAATAAGCCTGTTTCCGAAAAGGGTTCAGTCAGTATCATTGACAACATGCATTCACACGCTTCACCAGATTATACAGAAAGAGTGAGGAATATAATTGGACATTGTGGCTTATGTATGTAGACCCAGTTAAATCGAGATATGGTCGGTGCTACAGAGTACAGCGATGCCAAATTGACTCTTGCAATAATGCAGTGTTACGCAGTTGTGTACAACAGATTTTATTCGTCTCCGAATATATCGTACCGCTTGTTTATATTAGTCACGAACTTGTACAAAACACTAAAATATTACTTTAGCGCAGCATTATTACAGCGCAATAGGGATGTTGATTAAAAAATATAATTAGTCCGGCGTCAGTTAGATTACCAAAAAATATTGGACACATGTTTTTTCTTTAGTTCCCAAAACGAAGATTAAAATTTCACGTGACGTCATGTCTTAGTACACTTTTTAAAGAGAGATGACGTCACAAGCCCCCACTCCTGAACTTTGACGCGACTTATCTCTGTATTTTTTATTGATTTGATAAAATAAAAAATACGTATCCAATATTTTTTGATAACCTAACTGACGGACTAAACCTTCCACGGACTGACTTACCCAGTCATCATCCCTAAAACTTTCCTCCAGGGATACCTACAGGTAGTAAATAATGATACCTAATAATATTATGTAATATTAATGAATGTATATTAGGTGAAAATCCTGGCATGTGACAGCGTATATAAGGGGTCACACGGGCGGTGGCATCGCCCGACATCAAACACGATTCCACACTGTAGGGAGAATATGTTACACTGTGGCTAAAGTCCGCGTAACAAAACTTGCGATACCAACGTATTTCGAATACTAACATCGATTTAAGTTGGCAATGACATACAAGATAAATATTTGTTCTATGAATACAAGGAATAGGAAAAATCAGCTTGTTAATCTCACGATTTATGAAGATACATATGATTCACAAATATGTTCGAAATACATAATAAAGTTGAGTACATAAAATGGCGGAAGCATATTCACGTTAACATACCTATTGCAGCACTGTCCTTAAAATCTAGCCGTTTGCAGATTTCGCATACGGAATGACTGATTAAGAGGAGTTTCCGCCAGTTTCAACATACGATACATCGCAGCTTGATCGCAGTCATACGGAGAGAAAGGGGGGCGAACCGACCAGCCAACCTGTTCGCTCGCATCAATGCCACAGCCTCATACTACACCGGTCCATCACCTATGGTGGGACTTTACATGGCATTGAGTATTTTTCATTGAATGTTTGATTTATTTACAAAAATATTTTACATGTAAGGAAATATCCAATAGGTACTACTGGCACTAGATAATATTTACTACAATTCTCGGTCAGGAATTCAGGACCTATCGCACCGTAGCACGTTTGTTTCTAAAACTCACGTCCGATCGGTCTATCAAGCTATTGTCACGTTCTCCGAATAATATCACATAGCTGATAACACTAGTGATATATTGACTAGCGATTGAATTTCTAGATGTTGTTGATTGTATCTACTACTATCGTACTATGAACGCAACTAAGTGGAGTACCTATAGTAACGTTAAGATTCTTGTTAAGGCAAACAATCGAGGGAAATGAGATGCAAAAGACGTCAACGATATCTTACAGCGTGTGTAATAAACGAGCAAGGCATAACGCAAGGTTAGGTGAGGATCATTATAAAGCATGACTGGTGTAATAAGTAAATTGGCTTGCTTGTACACTCACTTATACGTGTCTGCTCGAGCCGGTAGTGTCCGAAAAGAACAAGTCGGTAAGTACGCCACAGAGCGCTGCAAGCGGCACTTCTGTTGCACAACAGCCTATTGTGGCCAACCTTGACCTGCTCTTCACGGCAAAATTCACTTACACTCACACCTACCTACATAGTTCACACTTGAACCTTAACACAAAATTTATACTTAAAAGGTTTACATTATTTAACATTATATACAGAATTGTTGGTATATTAGGAATAACTACACACATAAAATTATAATACGTATTACTTATTATTTAAAAGCACAGAGACAGGAAATCTTTATTTTTAGAGAACTTTTGAAATAAAAATATTTTCATCCCCATAGTTAATTAATATTTTTAAGCGTGAAGGAATTTCTGGCGGGGCATTGGCATAGCGATTTGTCTCGAGTGTTCTATGCAGTCACAACTTTCACTGAGCCTCGGTCTGTAGTCCACAGGCTTTACGTAAGGGTGTTGCGCCAGAGACGCCCGCGCCTGCGCCCTGCGGAACCACTGACCCACTGCCACAGACTCGTACGCACCTCACCCCACTATACTCAACATCCATCCCAAAGAACATTCTCAAACATTGCGTTAGCGGTGTTTATGGAAACTTTATCGCGTGAGCCTTTAACTTTAACAATAATTACGAAATATTATTTTAATTGACTTTGTAGTGGGTTAAACAATTCTGTGCAAATTCAGTTAAAAACCTCGAAAATTAATTAATAAGTCTGGAACGCAATAATTAATACTTAGAAAAAAAGCATTAACATTGATTCCTAAGTCTTAATTATATTTTTAAACTCGCTGTCTTTTAAAATCATTTATCAAGTTTAAAAAAGGTAAGTAGGTACTTACTCGATTATTCAATCTTTATTTACCTAACTACTATTAACTATAAAACAATTTTAGTGTGCTTTAGACTAAAAAAGTCAACCGATTTTGAGCAAAACTCTTAGTAAGAACTACTTACTTACCAAGTGTTGATCAAAAACGCTTTTGTCCAGAAATAGGTTTTAAGTAAAAATATTTGACAAGTATTTGTAAAATCGTTTATTATCTAAGTATGTTTTATTTATGTGTACCTACTTTTTTAACCTTAACTACCGTCGAGTACGCTCCAAATACGAAAGATCACTCATTATCATTCTTTAATTTTATTCAAGAGAATTGTACCTATGATATGCCTACTACTCCTACTACTGCTCAAAATTCCTTTGATTTCAAGTGGCGGTCAATCACACCTTTGACTGGAATTTTAGTAAAAACTACTTGTGGCTGGGGAAAGCAGTCGTAAGTACTTTTAAGTTGTTTCAGGAGTTCTGACTGTAACATATACCTATATTTAAATTGTAACTTACTTTAAAGTTTCTTTTCACGAAATAACTGAATTACTTATAAATAAATCAATTCATTTCATTCATTATATATAAATATTCACAATAAATACTAAGGTTCGTTGAGCCCGGGGTTGGATGTCACAATTATTTTTAATTGCATTTTTCTGCCAAACTTCTTAGTTTAGAAATAATATAGTAGCAATGGATACTATAATTATTATAGTTTAAGAATAAATAAATACTTTTTGTTTAAGATTATCTGTTGAGAAAATATTCATTTATTTTGAGAAAATGAGAAGTGAATCGTTTACCCGGGATCGGGGATGGTTGTCACAGTGTCTGGGTTAGATAGTCACGTACAAAATTATGAGGGGTTTATGAAAGGAAACATTTATCTATTATAATCAAATTAGTATTTTATTATAGATTGAAATCTTGTAGATACATCTTATTTGTACTTACTCAAGAAAATAATAAAAATGACACCTTATTAATAATAAAAATAATAGTAATTTTTAAGGACCACGAGAAAACCAAGCAAATATCTTCATCCTCTTTGTCATAATCGTCAACAGTTTTCTTATTGTTATTTCCTTTAGAAACATTTTTCTTTTCCTTAATTCTGACTACACTTGTTTCCATACTTTCTTCTTTTTCGCTTCTTGTTCCATTTTTTTCTATTAAATAGGTATTTACAGTGTGTCTGATAGAATTGCTGATTTACATTTTTTTTTGTCAGCTTACTTGCGCCGAGGAGCTGGTTTTGAACAAAAAAAGATGAAAATGCATGCATGGTATTGTGATAACCAGTCTCCGTGAAACTAAGATAACCTGCCCCAAAACGCATTTTAGAAAAAAAACTACCCAAAATATTTTTTAATCTATGGTTATAAAAACCATATAACGATATCATAATCATTCGTTCATTCGGTTTTCTGATATGGCCGCTGTGACAACCAACCCGTGAGACAACCATACCCGGTCTCCCCTACATAGAATTTGCAGGTTCTTCTAGAATATTTTGGACATTGAAAATAATTTAATGTCAAAGAAAAGAAACTTGCTTAAATCAGAACCAATTTCAAAGAAACTTCTCTAGGCAGGTAAAACTTACTACATCATATCAAAGAATACGCTAAAGGTCTAAACGGTCGTGTAACATTTAAAGAATTATCCCCTAACTCCTAACCGTTAAGGAATTGTACCTTCCATCATCAGATGCTGACGTGCTGACCATGCGACCACCTGTCAAGGATATACCCTTCCAAAGAAAAAAAAAATGCAAATAGATCCAGGCGTCTTTTAGTTATAAATAAAAAAGATTCCGAGGAATTGTTAACCTCCTCCGTTTTGAAGTCGGTTCAAAATTAAGGTAACTAAGAAAGAAATACACACAACCGATCACGCTACCGTCTTCGTCCCACCCAGTCTCGTCGCGTTCAAGCGGCCCGAGCTGCCATTAGTAATCCGACCGCCCCCAATTAGTCGTAACTCGTACAAAGTCCTCCCCCTCCCCCGGTAACACCCTGAGCCGAGGTTCGTACCCCATTCGGGGGTGCCCTCAGGTGTTTTTACCTAAATATTACCCGGCTGAGAGTCCTCTGCGCTCGCCGATTTGTCCGGTAAGGTTGTTGCAGCCATCAGAGGTTAACAACTTTAGTCCTTTCAAACAAAAAATACATACATGAACCCTAAGAACATTACACTCCTTTGGGTAGTCGTGTAAAAAGAAAAGGCATTAGGTATGTAGGCTGGCTTAAAATTATTAATGTAATGATGATTTCACGATTAATGATTCACATCTTTGGTTTTCATTCGAATGCTGTAACAAAAACCATTTGAATATAAAAACATAAACAGTTGTAGGTAACCAAGTAACACTTTAGCTGGTGAACGTAGTACCTACTCTTCAATGTTTCATGACTACAATACAATATTGAATTATATTGTAATAATTATAAAGGATATTGGTGCCGATTCTGTTGTTTACGAACTAAATAAATTTAATCTCACTATATCTCTTTCTAATAGTAAATATAAGAAAGGGATGCAAGATATTTTAGTCCTGTCAGTTTAGTCCGATCACACATTTCAACGTGAATTTAAGCGCGATCTTTATTGGTCACGACTATTTACCCGTACATTACGACGGTATGGATTAAACTGACAGCATTAAAAAAATTCTATCTTTTTTCAATAAAGTTAAAATGAAAGAGAGGTGACTTGTCTAATATTAGTTAAGTTCGTAAACAACAGAATCTGCACCATTATCATTATAAAGTCGTTTATGATATATTATTTTCCTTAGCCTGCCTACCCCTGGGCTGGGCATTACCCCACCCGCAAACCTACAACCTTAACCTAGTCGTTACGAGTGGGTCTTAGTATTTAACACTATTTCAAAGACCATGGTCAACGATTTCCGTTTCATTAATTTACGACTCGACTGAGTCATATTTGAGATAACTTCTGATTTATTGTGAATTCTGGGTTTTTTTATAATTCCATCTAACTTCATTCATAATGTTAAGGCACTGACGAGCGTCCCAAAAAATTATAACTGACTTTGCCACCGGTTAAGAATTTACATATAGCTATCATCAAGCATTCAGATTCCAAGTATACGGAAGATTCTAACATTGAATTTCGCTTCAGACATAATAAAACTATGCTTTAGTGTTGCTCTTTTGGTAAGAGACAGCAGTGCGCAGCGATCGATGTCAACAACGCGACACGGACTCGTTGAATTGCGCAAAGTCATCGATATGCAGCGATGATCAATTGGACACCTTGGCCAGCCAATTATGTAACGGAAGATGGACTAATTTGACAATTGATTTGTATTGACCTCTTTTATATTATAATATTTGGTTACATATATAGCAAAATTTAATAAAGCGGTGGCAACTGCGGAAATGTCCTTGTTAACATCCTTAGAGATCTCTATATGAATAAAGATATTGATAGAATGCACCCAGGCAATGGTTAAGGTCACTACTTTATATCAATTTGTATCAAACAGTTATTAAAAATTACAATGATTAAGTATATTTTTAAATATTTAAATACGAAGACGTTTATTAAAATACACATACAACGATAATAATGACAACTTGATGCGGACGACAATATCGCGTCGATAACTCGATCGTGTATATATTATTATGGTTGTGCAAAACCAGAAAACATGTTAGGTAGGCTACACGTTAGTATTTTTCCATTAAATCTGGAATAAAAGACAAAGAATGAATAATTATTCAAGGGCATCAAGTCACTAACTATAGCGTTTCCCGAATAGTTAAGCACACTTAAGATTGGACTTCGTTTTGTAATTATACGAGACATTCACTTGTGTAGAATACCCCGAATTGATAGTGCAGACGCTAGGTATATGCTTCGTTGGCAATTCGCTTATTTACCAGCACTAATAAAATTATATAAATCGATTAATTAAACAATCATTATTCTTTAAATGTAGACGTCAAAATTTTAACAATGTAACGAAAATAAATTTAAAAAATGTTTAAAGTAAAATAAAGTTTTGCGTATAAATAACGGCTACATGTAAACAAAGTTAAATTCACAGTAATCACAAAATAATATACGTATATATTATGAGCTCTTGATATCGATTAAACCTTATTAGAGCAGTTAGTTGATACCTTGTACCTAATCAATTTAAATAATATCAAAAAATAAATAAAATGTATTAATATATAGATAAATTAATTAATATGTAATTTAAATACTATTACTTACGTGTAAAGTAGGATCAACAGAACGGGCGCGTAACTAACAGTCGCAGGAAAAGACTGTCCTTTCTAGAGGAGTGTGCCTGCCCAGGACACCGGGTGAATACAAATAAAAGGCAAGCGGGCCGACTTTCGCGTATTGTAGCTTTATTGTGCACGCGCAGGTGTTGGCGTCCACCGGCGCGGCAAGCAGTGACTGACATGCGCGCATCGCACGCCGACACCGCTCGACCACCATCATTTTTCTTCGCGAAGTCCCCTGCGTCATACCGTTCGCGTCATCAAGACGTCACCAACACCTTGGTATTCTAACATAAGGCCGCGTAACGTAAAATCCAATGGCAACTACTTAATTTGATTTTCACATTTATATTTGTTATAGACAAAAAAGGTTAGGTCAAAAAATTTAAGTTAACTTGTGATTAGGTAACTCATTATTATAACAGAATTATGTATTTCCTTGAAATGTGGTTATAAAGAGCCAGTTGCCTTCATTGGCCAGTAAAATATTAAATATATATTTTTTCCGTATAATAATAGTATGTATCCAATCCTTTATCGAGCAGACCTTGTAGAACAATATTTCTTTCAACAAAAAAAAACTATTTTTTCCTCTTTTATTATTGAATTTCGGAAGATCCTTTCTTTTCTTACCTACCCCAATCAGATGGATCGGGGAACTAGTAGTATTTATTTGTTTACTTAGGCTTAGGCGGTGTGAAATAGTCAGATAATAAACTTTGGTTTGCGGATGGGACGAGTTCCGCGATGAAAAAAAAAATATTCCAGAAACTGTTACATAATCAAGTGATAAGTTTTTTAATATCCTATGATGTGAGTACTTACTGCTAGAAATAAGCTGTAAGTAGATGCAGTGCTATTTCTGAAATACATATTTCAAAATCAACTGGATTTTATTGTGTTACGCGACTGTGCTAGTTGTGGCTTGATAAAAAGTGGCACAGGCGGCAACCATGTATCATTGCGCTAATTTAGACTGTAATCTATATCTATACTAATAATATTATGAGGAAAGATTTGATTGTTTGTTTGTTTGTTTGCATTGAATAGGCTCCGAAACTACTGAACCGATTTGAAAAATTCTTTCACTAATAGAAAGCTACATTATTCCCAAAGGTGCGCGGAACAGCTAGTGTTTGATATTTTATAACTGCCATTGTTTGGTAGGTATAGGTAGGTGTTAGACTTTACGACGATTAACCTTTTTGTAATATTTAATTATTTTATTTACTTACATGTATAAAAAGGATGCCAGCTATTATTTTGTTGCTAGGTTGAGCACCTATAATACCTCAACATAGGTAAGCCAGTGACAAAGGCATTAGGCCTCTCCCCTTCGCCATGCGAGTACTTTTATAGGAGCTGGGTTCTACAATATTACATTTAGGTATAAAAGTTATATCTAGATGCGTTATACTTTTTGATAATTTGACCGATTTTTTTACCGAGTTTTGACCGAGTTACTAATTAATTACTTACTATCTCAGTAAGTCGCAGTCAGACGATTGTAGCGCGAATGCGACAGCAATACTAAATTTTGTTCAATTTTAACCAAATAAAATACTTATTTAATTATTTGTTAATTTTTAAAAGCGAGTAGTTAAACGAGGCAAAGTTGAAAGATCCCTTTAAAGTTTAAAGGACGTCAATCAACCTACAGCGAGGCAGCGTTGCGTCGGTGATGTCCAAAATCAAAATAATTAGCTTACAACACTCGACTACCTTCAAAAGAAGTTTCCGGAATAAAGACGTTTTAAATCGACTGGTTCGGCTTCCTGTTATGTTTCTGTGGTGTTATCGGTCCAACGAAAATATAACCTGCGACCCGCGAATTCGGGCACAGGTGCCATTCATATACACAAACCTACATCGTTTATCGCTCTTTCTGTTAGAGAAAACCGTATATGTATTAATTTTGCATTTAAAATGCAATAGTTGTAAAATGGCACCTTAAAAAATAAAATAAAATAAGGTTACCTTTAATTGGCAATAAGTTACATTAAGTTTATATTGTAAAATAAATGGATAACGCTGTTGGTTTCCTATAACAATAAATAAAAAAAAAAGTATTAATAAATATGTGTATAAACTAATATTATATCCATACCAAATGATCTATACTTACTAATAATGAAGCTGAAGTTACGCTACGTTAAGCTACCTATAGGAAAAGTTTTCTCAATTTGTGACATTCAATTGTAACACTCCAACCTAACTTGGCTCCATTGAGACTGATGTTCTTTTTCGGATACAGGATCGATTAAGCTAATAATGTTTTTCGACCATATTCGCGTGGTTTCTATTCTTAAGGTAGTTGCCCTTACTGACCCGTCTATATTTCTACCCTGTAGTCTACTTTTTATCCCGCAACCGCAGATAAAACCGCGAGGGACAGGCTAGTCATAAAATAAATCATAAAACTTACCACATAAACGGGTTTATTATCACAGAGACGGTGGTGGTGGTTGACAAAATGTTTCCAATGTACAACCTATCTGAAATTAAAAACTGGTGTTAAGAAATAATATCGTAAATCCTACTTGTATTAAAAAACATAGGAAAAGAGAAGTCTTTTTACTCTGTCCATGAAAGTTTCATTGATGCAGATTAATTTAACTAGTTGGACTCATGGACAGTTTTTAGAAGACTTTAGAATATTGATCAGACAGTATAGAGATGAAAAGTGAAACTTGGTGTTCAGTTTTTGGTAGTTAATTTCAAGTTGATTGGATGAAATATGTCCCATAATACTTAAGTTTATTTATTATAGGTGAAATATAGATTTATATAACAACTCAAAAATCATATAGCTGGAACTATTCTGGGCCTTTCAAGATCAACTGATTGTAAGAGAATGTTGACACATTTAATGATGAAATGCCCAGTAGTTACAGAGCCACCAAATTGAGCTGAGTTTTATTATAAATGTACAGAAACCTCTTTAATAGCGTGTTTTAATGTATATGTTATGGCCTAAAAGCCTAAGTACAGTTACACCTAGTTCTAGCTGGCTATACCTAGTTAGGACCACAGCAGTTCGTTAAACTTAGATATTATGGTCAAAGTATAGTTACACTTAGTTCTAGCCGGCTAATTGTCTAATTTAAATTTATTTGCAACTGGTTGCCTGAGCTTTTCTTGATATTTTTTTTTGATAAATCATATTTTTTGGAAATGAAACCTAGCTAGATCGATTTATCACCCCTGAAACTGCCTGCATACAAAATTTCATGAAAATCGATGGAGCCATTTGCCAGATTCAGATTATATATATACAAGAATTGCTTGTTTAAAGTTATTAGATATTTCATCATTCTGTTAAAACTGACACAAATACAAGGCAAGAAGAGTATGCTATACATCATCATCTCCCTGCCCTGTTCCCAATCATTTGGGGTTGATGCATTATGTACTCTTCTTCCATTCAGCCCTTCTATTCGTCATATCTACATTCACTCCATTCTTCATAACATGTCTGAACTAGGATAAATGGTTCCCAACTTATCATTCACTGGTGCTACTTTCAAACTTCCTCTTATGTACTCATTCAAGTTTAACCAACTGTTACCGGCCATACCTAGGTGTAGCCAGTTAGATATAGGTGTAACCATACCGTACAACCATATTCGGTATTGGTAACATATATAAAAAGTAGTACAACTTAAATTCAAACATTAAACGCTAATTCCCAAAAGTACAGACATCCAGTTCCTTTGCTGCTAAAGTACTAGGAATGGCAAGACTATGATTTCCTATCCTTTATCCTTTTCCTAGTAGGTAGGTAAATGAATTAAGGTAATGCCAGCATTCATATTAGATTTAAAAAAATAAAATTGTGTATTAACGATATATAATAACCTTGGTCAATTTTACTCACATAAACTCACATGATAATGATTGTTTGTTTATGGTGCTTGTAAGTCATTATATTTGCAGAATGCCTGACACAATCATACAAAACTTACCTACTATGACCTATATATCGGGATTAAGATTATAAATTGTCATTTTTTAGCTTACGTTAGATCTGTCAATCGGAATCGGTGAAGTGATTATTTCTTGGCTTGTCAAAAAAGAAGTTGCTAATAAAATGAAACTAATTTAGTTACGTAGAAAGTGGTTGGTAATGTGGGCGTTGAAAACATTCATGACTAATTACTAAAAATACCAAAGCTCGTAAACTTACCTGAACGTTCAACCTGTTATCACAAAATAGTAATCCAATCTTAGTGCTGTAAAGACTTGTGACAAAATTTAGATATTGAAACTAAACTGACGCCCGCCGATTACTTCATAGAATCTCCACTTCAATCATAATTCAATTCATCAATGAATGAATTTAGGTTATAAAATAGCTGTCGCTTAACTTTATTTCGGTAGGTACTTATTTTAAAAATATTTTTAACGATCACAAAGCTGTAGACTCAACGTATGGAACGGAATTTTATCAAATTAATTAAAACTATTATTCAACCTACTCCACTCGGCACCACCCCCCAGATTTGCCCCAGATAGGGCAACCCAGTATATATAATGTACTCTTTCTTTGGGGCAACCCAACCCAGGGTTACCAACCAACTATTAAAAAAATACCCCAAAATACCCCTAAAGTCGAGCAAGATGAAATATTCATATCTACACCTATACTTTAATAAAATATTAAAATACGAAGTGTTTTAATATTAGTCGTCTGCTAAACGTAAAACTAATTATTGGCAATTGGCATGGCTCAGGTTGAGCATGCCCATAGAGTATTATGCCATTTAATCGCGTAGGTTCGGCAGCCAGCAGTGTGGATATGGCTATATTTTGTCCAAAATGCTTCTAAGATTTAGTCTAAGAACATTTACGTAGTTTCGTATATACATGTTTTGCCTTTTTTATTATTTTTGGTCAGTCAAACAGGCATAAAGAATATTATAAATACCTACGCAAAAAAATTAAACTCGATATACGTCAAAAATAAGTTAGAGGACAACCAACCCAGGCAAGGGCTCCGCAACACAATGTGTGAATAGAGTGGTCCTTGAGATTTTCGATCCCCGAGGAAATGAAATGTCATAATACTAATGCCCGTAAGGTAAGAGAGACGATATCAAAAGATTTTGCCCCGATCGGAGTATGGACAGAACCCTAAGTTTGGATGGTTTGCTTAGCATCGCTGGTCGAGACTAAAAAAAAAAGTGATTTACTTACACTACTATTGCTGAAAATGTCCTTCATTGTACGGTACTAGAGCGGGGATAAAATAACATTTTTTTCCCTAGGGTGTAACATCTTTCATCTCGCTTTCTGCGGGAGTAATTTTGTGGAAAAGGACGAAAATGTGTTACAGGAAGGGAAGCCGGGGACGCGATTGAGCATGCACGGTGATAGAGTTCAAAGTCAAGAGATGTCAGTTATTACACATCATAAATGCGGCTACTGTAAGGTTCGCTTGTTTCTTTTTATTAGAATGGAGTTCTTTATGGCACGTTATCGTTTGCAGGCTGAGGGGCTAGGATACACGAAAAAAGTGTAACAACTATCAATTATATTAGATTCTAACAAGCATAGTTATTATTATTATTATATTAGAATGACGTGATAGTTGTCAAAATCAAAATATAGCTGAGGCTGTATGTCTCTGTACCTTTGCCTGCCTTTTGGCGAATTTAATAAACAAAAAAAAAATGCTGTCACTATTGGTCCGAGGCTGTCACTTACACTAGTATTGCCAGACAAGCCTACAATCGAGCGTTTTCGTACACTTTTGTTCCAAATCGGATGAAATAAATGGTGGCTCAAAAAATGACTCTTCACAAGATAGCGGCGTTAGTTCCAATTTTGGCCACGTGCCAAAATATCCTTGTCACATTGTACTTTGTAAGTGAGTAGGTAAAATTGTATTCTATGCTCGTAGTATCCGCCTGTTTGATTAACACCACACCAGCAGATGAACACAGAAATATACAGTGCCATCTGTTGTCAAGTAGCTTTTAAATAGTTGAATACCTACTGCCCATGAGATGGCAGCATTTGGATTAGAACAAAATATTGTGAAGACAGCAATGAAATCACTATCATTACTATCCACAAGATGGCATTGCTTTTATGTTATTGATATCAAAATCTTGATATTGTTGAACGAAGATTGATTGTTTTGAATAGGTTTTTTCATACCCACTCACTAAAATAAAATAACTAGGTACTTGGCTTACTTTATCACTTCTGACATTACAACTTTTTACGGTGCATTGTGTTGCGAGAATTGTCATTTTTGCACATATGGGGACACTATAAAAATTCTAAAATTACGATTTAATTTTTTTTCTTGATGTTTGTACGTAGTAGGTATATTATTTATTCTATGTTGTTGATTTCCTTGTTGGTAAAACATTGTCTTCAAATTTGAGATACTTACCTATATTTGTACGTAGTATATTATTTACTGTATGCCTATATCTATTGCCTGAAAAATTGTTATATTTTTTCCACTAATTCAGAGTTTTTGTGTAAATCCATTCATTAAAAAAATACGAATTAGTTACATGAACTACCTATAGGTACTTATTCTATAGATAAATAGGTATAAAATTTTACGAAACCTGCAGGCAAAGGAAACAATTTATAAAACGCGCCTCGCGCAGATTCTTCAATACCGCCGTTAATCATCCTAACACTCTTATAGTGAAAGCCGCAACCTACACGCCCACCCGTATACTCCGTATCCTTAGACCAAGGTAAACCCTCAGCGAGCCGGATGACCCCATAATATTAGCTCAGATCGAAGCTGACGAAACCTGTAGTACACAACACCAGTGCCGTAATAGCCTTTTCTGCGCCTTTTATGCGAGCTTCTATAACTGCGCCCTTGTTTTTTTTAGATATTATAGGTAACTAGGGTAACTAGGGTACCTATAATATCTAAAAAAACAAATATCATCACTCTAGAGTGATACTATGTATAGGCCTACTTTATTTCATTCAGGGTGATAAAATAAAGCACAAGGACCTTGGTGTTGGTGGACCAATTATTGTAATATTTTGGAAGAAAAATCATTTTTTTAAAGAACTAGAACTGATGTGGGCAAGTGTTTTTGATGATACTGGCATGTAGGTACGTATGTGTTGGAATCGAGCACTAGGGGCGCAGCGGGAACTTATCAAGAGCATACTGAAAAAATTATAGTCATCATTGCAATGCCGCGTGTTATGCCACGTGACTCGTAAAATGAGTTAAAACTATCCAGACTCGCTATTTTTTTTTATACTTAGTTATCAACGACGGGTGTGGTGTGGACATGATCATGCTTACAAGTTCCAGTAGGTAACTGACGTTTGTTTGACGCTGCTTGATATTGTGTTTATTTACAAAATGGCTCTGCTTTGCAAATAGACGTCTCTAATGTATCGCTAGTAATTAAAGTTTGCCTGGGCTGTCTCTCTAGCTACAACTACAGTGTTCTTATTTTTCGTAAAAGGCTAACTCAAAGTCTGACTAAAAGAAAGTCTTCTGAAATTGTGATCAAGTATAATTTTCCGTATAGTTTAGTATAATCTTTCTATCCCGGGTAAACATAAGATTCCTCAGGAACGCCCGATATTTATTATCTAAGCGTCTGTCGGTCTGCCAAACAAGTTGTACGTACACCTGCATGGAACAGAGGCCATGGGTATATTGGACTTTGAACTCTACTCTTTAGTGTCAATTTAATCAAGAATTCCAATTGGAACAGTAAATTTCAAAGTTAATCCGGTTTTTTGAATATTACCTTGTTCGCGTCGCAAATTTTATCACTTGTATTATGTACCTAATGCTGAGTAGGTATAATGGTCCTTTTTTCATACAAAACTGAGCAACAAATCGTCGTTTTTTGTGCATACAGATAGAGTAACCAGGCGCACGGTGGAGAGAAAGTCAATCCTCCGTGCATTGGCCTAAAAGCGGGTGTAGCCGTGCTGCCCCATGGTTAGTCTTCGGATAATTTGAACAACGAACAGGTACATAGGTTAGATGTAGGTTTAGTAAAAATTTGAATAGCAGTTCCTGGAATACACTTTTTTATAATTACGTACCTAGTTGTGGGGGCGATATTGATTTTTAATTAGGTAACCTGTCTAAATTTTTTGCAACGCATTTTTATAAATTTTGGTAAGAGTTTGCTCCAAGCGAATAGGTACTACAAAGAAACTTACCGTAAGGTTTACTACCAATCTGCCAATTATTTATATTCCCCTACTAATCTTGAATTATCATGTAGGTACATGACCATACTCACATAATAATATTCCATAAACGGCACAGACCTGACAGACCTAATCCATATTAAGTAGGTATATATTATTTTGTCCGGTAAGGTTGTTGCAGCCATCTGAGGCTACCAACTTAGTCCTTTCAAAAAAAAAAAAAAAAAAAATAGTACTAGCTTTCGCCCTGCGGTTTCACCCGCATTAGAGTTCATGAACACCCCGTTATCTATTTAACCAACCAAATAATAATGTAGGTCAATTTGTCCGTTAGTATTCTCATAACTTGAGAACCACAATACAGATCGTGAAGCGCTTTTCAAAGATAGGTTCAGGTTTCTAGAGGAAGGTACTAGGCTACAAAGGTAAATATCCAGAGACATGTATAGTTGTTCTGTGACGATTGAATGCTACATAAATATATTATGCATGTGGAGTTCAGTTTTGACGTCTAAATACTGGTTAAAAATTACAAACCATGATGTACTTAAGTTTTTGTTATGTTAAAAAAACAGTCAAAGGTTCAGAGCCATACAGCCTTCTTATATTTTTTATCAAATTTGTATATTGAATTCTTTATGTGTTCGTTTTATAAGCTTCGGATGGCATGAAAGAGATAAAGTGTTATTCTTTTTTCTTTCTTTTTAAACGTTCAAACATGGTTCAAACAGTGTTCAATAAAAAATTGTTAGAGGGGTAGACCCGGAGATAAATAGGTAGGTATTTTTATTTCAGGACTTGTGAGAAACTAAGGATAGCTTCTAAAATGATTGTCTCATATAATACAGATTGATGAAAAATTGTAAAGAATATAACATCACTCTACGATCCTTCAGAGCCGAGCAATAATAAAAAGAACGCTAAGCGGGAAGCATGTACCTAGGTATAGCACCGGCGAGCGATGCGACGCGGTATGGCAATGGAATGGATGACAGCGATCGCCCGATGTAACCCGAGCAATACCGAAAAGAACCGAACTATGCACAACTTCACCTAAAATACAGGTGAAGTCCTATACGTAATTTGTTTGATGATAAATTACTTTACTGCGTTTAATATTTTTAAGTTGAATTGTTGTAGATACCTATTACGGATTTCATAGAAACAAATATTTTTTTAATAGGCTACTTTTAATTTCGGGAACACGAGGGAACAGCTAGTTATTTTTTTATATAGACTAAATGCTATAATTTTAGAAATTTTAGAGCACTTGTTTAAGATATTGATGAAAAATATAAGCTTTATTACTTTATTTTGGCATGAAAGTTGAACAATACTGTGAATGGAAGGGTTCTTAATTTGCTATAAACAATGCTTGCTATGGGATAGTTTAAATTCATAAAATATGGTACTTATATGAATAGAGTAGCCATATACAGTCTGATGAACTTTTTTTAAAAATCTTATAAATATCTATGATTAAAATTTAGAATAATTTTGATTTCTATGTTGTTACATTTGTGTTAATTAGTTTATATTCAAAATTTTGGATCTTTTGCTCAAGTAATTGCAAAAATATTAAAGGGTAAAAATGAAATATTTCACCCTCTATAACATTTCATTGCTAATTAGTATTACAAAATGCTTTAGGATTCTTATAGTGCTCGCTATGGGTAGCTTATAACCAGAAATTCGTGGTTCTTAAATCAATAGGTAAAGCGTTATACAGTAAACTATTTTCCCCCCTCTATAATATTTCATTACTAAATAGTATTGCAAAATGCTTTAGGATTCTTATAGGGCTTTGCTATAGGTAGCTTATTTCCAAAAAAACATGCTTCTGAGTTATATAGTACTTCCGTTATACAGGTTGATAGAAAATAATTTAATTTAATAGATGACTGTTGACTTCCTGAAATAAATTAGAGTGTAGTATAGGTACCTACTATAGTTATGAATAGCCGTAGAATGAATAAACGCTTGTCCGCGAATGGATCGCTTCCCGCGCCAAGGATCCGTTTTTCGGACGAATTTGGTCAAAATAGCTTTCTATGCAACCGAAGAGAATATTTTGTGTAGGTTGATCATATGGCTTTCTAGAATTGAAGTCAAATCTAGATTACCTTGGCAATACATAATAAGTTGCTTTTGCCAACTTTGGTATGTATCACAGCGAAGCAAAGGTACCTACTCAGGTCATGATGATTATTGAAGTAACGTTACATGATTACCACAGTATTAATTCATATTTGAGGCCTGTCTCAGTAGTGCTTGATAGGGTCTTGGTGCCGATTCTGTTTTTACAAATTAATTAAACTAATATTATCACGTTACCTCTCTTTCATAAAAACTTTATTGAAAAAAGATAGCAACATTTTTAATGCTGTCAGATTATAGTCCGAGAGGCGAGCGACATAAACTTGCAACCATTTTCTAAAGATTTTTTAACATTACGTTATATTGGTGGAATAGAGAAATGGCCTGTCGTCAGTCATCCGGTTTCTTTAGCGTTTGCCGCGGGAGTAGCATCACTTACAAAACCCTTTTTAATCGACTTTACATCTATAGTTCGGGCCAAGTGCGCCGTATTATAGATTAGTTTCATAAAAATATTTGAGTACTTAATTTATCTATCTATGTGCCGAGTTTCATCATAAACCATTCAGTGGTTTTTGAGAGAAGGAATAGGTAATAAACATCTTCATATCTTAACATCCTCATATTCATATATACTTTCACATTTATTATATTAGTAGGACAAGATATGTAGGTATAGTGAGCATTCATAATTACAATGTTGTGTAAGCATACGATTTTGTAAAGGGCAAGTGTTACCTAAATTAAATGAAGAATATTAATTATGCACCCAAATATCTTATTCTTCAAGTTAGTAAGGAATTTGGCTTGAAATAAAAGAAATTTTCTTATTAGTAGATTGATTGATTTAGATTAGACTTTATTTTTATATTTCGTGTATAAATTAAACAAATTCGAGTTGTAAATTTGATTTTGCTAGACTGCAGCCTTAAAAGCGTTAATCTAATAGCTACCATACCATGGTGGGTTCACCAGATGTAGGATCTAGTTGTTACTTGTTTAAAATTAACAACAAAATAATCAAACCTGCTGATATAAACATTTTATAAAAAATCTTATTACCTTGATCATCCAGTTTTAAAAGCCTTGAGAAAGTGGAATTTTGCTCCAGTTGACCAATTAAATCGTGTAATGAATACCTACAATTTTTATTCAGGATGGATATTTCTGGTCGGTTAATGAACTTCTAAGTGTATTGAGGTGAGCCGTCCACATGCAATTAAATAAATGGTTGTCTTTGAACTTAAAACTGTAATAAATATGAATATTTATAATAATAAATTATCAACAAATTAAACATTTAATTATTATTCTTTAATCGTCATGTTATATATACTTCAAAGTTAAATATTTATGAAAGGTATTTCTTGTTTTTACTATACTAAAATAATTTGTTTATTGAAACGACGACGCAAAAAATCCGTGAAGCATAAACTATAGGGAAAGCATCGACACGACAGTAAACTGTAGCAGCTTGCTTTGTGTGAGAAACAGGAATTTGTCGTCTACGTGTCTACGTCACGTCACTACACAACAGACGGGTTCACCATATTTGCCTATTTTTCTCAGCGTGTATTTACTCAGTCATTACTTATGAGAGTTATTTGATCTGCATGTGACGTTCTCATATTTGCTCGCTGACTAGCATTTACAATTGGAAATACTGCCTAAGAAAAGTTGTAAGTTAGAGGTATGATAGTCGTGTTTACATATTAAGCCTAAAAGCGAATAAGTTAGGTATCCTAATGTGTTTCAATCATTTGTTGACTTTTTTTTCAAATAGGCTTTCAAATGCATATAAAGATTATACACTAATAGTAGTTTCGCTACTTCAATAAATAAATAACTACAAATTATTATGGCGTTTTGTGCATATACCTACCACCTATATTAAGTATAGTAAGAAACTAAAATTTTCCGATTTTAACATCGCAATTCAGTCTCTTTATAGAAAATATCATATATATACTATTTATTATAGTCTATAACTTTATCTGATATTCAGTGCGGTACCTACTTCGTTTAGAATCTTCGACATATTTTGAATTAATGACATGAATAAAAAGATCTACACTAATTAAAGTAGCCAAGGCCTGAATAATTTATGCAAAATTACCCATGTTTGTTTCATTAGATAATTATATTTGTCACGGAAGAAACTACCTAGGCCGTTTACAAAACAGCTCCATTTTATAAACAGCCAGACAGATGATTAGGACGATACGTAGGAAAATGTATGGCACCTAACGGTATGTTCTGGTAGTTGCACTAAAGAGCCAGTAATAATAAATTTGATTTATAGTTATTTATATTCACAGAATATAACCTACAATAAATATAAAGCCAGTTGCTTTCTAGACATTGTAACAGGTCGGAAACATATTGAAAATCCTCCTGGTACAGGCAATACGGTGGTAATTTACCATCAGGTAGGCCGCGGGCCAGCTTGTCGGCTTTTTGACATGAAAATTGTTTACACACTTTGTGAGTCCATGCCATAAGGTGGATGGGCCTTTAAATTTAAATTTTTTGCAATATAATTATACTAGCTGTTCGCTCGCTAATCACAAAACTGCGATACATAAGCGCTTGTTTATGTAATAAATTAAAACAGAATAAAGACGGTGGACTATATCCACCTTATGGAAATAAAAACATAACATTGATTTAATAATGTATTTATAGATAGAATACGTATTACATCATTATATTAGGGCCATAATCATTTTTTTTTCAAGTAAGTTCCGCCATTTATAACCTTATTAAATTTGACTTAAAAAAAAGAGGAGGTTCTCAATTCGGTAGTTTTTTTATATTATGTTTGTTCACGCATAACTTTTTTGTTTATGAAACGAATTAAAAAATATTTTTGCGTTGGATTCAGGTCCATATAGGTCCAATGGGTTCACCATTTTAATTTTGGTTAAAAGTTGATTATTGTTGTTTTAGGGCCGGTTGCTCCTACATTTTAGTTAAAGTTATAGTCAAAGTTAACCTAACTATTACCATGCTTTGACAGTAGAGTCACTATGACGATTACCGATCTCCCTCGGTCGGTTATGATTACGGTTAAAATTTTTGTTACGGGGACGGGAGTAACCCAGTTTGCTTTCTTTTGGCGGTTAAAGTTAAATATAACCGTAACCTAACCTTACTATGACTGCGCTTTATGCAATCGACCCTTAGTAGAATCGTCTTTTGTTTCACATTCTTTGGATCCCTCTGGTCATGTGACAATAGGGTAGTTGACTGACTGACTTATCAAATCAGCAACTTTTTAATAAATGCCAAAACGTAGTTTATATAAAATTTTGTATGAAATATTACACTATGACGTCATAGTTTCACAGCATCAAATCATCTACTCTTAGTGGTTCTACTGGTAATTAAAAATCATAAAAAGCATTAATGCTTTTGTACATTTAAATGTACAACATATTTGTTGTCTCCATGTGTTTTTAGATGTTTTATGCATTGGTTAATGTTTGGTCATTTATTTTTGATAGTGTCAACTACCCTATTGGAACGCACCTCACGCAGATTTTTCAATACCGCCGTTAATCACCGCAACCCTCTTATAGTGAAAGCCGCAACGTACACGCCCTCCCGTATACTCCGTATCCATAGACCAAGGCAAGCCCTCAGCGAGCCGGATGACCCTATTACATTAGCTCAGATCGAAGCTGACGAAGCTCGTAAAAGTACACAACACACTACACACAACCGATCACGCTACCGTCCTCGACGGCGAGGACCGCCGCGACGTCCCACTCAGTCTCGTCCCGTTCAAGCGGCCCGAGCTGCCTACAGTAATCCGACCGCCCCCAATTAGTCGTAACTCGTACAAAGTCCTCCCCCTCCCCCGGTAACGCCCTGAGCCGAGGTTCGTACCCCATTCGGGGGTGCCCTCAGGCGTTGTTACCTAAATATTACCCGGCTGAGAGCCCTCTGCGCTCGCCGATTTGTCCGGTAAGGTTGTTGCAGCCATCTGAGGCTACCAACATAGTCCTTTCAAAAAAAAAAAAAAAACCCTATTGGAAAGAAAGAGCAACTAAAAATACCTTGCTGAGTTCCGTACCGGAGTCTTCTTAGTTTAAGTGTACCTATATGAAACGGTGGTGGTAGAGTCACGTTGTTGCGTTATTATGTAGGCTTACCTGAATAAATAAGTTTTGGGTTTGATTTAATTTTGGTCTGAGTTGAAATAGAAAATGTAAATCCTTAAAGCATTATTATATTATGTATACCAGAACATAGATTACATACCTACATATATATGTTCTGATCTGACGAATATATAAATATAAATGAACTATTTAAGAACTTTTCTGTTTCTTTTTGTATTTTTGAAAGATCACTAAGTAGGTACCTACCTATCTACGTCAATCAAACCGGCTGTTTGTAAAACGTATTCATTTTTTACACAGCTTTTAGACCTTCCAAGATCAGTGCCTTCCACGCACACTATCGATTATTTTATTTCCCTACAATCACTTTATCACAATTTTGTATTTTATGATAATGCCCTAAGTCTACAAAACGATGGATATTCATATATTTTCTAACTCAGAACAGCATTAAAAAAGACGGAAATAACGCGTACCTACTATGACGAATCAATTCTACTTGACTACATCGTTTTATTATTTTTTATTGATATCTGAGTATTTTCAAAATATCAAATTCTTCCACATCTTTAAAAACTTGTAAGTTGCCATGGAAATTGATATATTAGATAGTCGAGTTTGAGGTAGTTTATTTGTTCTCATGGACAATTCCCAATCCAAATTATCAGGTTTTTATTTAAAAAAACTTGTTTTAAAAAGTCTATTTTATTTATTTCAAAAAAAATGTTCCGACATTTCGTAATGATTTCTTGATACAAATGTTTTAGTAAAACTTTAGGATTATTTCTCAAGTGATTGTTTTATTTCCTTCCTGGTTGTTAGTTGCTTATTTTTCTGCCGGTATTTGATATGCATGTGATATTTAAAGACTTGTGATAAACAAGTTTAAATATGTAGCTAGTCAGGAAATGGAATATCTCAAATGTCGATCTTTATAACATATGTCTGCTACCATAGGCCTGGTTATCGATGAACAATACTAAAATAAAATAATGATATAATAAAATAACCGCGGGCGGGGAGCTTTTTTCGCCAACGCGTTAGCTTGGCTATCCAAAGAGGAAACCCTGCCAGCCTTCTGGGAACCTCGCTGTTGATGATCGGCAGCAGCAGCAGCCTCGAGGTTTTTTTTAAATTGTATTTTGTATAATTATTTGTTGTAAATAATTGTATTAAAATAAGTATATTATCATAATAAAATATAAAGGTTTTATGCATATAAACTGGAATAAAAAAAAACATAAATAAATTATATTTCTGCGCAATAATCTTGCAATAATAAACAAAACCGGCCAAGTGCATTTCATGCCGCGCGCAGTGTCATCTGTAGTTGCCCGTCACAATACAATTTCTTCTAACTAAGTAATACTCTGTGGTAATACTAAGGTGTAGAGTTTATAAAGTTAAGTTAATAACTTTTTGATAGTGCGAGCCATATGGTCTCGGCTTGACATAATTTTATATGAATATGTTTTTGCATGTTACTTTTTATCGCATTTCTTAACAAAATATGAAAATATCATATCAATCCAGGCTCAATGATCCGCCATTTCTAATCCCTTTCTTTAAAACTACGTGGGTTATACTAATTATGGTCAATGAATTAAATAATGGCAAATCCACAGAGCAACTCGAAAAAGTGATATTATTTATAGATAATGCAGATAGTAAGTAGCTTCTTTCTGAAATTGCATCCCCTGGCCAAGGCACATTTAAATTATGTTTATTTACCTATATACTAATATTTAAAACAAAAACTGTGATTACATAAATTCAAAAGAAAGATCCACACAGGAAAGAAGCCTTGAGAGAGTCAATTGTAACTTTCGACATTCTTATTTATTATCAGGGCCTAAACAGACTAAATAAGTTTTGAGTTTGAGAACATGACGACATGTCATAGTAGAAAAAAGTGACCAATATGTACGAAATTAAAAATATCCTTCTGTTTGAATTCTAAGCAAAAAAAAAACAAAGCAGAAATTATATTTTCCGCATGTTTTTTATAATACTTAGTAATAGTTTTATAGCATTGCGTATCAGGAATAAAATTAACAATATATGTTGTTGTCTTTATAACGCTGAGGGGGGTCTAATTGCCATGCTACACACGATTGTCATGTTAGTCTTATTGGTGAGACGGTGAGACATTTTGTATTGAAACAGCTTTATGTTCTATCAGTACCTACTTACCTATTGCAAACTGTTTAACTAGGTGCTCGCTAGATTTAACATATAAAACCACTAGTTAATTCCAAAATACCTAAGTAGTTTATGAAACCGTTGATTGCTATTTTTCATACATATATTATGGCCAGACTAAAAAAAACATGAATTATAGTAAACAAACAATAATTATGTATACTTAAATCTGTATCTAAAATTGAATTGATTCCTCATTTTTAGATCCGAAATCTATTCTATTATAGTAGGTACCTACAATAATAGAATTTTTATAGCATTGCTTTGTTAAGAAAATTGTATTATATAATAGAAAAGACATAATTATCTCATTAGGATTTTTACGATACGATACGATATGACAGTAGAAAAACCTTTGAATATAAACGACCCGCCTCGGCTTCGCACACGTGCAATTTAGTTAAAATATGCCCGTGAATTTTGGTGACTTGGTTCCAAAATATTATTTAGGTACGTATACGAAATTTTAATTAGGATGAACTATACATACATACTTGGGGGGTCAGTCGGCTCATGGTTAACCAGCTTCCGCCATGCTGGTCTAATATGGCGGTCCAATCAGATGATCCATTACATGGATTTACTTATGAGGGATGATCCATTACATGGATTATACATGGATGAGGGGTAAAACCCAAGGCGGGAACACTTAATTGTGTAAACGGACGGAAGAGCGAGGTGTTGATGGCACCTTGCTTAACCAATATCACCATTGAGCACGGCGATCGTGAAAACCGAGTGGTTAACTCGATCCCCCTTAGTTCGCGGCGCGACGTAGCGCTAGTACGGTACGTGTGGCGCGTGTTGCGCGGGGAGCTACACCACCCAGCGGTACTAGAGGCGCTGCGGCTGTGCGCACCCACAGAGTACTTGGGCGCGCGCCGCCGCCCCTCTACGCTCAGCGTTCCCACGCCAAGAACGAATTTACTTCAGTTTGCCCCCTTGTCGCGTGCCATTCGACTCATTAATAGGATAGCTGAAGAAATTGATATCTTTCACTGTACCCTGCCGAAGTTTACGAAAGCAGCACAGATATGTAGTGAGAAATATTATTATAAATAGATAATGCTATGTTTATAACATTATATTATATTTAATTTTTGTTAGTCCTTATAGCATCGTATTGGAATGACTGTGATGATGTTATAATGTGTGTTAAATAAATAAATAAAAATAAATAAATTATAACCCTTCCGAAAAAAAAAATTGCGTCGTTTAGAACAGGAAAAAGCGGAGAGCGGCTTCCTTTTATACTAAAAAGTGCAATCATAGAAACTGTGATGGAAAAGACAGACAGACACAGTTACGTTTTAGCATTTATAATATTACGTATGGACTTAGTTCAATTGCACCTTTTTTAGCTGTAGTTAAAATAACAATCATGATATAACTATAGCAGTTTTGTCGTCATATCCCATATGAATGTCATGCATGATGTAGGTACGCACGTTTAGACCGAGCGCTTAACCTCGAGGATTCCGGTCTTGTCTGCGTTAACTGTGGATTGTCTGCGATGGATTCTTTGTCATTATAAAGTACCTAGGTTTAACGACATTATCACATGGATGATGCTTGTTAAAAGGTGCTTGATATTGTAGGTACCTACTCCAATGGATAGTTCACAAAATTACAAACAATATATTAATACGTTTTAATTTAAAAGACGCATATTAAAAACTAGATTTAATTATATAATAAAAAAACTATGACGGGAGGTACCTCTATACGTCTAGTGTAAGACTTACATCTTTTGTATATTCTTCTATATGTAGAGTTTGAAACGAGGATATGTAGTGAAGTGTACCTACCTACATTTCAGTAATTATCTCAGGTTGGTAAGTTGTTCGTAGGTACAAATGTTTCTGACTCCATTTGTTCTAAAAAACTTCCGTATACTTACAACAATCACTACACTTGTAACTGAAGATTTTCGCGTTTAATTTACCTGGATAACCGAGCTTTGCTCGTTTTTTATTTTTGGTAAATCGTGTTTTCTAAAAATGAAACCTAGCTAGATCGATTTATCGCTCCCGAAACCCCTGCATACTAAATTTCATGAATATCGTATCTTGAAAACGTATCGTATCGAATCTTGGAAACGCCACTTGTATATATATTTATAGGTATATACAAGAATTGCTCGTTTAAATGTATTATATATATTAGATAGATTATTATGACTTCAATTAGAACTATAGCCGGCGGGTAATATTAGTATTTTTTCTATTAGAACAAAGGTATTGCACAATATCGATCACTATCTAAGCTATTGTTGATCGAAGATACAACACGTTGTTTTGTAGATATTGATGGTACAAAGCCCTTATCGTGATGATGTGATGACGTCAAATACCGCTGTGATATATACGGGTGGACAGAGCGCGCGCGAACATTATTAGTGAACGAGTGACCCGCGCAATTTGCCCACGCGCCTCGCAGTTCGCGCCGCGCGCCGCAGCCGTAGACCTTACCTTTTGGACGTTGTCGTCTCCTTAGGTTATTTGAACAAAACTAAAAAAACTCAACATCGCATCAGTGCCTTTAGTGAATACTTGTGTCGGAGAAATAACCAGGCCGGTAAGTTCTGTGGCAATAAACCAGCCTCCTGCATCAATATAAACATCATTGCAGATTTTAACGATTACATTTCGATCGTAATCAGTTAACTCTGTTCTTTTGTGAAGACTTTAACAAATTAAGTATATTATTGTTGCTTACTTTAGTGTGGTGTGTCACAAAACTTTGTGTTAATTTGGGAATATCAAAAAACTTCTTCAATGACGCGTATGACATTAAATATACCTATACTGTGACGATCGACAAAATTTTCACACACTTAAAAATCTACTTTATGCTAATTTTACGATTTTATTACATAATGGTAACCTTTAAAGCATTGAATTTAATTTGAAACATATGTACCAGTGGCGGAGGGTATACATACAAGCCGATGGGAATCGGCTTACCTTTTAGAAAACCCTGTCCTACATTTTCATAATTTCAAAGCCACTTTTATCATGCTTAAAATACACTGTACCTAATTATAAAATTATCGGTGTTTTTTGAACGGGTTAACCTCGCCATAATTTCACCTACATACCTCTGTCTTTCTCATATTATATGTATCTCAATCAGAAACACATTTTCCGTTTGTACCTCATATAAAACTCAAAATTCCATCAAGAAGGTACTATGTATATTTACTACCTATTTAATAATAATCAAGTTTAAGCAGGGAAAGAGTTGGGTTATTTGTAAGTAGTTGTTTTCAAGGCGTCTTTTATACAAACAACTTCTCGTCTTTTAGCAACTGCGCTTCGTGTAGCAACAAAGTAACCGATGACTTAAGATTTATCATAGGTATTATTATTAAGAACCCAATGTAATACATTTAAAAGCATTTGTTTTTAGATAGGTGGCCGTAAGTTCATTATTAATTTGGGAATCATTATAATTTTACAATAAAAATCTAAAAATGTATATATTTAGTATAAAAATCTTGCACTAATTTGTTGTGCTATTATGTATTATGTAATACACTGTTATTGAGAACGCAATCATTTACTGAATTAGAAAATGTGCATTTGTTAATTTGGTATCACTAGTCATGATCCCGCAGTCCTCTGTATATATAGCACCTTCTGCCAAATCATCATTTACCACGGTTAAGGGGGATGCTTCAAGGTAGTTCTTAAAAAATAACGACTTTGCACGGAGTATACCTATGATATACTTACAGTAAATAACGATAATAATATAAATGGACGTATATTAGCTATGCAGTAGGTATGTGCTCTTAAATTACACGTTTTTTTTATTTTCCATTTTCTGAAAATCCTGGCAAGTCTGCGTGCGACGTAAGTAAACGCGATGCTTCACTGTAAAGAGTATATAATTACACTGTGCTATAACTGATCTGCAATTAACAAAAAACGTAATAAAAATTGAATTTCGCGAGCAACTACAGCATTCACTTTAAGTTAAACGCTATCCAATAAATTGTAATTAACAAACAACACCATTAATATAATTATGAGGTATGTGTAGTAAAATAATAAATAATGACCTTCAAGTTTCATATAAGTCTTTTGTTCCTAGTCATTTCGCTACGATCAACATTCTGCATCCAAATAAGCATAGGTAAGATTATGCACTTAGGTATTTACGCAAATGATAAATAGGAATAAATGGCGAACGATATCTTCTTGTCGGTTCTTTGTCTTACCAGGCGATAGGACGAGCTTTTGTACGTAAATAGGTACACATGCATGTGATGTAGAAACACATCGTACAATTTGAGACTATTTATGAAAGCATTAGATCATTTGATCAGCTTTTATTTATATACCACTGTATATGTTTTATTTATATACCCGCGGTAATCCGGAAAATGTTTTGCAAACCGATGAGTGGTTCCTAGGAGACTATGAATTTATATAAACCAATAAATTTGTGAAATATTAGGTTCTGCCCCGCGGTTTCACCCGGATCCTATTGTAGCTTTCGTCCACTCAAAAAGAAAATATGATTTAAAAGCATACGTCATACATAATCGAATCCAAAATTTTAATTTATGTTATTTAAAGTTCTTAGCAAAAAAAATTAATTTCATAATATATTAATTATCATTTTATAGCATAAAAACAATTTCGAATAAGGTAAATATCATGAAAAATTATATTGATAAATGTTTTGATTTCTGACTTTATTTTTTTGAATTCAATATTGATTCATCATAACATCACACGTTCACATTCTTGTGCTTAGGTACCTACATAAAGTTTAAAAACTTCGATCTTGAGTGACCTACAGGCGTGTACCACTAAAAAGGCAGGTTGTACCAACATTTTAATAAATATTTAAAAGTAAACAATAACAAATTTTAAAGCAACAACTTTATGGAACAAAATATGCTACTTGTACCTATACCTCCTAATGACATAGATAGAGAATGAGGTTATACAGACACCATATCTAATCATAACATATCTAGAAAGCGCTTTCACAGACTCGGTTGATTTCTTCAGAACGTTAGACAAGGTGATGCCCTTTATGACAATGTAACCACAACTTGCACTATCATCACTAACACACTTACCATTGATGATATTGGAATTCAGAGAAGTGTGTTAAATAGGTTATTTGCGTTACTTATCTCAAAAGTTATAACTTTTTACATGACTGGCCAAAGAAGGAGTGTAATATTTTCAGGGTTCATGTATGTATGCGAACTTCTTTAGTGATTTAACAGATTTGGATATATATGGTATCGTTAGAATCCTTACATCATGTGTGATAGTGACTGACACTGGCTATAATTATGACCTATAGTTTTTGTAATAGGCAGTCGCGTTTTTGGATATCTCTTGATTATACGCAATCTATAGTGATCTCTGCTGGTTTTACTTATGGTACTACACTCAGTAGAATTGTACTGGGATTGTGTAACCCCAAAAAATGACTAAGTTCCTTCTACATTGTAGTAAATATCACATACCTAGCTAACACTAGGATGTCCGATCACCATTTTGTGACAGTTATGGCCATTTAGGATTTTTTACAGTTCATGGTACAATTGAGCTCTCTTTAATTTTATTTTTGATCAAAGTGATAATTCAGCTGGTAACAAAGTTATTAAGTGATAGCTGTTCCCCGCGGTTTCACTCGCGTTCCCGGGACAAAAAGTAGCCTATAACCTTCGGGTATAATGTGGTTTTCTATTAGTGAAAGAATTTTTCAAAGCAAACAAACAATCAAATCTTTCCTCTTTATAATATTGGTATAGAGTATAGATAAAAGTAAACTAAACTGAAATAATATTAAAAGACTATTAAAATATATTAATGCGATGACTAATACCAACAACAATTACATAATTAAATTCGACATAAGTTATCACACTAGTATTATAATAGCTTTATTGTTAAGTACAGTTGTTGGACATGTCTTAGAATCATAGACACAGAATACGGTTTGGCCTTCACCAGTCCTCCGATCAAGTTAAATGATATATTGTCCTATAAAGATATTAGATTAATCATGCTAATCTGTTTCAGTAAATCAAATCTATATTTTTCGTTTTAAAGTGAGGTTTATTTAGAATAAAATAAATCGTTCGATAGTAAGTATCAAGAGCTATATTCAGACGTGACTAGGTATATTGTAATTTATTATAATTTAAACTGAAGCATATTGTTTGATAGATAAAAATAAATAGTGTATTTTGCCAAGTTTAAATACTTCGTATCAATAGACATTTTCTTTGACGATGGTATGTGGTATGGCGATGACAGCTCAGTGGTAGTGACGTCGGATGCCGCGACGAAGGTCGTGGGTTCGAATCCTACAATGAGCTTGAGCTTTCGGTGAAGGAAAACATCGTGAGGAAACCATAGCACGGTGGTAGGATACTTTGTAGTACCTGCCTGGCTGGCTACCACCCTCAAGTTGAAAATTTGTCGCCAAGCACCACCGGTGTGTTCCGGCAATTGCACTTGAGAGCCAGTTTGCCTTCTCGGCAATGTAACAGGTCAGCAACACATTGGCAATATCTCTGGTATTGCAAATGGCGATAGGCGACGGTAACAACTTACCATCAGGTGGGCCGTATGCTTGCTTGCTACCTTAGTAGTATAAAAAAAAATGTGCTTATCAACACACACCTATGAACTTATTTGAAACGCAGGGAAATCCTTAGATATAAAACGATAAATTATCTTGTGCCTTTATGCACAGACTTGGATTTAACTTTATCGTGTTAAGTACTCTTATTACTTGATATTGTCATAATGGATGGCGTCCAATATGAAGCAGAAACTTAAGGAAATATTTTCCATATCCGAAGGTTGAATGAAGAGTAGGTATCTATTATTACATTGAACTTAGCGTGCTAACTAGCGTAATAAATAATTTGCACGGTTATAAGGTATGTTTGATGATGCGAAATCGATATGTTGACTGAGATACGACATCTTTATATATTATATAGTTTTATAAAATAGTTAACATATTAATAGTCGGTAGGTACTAAGTACAAATTATAAAGAAATAGAGAGAGCGAAGTTTGTGAGTGTGCGCGGGTAATCTCCGGAACCACTGATCCGATTGTACAAATTCTTATACTAATAAGAAGCTGCATTATTCTTGAGTGCTATAAGTAACTTTTCATCTTTAAACCACAGGTAAAACTGCAAAAAACAGCTAGTAACATTGTAATGAAAATCTATGTTCAAGACTCCGACAAACTTTAGCTATATCAGTTACAGCTTTTCAGGCAGCAGTTTCAGTTGATTGGAAGTAGATTTTTCAAAAATCCTTTCTTATCAGAAGTTTATGAGCACGTTATAATACCTAGCTATCTGTATGCCAAATTTCGTTCTGTGGTTTGAACTTTTAGTTGATAGATCACTCAGTCAGTCAGCCACGTTTTCCTTTTGAAGATTTAAATCACCTTGTCTTTACTAGTAAGTAGTTGGTGCGAATAACTATATAAAGATGGAAATGACATTGAACTTGCAAGACACTCAGAACAGCCCTACGTTATTCAGCTCACGGCTGTTAATTAGTTTTTAATGTCGTAAGTATCACGACAAGCAAGCCATAGTCTCGCAACCTCCAGCTATACCGGTGCGGTGTTGCAACTGAAAATTGCCGGAGCAACAACTACCTAAGCAGAGAATATTTTGAAAAATATACTTTTTTTACTATGTGAACAAAACGGCATTGATTTTTTATGTTTGTCATGGGAGGGCATTTCCATTATAATGATGGTCGCGAGTGGGAAAAATAAAACTGCCTGCAGCAATGTTAGTATATTGTGCTTTGGTATTTTGGCACGCAAAGAAAGGTGCACTCGAACGCGTCTTTGTTGCTGGGCTGGTATTTAACCTGTAATTTAACTTGCTTTATTTAGATTTTGTTGAAAGCGAAGTAAGCATTTACTTTGATATTTTTAGGGTTCCGAAAAAAAAAAAAAACGGAACCCTTATAGGATCACTCGTGCGTCTGTCTGTCTGTCTGTCCGAAAATATTGGACTGGATTGAGTTGAAAGTTGGTACACATATGTAAGTCGGTGACCCAAACATGGACGTGTTACGTAAATAAATGAATTTCAAACATGGGGGGTAATTTTGGGGGGTAAATCAGAAAATTTAAAAAAAAAGTTTTGCAGACAATATTGTGTAACATATCAAATGAAAGGGCTTGTTATGAGGATCTCAAATATATTTTTTTTACAATTATAATATGAATAGTTTTGAAGTTATTTAAGAAAATAGGTGAAAAATTGGCGAAAATTGACCATTCCCCCCCCTCCCCCCTTATTTCCGAAACTACTGGGCCAACCATTTTGAAAAAAAAAAACAGATAATAGTTCTTTACCTAAAGATTACAGGAAAACCTATAAGAAGTCTATCTAATACCTTTAAACCTGCAATTCATGGATATATATAGGTATATATAATCTGAATCTCGGAAACGGCTCCAACGATTTTCATGAAATTTGGTATGCAGGGGGTTTCGGTGGCAATAAATCGATGTAGCTAGGTTTCATTATTAGAAAACACGATATAAAAAAAAAAAAAAATTATAGTTACCATCAACAAATTTGGGTCAGATTTAAAAATATTTATGGAACTTAGTTAAACATGTACGGAACCCTCTCCCCGCGAGTTTAACTCGCATTTGTCCGATTTATTTTTTATGAGTGGACTTTTCTTTAGGTAAGTATTTATTGATGTAATGATTTTTTCCTGGAAAATTTTGACATGCTCTAACCATGTACTTGGATGTGATGGAATTATTGCTGAAAGACGATTCTTGAGAGTTAGAAATTTAACACACGTAGGGATTGCAATGGTCGGTGCGACAAAGGAGACAATTTTATTGCAAAATAGACATGCTTGTACAGTACGACCAACTTATCTGTGAACTGGAGGGTGGCGCTGATGGACACTGAATTATGAGATAACTGACAGTCAAATGTCAAAATTGTATTGTATTTTTGTAGTTCCATTTCTGCCATTTCACAGATAAGTTGGTCGTACTGTATCATGGATTTATGAAAGATCATAGACTGCTCGACCATAGATCGAGTCGCTCCTTGTCAAAAATGACACTAAATATATTTAAATTTTTGGTAAAATCCTGTGATTTATAGGTAAATAGATCGAAGGTAAAATCATTTTATCTGTCTTCCCGTTTCAATTTCCGCAATAATGTTACTTCAAGCAATAATATTATTATAGATGCTAGGTACTTATAATTTCTTTGATTTCCTTATTATCATATGAGGGCGAAGTAATACAAATAAGAATACCACTATAAAACTCATTTTTAGGGTTCCGTACCTCAAAAGAAAAAAACGGAGCCCTTATAGAATCACTTTGTTGTCCGTCTGTCTGTCTGTGAAGACCCTTTTTCTCAGGATCGCGTAAAGCTGAAATTCATATCAAATACTCAAGTCTACTGTCCCTTAGAGCTGTGAAAAAATCAAACTTCTAAGCCAACGCAATCAAAAGATACAGCCGTTTATGCTGCAAATATTCGACTCTCGCAAGGGAATCAAAACCTAAAGGATACTTCCAGTCGAACTAGAATCTTGAAATTCGGCATAAAGCAACGTTTTATAGCACACATAAAGGAAAAATTTCGAAAACCTCAAATATTTTGTTACATCAAAATACGGAACCCTCGGTGCGCGAGTCCGACTCGCAATTGGCCGGTTTTTTTATTTTTGAATTTACAGATTTACATTTACTACAGATTTAAGAAATTTAAAGTCAGCGAGAAATCGACGATTTTTAAAAATATTTTTTATTAGCCTAATCAATCCTGTCTCCGACAAGGTTCAAAAAGCTCTATGGGTGGCCCCATAGTTAGGTTAGGATATTAGAAATGTCACAAATCGAAAAAAAACTTTACCCATACATTTTGTTAGGAAAATGAATTGTAAGTTTCACACGTGGAAGGTTCCTTATATACATACCTATATCGAAAAAATAGCAGCCAAGAATGAGCTCGGCAACAAAATATATGTTTAGTAGTCTAAACATTTCAAAAATTTGAATTTCGAATAAAAAAATATGTTACTCTCAAGATATTTGTTCATTATAGCTATTCGATTTTTTTTTAAATATACCTATACATATTTTTAAAATATGTCCGTATAGATACGATTGTCAAGTTATTTTTTTCCTCAAAATAATATCGCGTTATGCAAACAAGAAAATGTTTTAAATTTTTACGATAAATGTCAAATGTGCATGACCTTTTTCTGCTATAATGACGTCACTCACTGAAAATTGGCGGTCGGCGTTTTTGGTCACGTGATATTACACGTAATAAAATATCGATTTTAATTTTCAAATTATAAATAAAACTTATGTTTTTATAAAATAAAAAGTATTGTAGGTAGGTATTCGTATTTCATATGGTACTATGAAATACGAATATACATACATACAAACTATTTAAATAACATACAATTGATCGAATATACAATGATAAATTAATTTTAATATATGAAAATACCCTATTAAGGTACTAATAGGTATGTAGTTTGGACTTTGGATTTAAAAAATATGTTTGTTTACTATTGGTATTATGAACAAACATAATGATCCGTAAATAATTTAGATTTCTTTATTGGCTATAAAGTACTTTGGGCTGCTACACGGTTGTTGACCAGCCACCAAACGAAGGCAAATAGAGATTGTAGAGTCAGCGATCGACTGCGTAGATCGAAATTGACAACTGGAGGAGGATTTCCACTCCACCTTATGCTGTATTCCTGCGTGTGAGTATGTTTACCAGACCCACAAGACCTCATCGGGGACGATGGAATGTTTAACGCGTGATCTTATATTGCAAGCGTTTATAAATATAGGGAATCCTTTTCCATTAGGTGGGCCGCATGCTTTTTTGCGGAGTTTGTAGTATTCTAATAATATCTGCAAATTTGTTCGAAACACTAACCCGTCATCGACTCAATGTCCTCTATTTGCCCTTGGTTAGTTGAGACATTCTTCATATGATATGGTTATGTGATTTTGGAAGAACACAAGAGGTAGAGGAGCGGTAAAACCGCAGGCAGGAAAAGTTTTTCATATTAGATCTTTGTTTTGTTATCATAACAGTAATAATTGTACAGCGTCATTGAATATCTTAAAGAGTTATTGTAAACTGTCAGAATAGGACCATCTGTTGTGTGGATATTACGCAAAAAATTACAAATAATAGGTTCTGAATGAGTAATGCCATGGTCACAATAGTAATTAGAGCGCAGGGTGAGGAGAGGGCCATGCCACATTCAGGGCCGAGTTTAGGGCTGCCATGTGGTGATATAATTTTTTTTTTATTTACTAGAAAGCACATATGAATTTTTAACTGATTTCAACAAAATAGGAGGTTGTATATTTTAATATATAATTGGATTCCCCTGATTTCAAAACACCAAATTACACAGTCAGATTAGAATGCCTATATCATTATCTAATAACTGTTCTAAACTACAATCACGATATCTGTGCATTTTGTCGTTCAGTACCCCGAGTGTAAAGAATTTACTATGACGTTTGTACCTACAACATTTCTCTATAGGAACTGGCACGGTGCTTCTCGCGGAATACTCATGGAACTAATCTCTACCATACAAAATTGTAGAAAACGACAACGAGATAGTTTGCAACGTCGATACTTTACACTCAGGGTATAGATCTACTATGCTATTTTAACTAGTGAATAGTTTCAACGAACCTTATAAAACTTACGTAGAAGTGAAGATACTTACCAAAGGTACTTACTTTAGGTATATAAAACCAAAACCAATAATATTTATATTTATATTACTTATATGTTATGTTATACGTTTTTGGAATTCCACGAGAGCTGATAATAATCCAGCTATTTAAACGCTTTGTGTATTTACCACATCGGGTATATTAGACATCAACGCAAGACTATAGTTATCAACTGTTCATTAATAAATATTAGGTATGTGGCAGCCCTAATTGTACAGTGTGTGGTATGGTGCGTCAACGAAGTCGTGTGTATGCGACGCCTGCGCTTGCGCCGAACGCCGCGACGACGACGCTCCTGTCAATGCGCAATAAATTGCTTGCGTCGACCGTGGCATGCGCCGCGCCGCGCTATCCACATAAGATAAAAGCACCTACATACACCACGCCATTTAGCAGTGATAGATAACCCATCTAATGTTAATTGTTATCATTGAACACTCTTTTTCGGATTCAGCCACTTTGAAAAGGATATTTAATGAATTAAACATACCTTGACTCCAAAAAGCTTATAAAGCGATAATTTATTGGCAGATGGCTATTATCGAAGTCTCGAAACTGGTATTTTTGGGTTTTTATCTTTATATAGGTACTTAAAGAATAAAATTAATTATATTACTTTTACCTTCTAAAATCCCATAACGATATAATTTATGTAAATTCTTAAATAGTATCTTAAAGTTGGTCAAATGGAAGTTTATTTTAGTTCAGACAAACAGACGCACGAGTGATCCTATAAGGGTACCGTTTTTATTTTCGAGTTCCGGAACCCTAAAAATAAAGAGCGATCGATTACTTAGTTTTTCGGTAGGTACACAGCTTAGTATTTTTCGCTAGCCTCAGCGGAAGCGGTTACGCTTAATATAATAATATTAATAAGCCTTAAATTGATTTAATTGCTTTTTTATAACCTTATCTCATCGTATAATTAAGCAGTTTTGCTTATATAATTTTCTTTAATGGGTAACCAAACTCGTTCTTAGCATATATCTATCTAGCTGAGATATGAGTTTATTTCAATAATAAGAAAGATCTTTAAAAAATGTTCAAGTGTAATAATGGGTTTTGGCAAAACAAATGTATTACCACCATCCATATCGATGGGTTTAATTTAAAATGAATGAGATGGGTCAGGAAAATGAAAAAAAAGAATCAAGGAACTAAAAAAGTACCTACCTACCTGCTTATGCAGCCAGGTTAGTCTCATACAATCGTTTTTTTTATACTTTTTGAGTGCAAGGCCCTTTTGAGTATACGTTTTATTTTTTGTTAAAAAATAATTTTGAGTTTCTTTTGTGTTATGTGTACGAGTCAAGATTTCTCTGATCGAAGATATTCACGTCACCTTATATTCTTATGTACTATTAATGAAAATAACATTTACGGGTAAAAAGTCGTGACCGATAAAGGTGGAACGGCGATTTAATTCACAGTGAAACAAGCAATTTCTTTTATTCCTTTCTGATAAATATATGGGAATACAAAGTCATTGTAGAGAGATCAATGAACTTGCTTGAGGGTGGAAGGCACAGTTCATTATGATTGGGTAAAGAACTAAACTAACCGCGCCATAGCTCGGAGGTAGATAGGCAAACTGAATTGGTAGAGAGTAGTCTTTAGTAGATCCTGGTAGCCGAGGTATGTGAGAGGTAGATGTGTGTCTGGAGACCATACACAGGGAAGCGAAGGATTTGATGCTCCCTAGTTAGAGTGAAGGTTGGCAGGTAGAAAGTCGAGGAACGCAATACGCGGTAACTATAGGAAATGGAAGGGTACCTATAAGAAGTCTGTGGTATTTAAAGTAACATAGGAAATTACGGAACCCTCGGTGCGTGACTCAGCAGACACGCACTTATCCGGTTTTATTTTTAATTGAGTTCAGTATTTGTTCTGTCCTATAATAAGGATATAATCTCCATACTGGTCAGAACAAAATTTTATTTTATATTATAATTACGCAACTTTTAAGATCGAAAATAGATTGAATTTAGACTGGTTGGTCCTTGTTTACATGGAAATCTACGGTGTTTGAACGGCTATTATATACAAATATTAAGTATTAGCAACAACCTGCATTTAAATTACCTGTTTAAATTATTTATAGCTCTAAAATGTTAAGCGTAGTAGTACTGCACGGAAGTGAATTAATAAGTAGATAAATTCCATTCATCATTCATAGTGTGGAGGATTACTTACTTCCATGAAATTAAAATACTACATATAACTATATTTTATATATAACTAGATACCTCCATGAAGTAACACTATTATATTTTAGTGTCGACACATATTATTGTGAATTGGCTGACGCTGGTAAGTTCGCACGTCACGCCACTTGCTCCCGGGGGGACTCGCTAGTCGTTTCCCTTCGGACATAGCGTAGAGTTGAGTAGTCTTAAGATTAGGCAAATGTCTCCGTCCCTTACTAAACTGACGGAGATAAGCGAGACAGGAGAAACCCAATTTTTGTAAAAAATATGGCTTTATGTTATTTAAAAAAAACCTAAGCTTTTTTTAAAAAAAGTAAGAAAACTATTCCCTTTTTAATGAATTTCAGAATGTATATTAATATTTTTCAAGTTATTTGGATGGCCCAAATCAGAGAAAAATGCATTCTTAGTTTTAATAAGGGGCATATTCACTATTTGTTTCTGACGTTACGAATGAAAAATCCCAATTTTTAAAAAAACTTTTCCCCGTCTCATATTCTCTAGTTTAACATATATTTTTTCCAAATCTTGGAACAAAGCATACAGAGAAAAACGAATTTTAGATTCACCATTTCTCGTATAGCATCGCCATAATGGACACAAAAAATTTTTTTGAATAAGTGAATTACTCGTATATTCACTTATTCAATAATATTTTCGTGTCGCCATGGACCATTGTATTGTATTTTAGTTGGACAATACTTTATTTAAACAATAAATACGGCAAACAAGCATACCGGCTCGCCTGATGGTAAGCGGTACCTACCAGGTTGTTCAGAAAATGGATTTACTAAAAACTTTCAAAAAATCTTTTTGTAATACACCCTTGTTATAACCGCCACTGAATCCAATAGACTCTTTATGTACCAATTGAAATTTAAATTAATATTTTAAAATTTCATCATATTTTTTATTTACAGATATTGTGTTTTTAAATGCCAAGGACGTCTAATGAAATAAAAATTAAAGTTATATTGTTATACTAATAAAATGAATATGTTATATTATATCGGACTAGCTTCTGCCCCGCGGATTCACGCGCGTTCCCGAGGGATCTTATGTTTTCCCGGTATAAAAAGTATAGCCTATAATATATATTATTCTAAGGTATGATCTATCTATGTTTCCTCATAGAGAAACCAGCTAAAATATTGCCGGGTGCTCTATATATTTGGTGCTCTTAGCGGGGCGGTGCTCTAGAAATGGGTGCGCAAAGTGGAATAGGTAACTCGAGTTTTTTTTACAAGTAGGTCAGTATTCTGGATCGCAAAAATGATTTAAAGTGCAAAAAGGTCTTTAATATTCATTCCTTGTCTTTTTCCATCATCTCATCCCAGCTACAGTAGCTGTGCATTATATTCTCTTATTTCTCTTTGGTAGCTATACTATATATTTAATCTGTGATCTAAACATACATATTGAACGTCAATGGGACATCATAAACAATTTGAAATAAAGACTAATAAACTTGCTAGAAGTATATGCTTGTATATGCTAGTAAAGTAAAATATTTCATGATACACGCGCGCATAAGATATTGGAAGGTAGGTACTTTCGAGTTTCATTTACATTACTTATAGAAAAAAAACCAGTTTGTAAATAATAAAATGCCAAATTGTTTCACAATAGCAAAATACCTACTGTGTCCAGTTTTATCATGAATATGAAGGATACGAATACTTAAATCGCGTGGAACAAAGTCGACTGACAGGTTCGGATACATTGTGTAACCGATAAAGTATTTAAATAGGTACATGTATTTTTTTTTACAATGAATAGGCTTGTGTTTTGTCCACAATATGAGATGTGGCTGATAGCGCGCGGCGCGTTGACCAAGGGATTTGGCTGTCAAGTATAGCTGGTGAACTTCAGTGGGTACACGAACTATACTTGACAACCGAATCAGCCAGGCCTGTGAGAACTACAAAATACTACATCTTAGAGGCCTATGATTTCCTTTCAATTAAGTATGAAGCCATGACCTTTGCTAGGCCTTCCGATATACAAACAGAGCATTATTATCAACATTTGGGATAGGGGTGTGGTTGGTGATGAATCAGATAAAGAAATTCCTTAAAACTGCCTTCGATTACGTGGGAGAGTTTATTGTTTTCATATCCGCGTATTTTTTATAAATGATTGACCCTGGTGTTTTGATATGTACTTACTTTATTGCCTGGTGACGTATATTGGAAAATAAGCGTGACTTATAATATAATGTATAAGTACTAATATAATGTGGACATGTCGTTTTATAAAATTAAATCTAGTAAAATGGCAAACACTAAAGATTATGATTGGACCCACCTACTTGGTCAGCAAGATATGACAATTGATCTTTACAGAAAACATTCCATTCAAAAATGCCACGGATTGTTTATTACTTTATTTATTATATTCAACATCTACCGTGATTTATTGGTATCCCTAGGAATTTCGTGAAATCCCTACAACTCATTACCCTACGACATATAATAATGTTCATCGATTTTGTAATAGATACAGAGATAATACCTATTGTTCTATTATATATTCGCATTATTTGAATACTTATATACTACACTACAAATGAATGAACCACAACACACAAGAGTCATTTGGGGAATTATCCAGCGGCCTGTTCACCCTGACATTCGTTAAACTTAACGTTCTACAGTAAGCAGTTAAACTTCGCTGCATTCGAAACCACTCATTCTGCACTTGCGATACTTTGTGTGAACACAGTTTAATTAATAACTAATTTAATATAATAAATATTTCTTTTGCTTGTGTAAATGTAGTAACGTGAAACATAATAACTAATATTGTTACAGTGAAAATGGAGGTGTTGAATAGGCTAGTGGACGGCTATCACGATTTGATGGACAACAAAAGTGATCAAAGAGTCAAAGATTGGTTACTGATGTCCTCGCCGTTCCCCACACTGGCGATATGTCTCACATACGTCTTCACAGTCAAAGTAAGTATATCAATAAACATAATGCATTAAGATATGCGAAAAAAAATACTAATATTTTATTTTCAAAAATCATTTTTTATAAGTAAGAAGACTATTCCCTTTCTATTAGATATGTTATTATTTTCAAGTTATTAAGATGAACAAAATGTGACAAAAATACGTTTTTCTTATAATGTTTTTGTTCTGACGTTACTAATAAAAAATTCAAATTAAAAAAACTATTCCTCGTCATATATTCTCTACAAATGTCCTGCAACAAAGAATGTAGAGAAAACCTTAATTTAAAATAATTACTTATTTCTCATATATTGTCGTCCTTACCGTACCTTCCGTACCTTAAGTAAATTCCACACGATTCTCATTAATGATTTATGTCGCGTCAAACAAATTAAACATCATTAAGAATGTTTTCCATTGGAAGTTGCCTTCATTATTATAACATTATTGCGCAGCCTATATACGTAAGAGACGCCAATTTAATTACATCTAATTGTTTAACTAGTTTGTGTAATTAGTTTATGTATATTATTATGTTACAATGTTGCTACAGTAAATATTTTTTTTAATTATTAGGTTCTCGGACCAAAATACATGGAGAACAGAAAACCGTTCGAGCTCAAGAAAGTTCTCATATGGTACAATTTATTCCAAGTAATCTTCAGTATCTGGTTATTCCATGAGGTATGTATTTGTTCTTTGAATAAATTATGTACTACTACTTAACTACTGCTAAATAAGGGGTTTTCTTTCTCGCAGAGTATAGTGAGTGGTTGGTTCACGTCCTACAGTTTTCGGTGTCAGCCTGTCGACTACTCGAGGTCCCCGGCTGCAATGCGGGTAAGGACACTTTACTTTCTGAAAGCGAAACTCTATCGAAATTTTGTATTCGTGTATTTTGGTATAACCCTTTGATGGTCACTTAAAATTGCTATAAACTCACCGTCTTCCTAATAATAATAGTTTGGAATTTTGTGACCCGGTCACGCAAAAACAGGCGGACGGAAAAAAAAGCTTTTTAACTCGGGAAACAAAAGATCGAAAACGCGGGTGAAACAAAGGGGCTCAGTATTTAACAATAATAAATAATGTAAACAAAGTTTACGTATACTTAGAACGTATAGACGCAATGAATGTGCGTATAAGGCCGTCCAAAGACCAAAGACTCATATAATATGCTGCAAATGGATCTATGTGTAATTTTCATTGTATTCTTACATTACAAATGAATTTTTATCGCATGTGTCATTAACTCATTAGTTATTTTTTGCATTTTAATTTATTATTAAGTAGGTATCTTTTGAAGGAATTTTGTGATTTGCGCCTGAGATGCATGTAAGTAGATGTGTCTATTGACAATAAATAGAAATGTATGTTAATAAATATGTAGTTTCAAAAGCATAGTTAATATACACAGTATGAATTATGCTTTAGAAACTTTTTAAATCCAGACATTGATTCCTTATCTATAAATAAAAAAAATTGTAACAAAGGAATCAATGTAGGCTAGGTACATAGATCAATCTATATTTCTTAGGCGCTTGAAATTGATGTAATAATTTAAAAAGTTCGAACTAAAATTCTAACTGCAGACCATCCACCTTAAGCAATAAGCATGTACAGGTTCCTCGATCTGCCTCATTGTCTTTCAATTAAAATTCCAACTAGTATCATTATTATATTTATACATTCCATATACATATCTAATAATCTATTTAATGAAAGTGAAGTGCTGTTCGTTACTAAGCGCGTTACTCGAGAACGCTGGATCCAATTAGCCTTTTTTATGTTTATTAATGAGGTTTTTAGAGAAAAAACATTGGAAAAGTTGCCCAATAAACTGAAATTTGATAGTTTTGGGATTTTCTGAAAAAAATATTTCAGCATAATAACATCAAAACTTTTGCTTTAACCAACTTTAACTACCTATGTTTAGTTTGTTGTTTTTTTCCTTGTTCTTATAACTTTTTTATGATAACGAACGTCCGGTAAGATTATGTAGGTAGGTACTTACACACTACACTACACACATGTAGCCCTTGATAGGTTCAGTTAGTAATATACATATATACAATATTGCTTCAACTAATGAACTTCAATGGCTGCAGTTAAATTGATTAAAATGCTTTAAAAATATACCAACAATACTACATACAAGAGTGCTATTGACGAGTAAAACGTGCACATAGCATAGTACCCGATGATAGGAGGTTGTTTGCCTTCAAGTTTATGCGTGTCTCGTAGGTTATTAAATAATCCACAAAATTACTTGTAGTACTTTGTATAAACCACCTCAATAATCTCGTATAATCTCCACAAACAAAAACCTCAAACTATGTTTCCTTTTTTAACTAGCATAGTTTATGAGATTGCGATATAGATTCTTATGATTGTAGTACATTTATTTGAATTCAAATATTAAACTATTTTCTAAGTTGATTTTCTCAATACTAAATTGGTAACTTTTATCACCAGTTAAGCTTTCGTCTCGCAGTGTTACCCGCGTTCCCGAGGGATCTAATTTTTTCTGGGATTAAAAATATCCTACATTTATTTCAGATTATTTTCATACCAAATGTCATTACAATAAGTTATGCCGTTGAGGCGTCAAGCAAACTTACTTTCGCATTTATAATAGGGTTAGTGATTGACGTAAATGAGCACTCGATATTAGATGCTCAATAAATTAAGACTAATATTTATCAATAACAAGTTCTGTTCACAAAATTATTTAATTACATTGCATGTCATGTTCAGATGAATATTGATTGAAGTGAAGCTCTGTTGACACTGTGTACATTGTAGGTAACAGTGCTAACCTCGGGCTCTAAAGATATTGCATACCTTTTGTAGTGTGGTGTTAAATAATGCTTACACATTAGCTTAACTACTACAATTACCAAGATATATCTATCTAAATTCAGTTAAGTAAGCACACACAACTATGTATGTACTAGTATTTAATACATATCTTAAAAAAATATTAAAAACCACAATTCCACAATAGTAGTGTATGATACTGTTGCATAATAGGGGTTATTAAATACGAGTGTGAGTTTAAGTTCCGAGCCGTAGGCGAGGTTCTTAATAGTATCACACGAGTTTTTAATACCTAATTATGTGCAATATCATACAGTACTTTATCTAAACTCATCTAATAATGTAATTTAAACGTAACAAATTTATAATATTTTGACATACGTTTTCATGACTTACGGGTATCGATTATTCGTCATTTCCATTGCCGCCTCCACAATTTGAGATCCAAGTTTATTTCACCTTAGTATCACTGCTATTTTTGGCCAAAATAAAATATGTATGCAAAAAAAATCAATAAAATAAACAAACATTAATCATCATGGCGCCCAAATCCGTGGGGGGAAAAAATTCCTAAGGTGAGATCTCTACCGCATACGCGACCACAGACAAAGTAAATTTGCATCTAAAATTATAATTCTGATGTCTGACCACTTATAATGTGTTTTTCTTTATTATTTCGTTTGACAAGTTGACTGACAGTAATTGAAGTATTATAACCCAAAAAACATTATAAGTGGCCAGACATGTCCAAATACTTGTACTTTAATGAAAAAAAGTTATCTTATAGCATTATCTTGGGAAGAAAACTGTACTATAATATAATTTTTTAATTTCATTATACACGGGTGTGCATAAAGTGGTTCATTAACGTACTGTTTTTGATTTCATAATTAGAACTTTACGATATGAGAGTAGATAATAGTAGTTTATGATACTGTTGCATAATAGGGGTAGTTAACTACGAGTGTGAGTTTAAGTACCGAGCCGTAGGCGAGGTTCTTAATAGTATCACACGAGTTTTTAATACCTAATTATGTGCAGTATCATACAGTACTTTATCTAAACTCATATAAATAATGTAATTTAAAAAAAAATAATTTCTACCAGCTTTGCAAAAAAAAAAAACTATTTTTGTGACATTTTTGGTCAAAATGATATATGTAGGCAAAAACAATACAATAAACAGACACAATAATCATATACCTAATCAAATCCGTGTTGCCAACTCCCAAAAATTCTTACCTCTAAATTTAAAGTCAACAAATTTGATTGATTATACTATTGATAGGTCCAAAGTGTACTTTAATAGAAAAAAAGTTATTTTATAGCATTATCTTGGGACCACAACTGTACTATAATGAATCATTATACACGGGTGTGCCTAAAGTGGGTCATTAAAGTACTGATTTTGATTTCATAATAAGAACATTACGATATGAGAGTAGATAAAATTGATTATTTATCAAAACACTAAAAAAAATATATTTTAGTATTCAAAAAGTTTATAGTATTCAAAAATGCTGATTTTTATAATTGATTATTTATTGAATAGGTGCAGGGTTCGCTTTGGCTTTGTATTCGTTGGAGAGCTTTAACCACTTTCTGCGAAATTATAATAGCCCAGAATCAAGCTCCTGGGCATGATCGGGAGTGGGCCGATCCCTCCCGAAGACAACCTCTTCGAGGCGCAGTTACTAGGATAACTCCATTCTAAATTCTCTATTTCTTTGTACAAAAATTTTTCTACTGCAAATTATTTTTTCTTTTAATAATATTTTTTTATTTAATCACGGTTCGGAGGCCTGAAGTAAAACAACATAATAACAAAGAGTAATTAATATATTACGTACAAATAATAAGTACTTATTATAATTATACATTAGTAAGACAAAATTGTAAAATTATTCTTGTTATTTAGCAATATTAAACTACTTTAGCATTTTTTATTCTTTACATAATAGGTAATTATGATCGTCATACTTAGTTTGATCCGTACATTATAAATGTAATGTACCTACCTATAAGTAATCTCCTGGAATATTATGTTTAAATATACAATATACAACATAAAATCTAGATAAAGTTAAATTAAGTACCTGTATCTAAAAAACTACTAAAGTAAAAAAAAAAACCTAAAGAAAATTTATGCCAAAACGCTGCCCCATTAAATCCTTAATTTTTTTAATTAACTACTTATAAAGAAATCCTCAAGTTTTTAATTGTGTTTTATGATGGTTTACTGAATAAAGATGATATTTCTAATGAATATTAATATTTTTAATAAACATGAATTTAAATTCGATGATTATATTCTAGAACAACTTATTATTGAAGGAAAATTTAACTATCAATTTGTACATTTTGTTAAAACATACCTACGTTTTTAATGAGATAGATGTGAAGACTGTTTGGTCTTGGGCCAATATTAAATGCAAGTAAAATGTTAATCTTGATGCTGCAACATTACAATTGGTGAGCAATCTCAGTAAATTTGTGATTATCGCGATGAATGCTGGCTTTTAATAGTTAGTGCAACTTGTGTTACATACTAATATAAAGTTGCGATTGTATGATACAATGGTTTTGTTTCGTATGAGTGTAGGACAATTATTGCATAGGGGTGGAAGTTCACATCTATATGAATAGAATATTTTTTTGTATGGATTATGGGTACAAATCTGAAATCGAATAAATATGAAATATAATTGGCAATTTTTAAAATAGGTACACATGGCCACAGATCGGGCTACACCTTTTTGTTGCAAAATAGCTCTCTAAAATCTAGTCTTATCAAATTCAAATTCAAAAGTGTCTTTATTAAATGAACTCATTGCAAGTATTTTTAATCGTCAAATTTGTAAAAATAAAAAATATGTATATAAAAATAAACTATAGAAAATAAAATAAAAAAATATCTAAAATCAAAATCAGCAATAACCTATTGGGATAAGAGGTATGTATGAAAGATATTTTTTGGAAAACCTATTATTGTATGATGATCTCAATAAAATCATCCCGATAACGCCGGACACGAACAACTAGTTGGTATTATGTAGATTTCATTGCTCTGAAGCTAGTAGGTATACCGTGTTGTATATCCAACTGGCTGTCCGCCGCGATTTCACCCACGTTACCGGGATAATAAATAAAAAGTATAAAGGCTTATAACCTTCGGGGAGAATGTAGTTTTCTATTAGTGAAAAATTTTTTGGAATCCAACAGGTAGATCCAGAGATTAGCGCGTTCAAACAAACAAACTCTTCAGCTTTATTATTAGTATAGATAGATAGATGAAGCATTCAATTGGAATTACTTTGTAAGAATGGTAGAATAATGTCAATGAGTCATAAGCACTAAGACTATGAAATACGTAGTTATGGAGGTTACAGCATAGCAGAGAAGGACAATTATCGCGAAAACTTAGTTCCTGTTCTATTATTTTATTATTTACTAGCTTCCGCCCCGCGGTTTCACCCGCGTTCCCGAGGGATCTTATGTTTTCCATTCATCGATCCATTCATACTCACAAACTTTCGCATTTATAATATTAGTAGGATATAGGTATGTGCAAGAAGCTATTCTAGGAATTATAATAGGTATGTATATAATTAAGTTGTTTTTTCTGTTACAGACAGTCAGTGGATGTTGGTGGTACTATTTTTCAAAATTCACAGAGTTTTTTGACACGGTAAGCATCTTGACATAAGTTACAAAAGTAAGGTCGAAAACAAACCAGTTTTGTTTTTTTCCAATATTTTATATAAGGTAACTAGAAGTTTTGAACTAGAACTAGAACTTGAAATAAATTACAAGTAGGTAAACTAACTAGTATTTTATTTTTCAAGTAAAGCAAACAATACTGGTTTTGTTCTTAGTAGGTATATTCTAAAAATACAAAACAAAATCGTTATATTACAAACAGTAGAAAATAGTAAATTTACAGATAATGTGATCTAAGTGGTATTAGATACAACTTTACACAGTGGTCACACTTTTATTGTTTGCCTCCAGTCTTGTCGGTATAAAGGAAAATCCGGAAAACTTTGTAAAAAGCAAGAAACAAACATGTTTATCTGTGATATTTTAAATGAATCATCCTGTTCCTAACGTAGTGGTCTGCCTTCGAGAACTTGTAGCACTTGAATACTGTGCAAACTTAGTGTCATGAGTTTTCGCCCACTACTTATTGTCACTGTCGAGGTGAACATCCAACATAAGGGCTTTAATTTTGTTTCCGTATATCAATGCGGTCAGTCAACACCATTATTTGCATACTTATATGTCACTAGTTTAGTTATTGATTTGCTTCCTTCTGTATTTTCGTCAGCTATAATAAGAGCTAAGTTTTACATGAAGGTGACATGCAAATTATGATGTTTCCTTATCGATTTTAAATAAGGTCTATAAATATCGACTTTAATCATCGGTTATTTAAAACGTTAGGTATTCTTTATGTATTTTTGTTTATTTTTTAGATCTTCTTCGTGATGCGTAAGAAGTTTGACCATGTATCAAAGCTCCACGTTATTCACCACGGTATCATGCCAATGTCAGTCTGGTTTGGAGTCAAGTTCACACCTGGTGAGTTTTGTTGTATGTTATTACAAACGATATCTAATACCTTTAAACGAGCAATTCTTGTATAATCTGAATCTCGGAAACGGATCCAACGATTTTCATGAAATTTAGTATGCAGAGGGTTTCAGGGGAGAAAAATCGATCTAGCTAGGATACATTATTTGAAAATGTCGTTTAAAAAAAACGGTCAACCAGGTACTAATTATTTATGTATATATAGAACCATATAGGAATGCAAAAATGCTTGATTACAATGTCTTCTATAACAATAAAATATTATTAGTCACCGCTCGTAAATATATTTGCATCTTGGCGTGAATTTGCTCAACTTTAATGATATGATAACAAAAGCTTCAGACGTTGTCTGAAATTCATGAGCCGTTGATAAGAATAATATGAGCCTAAAAAACCATAGTTTATACGTAAATATTCATTGTGGCCAACGACAGTACTGTAGGTAGGTAAGTACTTTATGAATTTAGTGGGTTAATATTTACACTCCTGTGTTCGTAGGATTCGCAAATATACCTATTTGGTATATTACTGATATAATCACGTTTATTACTCAATCGAGCAACAACAACTGAACGCATCTGAAATTTGACTCATAGATAGATCATATTCTGAAAATGGAAATGGCATGTAATATACTTTTTATCCTAGGAAATTGTAGGCCGGAAACTATTTTATAAGAAACGAACGAACAAACTCTAACGTATGGATCCGTGATGAGATTCCATTCATATCCCAGGTATAATTTTCTACGTATTGTATTAGAATCACGTAGTTTAAACATGACAATCGTGATGGTTATCTTTTCAACACCGCATAATTAGTAAATAATATTACCTTAACAACGAAATTAAATATTAATTTAAGAGCCTTTAAATTGTACATAATATATTATTACTCTGTGCTTTAAGTAATTACATAGGCATGTTTTTTTTTATATCTACTTGAAATTCCAGTTACATTATATTTTTCTTAATTGTTAATTACCTAATCACTAGATATTTTATATATGTAGTATACACAAACAATGGTGAAACACCTCATTGGAAATACCGAAGCGCGCAATTATATCATTGATAATTGCATGTTCGAACCAATTTATGATATCTTTGAGATCAGACTTGTTTATTATCTGTAGGTGCAAGCATCATAAAAATGAACGGAATTATCTATATACTATAATCTATACTAATATTATAAAGAGGAAAGATTTGATTGTTCGTTTGTTTGCATTGAATAGGCTCCGAAACTACTGAACCGATTTGAAAAATTCTTTCACTAATAGGAAACTACATTATCCCCGAAGGTTATAGGCAATTTTTTATCCCGGGAACGCGAGTGAAACCGCGTGGAACAGCTAGTTACTAATATAACTTTAAGGTCATTAAAAACCTCGGGTCAATTCTATAATCAGAGGTTAGTTTTAAGTCGTATTATTTTGAAAATTTCATATCATTTCAGTTCCAAGTAATAGCAATCCTGCAAAAGTTAGTATTGGTAACAAAAAATATAATTACATATGCATATGATATCATACCTATTGAACTTACCTACATATCGTATCTTATCTACTCGTGAATCAATTTCTTTCAGTATTGGAAAAAATCAAATAATTTTATTTATTTTAAATAACATATATTTATAAGCTTAATTCGTAGGTAACTCTTCTAAAAATAACGTTGTAGACAAATCTAAGAACATACAATTCATCCACTTTTGATGGCAATAACGATTTGAAACATTGCACACACATAATAATATATGTGTAACTAGATTCTGTTATTGGGGGGTCTCCATAGCAATCCTTATCGTTATCAATATATAGGTACATGTGAAAGTATGTTTGTTGTTTTGTCCTTCTTTCACCAAAAAAAAGATACCCGTCTGCGCTACGAAAATAAATATCATTTCTCATTCCTAATTACCTTTAAAAATTTAATTTGTACCTATATATTTTTGTAATCACCTTTTAAAACACTTACCTAATTTTGATTTTCCACTCGATAGGTTTACGAGAATAATAATAATTTTAATATACTAAGTGACACTCATGCAAAGAAACATTACCCTTCTTTTGGGTCAGTCGGGTAAAAAGAAATGAGAATGGCTTGATTTATTTGCACCCAAATGTATTATGAAAGAACAATTTTAATAAATATAATTAAATTAGGCAGTTGCATTACAAGTTTACCAACATATATTAAGAGAACAAGGTTTTTATAATTTGTTCGCAATATTTGCAATAACATATAGCATTACGTATTTGGGTAGTGTAACAGAATACGTATTTGTATAGGTATTTTGTTTATGTAGCACGTCACAAACTTGATTACCAAGAAACAAATGCTTGTAGAACTTTATGATATTTGGATACATTAAATGTGTCTTGCAATATTGAGGAGTTTTAATTTAACAAATATTAAGACACCAGATTCACGCTCGTGGATATTTGAGATCGTTGAACAGCTGTAGTAAATGGTTGAACACAATATTGGCCACTAATAAGCATTATGCAATTGATGTCCTTTCCTTCCGAATAAATTTCTAGAAGATGTTTGGGATGAGCATCATAAAAATCTATTGGAATTAATCAGTCTACGTAATACCTATGCCTTGTCATTTATTTGTGCTTACATTTTTTTTATCTTCAATTTGCGCATGATCACAAGGGAACTAGAAAACACGTTCTAACATAATATTGATAGTAGGTGCGTAGATAGGTGAGTATTTTGTGATGCTTTGTGCTAATAACCTATACTAATATTATGAAGTTTGTTTTGTGAGCTTGAATGTATCTCCAGAATGGTCCTTAAGTGCACAGGCTACTTTTTATCTTTTTTTATCGAAAACGTGGATAAAACCGTGGACAGGAACAGCTAGTTGTTTCGAAGCAAAGTATTTCCTACACCCTGTGCGTTTTGATTGATGTTTTTTTTTTTTTTTTTTTTTTATGTAATGAAGATATTTTTTGTTTATACATATAGGGGACATTTTCAAATACTGCTATTAGGTACCTATGGTATATTTAAGTCATGAGTAGGTAGTTCATTAATTTTACTTAAACGCATTTGTATTATAGGACGAGGTTTTGAAGAGACCTTGGTGTTTATTATGTTTAATGGTAAAATATAAACGTCTAGACAGTGTTTGTATAACATAATAAAAATATTTGTGTATATTGGTTAATTTATTTGCTAAAAGGTGTTTGTGATAATATAATGAGTTTCAGTCAAGGAATGCATACACAAATGCAATAAAAACTGAAGACAAAGAAATTTTGTGCTAATTTTGCTGTTTCATAAAATATAAAAAGTAATAATTGTACAGATCAAATTTTTGGTACAAATACTCTAATTGATTTTTATGCAATAATCTTTATTTGAAATATTAATATCTTATAAATTTTCATTGAATTATTTGGTACCGACATTCCTTTCATAATATCTTCAAAGTTCAAGGCCAGTGCAAAATCTTTGTTTAAACCACGCATCATCTTTGTTTAGATATCTTATGTAGGTATTATTTCTATTATATAATTCAAACTATGCTTTACGTCAAAAAGACCGCCTCATCATACTTACATGGTCGGCTTATTGATTTATTCATAAAAAAAATGAGTGAAGCTTGCATACAAACACATTTAAATGTTTATAATGTTGATGTCAAATACTTCAGAATTGCATATCTTCATGAAATCTGATTAAATTTCTCTCTTATCTAATTGACTATGCGATGCATTAATGGTATTTTTTATTTACAGGGGGCCACTCTACATTCTTCGGCTTGCTTAACACATTCGTGCACATCGTCATGTACTCTTACTATTTGCTGGCAGCCCTCGGTCCTCAGGTGCAGAAATATCTGTGGTGGAAGAAGTACCTCACCGCGCTGCAAATGGTAAGATTTTGATTTTGATAAGAGTAATTGTTGAGTTGATTGCCGGCTCTTCTCAGCAAAAGCTGCCTTCCGAACCGTGCATTAGAGTCTGACAATTCATAAGTGCCTGTGAAGGTCTATTTGAATGAATAATATGTAATTATTTCATTTTATTTCAGTAGGTACCTACTAGGTATAACACTAATTGCTAATTCTTGGTTAGTCTTTGAGCAAAACTGATTGGAAGATTATATCAATCAATATGGTTTAAAAACATGTTTTTTGACAAAGAAACAGATATTTTCTTATTTAATGGTAGAGTTACTTTCATCTAAAATGATGGTCATAAAAGCAAAAATTGTGTAATAAAATTTGCAAGCGTTTTTAGCTTTTAAACATGTCAAGGTTTTGGTAACTCCATCCTGGGATCAATCCGAGGTTAAGACAAACTTGGTTAGTTACTGGCAAATCGTGTTGTGCAAGCATGTCATTATTATTCTCAGAATCAATCACATACATATACATATACAAATAAAATAACTTGTCTCTACAAAACTTTTATATGTACGATGGGTTATTTTTGTAAATCACCTTCAGAGCTTTATGATGTAGAAATAATAATAACAACTTTACTAGTTGTAATTTTTTCCCAATTTCAAAGTTTTTTAATAATTACTAATTAGAATCAGAAATTACTGATTATAAGTTATTCATATTGTTTCACCTACTTCCATCCTTTATATCTCTGCAAGAGAATAAAAAATAATCCTGTGTAACTGTGTGTATAAGAAAATCTGGTTTCATTGCTAGTTATCTGGTTGACTAATATTTTTAACTCGATAAAATGTTTTGTTATTTCTTATTTCAGGTCCAATTTGTGTTGGTGTTCTTGCACGCATTCCAACTCCTTTTCATTGACTGCGACTACCCACGTGCCTTCGTTTGGTGGATCGGCATGCATGCAGTTCTCTTCTATTACCTCTTTTCTGACTTCTACAAACAAGCCTACCTCAAAAAATCCCAAGTGAGTTTAGTTTTATATTTTTTTTTTACTAATATCAAATATCCATCTACATCCGGATACCATGACGCCATTGGTATATCAATACAGCTTTTTGTACTTATTTATTCATCAGTGTTTGCTTTATGCAAATTTTTATTTTCACACCTCCATTTACAGTAGTGAAATAGCGGCTATATAGTTAGGTACTGTCATATCACATGTAGTGTAGTAATAACTAAAGTAACCTAATATTTTCAGAAAAATAAAACCAAAGAAAAGGTGGAAACAGAAGAAATAAAATCAGAATCAAAAGAAAGGATGCTTCCTTTGCTGAATGGGTTCAGTAATGGTTCAGGACTTGGAGACGTGCGGCAGAGGATGGCGGGCGCGGTCGCCTCACAGTGAGCACCGTGCCGTGGTCCATGCTGACATGACATGAACGTTTTAAGGAACTGTGAACTCGCGTGTGAATAGTTGCAAACATTGCATTAAGCTCTAATTGATAAAATAAAGTGTAAAGCTTGAAGTTCAAGAAACGCCTGCAGCAACAGCAGTAGTCGCCGACGGAAAAAAGCTCAATTACTTTAATTAGATAGATAATAGTAGTTATAATTTATTAAATCACAATACGTTACAGGCTACGGTTACAGATCATAAATGGTTGACTGCATATTTGTTTGGGTAAATGTCATAGTTTTGGGCTGTAGAAGGTGAGCCATTATTTTTATGCTGTGGATGTGGATTTTGCTCAAAGATCTTTGAATTCTATCCGAATTAAAGAATAGAATAACCTACATACCTATGTAGTATGTAGTCATGTTTATTTTTATTGTTGAATTGTGTGTTTATTATGACAAAGTGTGAGAGATACATATATAATATGTGTGTGATTAATTTGAGTTATTTTCGAATGGCAGTTAATAAAAGCTCGAAACATTATTAATATATACAACAATCATGGCCATATATTTCGATAATGGTTCTGATGATGTCAAGTGTAGGAGTAGGTATGTATGTAGATATTTTCGAACCGTAGGTATGCCTACGTACTATACGAATAATCAACTGATAAAACCTCTTTCAAAAACAATAACATTAATATTGGACCACCTTGGATCTATACAGAACCCAACGCAATAATAATTATTAAAATGGTTCTATAAGCAAAAAAGTTATCCATGAACAAACATTTAAAAAAAACAGACAGCCGAATTGAGAACCTCCTCCTTTTTTTGAAGGAGGTTAAAACACAACAGCAAGCGCATGGTACGCGCTCAGTGAATTCGCCAGATTGATGTGCGAGGTTGCCTCGGAAAATACCTACGATCAAACTTACTGTTCGTATATTTTGATAACAGTGTGTAAAATATATTTTGGTTAAGAAAATAAAATTGGCATGAATATGAATTTTCCTGTTAACTAAATGATGCTTTTCTTATTTTCCGATCGTCATAATTATTATTATGTAAGTACGTTCGGTTTTGGTTTGGTTTCAAACCCCTTCGGGTTGAAAAAGTTAGCTGTAATAAATAGTACCGTGTATCTATCGTTCAGTAGGAGGCTATGTTTATGCCTGAATATCAAAGTAGCTACTGGTCTGATCTTAATCATGAAATACACCGAATTCAAATCAATCCGTCCCTTTCAGAGCTCTAAGTACCTAATGCTTAGTACCTAGACCAAAAAAAGCATCATACTTTTTAAATCTCTTTTTATAAGGAGAGTGAATAACACCGATTCGTTTTTATAAAATGGGAACTAATTATTATTCAATTTTATAATTTGTAAATAAATAAGAGGCGTCATTGTTCCGCATAATAATTAGTGATATTTGCCGTATTAAAAAAATATAAAGTTCAACCTGTTTTTGTTTTGTACTCATATCATCCTTCATCTGTTTTCTTCAACTGAATAAATTTTGCTAACATACCTCGTTAAAATTAAGAAAAACCATAAAGTATATGCCACCGTATGATTGCGAACACCGCTAGTTGACAATCCATCTCGCGAGATTGTAAACCATCGATACATTGTGAACTGTACCATACTGCTCACAGTACAACGTTTCAATTTTCGATACTTCATAATATATCCATATCAAACCGTTAAATTGTGAACGGGCCTACACTTACAGAAAAGGGTCCGATTTTATCACTAATAAAATTTAAACGTCCCTGATTGGTCGGTCTCTGAGTCAAATAAAGTATTTGCACATTTAAGATCAAGTAATTTAATCAATATAATTTTTATGGTTCCGGAACTCAAAAGAAAAAAACGGAACTCTTATAGGATCACTCGTGCACATATTAGTAAGTAGTATACACTCGTGTGTCTGTCTCTCTGTCCCAAAATACCTACTGAACTGGATTGAGTTGAAATTTGGTACACATAATGTTATTCGGTAACCCAAACATGGACGTGTAACGTTAATAAATGAATTTCAAAAATGAGGGTTCATTTTTTGGAGTAAATTAGAAAATTTTAAAAAATTTACTGCAATCTATTTTGTGTGTCATATCAAATGAAAGTTCGCTCGTTGTGAGGATCCTTAATATATATTTTTTACTGTAATAGAGTAGCATAGGAAATTACCCCTCCTCTCGGGCCGCGAGTCGGACTCGAATCGCACTTGTCCGGTTTATTTAATAAACTATTTAAAAACCACAAAAACAGCTGTTTGCCTTCCGTCACGTTCGACCAATCAGCGTGCAAGGTGTGTTCCATCGATGATGCCAGTTTATAATTTAACGGTTTGACATAGTTGGACAATTAACTAACGAAAATTAACACGGTACATTGTAAGCAATATGGTACAGTTCACAATGTATCGACAGTCTACAAACTCGTGAGATAGACCACAAAACAACAGCAGCGCAATAAATAATGGTAAAAAAATCACTTGTGCGGTATTGTTAGCTACGATATACACTATAGAAGTAATTAGATTAGCGCTCTTACACACGTGCGGCATGTTGTCAACGGCAGCCGACGACGGGTGCTGCTGATATTTGAAATTTAAAGGTCGACGACGGCTGCTGTTAAATCTGCCGTTGGCAACATGCCGCTCGTGTGTAAGAGCTCTTAGAGGTCGACGTAGTAGGTACTAATTTCGTAGCAATTATTTGTAAAGCGTAGGGGCATAGAATAAAATAATATACCTACTACGTACAAGTAGGGGTGTCCCAGTACTTTAGATGTTTTATATCTTTTAGTGACATCTGTTGTCGAGTAGTAAAATTATTATTATATCATTATATTTTTGTTATAATCGGAATCATATCCTATTATTATACATTCAAATGTATTTTAAAAGTTAGCAAACGAATACAAGAATCTTAATAAAGCATAACATTCAAAATCTCTGTCGATTAAATATTTGAATTTATTAGTATAGCTCCTCAGCAATAGGTGGCGTTGCTATTAACTAGCACATGGCATCCGCATCTACAAGACGTACAAGATAACTTGTAAGAATATGATGGAATGGAGGAAGACCTATGAAAGCTATTATATTATAATGTTGTTAAATTACCATAATATCGTTTGTACTAATGCCACAAATTTTAAAATTATTTTTTGAAATATTGTCCGTTTCTAGTGAATTGGAGATTCTATGATCATGCATTTTTGCAACGCTTTCGTTGTAAAAATGTTCAGAGCCCAGAAAAAGCTAAGCCCCTAAGCCCTGACTTTACTAATCTACACCTTGGTTTATCGAGTATAGATTGGCGGTATCATGTAATCTTTATATAATTGCTATATAACAAAGCAATAAATAGGTAATTAAAAGCCGATATGGTAAAATATCCTGGCGGGATGCCGCGGGATCGTTGATAAGATATTGTGAGAGTAAATAAGGACAATAATAATCTAAAGTTTATTAAATTCTCCGGTAATCAATGCTGTGTGCATTGAAACATTATTCTTTAGGTTTTTAGTACCTACCTACAATATTATCAGTAGATACCGTCGCCTCGGTCTCTACTAGAGCAATCTCAGGGAAGTGCGTAATTTTCAGTCATGATAATCGATTTGAGAAAATAATTTGATAGGTACTACGTATAGGAACCAAGATATTATAATGTCTTGGAGATGGAGACTGAAATTAGTTTCACTGCAAAAATATACTTATTAATGATTGAATGATAAATACTTTTTTACACAATTTGCGTACTTAGTTTTTTTTTTGTACGTTCTAGTTTCATTTCCCATTTGTTTATGTTAGACGATTGATTGATTTTCCGACGTAGTTTCCTTCGATCTCTCTGTATCCGTCTAACTACAGTCGATCTTAGCGACTTAGTTCAAACGGTTCATTGGTTCACACGTACTTACAAATGCGTGTACATGAAGTGACACAAATTACACAAACCATTGTTTAAAGAAAACTTTATTTACAATGGAATATTTTACAATCTATCGTTATAACTTACTTTCTATTGTACATAGATATCAGATTTCCATAAATATCCGTAAACACCAATTATGGCAAACCAAACTCAAATATATTCTTTCTCTTAGGTCATGCCTTGAACTAATCTTGTTTGCTTTCTGTATGTATATTATATAGTAATAACTTACTCCAATAGAAACATCCATAAAAATATCACAAATAATTTAGGGTAACTACGGATCAGCCTCTTTAGATTTAGATGTAGCTCAGCCAGAATATTTAATGCAATACTCGAAATTTGCATTTCAGAAAACAATCATTTATTAAGTAGGTAAATACATTATATTGTATATATACGATATGTGCTGTCCAATATTATACATTAAAAGAGTATTTTAATTAGTGTTGAAAAATATCTGTAAATTCACAAGTTTAAATCACTGAAAATAATAAGTGAGCAGTCACTGGTCAGTCCGTATTTATTTTAAATCTACTCAAATAATTTGGAAGGTATTTATTTCTATGAGAAAAGCGCTTATAGATAAATTATTAAATCTAAAGAGGCCACTTATTTAATGGCAATGAATTTATCCATACGTTTTAAATATTATGCTCTGGTTTTAGTTCTTCCAAATTCTTCTATATGGTCATATTCTGAGAAGCCCGGATCTGAGTCGTAGTAAGCGTAGTCGTAACTCGAGTCCTCTTTATTTTTAGGGGGATTCGCTAAGTGCGGTGGTCGTGCAGAAGGTCGTGGGGCAGGCGTCGTAGGACGAGTATCTGGACTTCTCGGAGCTGTAGTTGACGTCTGTCTCGCAGGCTCATGGTTGATAGCCTCAGGAATATCACTAGGCCTCGATGTAGTAGTATATGTCTGGTAATAATCAAACGTACGCTGCGTCTTCACAACGGGTCTGACAGTCGTGGGATAGGTCTCAACCGCTCGTGTAGATTCTGTCGGAGCATTTGAAGTAGGAGCGGGCCTAAATGGGCGTGGGACGGCTGTATGGGATTGTTTTGACGGTGCTTGCGTTTTGCCACGCGGCTTTTGATCTTCCGGTAATCTATTGCCACTCGCAGCGATGTTGAGCGAGTGAGCTCCAGTGAGAAGTTCCCGGTCGTACAACTCCGGTCTGTATTGTCCGTCGTCTTCACCCTGTGGAGGTCGATACTGACCATCATCTTCTACGCTGTCCGCAAAGTTTGATTGTGAGTGGAATGCATTATTAGTATTGTAAGCAACCGTGTTTAGGTTCTGTGGAGGATCGGAACGTGCAGTCGTATAAATAGTGGTAGTCGGTGGCGTCGTCGTGGGACTATTGAAATAATTCTGCTTTGAGAATGGAATGAAATTGTTCTTGTCTGATTCGTACGAAACGCTGTTGTAGTTCTTGTAGGCTGGCGTGCTGGTAATTGCACCACGAGAGGAAATATTGTAATCCACCGTTGTCGTGGGAGTGGGTCTCACATTATTATTAAAATTATTATTTAAATTTTTCGTTCGCGCAAAATCTGGCTCACGTGGTACGTCGGCTACACTGAAGCTATTGCGCACTTTGAATGGTCTGTTATCATTCTGTGCGTTGATACCCGGCGTCGATTGTGCCTCATAATTATATACTTCCACGAGGCCATCTTTATTATTGAACTGGGCAGCTGGTGTCGTTTGGGAGAATGTGGCAGAGGGAGGGTTGCTGGGGAAGTATCTGTTCTGTTTCGGTGTCACTTTGCTCACTTCAACATACTCATCTTTGTAATCATTATATTGTGGAGGTACATTCGGAGATAGAGTTGGTGGAGTTTGTCTATTTTGTGGTAGATTACGCCGATTAAAATATTGTTGCTGGGGTTGTTGTTGTTGGGATTGTTGTTGTTGGGATTGTTGTTGTTGGGGTTGTTGTTTTTGAGGTTGATGTTGTTGGGAACGATGTTGTTGAGGTTGATATTGTTGGGGTTGATGCTGTTGTTGTTGGGGTTCAGTATATTGATTCTGCGGCGGTGTATTTTGTACAAAATATGTAGTTGGAGCCGCGGTAGTTTTGTATAATGGTCGCTTCCTTACTAGTTTGCGCTTAGAAACTTCGTACTGCGGTGGGTTCGAAGATTGAGGTGGAAAAGTGGGAGCTAGAGTATACTGAGTAGTGGTCGTCGTGGCTCGCTGGGTGGTGGCTCGTCTGAACGATTGTCGGGGGTATGGGGTCGAAGCGGGGGTAGGAGCGGGGGGCGCAGGGGCAGCGGGCTCGTCACGACCACGGTCACGTTGACCGCTGAAGAAATCTGAAGAGTGTGCAGCGCGAAGATCTGATGCTGGTCCGTTTGAAGCGGCGTTGTTCTGCGAGAGTCGACGGTCTCCTGTCTCGGCGCGCTGGAGACCGAATTCTGCTTCATCTTCGCGATTTCCGGGAGATGACAACTTCCTTGTATCATAACCTACGAACAAAGACCAAACATTTACCTACCTCGTCGCTTTGAAATGCTTACTTTAAATAGCTCTCAGTGTAAGGTTCTTGTTACACAATTGGCAATAAATCGATGCAGTATCATTGTTTTGTACAAGCGGCGAAATGCAAGCGTATACTATTTGGCTAAAGCTTCGTTAATTTGTTACCAAACGCGTCGGTTAACGTATGAAAGGACAAGTTACAACATACAACTACTGGCTAGTGTTGCTGATACTTATTATTTACAATTATTCGCAGTAGGATAATTGTATAGTACCAAGTTATCTATGATATGTTCGAAAACTATACTTATTGGCAATAGCCATAAATAGTCAATGAAATAGCCAATATTACCTAATATTATTATTAAAGATATGACATAACCAGCACTATTCTGCAGTAGAACATCGTCGTAAAAACATTAAAATCATAATAAAAATGGATAAGGTGCCTTGCATTTATAGATTGGTGCTACATGTAGGTATTTCCACTTGACTGCAGTTATGTTTGTTTGTTCTAGTTTACAACATTATTTTAGTATAACACTGAACAGATATACCTACCAACCCTAAACTAAAACTTATTTGTGAGTTCTATATACCGTTTAAAGAGTTTATTTAATTTAATGAATGGAATGAGTCGATTGATCGAGAAAGGACGAACTTTTGTGTGAAAACTTTGCAATTTATTACGCGATTTCAGAGTTGGTCCCTTAGCAAAAATTGTTCAGCGTAATGAACTCAATATGGGTTTCTGAAATAACATCTAAAATTATCCACCCATTAAACCTGTTTGTAAAATAATTTCATAATCAAATAGATTTCCAAGCTGCATTTTGCTCCACCATCAAATCAAAATATTATTTCCATATTAATTCTACATAGCTCTAGCGCTTAATACCTACAGCTACTCCCACAAATGTAGTATCTTTAAATTCATCAAATAAGTAAATATCAATAGGTATGTATTTATTTTTACATTTGTGAGAGTTTTGGTTAGTTGCAAAGCGGCTCACCGGATCCGATCTTGTAGAGATCGAACTGACCGTCGTAGAGGTCCGCGGGGCAGGCTAGGGGGTCATCGTCACCCCAATCCGTGCACGTCTGGGCTTCAGTGTGGAACAGGGTGCCAGGTGGGCAGAAGAACCTAAAGTCTCGAATGCCGCCGCCTGCTACTCTCACGCAAACATGGAACGCTTTGCATCCAGATTTGGCGTCTGCGTAGTACGCACCCAGAATTCTACCTTTACAGTTGAACCTCACTGCGCCCCCTGTATGAAAAGAAAAGTTATCAACGTGACGTTTAGTATGTAGATTAATATTTACTTTATAGCTCACCCGCGATCCCCTATTTTACCCTTCAGGGGTTAAATTTACAAAAGCCCTTTCTTAGAGGATACCTATACGTCATAATAGCTATCTGCAAGTCAAATTTTAGCCCGTTCCGTCCAGTGGTTTTAGCTGTGTGTTGTTCGATCAGTCAGCGAGCTAATCAGCCAGTCAGTTTCTTCTTTTATATATAGATAGATAAATTAGAAGGTCAGTTGAAAATTAAAGACCGTGGGATATGTCATTGCTTCGGTAGGTATCATCCAATTCTTGTTAATCAATGATGAAGTAAAAGCGAAGATAGATCGGTATTTCTAAATGTCAATTATAGGTGTGTAATAACTAAATCTGTATGTATATTAGAATAACAAACTCATAAAAATTATGCTCCAACTTGTTTTGGTACTCTTTTTCAAAGCTATTCGTATTTTGAAAATCAATTTTTTATTTGGATATCGTCAGATCCAACGTTTGCTTTGTATTTAATTAGCAAATAAGCATTGTTAAGTAGTCCTAGTTAGATGTTGCTTAAGACTAATCTCGTAACAATGGTGTTCGTCAAACCTTTTGTGTGATTATATCATGAATTTCGTACCTACTGCGTCTGAGATTGTGTTTAGATCGAAGCTGGAAGATGCCTCATGCATGCAAATATTACTTGATCATAGGTACCTACATGTGTCAACTGACCCATATTATCTTAATGATGATTATATGGTGATAAAATATATGGTGTTCTAATAATATGATTATGGTTTAATGATAAGGTATGATATATTATATGTACCCAAAACTCATCTTTACTAATAATATTATAAAGAGGAAAGATTTAATTGTTTGTTTGTTTGCATTGAATAGGCTCCGAAACTACTTTACCGATTTGAAAAATTCTTTCACTAATAGGAAGCTACATTATTCCCGAAGGTTATAGGCTACTTTTTATCCCGGGAACGCGAGTGAAACCGCGCGGAACAGCTAGTTATTTATAAAGTTTAAGCCTTGTTATGGCACTTATAAGCGTTACCTCCACTTACCTCTGATTCGGAATACCTACACATAAACTGGGAAGCAAGAAACTTGACAGTTATTTACAAAAGGTTTAAAACTTACTGAAAATCTTATACTGCAAAGTTTTTTTATGCTATAGGTTTGTAGTAAGTGGTGATAAGATCGATGGTGCCCACAAAGCCTAGAAAGGAATCAACTCTCAAGCTCAACTGATGCTGGAACAGACTGGCTGATGTCAGATTTTCAAAGTGAGGCTGATAGCTAAGAGGGTATTATTTAAAGTACTCTATCACCATGCTATGTTTTTTTACGATGTTTTCCTCTGTTTATCAAAAGCTGTAGGATTCTAACTACCTACAAGCCACGGATCTATCATCGCTTTAAAAATCATCACAACAATGTAGTTACATAAGTTTATTTGTATTTTTAATAAAAAAGATTATCAGCGTACGCATGTTTATACAGTTTCACACAACATTTTGTAAATATTGTAATCGTAACCCATTGTGGCAAAAATTGACGCAATATTACTTTCGATAAAACGGCCTATATGTGGTTTACATAGACAAGAAGTTAACCACAGATTATTGTGCTACGTGCTACTATTAATGAAACACGTGGTGAGTGGTTAGTTAGGTACTTATTTTATAATATTGCATTTGGATTTAGATTCACATTAGATATAGTAAAAATCTTTATAGTGAATATTAGGTACATAATGTTTTTACATCATATTTATGAATAAATTCTTATTTATTAATTTTAATCACAATCCCTTATAATGAAATATAGTCTTGGATTTACAAATATGGTAACTATAACAATAAAAGTACAAGTAACGAGAACAAACGAATAAAAAGTATATAAAGACACAAACCCTGTCACATGTACTTACTTACAGTTTTAGTACGGAGCTGTAAGTTATAAAATATAATAAATTGTGTTTTATTTTATTTATATACGTATATGTTCATGTGTACTATTTATGTATTGAATACCTAATTAATGGTATCCTATATTTTTATTTTTTAATATTATGTATATATTATTGTAGTCATATTAGAAAGAATGCAATCCATTTTGTAATAGATTTTCTCTCTCATACATTCACTCACACACGCACCCCTACACACATTCACACACACCCCCACACACACATACCTACATACATTAAAAATTTCATTTTCACTCCACTCCGCTAATATGTTTGGTTAATAAAAAGTAAGTCCTTAATTGGCATTAGGTTATAATTATAAGTTCAATTATACAATAGTTTTAAGTGCTGTGGATTTTGTATAACTTTAAAATAAATAAATAAACATCTTAATATAAAAAATGTGATTACCATTTTAAAGTAAAATGAACAACATGTGTAATCCGAATGTCGAGAAATTTAACTTAAGTCGTGATTGCATCACAGAGACAAGTGAAACAAGCAATCGGGTGAACGCAGAAATCACGAACCTGCATGGAGTTAGTAAAGAGCAGTGAGTGACCTAGGGGCATATGTAGCATACGCTAAAGGACACGTGCAACTGAGTTTGCTAAAGTAGGTAAGTGGAATTTAAAGAGCACACAATGCGACAGCTCTAAGATTTGCCAAAGCCCTTTGCAACGCCTTCAAAAATTAGAGGATATATAAATATTGAGCAAAATTTTGTACATTTTTTTTTCAGAAATCCATTTATTGTTTTTTACAATGGAAAAAAAGATGGGTTAAATAATTCACAAGTAAGTTGTGTCATGATTAGAAATAGAAAGCATTTAGATTGAAGAAAGTTAAGCGATGAGTAATTTCCCATGACTAGGAAGGGTGACAGAGGTCAGATAGCATCGCGAGCACACTTGCGTAATGTGCACCGAGCGGTAAGGTGCCGCGCATCCTCTACGAAAGGTCACCGGTACAGCTTATATAATCATTATAGCTTATGCACGTGTGATATATTTGAATTCGTTATGGTATGTTACAATATATTATGTTACCTAAATGTAGGCTAATGTGCTTCTCGTGTGTAAATTAGAAGACGGAGATGATTAATTTTATAATTTAAGCGTTAAATCATGATTTATTCGCAAAATTGCATTGCATTTACAAGTAATATTGGAATGTAATTTTATTTTATTGATCTTATGAAGAAATAAAAATAAAAATCGGTAGTAGCTAAGTGAGTACTAGTTAGTATGTTTTCCACACCAGGTTAACTACAAGACTACAACCCTCTTGTAGATCACTGACGCCAAACACCTGTGACCTGCTGATACACATAAGGAAGTATGTCCATCCTAGGCTGTACTGCTATTGATGATGTGGCTAAAGCTTACTATGAAGCTTTAGCCACATTATCAGTTGAATCACTAAGTATGGATATACAGTTTTACAACACTAAACTATTATTTGTCTGGAACTTGAAATTCGAGATTCGATTAAGTATTTGACAAGCGCGTTCGGCGTGTTTAGTTCGGCAGTGATCTATGCAAATGTATTCAGTTACGTCAGCTTTGTTGTGATGAATCAGCAGATAAATCGTCTATGATATGACTCTATCAAAAGATGTGCAATGTAGACATAATAATAAAGTACCAACGCAGGTTAGATACAGACGTAACTTTCGCTATCTCATTCATGATGAAGTGTGATGTTTCCCACGCTTCGACATGGTATTTTAGCAATCAATTTGTGTTTTTATTAGCGTCAATATTTTCGTGACGAAATTTTCATCGTCATAAATAAATGCGGGTGTGACTTTTATAATGAACATTACATAACTATTTTTTTCAATACAGAGTAGAATCCATTATTTATAAATCAGTAGTCTGAAATTAGATTAACTTTTTCTATGGCAATTAACTATATTATAGAGATAGAAATAGTTAAACATATACAATTGTATATTTTAGCAGTTCATGAAATAAACTTAAAAATAAACAACCTTGAAATAAAATTTAAATATAGAAAACTGATTCAGGATAACAATTCCTAAGTCATACTTTATGAAGTACTTATATAAATGTGAATCTGTGTGGAACCTTGAGTGTACCCATCCGTTCTCTGGCGGCCGTCACGCCGCCCCAGTTCGTCCGGAGAGCGGAGCGTGGGAAAATCACTTATGCAAATCCGGGGAATCGATTATCGTAGTGATGCGCGATCGTTGCGTGGAGTGCACCGCGGGCGCATGGATAGGCGCAATGAGCATCGCGCGAATGGAAAGTGCATCAATTGCGCAATATAGGTACACTGCCAGCGCCGCCACAATATTGTACATTCACATGTATAACATTTGCAGATTGTACAAATTGTCAATGCGCTTAGAATTTATAAATATTATGAAAAATATCTACCACTGAAAACGATTCATTTTATTATCCAAACTAATAATTTATTATTTAAGGACTTTGATGGACTAGGTAATAATATACTTAGTAAATGATGAATTAGCCTTGTCTTTACAAAGTTATCTTCGAATTTTTGAACGAATATTAATATTTATATTAAATACAAAAATATAGCTATACTGCAATTATTAATAAAATGCATATATAGAAAATTATAGTTAAACGAAAGAAAGCGTAATGAAGGTAATTAATAACACGCACAAGCTATCAAAAAATGTTAAAAACTATAATAGGAAAAAAAAAATAGTTTCATAGTTCCCACGCCTCCGGACATCCTATACGTTTCAGTTAAATGCTTAATTATACTTTCAGAACACCGCACGCGCAGTGCAATTAATGCACACTTTTCCTCATACGAGTACAATTAGATATACCTAGACCTACCTGTACATTTTAACGTAATACCTTATCTCATAGGAAAAAGCAGCACAATCCTTGACCAGAATAATATATGCAATATTACCTTAATTGAGACACCATAAAAACATTAGAAATATTCACGAGTAAAACCATTTTCCGGTCACTTCCGAAAGCTTGTCACTATTGTGTGCGCCGGCGCATATAGCGTGGGGCAGGTCACAGGCCGCGATAACAATCGACTTACCCAAAATGGGGAGCAATGAAAGCAAGATCCACATGGGGGACATGTTGTCGCGAGGTGCGTCGCGAAGGGACTGATGGCTGGATGCGCGCGCGCCGCCCGCCCGATCACTCTGGAGGGGAGATCTGAAAGCTTGCCGCCCGCCCGTTGCTGTCATTGCAATGCCACAGTACATCCAAATAGTGAATAAAATGTCGTGTTCACTGTAATGCTTATTTTTTACTTTAAATAAGAAATTACATTGACTATCCTCAAATACTTAGCATTTTCAAGCTTAAAGTGCCACATAAATGTCTAGATTAGTTTCAGATTATTTACTTGTGTCTTGCTTTGTAGTGTAACTATTTATATTAATTTTGAATATTTGACGTTTCCCAGTCGGGTTTTTTAGTTTTTTCAATTAATTTTTTTTAGATAGTTAAAAAAAAACGTCTTAGAAATAGTCTGTTGTAAATAGTTGCCTAGGAAGCGGGTCATGACATGACACCATGCCATCTACATAATACTTGCACCTATGGTCTACGATATAGTATGTAATACTTAGATTACTAAATTATCATAATTAATTGTACTATGCACCTACGAAAGACTAAGAGTGAATACAGGTGAGTGATTTATTAGACGTAAGCGATGTTATCTTTAAAAGTATTGTCTTTTTTTTACTCATTAGTCACACGATGAAGTTACGTCATATTTTAGACATTATCGGATGTGTTTGACCATCATCATATTTGTTGAGAAACTATTAATGAATGTGGGTGCAGTTTCAGATGATGCCTGAAATCACATCGTACGTAGAGCCGCTGGGGCAGAAAGGTGCTCGAGTGGCGAGTACGAACCGGAAGACGCAGCGTGGGCAGGCCCCCCACAAGGTGAACCGACGATCTTGTGAGGGTCGCGGGAAACCGCTGGATACGGGTAGCGCAAGATCGGCCATCGTGGAGATCCTTGGGGGAGGCCTTGTCCACGAGTGGGCATCTTTCGGCTGACATGATGTTAAAAAATTGTACTAAAATTTAAAACGATCTAGGTACTTACAGGTGAACAATGAAGTGACGTAACAAACATGTAGACTACCATATTTTCATAGCAATTTTCAGCCTGAAATAAATTATTACTAAAATAATAATGTTAATGTTAGTTTAGTTTAGATTTAAAGTTTCTTTAGTTTGTGGTTTATTATTTTGATTTTTTTTATATTTAATTATTTTGACTGAGTCAATTTATTTATTACCCTTTCATCATTATTTCAATTCCGGATATACAAATATCATAATACATAATATTTAACTTTTCGACTGAATATACCTACATACAGGTACCGGTTGTGAAATAATTTAACATACGAACTAGTGCACTCACGCTCACGTAACGCGACATTATGCAGATAAGTACAATAAAGATACATCTAATAACCGTAATTATACTTGGCAGTTCCTTATTAATTTTTCTCCTTTCTTATTCTCAGAAAAGATAAAAAAGAATCATTTAGTTTCTAAAGAAAAAAATATGAAATATAATCACGACAAATAAAACAACAATGAGTTAAAGGTAGATATTTATATTTATTACAGATTGGATTTTCACATACATTTCTTCACCAAAAATCCAATAATCATCTTTAAGTAAGCTACAAAACCTCTTGAGTTACGGGTTAGTTAATAATTTTCTTCAGTTTGTAATAAATAAGTAGGTACTGGGAAATTTTCACACGTAGTCATGTGATCCTAAACTAAACTAAGCTTGCACAACTAAAACTATGGAAACCAGATATACTGATTTACTTAGGTACTACCTACTTCTGAAAAGACACTCATATGGATTTTCCAATATTCAAAATAAACATATATGTCTATACCCACAAATGTTTTCTGGGTAGGATTGAAATCTGTGGTGTAGTAGAATACATGATATTTAACCTACCCGCCAACGAGGCAGGTAATTATTTTCGAAGACGTAGGTACTAAAGTAAAATAGGATGGTACCTAATCAGTAATGTACCCACACGTTGCATTCCGTTCAACCCACCGCTCAGTGTTTTCCAACTCACGAAGACATGATTCTATTGTTAATAATGATGACTCATGAATGGAACTAAAATTATATCATAAATCAAATTATACAAAACGTACATAGATAAATTAATCGTAAGTAAGTATTATAATTAATATAGTTTAATAACTTATACGTTCACACAAAAAAATAGATGTCAAATAGTCTACAACACTCCGGTCTTGTAATATTAGTGAAAGAATTTTCAAAATCTGGGTCAGTAGTCCGGAACTATTGACTCGATAAACCGAGAGACTTGAATAATATTTATTGTACATCCCGGCAAATACTAGTAGACTATATCTGTTGTAAAATAGAATATTAAAAGTCATTGTGAATTTTTGACCCGGTAAGCTCGAAGTTCGCGTCCATTATTGAAATGTGTTTTTAAGGGTTAAACCTTCAAAACAAAGCACATATTATTTCACAGAATGTACCTATTTATGTTAATCCAAATAAATCGGGAAAAAAGTCATGTGGTTCAAGGCAAGTTATATTTTTCACATTAAGTATTTATTTTCAATCATTACTAAGTACCACCTGTAATAGACTCTCTGGCGCTCGTAAGGCGCAATCCACATTGCAGTACAGAGTTTAGAAGCCCTGTCTTTCACACAATAATCTCAATTACCGATGATTTATTAGGGTAGTATTCATTGTCTTTAACATACTCCGACTAGTTTCGTTAGTGATTGCTGGTGAGACCACACAGGTCCGAACAAAATGCCCGTTTACCTTTGTATTTATTATTTAATTTTAATAAATAATTTAATTTCAAACAAATGTAGATAGAAAGATTCAAAATAGTAATCTTTAGGTATGTTTTTCATTAGCACGATTTGATGTTAAGTCGTGAAAGATTCCCGTGAGGTTAGTAGTTGCTCAACTCTTCCCTTGTACCACGTTCACGCTTCAAAAATGACTACCATTGGACTGAGCTAAGTATGTCTATCTGTCAGTCCATCAGCAACTAATAGAAATTATCAAAGTAGTTGGCATGTATTTCGATGAAAAACAAACAATAAATTATTGCGAAATTCATATAAAATGATTACTCACACATTTAAAATTAAAAAATGTCTCAATTTAGAATTACTAAAATAAATAATTAATTAATCGTAGGTCAATAGGTATTTTTTTAATGCCCCAGAATACTTATTTTTTTAAAGCAACTTTAGGTTAACTTAGCCTTCTATCTTTATTTCTTTGACAAGACAATGGGCAGTGATCATGTAGGAACTTAATGCAATAGTTAAACTTAGAATTTTTAAAATGACTTGACGCTGAGAACTTGAGAAAAATTCATGCACTTAAGAAATCAGTTTAATTTCATGACGTTAAAAGTTCTATGCCTTGTCTGCAAAAATCACGAGAAAAGCTGATTCATTGAGAATCCTAGTGAGTTTGTAACTCATGGTAACGACTCTTTTTCCACGACTTGACACGCAAACACGACCCCAAGTTTGATAAACTGTCGCACGTACTTTCGACAAATGTTTAATTACTTCACCTCACTTTTACTTTCTGACATTTGTTTTTACTGCAAAATTAAATTACTTTCTGAATATACCTACTTAAGAGTTATTTTATTTTTTAAATATGCTTTATTTTTAGAATCATAAAACAAGTAACATCAATCAATACATAAAGAACTAGCAAAGATGCGAGAGTCGGGAAAAATGATCTTAAATAATAATAAAAGTATTTCAATTTAAATTAAATTTAAAGGTTCTTATAATCATGCGGCAAATATATTATAAATGGTTATGAATAGAGTCTATGTCTAGGACGCGAATGGTCAACTTTCCTAAAACACTAGTTATAGAATTGTTGTGGTAACCGCTCATTTATCATGTTTCCTTTTGTTACCTTGCAGACTCGCTTATGTGTAACTGACACATAAATCATTACGTACCCATAATGAACTTTATGTCATCGCAATAAGAGATTCACACTAGTCATAATGTTACTCAACAGTCTGGTATTGTCTTGTGGTGACCGCCGACTGTCTCGCTAAACCATGATTACAATTGTTACAGCGCTGAATGTACAAAAGCGTAAGGTTGACTCGAATGTAATAAATTATAATCTTAGTTAAATATGTGTTTTGTTTTAAACACAAAGTAAACAGTCTCTGGGTAATTTGTTACTCGAAGCCGGAGGTGGAAACCTTGCCTTACCTAATTATTTTTAAGGCTGCCATATTATGTTACTCATCAGGTAAGCTTGTAGATTCTTAAGGCATGCATTTTTTTCTTTTTTATTGATCTAATGGGAGGAAATACCATCCAGAACTATTATAAAATAAAGATACCTAATAAGGCCACTTTTAGTAATTAGCACAGTAGATAGATGAACCTATTTTTATAGCCGGATGTATTTAAAAACATGATATGAATTCAGATAAAGTACTAACAAAAGTAAACAACAAACTATAACAATTTCTGCTTAAAAAAAAACTTCTTCAATTAATTTTGTTTACAAACTCGTAACATGATAAGTTTAAAATATGTGTGTAAAGTTATACCATAACATAAAAAAAAATGTTGAAAAACCACGCAGCTATTAGACTGTGGTATGTTATGTGGCATGTGTTATACAATAATAATAATGGTGTCCTCACGAAGGTTTCCTTCACCGAAAACTCAAGCTTATTGTAGGAGCCCGCAACCTCATCATCATTATAGCCTTATAATTTGATGAAGTATGATTAGATTATATTATTAGTTGTGCTGGCCCTCACCGAGGGCGTAGTACTTATAAGTTATAAGATAATGTGGCACCATTTTTAGTAAGTAATCGATAGATTAGTACGACCATATGTGCACATATAAACAAACACACCCACACACACCACTAATTTTAATAAATAAATGTATTAGTAATATTTTTATTTAATTTTAGTTCATTGTTTCTGAGTGAACGCTGACAAAAGCTGCTTCCAATTTGGGCTTTCCAAGGTGGGCGTAAATGGCTGCGACACAATTTACCAAACTAATGTGGCTACTTTCATGCACACTTTTACGATTCCTACTCATATTGTACCTACCAATAAAAACATTAAATCTTTATCTTACCTATCTATTACTAGTTACCATCAAAACTTAACTAAGACATGTTTAAAAACAACTAGACACACTATTTCCGTAAATATAAAAACAACATTTCTTTACATACATTGTATTAGTTGATTACCAGTTTGCAATAAAACAAGTTTAATAAGCGACATCGTTTAAGGACGCAATCGTGTCTACTGTAATGTCGCAAACGACTCTTGCGCCGCATCTGACCCGTATTACATGTTCATAGTTTAGCCATCTACGTACCCACTCTTTATATGAACCGACAACTTTCATCTCGCCGACATCGACCGCTGATGCTCTATCATCCATAATGATGCTCCACAGTGCTCTATGGAATTATTATACAACTTACATAAAAATTTTAGTCATGTGTCCACGTATTTTTTTTAATAGACCATCTCTTTAAACTTTTTGATATTTAGTATGTAAAAAAGACCGCCCTCATAAAAAGTTAGCTGACATTTAAAAATAATATATTGGGATCATCTTTTTGCATATTTTGACAGTTTAGAAAATACACGGATTGTAACTATTTGTCATCAGAAGTAATTTTATTATGGACTAGCTGTTCCGCGCAGTTTCACTCGCGTTCCCGGGATAAAAAGTAGCCTATAAACTTCGGGAATAATGATTCCTATCAGTGAAAGAATTTTTCAAATCGGTTCAGTAGTTTCTGAGCCTATTTCAATGCAAACAAACAAACAAACAATCAAATCTTTTCTCTTTATAATATTAGTTATGGAATACAGAAAAATATCGATAAGGGAACCCTATAATAATAAGACGTACCTACCTAATTCAATTTATAATATCGAACAAAAGACATACCCTACACATTGAGCGCGTTGAAGTCTTTTGTAAGCTTAACAACTCATAGCGCAAAGCTACGTACTAAATACATTCCAATGAAGTTATAAGATAATGTAATTGAAAAGAAGTAGGTACCTAGTTAAAAACCTTTGACCGGAGTTGTTATGCAACGAAGTATTGATATTGGTAACCCGTGTAATCATTTAATACGTATCTAATCAACATTCATACCCGTTCCATCGGCAAGAGTAATTTGAGAGTTGCATAAATAATACGAGAATTCGTGCTGTATCCGAAATCTGTCTTCATGTATCGAGATTTATTAATTTAATTTTTATTGTAGTTTTTTTTATTGTAAGATAATAATATAATAATTAATACAATATAAATTATTTTTTTATACTAAGTTAACTAGTGTAGCCTAAATACTCGCACGCTGCCGACTCTTTAAGAATCTCTTCAATCCTTCTTAATGAAAACCCACCCTCCCCTTTGAGAAATCTACGGCAGGTGCTCATTCACCTGGGCAGCAATTTGGTTTTATGTATTTATTCTAATTGCTATCATAATTAATTATAAATAATATTTAAATAAATGATCAAAGGATTGGTTTTTAAATAGTATTTACATATAATTTTCGCTAGTATTTATTGAGATATATAAAATTTTCTATTGAGACTATCAATCTCTGGAATATAATATATGGTATAACAAAATGTTATCCAGTTGGTCATTTTGAGATGGCATATTATAAAAATTGTTATGAGAACAACATATTATTATTTAAATATATTTATGATAACGTAACTTTAAATTATATGTATAATAATTATATATATATTACCATTGCTCGATCAAGATGTAAAGATTAAAACGTTCTAATTTGTATACTACGTTTTATTGGACAAAATAAGATAGTAAAACTTTGTTTATGTTTATAAACGAGGAGACTACACTAAACTATGTTTCAAAACGTGCGTAGAATGCGGGGCAATTAATTCACATGAGTGACCTGCACTATAGCCCTTACTAACTCTCGTTAAGGTCTTGGGATTCGAACTATTTGGTTTATTACTGGACATGTAGGTATAAAAAATATTATTTCATCGATAGGCGAGATGAGGTTGATAATTAGATTTACTAAATTAAAAATGTTAAGACTATTTTAGTTACTCTCAAGTAGCAATTACATTTACCATACAACGAGTGTCGAGTGGTACTATGAAGATGCGGTGAGGTATGTCGGTTGCGTCACAAAGCTGCGGGCGCCCGGGCGCCGTCAAGGGTCACCGTGTGCCCATGTACCATGTACCGTCCATGGTAAATACTCTCTGGCTCATCTTGACCGTGGTCATCATCACGATAATATCTCCCTAATAATAAAATTTTGTTTCTGTGATGAGGTTGATAAATAAATCAGAAAATACTTTTGCAAGTATTGAACAAATATTTTTTATGAAAAATGCGAAATTATCACAGCTCTAGAGAACGTGGGATAAAATTAATTCAAAAGTAGGTACGTCCGAGAAAAAAAAAAACAATCTAATTAGATATAATAGTTCTTAAAATTACGAAAATATAAATGAATATAAATTACGAGGAATATTTAACTCCTAAACTTATTTATTTTCAAATCAATTAGAAGTCTTTGGTTCTATGAACGCTTATAAGTATACAATTTAACTAAGAGTGAGGTCGGACATAATTATAATTGATTTGAACGGTTTTAAAACATCCGTTTAAATTCCCATTAAACTTTTAACGACGAGGATCTGAACGTTCTGCAGTTTACCTTCCACTTAATTGGAACATTGCTATTGTATATATAAACTGCAGCTACCTTCGAGTATCTTCGTTACGTTCGTAACAACCTCGCTATGACCTTTAAGCCTGGAGGATGCTCACATTCCGATCCGGCGAATATTTCAAAGAGTAAAGCTATATTTATGTAGTAACTCCATTGTTTCTTGCTTATTTTATAACCATTGATAGCGGGTTAATAGATCAGAAGTAATTATATGTTGAATTTCATAATTCATATTGCGCTGCGTAGCCATAAACTTAGCACCTTATATCATAGATATATTTACACATGTTATTAGTAACTATAAAAACTCTAAGTACACACACGTAGTGCAATACTAGAGAATATTCTCACGCCCACCTCGTTTCAGTTCTAATTACAGTGGTCATTAATCACGTTCTTCGTAAAATTAATCGTAACATCCGTTGCACTTATGTGAGGAGCATGCGTTCGCGCAAGGTTTTCAGAGCCATCTTGCCGTTCTCTGCCATTGTTCCAACATCGACGTACACTTGAGACCAATTTATCACCGACAGCACCATCCTTAATGGCCATCGTTATATGTAATTGTTAACGTTTGTAATAAAATTCATAAATTAGATAAACCGTTTTTGATGCTTCAATTACATATAGTGGCTCTCACGATAAGTTTAAAGTTTTCAAACTCATGATAATGATTATCATTATAGAGGGCGTCGTGGATGGTTTCCACGTACATAAATAGATACCATATTAACATCTGAGTGGTGTAATAAAACACAACATGGCGCTATTGTGATCCCGCGCTATGACAACAAAAAGTTCTTAATAAAGCATCTAGCCATTCTTTAATTGTTGTAACAATGCGCTTTGTTAGTATTCGCGCCGGAACTATGAACGTGAGCATATATAATCGCGGGACAAATTATACTAAGATAAATACTGGGAAAAAAGTAGTTGAGTCGGAAGGTGAACCCATAACCTTCTTAGTCTAATCTGAAACATCATGTTAGGAAAATAAACAAAGTATAGTAAGTATAATAATTATTTATCCAGCTATATAGGTATATTACCTGTTGGGCGTCGCCACCATCCCTTTATAGTGGACAACCGTGTGACGGCATTTAAACGCTTTTGTTTCTGGGAACTTATTTTGAAAACTTCATGTGGAAAAACAAAGTTACTAACTAGCTAGCTAGCTAGCTATCAGCACATGAGTAAATAAACAGTACTATCAGTGACCTCCGCTGTCAGATGGCCGACGCCCAATAGATTATACTACCACGATACATTGAGAAATGCTAATCGTTTAACTACTAGGTAAGTAAAATAATTGAAAGTTTCACTTCAGTGTAAGGTACCTAATAAATTACTTTTTTACTTTTTTATTGGACTTCACTTTTCCATTTTTTTTTAAGTTAAGCTTTTTTATCATACATTACTAAATTATTGAATCAGTCATACATTATATAGCTATATATTTAAATCTATCAACAATAATTATATAATTCATCTTCTAGATAAGTATCAATGTTTTTTTTCACCATTAAATGTTTGAGTCATCGTCAATGGAGGAGCAAATTGTATGTAAATTTAAAACGTGATATGTACCGCCCATAGAATCAACTAAATCAAACATAGGCGTTTCATATATCCCGGTATTTATTATACAATTGGTTATTATATAAAAATGTTACGTACTACTTTTATCTTATCTACCTATACCATAACCCCTATATTAACAATGCTATTATTTTCCATAAGAAATGTTTCATTAACTTTTAAGTAATCTCAAATTAAATTACTCCAGCATAACGTTCGATTCCTTCCGTTAATTTAACATATAAACACTTCCTATTATTTACAATTTGTTGAATCAACAGAGCGTATACTGTAATGGATTCTAGTTAGTAAGTAGGTACATTAAACATTATTAGGTATATAGGGATTAATTGACCTTGCATTCATAAGGAAGGTCAATTTTTGATATTTTAACGAGGTGATGCGATAAATCTGATAAATGAATAAAATATCGAAAGAGATATTCCACACTAGAGCTAAAATTATAGTCACTATTTAGTTGGGTACCTACTATGAAAAATCTGATGGCCCTAAAAATACATTGAAGGATGGTCTGACTTTAGACCAAAGGTCAACTAACAAAATTCTTGCGGAATAGCACATTGTTTGCAATATTTTACTAAAAAACGCGAAGTCGCGTGCTGAATTGAAATTACTACATTTATCTTATTCTCGCTGTACAAAGTGTAGCGTTCAAGGAAGATAATATTTTTGGTAATTAAATGTTTATTTATGGTTTTTATTACCCCACTGCCAAGGAAGGGTTATGTTATTAGGGACCTCGTCATATATCTAAATAACACAGTTATTGTTCATAAAAACGTGCCATGACACTAAAAAGTCTAAAATACAATAAATAATAAAAACCTGTTGATTGATTCTCAATCTTTTTTCGGGTTTTTCAGTGCATTACTTTGAAATTGTCTTTTTTGCACTCGGGTTTTTGAATATTTAGTTTATTGAAAGCAGTAGTGATACTTCTGAGCTATCTAATTCTCAAACCTCGGGTAACTAAATTGGTATTATAGGTACTAATATTTTGTTCACGAATTTTCTTCTTGTATTTTTTGTTTGTAGCCTGAAAAGTATGAAAACTCTGTCTATAATGAACATTGTTGCCGCAAAGCCATAGCATGTATAATTTATTGTAAGTAGTAAGTATACTATGACAAAAACCATCCTTTTGTATCGTATTTTGGTACGTTAGCGTAATATTCGATACGAATACGAATGAAAATCAAAGTCTTAAATAAGCCAGTCAATTTATCTGTGGCCGTGAACCAAATGTTCTTCACGGTGTATGATCGAAGACCGGCACAGACTCAATATACACCTACTGTATACCAACAGAGCATATCGGCCGAATTGAAGCAACCTGTTGAGGAATCTTTGATGATCTATTGTTATTTTTCCATTAGTTACGAAACTCTTATATACTCGTATTTTTGTACGGATATTCTATTATTTTTACTGGGGTAATTTCCATATAAAGTTCATAGACTAGACTTGTTTTTAGTTCACAAAAAAAAAAAACTTTTCATAAATTTTGGCCGAGTATGGCCAAAATAAAAAAGACGATTTGTATGAAAATTTTGTATTATCTTTGAAATTACAATGATGGTCCTTTAGTAAAAATTGTACTTCTGCCCTAGAAGAAATCAAAATAACCCACTTATACTATTTTTTTGAATGCTAAGCATTTAGAATATCTGAACGAGTTTTAACACATGATTTCATAATTATTATTTAGATTTTTAATTGCAGCTAAATTATGATTGTCTTTCAAAGTTTCCCATAACACGCATTGTTTTAAAATGAATATGTGCTGCACGTTGTGTAAAAAAACTCATTTGAAATGTTAAAATAGGAATGCCGCCAAGATCGAGTAATGACACAAGAATGTGACAATATACAAGAGGAACAGAGGAATACTGCAGACAGCCAATGGATTCATCCTACAGCAGTTTAACATCTATGACAATTCATATTCCAATTTTCATATTAGATAGTTAATTATCATGGGGATGGGCATGGGGACAAATATATTCAAAACTTATAGCTTAATAATTAAAGTCCAAATTTCAACCTGATTCGTACAAGATATGCTTGAATAAAATATCCGGTATATTAGGTAGCGTCCAGTCACAGATTTATAAAGTTTAGTAATCTGAGCGTCCAGTACACTACCAGTTTTATTATACCTGCTACAAACCATTTCTTCAAACTTACATAATCCTTTATTCGGATGTACCACATCATTATGTAGCACACCACTACGGTGTGTGAATGGTTGAACTCGTGCGTGCATATTCTACGCTGCTTAAAATCATGTATGACTTGTTACGAAATAGCAACTTTTATTGTTTCCTTAAAGACTCTAAAGGGTGCAGGCGTGAACACGAATCCCGCGATATGTCAAACTACGACTGATAATGTGGCCGTGGGAACGCTTGTCGAGTGATTGCTTACAACTGTAACACCATTTTAAATCACTCTATGCTCATTAGCATACATCTAGAGCATTGCTAGCGGCACATAAACAAGATATACCTATCTATCTGCTCAGTTAAAGTTTAACTTTTTAATTGATAGTAGGTATTCATGTTTATTGCCGATAGTTTACCAAAGTATAAATTAATATTTATGATAGGTAATATTATAAGAAATGAACACAGCAAGATTTGAACCTTCTATTTTTAACGAATCTGAATGACTCATAACCAATTCGAAAATAGTTTAAGCGAATAAACTGGCCATAATAATCCGGAAGTCAGTTTTAAAGACGCATCCTTGTTGTTACACGTGACTTCATCACGGAACTGAAACTACGGCGAGATCATTATCGTACAGGATTTCATTTCGTTATACTTAAGTTGTAATCAAAATTTGTATCTATATGATTACGGAACCACTTAAAGATCTCTTTATGGGTTATATTTGGAAGATTTCCAATTTACAAGTTACACTAAACATTAAATTTTTAACTGAAATCATACATTATTATGAATAAACTGACAAATATTGACGAATATAGCTCAGTCACTTTTGGATATACCTAATGCCGTCGTGGTGAAAGTCATGGGTTTAAATCCTACAAGGAATTTAAGCTTACGGTGAAGGAAAACGTAGTGAGGAAACCATAGCAGGGTTGTAGGGTACTCTATAGTAGGTACTCGCTTGTCTGAAAATGTATCGCCAAACTCCTACTGGTGTGTTCCAGAAGTTACACATGCAAATCAGTTCTCTTCACCACTTTTGGCCATAATCATCACTTAAGGTACCTAATGGTGAGATAATAAGCTTGTGGTCAAACATAGGTTTATTCACGGCAGAAAAGCAACTGTGGTTCTATTCAAATTCGTAATTGCAGGGTAATAGCCTACCACTTTAACCATTTGAAGGCACAACGGTAGATGCTAGAGGAAAGACAGCGATCTTACTTTCGTTCCGGGACTCTATTCTTAAAGCTTTCCCACAATAAGCGTGTTTTGATCAGCTGAGATAACATCAATTTTAGAATATAAACCTTCGTAACATAAAGCCTCGACAAAGTTTTTCAATTTAGGTATACCAAATTGAACATTCGTAGTTTGTATTTAGATATAATGAATAGTCTATGTATGGGATGGGATTTTCTGTTTTTCCTCACTTTATGTTTCTTGAAGACTATGACAATCTTTAGCTAATTTACAAGCTATTGACGCGCGTGGCTATCCTGAAATATGATTGTTTCGCATCGCGTTAGTTGCGACATGTTGTCGATTATTTAACGCGAGACAATACGGAGTCGCACGCGGTCCACGCCAAATCTTCTCACGGCTGCCGAAGGTCGTGGATAACTCTGTTCTTACAACACGCTTTAAATAATTTGATTTCATAATTTTGCCGCCCCGAGGCGTCCTCTTTAACGAGTGGCCACGATGTTGTTAAGCGCATTATGGCGAATGCATGATACCTAATCTAAGCCTAAGTTTATACTGGCAGCATAGAACCTACTTAGCTTCGATTTCGGAAGCAAACATAATTTACCAATTCGTGTTTATTTAATCGAATCGACTATAAAATTTGAAGAGTTCCCTCGATTTCTCCAGAATCCCATCATCAGATCCTGACTGACTATGGGACCACCTGTGAAGTATTATATCCTTTCAAACAAAAAAACGTCGTCGAGTACTCGGGGAACATACCTACATAAAAAAAAGGTTCAGACAATTGTTAACCTCCTCCTTTTTGAAGTCGGTTAAAAAACATTATGCAGAGTAGAGATACATTTCGACTCTCATGTTGGTAATGAGATTGCATGCGATAATGCGGCGCGATGACCCACCGACCCGCGTGCGTCACGCTCCGACTGTAACGTCCTCGTTGCAACAATATATAGGTACTGTTTTATCAAAGTGTTATTGTTACGTTAGCGTTACCCTCATCACCATAATTTTAAGAAGAACATCATCTTAATCTCTAATTACATGGCTTTTGATCACGATTTACTGAACCTGTAATTATTTATGAATCAGCTCAACTGGAGCATGGTTAATTGTTTTCTAACATTGTTTTAATTAATTACTAATTGATTAAGGCTACTGCGAATTGAATAGTTTGAGGATTCTATTGTTTATATTCTTTGGTAGGTACTTCTGTTAAATTATAAAGCAAGTGATTATCCTACTATTCCTACTTTTCTACTAATATTATAAATGCTAAAATTTGTGAGTACTCATTCACGGAAAAACTCCTGAACGGATTTGGTGAACTGATGAAACTTGGCACATAGATAGATCATACCCTGGAATTTCATATAGGCTACTTTGTATCCCGGGAAACATAAGATACCACGGGAACGCGGGTGAAACCACGGGGCGGAAGCTAGTTTGTATTATATAACAAATAAAAAATGTCTGGCAGGTTTTCTAAGCAAGTTTCACTTCGAATGAGTTGGCGATTATTTGACACATAAGGAAACCACATAACTAAACTACAGCAAAACTATGAACATGTGGTCTAGATAAAGTAGCTATTGCGTAAATATTTTATTACTAGCGAAGACGATACCTACATAACATAATACTTACACAAACAAACAGCTGTGTCAGTGGGTGTTGATAGAATGAATACGTGAAATAATTAATTAACCCTTTAGATTATTAGCATTAATTAACTACGTTTGATTAACTCCATTCAATGATGAGTTTCAGATGACCCTGGATTACCTCATTGTTTAATTGAATTTTGTAATACTGGTTTCGTATACCTTTATAGACTATTCGCTTAATTATTCAATATACGAAATGAAATTGAAATCATTTCGCCACGAAGATAAGGTTATATTATATGTGTTTTTTTTTTTAAAGTTCAAAACTTATATTTTATTAATAAAATAATAATTTAATAAAATAAATTTTAGATAAATACACTAATTTAATGTAATAAAATCGTGACATAAAATTATTCTCCCTAAAGCTACCTATTAAGCCGTCTACGAATAGACTTTAGTACTAGGGACAGACTCTTTAATTATTCCCTTGGGCTGGGTTAGATAACTGAGGGCCTAACTGTGCGCTTTCGCCCGCAAACCCCACGACACGGTATATCACGAGTCGGCGACCCTCTCCCGTAACCTAAGGCTCCGGTGACTTCCGCAAATGTAAAGACGAGGCTGACCCCATGCGACTCGACTTGCTACTAGTAGGTACAATATGAAAGAGAATAATGCCTTTTCAATGCATTTTAAAGAGAAAGCTAATATCGTTATATATAATAATACAAAAAGTCGAAAGTCTTCGACCAGTGTGTGTTGCCAGTGATAACTTACGGAACAGAGACGTGGTCGCTTACGATGGGCATCATAAGAAGGCTCAAGTTCACCCAAAGCACAATAGAGCTCGGAGTTTCCCTACGAGATCGAATCAGATCCGCAGGCGAACCAAAGTAACCGACATAATTGTCAAACTGAAGTGGCAGTTTGCGGGGAACATCGCACATAGAACCGACGGACCACTGGGGCTGTATCTCGTAATAGGTAGATAGTTAAAATTTTTGGTTAATTAAATCTAATATTATACATTTGAGATTCTTGGTAATAGGAATAAAAAAAATACTTAAGTAAGTACCATTAATACTATTGGTCTTCCCAAATCTTCGGTAGGTACATTGTAAACTCGACTGAAAGATCATCTTTCTCATCTTATTTATTGTTCGGGGTCAAAGGTTGAAGATAGGCATCTATCAAAATGTCAAATAAGTACAACGCGAAACTTAGTGCAGGTAATGCGTTCAATTTAAACGGTTTTGTAATAGTCGTTGCTCGTTTGTGTACCAACCAATTGAGGTCGCACATTTTTATTAGTGCAACGCAATATTATGAAGCATTATGATAGTTCAACAAACAAAATGTCGTGGCGTGTGAAACGTTCACATATTCTCTGTCACCATTAGGGTCTTTAAACCGTAGTGACATTCCAACGTACCTAATATAAATAATCAAACATACATACTGCAGTATATTTTACCTAGATACCACCATATTATACGATAAGCTACACATATTTTTCACGGGGTAAGGTAGGTTAAGGCTATGAAGTTGCTTAAAAGTGATATAGTTTTAATGGTATGATTAATTCAAATGTCTGAAATCTTTTGTATTTGAGTACTACCTTTACCTACCTATATTATGTCTCGTATCATTTTGTGGCGATGATAGTTCAGTGGATGTGACGTCGAATGCCATGTCAAAGGTCGGGGGCTCGAATCCTATAATGAGCTGTAGCTTTCGGTGAGGGAAACATAGCTCGGTTGTAAGGTACTTTGTACCTTCAAGTTGCATCTCTGTCGCCAAGCACTTACCGGTGTGTTCCGTTCCGACAACTACACGTGAGGGCCAGTTCCCTTCAGGCATTGGCTTACTTACCACCTTTAGCCACATCATTACTGACCACGGTGAGTAGGCTATATGATCAAATATGGTCCGTGTTTGATACACAGAACATAAAGAAACATCCGTTAAGCCTAATATTATTAATTTCTAAGTTATTGTTTGCGTTGTTTGTTTTTGCGTTGAATTGTCGTAATGACACGCACGCCACATGTGAGGTACCTACATCACATGAGCATGCGTTTCATTGCTTGGAAGCACGTAACTTCCTGCTTCCTGAGAATCAAACCACATACCTACCTACTAGGGTACACTTTAAATTAGTAGTGTACTATCAAGTAAATATGTAAAATAATTATAACTTGACATTTAGTAGGTAATTACTTTTAATAGGTATCTACATACTTACTTACAGGTAGTTACCTAAAATAATAATAAATATACCTTAATGTTTAAATATACGTAGGTATAATCCACTATTTTATTTCGCAAGTTAACATGGTAGGTACCTAGTAAAATCATGTTTCGCTCCAATTTTCTATATTTAACAAACCCACCGATACTTGCGTTACGAAACATCCAGCAAGCATTCGGTTTGTAGCAACGACGATCCAAGCATAATTTCTGGTTTCCTTTACATCCATATTTGCATAGACCGCATCCATCCACATTTGTAGGAATTCACCTTTACTGGCGATCTTAGAAGCAGGTCGGTATCTATGTTATTACACAAATGTACAAACTGGGAGCAAACGCCAAATAATATTTTGAATAAACCAATATGTTAGTTTAATAATAGGTTTGTGGCGGCAATAGGCTAAACTGATCACGAATTGTCGATTCTCACACGCGTAGATTGGTTCATTCGGATGTGAATGTTTCTTGCGTAACGAGCATCGATTGAATTTGCCAATGTAAATGAATCTGTTCATTGATTAAAAATAATAAACGCATCAGAATAATTAATACCAATAAACAAATTAAACGATCTATGATGCTAAACTTAGCTGATTTTAAGGGGTGAGTCATTTCAAAACTGATAGAAATACAAAAAATAAAAATTGATATTTTTTTTTTTTTTTTAAATGAAATTAATCACCCGGTTTGTAAGTTGTTAGTTAGTTAAATTGACTTTGTTCCGCTGTAAAGTGGCGATATTATAACCCCCCAGATTGCACATACAAGTGGAAAAAAAACATGTAGGTAATAGGTACTACTTGTAAATATTAGTATATACTTAAATATAGATGCATTACCTATACCCTGACTTAGAACAAAAATACATGTTCATGCACATATGATTTTTTGTCAAGGGAACTCAATTAACTGAACCCACAACCGCACAGATCGTAGCAGTCAGTGTATTTAATCTCCACGCCAACCGTACCATACATCTTTTGTTCCTTTTGCTTACCTCCTAAGTATATAGCCCAATTTCGAAATTAAAAATTAAAAGGGAATGTGAGGTATCTGAATATATTACTTTCCCCTTGTAAGTACCTATAAAATATCATGACAAATATATTTTAGAGTGGAAAACAACACTAAAATATTTCTTTTAAAAATATCAATCAAATAAGAATACGCTGCAATGTAAGTAAGTCTAACTGGAGTACTAATAGGTTGAGCTTTTTACTCTATCACTACGTTTCTGAGTGCGAATAAATAGACTAAAAGACTTTTACCAGAAATTTTCACTAACCTTGTAGATCTGCCTGACCTGAAATTTTCTAAGATTACCTACTAATAAATAAAGTAGTAACGATAGATTCGTATGTGTTTTGTTGCCCAGTTGAGAACCTTCTGCGGTCTCCGATCTGTCCGGTAAGGTTGATAAAGTCATCAAAGGCTACCAAATTTAGTATTTTAAAATAAAAAGTGTATGAAAAATATATTTATGGAAATTGATCGATTCAAGGAAAATACATACCTACATTTCAATATCTAGATGGTTTAGATTATTGATGGGACTATTAATTAGTCACGTTCTAATCTAGTAAATAATAGATTTCAGAAACGAGACACCTTCGTCGTGCACACGTGACGAAGTGGGAACGCGAATTTCATCATTCGCTGGCTCAACGCCCGCCTGTCTCGTCCCACATCTTACAGGTACTTAAACAGTAAACACCTAGTTCGTACCTATACATTCTGATATACGCTGCAGTAATAGGTAGGTACTTTTGCTACAGATAGTTAATTTTATAGTCTACAATTCTTCATAAATAAACAACACAGGACATAACTATATAGACTTCATGCCCATTCCAATAACGTAACAATTATAGACAATCAAAAGAAACGTTTCCATGACTAACATTAAAATATACGATTACTATTATTCTCAATACTATCGTAGGTATCATAGAAATAATTTTCTCATCTTTAATTGCCGATCTCGGAAGAACAATAGCGTGCCGACGATACGGTAACTTATCGTACATCTCACAAATCAATCAGCAGCGTCACAATAGCATTGCGCGAGCGCTTTCACTGCGCCCGCGCCTCCGTTACCTATTTGAACGCTATTAATTTGTCTGCGATTCTGACCCCATCAAAGTGAGACTATTGTAATTAAATAATGAACTTTATTGTAACCGCTTTTGTTAGAGCACTATCGAATATATCCTCAAAAAAACCGATTACGCTACCGTCCGCGACGGCGAGGACTGCTGCGACGTCCCACTCAGTCTCGTCCCGTTCAAGCGGCCCGAGCTGCCAATAGTAATCCGACCTCCACCAATTAGTCGTAACTCGTACTAAGTCCTCCCCCTCCCCCGGTAACGCCACGAGCCGAGGTTCGTACCCCATTCAGGGGTGATTACCTAAATGTTGCCCGGCTGAGAGCCCTCTATGCTCGCTGATTTGTCCGGTAAGGTTGATGCGGCCACCTAATACTTGCCTACCTGTCAAAAACCAAGGTTCCGATGTGAAACCAAGTTTATGATTTCGATGTCCCTACCCTATAAAGTAGATATTTCTTAATACCTATTGTGGTTATCTAAGTATATGATATGTGCCCTTAAGGTATGAATACATTCTTATTAAAACAATGAATTTCCCTTCGCTGACATGACGGCGGTTCCGCATACTATGGATTGACATTTAGTTGCCTGACCTCTGCAGTGAAAATGTCTGAGAAACTGTACTTAGTTTAAATACAATTTGAAAGATGACACAACCCAATAAGTTGTACCTATAGGTACAAATAGAACTAGGTACCTACCTATGTATCTACTTATTGTTACCTTTAAAACTGTTTAGACCAGTATGTATTCAAATGTTTTAAACAGACAGCGGTTCCCAGGATTGACGTACACGGTACAACTTTTAAGTAGGTACCTGTTCAACTAAGGTTCACTTAAATTTTTATAAAACAATACTTTGTTTAGGTATTAAACTAATCTAAATACAACAATTACAGTATTAGGGTCAAGGTCCTAATTGAGACTATGAGACTACATTAAATTGTTTCATGTAATATATTCTGAATGCACCTATGTACTCGCATTTTCCCGTGTTTAATTGCAGAGAAGGTCAACGTAGATGATAATACAGTTTTAAAGTACAAAGTGAAATAATGTCAATGTTAAATATTGCATCGCAAAAGTTGTTCACATTGATGTAAACATTAGGTAAATAGTTACTTAAATGTTTTTTAGCATTAAAACCAGCATAATTTCATTTTTGTTTTGGGCATGTATTATGATTAATTATGAATATACTTAAGTATAATTAGGAGAATAAGTGAACATAATGAGTATGTAGGTATGTACAGAAAGTTACTGTACATACCTACATAGGTACCAAGACTTAAATATGACATACGACCAGTTACGACAATATTTATAATACCAGAGTTTCAAGGACCAAAGCGACTAGCTGGTATCCTCGGCACATCCTTTCACGTCCCACAAAGAACACATGAATGGGTGCTTATATAAACGACTATAGTTACTACTATTGGTATAAGTATGTGGTACAATTATATAACTAGTAGGTACTATAACACACATAGGATAAGTACCTAGCACATATGTATCTATATTTACCTTTTAGAATAATTGTTCTAAGATAAGAAGCCGATACCTATATCGATGCGATTAATAATGTTAACAGAACAATGGAATTAAAATTCCTAGCCATCATTTGACGTTAGGTAACAAAATGACTATCTGCGTTAGCCTAAAATGAAGCTCCTTGAACTTTATACGCAGTAACTGACAATGAGAAAAACGATAATGAGCCGTTGGCAACCCTTCACTTGTAATGAAGCACCGATGACACCATTCCAGCGCAGGTGGCAATTACCTACAAACAACTTTAGTGCGAATAGGTACCCAAATGCAAAATAAATAATCAAATAACTATAGGTATATGTCGAGTTCATAGGAGGTAACTTAGCGAATGGAAACTTTAGATATGCCTTAACGTTCCACATAGGTACGTTTCAAGGTAGCTAGGCATCTTAATTTGAACAATTTTAACATCAATTCGCCATCGACATTTAGTTTAGCAATAGGTAGGTAATATTTAAACTGCCTGGCTATTAAGCAAGATCCTGACAACCATTTCTATAAAACGAACTACCGAGGTAGATACATTTTGCTTTGATAAAGTTAAAGACTTTTGGGATGTACGAAGTAGTGAAAACTGATATTAGACACACCTAAGGTTGCAATCGGATCTAATTTGGTCCTGTTGTAGGTCATATATAGCTACATAAATATTGTGTTGGTGAGTAGACACCTACCTACTAAGCAAATTATTTGAATCTTAAAGGGTATATTGTACCTATATTTTCCTAGGTCTTAATAGAACCTTCAGTGTGCATCAAGTGACAAAATGATCCAGCCGATATGGCGGAAGGTGGGCCTACCTTACTACGCGTTGTAGCAATGCACTGGCACTTCCGCGCATTGTGGCTGCGAACCGGGACACTTACGTTTCTTGTGAAATCACTATTCACACCGACCCACTATATAGTACCACCGACACAGTTAGATATAATATATATAATACCAGTGTATATAAAACCTATGTCGCATAAGAGAACATACCTTGGGGTAGCTCCATATCAACGAATAAAACTCAATTACAATTTGCTAATAACATCCAGTGGGAACTGTAGTAGTGGTACCTATATAATATATACAGTGTGTTCTGTCATTAACTAGCGATATTTTAAGGAGTTATATTATAAGGCGATGATAGCTCAGTGGTAGTGACATCGAATGCAGAGACGAAGGTCGCGGGTTCGAATCCTAGAATGAGCTTGAGCTTTGAAGGAAAACATCGTGAGGAAACCATAGCATGGTGGTAGGGTATTTGTAGTACCCGCCTGGCTGGCTACCACCCTCAAGTTGAAAATCTATCGCCAAGCACCTTTTGGTGTGTTCCGACAGCTGCACTTGAGAGCCAGTTCCTTTCTAGGCTTTGTGTGCCATCATCGGCTACATCATCACTGACCACGGTGAGATTGTGGTCAAACACAGGCCTATACATAGTAAAAAAAAAAAAACAAAGACCAACCATGAAAACTCGAAAAAAATAATTTTTTTTTTCATATATTTTGACCGAAAAAGATTGATGTTTTGTATGATAATATTTTTTTTTTCCTTTTTTTCAGGGATTGTCCTAAGAAAAGTCTCTTAAAATGTGTTCAAATATAAGTACCTACCTAAAATATCTTATGATCGAACACACTAGGTATATATTATATTATTATTTGACTAATTATCGCCCTGCCCACAGCTGAACCGATGAATCTGAAATTTGGCATGTGCATAGATTTTGTCACGTAGAGACCCCATTTTAGAAAGGATTTTTCAAAATTCCTTTCCACACCGGTGGAAAGGGGCCCGGGGGCCGGGGCCGGGCCCTTTGTGCTATTTTAAGAATCTTAATATCTCTGGAACCGTAAAGCCTAGACATTTCATTAAAAAATATTAGATGCGGGTGCGAGCGTTTACTTTTCTTTATTGAAAATTAGCTACAAGGCTTTTGATATTTTAATCAGTTCCTGAGGGCCTACTCCAAAACGATACACGATAGTCCGATCATCGTTGTCAAATTATTAACCAATAGCATTGCTCAAAATTTTCTTCTAGTCTTTAATCTTTACTTTACTTTCTGTAGCTTGTGTCAGCCCACCAATCATTACTTGTGAATTAATCATAAATATTTAGGAACAAAAACAAAACTCTGTTTGTACATTACTTTTGACTCTTTATTTACAATATATTAATATTCTCTTTTTTTATTTTTACGTTATTTTCAGTTCAGGCACTATACATAGATCCGTTTTAAGCGTAAACACACATTTATGTAAGAGTTTTTTTTTTATAGTAAGACCTCACTTTTAAAAAATTACAGTGAAGTAAATGGACGATAAATCTACAACTACTAAATACTTTTACATTCCAAACACGCCTTTGGCGACACAGGAGATCATCTGTGCAATAATCTCAGTACAATATGGCTTAATTATACATTTAACCTAATCTATGAACTAGAATAGCATCCCATCAATACAGTTATTGCACAACGAAAATACACACATGTGAACAACAAATTTAACGCATTGTAATTAATAGACAAAAGATTAACGTGACCTTTTATGTTCACACATTTCTATATTCGAACATTAATTTGATGGTCTCGGCTCGAATTAAAATATACTTACCGATAAACAATCACAAATTCATAATAATTCTAACGCTAAGAACTAAGACGAGGTTTGGCCCTGGGCTTAGGTATCTCTATGAGTCTGTTAACTCCTCATGAACAAATTTGTTGTTCCAGGGTCGTGCTTGGACCGCCTCTTACGTTAATTATAGTAAGGAAGTAAACAAATATATTTATTTATTATGCCTAAGTACACTACAATTTTCTTCATACATTGAAATTTTCAAAAGTGAGGTCTCTGCTATTGACGTGTGACGGTAGATTATTAAGTTGTAAGTAGCCAGACATGATGCGCTAAATTTAATAGGTGCTTAATTTAAAATATTTCCATTAGATGGCATTTTTCGAATCCATAATGATATTCCATGAAATAATTTGTTCTTCCTTTTGATCTCATGTAAATTCAATTTATTTTGATGTGAACATGTGCATGTTAGAAAACGCAATGTGTATTGCATTATGATCATGATCATTTCATGAAAAGCGCCACATCAACTTGTACTTTACATCAGTCTAAAACTAAGATAATATACACATACATATTAAATAATAATACTCCAAACGAAACCTTCATAATTCGATAATCGCCATTTAAGTCGGCTATTTTCACGAACTGGTATGGTATTATAAATTCGCATCTAAAAAGTTCAAATCATATTCAAATTGAAAAAAATACCAGATTAAAAAAACCTCGTTTGGAACATTTTGCAATGTAGCATAATAACTGATCTAAGAACAAACTATTGCGAAAATAACGGTGTTTTTCTTTTTGGCAAGAGATCTATTGCTTGATGTTATATTTCACATTTTATATTTTTTTTCACAAAAATATATCGATTCTATCAACTTTACAATATTCAGATCAACATACACTACATACACATTCTGTACACGCAATTATATTTATAGACTTAACGAATGACCACATCGAGAATAACTTAAACGCCAGTCTTAGCTTGACATAGGAACTTGACTTTCGAAACATTCTGAAAAAGTTAAGATGTCGATAAATCTGACTCCTAGGACTATCATTACGATCCCAGTATACTATGCAATCGATGACGAATGGAACACATGCATAATGGTCAAGTATCTAATAGGTGCATACATCCTAATGTCATAATATCAAAACCTGTTGGGTTCGCGATTATTCTGAACTGAAACCTCGATGTGGCCCTACTCTAAACCAGGTACTACTTTACACATGATATTTTAACCTGAATTGCATATTTTATATATCCATAATACATCTCTCTTTACATATATTCCATCAATCAAAAATATATGACTCTCCCGATTGCACAATATTCTTAGTTTAATCTTTTCAAGTGGCAGAGATATAGACAACCAACAACGGCATCTAAGTAATTTGATCGTTTTAAATTAAATTGACTAAAATCAATGTATAGATATCATGTACATAAAATTTATAGGACATTTACACGAATTTGAAATAAGTAACATTAAGTAATCTACAGCCAATTTATTCACAGCAAACACTACTTACCCAAGAGATGTGTATCAAATGATCGGAGTATTCTGTCTAGAAACGGGACTTTAAATACAATAGAAAACGGAAGTGGTCAGCACATCAAATTCACCGATTCAGAACAGTAAAATCTCCATTTCACATGATACAGTTAGCATAATTCATTTATTAACATTCAAATTCCTATATAATTAAACTTGAAAGATAAAAGTGCACTTTTAATTTTTTATAACAAATATAAAATAACACGGTTGAATCTACACAGATCATTGAACAGAAAAAGAAATGTGGCAAAAACTGGCAACACTACAACAAGAAAACATTTAAAGTAGCAACATTGAAACAATGAGAATGGTTTAGTCGGGCTGAAGTGTTCATGTGTCCCCACTCTAATATGAGTCGCGTGAGGTGTGTACGTGTAGTAGTAGGTATGTAGTATGTAGTATGTATGCAGTAGGTATGTAGTAGTAGCTGGGTGTGAGAATGTGTGAGTGGTGGGATCACGTAAGCCGGCATGAAGGCAGGCGGCCGCATGAAGAGTGCCAGCGACGCTTGCGCCGGCTTGACTCCGCGTCTGACAACTCAGCCGTTGACAGTGTACGGGAACCACCGTCACCCACTTCTGTAAAACCGTATTGGTTTCAGCAAATATTAACATACGAATATTCGTAGCGAGTATATTATGTTACAGGGTGATTTTGGAATGGTACAATAGGCCGAAAGGGTATTAGAGTATAATTTATGTAATAAACCTATAGGTCATGCGGAAACTATTTTAGAGTGGAAAACAACACTAAAATATTTCCATACAAACAAAAAAATATCAACAAATTAGTTTATCATTAAAATTACGTTAAAAATAATATTTACGTTAAGGTTTAAACTCAAAAAACTACTAAATGGACCGAGTATTTGCTTATATTATAAAGTCGTAACAATCTAATAAGTCCAAATTTACAGTACATATATCTTCATCCATGTGCCAAACATTGTTCAATAACAAGAAGAAACAAAATATAACAGGACTTTTAGATTGTGACTACTTTCATGAATATAAACGACAATAAAATCATAGGTAGGTACCTACACTACCTAGTACCTACTTTGCAAGCCAAAGTATAAGCACAGTATAAGCCAACCAAGGTTAATAGTTCGTAAAGATATAGTTAATACCAAAGGTTAATACCATAGACTGTTTTTAATCCTCCTTGGTTTATAATATATTTTGGAAAACCAATAACGACTTCACATTTCTAATGTTTTTTTAATTTTAAAATGTTATTAGTTATTTTCAGAATAAAAATATTTAGTTACATTCACTAACAAAGGTTTATTATTATTAGACTAGTTAGCTATATTAGTTACGGTTTTTTTTAAATCACTGCTTAAGCAATCAGAGGGGTGAAAAAAACTTATATACAAAAAATCACTTCTACTATTGGTCCGACTATTAGACTTTCAGTTTCAACAGACCTTAGCTGGATATAAAATTTACACTCCTGTTTAAATTACACACTTTAAAAATATAACTAAATAGATATACCTACTATGTTAAAATGGATTTTACAGCAGTTTATGAGCGGTAAAAATGACTAACCCGAATCATAATTTAACCACCTAGAAGTTCTTTTTTCAAACCGACGGGTATACACGTTTGTATGGCGGGATCCCAAATTAATAGTAGATGTTTCATGTATTTATGTAAATTCACGTACCTAATAGTGAAGAAATTAACCCGTATATTACACATTAGTTCAGCAGTTAGTAGAGGCAATAAAAGAGCCCCGTACACCTGCTACTCTAAAGCCATTTTAACAGAGGTTGTCCGCCTTACCGTCTTGTGTGTTTTTTCGCACTTGGACGTATATGGTCTGTCAAAAGTGGGCTCTAGTTTACCAACAAAACTGTTTATGGAACACACTCAAGAGAGATTTTCACCACAAAAATGTTATAGTTACGAGCATTTCACGTAATATTTTCGCAAGATGACTCTTGGGACTTCGCAGAGTTTTCACAGGTGTACGTGGCCTTATTGAAGTAGAAATGCAGTTAATAATATTTTAATCGTTGGAATGTTCGTAGGGCACCATCACTCTCATGCAACAAACCTAACTCAATGAGCATATACGAGTGCGGACAGCCGCTACGCGCACTTCATCTGTAAAGTTAACAACTACTTACTTATAATGGTCTAGCTAGCTACGAAAAGAAAAGATAAGGTGTAGTGATAATTTTTACATATAGACCCAGGGACAAAACGACTGACCCCGACAGATTTCTGCAAAAAATTGCACTATACACACTACTAAGCTGCACTCTATGATTATTTTGATTAAAACATTACGCGTTTGTGCCCCTGCCTACGCATCCCGATTTCTGGCAGTCTGCGATATATTATGTTTGACAGCTAGTAAAGAGTTATTTTGTACAAAAATTATCACTCCACCTTATTTCATATTTTACGTAGCCAACTTTCCGTCTATGTTTACCTATCTACATGATATTAATTCAGAAAGTATGTTATCATATTTAAAGCCTTTTTACAACGACAACAAAAGGTAGGTATTAATAATTATGATTACATAACTTGTACAGAATAAAACATCGATCGCACAAAGTAATATTTATTAATTAAATAGGTGATTCAAAACCGTGTCGTGACGTTCAAAGGGGTGGTGAAACCAGTCAGATAAATGTTTTTTTGGGCTTTAACAAGACATGATAATGTGGCGATGGGCGAAACAATGATATGATATTAATAAAAGATTAATATTGATTCTCAAATAAAATAATAGACGTGCGAATCATTAAATGCAGCCAATTGAACATTTGGAACAATGAAATAAGTTTTATCTGTCTGGGTAATGTTATGAATGTTACGGAGATTATGTTTATTTACCATCATGTATTGGAAAGGTAATTCATGACTGCTTTATCTTGTCGCTGCTGAGCTAAGATAGGGAATTGTAATAAGTGGAGTTAACGGAACACACCGCAAGATGCTTAGCGACAGACTATCAAGTTGAGGGTGGTAGCCAGTCAGGCGAGAACTACAAATTAGGTACTTGAGCTATGGTTTCTTCTGAAGAAACCATAGCTCATAATCATATTATGATTCCTTCACCGAAAGCTCAAGCTCATTTTAAGATTTGAACCCAAGACCTTCGACGGCATTCTACGTCACAAGTTCACAACATACCATTTATCATCGGCTAAACTCGTATTAAGTTTTCAGTGACATATTTTGATGTAAAATTGGTTAATAGTGTCGCATTAAATTTTGGGTTCAGTTTTCGTGACTAAAATCTGATAATAAACACGGAAGTTATCACCGAAAATCTTCAAGCGGTCGTATCTCTGACCCAGGGAACCAGCCATAACCTCGCATCGTTGACCTTTATCATATCTTCCCGATCGTCACGATCGGCACAACGATAAGAAAAAGCAGTTTATGTAGTAATGATCGGAAATGATGTTTTATTAGCATCGTGTAATGTGATGCAATGTAATGTAGTTTATGTAGTGTAATGCAATGTAATGTAGTGTAATGCAATGTAATGTAATATTGTGTAATTCAATGTAATGTTATGTAGTGTTTGTTATTCAGTGTAATGTAGGGTACTGACCGTGCCTCAAGTCCCGCTCGGTGAAATAATCCTGCGCGGAAGCATAGTGTCGCTCGACGAGGTAGGGGATGACAGTAGAGCTGTACAGTTCGTCCGAGCGGCGCGACCGCACGCCCACCAAGCGCTCGCCAGCCTCCAGGGCCGGCGCGCCGCGAACCCATCTAAACATACACACTACTATTAATTTTACAGGGTCTTCGATGAACAATATCATAGATATCGGGACACGTACAAAATCCAAGCTAAATGCTGTCCGCGGAATATACACTTTTACAGCTGCATTTGTTTACTAACAAACTGAGATAAATGTTTTAAAACAGTTTTAAGTTCAACCTAATTACCCATAGCACCTAGTAATAAAAAATCACAAATCTTCAAAATATTATCTAATACTTACGATCATTCGAACTAAACAAAATAAGAGCTCACTTCTTAAGTGAGCTGTTATTTACTCAGACGTAATTTTTGCGCCGGCCCGAAAGTTTATTATTTAAAGCATTTTCAGAGCTTGTATCACTGCAAAAAGACTAGATCTACATTAAATGAACTGCCATAAGACGATATGAACCGCTAAACGCACGGCTAATGTGATGCAATATAATGTAGTTTATGTAGTGTAATGAAATGTAATGTAGTGTAATGTAATGTAATATTGTGTAATGCAATGTAATGTTATGTAGTGTTATTCAGTGTAATGTAGGGTACTGACCATGCCTCAAGTCCGTCAGAGATGCTGATATAGTTTTGTTTTTGTGATGCACCATGGCGGCAGACTAATTTATTATTCTAACGAAAAGAATCTAATAATAACACCAAATTAAGGTCTTCACTTTTACCTCTCTGAAATCTCGTTACAACACAAAACTACGTGAATTTTACGAAAAAATCTTGAATTAAACCTTTGATATCATGGAAACCTTACATTAATGGCGTTTAAATACGATATCAGGTCAGTTTTAGCTGGCAATATCTTAAAATACAAGCATTTTATGAAATGGTCGGCCATATCGTTACACATTAAATAAATAGACAAATTTTACAAATAGTTCGTTATTGTGAATTAATTTCCTGTTGTAGCACTTATGCAATAGTGTTTGCAAATTTAATTTGCTTATTGAAATTGAACTTTGGACAGACATTGCTGATATATACCTACTGTCCGATCGACCAATGAGGAAAAGCAAACTACACCTAAAAAATATTTTTGAATTTTATATAGACTTGAAGAACAACATCAAAAATAAATATGATATATTTTAATTATTTAAAACTGTTAAAGAGTAGGCAAATATTCATAAGAATAACATAGATAAGTATGTCCATTAATTTTTAATCCTCTGGCTTCCGACTTACAAGCCAATATTAACAATGTAAGAAGTACCCTAAGGATATAAACAATATGAGTAGGTATTCATGTTTACTGAAGTTGTTAACTAATTAACTAATAAATATAAAGGTATATATGTACATTTACTATGCAGCAGGATACCCTTGAAGTATAATAATCATTATTTACGGCAACATTCAAGTTTTATAATATAGCGATAAAATATGACACGTTAATGCGAACGAGGTGGTATTATAAATAGATTACAAAACCTCTTTACGCTTGGGAATATTATCTTTGAATAAATTACATTTTACATACATGACAATGAATACATTAATTCATTCGTATCAGCCGAAAGACGTCCACTGTTGGACAAAGACCTTCCCCAAGGATCTCCACGTCAGTCCACGTGGTCGGCCTTGCGATACCCGGTTTCCCGCGACCCTCACAAGATCTCTGATTCAATCTCGCAGGGTAACTCCGAGCATAGCCCTCTCCATTGCTCTTTGGGTAATGAATACAACATCAAAATAATAATATTTTTTTAATAATACAAAATCCTCCAGCTAATCACGATTTCACCAGTCCTTAGAATCGAAAAATGCACAAACGATGTTGACAACTCGAGGACATGAAATCATGGTAGTTCTAATATGGTAATTCTGTGATCTTTCGTTTGACTACAGACTCGGCGCAAAGGACTAGAAATATATAGTGGATAAAGTGAATAGTTACGCGTGTCTCCGAATCTCGTGCACATCGGGCCTCAAATCCGGGTCCCGCTTGAGCATGTGCGTGAGGAGCGCCCCGAGCGCGGCGCCCAGCGCGGGCGGCGGCGGCGTCGGCTCCCCGCGCCCGATCGCCTCCAGCAGCCGGTACACGTTGTCGCCTTCGAATGGGTACCGGCCCGTTGTCATGTTGTATCTAACATATACAATACAATAAAAGCACATCCTCAAATATTACTCACTTATTATAGATCTTCAGCTTTATTATTAGTATAGATAGATACACTTTTCTCTACTCATCAGTATCAGAAAGCTGATGTTTTTAAAATATTTGGAGGAAAAACAGTTACAAGGTTTGCAGTGATGGAAAGTAATTCGTAATTGATCAATAAACCTCCATAGAATTCGCAGAATAGGGTAGTTGACACTGTCAAAAATAAATGACCAAACACTAACCAATGCATAAAACATCTAAAAACACGTGGATATATCAAATATGTTGTACATTTAATGCTTTTTATGATTTTTAATTACCAGTGGAACCACTAAGAGTAGATGATTTGATGCTGTGAAACTATGACGTCATAATGTAATATTTACAATACAAAATTCCTTATAAACTATCATTTTCACATTTATTAAAAAGTAGTTAATTTGATGTGTCAGTCAACTACCCTATTGATACATCACATTTTGTTAGTAGGTACCCTTGTTGTTTCAAAACGATTATAGGATACAGACAGTAACTCCTTACCACCAGGCGCGGAGCGTAAGCTGTTTGCCGACTTTGTGGCCTATTATTGTCATATAAATTCAGCATAATGTACGATAATGTTATCACACATATTTTTATGGTCAATATATTTTATATTGTTTACATACATACACAAATTAACAAAAGAGAAAATTCTACCAAGAGCATTGAACTATTCAGTGTAAATCTTTTATGAATCATTTGGATAAAATTATATAGATCAGTTTTAATTGCTTACTGGCAAAATGCAACTTCTGATTTTTACACTAAATAGGTAAGTAGCAAACAATCATATGGCCGCCTAATTGTAAATGGTTTCTGAAGCCTATAGATGCTTGCAACACCAATAATGGTATCACCAGCCATTTTTAATTAACATATAAAAATCAGATATCATTTTGTTCAAAATTGTCTTCATTAAAAACAACAATTTGTCTAACTGATGTCTAAAGAAAAAGTCATGATAATAGAACTACCTAAGTACGAGTCATGATACAGAACACTAACAAAATTAGTAGTATTTTGAAATAGTCCTTTATTGCAAATATTATTATAGATTCTATTTATACATATTTAGTATTATAGCTATATTATGAGAGAAGACCACTTGAAACAAAGATAAAATGAAATTTGTAGGTTTTCCTAGGTAAGTTTAGGTAGGTTTAAGCCTAGCCCAACTGCCAAATGAAACATTGAACCTGACATTTATGTTGAAATACTGCAAATAATTTCTATCAAACCATTTTTTTAAATGATTCACTCTCGCATACCAGGCAAGCATACAGTAAGTATATTTCTATTTTACATATGCTAGATAAGAGCATATTTTCTTCTGTTGCAATGTACAGTATATTGTTCATAATCATAAGTACAATCACCTCAGCTAGTCATAGCAACAATTTCAAAATTATCTTTACACATTATGATGTTTACTCACAAAGTAACTCCACTGCTCCATATATCGACTTTGACCCCAGAGAATTTTTCAGCTCCATTTGCAATTTCCGGGGGCTGGAATGCAGGGGAACCTTGTCCTATGTAACATGTATCTTCTGGGGAAAACATATCTAATGCCTGAAATAAATATTATTTTTACTTTTAAACAAAATCACTGGAATTCATTACTTTAATCTTTTACCTAAATTAGGTTAATGTATTTACTTAATGCTTATTGATATGGAAAATTTTATTTTAAGTACAAATCTGTGAATGACAGTTCACAATAGTAGATTTAAAGGCCTCTTTTGTTACCATTTAAGAAAAGATTTTGCTAGTGAAAAGTAAACTATGTGTCTACTTTTAAAGATGTAAATTGATTTGCAAATTAATTTTGATTCACATTGTGTAACCTAGCTAGGATAGATTACTCTGAAATAGTTAATCATACTAATTTTTTTTATTTAAAATTAACAATGGTGGTAAGCACACAAAACCTAGAAGGTAACTCTCAAGTGAAGCTGTTGGAACATACTAGAAGGTGCTTTGCAACAGATTATCAACTTGAGGGTGGTAGACAGCCATATGGATACTACAAAGTACCCACAACCATAGTATAGTTTCCTTAAAATGTTTTCCTTCACCAAAAACTCAAGTTCATTGTAGGATTAGGACCCAGGACCTTTGTCTTGTCATTCGACATCACTACCTAGCTATCTATCATCTACTAGCTATAATCGCTCTAAACTTCAATAAATAAGAGGTTAGAGGTTAAGTTCTTGTTTTAATGGATAATTAATAGACTACACAATTAGAAGTATAGAAATCATATTCTTCTTACCTCAGCAACACCAAAATCAGTAATTTTAAGGGTATGATCTAATGTTAGAAGAAGGTTCCCAGGTTTTATATCTTTGTGCACCACGCCTTGGCCATGCAGATATTCTAAGCCGTCCAGCAGCTGAGTGAAATAGTCATGTGCTTGCCTTTGTGGGAATTTCTTGCCAGGACTTGATTCTAACATGTCCTAAAGAAAAAAACATTATAAGTAAGAGCTGTCTTTAAATCCTTTTTTCCATCTGCTTTTAACATGTATCTCATTCAACCAAGATATTTTAGTGTCTCTTCGAAATGAATTCAAACAATAGAACACAAAATTTACCTATCAATTAGCTGTATAGAGTTTAGTTGCTTTGCTTGTAGGTATTACTATGTAGGTAGTTACTATCTGGCCTTGAATCACTACTCACTTATTAATCTATGTTAAGTATCTACTCCAGATATACATTGTCAAATATACAACATAACATTTAAAAAGATGCATGGTATGCTAATAGGATGTCAGATTAAGAGACAACAAATGAATGTACTGTATATCATTATTCAGATAGCAGCAACACAATAACAATAAATACCCAAGTTTGTTCAAGTAATAAAGTACTTACTTGCAACACACCAACACAAAACTCCATGACAAGATACATTTTTTGTTTTTCATCATTATACATTACATCGACTAGTTCTATCACATTTTTGTGTCTAAGTATTCGCAATAATTGTATCTCTCTCTGGACATTCTGTTCACCATTCGGTATTCTCCTCAGCTTCCTTTTCTTCAGTATCTTTACGGCTCGTCTGCACAATGACTCTGAGTCCAGCATTTCTTTGACTTTACCATAAGAACCCTCGCCCAAAACGTCTCCCATAACATACTTACCTACCATTTTACATTTTTTCTTCTTGCTCCTGTATATTATCTCTGCACTATCGACTCTATGAAAGCATAGGTTATTTTGGTCTAAATTAAGATCTAAATCGTCGTCGTTTAGCCAGGTCACGGAGTGCGGCTCGGGACTGTCCTCCAACATGAAATTATCGTCGCTCTCTTGCGGTGCAATGATGTTTGATACCTCAAATTCCACATTTTCAGCGTCTGGAAGACTTTCACAACTACTGATTTTTCTACACATTCTTGGATCCATTATCTATCAAAACCACACATTTGTAAAATTTGTCCGTAAATCTATGCGTATTGCAAGGCCTTCTGTCATGAGATCATAAAGGTTGTATCAAAATAAAATTACTGGTGTATGTTACTCAAGCTTCAAAATTTACACAATTTAAAGAAATAACAATTAAATCGATCATACACATATATTATTCTCTTTTATTTTAATTTGTTTATAAAAATGAAGGTAAATAAAAATTATGAACAATCGCACAAAACACACCACAAGCAGACAAGAGCCATGCCACAGATAAAAAAATCTTATTTGTTTCCCTCTCACTCACTAGTCTCACTACTGCTACTATACTACTTATTTATAGACTATATATTGAAGTATCGATTACAATGTTAATAGTCCTTAGTAAGATAATTTAGTCGATTCTAAAGAAAACCATAATTTAGAATAGCGGAACAAATATTTAATTTAGAAAAAAAATATTTTTTCTTCTATCGTTAATTTTAACAGTACAATATCATAAAAAGTATTTAGTTTGTCGAATAATGTGGTACGGCCATGATTCGGCCAACGTTTATGAAAAGACGCTGATAAATAGTGGACGTTGTATGGTTATTAAAATAATAGCTTACCGTAGGCGTCTACCAAACTTACTGGCCAAATATTATTTTAAATGTGTTGATAATTTAATGCCCACATCAAACTATTATTAGTTGGCCCGTTGCATCGTATCAGGGATATTATTTCCGATCCATAAATATGTGTGTACACAGATGAGCGGTATATTATCTGAATTTTATAAAAGAAAAACATTTTTTATTCCAATTATTCAAAATAACTACTAAACATCACATTGCAATAAAACTGTAATTCGATTTTGAAGTGATCGAATAGTCATTATTTAATCGTTATTGATGTATCATCGATATCATTTGTGTACAAATCTATTGACTGGACTTTTTTTGGCGGGAACTTGAGAAATGATTTGTGTTTGATTGATCGTGCGTATAGTGCGGCCGCTATCAAGTTTCTATGGGCATCATAAAATACCTACTAGGGCAAAAGAACCAACTTGCCATCAAAGAAATTTAAGAAATAGTTAGCGTGGTAACACATCAACCTCCTGTTAAGCCACAAGAAAATATTACCATTGAAGAATACTTGCTACCATAAATTATGACATCGTAGTTTTTATCCCCAACCAATATTATCAATTTTTAAAATATTTCGGTAAAGTAAGCTTAAAATTATAAAATTAAATTAATCCATCACATTTCTTCAGTTTAAAACAGTTTACTGTATACCTAACATTAGAATAGTGCTGGTATTATATAAAGAGTATGATTTTTATTTTATTATATTGTAACACAAACAATCCTGATATGCCAAAAGAAAATGTTACCATTGAAGTATACTTGCTACCATAAATTATGAAGTAGTAGTTATTTATACCAAACCGATATTTTTTATTTTTTTAATTATATAGATAAAATATGCTTCAAATTATAAAATTAAATTAAATCATCACATTTCCTCAGTTAAACAGTTATGTAATGTGGACGTAACATTAGAATAGTACTGGTATTGTATAAAGAGTATGATTTTCATATTGACATATTGTAACACAAACAAACCTGTAATGGCGTCTGGTTAGTTTGTTTTTGTTTCTAGGGATGCCGATTCTCTCTGAAAAAGATCGATTCTAATTGAAACCTTTGCGTTCACAAACACAAAAATAATAAGAAGAAAAAAACTAATTTCAATTTTCTAGTGTCAGATCGATTCATTGCTTCAATCAACTCAGCCTATCGCAGTCCACTGCTGGACATAGGCCTCTCCCAGGCAGCGCCACAACACCCTGTCCTCCGCTTTCCGCATCCAGTCTGTCCCAGCAGTCTTCTTCAGGTCGTCGGTCCACCTAGCTGGGGGGCGCCCCACACTACGTTAGCCGGTACGCGGTCTCCACTCCAGGACTCGTCTGCTCCAACGGCCATCAGTCCTTCGACAAACATGGCCAGCCCACTGCCACTTCAGTTTGCTCACTCTGCAGGCTACGTCGGTTACTCCGGTTCTCTTCCGGATAACTTCATTTCTGATTTTATCCATCAAAGAAACTCCGAGCATAGCCCACTCCATAGCGCACTGAGCGACCTTGAATTTGTGGACCAGCCCGACTGTCAGTGTCCACGTTTCGGCACCGTATGTCATAACGGGCAGAACGCAATGGTTGAAAACCTTAGTCTTCAAACATTGCGGGATTGTGGACGAAAAGACTTGACGAAGTTTTCCAAACGCTGCCCAACCTAACTGGATCTTTCTGTTGCCTTCTCTGTCAAAGTTGTATCTACCGAGCTGGATGACTTGCCCTAGGTAGACATACTCCTTAACAACTTCGAGAAGCGACCCTTCGATGCGGATTGGACTCGATAAGACGTGTGAATTGTACATGACTTTCATCTTGTCCAAATTCATGCCAAGGCCAACCCGCTGAGAGGCTCCATTTAGGCTGTGCAGCATCCGGTCTAGTTGTTCCACCGTCTCTGCCATTATGACGATGTCATCGGCAAAGCGAAGGTGTCAGATGTACTCGCCGTTCACGTTGATACCCTGTGCAGTCCATTCTAGCGTCTTGAAGACATCCTCCAACGCATTGGGGATATCACATCCCTCTGTCTCACCCCTCTGAGCAGTTGGATGGGGTTGGTTTTCTGATCTTGGATCTGGACAGTCATGGTGGCAGCGTCATACAGACACCTCAACACTTCGATGTAACGCCAGCAATTCGACATCGTTGCAGAGAGGACAGAACTGCCCATATTTCGATGGAGTCGAAGGCTTTCCCGTAGTCCACAAATGCCATACACAGCGGCTGGTTGTATTCCTCAGTCTTCTGTACAATTTGCGGAACAGTATGGATGTGGTCTACGGTTGTTGTGGTGGCTGGAACTCGTCAAGTCTTCTGGCGAGACGGTTCGTGACGACCCTCGAGAACAGTTTGTAAACGTGGCTCTTAATGTCGCGGGTGTTAGACCACCGAAGATCGCGTCGCGTCAACTTTCAAATTTTTAGGTTTAAAGCCCTCTTATCTGATGAAGACAGCTGTGTGGGTGAGTGGGACAGCTCGTCTGTCTTTCATAAGTCCGAGATTCATTGCTTAATATCGATTAAAAAAAATGCTTATCTGGCCCAAAAAATCGATTCTACAATTAATTGATCTCAGATCGCCAACCCTAGTAGTTTCGTTTTAAATTTTGCTTGCTGTGATTTTGTGTGTTGGTTTATTTTTTCTTGTGTAAAAAAATGGAAGATAAAAGAAAATGTTTTAAGTGTGGTTGCTCACCTGCTAAAGATGAGGTGAAATTGTTTCGCTTTCCTAAGCCTGGAGTAACTAACCTCATTCGGTAAGTGACCTACCCTTACTTTATCAATTTCTTGGAAAGCAACGTTTTCTGCTGTATGTCTTGATTTTTTATAATATGTAGGCACTATGTAGGTAAAAATTACTAAAAATTTATATTTTGCATCCTTTGCTCTATTAAAAATTTGACCCTTTTAGCTGCTTACTATGGGCGAAGTATATGTTTCCTGAAAAGGATGAAAACGAGTATGCACTCATTAATTTTCAAAAAAAGCTACACAGTGAGCACAGAATGCTGTGTCAGCGACATTTTATGGATGCAGATTTTGCAGACAACTGTAAGAAAAAGCTACGAAGAACGGCTATCCCATGTGATGTTAGTAAAATTAGTAATTTATGTAAATTATCTAATAGGTCCTATTAGGTTTAAGCAGATTGGTTTATCGTAGAATCGTCTAACCTCAATGTTGACCCAGGTAGGGATTCAAACCTACATTCTATATTCAGAAAGCAGAACTGCTGAGGCAGGCCAGTCAACAGTCTATCATGTGACCAGCTGTAATGGTACTCCATGAAAATAATATTTGTTTTAATTTCAGAGAGAACCCACTGTAAGTGTATATCCTTCTGCGGGACAATCACAACAGAGGCCATTTCGAGAGATTTCAAATTTAGAGGCTGCACCACAACAGCAGTCTAAAGGACCATCTGTTGCAACCAATAATGATGCACATTCACATCAGACAAAAGAAAATGTGCGACCAGTGGCTGGATTATTGGCTGCTTCACCCAATGAAACACAACAGAATAGAAGGTTATTAGAAAAATGTCGCAAATATACGAAAAAAATTTGCCAACTGAGAAATAGAATTAAAAATCTAAAAAAAAAGGAGATATTAGAAGCCATCACTGAAAATTTAGCAATAAAAAAGTTGTCAAAAAAAATTACACCTGCATTTGCCCTGCTGTTACAGGGGCAATTAAGAAATTTTAATAGAAAAAATTCCGGTCGGAGGTGGTCAAAACAAGAAAAGATCACAGCACTCAGAATTTATAAAAGATCACCAACTTGTTATAGACTGTTACGAAGATTATTCCCATTGCCATCACCAAGCACATTAAAAATACTCTTGCGGAAATTGCCATTTGAAGTTGGTATTAATAAACCCATTTTTAATGTGCTAAAAAGATTTGCAGATACACAAGCATCATCTGATAATTATTATTGTCTGATGTTTGATGAAATGTCACTAAAAAAACATTTACAATATAACTTCAAAGATGATATCATTGAAGGATATCAAGACCATGGCACCCATGGAAGGTCACCGCTGATAGCAGCATATGCTCTAGTTTTTATGATCTCAGGCATAAGAAAAAGAATCAAGCAGCCAATTGCCCACTATTTTTCTAGTGGATTTTCCACTGCAGATAGGTTAGCAGTTCTAATAAAAGAGGTATTTTTTTTTATACATCCAGCCTTGATCAACACCTTTTTTTTAATAACCACTTTATCCTGACTTTTATATTACAGGTTTTACATCAATGCTTTGAAGCAGGTATTAACATTGTGGCTATTGTCTGCGATATGGATGGGGTCAATAGAAGAGCATTCACAATTCTGGGTGCAACTGTTCAGAATCCATACATTACAGTACAAAATAAAGATATTGTGATGTTTTTTGACCCACCACATTTGCTAAAATGTTTCCGAAACATGTTTATGAAATATGACATTGAAATAACAACAACAAGCATTTCTTCTTATGGGATGGTTGGTAAAGGTAAGATAGAGACTATATCATCATATATAACAATCCCTTTACCTTTTTTTAACATAGGTTATAATTTATTTAAAAAAAACCATACTAATATCTGTATACTAATAATAAAGCTGTAGAGTGTTTGTTTGATCGCGCTAATTAACTAAATAAAAGTAAAATTAAAAATTTTAAAAACCCCCTGATCCAAAAGATAAACTATAAAAACGTACAACAAATATTTTAAACATATTATAATTATTATCGTCACATATATTATGTAAGTTCAAATATTTTTATTTTCCAAGCGTCGTCGTCTTGTCGGGGGACCGGGGAATCGATCGGATATAAGGAAGTTAGTCAGATCCCCTCATAAACTAGAAAAGAGCTGATGATCTTCATTAAAAAAACATGGCTAAGAACACTCGGGATCAATTATCTATAACACAAAAAAAAACAAACGAAAATCGGTTCATCTGTTTGGGACCTACGATACCACAGACAGACATGTTAAACTTATAACAAACACCCCGTCGTTTTTGCGTCGGGGGTTAAAAATGGAATCGATTGTTCGATTAAAAAAAATCTTTTACTAATATGAAGCTACATTATCCCCGAAGGTATAGGCTACTTTTTATCCTGGGAATGCAAATGAAGCCACGGGGAACAGCTAGTAATATTGTAAATTGTAAATGCAAAATGTCTGTCTTATCTTTTCACATCTAAACCGGTGAACTGAATACGATGAAATTTGGCCTATATATATATATATATATATATGACGTATAAGCATATAATATGGCATGGAGAAGAACATAGGGTAGGTACTATTTATCTAAGGAACGCAGGTGAAACCGCGAGGAACAGCTTAACTTAAATTAATATACAGGCCCGTAAGCGTGGTTGGATAAGACACTACCTATCACGCTGCTAGTCGTGGGTTTAATCCCCTCCATGACAAACATTTGTGTGCATGAACATGTCTGTTTGTCCTGAGTCTGGGTGTAATTATCTTTGTATGTATTTACAAAAAAGTAGTCATCATCATCATGTCAGCCGAAAGACGTCCACTGCTGGACAAAAGCCTCCCCCAAGGATCTCCACGATGGCCGGTCTTGCGCTACCCGCATCCAGCGGTTTCCCGCGACCCTCACAAGATCGTCGGTCCAACCTGCCAACGCTGCGTCTTCCGGTCCGTGGTCGCCACTCTGCTTAGTTTGGGATCAGATAACCGTGTGTGAAGAATATCTCAGGATATTTTATTTATTTATATCTGGTTATCTACAGGTGTTGCAAAATGGTCCCATATAAAAGAATTCCACGAGGTTGACAGCACTAATCCAAACTTCGTTTATGCGCCTAAGTTGAAGAAAGAACATCTGGAACCAAATACAAAGCAAAAAATGAAGGTCAACTTAGCTGCTCAAGTCTTGAGCCACTCAGTGGCTGGAGGAATACTGGCAAGGATATCAACTGGTAATTTAAACAAAATAGGGTATTTGACTGGCATATCAAAGCAGCAACTTAAAATCTAAAATCAATTAAAATTATTATGACTATTAAATATACAACATATCTGATGTTTCCGGTGTAATTATAATAATATGTTTTATATAGGTTAGTGAATAATAATTTATTTTTCATACTGTCAAATAGTCTATTATCTTGATCAAAGATTGATTAGATACTCTTTAGCCCAGTCGGGTTAGCTTTTGACCAAAAATTTCTCGTAGCAATGTAGCCCAGTAGTAAGGATCTCACAGGTATTTTATGCGATATCAGGCCTTTTTTCTGATTAACTCGACTGGGCTACTTACTTCACAACATTGAAAGAACCCAACACAGTGTGCGAATTGACATGCACGTATCTCTTGAATTAATAAAATGTTTTAATTCCAGGTGCAATGTGTGCTGAAGCCGTTGTAACAGCCAGTCTTGTATTGGACATGGACAAGTTATTTGATTTGTTGAATGCTGACAGCTCTAACTTAAGGGGAGGAAAGCCGCATTCAACAAATTGGTCTGTAACTAGTCCACACAAAGTTTTCCTGGAAAAAATGAAATTATTTTTCTCTACAATTAAATTCATTGGGAGTCTTCGGAAACCGCCATCACAAGATGGATGGATAACAACGTTAAATGCGTTCTTAAGGTTACGGAGAAACTTGGAGGCGGCTAATATTACCACCTTGGTAACTAGAAGGCTGCAGCAGGACCCGATCGAAAACCTGTTTGGCTGTATTCGTGGGAATTGTGGATCAAATACAAACCCAACGTGTGGGCAATTTGTAGCAGGATTAAAAACTGCTATTCTTAGTAATCTATCCCATATGGGCACATCCGGAAATTGTGAGACTGATAGATATAATACTATAATTAATAACTTCAATTCCTTTTTATCTGTCTCGAAACCCACACAAACAAGCTCAGAAACTAATATCGTTATGGTCGACTTACCTGAAGTAAGAGAAGTAGATGTAAAAGAAGAAAATTCTGAAATTCAGGCCTGTGCATATGTGTGTGGGTTTATTGTAAAGAAAATGAAAAATACGTCGTGCAAAACTTGCCGCAATATTTTTTTGGCGACGACTGTGGAACCCCAACATTTATTTGTACAATGTAAGGAATATAATGATCAGAAAACCAGTTTGATGTACGTAACAAAGCCTGTGGTGGATTGCGTCGAATTTTGTGCAACATTTATTAACAAATTCCTAAAAGAAAATGGCCATACAAACTCATTAAAAAAACAAATTAATACATTAATTAAATCTAAAATTAGTTTCGAATTTATGAATGAATGTAAAGAACACAATCTTTCGAATATTGAACACATTGTAAATACTGTTTTTTTTATATGCACGAAACGATTTTGCATACTCAAAAATAGATTGTTTAGTCAGGAAGCTTCAGCAGCTGCATTGAAACGAAAAATGAAAATCATTGGTCACAATTAGTAATGTTTAAGATGCCATTAAAATCACCTTCAATTTTAATTTCAAAACGAATAACTCAATACTCAAGGAGCTTCATATAACGGAGACACTTTCATTGACTGTGCAGCTGCGAATCCTTAAGTTCTTCTTTGGTCACTTCTCCAGGAACGACACAGTTTTTTATATAAATATTTTTTATTTTACATATTTGACGATTAAAAATACTTGCAATGAGTTCATTTAATAAAGACACTTTTGAATTTGAATTTGAAAGACTTGTTCACGGTCAGATAAAAGGCAAGCGATGCCATGGCCGATCACCCGCTCATTGGACTGATCTAAAAAGAGCGATAGCCCAATACACCATGGTGCAATGACTCGCAACGCTACTAACCGCCGCAATAACTTTAATCAAGGAAAATATTGACATTTTGGACCCTCCATTTACTCCATCTATATAAACCACGACCACTCTCACAGGAGTGCCCAACTGAGAAGATTATTTTGAAAAATATTAAATGTACCTTTCAATTAACATAATTATAAGCAACGTTACGCGTTAGCTTGGCCATTCAAAGAGGAAACGCTGCCAGCCGTCTGGGAAATGTAGATCGGCATCAGCGACCGCCTTGAGGATTTTTTTATATGTACATTGTATTTTGTACATTTATTGTAAATAATTATTGTAAAATGTACCTACCTATTTAATAAATAACTTAATTATTATTGTTCTTTTTATATATTCTAATTCTCTGGCATTGTCTGGGACACTTTCATTTGTAAGAAGACTGGAAACACATACGTTATTTCCTTGATTTCAAATAAGTAAATAACGTATGTGTTTTGAGTCTTCTTACAAATGAAAGTGTCCAGAAAAAGCGTTTTTTTTTTTTTCTACTTTGAGATAGAAGCCTGGGAAAAAACTAGATGTCGCTAGGAGCGACTTCCGTCTCATTTTTTTTCTATGAAGTCGACATTCTTCTCCGCTAGGAGTAAAAGTGTTCCGTGATAGTGCGTACCTAAGGTTTTCGTATTATTGTGTGCAACATTATTTCAATAAGTTTTATTAAAATAAATAATAAAACGGCCACCATTTCACTAAAAAAGGTTTATTTTTCTCTTTACAAATGTCTCGAAAGTACGAAAAGTATCTTATTTACTTTTTTATTACCTACATAATTATTTCTCTTGTTCCTTAGTAATTTAATTCTTTTTTTAAATATGTACACACGGCCACAGATCAAGCTACACATTTTCGTTGCAAAATAGCGCCTATTACAACCGCATTAGGTGCCGCAGTGTGTAGCTTGATCTGTGGCCGTGTGTAGGACCTACCTACTATTTTTTTATAATTATGTATCTAGCACTACTTTTAAGCTTTTCTGACAAGAATTCCGTGATGTGATTGCTTGCCATTTCCGAAATGCATATAGGTATAGGCATACTCTCCGAGAGGAAATGCATAGGAACCCCTAACGAACCTGTGAAAAACTTACGAAATTTCTTCTAAGCTATATAGGTATTTTTCATTTTGGCCTTGTATATTATATAGATAGACCATAGTCCCAGGGTAAAGACAAACCTGGAATGGTAGGTACAGGACTGGTGGTAGGTAGGTAGTTCTTTTTGGCGCACGGCGCAGGCCTTAGATACCTTAACGTATAAAAAATCTTTAATATATATATTTTTTTCAGCGGATCTCGGGTCTATTTCTGCCTTATGATTAATTACATTTATGTAGGTATCAAATAAAATATACGTCTCTAGGTATAACTTTATTTCATCAACAAAAATAACAAATTAATATACCTATGTATCTATGGCAAATAATTATCATAATATTACATAAAATAAGTTAATTTAGTTCTTTAATTTATTCATTTCTTTTTTGAGAATAGATAAGCGTGTGAGGCATAAGTCCCGCCAGGCGCGCCTTTCCTGTAGTTTGTCCAGAGGAACTAGTTGATTTAATTGTTGGCAGATCGTCCCTGCGCTTGTGCTCTGGGTCATACGTGGAATTTCACCCATAGTATTACTAACACTGTAAATTGTTTCACCGTATCTGAAAATATTAACAGTTTTGAGTACTTATGTCCATTTTCGTCAAAGTGATCATCGATTATTTGGAGACATTGAACAAAATAAAGATTGTGAATATTTTGTGTAGGTAATCTCATACTTACCTCTCGATATAACTCTTCATGCCTTCTGCATTCAAATGGGCTGTCTCCAACGATCCAAGAAAAGCGTATCTCATGCCCAGCCCCTCAGAGATGACTTTGTCAATATCTTCGACATTAACTATACCAGCATCCACTAATCGCCATACTTCGTTCAGGATAGCGTACCTGAAGTAAAACGAAAATTAATAACTAGTATTATATACCTATTTTTTCCTTTAGTATATTTTCCGTTTTTCACTTCTGGATTTCATAATAGTGTAAGTTCTGTTTAATTACTAGGTATGTAACAACCAACATCATAACCATATACCTAATAGGCTATACAATGTTTAATTATAATTTATCTGCAGTGCTTTATGAGCTAAAAGTGCTTGTCAACAAACAACAACAACTTATATTAAGGGACCAAATATGAAATCCCGAAGGAAAATTAAATGAAGTTGAAGTTTACTCTAATATATTTTTTTCCTGACTTGTAGAATTAATTTAGGCCTTAGTATACCCTCCCAAAATCCTGTAGGTACCTATCTAGTATGTACACACGGCCACAGATCAAGCTACACATTTTTGTTGCAAAATAGCGCCTATTACAACCGCATAAGTGCTACACCGGTGCTACAGTGTGTAGCTTGATCTGTGGCCGTGTGTACAATAGACAAAAATGTTTTACTGATTTGATACTAACTGAATACGATTGAGAACGAATCCATCAATTTCCTTAGTTAGAGAGACAGGCTCTTGTCCAATTTCAAGCATAATCTCCCTAGTCTTTTTTGTGACTTCGGGCCTGGTCCACGGCGCTGGGACAATCTCAACAAGGGGTACGTAGTATGGAGGGTTTACTGGATGTGAGACAATCACCTGGAATATAAATGATGGAAAAATAATAATTTATCTGAATACTTAGTACCTACTAATATGGTGAGAGTACCTATACGATTTCAAACAATGCCTGCTATCACTGGATAAACTATTCTAATCAGGGACGAATACTTTTTTTGGCAGCATGTTGATATTGATATAAACTACGGGCATAGCTCACCCCGTCATACATACGTACCTACCTAATGGGGCGGACCCCATCGTTTTCTATATTGCAATCTACGTACCTATATGCTTATAGGAGATTTTTGTTCTAAGTGGAACATCCTCAATCAACAAAAAATTACTAAAAACATGTTGAGTATATTCTCATGTGTATGAGTTTGAGGCAACGTGACCTCTATCAATTTATCAACAAAATTGTTAGTTTGATTTTGTAACTAGCTTTGAGCCAGACGGAATTACCTGCGATCCCATATTATTATGTTACGTACCTAAATGGCCTTAGCCTTTGTTATGTAAGGAACTTGAAGTTTCTTACCCTATATAGCGTCTTAGGCTGTAGGTTGATTGATAGATCAGTCACTCTTTATAAATAGGTACAACTGTTTACCAGAAATGCTGGTCATATTGATAGTAATAAATATGAAGAATTCAGTTGAATGATTTATTCTGATATTGGCATTTATGTAATAGGGTGGTTCTTTACTTTGTGGTAAATGTGGCAATAGACTATCAGGTACATCATACATAAATTGACCATGCATTTTTGGTACACCTTGTATAAGTATACAATCTGTTATAGATAACGCTTCGTATCAGGTTATTTACCTGTGCTTTATGCTTCATATTTTCAGAGAACAACGACGGTAATGTGGTACTAGTTGAACTTGAAAGAATGGTCTTATCGTTCACTACTTTGTCTAAGTCTTGAAACACCTTTTTCTTCAAATCCAAGTTTTCTGGGACACACTCTTGAACGAATATAGCGTCTTTGACAACAGCTGCTAGATCAGTAGATCCTGTAATTATCAATATAAATTTCATAGTAGCGAATTTAGATACACCCTATCATCAATACTTTTCCAATGTGTTCACTATTGTGCAAGTGATATTTGATGACATCCTATCTGATGTGATAGATAAAGATTTGGAAAAATACTCTACATATTTTACTAAATAAAATAAAATGTCTACAGTAATACTATTACATATAGGAATTGATTTTTAAAAGCCTAGACTAGGTAGGTACCTAGTTAATAAGTGATTCGAAAAATTGTTTACCAAAGCTTGTTTACCTGTCATTTGTTAATATTTATGTTTTCCGCTTTCGTGGCTTAAAATATCTCCGATACATTTTAATTATTCATTTTATGTTCTGCACATTATTGTGATGTACCTACTTACATGAATACCTACATCTAAGTGCATTATTGATCGGTTCTTATCAGTTTCCATCTATGTCAATACACTTATACTATCATTCGTTTGCAGGTTGGTATTGTATACCTACCAAGCAAATATAAGTTAGTTAAGTGGATACTTAATGATAATCTTATTTAAGTTTTGTTTCCGGATGGGATGAATAAAATCTAATTACTTTCTTGTTTCTTTGATGAAAGTTCATACTTAGTAAACGGCACTTTACTTATCATACCTAAAAATAATATAAACCCCAAATATTAACAATACGCTAATAATATCCTGGGACATTACTCATTAACCTACAAGGTTATCTGATCCCAAACAAATTAGAACTTGTAAGTACTATGGAAACCGGATTACCTACTGATATTACTACATACCCCGGCGAAAAAAGAGGGGTGTTATAAGTTTTTAGTTTGTACTGTGTATCTGTGTGTCTGTCTGTGGCCTCATAGCACTTAACCTCATAGAACGGATGGACAGATTTCGATTTAGTTTTTTTCGTTTGAAATGTGTTTTTCTGTTTTAATCGAGAGTGTTCTTATCAGCTATGTTTCAAAAAAATCCTTTCAGTCGTTTGGAAATTATCAAAAAGTTCAGTGTTGATGCATTTTATATGGGTCCTAGCTTTATCACTCGCAATATTAATAGTAATATTAATATTCATTGTAGATAATTACTTAATCAGACTCTGACAAACATGTTCATGTTCAGAACAGAAATGTTTATCTTGGATGGGAATCGAACCCACGACCTACGACGTGAGAGGTCGTATTCTTAACAATCACGCCAACCCGGCCCGTCAATAATTTTAGGTAAAATTGTATCCCCTGTTCAAACTGCATCTCGTTTTATCAAAATCAAAATTACTTTATTCGAATAGACCTTCACAGGTACTTATGAATACTGAATACCGGTTCGGAAGGTTGCATTTCTTGATAAGAGTCGTCAATAAACTCAACAATTCCTCTTTTCAAAACAAGTTTAGATTCGTCACAAAACATTTAGGTACATTTTAGTCCCACTGACAACAATTGCTTACGCCGACGGGCGGCTAAACTACAAAGTAAACTTTAATTGCTGACCAGCCCCCGCAAGCAGCATTCCTTTAGGTACCTTTTTCCTGAAGCATGATTCAAAAGGGCTTTACCCGTAATATAATATTTAAAGTACCCGTAACATAATTCTTGTGGTAGGTTACTTTTCTAGGAATCGTACCCACCTATAGTGTTGTTTTTCCTCATTCATGAAATCGACTATTTTTTTATAGTAAGTTAGGTTGTTATGTCAATTATCAGGGCCTACTTTATAGCATTAAAAGTCTCGGATCTTATTCCTGAGGATAGAGTTGGTTGTCATTGATTTTTCTTTCAATACAATTTTTTTGCAAAAGGTTCAAAGAATTTGTTGGTTGTATCAGAGTTAGTACTCTTAAATGATAACATTATCAACAAAAGTATCTCATGTTTAATTACATAATATGTAATGTCGCGTTATAACAAACAAACAACATTGTTATCTATTAAGTAGTTAAATTAATGGGTAGGTACTTAAATAAAAATTATCTCCTTGTTTCTCCAAAGTTATAGGTATTTATCTAAATTTAACAAAATAAATCACAAAACTATCATTGTTGCTACCTACATAAGATTTCTAGTTGAAATGGTACTTTTATTCCTGGTTGGTACTAAGAGTAGGTACTTCACTGTTGTGGTGATTGTTACCACGGTAATGTTATCTATTTGCTGCCTACGCTGTTGAAATACAACAATACGAATTCTAATAAAGTTTTAGTCAAGGCAACCAAGTATTCATTGCAATTGTTAGTTTTGCTACTTTGTAACGCAGAGTCAAGGTTTGCATAGAAATCCTTGAGGTAGGTGTTTTGTATACATATTTTGTTAGGTATATATTATATATTTACTAAGTATCTATACAGGGGAGATACATAAATAATTGCACCAAATACCTACTTTAAATTTGCCATCGAATTGTATGTAAAATTTGATCGAAGTGACCGACGAATATTATCTATAATGAGAGTTTGTATATGTATAAACGCACTACCGTCGAATTCGAAAATTATTTCACATAATAGGAAACTTCCTATTATGTGATTAATATGTATTAATAAATAGTAGGTAACTGCAATCGTTTCACATAAATATACCTACTTACGTACCTTTTATACACTGAACTTGTTCGTCAGCGTTAAGTTCACCACGCAGTAATCCCTCTTTTTCTAAGGACTTCAGTTGAACTTTAACCTCAGCAAGAGCATCAGCGACTTGCTTTGGAACGATATCGAATATTGTTACTTGATACCCGACTGAGGCGAACAGCATCGCCCATGATCTTCCAATCAGTCCACTGGAAAATATGTATGACAGTGTAAATTTTCATATCGTAATATTTAGTACCTAGTTATAAAATGTGGATAATCGTCTATGAGTTCATATACCTACTCTCGCATAATCGTTATTTTTTCATAGAGTAGGTATGGATCCGCTGTTCCTATTGGTAGTTTTAATGTTACTTATCAATTAGGTATATATACCAATCTTTTAATCCAAAATAAGATCCACGGTTTTTTGAACACAATGATATCAATATTTTTCAATTCCGTTATGAAAGATCCACAATTTGTAATTATTATCGCATCATAAATTAACCCTCCGTGACTTTATGATAACACTTTATCTTAAAATGGAATACGAGATCGAGGATCATGTCAGTGATAAGGCCTTGACATTAAACTATAAAAATATGGCACTTTATTAAATACATTTTCTAAGTTACGACTTGGATATGCAATATTTGAGAGTCAGTCGTTTCCATACGATTTTACCCGCATTCTACAAGGAGATAGGTACCAGTAAGTACTAATGATTATATGACTAATTTATATTGATTATACCTATAATGCCAAGTTTCATCTATTTTTGTTTGGCCATTACGACTTGATTAACTTACATCCACAAAATTATTATACTGAGAAATAGATTTGCACCTGTGTGCTCTTGACTCTGAGTAAGATTGGTAATATAACGGTTGCAATAAATTACCTACTAAGTACGATTCCCTCTGCAAAAGGAATGCGGTTTCTATGCAGTAACTACAGTACCTAAGTATTATTATCGGTTGGTCAGTCATAGTTTTACTGTAAGAGATCAGCGATTTGGTTTCCTTCATATTTATTCAATTGTTAGACATATAAGATTATTGGATAATTAACAAATGTAAAAGCTCTGGTCAGCTTTCTATACCTATCAGTGGCGAGGGATGAAATTATGGCGAGGGTAAGCTGTTCAAAAAACACCGATAATTTTATAATTACAGTGTATTTTAAGCATGATAAAAGTGACTTTGAAATGTTGAAAATGTGGGACTGGGATTTCTAAAAGGTAATCCGATGGGAATCGGCTTGTATGGACCCTTCGCCACTACCTATGGATATAGAGCAGGGATTCCCAAAAGTGGTCGATATTCCCCAGGGGTATAAACGAAAACTGATTTTGTGGGTTGAGGAGGTCTAAAAATCTCGACCCCTATTAATTAACACATGTTCTTATTTGAAACTTTCAAGATACTGTACCTATAAGTTGTGTAACTTTGCGATTTTAATATTTTTTTAAGAAATAATTAGCTACACTTATGTATTTTTACGTAATTTGTATTAATAGTTATTAACTACACTCTTTACTTACTTACTGAATTTCATGTCTATTTATTTTGAGAAAATGATGATCCCTAATGTATCCCTATAGAGCATTAGTTTAATTAAATGAATATTACTATAATGTTGTACTATGTGTTATAATAGTAGTTTATGATACTGTTGCATAATAGGGGTGGGGTAAAACTCGTGTGATACTATTAAGAACCTCGCCTATGGCTCGGTTCTTATACTCAATCTCGTATTTTAATACCTAATTATGTGCAGTATCATACAGTACTTTAGCTAAACTCATGAAATAATGTAATCGATAATATTTTGTCACAGGTTTTCATGACTTATTCGTCATTTCCATTGCCGCCTCCACAATTTCAGATCCAAGTTTATTTCACCTTAGTATCACTGCTATTTTACTGTCATTTTTAGCCAAAATAAAATATGTATGCAAAAAAATCAACAAAATAAACAAACATTAATCATCATGGCGCCCAAATCCGTGTTGGGAAAAACTCCCTACCGCATACGCGACCACAGAGTGAATTTGCATCTAAAATTGAACTGATACTGATTGATTCCTAATTGTTTACAAAGAGAATATAATACTACGTTTAATTGTTTAATCATGTCTGGCCACTTATAATGTTTTTTTCTTGTTATTTCGATTGACAAGTTGACTGACAGTAATTGAAGTATTAAAACCCAAAAAACATTATAAGTGGCCAGACATGTCCAATTACTTGTACTTTAATGAAAAAAAGTTATTTTATAGCATTATCTTGGGAAGAAGACTGTGCTATAATATAATTTTTTAATTTCATTATACACGGGTGTGCATAAAGTTGGTCATTAAAGTACTGTATTTGATTTCATAATAAGAACATTACGATATGAGAGTAGATAAATTATGTAACGTATTTATTGTAAACACTACAGTCAGTTAATTTTAAGTATTTTTAACTGTCTCACCAATTAGGTATGATTTGATTTGTTCTCACCTTCCAACAATTCCAACTTTTTCGGTCTTAAAATTAGGCGCCATTATGTAAGCGGTTCTTGATGTTTACTACACAATACACAACGTCTGAATGACACGGTCTCTCATCGCTAGCTGTATAAAACCGCCACAGAAGCAGTTATCAGTACTATACTATTACTTTGCTATTAGTCTAGATGAGGAAAATGAGAGGCAGTGTCATTTGAATTAAGATTCATTCTTGCATGAAGTTTCTTGAGTTGGCTAGGCTCAGGTTCATAAAGTTTAATATGTAATTGATGAAATTATAATGTAGAGATCATTCGTTATATCTAAATGCCTGTAATATGGGTATGCTCGCCTAAAGAAAGTAATTCTATATTTGAATTATGGAATAAATATGTACACATTTCAGGTTTTATGTGTCGTGTTTTTTGTTTTTTTTTTATACTTCTAAGGCAGTGATTGTCTTATTATTATCAAATCAATCTGCATGTTATGCTCTTGAAAAATATAATGCTCAGCCACAACCACGAGGAAAAACCGCTTTATAAATACCAAACGGCAAAAACTATTACCCGATTTCATCATTATCATATCAGCGGAATGACGTCCACTGCCTAGACAAAGGTCTCCCCAAGGATCTCCACGATGGCCGGTCTTGCGCTACTCTCACAAGATCGTCGGTCCACCTTGTAGGGGTTCTGCCCACGCTGCGTCTTCCGGTTCGTGGTCGCCACTCGAGAACCTTTGTGCCCCAGCGGACGTCGGTTCTACGAGCGATTGTAGATAGTTCTATCTACTAATATATAATTCAAGAATAACTGCAATTTTAGATTTTGAAATGGGTTTTAATTCTATCACAATCTCACCGATAAAATTTATCTACTTACTACTACTTCGGTATGTGTAGAATTTGTATTAGCACAATGCAAATGTATGTTTTACTATGTTCGAAATACGAGGACATCTTTTGTTTCTAGATGACTTGACAACAAGTGGTCGGCTATTACTTTTCCAACACTATATGTGGCTATATTATGTCTTGTTTGTCGAATGATTTGTTATTTCTGGCGTTAATCTTGGCATTTTTGATTGCATCGTGAGTTAGCTCATCATAATATACTTCTCCAGTAAACTGAAAGGCAGAACAATCAATTCTTCACTTCAACAAAGTTTTTGCAGAATATTAATCAAGCTGCATAATTTTCGAGAGCGCTCTACATTTCAAAATCCACTTATCTATTTTAATCATCATAAAGGTAGATAATATATTACATAATATAATCTATAGAAAGTAGATACAAGCAAATAACCAGTTAACTATCGTATAATATATCGAAAATACTTGTTATAAACAAGAGCGTACTATGTAAAATAAACAGAGAAAATTTCGCTTTGAAAAACCTCTGCCTGCCATGTTGCAAAATGCCAAAAAACTAGATTCTGCAGTTTGAACTGTACGTTGATTTGACAATCAGTTTCTCCTTTTTGATCAATTAGGCAGGGTTATTACTAATAGGTAATAATTTTTTTTTTGATTGCTCTAAGTAAAGCTCATTCATTTAAGAAAATGGAGAAATATATTTTTTTTGGATAACATTACCTAATTATAAATAACAAAGATATAGAGACCATCAAAGATTTATTTCTATCTTTTTCTAGCAAAACAGAATTTAGCATATAGCTTATATGGCCGTAGTGCCCGTAGTGCACTATGACGTCACAGGGCATGCCGGATCTCTAGGACTATTTTAATTTTAATTTTAATTCACTTTTCGACAACTTTTACTATGGGACCAACTCTGGAATCGTGAAAGGCCTTCAAACTTCTATCGTCAAGCTCACATGAGGGCAAGTTGCCTTCCTGGCATTCGGCAACAACTCTGGTATTGCAAATGGCGATAGGCGACGGTAACCACTTTACCACTTACCATTAGGTGAACCACCTTCCTACTTGTCAACCTTCTGACATAAAAAAATTGATCGAGTTATGGTTGACATTTTGTAAGAAAAGCTTTAATTTAGAAATGTTGTTACTAAAATGTTGCAGGTGAATTACTAAACCCTATTTAGATATTCCAATAACTGGCGAAGCGTGGGCAGAATCCCTACAAGGTGGACCGATGATCATGTGAGAGTCGTGGGAAACCGCTGGATGCGGATAGCGCAAGACCGGCCATCGTAGAGATCCTCGGGGGAGGCCTTTGTCCAGCAGTGGACGTCTTTAAACGTACTTTTAACGTAGACGGCTGATATGATGAATATGTAGGTGTTATAAATTAAAATTATTTAGACTCCGCAGAAATCTTTAATTAATGTGAAATAAATAAATAGACTTAAAAATATTATTCGCAAGTAGTTCCTGCAATGGCATCGGCGACACTGATGCTGAATATCCTGTAGTTCACTTCGTTCTTGTCCAGGGTTTGGTACATGAACCGCGGCAATCTGTCTGTGAGAAGCCATAAATTGCTTTCATTGTCTAGCTGTAAAAAGATACAAAGATATATTGACTATTTGTTTGCCAAAATAAAAACGTTCTCTATTTATTAAAAGTTGTGCTTCTAGAATTATTTAATGAACGGAATATACAGATCATAAATAATATAATTTTGGGAGCGTATAGTAGGCCGAAAGGGTATTGACCTTACCTGAAAAATATATTTTAGCATGGAAAACTACACTAAAATATTTCCACACATTTTTAGTTTTCACGCCCCAAATTAAGTCTCACTGGGTTTCTATTAAATTACACGAATAAAAACTATTTCTCCCATCACTACCTTTCAGAGTCCTAAACGCTTTATGCTAATCTTCAAATTGTCGTAACCATCTGTTAGCTGCGTTTTCCTAACTGCATAAGCAGTCGAACTGAGCTTCCCCGCAAGGCATGATATATGGGTGCCCCTTTGAAGTTTTGAGTCTGAAGTAATCTCTAAGAATATTATTGACTCAACAAGACCTAGAGACTCATTATTTATCATTATGTTACAGTCAACTTTTGGGTAGGTACCTACTTACAAAATTAAAACATTTAGTTTTCTTAGCATTTAAAACTAGATTATTTACAGTAAACCAGTTTAACACCTGAGCTAATGCACCATTTAGGTACATCGTCAAAATTGGTTAATTAATGATAATGTATGCTATCTACTAACCGCAGTATTTGGACTGAAATACCCGTGCACCCAAATAAAATAAACGGTAAAATTTCAAACGGCTGAGCGGATTTTCTTTAAACATACCTAAGAACACTCTCGATCTTAATCGAGGTGTCTTAACACCTTTCAAACAACAAATACTAAATCAAAATCGGTCCATCCGCTCAGAAGTTATGATGCCACAGACACACACACACACACACAGACAGACAGATACGTCAAAATGTTTATAACATCCCGTCGTTCTTGCGTCCCGGGCTAAAAATACAAAATGTGTTCAAAATACCTTCAGATCGTTTGGGAAGTCATAAAGCACTCTGTCGCTGAAAAGCAGTGGATTATTCGCAGGCGTGTAAGGCTTGTTAGAATTCCAGCAACCGACGCCATCACGATTCACCTGAAAGTCGAAAATAAATTGATGAACTGATTTTGTTTGCCTGAGGTATTCGAGCTTCACATAATACGGTGTTTGTTTTGGTTCATTAGATACGATCTCTGTGTTGTTATATTGATAGCCCTAGAAGATCAGAGAGATCATTAAGAGTTCGTTTTTTTAAATTAACTCTAAACTCTTATGACTAGCTGAACTTGAGGTTTCACCCGCGTTCTCAAGGGTTTGTAACCCTAGAGAACGCGGGTCTATCTGTTAGTCCAGGGTGTCAGCTACGTCCAAACCAAATTTCATCAAAATTGGTCATCATCATGAGGAAATACTCATATTACTCATCTCGGGCCAACCATCGTTGTTAGTGAATGTTTGACATTCGGGCTCCATTTTAAGCTTCATTGAGGTTAAAGTAAAGTGCAAACACACCTACTTCCGATACTTAAATGTAAGTAAGTAAGTAAGTGAGATTCGTTGAATATGGTAAGAATAAACAGATTGGTAAAACAAAATAATATATAAGCCTGGTCTATTAGACATTGATTATTTACCTGTGTGTAAAATAGAACGTGAGTTTTAGCATCGTAGTCACTGGCCGATGCTTGTGTTTTTTCTCCTCGCTCGCCTAAAAACTAATAAAAACAAGTTTTGATTGAGATCACTCGTTCATACACATTAATTTATGCGAAAGTATAATAATAACTTATCCGTTATTAGGTATTAGTGTTTTTAAGGTCATAATTTGTAGTTATATTTAAACTTTGTATTATGTAATTTGAAGTCGTCTTATGCAATATATGATGAAACGTTTGATTAAGTACATTTAATAAATATCAAGATTGCTTAGTATACTACAGTGAATGAGGTTTATCGGTATATATTATTAGTATGCAAACCTTGAAGTCGTGGAATGCCTCCTGCTTGTCAATGTGTTTGTAGTTGCGCAGCAGTTCTGTGGACACACAGAACTCCTTGGTGCTGGAGAAAGCGTGGAAGAACAACGTACGGTATCTGTGAAATATACGATACACTATTATTTAACGTACATACCTACAATTTCGCAAGATTAACGTATTCAAATATTGCGGCTACCATCGACTGACCTCGTCTTCGAACAAGCTTTTATTATTTGTTTTGAGGTCAGTGCCGGATACCTATAAGCTGCTCATGTTTACATTGGTACTCACAATAGCAAATCAAATAAGAATCGCATTTCCGAAAAAAATCAAGTCATTCTACAATTTATTTATAGACCGCAACGGTGGCACGTTCAATTTACTATAGCTACGCAAAACAATGCAAGGCCTGTCAAGTGATACATGTGAACCATTCACCTGTTCACGTTAATAGAGTCAATTTAAAATAAGTCATAAATCAAGATAACGCAGAAAGTGTGAGAATAATAGTGTAAAATTACACAGCAGCGATAATCAATTGCAAATCATACCTACATATAAAAAGACTTGTCTTGATTGACTAATCTATTAAAGCACAGCAGAATCCCTAAGATCGTGTAGCTAGTTTTTTTATAAAACATGCTATTGAAAGCATTTTGTTTACGTACTGTGAACTAGCATAAAATATTTTTATTTATTATAAGTATTTCCCTCACTCACCCATTTTCCCGCGGTTCTGACAGTGCTAAGCCAAATACACCGTCTGACCAATGGAATTTCACTCCACCTACATCATAGGAACCAGCTTGAGGATCGAAATAGAAGTAATGATGCGACACACGCCAAGAGTCGTCTTCTTTCAGGCTATACACAACTATACCATAGCCTCCCAAGTCAGCTATGTATGCGTAGGCATCGTCACATTTATCCTTATTTACATCGACCACCTAAAATTTCAAAAATTGAATCAGTATAGATGGGACAGTTTCAGGTTCGGCTTTAGGTCATAATTACAAAACAAATAAATAATTATTAATTTGTTTACCACCGTAACATTTAAAATAATCAGTTACTTACGATATTACCATAAAATGAGTCCTCTTTCATGTCCTCTACTTTAAAACTGTACCGACGAATAAGTTGGTCGGTTTTTAAATCGAATACTAATAGCGATGGCCCAGTTATTTGATTTGCTGATCCTGAAAATTATAAAAATATGTTTCAATGTTTCATATCTACTAACTGGTTTATGGGACACGTGAGGACAAAGTCACGGTTAACCTAAACACGATGTTGAGGATATGTAAACATCTAATGCATTTTAAATTTGATTTCGTAGAAATGCAGACTGCTATTAATTTCAAACTGCATCTTCATGAAGGTAAGCAGGTTCCCCGATAAACCACAACGACATGTCTGTTTATATTCATTTCCTCACCTGTATCTGTATAATAATAACTTTATTCATTCGACAGCAATACGTAGGTAGGTTATTATAGTAGGTAAGTATCTTATTTACCTACGTCATCATCAACAACTCATATACTCGCAATAATTATGTCTTCATATTAGTTTTAAGCTTTTATACTTTCGTTCAAATTCACCCTGAATTTGAACGCATGCATGCAGGCATATCTACCAGCTTAATCTTAGTCAGGTCCTCTAAGCTCTATTATTTTCTTATTTAGTCTTTGCTTAGTAGAATCTAAGCTAATATCATATTTTCATAATATGCTGAAGAACTTCTTAATGTCAATAAAATAATTAAAGTCTGTTTACCTATATCTACCTATTAGTAATTTTAAAAAGTTATCAAATTAATTATTTTTCTTGCACTAATCTTGTTAATTAAGTATTTATTTATTTCTACAATTATTTATTGTTGAGCTTTGACTTCGATAAAATAAGATAGGTAGGAACAATAACGATTTGCGCAAGTGATTAATTCAGCCGTCCTATGTGGGTATGGTTGTTACCTAGGTATATAGATTTCCGTAGCTAAAAAAGGTAAAATAGGAGGAGCAATTATTGTATTTCACATAGTATGGGCTGCAAGGTTGTTTATTACCTTAAAAGGTATCGGCTTTCGATTACTTAACCTACTACTTACCTATCACAAAAAAAATAGGTATTTTCATATTATGCCAACCGTAGACCCTACCATTACGTAACAAAGACATATCCTTGTCATTGTTGTGTCAAGTTGGCGACGCTTTCTCGGTCGTCTCCATAAAGTGCAGTTTCTCTTCTAGTAAATGACAATGAGATAACATATACCTATTCTTAAAAGCTTTCCTAATATGGTAGCATTAACATAGTTAATGACTTCGTCTTGTAAGGATATGATTGCTCACCTAGAATATCAGCTAATCCAGTGTCTACAACCCAAAGCCGGTCACATGGATCTACATATACTCGGAACACCGATACGATTGAGCTATTTGAAGGTAACTCCTTTGCATCATCGGCGATTAAGTTGTCTTTAAATGAAGGGTACGGTTTAAGTAATTGGTCTTGAGCACCGTCTACGTCCACGTAGTTTAATGAAGAAGCCACACCGCTCTTCCATCTTGGAACGGTCACAAACAGCTTGTTCTGCCATCGTGCTATACCTAAGGGTAAGTTGTTTTCAGGTGTGAATGTTCCATTTTTAATGGCATTTTCACGGTCAGCTGGAGTGGCCCAGGTGTAGTCAACTTCATTCCACGCAAAACGTAGTTGAGGAGTTGCCGCTTTGCATACTGATACTACGGCGAGTGCAATGACGAAACTGAATGTCGTCATGATCCAACTGAAAAAATATAATGTTATAAAGTATAATAAAAATAATTGTCCAAATTCATACTTCAATTAAGAAAAGGTAAAGCATTAATATTTTAGTAGGACTATAACATTTGTTCAAAGGCATTTCCTAAATAATAATTCAAGGAATTTTTCAATGGAGACAAGTAACATTTCATTGTTTCTCGATGTTGTAACTTGGTAATGACAGTATTGTGAAGCGGAGCATCTCTCAAACTCCATAATAATAGCTGGCTCACGTTTTTGTGGATGGCTTGTGATCTTATTATTGAGAAACGACAAGGCGGGTATACATATTTACAACTCTTCCTTATCTCAACAGATCAAGCTTGTTATGTATTCGGATCACTTGGGAACTGTGACGACGTTACACAAGTCAGAATAGGGGTATTAAAAGCTGCAGGTTACGAAAACAATAGGTAGTTAAGGAAATAGTGCTGTAAGCTAGGTTTTTGATTATATTGAACATGTATGCACACACACGTTTAACTTCCGATTCAAGCTTGGTAGATCGAAATAAGTCGCAAGGGAATTTAAGAGAATGTGGCGAGTCACTAGTTTTTGCCTACTCAAGGACTTCTGGTGCTTTGTTGTTAATGAATTTAAATGGTAACCGAGGCATAGGTATCTCGTACCTATATCTAAAATATTTTAATAGACACCTCTCCGTACTTAATTGCCTACATATGAATCGTGATTATGTATCTTGCAATATTATATTAGTGAAACTTTTTTTATTGAAAATTGATAAACACTTAGCGACAAGGCTACACATGGTATGGCTAATGCACGGCGGTGTCCCATAAGTTTTGTGGTGTAAGTAATAAAGTTTTTGTTACCATTCTATTAAACATTATTTTATTTTATAAATTAAATAATAATATAATTAAAATCAAAATAATTAATAAGTAAATATTAATAATAGTAATAATAATAATATCAGCATTAAAATCAGCTACTTGGTTTCCAGTTTGGAATCAGTGGGGCAATCATGTAACTTAGTTACATTCAGTTTCAATTATTAAAATCATTGCAAATTTTACAATGTCGAAAATATTTCTATGAGCAATATTACACACACATACAAGCGCACTATTTGAATATGGAGTTACCAAAACGTAAAAAAGTTATCAGAAAACTACTATATTTAACTGGTTTCAATCAAAAATATTTGAACATTGGGAAGTGATTGCAACAAAGTGCAGTGCCCAAAGAATCTCACAGGACAACATATCACAATTCCCAAAAATAAAGATTATGTTTACATTGATAGGCTTGCAACAATTTTGGTAGCCATTTTACATTAGTTAACTAATGTAAAACAAACATTTTAAACTCTAAAAATCCTGAAATAATTAGGCATAACATAAAGTCAAACTCAAAAATCATTTATTCAGTTTATGGCGATAGTTACAATTTTTACAATAGTCTCTACTACTGGTTCGGAATACACAGACTCCGGCAAGAAACTCAGCAAGGCTTCTTTTTTTGTGGATCTTTCTTTTGAATTTATATAGGTACAGTTTTTGTTTTAAATACTCATAAAACTTCATACAATTGTCACTTGGCCAGGGGGCCGCAAGTTCAGAGAGAAGCTACTACAACCAAGTAAGTAAGTAAGGACTGAAGTTACACGGAAAACCACACAACACAAAAGTTTGACATAATAATTACGGAACCTTTAGTATACACTTCTTTTTATTTATTTTGCATGATATGAAACAACTTTGAGGAGAAAAACAACTCGATACATACTTTTCAACGCCATTTGCGTGTTTCGAATGGCAATGCCAAAAAATACATACGGATTTATTTTTATGTGTGTAAATACGTCATCAAATAGGTAATCAACAAAACTGTTGGTTTCCTAATTCATTCGTCACGGTTATGATGATACATGACTATGCATCCTCACTACCAAATACTATAAAATGTTAAAACAAAATGTAAGGCTCTACGAATATAAATAAAGTTTTTAAAAGTTGGTATATTCCATTGACGTCAACAAATCCATACAAACCTACCACTGTGTACCTAATTACCTAAAGAATATACAAGTATGGGGACCTATAATAATTAAAAAATAAATCATCTAAAATTAACATATGATCAGTTTTAGACATTTTATTGAATACTGTACCTAGTTTATATGAGTTACCAACTCATGAATGAAAAAAGTTTTAAACAGAAGTTAATTTAATAATGTCTAATTTAACTAACGATCGATGCTAAGGGGTAAGAATATAATTTTATTGAATTTTATCAGTTATGTTTTTGTATTAAATATTTCAAAGCTTAGACTTACGTTTTCAATGTGCGAATGTTCAATGTAAACGGCTATGTGATGGGGTCAACCCGCGACCGCGACCGGTTCAACGGGATCGCGAACTCAGACTAAACTGATCGAGGTCTCTCAAGCCTTTATATATTCACGACAACTTTTCAACTACAATGCACTTTATTACTATATCATCTCTTAACTCATTTACACGTTATATGCTATTCGTCTGCTAGCTACTTTATGTGGTGTAGGTATAAGTAGTTTATATCTATACTCAATAATACGAACAAGTTTTACCTTGGATGCAACTCTGAAATCGCGAAAAAAGAGTTTTCATACATTTTGATCGAGCAAAATATTGATGTTTTGTATGAAAAGTTATTTTTTCCTATAAATATTTTACTTAGGTAATCGTCTCAAAGTAAGTATTGGAAAGTAAAAATTATTGGTATTATAAACTATTATAAACTTGCCGATGAACTAGATTTCATAAATCAGCTATTCACTGCGGACTTGACACAAAGCCTGTTTATTATCGTGTCATGTTTAACACTTTAAACTCTGCGCGTACGCAACTAACTATGCGAATTCAATACGGACAGGTAATTCAAGGCTCATCCCCGTGACCGACGCATCCGTTGTCGCATTGGAACGAGCTAATTACCGAATGATTATGCAATTTTTAGAAGTACTTTTTTTCTAATTAAATAACTCATAGGGCGAAAAATATTTTTTTTATGACACGCACCTAGATGACTAACAACTTAACAAGGTTAGGGCCCGGCCCGCCTGATAGGTAGTAAGCTGTTACCGAAATTACCTATATCATATTATGAAGCTGCAAATGTGGTCAAATAATAATTGACATACATACCTACATATTTGTTGATAATATATATTTTCTTATTTAAATCTCTTTAACTTTGGTTGTATCCATCAACACTTTGACGCATGTACGTCACGGTTCTTACAACTGACGATTTTCTTACATTATTATTTATGAAATTTTCAACCTCGGCATTAGCATTTTTTTTATAATCCATGCTAAGATTATAAATGCGAAAGTAACTCTGTTTGTTTGTTTGTTCGTAATGAAATTTTGCAAGGAGATAGAGTATATCCTGGGAAGGACTTATGCTATCTTTTGCTTTAAAAAATAATCTATTAAGGGGTTAAATAGGGTTTGAAAGTTTGTATGGGCAATTCATAGTTCCTCAAGTTAAGGATCTGAAAATTCATCCTGTATACAAAATTTGTGCGATTTTAAGAATCTTAATATCTCTGGAACCTTAAGGTCTAGAAGTCTGTAATTTTTAATGTAGCTTTTTCAGTAAAAAATATTAGATATGGGTGCGAGCGTTTCTCAAACTTTTGTCTATGGGAGGAAAATTTAAAAAAATAAGGGATTTGCTTTGTTTCCGTTAAACCTTGATAACTTTGTGAGTTTGAATGCTACAAACTCAAAATTTATAGTGTAGGTAGTTTAAAATACTGCTAAAATGTATTTTCGGCGTTACTTTTTTTTAACTTCAAACAAACAAACAAACTCTTCAGCTTTATTAGATTAATAATAATCATGGATAGGTTTATGTTGGTAGTTCATGACAATTTTTCATCAATCTGTATTGTATCATTGAGACAATCATTATAGAAGCTGTCCTTAGTTTCTTAAAAGTCCTGGAATAAAAATACCTACCTTCTTATCTCACGGGTCTACCTCTCTGCCAATTTTCACTTAACTCTGTTTGTACGTTTAGAAAGAAAGAAGAAAGAAAAACCTTTATCTCTTGCATGCCATCCGAAACTTATAAATAAAAACAATATCGAACACATAAAGAATTCATTACAAAAATAAAAACTATAAGAAGGCTGTATGGCTCTGAACCTTTGACTGTTTTTTTTAACGTAACAAAAACTTAGGTATTTATTGTAATTTGTAACCAGTGCATAATACATATATTTATGTAGTATTCAATCGTCAGATCAACTATACATATTCCTGGATATTAACATAGCCTAAAACCTTCCTCTAGGAACGTGAACCTAACAGGATACCTATCTATGAAAAGCAATTCATAATCTGTACTGTGTTTCTCAAGGTATGAGAATACTAACAGACAAATTGACCTACATATTATTTGGTTGGTAAAATTGAGTACGGGGTGTTCATGAACTCTAACGCGGGTGAAACCGCTGGGCGAAAGCTAGTATTATTATATATTAGTAAAATATATTAGCAAAATATATAATGAATATAAATGCGGACGAAGTCGCGGGTAACATCTAGTCTTTACATATTTTTTTATTTTGAGTAATTAAAGACATTTAAGGAATGGTTACGTGTCATTATTGAATTTTTTTACTATTAACCTATACCTTGAGTGTAAATAATTGACGTTAACAAATGCTACTATCGTGTTTGCTATTACAACATTTCTATAGGATTTGCACTGAGCGCTTCATCTCATGGAACTAATTTGTCCCATACAATTTTTTTTGTGAAATAAGTGGCATTTCACTACATATGAAACGCAATTATTTCTCTGAGTGATGGACTGGAGATTCTTATAAAAAGCTATTCATTGTTTGAAGAACTTTTAATTCATATTGATGCGTAGGTATTTCCACTGCAGAAAGCTCTTCAAGTGAATTATAATAAATCCTAAATATTTAATAGGTGACTTGCAGTCTCGAAATTTTTATCGGAAACCTGAAAAACTAAATAGTCAATATTTTACGGTCCATACCTTAAAAGATGGTTCCATTACTCCACCTTGGGCCACTTGCATCCAGCGGCTCACAGCGACTGACGTCATTGCATTGGTTATAACGAACGCATTCCAGTAAGTAGGAGATCACCACTCCCCATCATCGGTAACCGGCTTTCCGAGCGACGTGGTCTGCCCATTGCCACTTTAGCTTATGGACTCTATACGAGCTATATCCCGAGCTTTTAATCTTCTACGTATTTTCTTAGTAACATGGTAATATTCTCATAATAGGTAAGTGTTAAATAGATATAAATGTAAATTACATATTTTTCATGAATGCAATACTGAAGACATACTTACTCGTAGATAAGTGATAATTCTTATTGTTTTAGTAGATAATAAATGAGTACTTACAGAAATATAGCTTCTAAGCGACCCATTGTTGTAGATAGACGAGGCATTTTCACGAAATCTACTTTGCTGTGATATCTATCTACAATTGAATAGGACCAAAAAATATTATATCACCAGTCTACAACCTTGCAGTTTGTGGGAAAGGTGTCATTCTAGCAGAAGTGCAAGAAGTACTTTAATAACATTTAATATTTTGCGACTAAAATATCTCGTCGTGACCAACAACCGTCGGCCCTGAAATGTGCTGTAATTAAAGTAACCGACATTCTTACTTATATAAACTAATAGCTATTCTCCGCGGTTTTAGCGGCGTCCCCGGGAAAAATAGTCAGATATTACTCTCCGGGATAATGTACCTCCTATAAGTGAAAGAATTTTCAGAATCGGATCATCACTTCCGGAGATTACTTTTTATATCCAGACAAACAAACAAACTTTACGTTTTATAATTTAAATTTGTTTTTTAACTATAACTTGTATTTTTTTTGACGACTATAGAAGTAATTTTTTTTATCATGTATAGTCCTGTGTTTAACCACAATCTCTTCATGGCTAGTGATGATGTAGCCGATGGTGGTAAGCACACAAAGCCCTGCCTAGAAACTCGCTCACAAGTTTTTTTTTAAAATAAGGGTCTTATATTAATAAGGGAATTTATAGTAAGTAGGTACATCATACAAATGCATACAGAATATTATTAGCTAAATATAATAATATAAACTTTATACAGTTTTATGTTCACCGTGTTCCTTCACTGCAACAAAGTGCTAAAATAATAGCGCCTGAAACGAATTAGGCGCAAAAGTCCACTGTTGTCTTGGCCCACAATTGCCTCGTGCCTGAGACATATTTGCCCTGGGATTGATTAGTAGGTAAGTATTCCATTCGGTTTCCATCCAGATTCAACGTTTGAGTGGAGTTACCGCCAACACTCTCAATAAACCATTTTATACTACGAAATAAGTATTCGTCAGCGGGAGAAAAGATCTCGTTTCAGACATCTCATGGTAGACATTTACCTATTTATTTTGTTGCACTTGCCTTTTTCATGCCTAAATTCCACTTCTATCCAAAGTTTGTCTCGAAAAGATCGCTTCTTCTTAGCAATAAGACCGCCTATTGTACATAATGTTAGCTAATTTTATAACAATTTTTTTTCTGGTGTACAATTCAATAATACGGAATAAAGATAGAATACTTCGACATCTTTAATGATAAATAAATCAAACTACTCTGCATATCCCAGATTCGAGTAGGAGACTTCGTAAAAAAATTGACGTTGGCGGCAGGAGCTGCCACTTCAAGGATTTTTTTAATATACCTAATGGATTAACCTCGAACAAAAAACATTGTGTTTTCCTGTAGGGTTTTAACTAGCTATAATCTTACTGTAATTTATTTCTGTATAAACGACCAGACAATAATTAAACGAGGTAGGTATTCCACTTTGCGCACCCATTTTTAGAGGATCGACGCTAAGAGCACCAAAGATTCTTTCGGGTGCACTATAAGGAAAATGGGTGCACAATGTGGAATACCTCAATTTAACAGACAGACGAGGATGGGGTCTTAGTAGATGGAGGCATAGTATTTTTAATTTATTAGAAAGTTTTTAATACATACCTTATTATAATATTATTATTTAATATACGGAACCCTAACAAAGTAATTAGATTTTTCTATTATAATTATGTTTTATTCTTTATTATTCAAGGCTAAACTACCGAACTGATTTTGAAAAAAGAAAATTAGCCGATGTATAGTAAGCGTGTCCACTATTGTCCACGACTCCATGAGACCAAATGTGCAAACACGGGGATCCGTTAGGTTTTTAAAAATTAGAATTGTAGTATTATTTATCTCGGGAATTTATTTAATTAACGGCATTGCAAAGTAAAACAGTATTTTTAAAATTTCATTCGCAAGTGGTCCCTGCAATGGCATCGTCGACATCTATGGTGAATATCCTATGGTTCACTTCGTTCTTGTCCAGGGTTTGGTACATGAACCGCGGCAATCTGTCCGTAACCAGCCACAAATTGCGTTCACTGTCAAGCTGTCAATATATAAAGATAAAGTTAGTTAATTATGTAGATAGGTTTACGTAGGCAAGATTCATTTTTGAACTCAGTATTCCATATTCTCTTTGCATCTTTTTTTTATGTTTTGCAAACTATATCGTGTGATATTATTAATCTCAAATATATGTACAAATAGAAAAAGTGAACAAGGGAACCTACTGCTATAGATTACAGGAAAACCTATAAGAAGTCTATGGTATTTAATCTTACCTATATTTTTTTACGAATATTATTTTATAATTTAATTTAACTTAAACTATACTTAGGTATATTGTAATCGTTTCGTATTTGTGCGCGTTGTCATAAATTTAAAGAAAATACATCTTACCTTCACCTCAATTGGAAAGTCATAGAGCACTGAATCACTGAAAAGCAGTGGGTTATTTTCAGAAGTGTAAGGTTTCTTCGAATTCCAGCAACTGACGCCATCACGGGCCACCTGAAAGAGGAATTATAAAGATAAGCCCTGATGCTGCCCAATGAGGCTCTATAGTCGTAAACCCCATTCAACTGTGTTTTGGTAAATCAAATAGGTATAGTGCTGTATTATTATTGGAATGTAGGTAACAACAAGCATGTTTTTCTTATGAACAAGATTTTCATCTACACTAATATTATAAAGAGACATTTTTTTTTTTTATATAAGAATATGATAACTATTAAGGGTGAGTTGCACCATCCAACGTTATCGTTAAATTGTCTGTCAAAACTGTCTTTTGCTAGCAAAAACCGTTGCTCTGACAGACAATTTAACGATAACGTTGTATGATGCAACACACTCTAAATTAAGTAAATAAAATTTACTAAATAAGTCGTTAATTATTTACCTGTGTGAAAAAAACGACGTCTGTATTTTCGTCATAGGCGCTGGCCGTTGATTGTGTTTTTTCTCCTCCTTTACCTAAAAGCTAATAAGAACGTGTGATATTAATTTATGTAGAATGGTAAATAGCAATTTCCACGAAACCATTTTTTATTTATGCTATTCCAGCTTATATTTGGATATACGATTATCATTTTAAACTTCTAGGACAGTGTTATTTTTTTTTTTAAATGACTAAAGTTGGTATCCTCTGATAGCTGCAACAACCTTACCGGACAAATTGGCGAGCGAATGGGGTACGAACCTCGGCTCAGGGCGTTACCGGGGGAGGGGGAGGACTTTGTACGAGTAACAACTAATTGGGGGCGGTCGGATTAGTACTAATGGCAGCTCGGCCCGCTTGAACGGGACGAGACTGATTGAGACGTCGCGCCGGTCCTCGCCGTCGTGTTAATAATTGACTACGTACACTTACAATAATATTGGTGTGTAATAATATCTATCTATACGTTAACAGCTATCTGGTTTCCATAGGACAATCTGTGCTTAGTTTGGGATCAGATAGCCATATGTGAAGATGTCCCAGGGTAAGTATATTTATTATTATTATTAAACAACGCCAACCTTGAAGTCGTGAAACGTCTTCTTCGCGTCAACGTTTCTGTAGTTCTGCAGCAACTCTGTGGACACGTAGAACTCCATAGTACTTGATAGAGCATGGAAGTACAACGTACGGTATCTGTGAAATATATATTTGCCGTTATCGTATATCTAATTTTATATGATCAAAGTACCATCTCTTGGATAGTAGCTGTGATATCGATCTTTTTAAGATCACTATTACAGATTACAGTTAGGTACCATCGTCTGACATCATATTTGAGACATTTATAAGAGACAGAGTTTATATGAAACACATAATATTAAAGCCATGATGACGAGTTCCATTACTCGCCTTCCAAGTCCATCTCTGATCTTCACCATCAAACATAACGAATAGATGGGCTCCCAGTGGGCTTCGTAGTGGCCATTTATCAGGCCTTCCGGAGTTGACTACAATGAAGCGTTTAGGAGTAGGTATGTTTTAAATATTTATTTTTATATTTAGTTACTCACCCATTTTCTCTTGGTTCTGATAGTGTCAAACCTAACACACCATCTGCCCAATAGACCTCCATTCCACTAACGTTGAAGGCACCACCTAGGGGATCCAAGAAGAAGTAATGATGCGCCACACGCCAAGAATCATCTTCTTTGAAATTGTATACAACTAAACCATAGCCTCCCAAGTCAGCTATGTATGCGTAGGCATCTTCACATTTATCCTTATCTACATCGACCACCTGAAATTTCATAATTATAATTTATAGAGTGGACATTGTAACAAGTCAAATTTTAAAGAAAGATGTGAAGAGATTCAAACTTTGACAACCTTGCATGTTTGGCAAGGCACGAATGATACAACTGTGTTGCAAACGTCTATAAGCAACGGTGATCGCTTACTATCAGGCAGACCGTATGTTTATTTTATATAAAATAATTAGTTACTTACGATATTACCATAGAATGAATTTTCTTTGACATCCGTTTTTGCTTTAAAACTGTAACGACGAATAAGTTGGTCAGTTTTCAAATCAAAAATCAACAGAGATGGCCCAACTATTTGATTTTTTGTTCCTGAAAATTAAAAAAATCATCTACATTAGTTATTTGTTGCTTTAATTTTAATTTTCTTTACCTTAAAGGAACATTGAAGGAGTTATACCGATACCAATAGTTAGTAAGTAGGTATACATTTTATCGATTACTACCTCTCATTAATAATGTTTTACTTAGGTCTGTTTCACCTTGTGTCTACCTCAAAACTTATAATTACAAGACGAAGATAATAATATATTCTCCTCATTGTTGTGTCAAGGTGGCGACGCTTTCCCCGTGTCGTAGCCATCATAGAGTGCAGTTTCTTTTCTAGTAGGTACATTGCAAAGAGATAACAATTTATTAAAGGTCACTTAACACAGTAACACTATTGCTTACCTAGCATATTAGCTTTTCCAGTGTCAACAACCCAAAGCCGGTCACATGGATCTATATATACTCGGAATACCGAAACGGTTGAGCTATTTGAAGGTAACTCCGTCGCATCATCGGCGATTAAGTTGTCTTTAAATGAAGGGTACGGTTTAAGTAATTGGTCTTGAGCACCGTCTAGGTCCACGTAGTTTAGTGTAGAAGCCACACCGCTCTTCCATCTTGGAACGGTCACAAATACCTTGTTTTTCCATCGTGCTACACCTACGGGTATGTTATTTTCAGGTTCAAATATTCCATCTTTAATAGCGTTTTCACGGTCAGCTGGAGTAGCCCAGGTGTAATCAATTTCATTCCAAGCAAAACGTAGTTGTGGAGTTGCCGCTTTGCATACTGACACCACGGCTAATGAAATCAAGAAACTGTATGCCTTCATGATCCAACTGAAATTTAATGAAGTTAAAAAATGTACAAAATGCATACTTGATAACGTAAAGGTAAAGCAGCTTCGATATTTTAGTTAGTATCTCCTTGTTTATGATAGCTTGCCCTAGAACCACCAAAAACTCAGAAGGAGAATAAAGTAAATGAAGTCGGATAAAAAATAAGTACCTATTAAAGGTCGCAACATTTAAATAATAGATACCGGCGATTTAAACGCGGTTTATTATTTTATAGTGAGTTTGTGTATACTATAACTTACATACAGTAATAAAGCATTACTTGTTAAATGATAGGTCTAAGTTCGCAATATCAGTAGTCAAATACAATACATGTCAAATTATGGGCCATCGAAATATTAACCGAAAACTTAGTTTTAGCTATATTTTTCTCAGATGATGTATGTACATACGGCCACGGATAAGCTACACATTTTTGTTGCAAAATAGCGCCTATTATAACTCGTAATAGGTACTCTCCATTTACTCACCTGCAAATCAGACCCACCTGGGTAAACTTTATTTAATACTTAAATAACAAACAAGTTAATAGTAGTCGTGCATCATGTCGCCAATTCATACCTATTACCACAGATAATATACTATACTATTACTTAAAAAAAAACCGGAAAAGTGCGAGTCTGACTCGCGCACCGAGGGTTCCGTGCAAACTTAACTTTGTAATTGAGTGTAACAAAAATTGTATGCCTTTCGCAATTTTGCTGAGTATTTGATATGAATTTCAGCTTGATACCTCCACGCGTTCCTGAGAAAAAGGGTCTTAACAGACAACAAAGTGATCCTATAAGGATTCAGTTTTATCATTTTTTGGTACGGAACCCTAAAAAATATAGGCTGGTACCTATTATGTAGCTTAGTTAGTGTGACTAATTTTATTAATGTAAATATTATGTTATTCTTTGTTCTAAATTTAAAGTAGAGTCAGGTATTAATAGATGACAACAGTTTAGAACTAGTCGGTAAAACTGGATTTTTAGGCATAGGTATTACACAATCATTTGCAATGGGGTGTTCAAACTACATAAGTACCTATATCATTTTCCTTTCTCTTATCTTTTGGCGATTTACTGTGACCTGTGATTTGTAGTAAACTAACATAGGAATTATACGCTATCATACCTTTATTACACTACAAAAAATGTTCATACGCGTAAATTACGAATTATTAAAAGAAAAGTAGTGGTCTGTATAATACCTATTAATAAATACAAGTAGTTATTCCGTATTTTAGATCAGCTTATATTAAAAAAATATTTGGAAGTACATACTTTACGCTAAAATAATAAAATACCACTTCACCCTGTTCAATTCAAATCTCACCTACTTACAATTTAGATAAAAATAAGTTAGTAATTGCACTCTGCACAGTACACCTTTTGCTTTTCATGCTTATAAAAATAGAGCCATTATAGCGTCTCTATAAATTATGAATGTTTGTTTTTTTTTCTTTTTAACCACATGAATTAATTAATTATGAACACTTAGGTATTTTTTTTCGTAACCATATATTTATTGATATCTCTTTCAAAATTATCAATAAATAAATACAACAGAAATGACATAAATGAGGTATTTAAAATAGAAATGAAATTAATAAGATTATACCTACATAATAAAAATTGCCTAAGCCTTGCTAAGATTATTTTTGATTTGGTTCTCACTTGAAAACCGATTTTCGAATCGGTTATAACTTCGTTAGCTTTATTTACCTTTCAATTGCTCTCCTAGAGCCTAAACTAAATAAATAGCTTTGACATTGACAGCTAAGGAAGGAGTCGATACTGTTTATTGTGACGAATTTAACTAACTATTGGGTATTTTTGGCATTCTAGACGTTTAATATTTTAAAGTTAAGATTTAAATTAGACTTACATTTCCAATGAGAGATTGTTCAATGTTGGGACTATGTGATGGGGTCAGCCCCCGACCGCAGTGTCTACGACAATGATAAGCGGTAACGACAACGGGATTGCGAAATCGGACTAAACTATTCGAAATCTCTCAAGCCTTTATATATTCACATAAATTGATACACCATCTACAATTGTCATTGGTAACGATAAATAATTTAAAACATTTGAGGAAGGATTACGTAAGCTGATAGACGATGGTCTTTTAATAATAACATATTTTTATCAAGTTGACCAGTAAAATAAAAAATAAAAAATCTGCCACATCTAGTGATATATGGTATAGTACCTATCCACTGATTATTCTAGTCCCTTTCCACTACATGACGTAGTGAAATAAGTAATAACATATTACCTATTTCAGTATACTACATATACTTACACAGTAAATTACAGATAGATATGTAGGTATATTAAAAAACCGGACAAGTGCGAGTCTGACTCGCGCACCGAGGGTTCCGTAATTTCCTATATAGTTACTTTAAATACCATAGACTTATAAGTTTGCCTGGAATCTATAGGTAAACAACAACTATCCGTATTTTTTTCTAAATGTCTGGACCAATAGATTCGGATAAAATAACTTAAAAAAAAATGTCACACAATAAAAGACACAGAAAAACTTTTTTTTAGAACGGAGTTCCTTATTACACTTTATCGTTTGCGGGTTGAGTGGCTGCACCGAAAACCCATACCTCATGAGATATTCCTCAAGGAGGAGTTTAGCACATGCCTCAGCTGTGGCCTCTTGAAGAGCAAAAAGGTCAATCCGTCTAGTGATAGGAGCATACTCAATTGCGAATAATTCCTTTTTACCAGAAAAATGTTAGTAGCAAAGACCAAAAACAATACCTGCAGCCCCAAAAAAATCAATACATAACAAAGTCTCATTACCTACGGCATCTGGCAATACTATAAAATCAAGTTAAACTCATTTACCTTTCTTAACGGTGACCTTCAGATGAGTGGTTAACATTAACATCTCATGTCTCTGGGTAGTTCCATCTGCAAGCTTTACATACATAGAACTAGTCTGGAATTACTGGTGATGACGTTACAGCAATGTGAACAGACATGAGCTGGCTAAACTCCTTTTTGCAGCGGTGTCAATCAAAGCTCGTTCTTGAATTGCCAATATTTCAACTCCTAGTATGGGACGCGATGTTGACGATTTATTTTTAATTACAATTAAATTTTGACTGAGTTTTAAGAGTACAACATATTCTGATTCAAATTTGTGGACACCCTAGGGTTCTCAGTTTCCATGGTTACCCTACCAAAAGGTGATTGAGAAGAAATCATATCATTATTGAGACAAAAATCTTTATCAGACGGAGTATCATGTGCCTGACAGGTACATGAACGAAAATCTGCAGGCTCCTTAACAACGACAGCTGATAAGTCGTTATCAATCTTATCAGTGGTTAAAATATACTTACACTATATATTATTCTACAATGCAGACATAGATGGATTACCTATACTTTTTTAAGATTATACTGTTTTTTTACTATACACCACCGGAAACTAGTCACTCCGGATCAGTGGAAACGTAACCTCTGAGTCTTTAATAAAAATTAAAAATAAATTATGTTTTCTAATTTACCTCCAAAAGTGGCTCGTGGCTCAATCGGTCCAGTAGTTTCGGAGCAAATTGGCTGTGACAGACAGACACGAGTAATCCTATAAGGGTTTCGTTTTTCCTTTTGAGGTACAGAACCCTAAAAAGTTGGCCGCCTTGAAGTATTAAAAAGATTAGACTGAAACCTGTTTCAATAACTTGATTGTAGGAAATAATATGTAAAACAGGACATTGATTTCTCAAAGGAGTCATTTGGTTGGATGGCTCCCAGCTACTCTGACCAGCAGTTACCGAGTATATAAGTAACAAAATACTAATTAACTTCATAAAACTGGAATTATATTTTTTGCAATTTTTGTATATTTTTACAACTGCAAATGTGAGCAGGACCTCTCACTCATTTCAGTTCAGTACGTGATTCCTACTTGAGAATCCTCTTGGCCATCAGTGATCAGCTTTCCGAATGATTTTGCCTGCCCATTACTACCTACTTCTTCTTACTGTCTCCTCCGGACTCCGGATTTTATGTTCTTAAACGCATATATATATCCACATTTTTTAGTTTAGGACAAGGTTAACAGCATTACCCATTCTATAGTTCACTCAGTAGCCAAAACATACTTTTATATTATACTAGCTATTTTTCACGGTTTCGCGCGCTTTCCCGGGAAGTAATATAGCATATACCTAGATGACCTATAGCATACTCGGGGGTAATGTAGCTTTTGAAAGATTTTTTAGAATCGTTCTGTAGCTCCAAAGAATACCTACATCCAAACAAACAAACATTACCTCTTGTTAATATGGATATACAGATATATAGACTAGCCTCATTTCGATGATATTCTGCTGTGAGGAATGAATGCTGTAGAGCATGGGATGCGAAAAATGTTCAACTCTTTACAACATGTGAAAATTATAAGAGAAAAAAAAAATTATTGAGTATAATGAAAAATTATGCCCCTCACCAGACCATTTCTGAATATTTGGATCATACTAGGTGAAAAATGATACTTCAGTGTAATATTACTCAAAGCGTAGCCATGTAGATACGGATACTTTTGAGAATATTCCCATCAAATTTGAGCTGTAATGTTCTCTTCCTTGTTAAAAACGTATAGAAGTAAAAGTTACGTTACATTATAAATATATATATCAACACATTATCTAGACGTGTACGTTCTCAATAGAATGACGCACTCTGCTTATTCGAGCGTTGGTAAAAGCGTGCATCCATCCGAGACTGAGTCTTCTCTCCTGCTTACTGCTAAAAAATCGTAGGAAATACCTAATAATTATAAAAAAATTGCGGTCTCCCGCGGTTTCAACCGTACAAACTGTACCTACCAGTTACTCCATTGGTGGGTAAAAGAGGAATAAACACACTTCCACAGGGATTACTGTGAATCCGTTTCTCTTTATCAGAAGCTAGTGATAAATCCATAGTAACAAACAATTAATTAATTAAAATATTTACTCGTAACAATTTACAATTACTATACATAAGTTAAATTACACAATTAAATCAGTCACTGAAACAAGAAATCATTATAAAGCATTGGCACATAAAAAGTTAGTTATAATCACCAATAGAAAATTAAACAACTTACACTATCTAATCAATAAATTATAGTACTTACGACTGTAACTTTCTATCATTGGTATTATTTAGTAGAACTAATAACAAAATAAGTCACGGGCCAATTAATATGAAAATGCATTTGAGGGAACTAAATTTTAATCCAATAGTCTTATCACTGTCCTTCCGAATGTACCTATATAATTAAAATCAACAGTTGCCAGTTGTTCTACAGTACGAGAAGTAATCACTACGTTCATCATCATTTACCTCGGGTTCAGAATTGTGGTACTTGTATGGCGATGAGAATTTGTGTTCATGATGCGAAACTGGAGGTCTCACAAATCTTTGCTCTTTGTTAAAGCCTGAAGGACGGTGTTTGTCTGGCCACCGTCTCCTGTTACGTTCTTGGTATGTGTTGCGTGATGGTCTTCGAGTACGGTTACGTGAACTGAAACAGTATAAAAAGTCCAATATGTCTTTGAACTTCAGTCGCATGTTTCACGCATTGCTGCTCTATAATTTTACATAACTAGTGAATAAACTATATCAGCACGCGTGCGAAAATTGTCAGTTTTAATTAAGTACTTGTCGTTAGTTTCTTTTATTTGTGCAAAAAATATTGGCTGCAGTTTAAGTACCAAAAGTAACTTACATTTTAAATAGATGACTTTTCTTTACGGTATGATTACCTACTTTTAACATATTTTTGTCTTTTTTCATTTGTAATCTTCAAGATTTTCAAAAGTAGTAGTAACCTATCCAAGTAGGTACATCGAAGACCCTATTTTGTAACTTACCCGGGTCTCTTCCTATACTGTGCAAATTTCGTACTGGTGTCTGGTCTGGGCCTGTAGCCTTCATCGTCGACGTGGTATGACTCATATTCATCATGTGAGGGTCTTGTGTGATGGAACACTGGTCGCACGTAAGGAATGGGAACGGGATATGGCTTTTCTATTGGAACTTGTACCTGGACATAAAATTATAATTCGTCAAAGAAAATACTTGATAACTAGAAAACCGTTACAAAACGATTATTTTAAAGTTGATCACCGGTATTGTTAAATAAGTGAAATAAACGTCATGCATCGCAACATACAAACCACAATAAAAAAATATGTGCTCAAAAGCTTCATAGCTAAGTGCATAGGATGGTAGGTAGGTACTTAGCCTTGCAACGAATATAAAATTATGATACAAAATCAGATCTATTTTTCTATATGTAAAGCCTAATATTACTATGATAACACGCTAGATCCTGAAAAGCAATACTGCCCTGAATCCATGGACTAAACATGCCATTTTTTTTAATAAATCTTGAGTGATATCACGATTAAAATAACGATATAGTAATAGCACGCCTAACGTGAAACCTGACTGAAGTATTAAATCTTTGAAGCAAAATAAAATTATGAAGCGTTAAATAATGTGTAGGTAGATTCCGAATTATAATAACGAAGCCAGTAATGTGGAAAGTTTGATGTATATCCATAAATTCACGTTTAATTAGAGTAGTTTACAGCCTTACAAGGTTTTTCAACCTAACACCACAAAACAGATAAATCACTACTGTCCCGATATCATCGCTACAAAACTAACCTCTTTTTCAACGCGTACAGGAATAAGCTTCTCTACAGGGTAAGGGACCTTTTTGATAACCGGGTAAGGCACTGGCTTCTCAATAGGCACTTTGAGCTCCGTGACAACCGGCACCGCAACCGGCTTGGCGACAGGGACTCGAACCGGATAAGGCTGCGGTACCGGTATTATCACCGGGTGAGGGATTTCTATCTGCAAGATTATGTCAGACTAAAAATCACCCAGATTTATCACCCTTTATTGCAGAAAACAACTGATTTCTATCCGTCAACTCGTCGAGTTATGGGAGCGAATTTGTCATTTTTATGGTCATTATTTTGTTATGTATTCAAATGAAACTACACGTTTACTCTGCATTATAAAAATGAAAGACCTAAGATTTCCAGCTTCTAATAAATCTCTATAAATTAATTATGCTGACTGATATTTACTGAGTGACATAAAAATTATTCCGAAAATGTTACTGTCCTTGACTAAAATAGAAGAAAAGTATAATCCCGCAAATTCCATGCTAAGTACTAAGCCCTATAGTGAATGAATTGTCAGAAACTATGGTGTAAAGTTGTACATTCTTCGTTAGCATGCACATCACACCATGCAGTCAGATAGGCTCCACCTCACGCAACACACATTTCTGTTTTAACGCTACGCATGCTATTACGATTAAAATCTTTAAAAAGTTTGTGATACTGTAATCTAAGTATAACCGACCTAGGCATTACTTTCCCTGAGACAATAGGACCTAATGCACCGTGACTGGTGGTATAGGTCTAAATGTTTGTTATTAGTGCTCAACTGGTCGTTAAGCTATTGATTCAATCGTAATTCTTATCGAACTACTTTCCTTGGCTTTTTGCTTTCTATGGAAAAGAACGGGATGTGACGGAGCCAAATACGTATGTTTTCGATAGTAAAATGTTAATCCTGATACAAATAGAGCTAATATTTAGTAGAATCTTTGTAAGCCATCTACAATCATACGTCAATATATAAAGTTACAAGATTTCTCCCGAGTGCGCATCATCTTACAGACCAAGTAGTAGCGAGGAAATTAGTGCGCGACGTGAGATGTCTACTTTTCCGATCCGCATTCCTTCATTCATCATTTTTTGCTGTACAATAATTATACACCAAGATTAACACATAATTGTATCAAACTACCAATCATACAATCAATTAGAACAACAGTCTAAATTGTATTCAAGGAATATACTCACCGGGAATGGCTTCGGTATAGGCACATGGTATGATTTTGTATCAGATGCGTAACTTTCATAATCACGATTTGGCATATTTTTATACTTTGATTTCAAATATGACTGTCTCCATTTATCTACAACTTTTTTAAAGTCATGATCCTCATAATCGCCATTGTTATTTAGTTTGTACGTTGGCAAGTAAGATGGATGAGATGTGTCGTGATTTCTTAGATCCAACAAATCTTCTTCCGCTTTATATCTATTACTGGATACCTCTTGTGGCCAATCATTTTGTGGTTTGAATAATTTGTACGGTCTTTGATTAGGATTAAACCAAGAATTTGGTTGGTTATCGAAAGGTTTTCCCAAATTATTTTTATTCGGCCTTTTTGGAATATTAATAACATCTTCGTTGATATCATCGCTGTTCTGAGATTTCTTTGGATATTTTTTGTGTGATGTAAATTCGCTAGTCTTGAAAGAATTTCCCCAGTATGACGTTGTTGTAGGAGCAGTGCTGAATAAGTTTTTATATTCATTAGCAAAATCATTCACTTTATATTTATCTTTGTATGATGATAAACCACTATAATCATCCCCATCGTGAAATGTATAGTCTGGTGTATTCTTAAAGGAAGAATATCCCGCTTCAGGAAATTGGTAATGTGATAAATCCACGATATTGCTACTTGCTGGAACTATTTCATCGATGTTATGATTAAATGGCTTTTTAGGCTCACTGACATCATATTTAAAACTTGTGTTACTGTAATTTGTTGAATATTCATAACCTTTGGTGGTAAATGGATCTTTCCATTTTTTGTAATCATCGGAGCTATAGTTGCTTGGTATCCTGAGCTTGTTTTTTATTTTCTTTTTATGTTGTAGATTAGGTTTTGTGTTTGAATGGGAAGTACTTGCATAATTGTATGAAAAATCATGGTTGGTATTCGCTTTTATTAAATTATTTTCGGGAGCCTCTTGATTATTGTTACTACTTTTAAAATCATAAGCATGTTTGAATGTTGGCGTGGGGTTAATGGTTTTGGAGTTTAAATTATCAAATAATTTAGTATAGGCTGCATCGGTTTGAACATTTGCCATAGAATTATAAGCACTCAATGGCTTTGGTGTCACCATTTCAAATTTGTTACTGTCTAACTCAGTAGGGTAATTTGGTTTTGACTTTGTGAAATCGATAACTTTTGGAAATTTAAAACCACCATTTATGTTAATTTGAGCTGGTTTATAATCCTCATACTCAATTGATGGGTAAGTTGCCATATAGCCTTGAGGATTTTGATAGTTAAAGTTAGACTCACCATGCGAAGGTTTGTTTTCATGCGTAGATTCCACATTATGAAAATTTAAATATTTTTCTTCACTTGGATTTAAATATTGTTTATTGAAAGTGTTAAATTCTGTATTATTATATTGATTTTCAGGGCTATTTTTATTTCTCGAATTTATTTTAGTTCCGTACACTGGTGCATTTAACTCGTCTGTTATTCTTCCGTGTATACTATCAGTTGCAGTCTGTTTATTTTGATCACCACTTGTCTCAAAATTAGCAGTGTTGAAAAAGTTTACTTGACTCGGCGAATACTGTAACATACTAGACTGAGGTGCACCATCACCATTAAAAAGTTGCCCATCTTGATTATCTGACCCTTGAGCGAGGGAATCATAATTTTCATTAAATCCTACTGAATCCATGGCTGTCGGAAAAGCTGGTGCATACAATCTCGTCGTTGCTTCCTGATTTATATTGGTAAGGAAGCTTGCGTAGTCTGGAGAACTAGGTACGAATCCATCGTACGAACCGACATCGTTAAATCCAAAAGTAGAGTATGAGATCACATTCGGCTGTGGTGTTGTATCTTCATTATCAACTTTGGGCTTTTTGTTTTTCTTTATTTTTTTTCCATCGGCAAAGTCATGGAATACTACTAATGCTATGACAGCAACATATAGTTTTTTATAATACATGTTGGCGGTATCCACTTAAGAGAGTAACGACGCGGTATTTACATTGTACGGGAGCGAGAGCTACAATCGATGTCCGAGTGGCGACTGAGCGCCGGCACGTCACTGAATGGGCGCCTGGGGTGGTGTTGCTATCACCAGTGGATGTCACTCCCTCGTCCTAAGAAAACGAAAGTATTTCACGCTACACCGATTCAACGAATTTCCCCGATTAAATTATTCGCTAATACGAAGAATTGTAATATTAATGCGCGTTAATTATAGTGAGATTTTCGTGTCTATTCAGAACATGTCTTCCGTCATAGCCATATTACCTTCTTATTTTTTTAATACAAAGTGGTTTCCTCGGTAGGTACCCGTTAGTTATTGCGAACACGGTTATGCTATTAGAGACGTGTTGGTAGATTTATTCTGGCCATTTACATAATTATTGTCTAAGTTGATACAATTTTACGAGTAGGACCTAGGTATGAAGGTAACTATTAGAACTGATCTCCATGCAATTATACCTAGGTACTTCTTTACTTTGACGACATAACTTTGTAAGAAAGCATAATTTTACTTATCATAAACGAACTATTAAAGTAATCTATGTCAAAGCCCTAAAAATTTATTTTATCAGGTATCAGGCTGTATATATAAATAATTATAGCATACAAGCTGGCCTGGCAGACGATGTCTGGTGATAATAAAAAAAACTGGGACATACCTACACCTACCTACCCTACCCCACTACCTACTAAAAAATCGGTAGATAGTAGGTACTAGGTAGGTAGATACCTACTACCAACCGATTATTTCTTTTTTTTCATTAGAGCCTTCTCTTGACAATAACAAACACAAGAAAAAAAGAATTGGCGAAATCGTTCCAGCCGTTCACGCGTGATCTCGTGACCAAGGGAAATAGGAATTATTTTTTATATACGAGAAATAGATTAGCTACCAATTATTGGCTATAAGCTGTTATATCTATGATTATTATATATACAACATAAAAACACACAAGTTATGCTAAATCATTTTTATTTATTTGACTATGCAAATTATTGAATTCTGATACAGTTTCAATGTGAACTTTTATTTCAAAGAGTAAATAACTTAATTCTACCGTTGTCGTATAATATCGAACTTAAAATGGCCACATGATTACAGCTTTGGAAGCCGATGCACTCCATCCTTCTAGTTATGAAGGTGCCACTTTGTACTAAGTTACAATATAACTTAACAAAAAATCTTAACATAAAAAAGAGAAACATTAAGAAAACTGATAAGTATAATGGTACAGTGAAAGAATAACAAGTGGAATGATAGGTACACTACTTTTTTGTGAATTTGGTATATTTGTGAGAATCGTCATCCTTTATAACCTACCTTATAACCATAAATAACTAATACTCTGAAAGTAAATAACAAGTTCATAAATAGGCACAATGGAGAACATATTTTGTTTAAAATAATACTTACCTAATTCAAATTGTGACAATATTAATCGATTCTTTTATTTGGTTAGCTAAATGTCAAGGTTCTGTTACTGATAAGTAGATGTAAATATATTTTTTAATTTAGCTTTTCCGTTTTTTACATAATGCAATACAGGATTCTTTTAATCGGGAGCCACTTGTAAATTTAGATGATTCTTATAATTCAAACCCATTACAATAAAACTATATATGTTAATCAGGCTAAATAGAATGTACTCCGGAATTACTATAAAGTTTAAAAGAAGGAAGCAAAACATTTTATACTTTATATAACAAGGATTTTCTCAACGAATACATTCAATTCGATTTGAAACAAAGCAGTAATAAATAGACGACGCTATTAAACGCTTATTAATAGCACCTCAAAATGCCATCAGATCGTCTCTAATCAGGTGTTCACTTTCCGATTTTTGTGTGAAACTTACATTAGAAACAATACTCTCTACTATGGGATTTGCTTTTATTAAATACAGCATGTTAAATTTAAATGACGATTCTTGAAAAAAATGTGAATAAAGTTTATTACTATTTGCTATTTAAATGTAAATATTTACCCACTACAGAGCTAGAGTAAAATATATTTGGGGTTTTGCTAAACTACCTATGAAAGGCTGTAGGTTTCTACATAAATATTAAAAAATACTTTTCGTCTATCACGTTTATGAACACTTCAAATTCAAGCACTCTGGTCAACTAGTTATTGGTGCGTTATTATTTAAGGATTCAGGGCCCTTTTCATTCGTTTGCAACGAAGATGAGATTTTGAAACATAATATGAATTCTATTTTTAACCGAATTCAAAAAGGAGGAGGTTAACAATACGTCGGAATCTTTTTTCTATCTATGTCCGGTAAGGTTGTTGCAGCCATCAGTGGTGAAATCTAGGGAAGTCTTAAAATTTTATAGGCACTTACAATGCTTTTCCTTTTTTTGGTAGTCATCATCTTATGTTGCTGAGGTGATGATGGAAGGTACATCGCTAATATGCTTATACTAGGTCAGTGATATTTATACTATTTGCCATAAGAAACGTAAAATTGAGAAATAAAATATTAAAAGAATACTAATCTGACGGTTTTGAAGTGAGATTAGAGTTCCTACATAGGTACCTTAGTTATTTTATGCGTTTTACTTTTTAGTGCCTTTGAAGGCAGTTCTATTTTTAGTTAAGAGTTTTTTGTAATAAAGATTCAAAATTCTGTTCATTTTATCTCAGCCATTACACGGAGGTAAAATGAAAAGAGCCCCGGAAACTACAGTCGTATGTTTAGGTACAATGTTTGTAATAAGATACGGTATGGAAATATATCTTTAGGATCCACTCTTTTCCACTATAGGTAGGTACATACATATTCTTCATAAGATTTCTACTCTGACAATAAAATATTAAATATAATAATGCAATATTTATAAACCATACATTCTATTATTTCCAACGTCCTTCTAGTTTTCTATAATTATCATTACAAAATAGTTATTACATGTAGTTACTTTAAATATAATCTAAACACGTACTCATAGCGATAGACAATTAGTATTACGGAGTCATAACAAGAACAATAAATACTTACAAAATGAACTCTACGACAAATTGTTAAGTATTGTGACATCAAAAAGTTTAGAAAAATATTTTTCTTTTGTATGAAGTTGACATTTACCCTTATTATATAACACACGCAGTCGATTCCTCAGTCAATGATTGTTCGATACAGAATTATTACATAAGTTTAGGTAGAATATTGAAATATGATTATATCCGATAATAACTACTGCCAACTTGGACTAGTTAAGCCTCATAAATATAACCAATATAATTAAACTAGTGAAACAAATAGTATAAATATACTGGTTATAATGTGCAAATTTAAATTAGCACACAATTTCAGAACAAATTTTTGCAAATAGGTTGGCAGCTACATCATATTCAGCTGATTTAATTAATATATATATAATAATAAATTTCGGGATCTTCCAACTTCCTTACCTAGACAGCGCTGTCTATTGTAAGCCAAGGTTATGATCCATACAAACAGATGGCGCTAGTTGTTCGTGATTTGAAATCAAGCATCCAAAATTATTACACTGAATTTATTATTTAATTGCTACAGCTAATTTCGAGTGTATTTAAGTGTTCACTCGTTCTTTGGAACAAGTTAACTACCTAATTACGGTATGAAGAAATAGGTAATACAATTCATTGAAGATCTTCGGAAATAAGTTTCTGACAGAGTTTATTGATATTAGTATTACAAAATCAAAGCGATTGGGATCGGTGATAATAATCCACGCTAGTCTACAATTAATGCTCAGGTAGAATCCAAAAATGCTGTAATAGGAATTTTAAGCGTTTTGAATGCAGAATAACAACCGCATGGTTTGTAATTGAAGTTGGGATCGGTAGAGGAAAGGTAATGGATATTGGAAAGGTGGTTTGGTTACCGTAGACTAGAGTAAAGTTTCAGTGCGCGGAGGCAGCGGGCGGCGGCGCGGCATGTCGCAGGCGCGCGCGCACCTCCTGCAGCGCGGGGTTGGTGCCGTCCGCCTCCTCGTTGCTCGCCTCCGCCTGTTCCAGCCGCCGGGCTCGCTCTGCTATCGCTCGTTCCAGTTCTAAAACCATCAATCAATATATTATCAATTTTTATCGTAGTACGGCAAAAATCAAGTTATAAATTAAGTTTACCTATTCTATCTAGAACTGGAGAATATTCATTAACATTCAAATCACATTATTACCTATGGCATTTATCTCTAGCTTGTAAGTATTCTATTAACATTTCTAAATTTACTAAGTTACATATTCTATAGATAGGTCTATATTGAGATCAGTTTTATTTTATTTAAATCAACACATGAAACGTCAGACTAATGGTAATCAAGAAGTCGTGAGTGAGAGTAAAAGAGCAAAAGCCCATAGTAGCACCAAACACTCCCAACGTTTACTTCGGTACTGAGACCGAGATATTATCCCATCTGATACAGAAACAGTTTATTTGTTGCTTTTACTTATTAATTACAGTTTTATTATTTCAACACTTACAGACCCGTGGAAACGGCGTAAATTATTATGTTATCGAATAAACGGAAAAGGAACCGGTTGAGATAACACTGCTCACATTTAGTGAGTATTATAGTAACTATACTAATACTACGTAGTTTTATTCTATGTATGTTATTTGCATCGTTATCTCATTTCTCATGATAACATAACGATAAGTAACCATTGCTATCGAACATTGGAAAGAAATTGAGATATTCAAGTGTATCTACAATTATGGTCTACGTCACGATCTTGATTGTCGGGTTGTCGAGATTAATTGAACAAACAAGTTAATTTATATCTACAGCTACACGCTGAAGAAACATGTAGTATGAGGTAAATCAAGTTTTATCGATACGGCAGTAATTTCTCCCACGCTCAGCCAATTGAACAGACGGGAAACGATTGATGCAATTTCACTTTCATCCATTCTTGGTCAGCTAAGTCCGCGAAGGTAAACAATCTATAGAAAATTGATTATAACCAACAAAATACAATATTCAATAAACGAGTTTTAAATTGGGAATTCTAATTTGCGGTTTGCTGTATGCTCATACAGGAATATGTCTACAAATTATAAGCTTGTGAGGTGAACGCCAGCCGCGCGCCGGGTGCACCTGTGGTCTCTTATAAGAGCACTTTAGCTTCGAAATATGCAATACAAAAATTTCGTATGTTATACCAGTTTTGTAGAATTTTGATTTTATCCATAACCAAACTGGAATTTCGCAAGGAGAACATTTATTTGTCATTTTTTTTATATATGAGTTCAACCAGTCGGTATTTATTTTTCTAGTTTTATTTCTAAATGAAATAAGTAGTAATAAATAATAATTCCTAAGTACGATAAATATTATCTTTCAGATTTATCAATCTATCAAAATCATTTATTACTTAGGTATAGAGACGTGGTCGCATACGATGGGCCTCATAAGGCTCAAGGTCACCCAAAGAGCAATGGAGAGGTCTATGCTCGGAGTTTCCCTGCGAGATCGAATCGAAAATGATGAGATCCGTAGGCGAACCAAAGTAACCGACATAGCCCGAAGAATTGCCAAACTGAAGTGGACGGGGCACATCGCTCATAGAACCGACGACCGCTGGGGCAGAAAGGATATCGAGTGGCGACCAAGAACCGGAAACCGGAAGACGGGACAAGGTTGACCGACGATCTTTATTATATATTATTTTGATAAGTATTTTGTATATTAAATAGGTAGGCTTGTGCTTGTATTTCAGCGTGTAAGTGATGTAGCTAGCCCACAAAGCCTAAATGGAAACTGACTATCAAGAGCAGCTGCCGCAAGTACCAACCAACCAACAAGTTTACAACTTGAGGGTGAGCCAGGAAGGCGGGTACTACGAAGTATCTTACCATACTATAATATTCTCTTGATATTTTCTTATATGGAAAACTCAAGCTTGAACATGAGCTAGAGCTCACAATAGGATTCGAAACCATGATCTTCGTCGCGCATTTGACGTCGATACCACTGACTGACGCCGCCTTATTATTAATTATTTATTTACATTTATCGTATGTACTACATACGACACCTATAGAACCGGATGCGGGTCAGAGTGTGCTGAGAGTGGTCATTGGATTAATGAATCAGTTCAAACGTCGCGCACATAATATCCGATTAATCGACAAAGATATGCATGCCTGCACTATCCATAGAATTGATACAAAAAAAAACGGCGAACAATATTATGGTTACTAGGTATACGTATATTTAAAAATGTATTAGTAACTAATTAATTAACCCAATTGTATCCTCTATTGAAATTGGTTGGAATACGTTTTAAATCAACCGGATTATTGTTAACTACCTATATAGAGTGGAGTTGATAGGTATATCGTTACTCGATTACTCGAAGATGTCTGGACCGATTTGAAAAATTCTTTTTTTGTTTGAAAGTATATATAATACAGGTGTAGGCTTCACAAGTGGTCCCATGGTCAGCAGGTCAGGGTCTGATGATGGGATACTGGAGAAATCGAGGGAACTCTTAAAATTTGATAGACATTTACAAAGATTTACCATATAATTTCTAAAGCTATTCAGATATTTGCGTCTAGTCATCGTCATCCTATGTTGCTGAGCTGATGATGGAAGGCGTTGTACCTTCCATCATCAGCTCAGCTCAGCTAATATTCCTATCCTATCAGTGACACATCCTTGGGACGGTTTTATTTTTTGTTAAAAGTTTTTGGTTTTTGGCATACCTATAGGTAGATAGATTATGGGTTGGAGAATAGGTTTCATCCCGGAAATGCGGATATGCATGGGTTGTAAATGTTAAAGAAGGTTAACTAAATGTTAACTAACGCTAACACAAATTTTGCGATCTTTCATGAATTCATCTTCTTTACGAACGTTAAATACGGTGGTGTCAAAATTATATGTATGTTTGGATTAACGAAGCATATTAAAAAAAAAATCCGAAGGAGGAATTTAATAGGTAGTACTATGTGTAGTAGGTACCTAAATTCTCGTTTCACGCGTGCTACGGCAGCCCGGCGCCGTATATTTAAGCCGTATATTGATGTAGACGCGCAGCACTCGGCGCTCGCAGGAAAAAAAGCAATCATATCACGTAAATATAATTATAAAATGTTTGTTTGTGTCCCTGACTGTACATATTCAGTAGAGCTAATGTGATGCATATATGGTGGAAAGGTAGGTAGTTGTAATGCACATCATACGATATCTACTTTCTCGTATTTAAATTACTATAAACGGCTTAAAAGTCGTTATAGTCAACACGGATGGATAGTAAATTGCATAGTTTAATGGCAAATCGATTACGAAAATATTGCATAAATATATCCGCAAGAGGTAGAGGTTGAGGTTTTGTTCATCGATGAACGATTATTACAACATTACAATATCAATAGTCGAAAATAATGGTGTCAACGTGTTACCCACTTATAATATTCGTAGAGTCATTCATACTACGTATATACTTATCTGACGATTAAAATTTGTGGTGTCAAATTAATTAGTTTTTATGATAATAAACGTTTTGTAATAAATAACATCCGTTTCGTTATATTTCTCAACTTTAAAAAAAAATACTTAACTTTTACTAGAAACAAGATAACCGATAAACTATGTTAAATATACTATTTTATGTATAAATATAAATGTAAATATAATAGACTAGCTGTTCCCCGCGGTTTCACTCGCGTTTCCCTGATAAAAAGTAGCCTATAACCTTCGGGGATAACGTAGTACTTCAAATCGGTCCAGTAACTCCGGAGATAAGTGCGTTCAAACAAACACTCTTCAGCTTTATTATTAGTATAGATGTATAGTTATATACTAACTACATATTCCGAATGAACAAATGAGTTTATGCTTACAAATGTTATCCTGGATGGGAATCGAACTGATGACCTTTCGGCATAGCAATTTAACCTCCACGCCGACTGGCTCATCGATCCAAATGATTGATGTAAATATGGTTTTGTTTGTAAAAAAATAAGTTAATTACCTGGTGTTTCTTTATGTTCCTTAACTTGATTCAAGACCTGCTTCTCTTTGTGTTTCGAAAGAGCTCTTTCCAGTTCGCTCTTCTGATTAAGAACATTTTTGCCTCTGAAAAGCACAGTAAGAAATTTATTAATTTAAGTAAGTTTGTGTATCGGTAAGGTGAGAAGGCAAAATTTAGAAGATAACGATGTACCATCATAAATATTGTAGTTATGACACTGTCGTTAATATAATAATACCTACTGATAAAAATTAAGCGCGTATCTTATCATACAATATTCATTTTCGTTACCATATATGGTAATGGATTGTCTGCTTTGTCTGATAAATGATTGAATGTCACGTCTATATTATACATATTTACTATGGATGTCACATTCAATCATTTTAAAAGTTATTTTCGATTACAGCTGCGGAATGGTAGCTTTGCCAATAAATAAAAAAATAATATGTTGGTAGATTTTGAGGTTCTGTATGGAATACGTGCTCTTTCGGGGAAATCAAAAATACCTTATTAGTTAGTCGCAGATTGCGGTTTCTATGTTTTTATTTTAAATTTTATTTTTTAAGTTTATTTTATTTTCAATGTAGAGTTTCTTGTAACATACCTATTTTGTAAATGACCGATGATATTAAAATACAATTTATATAGGACTATCTAGAGATCTATCTACCTAATAACCATCCAAATTGGTTTCATCGTTTCGAAGAAATCGATAAACATACGAAAACTAAACATAGACGTAAAGCTTAGAGTGTAGGTACTCCTTTTTATTGAAGTTGATTAAAAACCAATACTAAAATATCTTTACTACCTACATATCCTTAGTACCTAATTATTCTTTACTGTAGGTACCTCATAAGCAGTTCCCTCGTAGCTTTCCCACGCACAATACCTGCATGTGTGGACTATTTTGTAGGAATGACGTCAGAAAAATTACTGCATTGTTTTATTTGTTTAGCCGCACAGCTGTGTCATAACTCATCGTAGCATTGTTTATTTATATCTGGTGTAAACTTTTGATTAATTTCCGTTCTAATGGATTATGTTTATTTATTCACTGCGATCGACATTTTCTTCATAAAAATATGCACTCTTACCAAAGAAAAAATATATTTTACGATGAAATATTTTTCGCAATGCTTTGCTAAATTAAATTTACGCGCATGTTGTAATCATGTTTGCAATCAGAAAGCTTTCTAGAGCATTACATTTTGAAATTGGTTCGCAGGCGAGTCGAGATGAGTACAGGAATCAAGTTGCTGCGCCATTACCAGTTCGTCAGCGCGATTTAACCCCAGCTAATTACTGCCGGCTTCACGGCACATCGCCGCGCGCCGCCTGCATCTCTCCCGTTGATGAAACTTAGATCTATCTATTTACATTACGAATTCAGGCCATCTCCGACAAGCCGTAAAACGTTCTAAATCAAGATTCCGAAGCGAGCAATCAGCTAACTAACAAACAAATATACTGCAAATATATTCTAAGCAACAAATACAAGAATTAGCATTGGCATAACTTCCATTTATCTTCGAGCGAATGAAATATTTATTGTGTATTTTGTAATCGATATGTTCACGGAATTCACGCGACGCTGATTACAAAATATGAGACAAAGAATGTCGGCAAAACACGAAACTTAAATTATGGCTGTTTACCAATAGAACATGAGAATGGCTGATTTGTTTTATAAGTAGTCGTGTGAAGCAATTTATGTATACTGTCGCGACTAGATATTGAATTGCATTCCCGTTAGCGGACTGGGAATTACTTCCTTCCGTCAGCGGCGCTGCAGGGAGGCACGGAAATAACAGGACGAACTGGCCTCGACAATCATATTGATGGGGAAATGGACTGAATCAACAGGTAGGAGGTACGCCTGTAAAGGTATGGGCATTCATTTATTGTTGGACTAAATACGAATTCAGTTAAGTACACAAAACGAATGCACAGCCAGCAACAAGTCAAGCACAAATGTGATCGTTGGTTCGGGCGACAGATGTTCAATAATTATAGCGGGTTCACAAGACTCCAGACAGGATGCGGTGCACCTGTGCACTGAGAATCCGAACCAAACTTAGTATTAGCAAAAACTCAACTAGTGGCTATTTTGGTCGCGCCTTCCCTTTTTGCAAACCAATAATTCTGTAAACAGCGAATCATTTCCAAGTAATAACGTCTAGCGTTACATATTATTTATTAACAGTGAACGAGATCTTTTAATTTTGATAAAAATCGAGTAGGTAAAAATTTATTGCTTTACTTGCAAGTTGCAAAAATAAATAAAAACTAAACTAAATAAATTATTATATATAAAAAAAGCAAAAAAGTATTTATTATAAAATTTGGCATGTTACTTAAGTAGTATAGTTTGATAAAATAGCGTTTAAAATATATACATTATTTATGAATTTTCAGGCATTATTCATTTATACTATTTAAAGCTTGAACATGTAGGATATTAGATTTATTATATGAAATGAAATGAAATGAAATATTATTTATTCAAATAGACCTTCACAGGCACTTATGAATAGTCAGACTCTAATGCACGGTTCGGAAGGTAGCTTTTGCTGAGAAGAGCCGGCAATAAACTCAGCAATTACTCTTTTCAAAAAAATAAACTTCATAATTTAGGTACATAAAATATATCCTGCAAAAGCGAGCGCTACACCCAAGCCTTTTTGTCATGTAAATATTCGTTAATATTGTAATAAGCCTTTTTTACTAAAACGGTCTTAATATGTTCCTTAAATTTATGTGAAGGCAAATTTAAAAGTGAAAGAGGTATCATATTATAAAAGCGTGTACACAGACCTAAAAACGAACCATGCACTTTTTGGAGTCTATAGGCAGAATTTACAAGTTTATGTTTATTTCTAGTATTGATACAATGCACGTCGCTTTTTTTTACAAAGAGACCAATATTTTGATATACGTAGTATTATCATTTTATACAGGTTTCACATTTAGGTACAGTAGGCCTCACTTAGTTACAGCTAAAGTACAACCAGCTCATCGGTATATTAGGACAACATGTGCTCATGTGTGAAACACTTGATAATTTTGATAACAATATCATCTTGTCACACCTGATAATTTTCTTCAACAATTGACATGAAAAAACGTTTGCGCACACAGTGATTTTGTCTAGTGGAATTAGAAAATAAAAAATATCTGCTTAGTAATTAAAACACTATTCCATAAATCATCCTGTACATAGTTCTGGTGATCTTTGTTGTAGTCGATAATAAAGGGAAAACCCTATTCTTTTTAATAATACTAGGCTGAAATTTGCCTGTGGCGCAACGCTTATCGGGAGAAGCTTTTGTGAATGTCCGAAGTGCTTTTAAGGACTCTATTGTAACAATGGACAAAGGCAATGTGTCTGCAACAGATACGACAGCACTTGAATTTCTTAAGGAAACTGATAAAATACGTGCCATTCTTTATACATGCTACCTACTTACCTACTTCCTATTATTTACATATTGGTATATTTAATTGTAATAAAACTACAGAATCATCAATGTTATGCTTTACCGTTCCATATCTCTATAGGGAAATCCGTTATTATTTATTTCGTTTCGTCAGTATAAGTGTGTCAACAATAAACTAGGCGTAACCTAAACTTTTATCAATTATTATGACCAATATCAGTATGAAATGTGTAATAACCATTAATTACAACTCTGATCTTTCGTACGCAATATTGCTCAAGATTATGTACGAGTAAGTAGTACACCCAAATAACATAAGTAACATCAATGAGCTACTTACATCCTCTGATTGAAGAGCAATTCCCGATGTAGGTCCATACGTTGAGGACTCTCCATGCAGGGGTTAGGCAGCCGGCGCGGCGCGATGAGGCCGTCGCCCCCCGCGCCTTCGCCCTCCTGTACCATATCCACTTCAGCACCCAGGCTCGACTCCACCAGCGTGGGGACCAGGCCCACGCCCCCGGCCGCGCTCAACGCGCCCACCGACAACACTGAACACAAAGGAAACCGATATCAAAACACTTATTATCACTCAAGTATGTCAATGAATGTGACAGTCACTTTGCATGGAATGACACGGTAACTCCATTACGTAAGAGTTACATTCCTAAGTTTGCATGTACCTTTTGAACTAATTTGGAAAAATTCAACTCACTCTGACAAGTCTAACTTCTACGACTATGCTAACATAATAAACTTTTGAACACAGACAACATTAATAAGTCATCAGAAAACATAATTTATATTTGCTATCTATCATAATATGGTCAGTGCGAACCATTCTACCTATAGCGTAGAAATCTTATGATTCAGTGATGACATCATCATTAGTAAAGTATTACGCTTTGAGAATATTAACTCAGTTTTAACATAAGGATAAAAAAGTTGTAGGTAATAAGCAAAAATTACTCTCGTTATTGTTATCCAATCAATAGACCCGCACTAGCAAGTCCCGTTAGTAGAGTATTTTGTGCTAGTATCTTAGTGCTATTCACGGGTGAATGAATAGGTTCATTCTTAAACCTATTGATGTCATATAATTATTTTAGAGAGGCTTATTAGGAACAGTAATTGATCATAGAGCTGATTACCGAAGGTAAATTAGAGAAAAATGTTATTTACATTGATTTTATAAAAAAATACTTTTTGAAAATATAAATATAGGTACCTGCGTCATTGTCACGTGTTCTTATTGGTTTTCAAAAGTATTTAGCTAATGACTCGGTGATTTATTTAGTTACAGTGGAAAAATACGATTATTTTATTTTAATTATTCGTACAACAAATTCATGTCTATATGTAGATTGTAGGTATATAAAAATATATGAGTAGCAGTATTATTTTTGGTCGCTTGTGTTTATGTTGCACTGTAGGCAAAGATATTTCTAGTGACCTATGTCTACACTATGACAACTATTTGGAGATTTGTTGAACTCTTCATTGTCAACTACATTACATATTTCTCTCTTTTATATACCTTACTATTAAAACACAATTTCTTAGAAGTACTATTGTTTTTTGACCTATTTCGCACTTGGTAGGTATTCCTCTATAGCGAAATTGCGAAGTTACTAGTACTAGAGCCCAGGTTTAATAAGACCTCAGAGTGATTACCGAGGTCTTTCTTCCTTTCCAGGGAAGTAACAAAAAATGCATGGGGATTTTTTCAACGGGAACAAAAATTCCACTGTTATAATGTTTCGCTAGTCGTTCCTGCTCGTTATCTCACGCCACGACCTCATTTCAGGCACTTTAGACAAACGGAAACGGTGAAGTTATGAACTTTTAAAATTCATTATGCTCAGGTCCATTTGCTGGCGCAATGAAAATTGCAGCTAGGATTTAAACAACTTATCATAGTAGTTTATGATACTGTTGCATAATAGGGGTTATTAAAATACGAGTGTGAGTTTAAGAACCGAGCCGTAGGTGAGGATCTTAATAGTATCACATGAGTTTTGAATACCTAATAATGTGCAGTGTCATACAGTACTTTATCTAAACTCATCTAATAATGTAATTTAAACGTAAAAAATCGATAAAATGTTGTCAAAGGTTTTCATGACTTACGGGTATCGATTATTAGTCATTTCCATTGCCGCTTCCACAATTTCAGATCCAAGTTTATTTCACCTTAGTATCACTGCTATTTTTCTATCATTTTTGGCCAAAATAAAATATGTATGCAAAAAAAACAATAAAATAAACAAACATTAATCATCATGGCGCCCAAATCCGTGTGGGGAAAACTCCTAAGTTGCTCCTATGTTGAGATCTCTACCGCATACGCGACCACAGACAAAGTAAATTTGCATCTAAAATTATAATTGTTTAGTCCTGATGTCTCGCCACTTATAATCTTTTTTTCTTTATTATTTCGTTTGACAAGTTGACTGACAGTATTGAAGTATTAAAACCAAAAAAACATTATAAGTGGCCAGACATGTCCAAATACTTGTACATTAATGAAAAAAAGATATTTTATAGCATTATCTTGGGAAGAAAACTGTACTATAATATAATTGTTTAATTTAATTATAGACGGGTGTGCATAAAGTGAGTCATTAAAGTACTGTTTTTGATTTCATAATTAGAACTTTACGATATGAGAGATAAAAACTTTTATTGACTAATAGGGAACTCATTATTAATATTCAATTTTGAATCAATATTGCGATGAAAAAACTGTACGTAATTGGGTATCTGCAAAACCAAAAACCGCCGGAATTGTAGTACTGATTTATTTTACTATTATTGCCGAAACAACCGGTTGTGGAGGGAAACTGCAACTACTGATACCTATCCATACGATGGCCACTTGCCGATAACCGTTATCGATTGAACATTGCACACACTAGTGTAATGGATTTTAAATGCCGAAAAGTTTACGATTTGATACGAATAATTTAAATACCGAGTAATAGAAACAGCTATATTTTTCATTGTAAGTCATTATTTTTTTCATATTTTATTGTATGGTAATAGAAGGCAGTCACGGTTATTCCGCTGCCACTAACCGCAATATTTGTTGAAATCAATTACTTTAAATTGTGCACCTACCTACTCAATCAAATCCAATGAAGCACAAAAGTGTACGGCGTAAAACATTCGTCAGTACATCAAAAAATACGTGCTTATAAGTTTTTACTTTATGTACCTATTTATACAACCTTGCTGATTGATTGTGTGCACCATATTAGTTCTTACACTACGAAGTACAAACCCATAAAACATTATATCTCTACAGCTAAAGAACTACCACTTCATTTACTATATTATCATCGAAATTTTGTACCTACGTGTGATGTTAATATGGCAAAGATGAGTTCACGACGGTTGGGTATTTAATACCTACTTAAAATGGGGTAGTAAGTTAAAAATGTTCTATAGAAATAGGAACGCAAATTAAGTCTATATGAAATACTGTTTAGTATGTTTACGCCTCATAACTTATATTATTTTGTGACTGTAGGCTAATTTTACTATGGTAGGTGATGATGATGTGGTAGGTGATCTGCCGGAACACACCGGCAAACACCGGTAAGTAAATGTTTAGTGACAAATTTTCAACAAGTAGATGGTAGCCAGCCAAACAGGTACGTAATATAAAACCTGCCATCTGCTTTAGATTCCTCGCGATGTTCTCATTCACCGAAAGTTCAGTTCTACGTCATGGCACTCGAAATCACTAACTACGGGCCGTACAAAAAACATACGTTACATGCCATAGTCTACGCCATGTAACGTATGTTTTTTGGCATTACACTTTCACTTATGTTATCGTATTTTTACACCTCATTAGAGTGTAAAATTACTTTAAACGTATTTAGGCAACGGTCGGTCGTCAGCACGAACCAACTATCAAAACATATCATAGCAAGCGCAATGCAACGCAACAATCCAGGAAATGTCATACTTTACTGACACGGACACGGATTACTATTAAACGTAGAAATAACGCAATAATTACCCTTTTAGAACGTCGTAGAGGTCAATAACACTAAATATTTAAAGTAGTAAAACTATTTTCACCTTAGAATCGTTAAATACATACAACTCGTACCATGTAACTATATAAATAATCTGACTCTAGATCGATTATGGGCTATTTAATTTTGATGATTAAAAGCAATCATTACAATTAATAGTCCTACATTATCACGTGTTGTGTCATAACAAAAATTACAGTTAGACGATAAAGTTCTGGTTGGACCTCGTACATAAACAGAAGGGAGGGCGTGCCCTTGAAAATGATAGATATCTAGATACTGTGTGTAAGCTTGGGGCGCGTATTGAACCAGTCGGCTATGAAGGTCGTACCTCGCGTGTACTAGGAATAAATTCTCCTTCAAGGACTGCCGTACAAATTGAAAAGAGTAAGTAAGTAATCTAATTTATCCATGTGACAATGATCTGTTGAGACCTTATAACACAATTATGTCTTTATCGTAATAGGATTAATGACATAACGCAAAATTAAGCAGTGTTGGTAATAATGAAGATTACAACAAAATATGGCTGATAAAAGAGGCACCATATTCAACATTCTTCTATTACATTATCTTGGCCGTACTTCTTAATAATAGCCGAAATATTCGTAAATTATGGTATTCTTGGAATCGTTTCACCGTCGAATGACCCCTGACCCATGGGTATTTTTAGCTCACCATTAAGCTATATTAGACGAGGTCGTTTGCTGAAACAATTGACGTCATTCCACGTCTGAATACCTAGTGCCTTGTTAAATCAACACCGTTAATCTGATAAACGCGACCTTCACAAACTTTATTGTGTTAATGAATAATTAATTTTATGCTGTTTCATTACTTCAACTAGCAGCTAATTGAAAAATACGTTGGATGGTTAATCATCCGGTATTTACGAGCTTAATAAAGAAATATTCAAGTAAAGAGGTCGCCGCTCTTAAAGAAATGAAACGGCTTTGAATAATTTTCCTACAAGTTTTCCTCTTAGTTTTCTCCCGTGAGGCTCTCACTGCACTAAGCTCTCACATCGCTTCGTAGCTACGCCGCCCTTCCCTATTCAAAACCCGTCTGGAATTTGCACTAGCTTTTACATATAAAGACACATTATTTGTGTATGTACCTATTCTACTTACGTTTTTTGTAATAGTTTTTATATCAGTATATCTCAAATATTACATCTGTATGCGCAGTAAGCAAATGACATAAACCGAAAGTTATTAATAAACATAAATGGGTAAGTCGTGCTCGTATAACTACTGAAGGAGTAAATGATTAAATGAAGTAAATCGTGTTAACAATGAGTTTCTAGTCATTCAAGTTTTTAACATTATCGTCATATAAGTACCCAAAAGGGATAAATAGGTATCTTGAAGGCAAATGTACCTACTTACTGCAGCATGAATTTTATACTCTTTAAAGTCGCAACAACAAGAGAAACAATACAATAGCCTAAACCATTGTTCAGTCAGTATCTATGATATTTCCTGGAAAATAATAGTGTCTACTTAACCTTACAAACAAAAGAATAATAGACTATACGAGTAGATAACATTGCAACACTATAGATATTATTTGAATAGAAAAAATATTCAGTGTAAGTAAATTTTTTAAAATTAATACAAGATAAATTCCAATAAAAATGATTTTTTTCTATATCTTGAAAACTGCTGAACCGATTTTGATGTAAATTGTGCCCTAAGATGAAATAAATATAAGCCGATAAAAAAAGAATGGTCACAATATTACATACATACGTGTCGAATTGATAACCTTCCTTTTTTTGAAGTTACCAAACCGTAAGATAAATTTGCTGTAATGTAAAATCAAAAAATTGTGAATATGCCGTTTGAGGACGACAGAAATCTTTATTAAATAATATGTTAAGGTAATATAACTTTTAGTGAATTATATTAACATTAAAAAATATTAATTTACTAAAAGAAGAAATAACTCGTAGCATAAGCCATCACCCGGACACTTTCTTTGATTTTGCCTGATTCTAAACCAATTTGAAATAATAGTTTTATTGAGAAAATCTGGCCATAGCTTAGCATTTACTCTTTTCTAAACAAACATAATATTAATTGTATAAGATTCTCCATGATACATATCCCGCTCTATGGTCAGAGAAGAGTAGATAATAATTGAGTTTCATGATAGAGAAAAAATTACACTTTATATAATTTTACAATAAATATAACATTGTATTGGAGTCAAAAATAGTAACGATTTCTATCAAGCAAATATCGTATCTGTTTCTAATCGAGGTCAAACTATAACCGCGCAGTGCAGGTCAGATTGCGTAAGTTTAATGGGAATTCCTATATCTGGTTTATGATTTGGATAACGATTATAAAACAGGCGTAACTATTAGACAATAAAGAAACGAGTTTATGATCCGGCAGAGATAATGGCAGAAGAAGAATATATTGCTTCGGATATATCTAGGTATACTGTTCCCTAAAGACATGCGGTAGAAGGGTCGGCTGTTTATGGCGTGAACATTTAAATATGCTATGAGTGAAGCGAGAAAGAGGGTGAGTTGAAAACACTTAAAAATATAATACAAAATAGACCAACTACAAATAATATGTTATTTTCTTACAATTGAGTTGAAAAAATAAGGTTAATTTACTACTCTTCGAATTTGTTATTTACTTAAATATTTTAGTAACAGGCTAAAATATTATTATAAAATGTGATAAATGACCTCCTTTCAAATTATTAAATAAAACATTCAATCGACCTTCACATACATATTCTGTTGAAAATTAAGAAGATCGGCGATAAATTCTAAATACACGTGGAAATAACGCAGTCCAGATGGTCTTACAAACGCATCGGACGTCGTGTAATAAAGGTGATCTAAAATAAACACCACCGACGTTGTTGATGTATACTGACCTTACACATACACAAATAACTAGACCAACGGAGCATCGAATTCTCGATAGCATTAGCTATTAATTTTGGAATAACGAGTGATGTGATAACCTATGAAGCTCATTCAATCAACGTTTGAATGATGCGTGGCTCAATCAATGAGCAACTTCCTGATACGGGCGCTCTTGAATCAGTTAATAAACTTGATGACAGTTATGAGACCAATACAAATTTTCCCGTGTGCCTCATTGGACGAGGTCAACTAATTCGACCAAAGAAGATGCACAACGGGCCTGCTCACGCTCTCTTAATGACACAAATAAGAGTAATAAAACTCTATTGTTTTAATAGATGAATGCTCTATATTTACTTGCGAACATTCTTCCCGCGTTTATTAATTTAAAAACCATAGGTATGTTTCGGTCTTTGACATCATAGCAATTGGTCTTTTCGTGAGCGCAATTAAGGCATATCGACAGATCGTATCACACGATTTAGGAACAACTAGGGTGAAACTAGTAAAGGGTTGAAAGCAAATTAGGGGACGACCCTATATTGGACATTACTGTGTGTTACTTTTAACGAATTAATACCGGTTTACTTACGAGTTATAAAATATTTACATCGTAAACCTATAATAAAGTTATTCTTAAGCTCTTGCACGAATATGTATATAGTCTGCAAAAAACGCATCCCAACATCATAATTAAAAACGTAAAACAAGCAATGATTTCTGAAATAGAAACGAGATTTTATAAGTTTGTATGACGCTATCTTTATCACCTAACTACTCCCATTTTTTTTTTCGTTTTTGTAATTGGAAGATTATTATTCAATGATCAGATTGTTAGTGCCAGATATAAATTAATTAAAAAAAAGCAAAATAAAATAATAGAATATTATATCACCTGGAAAAAGTGTGTAAATAAATATCACCATACTTACTGATAAGTTTCATATCAGATATCGATAAACCAATATTTGTTCCCCAACGTTGACTGAATGCTATTGGGCTTACGCTTGACCGCTCCCTATTCCTTTATCAAAAGTAGTTTTTACAAAGTAGGTACCTATCTATCTTGAGATTTGAAGATGTTCCAGTTAGTATTTTCTATTTCGAAATCCAGATTCGTCTACCGATATCTATATAATGTACTTTATAAATTTACTGTGTGCAACTTTATCATTTTATCGGTGGCAAATGAAAAATAATTTAAAAATGAAATAGTGTACTGAAATACAGCGAGCAGTTTTGAACAATAAAACTGACGTAGTATTCTTGCACTCATACTTGTATTTGTGCGTAGAGGATTTTCCTGTTGCGTGACAAACTGGGAAAGGGAGTGTCATACTTTCGACTTACGAAATATTAAATTAGCACGCAGGTGCTTTCATAATTAATCTTAGAGTAGTAGGCAGCAGGTGCCTGCATAACAAATCGATTGATTTTTGTTTGCAGTTATGAATTTTACTTGTATGTGCTTGAGTAAGCTTCAAATAACGTGATTCACATTTTGGTATACCATCTCAACTAATGAGATTCCTATCTAGGTCATTGTTTTAACAATATCATCCAGTTTTAGCAAACAATATCGATAACGAAAGGAGGGGCATCCCTTAGGCTTGGCAATGCGTTCACGGGCAGGGCTCGCAGGGCGTTGACCCCCAGCGGCAGACGAAGCTTTTCGCGTCTCGCCCTACTTGCGCCCGCCCGCCCAACTTGCAAACGTGCGCAATAGTGCGCATCATACATAACATACGTAATAATATAAAATATTCTACATATAAATATTCAGAAATACAGCATGAATGAGTATACCGCTCACAATAATAGATAGAGCATCCTTCACCAAAAAGTTAATAAGTGATCTACGACCCAACCCCAAAAAACGTGCTTAAGGACCTCATGATAGGGGCGAACATGCTTGAAATTAACAAGTGTTACTCTGTTCGCTCTTGAATAATCCAAAAATGCTGATGATAATTTATCTTTTCTGGAAAGCTAAGAAAGAATACCTACTTATTTATTTAAAATAGATTATTTCACATTCATCAGTCACGTCACCGTCACCAGCCAGTAACGTCATGTGATGTAGACATCTCCATAAATGTCGTGACGTACCCGGAGAAACAACCTCATCATAATATACCTACGTATTATAAAATGTTTTGTATTACGTAAATAAAGGACATGTATATGAAAAATTATAGATGATATTCTCAGACCGATAAAAAACTAATTATAATAATTGTGTATAAAAAGCGATAGGTATTGCATAAAGGTTCAAACTATTACAACGTGACCCAGAAGATTATAAATTATTTGGTAAGTAAGCATAATGCAATACAATCTTGTTTAATAAAATCATGATTGCTTTTATAGTACCAATGAGTGCTGTGGGTATCAACATATTATTAAATCTCTACTAATAGGTATTATAAATGCAAAAGTGTGTTTGTTGGATTGTTCTTCTTTCATGCAGTAACGTAAAAATAGTTTATGAGCCGGAGTGACTCAGAGTACCCTATTTTCATCACGAACGGGAACACGAGTAAAACCGCAGGGTCCAGCTGGAACTAGATAAAACTTTTAACTTCCAGCGGCAAGTATGCAACCATGGGTGTAATTATCTATATATTATGTACCTATTTACAAAAAAAATTAGTACATATATGCAGTATATTAGTTATATCTAGTTTCCATAGTACATACAAACTCTGCTCAGTTTTGGATTAGAAATCTGTGTGTGAAGAATGTCTCAAGATATTTATTTTTAAATCCAAAAGAATTCGTTTGAAATAAGGTTAAAGAAATTTATTTCTCATAAAAACTTTACAGTTTACATAAAATGAGATACATGAGATTTTTACATTGATAGGTTTACCTCTGAAGCTAGTAGAACAAAATATTATAGTACATAGAATACTTTACAGTGTTAACACATATTTCTTGAGTTTATTTTTATATATATTTAAGCTTTCGCATTCCTTGATTTCATTTGGCAATTGGTTGTACAGTTGTGCTCCCTCAAATAATATCGTTTTCTTTCCGTAATTAGTCCGTGCCTTAGGTAGAATTAATTTATTTTTATTGCGTAGGTTGTGGGTAATATTTTTTTTATGTATGGTTTGGTTTGAATGGAATTAGTAGTAATGTTTTTAATGAGAATGCAGGTGTAATATGTATATAGCTGTTTGAGATTATATAATTTAGTTTTTTCATATAATTCTTTTGTGGGCGTTAAGTATGGGTAGTGGAATAAAGTTTTAATAATTTTATTTTGTGTTCTTTGTAACGGGTTGAGATTAGTAACTGCGGCTGATCCCCATATTTCAATCAAATATTGCAGATGTGATTTTATTAATGCGTTATATATTATAGTTCGAGCTTTATTTGGTATACAATTTTTGATCTTACGCAATGCTGCCAGTATTGATATTAGTTTTGTTCTGACGTGGTCGATGTGTAGTTTCCAGGTTAGTTTATCATCTACCCATAGCCCTAGATACTTTTCGCTGTTTGATCGTTTTATTATTTCATTGTTAATAGTGAGCGGAGTAAACTCTGGAATATTTTTATTTTTTGCGGAAAAGATCATAAATGAGGTTTTTGATGTGTTAATTGTAAGAAGATTATATTTAAGCCAATTATGAAGCACATTAAGGTCTTTTTGAGCGTTGGTTATGATGCTATGAATAGATTTATCGAAGTAGAAGAGGCATGTGTCGTCCGCATATAGCGTTAATTGCCCGGTGAGTCCAATTTTATTCATATTATTTATGTAAATTAAAAACAATAGCGAACTAATAACCGAGCCTTGAGGACAGCCGTAAGTGACATTTTGGGTGGAGCTAGTGAAGTTATCTAGTTTTACGATTTGACGCCTATTCTGTAAGTACGATTTAAACATATTAAGAGCTGTGCCTGTGACACCTATATTGCTTAATTTCTGTATTAACTTTTGGTGGCTAACTGTATCGAATGCTTTGATCAATCTGTGTTTTTATTTTTGTAATTAAGTCTACTGCAGCTGTAAGAGTGCTTGATTTGGGTCGGAAACCGTATTGTTCATCTATTAGAATTTTTTTTTCAGTTAAGTAAATGTGCAGGCGGTTATACAAAACTAGAATTCTAACTCCATGTCCTCGCCTCGGCAAGAAGAAACGCATTGGCTTTTCCTTTGTCCTTTTTGAAGCGGGCAATCGAGCGCTCGGCAGCTTGAATGAAGCAGGTGCACCATGCAGTTGTCGTCGCGGTGCCTCACAACCGCACTCAATTGCACTTTCGCTTTCAACGCATCGACCACAGCGCTAGCCAACGCACGTATTAACTACTTTTATGTTTCACTACCTTACTGTGTAACACAGGAACACTGTTTTAACTGTGGTGCTATTATAAGCAATCATATTTTAGGTTACGTTTCCTGCTTGCGCTGAAATTGTTAAACTACACTTGTGAAAATAATTTATATTCATTTAAATTATATATTACATGCAGATGTACTTTACTGAAGTAATTTCCGCTACGTGGTAATAATAACATGAAAAGAGATTAATGAAGATTTAAGATTTTTTGTTAAAGTTATGTAAACATTTGATTGATGTATCCTTAAGTTTGAATGTTTAACGATGCTTAGTAAAACTGATTTCACAGATAATTTTATCTAATGTTTAATCTTACATCTTAATGTTTTTAACGGCATCAGTAAATACGGAATCACGTAATAACAGGTTTGACAGACTAAAAGTTAGCAATGCGTTTATGTCAAGCCGAGTAGGTACTATAGCAGGTTCGCTCCGCTCTCGTAAGAATTTACGACAAATGCGTAATGGCCGTGTCGTAAGACGACAATCCACCACTTTCTTACGACGAGAAGACACTATTTGTGTTTAGTCTCTAATGTTAGTTAACTTTCAAACGAGCCGACTGTTTGGAGACTCACATACTTAATGTTCAGGAATATAAAGAAATCGATCAGAATTTTTTGACATCCTCCTGGTTCCAGGCGACTCACATGTGTAAGAAGACGGTTAACAATAGATACAAAAAAATATGGGTCTAGACTTTTTTTTAAATTCTTATTTCATAGATATACGAACGTACCTGCACTATGCACCATTTTAGACCCCTCAACGATAAAAAATTACGTCGGTCTTTGAAATAAAAATCGATTTTGTTCGCAGTTTTATAAGTTAGTTATGAAAACTGAGAACAAAGTCGTAAATTTTTTACGAGAAGAGGGTTTCAATTTTCGTAACGATGTCACTTACAGATGTATGTATAGAATATCTTTCACAAGTACCTTTTAAAATCCTGAAATAGTTCTGACTAGACATATACATATGTAGGTAGGTACAAAACTCTTATAATCTGAAAGCTGAAGAGTGACAGAATTCAAAGAGAATATTTTTAATTAATTTATCTGCCTGCCTGTTTGAAGAGATGTCTCGAAAACGCAAGTAATAAACAAGCGATTACGTAGGTAGGTATATAGATACTTTCAGGCTTAGTGATTTACATAAATCGATTATTTATGCAGCTGTCATGCAGCTAGATTCTGAGGTAGCCATATAAGTTAAACTAGAATGAAACAAAAATTCTTTAGTCGCCATTCGCCACCCATGGCGTTGGCAGCTTATCCTTCGATCCCGATCCCCTTTGTCCGGCACCCGTGCCAAATGCCGCCGCGCGCAGCATACATAATGCATTCATACTCAATGCATACTTCTTTCTTTAATTTATAATGCAATGCACAAAAATCTAACTGTGACCGATTCTGTCCGCATTCCACGTCGCGGCACGTACTGAGCTCTTATCTTTACTGAAAAGTTATGCAAGACTTATCGCATTTTTTCATTAACAATTTATTATATTCAATTTGTGTTTTTTGAACATATGTAATGTATAGGTCAGACAGAAGTTTTAAAAGTCGACTTGTACCTACAAGTTTAAGTATGTATCAGTCGGCCAAAGTATTAATGGGAAGCTAATTTCACTTGATTACTTGGACAATGCATGTTGAGGACGGATACTCCTCCTCATACTTTATTTAAACTTTACATAAGAAATGTCATAGAAAAGCAAAAGGCAAGAGTTCGATTATAGAGACGAAACGCATAAAGATGTTTTTTGTTTTAGTCGAACTATCTTTTAGAAAATAGATGTCAGTAGATCATGGACTTAGAAAAAACTCATGGACAGACTGACTTCGAACATTCGAACGACGATATATACGAGACGCAGTCATTACCAAAGTGTGCATGGTTCTCAACCCACTTTTTGGGTCGTGAGCGGATGTTGGGTGAAATTCATGAAATTCATGTTAAAATTAGTTAAATACCTAGGTATCGAATAAATTGAATGTATCGAATTCATAGCAATTAACTAAAGCTGTAATGATAAGAAATAGGAAACAAATAGGTATATCCTTCTTAATAAAATGATTAATAAAATAATCTGTTTATGTGAAGCGTCACGAATGATAATTATGATGAATAAATAATAATACCTACTTAAATTTGATAGATAGAGGGCTGATGGGCTGTTAATGTGAACAGGCTAATTCTAAAACATTTATTTAGTATGTCGTTATCATAACTAGGTATGTATGGAAACCTTTTCGAAGTAATAGTAAAGTACACGTGCGTTCTTTGAATGATAAATGTGTTATAAGATAAAATAGTCGGTCACCTTCTGACGCGGACGGCACATTACAAAGCGGGGCTAATCTCCTAGTTCACATTCATACACGGACGTGAGAACAACGCGTCATTGTATCTCCTAACTGACAACCACTACAAAGTTAAGGAGGCTCTACTGACTGGCAATGTATGACGTATATGTTTAAACAACAATTACCATAATGTAAAGTTAAGCAAGTGAAAAAGTTCTAGGTCATCCATCACCTACTTATAGTGATTGATAAATTATGTCTGTCTTTATTTAGGTAGGTACCTACCTACTATTAAGTATCAATTTCTAAAATCCATTTATCACTAAATTAATTTAACCCCGAAAGTGGCAAATGTCTCGCAAATAGGTAACCTACTAGGTACTTATTATTGAACTAAAGACATTCTTCATGTTCTTCGTTAGTAGATAGGTTAGGTAGGTACCTAAATTAATTCACATAAAAATATTGGAACTAAATTTTTTGACTTTTACTTTATTTTAATCTTTTTTACCATCAGGAAAATTTATCAAGCTTTGAATCAGTTTTCATGTTATTTATACATCGAAGTCTGCGAACAAGTAGATATACGGACCGCCTGGAAATAAGCGGTTACAACGACGACGTGAAGACAACTTACTCCCCGAGGTATCACGCATTACCGACCTTTCCCTCCAGTTTCAAATTCTTAAAAATTGCTAGGTACCAGTCCTAAATTAAAATGATAAAAACTTAATTAAACATAGCAAATACACATGTGTAATGAAACAAAACCCAGATAATGACGACAAATACATGAAAGGACAAACGTAACAAACAAAGGATATCAAGTGACGGCGCAGGTACTGGTGCAGTATGTCATTGCGATCGGATATCGCAATCACGCGGCGTGAAAGCGCTGGATATATGCTTTTGTTTAACCGAACTACGCATTAGTACGTGTGCCAAATGACAACTAGCCGTGGTGAAATACAACTCCATCCAAATGAACAGGCCACTGCGACATAATGAGAGAATCGGGTTACAATACTTTCGATCGTAAATTTGTGTATAGCCGAGCCATAATCGGCTGGTAATCGAAAACGAGGTATGGATATAGTGCTTTTATGATTTCAATACCGTTTTCATAGATGGCGAGCTTCTCTTGTATAGCAGGTGCAGTTTTACGTGTTCTCGTATCGCACATCGTGAAGACGGATGCACGCTGAGCGACGACGACTAAATGCCTCGATACAGAAGCCGGGCAACGTGTCACGGCCACCTAACAGGATTATCTTACCTGTCCTACTGCGCAGGTAAAATTAACTATGTACTCAACAGAACGTAAGATGTTCTAACCGGCTTATGAGTTCTGCCTGAGCGAATTTAAATCGGAAGGTTTTGAGCAATAACGGTTAGATTTACAGACAAAACATAAACAAAACAGGGCTGATTGATAAGCAAGCAAAACAAATAAGGATTTACACGCACAAGATTAATTTAGATCTAGGACTAGTAATATTTTTTGTACATTTATCTGCCGACTCTGTCAGCAGTCATGATACCGATGTTGAGCCGATACGGCGTGGAGGGCAGTGGCCTCCTTTTGCGAGACCGTAATGGTCCAGAAAGAGGCTGCTGAGCAAGATCTTTAGAGGGCCAATCCCGCCTGGAGACGACGCCGTCTACACACAGCCGACCCTAGTCACGGCCCTCCTACCCTGTAGTAGCTACGGTGAGAACCACAGGTACGGTGTTCCCTTGCCTGTTGTAAAGGCGACTAAAATGGGCTCCTTTGAGATATTCGATTGCAATCGAGGCGGTGGATGTGCGTCTAGAACTAATACGGTAATCTTAGATAGATAACATTACCTTGCCCCTACGTCTCATTTGTTACGTAACCATTAAACACTGCACGTGTTCCAACATCCACTTTTTCGGTAATATTTATAAGGTGGACTTTATGATTAATATAAAGTTCCACATTTTATTCAATTATTATTCTTTGCATATGTCATTGAAAGTGAAGCAAAGTTATATATTAGAATTTGGATATTAAGTAAAAAGAAACACCTGATAGAATATTTATAGTGTGACGTCCTATTCGATAAAATGTATCACTAAACTGACTAATAAATCATTTATTAGTTAGTTTAGTGATACATTTTATTTTTGCTATGGTATTAAGCAATTCCTAAAGATAAACTTTGTGACACATGGCTGTCATTTTTTTACAATGTGTATAGGTAAACGTTTTTGTTATCGCGGTCTATTAGGATAAATTTAATGGAATATTAATTATGGCATATCACTGCTGTATGTATACAAGTGTCAGACACAAAAGACTATAGATATGAAACATTAATAAACTATCTATGTTATTTAAAATAGAATCGGCTCTTAGTTTGTTTCCTGAGAAATACCTATTCGTCATTTTCAAATTCGTGTCACAAAATAACATTCAGTAAATATCCTAATTAAGGAGGGATACATAATTAGCAAACATCAACTTGAGGACTAATTACCTAAAGTATGAATTAAGTACAGAGCTAAGCAAGCATCCTATAAGCATTTATGGATATTGTTAATAAACTAGTACCAATTTTTATTAATCATTTTGATAGTTTATTATGGGCAGACTTGTTTTTAATAGCATTATTCGCCTATAAAAAATTACATTGTCCTCTGAATTACCTACTAAGTCAGCCAGTAAAAATGTGCGTCTGAAAAATACACATAAAATCATATGCACTTTTATTTTTGATGTAAGCAACTGTAATTAAAACTCAGCATGGTAATTATTTTTTAGTATCTACATTTGTAACATATATTATAGGTAGGTAACATCTATATCCCATTCAGCGATTAGCGGAGCGAGGGGAGGGTATTGGGGGATTATAAGTGATGGTACCTACTATTGAGCGAGTACTTCTTAATTTATACAAAAAAAAACCTAACCTATTTTTTTTTACTTTAAACGTAATTGTAAAATGTTGGTAAGCTGTAAAATCCGTGGCTGAATTTATTAGTAAAGTCCGTTGTTTTTACAAGGCGCTTTCTTTGGAATATTTTGTTAGTGTTGTAAAAAAGACGAATTATTTTATTGGAAGCTTTCTCATTTTCCCATTGCTTAGTTATAAAATTATTATTATTTTATTTAAAAAAATTGTAGCTCGACTTAATATTTCCCGTTTATTAATATTGCCGATAGACAAAGTTATAAACAAATATTGTAGCTCCCGAACAAGTAACAGATTTTTTTTTTCTATTTTGCACCCCAGTGATCTTTAATTTTTTCTCTTCTTGGGGATCATTAATTTTATTACGTAGACAACGAAACATACCTGTTTCAATAAAAATAGCACGTATTAGTAAATGTAATTTAATGCTAATACTTTTATTATTATTACATATATTATAATACTTAATGCGATACTTAGTAGTGGATGATTTTCTGTGTGGAGTGTGGATCTTTGTAACTCGATTAGATATTCCTTCTTGGCTGACGGGTAAAAATGAAATCTTGACAAAGATAGAGCATAAACAAGAACCCTAACCCTAGATATACTTAATAAAATAAAGGATATTTTTTTATTCTAAGTAAACTATAGATACCCAAGAACGCGGGTAAATTAATTAATAAATAAGAGTAGGTATACTTCGTATCACGATACTTTTAATTTAATTATCTCCTTATTATAAATTTATGTCAAAATTCAAAGGAATTCACATTTCGTTAACGAATAATTTAATTTAAACACTTACCTGAAGTAATAAAAACACTTCACTACCTTTACTCAAATGTATTGGAGAGATCACTGAAGCTTTTTATTAAACTTAATCAAAGAGTAGATTTAAAAATTACAACGTAAGTATTTTATAATCGATTTACGTAAGAAACGCACATTCGCCTAGAAACACCACCAGACACAGCACTTCGTTCGCTTCATTTGATTGATAAACAAAACTTCCGCTTGCCTCGCCGCCGCTGCGCGCGCAATCTAGAATTGCAAGTATAAAATATATTTTTGGTAGTTATTGTATTTATTTATTTTTAAAACACCAAAAAGCAAAATGTCAAATATAAAGCATTGTGCACACGCATGAATGGGCCAAAACCATCAACCTTTCTCGGTTTTTTTGAAACATACAAAAAAAATGTAGTTCTTTGCAAATCTAAAATACCTATCCCGGGAATACCGGTAAAGTCTGTTTCAAGAAAAAAGGTTTTAATTCATTCTATGGGACTTGTCTCCACTCCTTCTAAAACCGAGAAAACCGCGAAACCGCGAAACCGCGGAGTGGAAACTTAGTTTTATATAATTAATTTATGTAAAACTAAGTTTCCACTTATTTCATAATGAACAACACTTAACAGCCAAATTAGATTATTTTTAACTTATACCTATTTTTCATACATTTATTTTGATCTACTTGAACAGGTGGTAGAGTCTATTGCAATGATTTTAACTATCGATCGACGTTCCTAAGTGCCTTACCGAGGGCCTAAACAGAATAAATGAGTTTTTGATTTTGAATGAAAATTTATATTCTGAAATCTTGCAGATTTTTTAGATTACCGTATAAGTTGTGTCCTAGTTAATTTCTGGTAGTAAATTTAGAATTTTGTAAACGTAGTGGTTATAAGCTCTTTGGAATTTTATTTGATTTAAACATTGGAAACACTGCTACGTAGTTGTACTGTATTACAGGACTGCCAGATTGTATAATTGGTTACAAAAAATGTATAATATAATAGGGTATTTTAGGGACAACCATTGGCTCATGTTCTTTCGATTTCAACTTGTAATATCATTATTGTGATATTTTTTGAGTTCTGTAACCTATGCGTTCACGTGATTGTAATCATTATTGTATATATTTTGGTTTTTTTAATGCACTGTTTGTAATTTCGTATAATTTCAGAAACATGGCCGCATAATTTACTGGCAGCCCTGACTATCTTATCTATGTATATATAGTCTAGGTATTCATTAAACTGTGAAAGTGAAACACTGTGAAATATCTGTGTGTGACAGTGAATCACACACACATTTGATTTTTTGATTCCGGCAGCCAGGGCCCGATTCAATTTCATCACGTAACAAAACTAAACATTTGAAGCAATTATGGGCTATAAATTTTTAAAACTTGCCACCTCACCGCTGAGGGTAAGCTTAGATTTAGAAAAATAATGATAATTTGAAACGATTTTTAAAGCTGTCATATGTTATGCAATGTCTCAAACAGTAAAAACTGTTATTTTATTTAGAATTCCTTGCCGTACACGGATATCATGACCTTGCAAGTTACAATATTTAAATACTTGTATTACATTTGCTGATATTACTTGTACTCATTAAACCTAGATCAACCTTCAACCATGTGACCTACTGTCAATCCATTAAAATCGCAATCAATCTGTAGTTGGATTTATTTTCTTTGATGTTTATGATTCCCTAATTTAATAATAAATTAGCCTTCTATTATCTGATTTGGTCATGTTACACATTCTATCTGTTTACAAATCATATGATCTTCATCTTATCTCATTATGAAAATATAAGTTTAAGTTCAGCACATGTTGACATAGGTACTGTATTAATTTAGCATTTTCTTATCAGCTCATATTATGTTCTCGCCTCGTACAAATCTCCTTCACCAAAGAATATGAAAGCTTCAATATGCTTCATGATTACATATTTTTATTATTTTATGCTGTGCTGAGTGTACATTTTATTGAAAAAAGAATTTATAATTTAGCTAAAAGTATACTTTCAGATTGGTGGTCTAAGATTAGTAACACGACAATATGCAACCACACATGATGCTGATTTAGTGGTGATTGGTTCTGGCCCTGGCGGGTATGTCGCTGCTATCAAAGCAGCCCAACTGGGAATGAAGGTTTGCTTCTTGATAATCTCAATATAGAATTCCTACCATGCAAGAAAAATGAAAATTTATCCTTATAACATAATATTTATATTTTTAATGTAACTAATTAACTCATTTGACTCATTTGTCAGCAAAAGCTGTTGTGATGATTCTGATAGAAGCTTTCAACTGATTAGGTAAATTATAATGATCTCACATCAAAATCAAAACATCAATATCTTATTAAAAACACTCAAGTTTGTGAAACAATTACTTAATGTTCTATTGTTACAACAGACTATCTCCGTGGAGAAAGACCCCACTCTAGGTGGTACATGCTTGAATGTTGGATGTATTCCTTCAAAAGCACTGCTCCACAATTCACATCTATACCATATGGCCAAGCATGACTTCAAAAGCCGAGGTATTGTTACTGGGGAAGTCTCATATGACTTTAAAAAGCTAATGGACTATAAATCTAATGCTGTGAAAGCCCTAACAGGAGGTATTGCTATGCTCTTTCAAAAAAATAAGGTAAGAAGACAATATCTTATAGATATTTAATTAAATTAAGTGTTGATATGATAGCACAGTGGTAGTGTTGAATGCTGTGGTGAAGGTTGTAGGTTGTATCCTCTATATCAAGCTTTTGATGAAGGAAATTATGATGGAGACTGTACATAGGTTCCACCCTCAATTTGAAAATCTGTTGTCAATCACTTATCAGTTGGTTCCGACAGTTGCATTTGAGAGCCAAGGTTCTTCTAGGCTCTGTGTTAACACCTTCAGCCACATCATCACTGACACAGTGTTATTGTGTTCAAACATAGGCCTACTGTTTAAAGCCACAGAAAATGCACCTGTAAATAATTAGAGGACTTTATAACCTTTAAAGACCTCTGAATAACCTATCAAGATCAGAAATGCTGATTCTTAGATTTAGTCCGTCCTTTAAAGATGTCAAAGCACATTCTCTTAGTAGTTCCAACTCTACATTGTATATTTTTATGATACTTTATAAACTTGCATACAACTTTCTATCAATTTTAACACATGAAAATGCTTACAGTGACTCAGGAATTCATTAATAATGTAGAATTATTACATGACCACACTCTTAGCCTATTGATTGACATTCAGATAACCTCATATTATCTACTTTTGCTATTGAACTATATGTTTCTGTTACTGCTATGTTATGAAAAAATTGCATAATTTTAGGTACAACTGGTTCGTGGAGTCGGCTCAATTGTTGCCCCCAATAAGGTGGAAGTCAAAGGCGAAAAAGGTGTAGAAGTCATAAATGCCAAGAATATTCTCATTGCCACTGGTTCTGAGGTTACACCTTTCCCAGGTGTTCAAGTTAGTATTCAATGACTGCAGAAAAGGCAGTCCTTTTATTCTATAGTAATAATAAAGCTGATGAGTTTGTTTGTTTGAACATGCTAATCTCTGGTGTTACTGGTCCGATTCGAAAATTCTTTCACTAATATAGGTTATATATATATCCCAGGAACGCGAGTGAAGCCGCGCGGAATAGCAAGTCAAATATATTTTGACATTTAGGATTGTCAAAGAAAATTAAACCTAATTTCTACACAATAAGGTTTATCTTTTAAATCTGTGGTTAATTGCAAATACAGATAAATTTTATTAAGACACAATATAGTTTATTTTTCTTTATCATTCCATAACATCAAAATGAATTTCTTAGATTTGATCCGTAGATTAGGTACTAGTAGATAGATATAATGCTTGCACTGATTTGGTAATTATTATACAGCAAATAACATCAACATTTTTCTGTTTCAATGTTTGTTCACAATAATGGTCTTCTTTCAAGAAAAAATAACTTTTATATTTATATATTGATAATAAGTTATTTTAGTTGAGTATAACCACAGGTCAAAAGAGTTATTATATGTAAATCTTTTGACAGTTTGATGAAAAACAAATAATAACATCAACGGGTGCTCTGTCACTATCAGCAGTGCCAAAGAAAATGTTGGTGATTGGTGCAGGAGTAATTGGCTTGGAATTGGGCTCCGTATACCAGAGGCTAGGCGCTGACGTCACTGCTATTGAGTTCCTTGAATCTATTGGAGGTTTGACATACCACTACTTTAAAAATAACATTTTGATTAAATACACATTAATTAAAGCAATGATAGCTCAAAGAGAAAGAATACTAACAATTTCTACGGAAAAAAAAGTACATTTTCGCCATCAAATATATCATCAGCCAAAACGTTATAGAGTAATAGTACTCTTGATAATATACCATTTCCAAATAAATATTTTCAGGTATTGGTATCGATGGAGAGGTAGCAAAGACCTTACAAAAGATTCTTGCAAAGCAGGGAATGAAGTTCAAGCTTGGAACTAAAGTGATGGGAGTTAGTAAGGCTGGAGCTGGAGTTAATGTTGAAGTAGAAGCAGCGAAGGGCGGCAACAAAGAAACAGTATGATTTTTTATCAGTTTTAACGTAAATGGAGTGTAGCATGGTCACAATTTGCAGAAATGCTCTTTCTACGGTTTCTGTCAAAATGACCCAGAATAGCAATAGTAATTCACTTAAGAGCGAGTTCCTTTCTAGGCTTTGCGTGCCTAATTGGCCACATCTTCACTGACCGAGATTATGTAATTCACAGGCCTATACATAGTTAAAAAACCCCCCTTTCACTTGACTATGCCTAAGAAATTTAATCTTGATGAAGTTTCATCAACAGGTCATGAAATAAAAGTATGAGTAATGAATTAGATTCAGACCTATATTTTTTTTCAGCTAAACTGCGATGTAGTCCTTATTTCTATCGGGCGTCGGCCATACACAAAGGGCCTAGGTCTCGAGAAGGTGGGCATCGCGCTCGACGACCGCGGTCGTGTACCAGTCAACAACAAGTTCCAGACTACAGTTCCTGGGTAAATTGCAGTCATTATTGTACTACCTTTCATCTGCTTCAGAGATAAAAGCCTATGTCACTCTCCAGCCCCTATACTATCTTTATGCCTAAATCATATTGATCTGTTTCTGTGTGAAATATGCAAACCAACAAATGCTATTTGAAGTAATGATTTGAATTTATATCAAATTATCGTTCGCATCCACAGATTTAGACTATGCTAGGTCGCGAGCCGTCCGCCCTAGGGTGTCCTATACGCTGTACCATTTGTAGGGAGCTAAAGTAGGGCATGTTGTTGCCTTGCATCATACTTATACTTTATGTTATGAACTGTAAAAACGTCAGTCAATTAACGAAGTCGTATCTAGTTTAAATAAGTATCCGCATCTCCTCCTCCTCCTCACTGTGATGTCACCGTGCGTTGCTTGTTTGATGACGTAATATTGACTGACATCTCAGTTTGGCTCTTTCCGATGGAATAAACAAACTTCATTTTAGATGATAATAATTATGACAAAAAAACTTACTTTCCGGCGCTCATTTTGTAATATAAAAATTGCCTTTAAAAGTCTTCGAGCCGACCCGAACTATTTTCTGATTACTCGCGTGATAAACATTTATACATGCCTATTCTTTATTGCAGCATTTACGCGATCGGTGATTGCATTCACGGTCCCATGTTAGCTCATAAGGCTGAAGATGAAGGCATTGTTTGCGTTGAAGGCATCAAGGTAGATATTATTTATTACTTCAATTAATTCGAAACATAATTATTTTTATACCATCATCATAGTCATAATATTTATTTTGATTCCAGGGCATGCCAGTACACTTTAACTACGACGCCATTCCATCCGTAATTTACACATCTCCTGAAGTCGGTTGGGTCGGTAAATCTGAAGAGGATCTGAAGAAAGAGGTTTGTCATTACAGTTTTTATCAAAATATCCAGTCATTCATTTCAGTCATTATTATGTTATTAAAACGTTATACTTATTTACAGGGTAAGGCATACAAAGTAGGCAAGTTCCCATTCCTCGCCAACTCGAGAGCGAAGACGAACGGCGAACCAGACGGTTTCGTTAAAGTACTATCTGACAAGGCAACAGATGTCATCTTGGGAACCCACATCATTGGACCTGTGAGTATCGTACATATAATTTTTCCAAAATCGATTTTAAAAGATCTAGTTTTCATTTTAAGGGATCTTATGTTATCCTGGTATAAAAAAATATCTACGTGGTTGAGACTTTCATTAATGCTGTGCTCTAAAAACTATCTCAATGTAATGTACTATATTTATTCCTGTGACATAAATAAATGACGATCATTACAGAATATGTAAGGTTATTCGTGAAAATAATTTCATAATATATTTTGTACAATACCCAACTGAATGATACAGGGTGGCGGTGAATTGATCAACGAAGCAGTGCTGGCGCAGGAATATGGAGCCGCCGCAGAAGACGTCGCAAGAGTGTGCCACGCACATCCCGTAAATACATTCATTTATGCATACAGTGGTGCCGATTCTGTTGTTTACGAACTAAAATAAATTTAATCTCACTATATCTCTTTCTAATAGTAAATGGAATGGAAAGGGATGCAAGATATTTTAGTCCTGTCAGTTTAATCCGATCACACATTTCAACGTGAATTTAAGCGCGATCTTTATTGGTCACGACTATTTACCCGAACATTACGACGGTATGGATTAACTGACAGCATTAAAAATGTTCTATCTTTTTTCAATAAGGTTAAAATGAAAGAGAGGTGACTTGTCTAATATTAGTTAAGTTCGTAAACAACAAAATCGGCACCACTAACTTCCGTCCCAAGGTTTCACTCGCGTTTCCAGGATATTTTGATATGGGCATTCGTGTATGTGTCACGCATTTTTGGAACCACTGACCCGATTCTGAAAATTCTTTAACTGATAGGAAGCTATATTTTCCCTATGACCCAATTTCACCAACGTGGTATAGTTGTACTAATTCACAGAGTAAGTATGGTGAAGTGACAGAATTTGTATAGAGATTCTGTCAAATTGACATATTTATCCCAGTGAAAAAGTGCTATACGACGTTGGTTAAATTGGGCCTAAGTCCTTATAGGGGCTACTTTTTATGCCTGAAATGCGGATGAAACCGCGGGATACTGCTAGTAGAACTATATATTGGTTCCTTAACAATAAATAACCGAATATTATTGACACGTTTAGTTAGTTATAAAAGCACAACCTATACTAATAATAACTAATCTGTTGGAATGCACTAATCTCTGGAACTACCACTCAGATTCGAAAGATTATTTCACTAATCAGAAGCTACATTATCCCCGAGGATTATAGGCTACTTTTTACAGGAACGATAGGTGAAACCACGGGGGACGGCTCGTATAATATATAAATTAATTTATTGGTATTACCAAGCTAGCTAACAGTAACAACCTTATAAAAGATACCAATCAGTTATTTGTCGTTCATTAAGCAACGCGAGAACTATATTACTTTCGCAAGCAACCCACAGCTTGTAATATTAAAACTTTTTTTTTGCAGACTTGTTCAGAGGCTCTCCGTGAGGCGAACATGGCAGCGTACATCGGCAAATCCATAAATTTCTAATCCTTTATTTAGGTGTATAAATAATTTATTTCTCAATCTACTCAAACACTAGCGACGTAATTAAAAATGTTAATGCAGGGCTTGAAACCTAACAAACGTTTTTTTCCGTTTTGTACCTTTGACCATAATTTAGGTATTAAATTATGGTCAGGTTATTTAGGTATTAGGCAAAAAGTTTTGTAAAATGAGTTTCGTTGAAAAAGAACCGGTTTTTGAAGGTTTTATTATGATTTAATAGTTTCTTTGATATGTATCTAATTAATTTTGTCGAAAATCCTTGCAGAATAATTATTGAGGGTTTCAATAGTTCTCTTACTAACGTTTTTACAGGAAATAATTAAAAATCGACTAATAACCGGTTATTATTGTGGCTTTCAGGGGAAATTGTAATTTTGTCGTTGTCTTTGTTAACCTGTACCTAAAATTTTATTTGTTATTTTTTGATAGAAGAATATTTTTTAACCGATTTCAAGCCTTGGATTAATGTCGGTCCGAACTGGAATCTTGTATGAATCTGAAATGTACGATTTGGGTATTAAAACAATTTTGTGTTACCATTATGCCATTCATCCTGTAAATTACAATCTTAAAAATAATAATTATATAGGGCAGTTATCACGATAATTAAATATATCGATCAATTCGATCGGTCGATTTATGGATTTAATATCCACTTCGCAATTTGTTGTCAAGGATTGACTTAAAGCTTGATCCTGCATTTTCTCACAGTAAACATTGTATACATTGGTGTATTATTTATTTTGATTTGTAAATAGTTTTACTGAAATACAATACAATTATGTATAAAAAACTAAAGATTTTAATATAAACTCATATTTTATTTATTTTTTTACTGCATACAACACACATGATTACAAAAAAGTATAGACAGACAGTACTCCAATGAATTATCAACACACAGGTTTGCGCTTAAAAGTAATCCGAAACCAAAGGTAACCAATGTAATTTAAAGGTAAAAAATCGTTAATATTTTGTCATAGGTTTTCTGACTTAAGGGTATGGATTATTCGTCATTTCCATTGCCTCTTCCACAATTTAAGATCCAAGTTTATTTCACCTTAGTATCACTGCTATTTTTCTATTATTTATGGCCAAAATAAAATATGTATGCAAAAAATCAATACAATAAACAAACATTAAAATCATCATGGCGCCCAAATCCGTGTGGGGAAAAACTCCTAAGTTGAGGTCTCTACCGCATACGCGACCACAGACAAAGTAAATATGCATCTAAAATTGAATTGATACTAATTAATTCCTAAATGTTTAGTCCTTATGTCTGGCCACATAAAATGTTTTTTTCTTTATTATTTCGTTTGACAAGTTGACTGACAGTAATTGAAGTATTAAAACCCAAAAAACATTATGAGTCGATAAGAATCTCGCCTACGGCTCGGTACTTAAACTCACACTCGTGTTTTAATAACCCCTATTATGCAACAGTATCATAAACTACTATTATAGCATTATCTTGGGAGGAAAACTGTACTATAATACAATTTTTTAATTTCATTATACACGGGTGTGCATAAAGTGGGTCATTAAAGTATTGTTTTTGATTTCATAATAAGAACATTACGATATGAGAATAACTAGATAAAAGTAGTTTATGATACTGTTGCATAATACATTATTTTATTTAAATCACAATTAATTGTAAACACTAGTGACATTACTAACCAACGTAAATAAAAAGTATCTACGTTCGAAATAGATTGAACAGAATGTCAAATCACATTTGTTCGGATTTTAATGAGCTGTCGAAAATTTTTGAACAAAGACGTCGATTTGATGTAAAATATTTTTTTATTGAGAATCTAATCTATTTATCTAATACCTTTAAACGAGCAATTCTTGTTCCAACGATTTTCATGAAATTTGGTATGCAGATACAGGGGGTTTCGGCGGCGATAAATCGATCTAGCTAGGTTTCATTTTTAGAAAACACGTTTCACCAAAAAAATAAACCGATTAGTACTTATTTAATGAGTTATTTTGATCTATTATATGCTTTATATAAGTTCAATGCCCTTTGAGGCTACTATACCCTCCCAAAATCAACTGTTAGTAAGGGTTCAGTTTTTGCCTTTTGAGGTACGGAACCCTAAAAAGGTAATGATTAAAAGTAAATTATTTAACAATGACATTCCCGAAACGATTACAAGGATATTGACTGCTATAGAAGTATTTTTTTTTCCGCTACTTATCAGCCTCCGTATATCAGTTACGGAGAAAACGAATTACGGAACCCTAAAAATATAAATTAATGCAAAGGAAAATGTACACATCCAATGATATGCCTAAGAACCTAATAAAATATATTGGTGGGTTATAAAATAAAGATAACAGGATTAGCTGCCAGTAAATTCAGTTCTGTCACAAAACACAAACACAAGTCATGGCAAATTGGATGCTCGAGTATTAGAAATCACCAAATCGAACCGGCAAAACCAAAGAACATGTATATATTTGTTTAAGTCTGCGGGCTATACACATCACAACCATAGTATAAAGAGAGAAGTAGGTTATCTTCATACAAACGCACCGCGCGCGGCTTGTATGTGTGCGCTATTGTATCTATGTGTCGACGCACGCACACTTTAACAAAATCTCGACCCGTTTCTCAGTGCGCCAGTCGGGGCTAACACTGCACAAGGTTCGCGCGCGCGTCACGGCTTTTCGGCACCGCTAAATGATTTATTCATCAATATCATCATCAAAATGTCTGATAATCGCAGAAGAACGTATTGCTGTGTGTTTGGGTGTCTTAATAATTCATCGATTCCAGACCTGTCTCTGTTCAGATTACCTATTGAACAGGAAAGGTAAGTTAGTCACTTATTCTAGCATAATATAATTTTACTTGATGATGAGATACCTACGTACTTACATATTTTTTGTTTGTATTAGTTTTCTATCACACAGGAAGTAGGTAGGTAGGCCTAATTTCCTACTAGAATGTATTAGGTACTTTTGATCTGGCAATTGGTTTGCCGCTATTTCTTTGTTTACGTTTAGTTATGCCGATTTCTCAGTATTGTAGGTATAGTAACTAAGTACCTACCTACTTACAGAAAATCTTAATTCAAAATAAGTATGTACGAGTACCTAATTGACTAATAGTAAATCAAATACATATAAAACAAAGTTCGAATCATAACAACAAATTCGATTATAGTCTAAGAGACAGTCGTTAGTTTTTAATGTTGTTTTTATTTCTTTTAATGATAATATTTCATTCACTTTATTCATTTTTTATTATAGATACCTATTGCTAGCGGAGCGCGAACAGCCGCGCCTAATATTTAGCTAAAAGTGACAACCCTAAGACAGTAGGCAATTATATCGCGAATTGGGCCGGAGATAGCCTACTCCCTCTTCTTTATACTATGTCACAACGGTGCGGCGCCGTCACCGTGAAATAGCAGGACGCGACGCCGTGCCGTGGTACGGCGCCGTGCATGGTGCCTCGCCGGCTCACGGCGGTTACTGTCGCAGTTGATGATTCGCTGTCGCTAAGTTCGTACATGTTAGTGCAAAAAAATATGGCTGATAACAACGATATTTATTTGTTAATTTCATTAGTAGAGGTAATTCCCATTCTCCGGGACAAGGTAACAGATATAATCTTGACGTCACGATGCCACACCGTTTTACGGTGGTGAAACGCTGAAATAATAAAACACTCGGATTCGACTTCGGCATCGGAAACGAAAACTTTACGTTTGATGCCGATTCCGTTCCCGACGAGATGTACAAAGGCTATTTATTTTAAATAGCAGTCGGATGACAGATCGAAAAGATTCGATTACAAAAATAGCAATTGCGGAAATTCTTGGATGTTTCGAATCCGTTTCGGACGTCGAATCAGAGTGTTTCAAAATAGCCCTGCAGGCTGGTACTTATCGACATAATACTTGGAAGATAATGTAGCATACCTACGTATATAATCTACTATTACGCCCATACAATACAAATATACATGAAGAAACCAATCAACATGCAAAACCCTGGCTGTACTCCAATAATGACATGATTTCATGTTTTAGCCCCATGTATCTAAAACTTGACTGCACATGTTCAAATAGAATTTTGGCGAGAGAATCTCACTATATTGAGCACAATCATGCGAGTACATGATAGCTCCTGCCATCGTTGTAGCATTGGATTCCATGTATTTACGTAATACTGCTTCTAAATCGGAAATAGGCAAATTATTCTCCAAGTAAAAGTTTTTAGATAGACGGAAGCATATTTCCCACAAAGATGTATCCACAGGGAAAATGCTTACACATTTGTCAATGATATTGGCCGCTTTTATAGAAATATCGCAATCACTTAACTCTATGCATGATTTCGATAAAATACCCTTTTTGAGATATATCCCTTCATTACAACAGCAAGGCAATGCATGATATACCGATTCATCAATTATTGGATATGATTCTTCATTTAATATTGTCAAGGAAATATCTTTGATTCTTTTCGACATCGTATTTGTTATTACGATTTTCATTTCATCCTTGTTTAGTGAAAGCTTGTCTTTCTCAGAGTCTTCATCGTCTGCTAATTTAGTATGAGATGTGTAGACTCGGTCATTTTTCGGCTCGCTCTTCAAGTTGTCTAAAAGTAATCGAAGACACTCGGCATAATTCTTAGAATGGTAAGCTAATTTTGCTGCCATATTGAGATTTCCTAACAAATTCTTTTCCTTTATCCACGGTTTGAGTATAAGAATTATATCATCAGCCCATGACTTCTTTTTGAAGTCTTTCATTGACATCAGTGGATTTAACCTCGGTTCGATGGGTTTTCTTTGCAGACCATCCAAATCAAACGGAAACATTATATCTATTCTATCGACAGGCTGAAAGAGGAACTTGTTATTGCTGCGGCTAGCTGGTATTTTTATGACACGTTTTGTCGTCTTCATCATAATCACTCTATTACCGCCTTTTTCTTTTTCACTTACGGCCTAAAAAAATATGATTCATAGGAATATTAAAAAGCTAAACAATCTATTATCAGAATGTAATATTTCAGTTATATATACCTGAAGATGAGTATTTCCTGTTGCATAAATTCGTCCATCATCATCAATGTAAACAGTGAAGTCGCCTCCACAAGCTATCAATGCCTTCGTTTGTAGTTCCTTAGTGTCAACTTCTGGCGTCTTCGCGGTAATGTTTTTCACTGCGTCTGGATGAGTATCCGTGCGGATTTTTACTTCAGTTGGTATCTGTATTTGTTTTCTATCGCCGCTTCCTATAAATAAATACATGGAAATATTATATACAAATGCTCGGGAATGTTTCGTTCGAATCGTAGTTAAAAAAAAAACACTCACCTAACTGGCCATCAAAGTTGAGTCCCCAAGAGTAAATAGTCCCAACGTTGTTGATCACACAAGAATGATGCCAGCCAGCCGATAACTGCAATTAAATTAGTTTCGTTGAAACTAATGCTACGATACTAATTACGGTGAATGAGGTGGAAATTACAATAAAAACAAGAAACGAAAGGTATACCTGTACGATCCTGCCTCGAACATTCCCAATGTCAACTAACTGTGGCAGCAGATGTGGGTCAACAGTGGGTGTGGAAGTGGGAGTGGGCGAAGTGGGCGTGGGTGGAGAAGCGGGCGAGGCGGCCCGTCTCGCTGCCGCCGCGCGTACTTGTTGCGGACTGGCGCCCCATATCCACACTTCACCTTTTGTTGTTAGCGCCAGCTGTTATACCGGGACTCTTAATAATACATTTACATTACAGGTTATAAGTGATATTGTAAAGAAAACTGTTAGCATAGATACGGTACATGATTCTAGAATTTGTGCATCTAGATTTTAATGAATATCGAATATTTTGCTCAGGTTTCGGTGTGGATTGCGCTTGGACGCTATATCATACCAGTTACATAATAATGTACACACTACACAAAAAATATATACAAGGATCGATAGGACATCTGCAGCCAGTTAAACAATAATCATAATAATAGTTGTAACCGCTAGCTGCCACCCTCAAGTTGAAAATCTATCGCCAAACGGGTGTTTGCATACATTGATACCCAGTCCCTTCTAGGCTTTGTGTAATTAGGTACCTTCTTCTATACATAAATAAATTTTAGCCAAAAAATCAGGTGAGTATAAGATATATATATATATAGTCCGACCACTTCTCAAACTGGTAGCCAATGACCTTATATCGAAGTGTCAAAATCTGTATTCACGCTGTTTGTTATACAACAACGCAATGTCTCCCAAATTAAATAACTTACATTGTGGAAATATCCGACAGCAAGAATGGCGACAGGGTCAGATATCCGGACCCTTGCAGGCAGCGCGGTCTTGAGTCGGTCCCCAGCCCCGAGCTGGCCGAATACGCCGGCTCCAAATGCCCACACTTCTCCGCCCAGAGTGACCGCCACTGTGTGACATGCTCCGCAACCTACGCTCACCACCTGCCTCGCACAATAGGGATGATGACTAAAAAAATCGAATTAGTCCGTCGGTTAGATTACCAACAAATATTGGACACATATTATATTTCTTCGAAAAGAAAAGATCGAAGATCTCAATTGTTGTTGAGTTGTTCGTTTCAGTGTTCGCGTCAGGGACGTGCCATCCGTCACCCGTGTTCATACATATCAGGGAAATCGGGTATCAGTGTAATCTGTTTCTTTAGCTGATATTATATTTTTCTTCTTAGAATTCAAATAATGTGGATTAGAAAGATCGTAAAGTATTATCGTACAAGTTCTATCAACCTTTCTGTGTTCATGTTGTCGTCAACGTACCTCGATAAAAATCGGATAGCACTGTCAGAGCGTCCGTGCGTCCGAGCGTGCTCCGGGACACTGACGATCCGGCCGCGCCTTACACGGAGCTATGTGAACAAGTTCATACTAATTGTACGTAGCCGATTTTTTCCCCGTCCCTGACGGAACACGGCAGGACCGGGTACCCGGATAGCGCTTAACAGTCAAAAATAATACTATTATAGCTTTGTGTAGCTAGGGCCTAGCTGTTTAAAGAGTCTAGTTTTGTTGTATGTAGTTCATATGATTTATCTAAGTTATGTTACCTAAATCATTTTGGAAATAAACTTATTATTATCAAATCTGACCTTTCTGCCCTGGAATTTTGTAACTAATTGTGGAGTCCATTCGTCATCTATGCTGCCAAGACCGAGTTGACCATGAACACCCCATCTGAAATTTTACAAATTAAATACTTCTCTTCAAATGATTAGACCATGTCTAAGGTGTAAATATTCTAACCATACAAAACCTAAGTAGATAAGCATGCAATGTAATGTAAATATGGGCTGTCAAAACGACCATCATAGCATACCGCTAGTATAAATAACCGATTACCACTCACCCCCAAGTATACAACCGTCCCCCGGCATCAATAGCCGCCGAGTGGTAATGTCCAGCGGCGACCTGACATAAGGGTGCATTCACATGATGTACGGTGGAGAGATGTAAGGGTGCGCCCGCACTAGTGGCCGCGTCACCCGCGCCCCCCGCCCACGCCGAGCCTACGCCCAGTTGCCCGAACGAGTTGTCGCCACTCGCATATATCTGACGATTAATAGTACTATTGTAGTTTGTGGCTATCGTCGGTCAGACACAGTGTTAGTTTTTGTGCCTTTGTGGTTTGACCACATCGTCACTAACTATGCTATGGTGAAATTAAGGTCAAACTCAGGCCTATAAATAGTAAAAACCAGATATACCTGATATACCTCAGAAAAAATATTATAATTTAGTATGAAGCATTAGGTTTTATTTGGTTGTAATAAGTATACAAATATAGCAAACATAAAATAATTATTATTTGAGTATTTATAAATAATACTTTAATGGGGATGGAAGCAGTACTACTCATCAAGACGAAAAATACTAATAAGTTTTTTTTCATACAAAACATTAACCTTACTCAATCGTAATGGTAAAATTTCATATTGTCATCCCTTATAACACCGCAAGTGAATTACAATTAAACCTGTATATACAATTATAATTAGTGGAAAACCATACCCCATTCTCTGTCAATATCAGCGTATGATGTCTACCACAAGCGATATCTATGACCCTTCCCATTACTTCTGTATTAATGGGAGTGTTTGTCATCATGATCTTAGCGTTCCCTTCATCCGCCACCGCCCAGTGAGCTAAACCACAACTCAAAACTCTCTTCGGGGTGTATTGATTCTTCCACGTCTCTCGCTCTTGAGTCACTTCTAAATGTATATTCGGACAAGGATTTCTGGCTTCAATTGCACTCGCGATGTTCATGAAAGTTCTTATTAGGTCTACCATTCTTGTAGTCTGAAATATATTTGACAGTCATATTCCATATTTTGAGACTTTGTAACTCAATATAAACCTAAAAGGGACCAGCAACAAATATGTATAACAAATTAAGTTTACTCAACTTTAATGACTGACCAATAAAGAAAGAAAATATTATTTTATTTACGACAGGTACATACACACGCAACACTACAATTTACAAAAGACAAATTTTCAGTTAACTTGTAAAGTTGCGTGACGTCATGAATATAGGCACCAACCCAGCATACATTATAGTCGGATACTTCAATTACCGTTTTTCAGTCGGAACCCATAGTCACGACATCAAGAACCTGCTTTTACTTACATAAATAGACGTAATTCCTTGCTTCAAATCCCGCATTATCGGTCGTAATTGATCTTGCAGGGGATTAATCCATAAGCATAGACACTGAAAAGAAAAAATCATACATAAACTACACACAGCTAACACTACTTTTATAATCTAATCTCATTAATTACCTTCAAAATATAAGTGTCAAAATTATGGCACTTTTCAATAAGATAGTCAAAGAGCCACTGTCCATTTTCTTCCAACAAAAGTGGGACAAGACACCTCTGCTTCAACAAGCAATTGATAGAACCGCGACAAATATCGCTCCTAGATTTGATAGCAGATAGAAGCAGATGGGGAAATCCTCGATGTATGCTGAATACTGGTACTAAATCCCACAAGCCCAATGTCGCTGCAAATGATGCTAGTTCCAGCAATTCCAATTGAGTTAGTGTTGTGAATTTAACCTCACTGAAACAATGATAATTTATTAACATTGTTGAATACCATTTCCATATTATTTTTATATAACTTACTTATCAAACTTCTCTTCATCATTAGTTCCCATTTTAAGCAGGAGAGCTAACAATTTGATAGTTATGGCGGCATTGCCGAGACTTGCGATATTGCCGGTTTGTTTGTACATAGACAACTCATGGAGGCGGCCGAAGACACCCAGTCGCGCTACCCAACCGTCCGGTTGACTCTACGAATAAGCAAACTTTTATTAATAAAGCTTGTTCTGATACACACTTCTCTCAGCTGCGTATAATCTAGCCGACTGGCGATTCGGCTAGATTATAGTAGCGAGCGAGGCAGATGTAGACTTTAGCAGCAAGGTTATTTAGCACAAAATAGCGTACTTCGTACATCGTATTCAACAGTACTTATTATAAACTTATATTTAGAGTGTAGTATGTAGTTTAGTTAAGAGTGTAGGTGAGTATAGGTAACCTGTGAGAGGGAGTAGAGATAGTGTGCGGGCGGCAGTTTCCCGCGCGATAGCAGCATGTCGGCAGCGGCCCGCAGCAGCGCGGGCACGGGCGCGCCGAGCGCCGCCGCCGACTGCTCCGCGCCCGCGCCGCCTCGCATTATCACTCCCACCACCCACTCGCACGCCTCCGAACTGTTCACAACACAACACAATACAAAATCTCATCATCTCTAAAGGCAGGTGCAAATAGACATTGCTATGTTTAGTTTGTTTTGTTTTAGTTAGGTATAGTGCATATTCTATAGTTGATTTACTTAGTGCCTGATGAGCGTGTCCCTTTGACAAAAAGGTCTCCTCTGTAGTGTTCCACTACTATCACAATATTTTTAATGAACACTAGACAAATCAATGCCTTTTATACCTTTAAAATTTCACCATCCAGTAGAAACATCAATTTATCATACAGAAAAAGGAAAGTTTACTTACACAGTGTTAAGTATATAAGCCCCACAAGTAGTCACGACGAGGCATGATTCAAGGTTAAACCGGGGTAGCTGCAAGTCACACATGAAGGTAGGCTCGCGCCATCCACCTGCCACCGTTGGAGGCTCTTTTGTAGAAAGTAAGTGAGCGCGACGCACATCACCTATTAGCTCAGCAGACCATAGTTCTGAGAATTCTCTCTTATTCCCTAACAACCCATCTCCCTGTTATGAAAAAATATTATTAAATACATAGACGATGTGCTAGAAGTTATTGAATTAAAATATTACATAAATATGCTTTTTATTGCTGACATAAGGTCTACAACAAAGTATAAGATGAAATAATGTATATTTTACCTGTAGAGTCTAAAGTTATATGCTAATCTCTATAATAATCTTGAATAGTGTGGTGATTTCTACTACTAAAAAATATATTTTTTTAATTTATTACATGATGAACATAAAATTACCTGAATAACACAAAAGTTAGCACTATGAACTTCCAACTCATTTTTCCTTATCAAATAGACAAGCCTCTGTGACCATAGACCTTGGATATAAAGACCATCCTTTTTTATATGAGGTCTTAATGTTCTCGAGGGAGTATCTTCTTCTGGACTCTCCAACTGAAAATCATTTCTCCTTATATATTATCAATTTATCATTGAATAAATGTGATACATACAAAATAAAATTCTTAAAATTATACTGCATGAGAAATGAAACTTAGTACTAATTTCATAATAAACCAACCAAAGTAACACCAATTTAGACTTACAATAAGTGTTCCTTCATTTAATTCAAATGCTGTCAAGAAATGCCTTCCATTCACATATTGTGCAGTTAAGGCCCAATTGTTGGAGCCTTTACGAAACAAGGGCAAGTATTCTGTTGGCTTCAACACATATTCTACCATTTGAGATTTGTTATCATCTACAGAATAGAAAAATACAGTTGACATTATTTTGAAGAATTCAGGATTAAATGAAAAAAGAGTTTTAATTAAAATGAAAATATAATAGTATCTACTTATTATGAATTTTGGAACCTCACCTTTAGGTCCACCTTGTATAAAAAATGTGATTTTATCTTTAGACAACTGCTTGATATAGGACATGAAACCATCTTTTTTGTCTTTATCATTTTGTGCTCTTGTCTGTTGAAGCCAGTTATAACCAAATGATCTGTGTTCCAACACTAATTTCCACTGCTGAGATTTGCTTCTTGAAATCTAATGGAAATACATAACATCACCCTCTCAGTCCAGCTAGGTAATCTTCACCATTATAGATATATATAAGTAATTTATAATTATAAATTAATTATAAAACTATTAAAGTTTAACAATAAAGCTAAGTAGGTATCCCAAATCATGTATACACAAAATCAGCTATATATTAGGGTTATTATAAATCTAGTTACTTACCAAAAGAGCTAGTAAATCTAAAGAGTCATCATAACATATCTGTAAGTCAGTTATTTCACCAGATACTTTACAATCACCAACTACACTCTGTGATTCTAGTGAATAAAATGTTATTGTCCCGGACTGAAAAATAGAAGTAAAATACATAATATAATACAACAAATATGTGAATGAGAATTACAAAAAATGGGACAATAATGTAACTTTTTTGCAATTAGTTTCAATCTTTGAATCATGACAAATTTTACTATTTCAATAGGTATGGAGTTACCAAAACTTAAAAGTTATGAGAGCACTGCAATATTAAACCAGTTTCAATCAAAAAATTATTGAAATTGGTTGCAACAAAGTTAAGTGATTGTCCCACTGAACTATAAATATTTATGTTTATGTATTGCAATTTAGTTATTAGCAAAAGTCTCAAATATATTACTTGTGTTTTAGATTTTTCTAAATTGAACCAGAACCAAAACACAAATAACAAAGTTAGAGGAATGTTTGGTAGTAACTGGCAGTTTTCATCCAGCCAGTCACTACCAATGTCTATGAAATGTACTCACCCTTGATCCAATGATTAGAATATTTTCTGATTCTTTTGTCAACCAACATACCACACATGTTGGTTTTGGTATAATAGCGAGAGGTAATACAGTTACACTTGAATGTGACCATCTATGATCAAAAGTATTTTGAGGTATGAACAGAGGCAAAAATGGCACCAACAATACCTTTTGTTCACTGACTATAAGGACCCAAGTACCACTAGGCTCGAAACACATACAATAAATAGGATTATCTACAAAATCCCAATCATAGCTCTTTTCAAACCTCTCCAACTGAGCATTTATGTATATAAATACGAGTTCCTTGTTACTTGAAAAGGCGAAAAACTTTTTCAGGCCTACTTCGTAGAAACTATACGTTGAAATATCGAGGTGAATTAATACATCTAATTTAAATAAACCAGAAAAATCCAAATGATCACTTTGATGAGCCATTGTTCGTTTTTAAAACTGTTTTTCTTTTTGCGCGAAGCAAATTATTTTCATAGCGAAAGGAATATAATGTAAATTAATGTCAATGTCAAATTGTCAATAGTCTGTCAAAATTAGGGATGTGCTGAGTCCTGGGATGCCAAAGGAGTGCGAGGAGTGAATAACCGTATCAATATCATATCATAATACTATATCCACTGGAGATATTGTAGCGTTCCACCGACTTGTATCGCTGATTCCATAGTAAAGTGTGATTATAATATTTGGTATTAGCAGACATGACAGATGATTGATTTAATTGATTTTGAACCCTAGTTACCTAACAGCCTGAACCCATTTGTATATGCCTAAACCCTCCAAGCATCGCCAAGGATAAATATTCTCTATTTTTTAGGATGTTTAGCTACAGTCTGACTAACAAAAGCTGGCCACTAATTATTTTTTAATCTTTTAGTATGACAATATTTTAGTACTAAAAAATCGTTTCGTACTTCGACTACCTAGCCCTTATGTTTTTTATTGTGTTGTGTCATCACATCAGTAGCCATTATTTATAGTTACAGTAATATCTTTATATTCAGGCTTCGATCAATATAATCAGGGATAAACACTGCATGAATTTTTAAAATTGCCGCCTTTTTTTTGATAGCTTTCATTTTTACTCTAGATTATATTAAGGGGGAACGTTTGGTTCAAGCGCGAAATTCAAATTTTATCACGTTTTTTGCAAATTGCAGCTCAGTTATAGGTCGTAAGTTATCAACAGGTTATTTGCGAGAAGAATGGTAGTATATTTACTGATTAATAACAAAAGAAATCATCAACATATTCCTCCAAGGTATATTAGTAACATTTTCATGAAATAGTCGTATATGTCAGTATTTTGAATTTCGCGCTCCAACCGAAGGTATACCCTTAAGTTGATAAGTTCCTTGTTTTTACTCTATCTACCTACCTATCTAGCGAGCGAGCTCTCTTCCTTCTATACTATCACTTTTTTTCTTTCATGTTCCTAAAAAAATTCAATCCAAAGAGGATTTATACACTAGGTAGGTACGTGATTCAATCAATCAGAAATTTTCAGGAAACTACTCGTCTTCAAATTATTCAGTGAATAATTTTCTACAACTCAATACCTAGTTAAAGTGTGTATTTATGTAACTATATTCTCAGGATTATCGCTGCATCATTTAAAAAATCGCCGGTATGATTGTACTCAGGTAAAAAAATAACTTTCGCTTCTCAATTTTATTTTTGTCCGGATTAATAAAGCGATAATTAAATAATATGGTATATAACTTTCAGAAATGTCAGAGATAAAGTATAAAAATCAAATTTTAGCTGCGATAGATCATTTGCGCTCTCGAAAATCAAGACCCGACATAAATAGAATTTGCAAGTTTATGATTAAGTGTTATAAAGTAGCTCCTAAAGATACAAAAGCTGATCTAAAACGTTGTCTCAAAGAGAAGAGTATTTTTAAAGTTGATTACAAAGATAATGTGAGCTATAGAAACGCAGCAAAGTGGCGAAAGAAATCAAGTCAAAATAACAGTAAGTTTATACAGAAGGAACCAATTTGTTTTCAATGCAAAATTTTGTAACAATTTTTTTCTTCCAGAAATGGCTTCAACGATTGCGACCAGTGAACGTAGAATCATAACTTCAGCAATAGCAACCCTAATTTATCAAGACCAAAGTTATTTGGAGAATGGTATTGCTTTTGATGACCTTGTTAGAGCAGCAGCTTCACAAGAATCAAAATATTCTAAGAAACAACTGGAAACTATAGTCAATAAAGAACTTTCATCTGGCAGTTTGGTCAAGTTACCAAATGGCAATTTGGCACTTGGTCCTGCTGATCATGATGGTGATAGTTCAGATAGTTTCAAATTTGATTATAATGTGGATTCCAATACAAAGGTAAAAAAGTAAAAAAAAAATAAACTTTATCATTCTTGTCACTACCAAAGGTTCCTTCATTTCAGATGACTTCATCAGCAAATTCTTCATGTAGATCATCGCCTCAAAGAATGAGAGGACGGCCCAGAAAACGTGGAGGTGGAGCATCTAGCAATAGCATAACTACTCGCAATGCAGGTGTACGAGTTGGTGAAAGACGTAAAATGGTGAAAAAAGTTTTTGATCCATCTGATAATAATGTGCCTAGCAAACGAAAAAGAGGAAGACCGGTAGGATCATTAAATAAAAGTACAATAAAAAAGAGAATGATGACTGCTGGACTCCAAAAAACAGATATGGATGGAACTCCATTATCTGAAAGCCAACTATCAATGGATGGAAGTGGGGATGATATTGAACAGGAAGAACCTCTACCACATGAAACATCAGGAGGAGTGTGTTCTGTATGTCTAGTGCAGAAACCCAGAGGGTCTAATGATAGACTGGTTGAGTGTAGAGACTGCAACAATAAAGCTCACTTAATTTGTCTCCAATCTGGATCTGGTATCTTAAAACCTCGTCCAGACAATACATGGCAATGTCCTCATTGTAAGACATGTGTTGTTTGCTGTGAAACAAATGATGCGGTGAGTTTCATATTATACCTAAAAAAAATAGAATTATATTATACGTAGAAAGATTCTAAAAAAATACTGTCTATGACTTAGGTTTTTCAGCTTTGTCTAAGGTGGTCATTATGTTTAGAAAATGTTATTTATCATTTTGTTTTGGTTTCAGGGTATTTTGACAGTATGCAGTATCTGTTCTGATGCTTATCATGCACTCTGTCATACTCCAAGGATACCAGAGCGACTCAAGGCTTGGGATCAATGGGAATGCAATAATTGCCTTGAATCACGTCCAACTGTTGTGGGATCTCCAGCTATCATTCCTAGGAGTAGATCACCAACTGTTGATCCATTCCTTAAACCACATGAACTAGATAGAGCACCATCCAAACTAACAGAAGAAGTACCTATTGATCCTAGTATACCAGACATAACAAACTGGACGTCTCATGATGTATTTGAGTATTTCACAAAGCATTTTCCAGAGGCTGCACCTATTTTAAAAGAACAGGTACATTTTAAATTGAGAATGGAACTACATATATGGGAACAAAAATATTATGATTAAACTAAAATTAACCCATAGAAAAATAAATTACAGTGTGATGAATTTCTACATTTCTATAACAAAAAATACCCAATGCTAATGCTGGCGTTATATTCTGGCCGCTGCAATTGATTGTCAGTTCCTTTCTAGGCTCTCTCTCTACTTACCTATTTTAATGCAGTAACAATGTTACATACATCTAGGTAGTGTAGAAAAAATTTAAACCTGATGCTCTTGAAGAACCTAGCTTTACAAGTTTTTGTGACATATCAGATATTTTATTTACTGGGCTAGATTTGGTGGGAAAAATATTTCAAAAATGAGCCCACTATTTCTCAAAAGTTGCATTGTCCTTACAGAAATTACTTTCACTTATTTATATACCTAAGGGAGACTAAACAGCTGTGCTAATGAATTTACAATACAGTTCATTTGAAAAAATATTAATTGAAGCTACTAATAAATTATTTTTAGTACTATTTGAATGTTTAATAAGATAATTGTTTGTTGTAGGAGTTTGACGGCCTAGCTTTAAGTATGGCGCGGCGAGCTGACATAGTTAGAGGCTTAGGACTACCTCTAGGACCTGCATTGGCCCTGTACCGTATTATAGTAAAACTTCAAACAAGGAAAGATGATTGGACTATGTGTTGGGGTTAATTTTAAGTAATAAATGATGAACTTTCAAACTGTACTCAATATCAGAATTGTGCTTATGAAAAAATATCAAATATAGTATTGTATGTAGTTAACTAAATATGTGGGTAAGTGGTATCAATTTTGTCAACCAAAGTGAGAGATGTAAGTAAATGATTTTCGACGAAATTGAAATTTAACAAATATTTAGATTTTTGTAGGTACACTATGTAACAATATTAGGTAAATGGGGAATTTAATAATAATAATCTCTATCCATAGATATACCTTGCATACTAAACATAATACATATTTTATAATACAGTTTTTGTATTATTGTATTTATTTATAGAAACAATGTTAGTAAGAAAAAAACCGGACAAGTGCGAGTCTGACTCGCGCACCGAGGGTTCTGTAATTTCCTATGTTACTTTAAATACCATACCACTTCCTATAGGTTTTTCTTGTAATCTATAGGTAAAGAACTATTTTCTTTATTATTTTCAAAATTTAAGGCCCAGTATTTTCGGAGATAATGGAGGGAACGGTCGGCAATATTTTCGCCTATTTCCTTAAATAACTTCAAAATCTACAAAACTATTTATCTTAAAAAATATTTGAGATTCTCTTAACGAAACCTATTATTATATTATGTCACATGATACAGTTTGCAAAACTTTTTCTTAACTTTTCTTTGCAAAACTTATTTAAAATTTTCTATTTTACCCGCCTAAAGCGGCCCCATAGATACTGACTATAATAATAATTGTGTTCCTATAAAAAGGTTCCCGTTTTTCCTTTTGAGGTACGGAACTCTAAAAAGCACTAATGGTAATACTGATGGCATAAGGTGTGTGCGATGGAATAAGCGCACTTACTTACCTTCATTTGCGATGTTACATAATATTAGAGTACCTGGATGACCGAGCTGATTTACCAAAAAAATACGAGCGAGAACAATCGCTCGTATTTTTTTGGTAAATCGTGTTTTCTAAAAATGAAACCTAACTAGATTGATTTATCGCCCCCGAAACCCTCTTCATACTACATGAAAATCGTTGGAGCCGTGTCCGAGATTCAGATTATATAAATATATTTATCAAGAATTGCTCGTTTAAAGGTAGATATAATAAGTATATAAATAGATATTTTATTTATAAATATTTTCTCAATGTATTTACTAATAAATAAATATATTTAGCTAGTCTATTTACATTATATGCTTAATCTTGATCACTTAGAAGAATTATGTGGTTGATCATAATGTTTCATGTACGATAAAAATATATTAAATATCATTGTTGCCCCATTGATGTACACTACTCTATAATGAGTTGGCAAATAATAAAAATTTACGAATTGCACTGGAGGCCAGTACATGCAGTCACCCTGAAACAAAAATGAACATAATTATTAAATGATGCCAAAATGGTAATATCTAGGCAATAGTCACCCACACACCAACCTGTGTGTCAGCCTGGACTTAAGGTGTTTGGCATGGGGCAAATATTCCATCAACAGAGTGTGTCATAAATGTATTTTGGACACCTTCAAGTCTAAAGAAATACACATGTGCTGAACAAGCATGTTACTTTCAAGCTACAAGCAAACAGATATTATTACAAAAAAAAATAGATGTAAGGGTAGTAGTCTGCCAGTCCAATGGAGCAGAATAGAAAGGAGCTATAAATACATTTACCTATAGAGTTGCACAACATGCTTAATTTTTAAATTACTTAATAGATAAATTCTCAGCTCTGCATGACTCCTCTCTAATGGACAGACAGCCTAAGACTATTTTAGATAATCTATGTAAGAATGCTGTTTGGTAACACTAACCATATAAACATATTGAAACTTTTCCTTGATTTCTTCATTGCATTTTTGTATAGACTTTTTTTCCAAGAGGCCCATTCCATAAAAAAAGCTAATTATTGTAAGTGGGGATGCAAACAGCTGGTCACAAAGTATTTTCGATAAAACTGTTTTAATATCAGCCTTAGGTAGAATTTTGTCCAAATAAGTATAATAGTAATGATGCAAAGGACCCATCAGAGTACCAACTATGAACATACGGCCTGAAATGTGAAAAAAAAAACACATTTTATTGTCTATATTAAACTAAATTTATAGATTTATTTATATGAATAAAAAGTGACCTTCACTAGAAAAAAACAATCCAACATTGATGACCTGGAAGTAAGTTAAGAAATTCGATAACAATTTTTCATTTTATGCTACAAATCTAATATTCGTATTAAATTTAATAAAATTTTGAAATTGCTATTGTTATATTATTTTTGCTACCTACATAGACGTCCCCAGTCATATCTCACTGATAATACTTTAGACTGAACTTCAAATTCTTGCTGTACTAGGTCACCAATAGCCATAAATCCTCCTGATGTAATACTGTTTGTAAGAAACAAATTTCTTTTGAAAAAAAAGTTAACTCCACGGTGAAATATTGACTGTTTCCTTCTCTGGTACTTCAGGGGTCCTACAGTTTTCATGTTTTTCATACAGCATCGTAAAGTAAACATGATGTTGACAGAGGATCTAGAATTTAATTAAAAATATTAAAATTATACATAATGTAGTTACTGTAGGATAAATATCTTTGGTAATGTAAGTAAAAAAAAATTGGTTGTGTTGATTTTATTGTTGTCACTGTTTGGAGTTGAAAGTTCACGAGAAGCACCATATTTTTGAAAGGAAAATAAATACATGAGCTTTTACCTATATTTAAAATAAAAATGATATTCTTATGTATTAAAAACATACAATTAAAATTAGCGCCTCCAGACACAACTGTAGAAAAACATTTATTATATTACTTTTGTTTGTTTGTACCAGTTTGGCTTGATTTTATATTTATGCAACAAAGTACTCTGTCAACTCTGTGGGCTTTATTTGTGTTGATTTTTTATTTTGCTCCCCCCCTAGGGATGGACGATATATTAAACGATACGAGACGATATATTAAAAACCTTCGATGTTTTTAGATCGAAGCATCGCATAAACCGATGTGTTTTTGATTTGATGCATCGTAAAAGCATTTAGGTGAATGTAAGAATGGTATCGTGACTTGTGACGGTGTGAGATGTGCTGCAGCCTGCAGCAAATATATGGGGCACATACCGATATATGGGGTCACATAATCTAATCAGTAACCATTAAACCAAAGAAGAGAAAGATTTCACTGTCTTAATATTGGTTGATTCTGAAGATCTGAAAGAAAAATAATAATAAATGAAACTTACTTTAAATTTTGATATTACAAAGCCTGCATAAAAAACATTGGAATTTTTAACTGTTTTGATTAAATGCGTAAGAATATGATAATGCGTTTGAGGTGTCATTAATTTGTTCAAAGTATTTTATTTTGTTCATAAATGCTTTTTTTGTAATTGTTGTGCGATAAGTTAATTCACTAGATGTTCATATAAAACTATTCATTGTATCGGAAGTATCTTTTTTTTATTCGATGAATCGTAAAACATCCATACCAAATCGCGATGTTTTTTTTAATGTGCATCCCTAGTACCCCCACTGTCTGAGGGTTCTGCAATAATTGTCTACGCATCTCGTAATCGGAATTCCGATTACGAGGTCCCTCGTAAACGTCTTAAAATTTTGGTATTGTCTATCTTTTTTGATTCCGATGGCTAATGTCAAACGACCAAAACTAATTGACTAATTGTAATGAAGTTAGACAATACGAAAAGCTTCATTTTAAAAGCCTTGAAACCGATGACGATGTCGAGATGCGTAGACAATTTCCCTGCTGATCCTCAAAGAGAATTTAATACTACGTTTTACTGATCCTGAGTTGCTGTAGAAACAAATATGTAAACCAGTATCTCTACTTTCAGAGATTTCGCCTTATTTTAGGGGAAACACTCATAGGCGAGTGGTCTGAACTGTCAAAATAAACTGAAAATTTATTTTTTTATATTTCTATAAATAAAAAATAAAAGGTGGTTCCCATATAAAAAGCGTTTTTTTTATTCGATTTGACAATCACTTTAAATAATGAAAATAAAACAATATTACGATGGTACATACGTACTTTCGTTCATGTGCGAGTCCAATTCTCACTTTTTAAAATATAAATATGGATTACGAACAAAGACAGATATTGTTTTCACAATTTTCTCTTTTGGGGGGTAAATTAGAAAATTTCAAAAAAAAGTTTAGCAGACTATATTGTGTGACATATCAAATAAAATGGCATGTTGTGAGGATTTTAAATATTTTTTTTTTATAATTGTAATATAAATAGTTTTGAAGTTATTTAAGAAAATAGGCGGAAAATTACCATTCCCCCCCCCTTATTTCCGAAACTACTGGGCCAAAAATTTAAAAAAAATACAAATTATAGTTCTTTACCTATAGATTACAGGAAAACCTATAAGAAGTCTATCTAATCTCTTTAAACGAGCAATTCATGGATATATACATATAATCTGAATCTCTGAAACGGCTCAAACGATTTTCATGAAATTTGGTATGCTGGGGGTTTCGGGGGCGATAAATCTATCTAGCTAGGTTTAATTATTAGAAAACACGATTTACCAAAAAAAAAAAAACCGAGCAAAGCTCGGTCATCCAGTGTTATGTATTTATAATGAAAGATTATATTTCAAAGTCAATATGTTTAATACGTGTTTAATCCACACACTCCCAAGCTACCACAGACAATATAGATATTCATAGATATTACAGATAATACACAACATCTCCCTTCCTTTATATTTTTAAACAATTAGACATAGTCATTTAGATAATTAGGCTTATGTACAATTCTACCACTTCTTGTTCTATATTTAGAATTAATATTTTCATTACAAATGTACTCTCTATTATTATCATTTGTAATATCGTCGGTGATACTGCAATACCGCGTAAGTAGGTTTTACTATAAGGCCGAACATTGGATTTAATAACGTTGAAATTGGCCGAACTTTGGATTTAATAACGTTGAAATTGGCCGAACTTTGGATTTAATAACGTTGAAATTTGGACCTTATAGCACACGCTACTTACGCGGTGTCGGTGATACTGCAATACCGCGTAAGTAGGTTTTACTATAAGGCCGAACTTTGGATTTAATAACGTTGAAATGGGCCGAACTTTGGATTTAATAACGTTGAAATTTGGACCTTATAGCACACGCTACTTACGCGGTATTGCAGTATCACCGACGATATCATCTTTTGTTTCATTACTGTTTAACTCTACTCTACTCTCTTCAACAACATTATCCATATTATCTAGATCTATGGTTTTATCATAATATTTACCATTGCTTATTAAATCTTTTCTATTTCTTTTAATTACATTACCTTCCTCTGTTTTAATCAAATATGACCTAGGACCTTGTCCATAACCTAACACTATTCCACTTTTATGTGGTCCTGACTTGCCTTCTTTTTTAATCTTTACAATTTTACCTTCCTCTATTTTAGGCAATAATTTTACATGTTTATTATAATCATATTCTTGTTTACACTGTTTGCTATACAATTCTTCCTTATAATTATAATTACTTACTCTAAACTTACTCATACTAGGTATCATGTGATTTATCTTTCTGTTGTATAACAGTTCAGCTGGCGATTTACCACTATCAGACACTGGTGTGTTTCTATAGGTCAATAACCCTTTATAAATATCCTTATTTTCTTCCATTAACTTTTTAAACATTTTTTTAACTGTTTGAATATGTCTTTCAGCTAAACCATTGCTTTGATGATGTTTTGGACTAGTTATAATATGAGAAAAATACCATTGCTTCACAAAACATTTAAAATCATTACTTGTAAACTGTGTTCCTGAATCTGTATACAATATTTCTGGTACACCATGCCTTGCAAATATTTCCTTTAAACATTTAATAGTTTCATGAGCAGATAAATCTCTCAATTTTTTAATTTCAATGAATTTACTAAAAGCATCTACAACTAACATGTATGGAATTTCTTTTAAAAAGAAAATATCTGCAGACAATATTTGCCATGCCTTATCAGGTATCTCTTTACAAATCATAGGTTCTTTACAATTGGCATTTTGAAATTTCTTACAAGTATCACAATTTGTTATTAAGTCTTCAATTTCTTTGTTCATTGTAGGCCAGTACACCGTCTCTCTGGCTAATGACTTACATTTAACAATACCCAAATGAGCATAATGTATTCTAGACAACATATCTTTTCTTAAACTTTGTGGTATTACAATCTGACAACCTTTCATCACTAAATTATTATATTCACTTAACTCATCTCTAAAGGCAAAAAATATTTTTGCATCAGACTCTACCTCAAATTTATTACTTGGCCATCCATTCCGTATATATTTTAATACTGACTGTAATTCTTTATCTTTTAACGTTTCACTAATAATTACTTTTAATTTCTGATTTGATACATCAAACTTTTTAAATACCATAGCTACATAAGCTTCTAATTCCTCACCATGTGTTTTACAATTTTCTTTTAAATAACTTCTACTTAAATGGTCTGCAACAACTAACTCTTTTCCTGGTTTATACTGTACTGTAAAATTATATTCATTTAAAGACATTTTCATTCTTTGTAATCTGGGAGGACATTTATTCAATGGCTTAGAAAATATTGAAACTAGTGGTTTATGATCAGATTCTACAACAAACTTTTGACCAAATAAATATTGATAAAACTTACTGCAGCCAAATACAATAGCAAGACTTTCTTTTTCAATTTGACTATAACATTTTTCTGTATTGCTCAATGATCTAGAACCATACGCAATTGGTCTATTTTCTTGTAACAACACTGCACCCAAGCCATCTTTTGATGCATCTACACTTAATATAATTGGTTTATTTATATCAAAATAAGCTAAGACTGGAGGTTCACACAATTTTTTTTTTAGTTCTTCATAGGCTTCCTGTTGCTCATTGCCCCAGCTAAACAAAACATCTTTTCTTATTAGCTCTCTAAGAGGTGAAGTTAATTCAGAATAATTTTGTATAAACCTTGAAACATAATTGGTCATTCCTAAAAATCTTAATAGTTCTGTTTTTGAGGTAGGCGTCTCCATTTCTGTGATACTTTTCACCCTGTCTTTATCTAATTGTATTCCTTCACTTGACAAAATATGTCCTAAATACCTCACTTCTTTCACTTTTATTTTACATTTATCTTTATTTAACCTTATGTTATATTCCCTTGCTCTGTCTAACACCCTTTTTAGTATACTATCATGACTTTTCTCAGAATCTGCATAAATTAAAATATCATCAACAAATATTTCTACTCCTTCTATATCCTCAAAGATTTTACTGAACAATTTATGAAATACTTCTGGACTAGAATTCAAACCATAAGGTAATCTATTAAACATATATCTACCATATGGTGTGTTAAACGTTGTAAGCTCCCTACTAGCTTTAGCTAAAACAACTTGCCAAAATCCACATGAAGCATCTAATGTACTATAATATTTAGACCCTTTAAGTTTAGAGGTTATCTCATCTAGTGTTGGCAACATATACTGTTCTCTTAAAATTTGATTATTTAAATGTTGAGGATCTAAACAAACTCTAATAGAACCATTTTGTTTTGTAGCAATAACTAATGAATTTACATACTCAGTAGCTTTTTCAACTTTAGTTATAATTCCATTTTTTTCCATAGTTTGCAGTTCCTCTTTAAGTTTAGGTAAAAGTTTAAAAGGTACATGTCTACAAGGTTCCACTTTTCCAGTAGCAGTTTGTTTTAATTTAATTTTATACTCATAATTTTTAATCTTACCTATGCCACAGAATAGTTCAGGATAGTCTGAAATAAAATCATTTTTAAATTTTAATGTTCGTACTCTACTTAATAAATTCAATTTAACAATAGTTGGCAATCCTAATAATGGTTCAAAATTTCCTTGGCATACTTGAAATTCTACTATAATATTCTTCCCTCCAATTTCACAATTCACTTGGATTTTACCAACTGATTTTACAACAATGCGAGCCCCATCATAATTACTTAATTTCAAATTTGAAGGCATTATTTCATCAATATTAAGTAATTTACATAGATTTTTTGAAATTACATTGCACTGAGCTCCTGTATCCAATCTAAACAAAACTTTACTATTATTTTTGCCAATTTTTACCTCTTCTTGCCATAATTGATCCTTAAGTTTACCTATAAAATTAATCTTAATTAATCCTAACCTCATAGTTTGTAATTCCTCTTCTTCATCACTATTGTTTTCAATTTCAACTTGTTTCACATTTTTCTTGCTATATGTAAAGCATTTACTGCTGAAATGACCAAACTTATTACATTTTAGGCACTTTTTATTGTATGCCGGACACTTCTCTCGGGCATGCCTGTATCCACATCTCGAGCAATCATTTTCCAACCTGGTTCCTGAAGGCAGATGTCTCCACGATGTACTGGTTGTAGCATTATTTTTCAAATTGTTATTTGTTTGATTTTCCTTACTTATTTCTCTATTTATCTTACATATTTCTTTATCTTCTTTATTTTCAAATTTCTTTACTTGTTCAGCTGCCAATTCTGCCGCCTTACAAATGCTTACGCATCTTTCTAAAGTCAGTCCACTCTCTCTCAAAAGCCTATCACGAAGTCTGTTATCATTTATTCCAGCAACAATTCTATCTCTTATCAATCTGTCTTTTAAATCTCCGAAGTTGCATTCCGCCGCAAGTTTTTTTAAGTCTGTCAAATAATGATCAAACGATTCTGTTTTCTGGTTTCTCGTGAAAAAGATATGTGAATTTACGCACTCATTATTAATGGGTACGAAATATTGCGTGAAAGCTCGTTTTACTTCTTCATACGTGTTTAGACTTTCAAATGTATTATAAATTTCAATACACGCCTCCCCCATGCAGTGCAAAAGCACTGCAATCTGAACATCCTGATCTTTTTTACTTATTCCACATGCTTTTTTGTATATTTCAAAAAGCTGGATCCATTTTTTAAACCCCTCCGACGATAAATTCGTCAAGGCTTGTGGGGTTTTTAAGCCCACAACACCTTCGCCATCTTGTTCCTGTACCACCGGTTTCCCAGAACTATCATCCGATGCACATGCCATTACGTAAGTCAATTATTTATATTCTTCTAGGTTTTCACTTTTTTATCACAATCAGTTATTTCGCAGCGCCATGTTATGTATTTATAATGAAAGATTATATTTCAAAGTCAATATGTTTAATACGTGTTTAATCCACACACTCCCAAGCTACCACAGACAATATAGATATTCATAGATATTACAGATAATACACAACATCCAGGTACTAGTTTTTTTTTTGGACCTGTATAGGACTGTGTTTGACCACAATCTCACCGTGATCAGTGATGATGTGGCCGATGGTGGTAAGCACACAAAGCCTAGAAGAGAACTAGCTCTCAAGTGCAGCTGTCGGAACACACCGAAAGGTGCTTGGCGACAGATTTTCAACTTGAGGGTGGTAGCCAGCCAGGCGGGTAGGTACTCTACAACGTATCCTACTATGGTTTCCTCACGATGTTTTCCTTCACCGAAAGCTCAAGCTCACTGTAGGATTGTAACCCGTGACATCCGTTCGGCGTCACTCAAAGAGAATATAATAGTAGGGGGAGAGACGGAACATAGAACATTCAATTTATACGCTACAATTGCCATTGACAGATAACGTAGAGAAAATTATGTGTCAAAAATGACACTAGCTACTAGTGAGGATCTTCATGGTAGAAATAAGATCGATATATAGTGATGTGACTGACAAAATATCAATATCGATAAAAGTTGCAACATTGTTGCGTAACCTAGCTTGGTGCCTTGGTCAACTGTTCATAGATAAATGAAATGAGAAATTGTGAAATAAGAAAACTGTATACTTTGAACATTTTTATTAACATAGCCGACATACATAATAGCAAAGCCTACCTATAAATGGCTAATCTTTTACTACTAATAATCACAATTTTTGTTCAATGTTTGTAAAATATCGCACTTTTGCGGTACATTTTAATGGTATAGATAGAATATGTACATTTGATACAACCAATTTTTTTATATTACACCTTAATCATGTTGGGTGAGCGAATATTTTCGTCACTTACCACTGGTATTTAATGTAACACAGGAAATTTCTCAATTCTGCCTATGAACTTAATTTGCACTTGTAATGTTACCATCCATTTTGCTTCGAATGTACTTAACCGTTTGAGTTTAAATTTAGTACACATGTATTTCTGTGACCCTGACAGGGATGTGTTAAGTAGGTAAGGCCCTTTTAAGGAGCAAATTAGAACATAAAATAAAGTTTTGCGAACTATACCGTATCACATATCAATCGAAAAGGGCTTACTGTGAAGGTCTAAAAAATATTTTTTACGCGACGCTTGATTTGACTTATTTAAACTGCGTAGACTTAATAAAACAATAAGACGTAACGATGGTAAACAACGGTGACAAAATAAGTGAAGACAAAATAGATACGAACGCATTTGCGTATGTGTGCGAGAGAATAATATGATAATATTGTAAGCTTGCTGAGACTCTCAAGTACGAGTGACATATTCATATATATTAAAAAAAAATCGATGACTTGCAACCCTGATCCAATGGCGTCAAAAAATTGTTCTGTCAAATGACATCGAATATTATTGTGAATAGTAATAAAATTACACAGAGAATCGGTTACTTTCTTGTCAACCGTAATAGGCGTAATATCAAAATCCTTTTTCTTAAATGTTGGAACTATTTAGTTTACTATGAACCTTCTTTCATATATATTTTGATAGGCCAATTTGTTTTTTTCTTTTTATATTCTTTGTCATTTTTAGTTTGTCATTCATGTTTTAATTATTACAAAATTACATTACTCAGATTTATATTACACATTATTTTATTTGTAATTCAGAGAATACCTATTTAAAAGGCATCAAGTACCTTTAGGTTATGGGCCCAGGGCTCTGAATCTCAAAATTTCTTCTTTAATAGTGTGTTCCAGAAAATTGTAATTTTTATACTTCGAATAAAAATAAGAATGGAAGGAGATTCTTGTAAAAATCCTGTTCCTCATACAAGTGCAAGTAATACTAGTGTAGTACCCTATGTTTCAACTGCACATACAGTAAGTACTCCATCTTTTAAAAAATTAGAAGGGCGTTCGAACTACACAACATGGGCATTTTCAATGGAGATGATGCTGATTGATTGCGGGCTATGGGATTGCGTGAAGCATCCACCTTTAGATAATAGCTCACAAGAAATTTTGCGCTCCGATGACAGAGCCCGATCTAAAATTGGCTTGTGCTGTCACGAAAGAGTCTTCTCCAAAATAATAGGATCTAAATCCGCATTTGAAGCGTGGAATAACTTAAAAAGGGCATACGCAGATGCCGGACTTATTAGAAAGCTCATGTTAATGAAAAAATTAATGAACTGCCGATATATTGATAATATGGAAATCTATGTAAATGAGATTATGTCGACGCACCAACAGTTAGAACAGATTAATCACAAAGTTGATGATTCGTTTCTGGCCATTATACTTCTTTGTGGCCTACCAGATGAATTTAAGCCACTTGTCATGGCGTTAGAACACTCCGGTTCTGCTCTAACTTCAGACAATGTCATTGCTGCACTTGTGAAAGAAGACAGTCGTGATCTAGCCACCTGCAGTAACACACCTGAAGATAGTGCTTTAGTGATGTCATATAATAAATTTAATAGAGACACTAAGAACATATTTTGTAATTACTGCCGCAAACCAGGGCATATAAAAGCAAATTGTAGAATTCTTAAAGCTAAATCTAAAGATGAAAAGGCCGATATTTGCGAGGTAACACTTATGGTTGATGATCAGTCAGTAAGTAAATCTAATTTTGGTAATTCTGAAGTTTGTGAAACTTTTGTAAACTCGTATACTTGTAAACCAACTTTTGAAAAGTCGCTTCTTGTAAAGAGTGATGACTGGTTTATAGATTCCGGGGCTACAAGTCATATGACTAATAGACGTGATTGGCTACATGATACTGAACCTGTCAAGAAAAGTATTAGAGTAGCTAATGATCAAATTATTCTTTCAGATGCCATTGGTACTGTAAAACTAAACACTTCCAATATTACCGATGTTTTGCATGTTCCGAACCTCTCAACGAACCTGCTTTCAGTGAACTCATTGGTAAAGAAAGGAAATGTCGTACTTTTTTCGAAATCTGGAGGAAAAATTATTGATGGAGATACATGTAAGGTATTCGGAAAAGTTTTATGCACAGCCACAAATGTCAATGGTATGTACAAACTTGATTTACCTATTGCTCATGCGAATTTAACAGAAGTTAATGAAAACTCAGCCGATTTGTGGCACAAACGCCTTGGTCATCTGAACTTCAGATCTATGGAATTACTTAGACTACACTTAGCTCTTGGTGTCAGGTATCCAAAGCCTGCTGGATCTATTAAAGATAATTGCATTGCTTGCGTGGAAGGTAAACTTTCAAAACAACCTTTCAAAACGTCAGATTCAAAATCGACAAATTTACTGGAAATTATTCACAGTGACGTTTGCGGATTTATGAGTACCCAATCTTTGGGAGGTGCTTCATATTTCGTGACTTTCACCGATGACTTTTCTAGGAAAACATTTACCTACCTAATTAAACAAAAATCAGAAGTCGTAGAAAAATTCCTCGAATTCAAAAGCTTAGTCGAGAACCAAACTGACAAAAAGATTAAAATACTGCGATCTGACAACGGTGGTGAATATTTGAATTCGGAAATGAAAGAAATTTTGAAACAGTCCGGTATAGTTCACCAAACGACTGTACCTCACAATCCAGAGCAAAATGGTTTAGCTGAACGGGTCAACAGAACTTTAGTTGAGAAAGCAAGATCTATGCTGTCAGAATCTGGTCTACCTAAGATTTATTGGGGAGAAGCAATCAATACAGCGACTTACTTGAAAAATCGCTCACCGACTAAGGCTATTAGAGGGAAAACCCCTGAAGAAATCTGGACAGGAAGAAAAGTTAATCTTTCACATCTTCGTATTTTTGGATGCAGAGTATATGCGCACATACCTAAAATTCTTCGAAAGAAATTTGATGCTAAGGCCAAACTGTGCATATTTGTAGGTTATTGCACCGAAACTAAGGGATACAGAGTAGTTGATCCCGAACATCCAAAAACTCTTATCAAGACAAGAGATGTCAAATTTTTTGAAAAAGACTTTTTATTCAAATCAAAGTCAAATGATCAAAATAATACGATTAATAAAGTTGGAACTCCAGAATCAGAATCCGTCCCTATTATAGTTCAAGAAAATTCTGAAACTATACTAACTGAAGGAGAAGTCAACAATATATTTTCTGAACCTGTAATTCAGGACACTCAAAACATTGAAACTGAACCTTTAACACCGGTAACGGAACTCAGTGATCCTGGAATTGACAACACTGAAGAGGAATTTTATGATAGTTTTACAGAATTTCCGGATAATACTGACAATCAAGTTTCTCAACCTGTTAGGAGATATCCATTGAGAAACAGAATCCCGAAAAAGTGGTCAGAAGATATAGTTCTCTACAAAGCTGAAGAAGATGATATCCCTTCAACCTTTAAAGAAGCCATTCATTCTGATGATAAAAATAAATGGCAAGAGGCTCTTCAAAGCGAATATGACTCACTTGTAACTAACAAAACTTGGGTCCTTGTGGATAGACCTCAAAACAGAAAAATAGTTCGTTGTAAATGGGTATTCAAGATTAAGAAAAATGAAAACGGAGAAAACGTACGCTATAAGGCACGATTAGTAGCTAAAGGCTTTACTCAAACATACGGCGTAGATTATGACGAAACATTCGCACCCGTTGCACGTCTTTCAACAGTTAGATTACTACTTGCTTTCGCAGCACAATGGAATATTACAATGGATCAAATGGATGTTGAAACAGCTTTTCTCAACGGTGATCTAAATGAAGAAATATATATGGAACAACCTGAGGGTTTCACTAAAGACTGCAACAAGGGGAAGGTATGCCAGTTAAAGAAAGCACTTTACGGTCTGAAACAAGCGCCTAGACAGTGGAACCTCAAGCTTAACGAAGCAATGATGCAACTTGGAATGAAAAGGTCTGAACATGATCATTGCCTATATTATAAAGTTAATCAAACTTGCATGTTAATTGTTGCAATCTTTGTGGATGATTTTTGCATACTCAGTAATAATGCTGATATGAAAGAAGACTTTAAAAAGAATATTAAACAATTTTTTAAGGTCAAAGATTTAGGAAACTTAAAACATTTCTTAGGAATGAGAATTACAAAAGAGGAAAATGGAATAACTATTGATCAAGGGGAATATATTAAAAAGGTACTAGATAATTTTGCTATGACTGATGCAAAACCTGCTAGTACACCTGCTGATCCTAATTTAAAATTAGTGAATCCTTCAAATGAAGATAAAGAAGCAGCTCAACATTTGCCTTATCAAAGACTGGTTGGATCTCTGATGTATTTGTCTGTAGGAACTAGGCCAGACATTACACATGCAGTAAGTGTGTTAAGCCAGTTTAATTCCAACTATGGGACAATTCACTGGAATGCAGCAAAAAGAGTTCTACGATATTTAAAAGGGACAATGCATTTTAAACTCCAATTCCAGAAGAAAAATATACTCGCACTTACGGGATATACTGATGCCGATTATGGTGCATGTTTAAATGACCGGAAATCCTACACTGGGTATGTGTTTTATTTAAATGGTCCTATATCTTGGGAATCTCGTAAACAACGAACGGTCGCCTTGTCAACAACAGAAGCCGAATATATGGCACTTAGTGATGCTGCAAAAGAGTCCATATACCTCAAAAACATATTAAAGGAAGTGTTTGGTTTGGATAATGGTGTCTGTATTTATAGCGATAATCAGGGAGCTCAAATGCTAACAAAAAACAACATTCATCACTCACGAACAAAGCACATTGATGTTAGACATCATTTTATTAGGGATACTGTTGCTAATGGTATTATTGGTATAAAATATATTCCCACAAATGAAATGAAGGCAGATGTCTTAACTAAGTTTCTATCGAAACAAAGACATCAGTGTTTAACAAAAGGATTAGGTTTAAGTTAACATTTATGATGGCCTATTATTGTATTCAGAAGTAGGGGAAGTGTTGGAACTATTTAGTTTACTATGAACCTTCTTTCATATATATTTTGATAGGCCAATTTGTTTTTTTCTTTTTATATTCTTTGTCATTTTTAGTTTGTCATTCATGTTTTAATTATTACAAAATTACATTACTCAGATTTATATTACACATTATTTTATTTGTAATTCAGAGAATACCTATTTAAAAGGCATCAAGTACCTTTATGACATCCGTTCGGCGTCACTCAAAGAGAATATAATAGTAGGGGGAGAGACGGAACATAGAACATTCAATTTATACGCTACAATTGCCATTGACAGATAACGTAGAGAAAATTATGTGTCAAAAATGACACTAGCTACTAGTGAGGATCTTCATGGTAGAAATAAGATCGATATATAGTGATGTGACTGACAAAATATCAATATCGATAAAAGTTGCAACATTGTTGCGTAACCTAGCTTGGTGCCTTGGTCAACTGTTCATAGATAAATGAAATGAGAAATTGTGAAATAAGAAAACTGTATACTTTGAACATTTTTATTAACATAGCCGACATACATAATAGCAAAGCCTACCTATAAATGGCTAATCTTTTACTACTAATAATCACAATTTTTGTTCAATGTTTGTAAAATATCGCACTTTTGCGGTACATTTTAATGGTATAGATAGAATATGTACATTTGATACAACCAATTTTTTTATATTACACCTTAATCATGTTGGGTGAGCGAATATTTTCGTCACTTACCACTGGTATTTAATGTAACACAGGAAATTTCTCAATTCTGCCTATGAACTTAATTTGCACTTGTAATGTTACCATCCATTTTGCTTCGAATGTACTTAACCGTTTGAGTTTAAATTTAGTACACATGTATTTCTGTGACCCTGACAGGGATGTGTTAAGTAGGTAAGGCCCTTTTAAGGAGCAAATTAGAACATAAAATAAAGTTTTGCGAACTATACCGTATCACATATCAATCGAAAAGGGCTTACTGTGAAGGTCTAAAAAATATTTTTTACGCGACGCTTGATTTGACTTATTTAAACTGCGTAGACTTAATAAAACAATAAGACGTAACGATGGTAAACAACGGTGACAAAATAAGTGAAGACAAAATAGATACGAACGCATTTGCGTATGTGTGCGAGAGAATAATATGATAATATTGTAAGCTTGCTGAGACTCTCAAGTACGAGTGACATATTCATATATATTAAAAAAAAATCGATGACTTGCAACCCTGATCCAATGGCGTCAAAAAATTGTTCTGTCAAATGACATCGAATATTATTGTGAATAGTAATAAAATTACACAGAGAATCGGTTACTTTCTTGTCAACCGTAATAGGCGTAATATCAAAATCCTTTTTCTTCAAACACGAATTGGTTTTGCTTCCATTCGTGCAATCTATTGCTTGGGTCCTCGCGAATCCTTACGAAATCGGTTTAAGGAATTTGAAATATTAACCTTACCTTCGCTATACGTTTGTGAAAATATTATGTTTGTTCGTAAAAATTTAAATCTATTTGACACAAACAGTAGCCGCCATAACCTAAATACAAGAAACAAAGACAAAATTGTTACTCCTAGATTCAGGCTAGCGAAAGTCAATAAGTCTTTTCTCGGGAATTGCATTCGCTTTTATAATAAAATCCCATATGAAGTAACTAAGATGTCTTATAATAAATTCAAAGAGTATGTTAAACATAGTTGATCGACAAGGCCTATTATAAGGTGGCTCATTTCATAGAAGACAAGAATACATGGTTGTAGTAGCTTCTTTCTGCACTTGCAGCCCCCTGGCCAAGTGATAATTGTATGAAGTTTATGTATATTTAAAACTGTAATTACATAAATTAAAAAAAAAAGATCCACCAAAAAAAGAAGCCTTGCTGAGTTTCTGTCTCGGTCTGAGATAAACTAAAAATAATAATACCGAGCGCAGCGGCGCGGTGCACAAATTAAGGTGCTGTCCCACTGCGGCAAACGCTGTGGACGCATTTTAACTGCGTGGGTTCGTTTGTTTGAAAAATGGGTCTACGATTCCACTGCAGCACACCCATAAACGAAACTAACGACTATTACAACTATAACGCAGCATACTTTTGAATCATACGCCTTGTGGAACAGACACGTTTCGTGTTTCTCGTAAATATTTTGCACTTATAGAATGGCATTGGCATGAGCTTTGCTAGACAGTTCTTCAGACGATAAATCTATATGGTACCACTATACCCACCTCTTGCAGTGAAGCTACGCACGTTTTCGTGTACCGCGTACATAGCGTTGATAGCGCTGAACTGCGTGGTCGCCACATTCGACAAACCAAACCAAACCACACGTGTCTCGTATTCGTACATACAATACCCAGCGTGTAGGGTGGCATTGGACCTTATCACATACAATTTCTTGTAAAGCGAAGTTAGGCACACGTACGTTGCCTCTCAGCTGTGCGACAGTGCCCCTATTGCGATGCTCGCTAAGTTGCGAGAGTGTTTTTTTTGAGAATTCAACAATAGATAATGTATTCAGTAATTTCCCTCTGCAATCCAGCACTATACCTACATACTTTTTTTAGTCACCATCAACAATTTTGGGTCAAATTAAAAATATTTATGGAACTTAGTTAAACATGTACGGAACCCTCTCCATGCGAGTTTAACTCACATGCCCGATTATTTTAAATAATATTGCTCTGTGAATTATTTAAAATATAATATTAGTAGGGCATGGCAAAACAAAAATCACCAGTGGAAACAAAGTAAGTACAGTACTTTTATGGACTGTGGTTATGTGGTATCTGTAATCAGTGTTGCCAGCCCTACTGTTTTAACAGTAGATTTACTGTTTTTAACATGACAATACTGTTTTCTGTTTTAGTACGATTTTCTACTGTTTTTTGATAGTTTATGCGTGTATCCGAATTTTATAGACTCGACGTGCGCTCTGGCTGGGAAATTCCCGTTTTCTTACGCGGCACCGTTCACACAATGAAAAGGATAGCTACATTTTATAGATTCGACGTGCGCTCTGGCTGGGGAATTCCCGTTTTCTTACGCGCCACATAGCAGCGCTGCCGTAGAAAGGCTTTTTTCAGCGGTAAACATTTTGAAAAGTAAACTGAGAAACAAAATGTCTTGTACTACGATCAAAGGCATTTTATATACAAAATCCGAAATAAACGAATGTTACGCATTTAATGCTACTGAAAATTATATGAAAAATTTTAATCAAAGTATGTACGATTTTAACAAAAATAATGAAACAGAAAATGTTGAGGATAGAGAAATACACAACAATGAATAATGTTTTTAATTTTGAGTACCTATTTTTAATTAATAATATAACTTTTATAATTGTGATAATTAAAGAAGTACTACTGGTAGTGCTGCAGTAGTTTCATTAGCTATATATCTATTTATCTAATTCTATGTCCCAATTGAAAGGATTTTGAGACAGTAGATTTAATGTTTTGAAAATGTAATTTTACTGTTTTCTACTGCTTTTTTAAGATTGATCTGCTGCTTTTCTATTCACTAGGGTTGGCAACACTGTCTGTAATCAATCTAATAATCTCTTTGAAAATAACCTTAACCTTTACATTATTGAGAAAGATGTAAGAAATAAATTAAAAATGCTTGAATAAGAATTTTAAAGTAATAAATTGAGTTATTCATTTTATTATAATTATGGCGACAAATTTTTTTTGTTATCGTATACGTTTATCTTATTGCAAATCCCATTATTTAAGAGCTGTGTTTTATTCATCACAACCAGAACATGCGAGTAAAACAGGCAAAGTTGTTAATGTAGCTATTATTGGATCACCTAATTCTGGAAAGAGTACCTTAATTAATAATATTACTGAAAGAAAGGTGATATTGTATATCAGTTTAATAACTTCATATTTCAAATGAAATTTCAGAAATCATTGTGTTTGTAATTGTTATAGATATGTGCTGCGTCTAATAAAGTTCATACAACAACAAAACTCATTAGAGCTATATGTTATCAGGATGATACACAAATCATATTTTTAGATACACCGGGAGTTGTTTCAAATAGAGAACAGAAGAAGTAAGTTGTGTCATAATGTTTAAACTTAATCACTTATCAACAAAACTATACCTTATTAATTTTATAGGTATCACAAACTGTTTCCCAGATTAGGACTAATGACATTATTTTTTAAGGTTCTATAGTATAACAAGAAACCCCTATTGTGTTATATGTCATGTCCATCTGTCTCCAAGTTACAGCCCTTTTACTTAATAATAATTATAAACAACTAGCTGTTTCTCAAGGTTTCACAAGTGTTCCTCGGATATAGTAGCCTATAACATTTTGGGATAATGTTATAGGCTACTATATCCGAGGTTCTTATTAATAAAATATGTTTTTGAATTGGACCAGTAACTCGGGAGATTATCTGCAACATCCATATTTACAAACTTTATCTTTATTAGTGTAGATGTAGATAATATTAGTGTAGACAAAGTTAAAGAACAAAAATATATAGTTGAGTATCTATCAAACATGTTACTGAAAAAAAAAAAATTGCACCCTGAGTGGTGTGAGTACACAGTAAAAAGTAAATGATATTACTTTTTAGTAAATAATTAAGAGCTAAATATGATTAGAATTATTTATTCCAAAACTTCTATTCATTTTTCAGGTACAATTTGCCAGAATCAATGATAGGTGCATGCCACAAAAGTTTGAGATGTGCAGATGTTGTTGGCGTAGTACATGATGTTTCAAACCGTTACACTAAGGAAAACATGCACAGTGATGTAGTCAATATGCTCAATATGGTTCCAGAAATACCTAGCTTTCTGATATTAAACAAGGCACGTTATTTAAATACTTGTACAATCAGTATTAATTATAGCTGACCCCTTTAGTACAATAAAGCTTTTTCAACTGGCATAAGTCATTTGACAACAAGTACATGGCCACTTGTTGATAGGTGTAGGGAGAGCCTATACTAGGAATTAATGAATTAGTAAATTCTTGTGGAAGCCTACAATTTGCAAAATAACCAACATGCTTAGCTTAGGTTTATAATATCCCATTGATTAATTCAGTAGTTAGTATTATTTTATTATTTAAAGAATATATAATATATAAAAAACAGTTAATAAATACATAATTTTTCCTTATTTACAGATCGATACACTTAAATCCAAAAGTCAATTATTAACAATAATAAGAAATCTAACAAATGGCTTGATTGCTGGTAATCCTATACCTGGAAAGGAAAGAGATGCAAAGAAAATTAAATTAGCCAGGGGCTATAGCCACTTCTCTGATGTGTTTCTAGTTTCTGCTTTGAAAGGAGATGGAATTCAAGATATAAAGGTAGAGTAAAATCATCTTAAAAGTTTGCTATGGCAAAATCAATCAAACCTGTTGTAATTTACCAGAAATAGACTAAAAATATAACAAAAAAGGGGATATTTACAATTAGTGGGATGTAGGTACTGTTTTTTTCTTGCTTACATATATTGGGTGATTCTTTAATCACTATCCAAAATTTCAGGGATTATATTAATGGAGACATGTATCTTGTTTAGTCAAAATGTATGAAAAGTTTGTAATTTTTTTGTGATTTCAGGGTTGGTCCCATAATAAAAGTTGTTCAAAATGATCACTACAATAATCCCTGAAAATTTGGGTGGTGATTAAAAAAAAATCACCTGTATTAAAGCTATTCCTTTTGCACCAATTGTTTTAATTTTCTGTTTTTTAATATTTCAAATAAAACTTATAAGCCTTTAATTTTTTCTTCAGCAATACCTCATGAGCAATGCCAAACCAGCAAATTTCCAATACTCTCTAGGTAAATGGACAGATCAGTCTCCCGAAACTTTAGTTGAAGAAGCTGTAAGAGCTAAATTCCTTGACTTCTTATCACAAGAGATTCCATACAACCTTACTACTCATTTGGAATATTATGAAGAGATAGATGAGGAAAATAAAATAATCTGTTCTGTAGCAGTTGAGTGCCCTTCAGAAAGGCTTTTAAGGCTAGTGGCCGGAGCTGGAGGAGGTCGTTTACAGCAAATCAAGTCGCATGTAAGAACAGATTTAGTTGAGTTATTTAAGAAATCGGTTATAATTGATATTCAATTGAGAGTTAATAAAATGAATAAATAAATATCTCAGGATATTTATATTGTTGTTTTAGTTAGGTACTTAGGTACCTTATTCCGAATAGTTTTGATGTAGTTCCGATTTGTGGTACCTATCCCTTAAACTCAAGCTAAAGGGCCATTTCCCGAGATTAAAAGTATACTTGTATTATTTGCAGGTAATCTTTACATGCTTGCTTAGTTTCATACAACTCGTAAAAATAAAATTATTTTATTTCATTTTATTTTGATAGCGGATAGGCATCGGTAATATACATATATTCTGTAAAAAAATCAACTGTCCACCTATTACGGATCATGAGAAACAGTCCGCTGACAGGCGGACGGACAGCGGAGGCTTAATAATTAGTTATTCAAACAAAAAAAGGTATATATTTCAACCAGCGATGCTATAGAGTAAACTGCGCCGCGATGCTCTAAGGCAAATCACCGAGCATTGATATATATAAATTATTTTCACTGGATAATTATTCAATTCAATTGAGATATTTTTCATCTTCTGCCGTGCCGTCCGCGACTGTGCGCCAGCCACAAGACAAATTTCACAAACTGATAATACGTAAGGGAGTCCGTAGGTAACACAGATATCAGAACAAGAGCTTAGATGGGGTGAGTAGGCTTGTATGTACATATTACTTTCCTATTGTTTAGTAATCTGAGTTACTGTATAATTTGTGGAGTAGACGCGGCCCCTGCGAACGCATGCTGCACAAAATGCACCTCAAGCTACAATTTACCCTCAGTCGAATGTCACGTTGTCGCGTGAGAGCTCCGAGTGTTTGACATATTTCTGACAAATTCCGTCTTGTACCGTTTTTGTTTGCAAAAAATCAAGTCGTGATGTGAGTTATACGAAAGATGGTTTTTAATTTCACACGTAAGTACTTGTAAGATTATTGTTTTTCTTGAAAAATCATTAAACCATATTATAATAAGACAAAATAAACAACGCGGGAAAAAGTACCTACTATTGTTAGGGTTCTGTACCCACGGAACCTGATCATTACTAAGCCTCCGCTCCGTCCGTCCGTCTGTCAGCAGGCTGGATCTGGTGACCGTTCACACTGCCGATGTCGGCGAGGACTCTAGGTATATTAGTTTATTATATGGACAAAAGCTATCATTTAGCAGACAGAACTCTACCATCTTGTTGGTAGCTCGAGTTGCTTCTTGTTTATCGTCGGCGGTGGGATAGTTGTATTAGGTAAAAGTATGTTGATAACTTACGACCTATAACTGAGCTGCAATTAGCAAAAAACTTGTTAAAATTTGAATTTCGCGCTCCATCCGAAGGTATACCCTTAAGCTAGAGTAAGTATTTAGAGTAGGGAGTTACTAGGTTTCTCCTCGCGGTTTAACCTGCGTTCTCAGGATAAAAAAAAAGTAGCATATCTTTTCAACCCATAACCTACCTCTATGCCATAAATCACATCGATCCATTGCTACGTGAAACAAGGACAAACCAACAAAAACACTTGCAGACATAGGACATATGTAGGTACAGTGTGGCCGCCAACGCCTGTAATTAATGGGCTAATCATGGAAACAGTTAATCCGATTTCGATGGGACTTTCACAAAACTAAGTCGAAGTAAGAAAATACTGATCCTTCTCGTTAAAGTCTCCGGTATTCAGTCGGCGCTCGAACTGTAGTTATTTTATGTCTAGTTTTATGTTAGCTTCATGTGGTCTAGGGTACCTACTTAATTAGGAAAACTTGTTGGCACAAGAATGTTTTGGTAGAATGTAAACTATAATAATCGTATTTTTTTAGATTAGACATGTTCCTACCGAAGTGTGTGGATTTACCACCCCAAAGTACATACCTACCTGTTGTCGATAACATTTTTACAATATTATTATGCATTCATTAACTTTTAAAAATATTTGCTCCCCTGGGCCAAAAGCTGGGTAGGTACGCCCTTGTTAGGTAAGTATTTATAGTGGGAGCTTTGTGTTAGACTTCAATGAGATGCAACAATGTAAACAAGTTAAGACGCTATAAAACTTATACTGTACTACGGTCAAGTAAGTCTTCATTATCCTCCCGCAGGATGTCCATAGTTAACAATAGGATAGTACAAAACAGGAGACAGTGGAACTTAACCACACAAGTTTGTTAAGACTTGTTTACGGACAGTTACAGTTTATGTGATGGCGGTCTCCAACTTTTGTGTAGGTAGGTACCTACTTACATTACACATAATACGATTTAAACGATCTTAGTTTTGGACAAAACTATTTAGTATAATTAGAATTACCCACATTACAATAAATTCAACCTTCATATTATCCTTAAAGTTCAGCAATTAGAGTAGGTAACACTCATAAACATTAATAAAGTTGTCCCAAATATACTCGAGTAGGATTTTTTATAAGTACTTTAAAGGTAACTTTTTTGTACTTTACATGCAAACTTATTTCAAAATTACCTAAGTATTATTACAGACAGGTATTATATAATGTATTTTTTTTAACGTTGTATATTATTACATCAAGGGAATGGAATTTACGTAACGAACATAACTTGTTCCAACTAAGTATATTATAAAGAAACGATTTACCTACAAAGAAATGGAGCTGCATTGCAATTGTTTGAAGGTTCATTTTGAATCGTATAGACGTCGATGCAACGGCACGTTTTGAAGCGAATGTACCTACCTATCTATTCAGATAGCAACTCGTAGGTATCTATAGGAGGCAATAAATAAGATTTTCAGTTCTAGAAGATCCTCTGCTCCTCAGCGCTTTCTTTGTTCTAATTTCCTTATTCTTTTACTACTTAAAGCACTTACCTAAGCATTTAGCAAAACTTCATTCACTGAGCAAGTAAATGTTTGGTCAAAATTTTTAGTTAGCGGGTAAGTAGGCAGGGTCCGTCAAAGACTATTGTTAGTATTGTATATATATACTGGGCACCGTCGTTCTGGGTAGGTATTCTGTAGTCGTTAACGAAATTGTCTTTCACGTGGAAACATAAAAATGTTCATGCCTGTTGTTTACATAGTATGATTACCTACTGCAGTAGTAGGTAGTAGGTACCTATCTACATTGTAATAATAAAAAAAATTCAATATTAAATTAATTATTTATTTTCAATGTAAGAAACGTCATGTCATTAGATATGTTAAAAATAATTATAATTTATTTTAATTTAGCCTATCTATATCTGAGTTTTATTCGCACCACCCTGGCATAGGAAAACACTAATTGCATGACCAATTTATTTCTATACCTACCTAGACTAGACCTCGCACCTCGTGTAAAAATAAAACAACGTAACTTATATTATTATCAATGCGAAAGTGAGTTGGTTTGTTTATTACTTTATGACGGCACAACCAATAGTGATTTGACTACTTATAACCTGGGGGAAACTTTACATGCCACGGGAACCCGGTTAACACTGCGAGGCGAGATCAAGTAAGTGTTAAAGTACCTAGTATTTATAGACTATGGTTGTCTAATAAAATATTACCTAGTTATCCACTTCGTTGCACAAATGATATAATTTTTTCTATTCGGTTATGAAGAAAAAATTATCGACAGGTGTGTCGACATCAATCTCTACACGAGTTGAAGGCTTTTATTCCAATTGTATTGTAAGGTTAGTATCAATGATGGCTCGTCAATACACTCCACGGGATTTGTTGGATATTGAGGGGAACCGCCTTAGAAATAGGACAAAGAAGCTCTTTCACAAGCAAAATTCATGATTAGATGTTGTGAGTAGATAACATCAAATATAACCTTTTCCAGGAAAACATCAGTGGTTTTGTTTCGACACCGAGTACCTATCTACATCATTCTTTGTATAATGTATGGAAAAAGTACTTAACTAACAAGCATTGTGATGAAATCTCATCTGAGGTATAAACTAAACCCTCACTCGGATATGTTGAAATCTTTCCAAAGTAAAGCTTTTAACCTCTCGAGTCACAATTACACTTGTGTGCTCCTAAAAATTCACACCGACCGCATTTCAGTAGGAGTAGGATTATGGAGTCCAATCGAACAAAAGTTTCAACGATATATGTAGATGAGGCACCTTCCTGCAGTACCCACTCGATTCGGAAAATGGCCTTTGTATTCATTCCTACATGTTAGGCCAAAAGCGTAGACGTACCTTTCAGGAATTGAAAAAATAATACAAAGAATATTTCAGGTCAATTTCTTTTTATCGTGCAGCATGTAATTTCTGATATTTCAGCAATAGTAGGTACCTATTTTTATTGCCTTATATACCAATCAATTTGGGTGTAATCAAATTTACGTAAATTAAAGTGCCTATGGATGCGGACTTCTCATCATCATCATCATCATATCAGCCAAAAGACGTCCAATGCTGGACAAAGGCCTCTCCTAAGGATCTCCATGATGGCCGGTCTTGCGCTACCCGTATCCCGTATATAGCGGTTTCCCGCGACCCTTACAAGATCGTCGGTCCACTTTGTGGGGGGCCTGCCCACGCTGCATCTTCAGGTTCATGATCGCTACCGGACTTCTAGGTAAGTATAAGAGTGACAATTCTAAAAGTCTGATTCAGAGTGCCTTTACCTACTGAGTTTATCAGTATAATAGTTAGTATTAAATAACATTAGTAATAACTATTCATAAGTTCTGAGTAAATCGTCGGTACTTCGTCATACAACTTCTAAACTGCACGGTTCTTGGTAACTACGAGTATATACGTAGTTCCTATGCACTCTAAGCAAGGCGAAAATTCGGCCACATGTGCACCGGCACGTCTACCAACTTAGGCGCAAAACGCTCTTCAACTTTATATCGTTTTCAGGTGAGAATAGAATTTTGTATAGTATGACACAACTTAGATGAAGCATCGGCAAACTTCGTAAAATCGATCGTTCTCGAAAAGAGTGCGCCTACAACATTACTCATGTGTTAAAAAATGATCGGCGAAAATGATCTTGTTGAACGTTGAATGGCGCGATACTGAATTATTTTTATTTGTTGTGTAAATCGGAAGTGAAGTGTACGAAAACGATTCGCCGATGCTACATCTAAGTTGTGTCATACTGTACCTAGTAGTTTCCTTGAAGAACTCTGTCAGCTATATGAGGACAGTGTTCTTCATAATGATTTGGAGCAAGTAGGTATTTATAGTTTCCAAAACTCAATAACCATCAGTTTAAAAAAAAATGTTTTATCTAAAATCGAATTTAATGGATGTAGTAACATAATGGCTTTACATTTGGTCTGATTAATATCTATATTATCTTTGTTGATTTTATTGTGTCCTAATATTGTTTTTTGAGTCTTTTTTTAGAACCAATTTCTTGTAATATGTATAGGTAGGTAAGTATTTCACTAATTATAATCAAGGAATAATCTGATAAAATATTTACTTTGAGTTCCATTACTATTTTTTTAAGTAAGCAAAGGTAACAACAAAACCACTCTATTATTTTTTCCACTACGATGACGGTAAAAACTCAACAATAACAATCATAAAAATTCGACATAGAAGTGAAGCGTGGCCAAACTAATAATCGCGGAGTTTTTAAAGCTCAGAAAGTACATAAACCTGAAACGAGTGTAATTGTACTTGAAACTTTTCGATTTCACGGAGCCGGTATATTGACTACCCGCAATCGCACACCATATAATATTATGACCTTATTTTCAATAAAATCAATATCTTGGAACATTTATTGACACATTAGGTAATATTATTAACATTTTGTCTTATGGCTATGGATATACTACAAATGCATTATTATTTTCATTTAAATAATAAATTATTTATTTATTACTAAAGTCAGCTCATTATTGCCCGCACCAATCATAGATGTTAAAATTTTCATTAAAATACGTATTTTACGAGTTGAGTGTTACATGTCTTCTCAGTTAAAAAGCTAAACATGTAGGCTACGAACGTGCTACTAATTTGCTACAAAATATCTACGAATCAACTTATCGCGCTCTACTACAATAAATAATGTAGAGATATAAAACCTCATTGTTTTCCAGATAATTATCTTTCCAGTAAAAAATAACATGTTAGTGTTTTTTTTTACGTGAATAGTTTGTGAAGTAAGCAAATTGTTATCTCTACGTGGTTTGTGGTATGAACTATGTTACGTGATGACGATTGATATCGGGCGATTAATGAATAACGTTCCCAACTAATATACATCAGTTCATTGTTAGGTATTTATTTATTTATTCAAAATGTTTAACCTCATTAAATCAAACGTGTAAACCTCATCCAATAAGAGCTTGATATAACTTATAGTACCTGGTTTAAGCGTTACAGAGTCTGTGCTGAGTATTGGAGGTCTCTACATATTCATACAGTCTAGGAAACTTCCTCGTGGTGCGGTGCAAGACAAGTTCGTTGTGTGGTGTTCGCAGATACTATTAAATAGCGTAATAAGTACGTAAGTTTTCGTCTGAGCACCGGTAGACCGTGATTCAGTCAGGTCGTTTAAACTGTTTCCGTACCTACGACTACCGAGCACTAACAACATTATTTTATAAGTGTTATAAACTTTTGATTACTTCATCAATTCGAGTCTTTAATGGTACAGTGTTTAAAGTACCCTAAACTAGAAAACGACTTCGTATGAGAAAGTTTAAGCATGAGTAAAGGATATTCAATTCCTTTAACGACCATCATTTTTGTCGGGGCTTGCCATGAATCTTGAAGATAACCATTTAATGGAAATAACAGCTCGGCGAAGAACATTATGGTCATACGCGAACTATCGCCGGGCTATAACCTTAAAAGGGTAATATTTCTGCATAAACAGAAACTTTTTGTTTCATAAAAGTAATATTATCGTTCTTTTATTTATGATACACAAATTTATTCAGATCGTATTTTTCTCGGTCAAATTTAATTAAAATGTCTTCTCTGCTACGAGAATAAGCGAATTAAACTGAAAAGGAAATGAATGTTTCAGTAAAGTTTTTCTGACATGCTACGTTTTGCGTTATTGAAATACAAACATTAATTAAATTAAATGCGTTAAATTATTAAACTCTATTTAATAAAAACTATATTTATTTTTATATGAACTGCATATAAAAGCCACGTAAAGTTGAACTGGAAACAGGTTTACAAAATCTACTGCGACACTAAGATTGATTATTTTTATAATTGTATTTTATATTTGATTTCTAAATCCTTAAAACATGTACATTTTGTATTGGAGCATATGTTTATATTTATATTTTGTTTGTGCTTATAGCTTTAACGTGTAAAAATCTTAACGAACATTGTGTTTCTTTGGAAAAAATACAAACAAAGTTCAAGCACACGTAAAAGGATTCCAGTGTAAACAATGTCAAATCAACACGATGAATTTATCTAAAGGGAAATCTCTCTCGCGAAAAGCAAACACGTCTCGAGCAAAAGACTACTGAGGGATGAGTGATTCACTGGGTTAGAAAATGTTAGTTGATTTTTGAATTTCATACTTCAATGATTGCTTTAACGTGGGGTGAACCAACGCGCCCGATTTTGTTTACATGTTTTTCTGTGATCATCTACAACGCCTACAAGCTTTACCTATAACACTTAACGTCGGAAAGCATGGTCATAATTATCGGGATTATCATAGCCACAAGTTTACCTAGTACCTATTAAAATAAAAAAAGCGGCCATGTACGAGTCGGACTCGCCCATGAAGGGTTCCGTAGTATGACGTATTAAAAAAAACTACTTACTAGATCTCGTTCAAACTAATATTAATGGAAGTTTACATGGTAATGTACATCATATATTTTTTTTAGTTTTATAATTCTTATTTTAGAAGTTACAAGGGGGGGGGGGGGGGGGGGGCACACATTTTACCACTTTGGAAGTGTCTCTCGCGCAAACTATTCAGTTTAGAAAAAAATGATATTAAAAACCTCAATATCATTTTTGAAGCCCTATCCATAGATACCCCACACGTATTGGTTTGATGAAAAAAAATTTTTTGAGTTTCAGTTCAAGTATGGGAAACCCCAAAATCTATTGTTTTTTCTCTATTTTTGTGTAAAAATCTTAATGCGATTCACAGAATACATCTACTTACCAAGTTTCAACAGTATAGTTCTTATAGTTTCGGAAAAAAGTGGCTGTGACATACGGACGAATGACGACGACATGACGAATCCATAAGGGTTCCGTTTTTGCCATTTTGGCTACGGAACCCTAAAAAGCAACAATAAAAAACAAATTGTAGGGAATTAAGTAGTGATATTCTACACAAGTGATTAGGTTTTGATAAGTTATGATATGTAATTACCATTAAATATCAACAAAATTATGAAGCAGGTGACGTGGAGAATTGGATGAGTAGGTTGTGGTGAGATATAAACAATACGAAAAATGGAAAAAGAAACACGATGCAGAGTAAAGAATAGAATATAGTGCGATGCAATCCAGTGTGGAGTTATAACAAAAGCTAAATGCCTACAATATTGTTACAGTTAACAAGAGCTCCTAAAGCCGCCAGGAAAAAAGAGGAATGTTGAAGTGAAGCCAATTTCTGCAGATGACAGGAAACTTTGTTAAATATTATAACTGTGGAATTTATGATTAGAGTCTGAGTAGTGCAGTGCAGCTCTAACTTTGTAATTCAATTAGGTAGCGACGATTACGAATACTCATATTTCACAATGAATTCACTTTTATAGTTCAGAACTTCATTTGAAATTATTGTCGGTATAGCAGTTTTTCATCATTGGAATAGAGATGATGACTAAGTTAATATTTATGAGTACTTTCACCCCAGCGTTAGAATAAATAACAAGTTATTTAAATACATCGATCAATTCAGACGATTAGGTCCTCGATTCTCGCGCTTTCGACATCAATCGCATTAGATATCTGGCGTAAAATATGGCGGACATCTGTCAAAATGATATCTGACAAATGATGAATACGACATCGATACCAAAAACACGAGAATTGGACCCCACAAAAGTGTCGTTAACGCTCCACTAATCACACTTAACCCAATATTAGTCCTTATCCAAATGTTATCGGGCATTAATTAAACTAACGCAAGATCAAAGTCCCTCTAACTACCTTCTTAATCGTGCTACTTTAACAAGGAATCAATCTGATATCGCCTTGTGTTCGATATGCTTTGTTGATTAGCTACCATTTACTTAATTATTTTTTTATTTATCTTTAGTTTTTTGTACAAGAAAACCTGTTGGCAGGCGAAACAATCTTTATAATATTTGTAGAGATATTGACATAGCTTTCCGACACACGATACCCTATTTTACCCCCTTAGGAATTGATTTTGGAAAAATCCATTTCAAAGTGGATGTTTGCACTTTATATAATAAAGAACACACCCTCCAAATTTCATGTCATACCAGCTGTTTAGGCTATGCTTTGATAATGTCAGTCAATGGCCAGTCTGGGAATTTGAATTTTATATGTATAGATATTTTTTTAAAACATTCGACATGCCTATTTGGGCACTTGACCGCAAATATCCTAAAGATTGAGGTAGGAAGTCCTAAATTGAAGTGAAGTTTTCTCATTAATTTGATTACGTCGATCCCAGGGCCCGACCCGTGTCACAAGTTACTTCATTAGTTACGCAACTTGCTGAAAGTAATCCTAGGGAATTACGTTTTGTAAGACACGAATCACTAAAATTATGCTGACTTGCTTATTGCGGCTCCCATATACGAGTATGTCACTACTTCCTGAACCGAAAGATGTTTTGTGTTATTTGTATTATTATAATTCGAGAATGATTCACGACCCAAGCGGTAAAGGCGGTTCGGAATACATTGTGATATGCAAACAAGGCGCTTCATAAAATTAGAATTTAAAATCAAAGCTCAGTTTCAGAGGTGTTTTTGTCTCCGAACTGCGGTACATGGCACATAAGTTACGCCGAATATTTATGTTGGCCAATGCCACCAACAGACTCGCGCTCATATTTACCACCAACATCTCGTTTACTGCATTTTGTATTTGCATTTTACATGATATTTTTGTTCGAAAATAGATTACCTCCATTGTTTGTTAAAAAGTAAATTGTTACGAAATGGTGCTATTATAATGTTATTGTTTGTTATCATTGCTTAGTGCAAATTTGTTATCGCTCTAGGCGTTATTTACAGAGCGCGGCCGACCGCGGCTAATGTTTGTAATAGCAACTATAATTTCCCTGCTAATGTATTCCATTTAATGTCTTTAGATAACAAAACGAATTTACTAATTCTAATTGCAATTAAATGTTTATTCCTATAAGTAATTTTATTTATACCTAGAACAGAAAATAGGTATAATTAATTAAATAAACAAGTAGGTACTAACCCACTTTTAGGTAATCTAAATATATAAAAAGAAAGCGTGACTGATTGACTGTCTGACTGATTGATAGATCAGCTCAAACTACTGGACTGATTGGGCTGAAATTTGGCATACAGATGAAACTGCAGGGCGGAAAGTTAGTTAATTATATAAACAACTACGAACAAACTCAACTGCAATTAATTATTTTATTATATTTTAAATTAGTCTAGCTCTCAAAATTTCTCACATAGACTACTTTTTATTCCTCCAGAGCGCGGGTTACACCGCGGGCGGAAGCTAGTAGGTAATAATTTGCTACATCGCGGAAAATAAATTCATTGTAATTGATGGTGATTCTCATATACCATATCTCAATATTCTCAATTTTAATTACAAAAGCAAACATGGGTAGCCAATAAGTGTCAATATTTGAATATACATAAGTAGGTACGCGATGGAAATTGCATTAGATTGAATATTACGTGGCGGACGAAGCTCGGGTTTAATTGATCTAGGCAGGCAGGTTGATGGATTGTAGCAAGTAGATGCGGTGCGATGCGGCTAGGGGTGGTTTGCGGTGGATAAAGATGAATCTAAGTGCCGCTTCGGCAAGTTGCTTTCGGCGTTCCCCCGTTGCACTGAAGCTGCTTGCTGGCGCTCACCAGTAGGTATCAATCTTGGTAATGGATCAACAATACTATATCTCTGCAAAATTATTAGCCAGAGGATCTTCCACTTTGTTCTCAGGTTTCAGTAAAATATTTTATTACATGGCAATTTCAAACTAGTAGGGTCTTGTCTAATAATTATGCATTCCATCATCTATAGTGTCATCAAATTTAACTATTTAGTCGAGCAAGCAAACGTAAACAAGTAGATGGCCGGCTGGCTTCATGAAGCAAAAATAATTAACACCATTTTACCATCGAGCTGATTTGATGACGGATACGGGATCTAGGGACTGGAACTCCGTGATGAAAACCGCTTAGATTAGTCGAGTTTGAGTTTGTTTTTGTTTTCATGAGTAGGTACTTTCCAATACACAAGTCATGTGTAATTCTAAAAACTTAAAAAAGAACTTTTAATTTATTCGAAGTCAAAGCTCGTTTTTAGGGTTCCGTAGCCAAAATGGCAAAAACGGAACCCTTATGGATTCGTCATGTCTGTCTGTCTGTCTGTCCGTCCGTATGTCACAGCTACTTTTTTCCGAAACTATAAGAACTATACTGTTGAAACTTGGTAAGTAGATGTATTCTGTGAACCGCATTAAGATTTTTACACAAAAATAGAAAAACAACAATAGATTTTGGGGGTTCCCATACTTAGAATTGAAACTCAAAAATGTTTTTTTCATCAAACCCATACGTGTGGGGTATCTACTGGTATCTATGATACTGAGGTTTCTATTATAATATTTTTTTTTTTATTAAACTGAATAGTTTGCGCGAGAGACACTTCCAAAGTGGTAAAATGTGCGTCCCCACACATTTCCACTTACCCCTGTAACTTCTAAAATAAGAGAATTATAAAACTAAAAAAAATATATGATGTACATTACCATGTAAAATTCCATTAATATTAGTTTGAACGAGATCTAGTAAGTAGTTTTTTTTAATACGTCATACTACGGAACCCTTCATGGGCGAGTCCGACTCGCACTTGGCCGTTTTTTATTATCACAGGTAACTTTTATGTCATCATAATTAATTAAGATTATGCATAATGAGGTTAGATATTACGTTGGTTTTTTTGAAAATTCTATTTGCCAGGCTTTTGTATAAAATACGGAACTAATTAAGATGTTTAATGCAGACCAGTCCGCCTTTTTACTGAATTAACATTAATTAAATTTGAAATAAGCCTTCAAAAAGAGCTCTTTAAGAGGATAATATAGTAATATAGTGTAGTAAGCTTAAAGTATTAAACGACGGGAGCTGCGATCTTGATGACAAGCGACTTAATTAAGTGAACACAAACATAACATCTAGGTACTAATAAAACTGTATCAAATTATTATAGACACTTTCCTTCTACTATCAGGGATAAAAATATCAAGTCGATGCATTGGTCGCAACAAAGGTGTTACGTAATTTAAAAACGATTTGATTTATATTTGTGTTTTAAATGTTAATAGATTCTGATATCACTTATCTGAAAATCTAAAATATTGTTTCTTATGTTTCGTCATTTTATTTAGAAATATTGAGAAATGTGTGTTGAATCGAGGGGCTAGTAGATAATAAAAGGCTGTCTTGCAATTTACTTTCAGCCATCGGTACGCTGCAACGTCTAAGGAATTTAAATTTTTCCCTCACGCTCTATCGGATATAATCAAACAGCTGGCGGCCGCGCAACGTTTTGAATATTAATGATTTTAATCATGGCTTAGATTTTACCTTCTATTTATTCCAGTAAACACTTTAACCTCATTAGACCTTTTTGAAACACTCTTAAGATATTAAATTCGTAATAAATTTGTCTATCTAGAGAATACCCACGCACAAGAAGCTATTATAAATGCGTAATAATGAAGTAGTAATAAAAAGATTAGGTAGTAGGTATTTTTTCATCACAACATTAAAAATAACATCAAAAACTCATCATAAAATCAAATAGATTTTATGTCCATAGCATTTCAAACAGTATGATATCATGTAAAAACTATAGAACTATGCAAACTGAGCACACTATTATTCTGCCTATGTCGTTTTTTGCTAGAGTTGTCTAAGTTGTATACATAAGTATATTTATTTATTTGTCATAAATAATGACTACAAGATTTAAGATAAGGTACATTTCCGAATGAGATATTACCCATTTTGTCAGTCGTTGGCGTTAAGAACAGTTTAATATTATCTCTATTCTCTCCCATTTCCATTATGCTGTCTTGATTTATGTGGTTGTTTAGTAAAAATACAATAGTATTATTTCATATAAACAATGTGCGCATAGTTTTGGTATATCGAGCACGGAACTGCCCGGTTCAACCGCTAACACTCGGTTACTCGTATAATAAATTAGTTGTTTTAGCGGAAATGGCATCGTCTTAGCCGAGGCCATAAAGACATTTAGGATTGAGCTCCACGGCTGTGAGCCGGGCTGTTAGGTAGGTAACGTAAACCGTTATAATAATGCACATAAAATTCCCCACCGAGAGCAGTGAGTGAGCGAACGAAGTTGTCGGTATTATAGCTCGGGGTTATTCCACGTCACGTACACGGGACCGGGCACAGTCTCACTCGTTCCGTTCCCGCGTCGTTGTCGTCACTTGCCATACCACACACATTATGTTAACTTGGGCTTCATGTGGTTGAGACGATGTGTTTCCGCTCAATATTTCTGATCAATTTAAAATTAACTTACTATTTTTCATTTAGCTCACGAAAAACAGTCTTTAGTTTTTGCTGGGCCATTTTCTTTCATGATGTGGAATACCTATGTGAAGTTTATTAAGGTTCCGTACATGCGATGAAAAAATTAACCCTGATAGAATTATTCTCTGTCTGTCACATCTTATTCTGTCTGTCATAGCAAAATGTATACAAAAAAGATTTTTTATAGACATTCTTTTAGAAAATCAATGTAACCATGTAACTTTTGAAACTTTCTGCAAATCAATATTTTATTACAATAGTGCTGTATAAAAAGCAATAGGTAATATTATACAAGATTATTGTTAAGTATACAATCAAATCGTCTTGTTATTATATGTTCGTCGATTATATCACTCGACCAAGTTTCAGTTTGGCACTATTCGCAACTTCTGTTAGAACCTACTTAGGATTCTAGTACTAGTTGACACAGATTTGTATGATACAGCCAGTTCGATACTTTGAATAGGTTGCCTATTTTATTATTATCCGTCGATTACGAGTACAGTTTCTGGAGTAACTGTGTGTAGTAGATGTATCCTATAATTTCTGACCTGTTTTTGAAGCTTAAGCCCGGTCTTGATGTATGTTTCTAACTCTATTTGACAGAGACACATAGCATTCTAAGAACGTTTCTATTCTATGAATGGTTATATCACGTGAACTTTGGTTCACGTAATATAACCATTACGTGTCGGGTCGGCTGTATCAACTTTGATGTACAACAAAATATTAAAGATATCTATTTGAGTAGATATCTTTCTGCTCCAGTGAAAAAAAAGGTCCTTGAATGGTCAGTCGCTGGAATCGTCAACCAATTTGGAAAGCCTAATACTACTTAAAAGTGTACTACGAACCAGTGGTAGAGTCAATTGTAGCTTTTGACGTCCATAAGTGCCTTTTCAGAATAAATTATTGTTGAGTTTCATAGAAAATCCGTGGCAAGAAGTTTGTTTTCGAAGTTTCGTTTTGAAATTACCATCATAATTTTTCTTCCTGATCATGTATTTTTAATTTGTAAAATATAGAATGAAATGAAAGATAACTACATAATAGTAAACTACGTATCCTAGATAAACGCTATTAGGTGCCATTCAACCTATATAGCAATGAAGAACAAGCCTTGAGTGCATGTACAATGTGTTTGTTATTCTCATTATTCCGATGCCTTACTTGTGAAGTTCTGCAAGCAATGGTAACTTGGAACATTGAACGTACACATTACAGTGTTTAAGTATCACTGACATATTATTTTTTATGTACAGAGAAATGTAGTTTAATATCCTGACTAATTCTAAATAGCCCCTTTAAAATCTTCCAATTTGTTATATAATGTAATTTTAATGGCTTTGGAAGACACAAGGATTTCTTAACACAAGCAATTTTTTGCCTAAATGATCGCAAAACTTACTGTAGGTATTCTAATTCATAAATAATTTATTATTGTTAACTTCCGATACTCAACAATAATATATACAAACTCTAGGTTTTTTTGCTCCGTAAAGTATACATTAGGTACGTATAATGTATCCAATTATAAAGCTACTCTTAATTTACTCACGAATATTTCAGGTATTTGTACAACACAGATTGCATAATGATTTATGAATTTATGAAAAGTTGGTAATTTAGTAAAATCTGTAGGCCATCGCGTGGACAGGAACTATTTCTAGCAGTTTCAAATTGAATCAAAGTGTAGCGAATTGAATATTTAAATTCGATAGTGAAGTTACACTTGATGAAGCAGTCACGTCCACTAATTCTTCGAAATATTAATGTAGTTCTCGTGGATGAAATCTGGAGTCGCGGCACGTTGCGGGCATTCCGCCTTTGAAATCACTTCCCGGCCCCACTCTCCACTCTCCACTCCTGACAGTGACGTATTGTTGCTCTTCTTTTACAGTAATGGATTTTGTTTCATGTTGCGGAAGTTATTGCATATTTTACGATCTGTTTAATTATTATAATTTAAATTTTCAACATTTGTGTTCTGTTGCATTCTGAATTTGTTAGTAACTTTAGTAGCAAGTATTTGATGTATATATAATGAATACTTGACTAATTTATTGACTCGTTAAGTTCTATGGAGGAATATTAGCATTATCCTATAGTATTTATCCCAGTTTTTAACCGATTTAAAAAAATGGGAGGAGGTTCTCTATTCGTTTTTAGGGTTCCGTAGCCAAAATGGCCATTTTCGTTTGGATTCGTCATGTCTGTCTGTCTGTCCGTTCGTATGTCACAGCCACTTTTTTTCCGAAACTATAAGAACTATACTGTTGAAACTTGGTAAGTAGATGTATTCTGTGAACCGCATTATGATTTTTATACAAAAATAGAAAAAAAACAATAGATTTTGGGGGTTCCCATACTTAGAACTGAAACTCAAAAAAAAATTTCTCATCAAACCCATACGTGTGGTGTATCAATGGATAGGTCTTCAAAAATAATATTGAGGTTTCAAATATCATTTTTTTCTAAACTGAATAGTTTGCGCGAGAGATTTTCACACATTTTACCACTTTGGAAGTGCCAAAGTGGTAAAATGTGTGTCCCCCTGTAACTTCTAAAATAAGAGAATAAAATAACTTATTTGTTTATGAACCGATTTTATAATTCTTTGTGTTAGATTAATTATAGCTCCAAGATGGTTCCATATTAATTTAATTGTATTTATACGAGGTATTATTTTTTTATGTTTTAGTTTAAAATTATATATATTAGGAAGAATATTTTACTCCAAAAAAAATTGTTCATAAATTTATTGAAACTTCCATTATGACGAATTTCTTATTTCATATGATTATGTGAATATAATGCAAACGAAAGCTTTGTAGCGCATTATATTCATCTTCTTCACAATGACGTAGCTACGGTAGTCGTAGCGTGCTACGGCGTAGCAAACAAACAGAAGTCCAAAATGTACAGTGTTCTTTGAACTAATACCTACAACATGCTATAAATTGGGGTGGTATTTTATTTTATTGTTCATTTTAAAGTTTTAATTATTTTTTTACAATATTTCTGATTAATTAATTAAGATACTTTTTCCTTCAACTCACATTGTATTTATTCACTTTGTATTATTAAAAACTAATTAAAAAATATGTTGACAAAAGTTCGCAGAAACTCCTCAGTAGGTATTATAGGATGCCAGACGAGCAACAGACTTTAATATTCATCATGGGTTTACGAAAATTGTTAAATAATTTACGGGATTTTATGTAAAATTGTTTAGATTAAAATATATTAAGCTTATTTTGTAAAATTAATGTTTAATTTGTTGGTATCTCAACACAATAGCGTTGGTGCTTGAGCAGTAATTCCATTCTGTTGGTGCAAGTACGTTGCATAGGTGGACGTCAGAATGCTAGCTTTGTGTAACACAGCACCTGAAAATCTTGTACCAACTTACTTCATGGCAGAGCACCTTTGTATAATAATAGTACCTATTTTATGGACATGCAAGCGTTAACGTCCAAGTTATTCGTCTGTATATAAGACTTGACGATAATACTACCCTACTAATTATATTGAAAGTTTGGATGTTTAGAAATTGTGAGTTATTTTAGTGGTGACGTGAAGAAAACCGGGGGGTTGCAACTATATAATTAATAAAATCCAGCTATTTTTCAACGCGATCCCAAACTAAGCAGAGCTTGTTCTATGGACACCAGTAGCGGTAGGGAACCGTGTTGACATTTAGAATCATTATCAATTTAATAGAAAATAAAAAACTTATAAAAACAGTTCTATAACATTTTTATTTAATATGATACATCGCTATTAAGCTATATTCCCTAAATAATATAAAGTAACGACAGCGGCTATATTCAAACGAATTTACGAGGAAATGGTCACCGTTCGAATATGGACGAATTTATATTAAAACAATATTGGCTAAATATTTTGCAAGTCTGAATAAATGGCTTTATGCCAACATTATAACAGACATGAAGGAATACATTTATATTCAGCTGTTATACCTACATGTTTTGTTACATGACAAATATGATACGTAATACCTGGATCATGTTTTTTTTCTACTGTTATTATTAGTATACAAAAATAGACTTCTTATTTATACTACCCTTCATTGGTGTTTCCGAGATAAATAAAAAATAAACCTATGTCCTTCTCCAAGCTATTGGCTACCTGTGTGCTAACTTAGCAGTTTATCACCATTGATGGTATCCTTGGAGCGTCAAGGGCCAAGGGGTAATAAACATCCAAACAATAAATCGATGTCTTCAAAGGTGTTGTTGATACTGGCCGTTGCATCTACTCGTATAATCTATGTACCTATCTATTATTCAAATAAGGTAACAAACATTTGTTCCACGCTTCTATCAATAAAAAGAATTTGGTTTGGTTGCACATACATGCATTGTATCATTTATTAGCACAATAAATAGGCATAAATTCCATTAAAAGGTAGAATAAATAGGCATTTTTAGATAAGCGTACTACATCGGCGGTTTTGTCTCCTCTAAGGTCAGTCGATGCAGATGGTTAAACATAAAAAAATGCTATACATTTTTAACCGTGATGTAAACGTAGATATCTACGTTACTAATCACAAATTCCATCGAAAAAAAAAACGAAATCGTTTCCCACAATTCACTTTAATGAGCAAGGGGGGAATTACACATCTTGAATGTGTGTACAAATTGTGCGGAGGCGAAATGAGAGGTAAATCCGTTTTAAACCACAGTAGACGGGACCCAGGACGCGTAGAGCTCTCGATCCGTCACGCGTCGCACAAACTTAATCCCTCATCAAATCCAGATTAATTAAACTGGAGCCGACCACGATCCCAGCCAAGCCACTCACGCATATTGTAACACACGTGTAAACCGGCACTTACACCATCGCATTGTACTTGACACGTTGATTTACTCTATTGGCGCCATCTTGAACGATCCTCCTTTGGTATCTATTTAGGTGTCGTAAAGCAAATTAGTATATTTACTTGCATTATTTTTAGTATGATGGATGAGGTAACCATGGCTTTAGGTCTTCTCTCCAGTAAGACACTCATAAGTAATTATAATAACTTTAATGCTAATTTAATTATTTATTAATCGGTTGGCTCACAGGTGGGACACCCGTGAAAAACAAAATGAATTCCAGGAACTGCTATTCAACAAGTATATTAAATATTTTTGTTGTCAGTGTAATAGGAATGTAAATACCTAATATGAAAATGAAAACGAATCTAAGCTTATTTTGAAATAGGTAGGTAGGCAGGTTTATTGAGTTTATTGCCGAGTCTTGTTAGCAAATGCAACCTTTTGAACCGGTATTAGAGTCAGACTTTTGAATCAATCACCCCGTCAGACTATACATAAGTGCTTGCCTGTGAAGTCTAATCGAATAAAATAAATTCGATTTTGAAATTCGAAATCTTTCAATAACTTATTAGTAAAAGTTTAAGGTACCAGTGTGTGTTGCCAGTGATAACTTACGGAGCAGAGACGTGGTCGCTTACGATGGGCCTCATAAGAAGGCTCAGGGTCACCCAAAGAGCGATGGAGAGGGCTATGCTCGGAGTTTCCTTGCGAGATCGAATCAGAAATGATGAGATCCGCAGGCGAACCAAAATAACCGACATAGCCCGCAGAATTGCCAAACTCAAGTGGCAGTGGGCGGGGCACATCGCTCGTAGAACCGACGGCCGCTGGGGCAGAAAGGTTCTCGAGTGGCGACCACGAACCGGAAGACGCAGCGTGGGCAAGCCCCCCACAAGGTGGACCGACGATCTTGTGAGGGTCGCGGGACACCGCTGGATGCGGGTAGCGCAAGACCGGCCATTGTGGAGATCTTTGGGGGAGGCCTTTGTCCGTCTTTCGGCTGACATGATGATGATGATGATGAAAAGTTTAAGGTTAGGTACCTTAAACTTTTCATCATCATCATCTTCTATTTAAATTGACAATGGTTATATTAATTTGATCTAGAATCCTAAAACCCAGATATGTCAAGGTGAAAACGTCGAAGGGTGAATGGCAGGAGAGTGGGTAAATATATCAAGTCACTAGTGTCACGTCAAGGCACCCGGCGTAACCCTGCTGTATTTAGCCTTGTCTCCCTACACGGACATTGAGGCGAGGTCGTCAATTTAATTGTTCGCTACTTGTGGTAGCTGAAATGAATATAAATAGATAATACTAGCTATATTCTACGGTTTTACCCGAGTTCTGTAAATAAAAGTAGCCTCAGGGAATGTTGCTCCCAATTAGCGAAAGAATAATCAGGTTCGGATGTTCTGGAAAACTCCTACAATTTATTATAGATGGTAACATAATTTAGGTATATCATCCATAATGTCAGTAAAGACAAAAACATCTACTGTACGGTACCTGCTTATTAGGATAAGCTTAAGTTTGGTCACATTTATACTATAAAACGTTATTTCATCAGTATTTCATTATAAAATAAATAGAAATAGCGCAAATGTGATCATATGTGTGTGTATGTATATGTGTGGGTTTATTATAAGGTTATTAACTTTGTATTAAATCTGTTCATGTACAACGTACTCGTACCTAAGTAAATTAGGGTTAACTACCCGTGGGCAATTTTCCTTTATAATTGTCCTTTGGGTTTCTTATACAATCAGTAGGTTATACAATCGTTTCAGAAATATGGATTTGAGACAAAGAGTACCAACATTGATATCGGAATATTAGGTAGGTTATTTTTGATCATTATTTTGAAACAATCATGGTCGTTTGTCACCCGCGTATTCCTACAAGATACACTTGTAATCCAACTGGATTTCAAGTAACTTCCTTAAAGGCTTTCTGTCCTTACTGCCTTCGATTTCAGCATAACTTTTTTGTGGAGTTGCTTAGAGATTATGGTATTCTATTTTACTTGAAATAAAAACCTTCACCGCCGTTATCTTCAAAGTGTTAAGTACCTACCTTTTGTTTCAAACATATTTGTAGCTGAAACAATGAATTGTAAAAGTTAATGTAAAGGAGCTGTGGAAGATAAACTAAAAAGTACAGGGCATTTAAAAAGTTTATGTAAGAAATTTGTCAAGTGACTGTCGCGTTCAAAGTTTGAAAAAGAATACACCGAAAACGGCGTCGAAAGATTAACAAGCATTCGGGGCGGAGTGTACGTAATACAATCAAAACTTTTGATGAATTTCTACAAAACTGTCTTTGTTTCCCCTTTCTGTCCAAGTTAAATAATAAAATCTACTGCAGACACTTCCATTTGAGACCAATGTGAAGTCTCTCTTGAAAAAGTAATGATAAATAAAAAGTATATTTTTATAAATAGTTCTGACATGGGTTATTGGTGGAAAGTGGGACATCTGCAAGGCGATTGTGTATCTTGATTCCGGTAGCGATGGCTCTAGTAATCATTTTATAATTTTGGTATTGTCTATCTTAGGTGAGCAACAACGAAACTGCTAATGTAATTACTTCTCATAACAATTAATCTTTTGACATTAGCTTTCGGAATAAAAAATGATAGACAGTACCAAAAATAAAAAACGATGACGAGAGCCATCGCAATCGGAATCTCATTACGAGACAGTTAAACAATCGACCTGCTGTTCCTATTTTTCTGTAAGAACACAGGCTAGAAAGTTGGAGCGGAGAGAGGATTTGAAGTAACATTGAAACAAATTTCTTATATTTTTGAAATTAAGTTATGCATTGAAAATTTTTGAATAATCGCGTAGCCGAGAGTAAAAATTACTCAAATAAAAATTGCACCCATTGATAGAGTCCCTAAATAGGAATAAATCTTTGCCATCAAAAATATATCCTATCATGAAATTTCATTTGACTTATTACTTCATAACTAATGAATTTAATGACAGCCTATACATGTTATTTACTGAAGACTTTAAATAGATGAAAAGGAAATGTTTTCTTTGACTGCAGTGGAAATAAGTAAGCAGGTATTTGTATTGCACCTGATATTTAAAAGAGCAATAAATTTTATGTACACCTATATATTAGGGCCATAAGATAACAGTCAAGATAAAATAAGTATAAATATCCCTAAGAATTCCATATATGAGAAAAATGAGGATACTTATAACAGGGGGATACTATTTTTTATATTTTAAAAATCACATAACAAAATGAATATCATAATAAACTATACTGCCCCCTAGTCATGTTGCTCACGGAATCATATTTTTCCTGAGAATAATACGCCTTTTATGCCTGTTTTTGGCGACGTGGAATGTGGGTTTTTCGTTTTTCGGTCCACCCTCCGTTCGGACTGAAAAACCTAAAATATTACTGTTTAATATAAAGGATACGATTTGGTCCGCAAGAAATAAATGCTTTCCATGGACACTCGGACTGATGGAGTGTCTCATAAACAAGCGGATCTGGTCATACCATTAAGTAGAGCTTTTTGAGGATTTACTGTTATCAGTAATCGGTTATCAGCTGGTTGTGGCTATCGTGTCTAAATTGCAATGTTGCCTCTTCGGAGTTGCTGGTACATTATTCCTGAGTGCTATAGGTTAGTTTTTATTCCAGGTTTTCAGCCGGGGTTTCCCTACATTCTAGTACAAAATGAGAATACATAAAAAAAACACTTAATATATTCCTAAGTGTGTCAAATAACTCGAAAGTAGATACCAACGTTTGAAAAAAATAACTATACAATAATTGTTACATTAACATAGGAAACTCATAATCCCACTGGTAGTACCTACATGTATCCTAGATTTACTCTAAAGTCAACTAATACAGAACATTGAACAGTACAATACGTAATAATGCTAAGCCAACAGGTACGAGTGTCTGTCTAGACTGTCAAAGATCTCTAATCTGAGAAAAAAATATTGCTGAATACAACAATAAAACTTTAACAGGGGAGAGCCTGCAAAGGTGATTATTAACCACATCAAAGTTTTTATTGCCAAGTCTAAGTTTGTCATTGCACCAACATTTCAGTACCTAGTTTCTACAACAATAATATATTGTCAAATCAGTAAATCTGACTTTAAGCTCGTACCTACTCTCTCTCACTTCCTCAGAAATGTAAGCTTGCTGCTGCAATTACTTGCTTTACTTCCCAACAATCTAACTTTGTGCCCGTACTTGCTCTCGCTTTGCTTCCTTGGCAATATAACCTTGCACCCGTACCTAATTTACATTTGCTTACTTAGCACTTAGCTTTGTCCTCGTACCTACGTTCATTTTGCTTCCTCAGCAATCTAATTTACAAATTCTTAGGGACACACATTTTTATTGAATATCTTTATTTATTATCACACTGAAAATATATTTGAGTTATTGTCACTTTATTAGCTAATTACATTCTCAAGCAAATAGGTCTTGCACGAAAATGTATTGATGAAGTTTGACACACAAAATACGACAATAACCCAACCGTATATATTTTCACTGTAATAATAAACAAAGATATTCAATAAAAATGTGTGTGCATAAGAATTTGTGAGACAGTTGATCTAGTCTAGAATGTTAGAACTTATTAAAACAGGTTTTTTGAAAAAAAATATTTATTTCGTACAAATACAAAAAATCAAAATTTATACTTAATTCAACATCACCATAATAGTATTAATAATTATAAAAATAGTAACACACACAACATACTATAATCAAAATATCAAAAACGAACTTACGCCATTTGCTCCATGTAGGTATATATTGGTAAATTACTATAGAATCAAATTTTAAAATACACAAGTATCAAGTATGCCCTAAGGCATTCTTTACCAAAAATTCTGTTAGTTTACACATTTTATTTTTTAAATAATATAATTCCGGTACGTCGACCATACGGCGAGAAATTCTAAGAGCAAATGAACGAGTTGAACGAACGAACGGGACGGACGAGTGACACAGCGCACGCTAAATGCTGCGCTAGCGACACGAACGTGGTTACCATAATTTGGTTAGTTTGTTATGTGACATTTACATATTTTGATAATTTTAAACAATGGTAAAATCAACAACTAATTTTGTTAAATATAAATACTTAAATGGGTTCGCTTACAAAGTTGACATTATCACCTAATCAATGCTTTTGAAAGATGTTAAATGATATAGGTATTATAGCTCCTGTGACAATAAATATTTTGACCATAAAAAGATTGATATGGGTAATAAATGCTTTTTGTTACACTAGTAAAAACGTTTTGTTGCATTAAAAATAAATGTGTGACAAAGCATTTATTGTCACTTTGTTAGCCATTTTTTTTCTCAGGCTATTTTCAAGAGATACATTTAATAAAAGCGATTGATACATAATGTTTACTTTTTACTTTACTAGCTTAAGTTCCACGGTTCATCCGCGATTTTATAAATACGTATTTCAGGAACTAAAGGAATTTAGGTACATGCTTTGTTATGTCCATGCCTCTAACTTAGCTGCCAGTAGCTAAACACACGTTTCAAATTAGTGCAAATCCATTTGTTAATGAACAAGGAAAACAAATCTGAATCAGAGTATTGAATATTTTGAACGATATTAAGTACAGATACTATTTTTTCATACTGCTCAATAAATTAACAGTAGTTACAAGCCACATAAAAGCATGTATGTTATTAAATGTATTTAATTTAATCTATAAGTAGGTAGGTAGGTTGTTATCGTGTATATTTTTTAATCGTTAGTTTAGCTTGGACTAAGTGAATTAAAAAATGCATGCCATACAGCTATTACGAAGCGAACACGTATAATCTTTCGACTTTATTACATTTGCAGATTTAAAAAAACATTATGTGGCTATCTTATATACGAAGTAATTTATGCAGGATATGCCATTAATTGTCTATATCGGTTGATTTATGCTCTGGCAGAGAGAAAGGAATCTCAGCGAAACGCCACGTACTGTATTCTCCATTTGCATACGTCGCAAGGGTTCACCCACGGATCAACGTGAAGAATTTATAGAGAGTGTTTACGCAAGAAAGGAAATAACTGATGTTGTGCTCTTCTTATTTGAATATTAAATTTTTGAGTTTTCTTCGTGATACGCATACATCAACCTGGAAAAATATCACGTAGGTAATTTTTGATATGTATCACATACATGCGTGTCAATCTTTTTCGTAAAACAACGGGTGACGTGCCTATTGCAGTTTGAATACAAAATAATTATAGCTATTTAGGGAATATGTAGTGTATTTTTTTATCATATATTTTTATTCTTGTATTCTCCTTGTGTAACATAGCGATCATTAATACGTTGAAGTTCTAAAACGACGACAGCATCACATCGACACGTAGTTGGCAGCTTGTATTACCCAATATCAATCTATACAGGTACTATCGACAAAGTTGAAGCATGATCACCTTAAGGGTGTATTTTGCGTGCAGTGACCAGCCGCTACCTGTGTCTCACACAATATAACAAGACAATGCGCCTGTCATAAAATAGTAGATTGTCATTGTCAGTCAATAGTCTAAACAAAAGATTTTACAAGAGACCGTTTTATTGTCAACAATGGACAGGGCAAACTATGATTACTGGCTGCAAGCGAAAAGGTCTCAAAACTGATCATGCTTCAACTTTGTTGATGGTACCTCGCCTCCTTGATCGTGCTATCAAAGCTTATGGAAGATTCGTCGTAAAATTTTACGACAAGCATTATGGAAGCAGGAATAAGCTGTACGGCATCCAATGTAACAAACCATAGTATCTGTAATTTCTACTAAATAATCTCATAAAGTAGGCACTTAGATTTGAATAATAATGTAGTTTGCAATGTAATGTCACATCATAATAGTAACGGAATTAGTGCCGACGTATCTCCTATGGATAATTATATCAATCATGGTTCTATTCATTGCTTTAGTGACGTAAATAAAGATAATGGATGGAAGTTTTGATGGCAATCGGAAGCAGGCTAGCATAATCCGGGAGTGTGGAGCGTTCGTGAAATGTGTTCCGTCAGCTGAATAGTGCGGCCAGAGAGAAATCCTTCGAGAGAACAAATTAAACCCCATTCAGCCGGGCGCCTTCTAAGCCAAAGATAGTTGCGTTTGATACTGCCGAGATTGAATGGTTCATAATACTCACATTTACTAGATATCCCAAAAATGATAAATAGTGTCGTTTCTGACCTGCAAGTAACTATAGTACCTAATATTTTTATAGTGCTATTTTCAAGTAATATCTTAGTAATGTCTACTATGATTCTAATAACGATTTGCCTATCAAAAAAATTTGTTACGAATCGACTTATAATAACTTATTCAGAAAACCTGTAATTTTCAGGAATATTGGTAATTCTGTTTCGCTCCACCTACTACCAACGAAGCCATTCGTAAACACATAAAATACTCATAGACTTTGTATATTAGTGTGGATGACTGTTACTCAATCACGTCATAATGGCTGAATGGATTTGAATGAGATTTTGCACATAAATAAAACTCTGGCATAATTTTTTGTTGTCCCGGAGATCACTCGGAAAACCATGCTAAATATAAAATATTTTTGAGATTCAAAAAGCAAAACAATTTTTGATAAAAACATATCTTAGTTTGCCATGAAATTAATAAAATAAGTCGTCACACTCATCACAGAAAAGCTTTTACGCCCCGTTTCGTTTGAAGGTGAGTGTTGTGGCGAACAAAACAAAACATAAAATTAATTAAACGCAGGTTGAACACAAAGAAAAACCCCGAGCCACATCAGATGTATTAGTGGTAAGGAGAGAATTGAGTTAGTTTGTAGATTCCTACCACGTTCGTTCGCCTTCATTCACGCGACTCTAACGGCGTAGATAATAGAGACTTACTGCGCACTTTACTCCGCCATACATAAAGCAATAACTCTCTCCGAGTAGTTTCCACGCGAAAAGTATACACTGACTTCGGGAATCGACCCATAGTCGATACCAGAAAAGTTTTGACGGGGCTTTTTATGAAGTTCCATAACGGAACATTTAACGAGGCCGGCCGTGATGAGGAGCAATTCCCTTGTTCCATCGCCCTTCAACATAAAGAGGCAAAAAGTTCAGCTGTTGGTCGATTATTATTTTATTGAGGAGATTTATATTCCGCTTAATATTTTGGAACTATTGATGCATGTTTATATTGAGGAAACTCGGGAAACAATTTATGACCTCAGAAAAATATAAGGGTGCCATGTAGGTAGTGTAGGTACACACTTACTATAAGAAAAATAATCATCGACACATAATGTTCTTATTTCTATTTGGAAATATTGTTAATGGTAGATTTATCTACCTGAAGAACCTCAATTTATTGTTTCTTTTATTTTTGTTCAAATTCAGTCTGAATCAAATTTTAATACCTCACGGACGAAATGGTACATTGGCTAGTGTTTATTTACATCATTTTGGAAATATTTTAAGCAGTTTGTGAGTTGGTTTCAGCGCCTGTATAGAAGTTCTCAGATCCATCACCTAAACCACCGCTGAGATTGGGTTGTCAATTACGTCACTGCTTTTCCGCCCTTAATCTGTCATCTAGACACCAATTAAGGGAATATGCTCTACCGTAGAGATGGTACAATTTATCTTCTTTATTGTTGAAAACAACATGAATATTATAATAAAATATGATGGAATACTCCTGCATAAGCGAAAGTACCTACCATTTGTTGGTACGTGCATTTTTTTCTTACAGTAGTCGGCTTTGCTAAAATTATTTATTATAATTATGATTACGTCTATATAAATTATAAAAATATGACCAATATTATAGTCTAGCTCTTCATTGTACGTAATACGAATGATGAGAATGATGATGTGTGTATAGAACATTCGTTACTGTCGTAGCTAGTATAACATAAATAAAGAGATATGTTACCTTTCCTCAGTCGTTTGGGATTAAGCCAAGTCGAGGCGGTACAAAGACTCGCCTGTTGTGTTTGTTGTCACGGGGCGCCATTCGCATTCACTGCTAACCTTACCTATTATTAGTAGGAAAGGAAGCGTGAAATTTTGAATCGAATTGTACTGGGCAAGTGAATGCAAAACTACGCTCTAGCAAAACTACGCTCTGGAATTGTGCATTCTTTTTACTCTACTATAATGATTTGCGAAGCGATCTCTGTAATGTAAATGTAAGTGCATGAATTTAAGTGCGCTTTAAGTGAAGCCTACTATTTAATAAATCTTCACCGATTCAAAACTGAGAATGGCACCTTGCCAATATTTTAAAAGTGGTTTTTAACATGTTTTTAAACTTCTGCCGTAATTTTAAGGAATTCTACTATGTATAAAATAGTTGTTTGTATCTTTCAGGCTTTGCGTACTTACTGTGAACCACATTATCATATAACATATTGAAATAGTGTTAAAGTAAAAATCTATCCTCATTACCTTAAATTCATCATCAACCTTCATTACATTAAAAAAGTAGTATATGTAGTATATTTGTTATCTGGTTTCCATAGTACAAGCTCTGCTTAGTTTGGGATCAGTTAACCATATGTGAAGAATGTCCCAGGATATCTATTTATTTAAATTTTTATAGAGTAGAATGTATGAAATCCATGTTTAATCCATGGAATTCGGATAGAGAAAAAAGAAAATTACATTAATATTAACTTCTCCATACCAATCCTTATCGTCTTCCTAATATTATAAACAAATATAAATAAAGTATTAACCTGAAAATAAAATCTTTTATTTCGGGAATGGGGGTGAAACCATTAATAATATAGCTATGTTTTAAAATGAAAATAATTTATTTCCATAAAATTACAATAAAATATAGAGATAAACAAACAAATAACAAAAAATACATACAATATAACAATTATATTTAGATAACAACAGTATTTATAGGAACTTGCGTGCGACCAAATGATAAAATAATAAAACGTGATGTTATTTTTCGGAAGCTGCGTGAAATTGTTTATAATGCAGTGCTGCGGCGAATGATTGGACCGTAAAAGTTACAGCGCGGTTGTATGGTTTGCTTTTTAAATTAATGGATTCGCTTACGTTAACAAAAACAACTCGACTGAAATGTTATTATATAATATAATATTTTATTACAACGAACAAATATATTTGCATAATTCGATCAAGGCTTCGTTATTACGTAATTTGTACCTACATTGGTAAATTCTAAACGGTGGCGTCTAAATTATGATTTTTATTCACGTTACATATCTGATAGATAACGACTGTCATAATCATATGGTTTAGCTTATTTTAGAGGCCAATCAAACTTTGGCAACATTTATGAAGACAATGCCAATAAATTTGGCATAAAATCTCAATATTAACTACTATAACGTTCATAAAGTGTTCATGGAAAATTATTGGACGAAAACTTTATATCTATGAATATACTCCCTCAAACACACACTATACGAGTACTATAATTTATAATCATTATAGTGGTTGCATAATCGCAATGTGTTAATGTAAGAGAGGTTAAACGTGGGTGTGACGTGTGACATCATGTCAGTTAATTTGTATGCAAACAGTTCATCTTTTTACATTTGCTTAATTATCTTTACGATATTTACGAAAAACCGTAATAAACGAAACGAAAAACTATTTTTAGAAATAAAGTTTGGTTAAAAGTTTATTTGTAGTGAATCTACGTGCGAAGTTATTACTAAAATTACACGGCACTGGGGGATCAGATCCGCACCGGGGAACGCAACTTAAAAAGATAATTTCATTTAAAATACGATTCTTTTTATTTTTAGAGTTCCGAAACTCTAAAGAAAAAAAAACGGAACCCTTATAGGATCACTCGTGCGTTTGTCCGTCTGTCTGTCTGTTCTAGATTACATTCAATACATACAATTATTACTTTTTATATCAAATTCAAAAAAATCAATACATGGTATTTATATTATAATGGTTTAGCGCTCATAAAATCACACACAACAGCAGCTGAAACTCGTATTTTCGTTTGAATCTAGAAAATATAACCGTAAATCATATATTTATTTGTACGTGAAAGGCGGTAGGTACCTGGCGACACCGCAACCGGTTTGCTCTATTGAAAACTCCGGACAATTCTATGACACAAAGACCTTAATTTATTCTTGAACCGGATTTATTTTTCACATGTGTTGGGAGCTGGTGACAGAGGGCCCTTAAGGTTAATGTAGGTCTTGTCATCGGAAATTGGAGCGGCCGAAACCGTGCGATTTGTCAGCTGTCATGCGGAATTGAATGCTGAAGGTGTGGATAGGGCGGTAATTCATTCGGAGTATAGACGCCCAATTCGAAGGAAATTAATGTATTTGAGAAAAAAATATATAAACCAAATTTATGCCTTCTATTTAGAACCGATATGACCAATTGATTATACCTATTACTTGTATAAAAATATATATTGCACATATACCGAACATTTTCCTCCTTAATGATATTTCTACCTCGTTTATTCCATGATCCCTCGGGATTATAATACCATACTTTTGATTCAACGAAATACTTCGGCTATATCAAAGATAGCAATGTGACACTTTGTCTTAAACGAGTCCTTTGATGCTAAGACTTCCTGAACAATTTTCATTTCCTCCCTGGAAATCCTCTCCCCGAGTAAAGTTCTCTGCATGCCAATTTTAACTCCAAATCTGTCTCTAAGTCTGTTTCAAGTGAAGTTTACATCACACCACTTACTCTGATTTCAACGTAAATCGCTTATAATAATTAACTTTGGCTAGAAATGTGTTATAGTCAATTTCTAAATAATTTATTTATATTAGTTTTAAATAATTTATGCCGATAAATAAAGGGTAATTTAGTGATCTATATTAAATATTGTTTACAGGAGTAAAGTGATTAAGAGGATAGTAGCCAATTAACTCATATAAACAAGTATGAAGTGAAGAAAGTATGTTCAGAAACTTCTCACAGCGCTTCCGGACACTTCGAAATATTCAGGATGGCCGAGTTCACTAGGAAAATAACAACATCCATTTATAACAAAAAGTCCATTCATCAAACAAGATAACAATGTCACAGCGTTATCAAAACATGACCCGTGAAGCGATCACAATGTTTTGCTACGCGAATTCCATCCACCAGCAAAAAGTTAACACAATGGATATATATTCGTGTTTCCAAATAAATCGTTTTATTTATTACAACCTCGATATTAACTTTGAGGTCCATTTAAACAAACTAGCGCACCTAATAATATTGTACCTACTTACCTGTAAGCTTTCACTTGAATATTAAACTCAAAGCTGCGGTAAGCAATGGAGAACTTTAGGCGTGATTATTTAGCAACTGACAGCAGCATCCTACTTCCTTCCTACTAATGTTATAAATGCGAAAGTTTGTGAGCATGTATGGATGTTTGTTACTCTTTAACGTAAAAACTACTAAATGGATCATACCCTGGAATAACATACAGGCTACTTTTTATCCCCGGAATACATAAAATCCCTCGGGAATGTAGGGGAAACCGTGGAGCGGAAGCTAGTTAAATTATAAAACAAGTTTAGTCAAAAAAACAGTAAACAAAAAACCAAAACCTATAAATTCAGCCACAGCGGTATTACTGTGAACTACGTTCGAACGTTATTGAATTCTTTTGTGTCGTGTTAGAACATTATTACTGAAACGTAAAGAACAATCGAATGGAGCATTTGTCGCGGGTACCATGAAGCAATAAGAGTGGAGCGTAGTATATGTACCTACTATATAAATCTGTCTGAAGTTTAGCAGCGGGCGTGCGTTCGGGCCGGATGGGGTGATGTTGTAACAAGTGCAATACAAAACAATATCCCGCTGTAATTTCCTCTGAGAGGTCAGGGTAAGTTAGTCAGTGCACCCCGCGCGTGGGCCGCTGCCACCCGCCGGCGTGGCCCGCGACGTGCTTGCTGGGCTCATCTCTGTTTTTTCAATAAAATTAAATATAACTTTAGATAAGTACACTATATAGGTACATCATTTTTGTGAAGTTTGATTCTTTATTTTTTACTAGTTTTAGTATAAGGATCTTATGTTTTATAGAGATACAGGGTATCCTATCTATGTGCCATGTACCTACCTATCATCAAATCCACGTGGTTGGTGCATGATTAAGTCACAAACATGCAAACTTATTAATGAATGAGCCGCGTTTTGAATTTATAACGATAATTTTTATAAATTGAACGCATAAAAGCGTTAAATTTATTACATAAACATAAACATTACATAAAGGTATTCGTATTTTTTTCACAAATCTTAAAATATCAATTTCAAAAGACAAAAAAAATAAAACAGTTTTATGCATTTTAAACAAAGTTATTGGGATTTAATATTTTGGAAGTGATGAATTTCAGCTTAATTAAATAATAAAATAAAACTGTGAGTACCGGTTCTAATATTTGGGCTAAGCACGTAGCGGAAGAGCCTATCTATCCGTTATTTTTACATGTTCAACCGTCTGCCAAACTCTGTATATTTGAGGCTGTTATAATATGACGGTAAATAGTATATTTTCTTTTTGGTTCTAAGATATGTACCAAACCTATTTTTACATTTTATTCGTAAACATAACCCAATAAAATCTTAATCTTGATGAAAATTAATCAATTTCCAAAGTACCTGCTAAAATGACAATCAGTAAAATAAATAAATCAATGCTAAAAGAACGAGCGCGATTTTTTTAAGTGTCCGAACTAAAGTGCCTTTTCGTTTGACTTGTAGTTGGCACCGCGCCGAGTGCACGACTGCAATTAGCTAAAATTATGCTCAAAAACAAGTTCGGAAGCAATTAGCAGATGTAGACCCAAGTTAAGGACCCGGCTAAACCAGTTTACTGAAGTCTGATGCCGGATGAGATTTGTTTGCGAGTTTGTTTTGCAAAAATTGATTGCTTTTTTCGTTTCCTGGATTATTTCAATTTGTCAAAAATAATGAGCAAAATACTTACTCTCTTTAAAGTGTCCCAAGAAAATTTGGATCACAGCATGAGACCTAAGAAAGAGTGGAGAGAAAAGGCTAATTTTTTAGACTATGAATTGGCTTCATGTAATTTGTTTTATTTTGGTAAATTTCCATTCTTACCTTTGGGCGCTATACCTACAATTTACTAATTTTAGTAAACAAAATATCCAAACTATTTTATTTGCAATTCCGTTCATAGATACCGATATCTAAATGTTGAAGTAAACAGGGCAGTAAATATCTATTGTCTGCACCATTAGTGCGTGTAAATAAATGAAGCGAGCCGGACGCACAGGCGCTAGGCGGCGCGTGCCTTAAGCTTAGATACGCGAGATGACACTACTGTGTAAACAAAAACACGATTTGAACATTTGGACAAGTTGGTTTTTAGTAGAGGCTTTTGACTGACATATCGCGATTTCATATGATATGAAATTTTGGAATGGCGGTTTTTTTATGATTTAATGTATTTTGACTTAGTACACTTATTATCTTATTGTAACTTTATTGTAGTTTATGTAGTATATTTAGGGATTAGATTTAGACTAATGTTATTAATTAATATATAAGTATTTTTGTCTGTACTTATGTAATTTTAAGTATATTGAACACCCCCGTCTTATATTGTTTTTTAACTCCTCTCCATCCAAAGGTTGCCTGGTAGAGATCACTCTTAGTGATAAGGCCGCCCATTGTGACACTTTCATTGTTTAGGTTAAGAGTTTTTTTTTTTATACATCTGTAATCTTTGTGGTGTGACAATAAAGTATTATCTATCTATCGTATAATATAGATAGATATCTATCTTTTCAGTATTGAAATCATGTTCCTATTGTCTTGAGAAATAATTAGTTACAAGTTATTAAAATTTATATAGAAATATCCATGTTACAACTGGTATAAAATGGATATTTCTAATGTAGGTATGGTAGTAATCCAAAATAAAATAAATCATCATCAACATTCGTCATCGTTTACGTCTCTGTAGCTTTGGCACGAGCCTACTCTTACGTGAACTAGAGGGATTAAGGTCAGTCTATCTCGGGAGCCTAATGAGTATATTGACTTTTAAAATTTTATGTCTTGAGTTAAATATCTACTGAAAATGTTTATTAAATTAAATTTAGGATACTTTTAGATAACCACTCAATTTTATTGGAAACAAGGGTGATACGATTCCATTCTATATTTACAACTAAGGCTTAGGCACTTTAGTTGTAAATACGATATATGAGACAGCAAACACCCCTATTTGCGGTATTTACCTTGCAATAATTAGGCCAATATATGTGTACATTTGTCTTGACGTAGTACATAGTTACATAAACTGCTTAATGGAACAACAGAATTACGAAGCGGTGCATTGGCTTTCAGATCTTAGTTGAGGTGATATCTTAGTAAGTATAGAGTGCGTGTCATTAGCATATTAAAATTATTAGTAGTGTCTTCATTGCAACTATACTATACAATACCATAGTACAAGTATACAAAAGTATTATAAAAAGATTGGTAAAAAAACTAAAGAGATCTCTGATTACAATTTAGCATAACAATCCAAACAAGACTACCTACATTTAAAACTCTAACGTGAGTTTTTGAGTATAAGCTTTTATAAATTTTAGAGCTAGTAATCATATTACTTACATAGGTTTTACTAACTAAATATAGATAACTAAATGATAATGGAATAAATTCTTTAGTTTACATTTAATAACAAATGGGTTTATGTTACACCCTTTCTTTAAGTTGTCATGAATTTTTCTTCGTAATAATAAATAAAATAAAATAATAAAGAATTACATTTATGTTTAAATAAAAATAAATAACACCACAAAATAAATAAATAATTTAGATTTAAATTGCAGAAGTACTATTAATTTATTCTGAGAATAAACAAATTCACTCTTCTTGCAAGTATTTTTATAGTAAAATTAAGAACATTAAATTATATTTCACCCCTCCAGGACAAAAAGGGCGATTTTGGCGCGTAAAAATATTATGAAAAATTTGTGCGTCCAGCGATAAAGATACTTAGTCTAATTCCAAAAGGGTTGAACAAGTTTCTAATGCTGAATTTAAATATCGTCTTAATTGTTCTTTCTGGCTCGTAAAAAGTTGTATGTTACGATTGCAATCTTTTTCAATATCCCATGCCTTTATATCACTCACTGTGCTCAGTACCTAGTCTATATTAAAATCACTCGCTACGCTCGTCATTCAATTCTAGACTATTAGCTGGTTCGTAATTTAAAATTAGGACTCGTAGCATAAAATTACTTTGCTCACTTGTTCAACAAAGTATTAGAACATTCTGGGAATATTGAAAGTATTCAGTGACCCAGATTTACTAAATGTAGCTATATACTTGAGTTTGTTATCAAATTAAAAACACGGTGACGATATTGAGCACATCGACATTAAAATGTCATTCGAGGGCATCCGGGTGAAATAATTCTTCGGGCGCGTTTAGTACATAAAACAAATTAATCACGGTTAGATAAGTATGTCTCGAAGAGGCATAATATGAGGTCGGAGTGGCGTGCCCCCAGGGATACATCCTGTAGCTCGGAGCTGGCTATAAAATTTTACGAGCACACCGTATGAGCCATTACGGTTCTTGTCGATGTCACTTAAGTCTGTCTGACGTAGTTTGTAACTGGTATATAGTTTGGGAGTATAGTAAAAACGCATTGATTACATTATTATGTAACACGAAAAAAGAGCACAAATAAGTTAGTTTACATCACAGAAGAGAAACTTTATACATCCTTTTGCATCAGAAGCCTTTAAGTAATTTTAGACGTAAATGTACCTATTATCAAAATGCCATTTTGCAAAGAGCATTTAAAATGTATGAACTCGATACTGAACTTCAGTTCAATGTTTTTAATGAAAAATACACATTTCCTCCGAATGCAATGAATGTGTAACTATGCAATTGAAAAGCAAAAAGGTACCTATAATTATTCTTGCTTATCCAATTCACTTTATATTGCCTTATAAAACATTCAGGTTAACGTAACACCAAAAAATATTCTGAGCATCGATACTTATAGAGACTTTATAAACGTACCTATACTCTCACTAGCTGTTTCAGGCGGCGGTCCTTCCTATGAGTTAAAGAAATTTCAGAATTAGATGCGTGAACATACCGAATTGAGAACCTCCTACTTTTTTTTGAAGAAGCTTGAAGTATTCCGAAGATTTAAAAACAACACACAAAGTTTGAAAGTTTAATAACTTCAGATAACCTGAAACCCAGTCGTTTCCCTAATCATCAGAGATTGCCCGCCCTTACTAAAGTAACTAATAAGTAGATAGGTAACTACTCTATATCTACTTACGTTACTAAGTGAATATCGATGTGGAACATTATACAATTGTAGGTACCTACATGTAGTATGAAGATACTACATATTCAGTACAGATTCGCGTTCGCCTCAGGGTAATCATTGCGAGCAGAGTTAACGAACTCTGAATACAAATCGAATATATAGGTGACGTTATATTATGAAGACATCCTAGCATCACGTACATACGCATATTCTGAGAACTGCCTGGCCTTCTGTATCGAAACCGGCTTGATATTAGATTTAATGTTTGAACGTTATGAAAAAATATGTAGGTAGGTAGGTATACTAGTACTAGATAATAGATAATTCTAGGAGAATGTAGTTTTTCTATAATTAATAATCTAATAATAATTAACGATTCAAACTCAAATTTCATTTATTCGGTTTAGGTCTTGATAAGGCACTTATGAATTTCGATAGTTACGATTATTACAATAGTCTACCACCGGTTTGGAATACACTTAAATTGAGAAGATTCCAGCAAGAAACTCAGCAAGGCTTCTTTTTTTGTAGATCTTTTGAATTTATGTACAGTTTTTTTTAGCAATATAGGTACATACACTTCATACAATTGTCACTTGGCCCCCTGGCTGTAAGTGCAGAGAGAAGCTACTACATTTTATGACAATATACTTTGTGTCTAACGACCTCTTGACTCGCAATTCCGAGATTTTTTTGTGTTTAGGCACTTGCATCTCTCACGCAAGTCAACTGGTTAATCACCGTCCAAAATATATTGTGAACATTGGTGGCAATAACAAAATACCTGTATTTTCTTTTATAATCACTCAGATTAAACAGAAGACAAATATTTTGTAACTATTCCTTACTTATTTAGTAAGTAAATATTTGTCTTCTGTTTAATCTTATAATGGATTTCCGCAATGTCACGCCTGAGTCAATTAGTTATAATCACTCAGTACAAAAATATTGAGATATAGCACCATGAAATAGTATAAAAAGATTACGTTCATGGATACAGGTATTTAATCAAATTCTTATCTATTAGTTAGTATATTTGATTGGACCGCAAATAATTCTATATTCGTGTTAGAAAATACGATGAATTCAAATAGAAGAACTTACATGAAGTGGTAGTTGGTTTAACAAATTACTTACTTACTACTACTACAAATTACTTTAGGCTTATACTGTTGTTAAAACACTTTGGAACATATTCAATAAGATAATTAAGTACAAAATAACTATGAATAATCACAATATTGCAAAATGTTAAATATGAATATGATTTCACATTCTGTTTACTTTTTTTTGTGGCAGGATGCTTGAATCATTTAATGAAGGAATGTTAATGTAGTTACCACAATTAAGGTAGCATTTAATAATTTTCATTGAAAAATAACATAAAAGGTTATAGGTATGTAGTTTGTAGAAAATAAAGTAAAATATGTTGTAAAGTCAATTTAAAAAGCAATTCGGCGCATAGTTACCGTTCGATTTTCTGTGGGTTTACGTACCTAAGTAAATTTATTGCAAATTATTCCTGTTGCACGAATAAAATACTTCGAAAATGAACTCTGTCTGGGCACACTGGAAATGCCGTTCAGTAGCAATTAAAACTTTCTTACTGATCAAACTTTAACAGTCACATCTTCACGAGGACAACTTTTCCGTGAGACTCTGAAGAAGCGTAAATGTGACTACAGTTACCTAGGGGAATGGTTCCTATCACTAAACTTACTTTTAGGGACTTATCTAAGTGAACATTTTCAAATTTCAGAGACGTAGAATAAATACAACTCTTGAAATAATAATATCCTGGGAAATTACTTCCTCACGGTTGTCTGATCCCAAATTAAGAAGTTACGAGCGAAGCTCCCAAATTATTTTAAAATATATGCATATTTGGATAAGTACACCCAGACTTAGGCTAAGCCAAAACATCGCGACATTGAAATTAAACTTTCCGATCCAATTTCGTTCTCGACGATGTAAAAACTATTTTAAATAGCGATCGAATTCATATTTCCTTTGAGAAACAAAAAATATATGAATTCGGAAATTAAAATAGCAGTTGTGGGAATTTGTCTCGGAAGTTTTAGAATCCGTTTCCGATGTCGAATCCGATTGTTTTAAAATAGCCCTGCTGATATCTGTGGTTAAGGTTAAAGTTAATGTTCATATGCAGAAAAATGTCTTGGGTAGGAATCCTGTGTGGGAATCGAACCAACAGCCCCCATCTGCAGCATGATAGATAGCGTTATCTTCCAACCGTGTTAGTTGTACAGTTAAAATGATTGAATAAAATAACGAGTGGTAATTGGTAGGTATCCTAACTTATCTCTATATTAAATGTCAAGCAAATTAAATAATAATACAATCAATGTGGATTGATGAAATTATGTGTAGTATAAAGAATTTAATAATTTACCAGCTCGAAGCGAAACTTCTCTATGCAATCTAAGTTATTGAAAGTTATAAGATACTTTCAACGTAGGTACTTACAAGCGATATCGAAATCTCAAACGCTCTGTACACCAAAGCTTGAAACTAAACCATTCATATTGATTAAGATTTGATGATGCATTCAAACCTACCTAAAGTCAAACAGTTTGAAATGCTACAGCAGTTTTTGTTTTATAAAATTACTTTACTTACTTGTATTTGATTATAGCGCGAGATCGTTAAAAGTGCGATGGTCTAAGTAGACCATAATATTTCAAGACAATGTAGGAAACTGTTATGAATCTTTCAACACTGTATAGATAAACTGACAGGGAGTGTTTAAGACAATGTTGATATTAAGTAGGTACTTTTACTCCCACATTCTAACTATTTGAGCTAAAAATAATGATTAGTCAAGCTAGAAACATTGTAATAATAGGTACCTACATTTACTACAATTCTAATTTATAGAAGTTCGTTCCGAAGTAATATCGTTCAATCGTTGTCTTTTAAATAATTAAGTAAAGACCTAAAACATTCGTCCATCTAAACGAGGTTACCTTAGGCCCTTGATTTGGGTTTAGTAGGCCTTTTTATGTAGCTAACTAATTTAGTGAAGATTCATACTAAGAAAATGTAACGTACAAAAAAAGGAATTAAGAAAGTACCTAACCTACGTACCTATTTGAACTAGATTATACTAGCTTCCACTGTAGTGCCACCTGCATTCCCGAGGGATCTTATGTTTTTCGAAAATAAGAAGTATTTTAAATATTTTTCCAGGGTATGACCTATCTATGTACCAAGTTTCTTTCAAATCTATTCAGTCGATGATTTGTGACTAAGTCACAAAAATCCAAACATCCCAACGTTCACATTTACAATATTAGTGAGATGAGATGTCATAATACTATTCCATATTTGGTACCTACATATATGATAACATTTTATATTCCGTAGGTGTATAATCGTAATCGATAAAATCAACGGCTACGGCAACGGCTTCAAGTTTAATTATGAGACAACAAAGAAACGTGGTCGAAACGAGACAATCAGTCAAGTCGGATGACGGCGGAGACGGTTACTCCCTCAAATCCGTGTAAGCCCGACGTCGCTCGTAAGATGCGGTACCCACTGACAGATCACTTGTCAGTGTCGCTTGCTTCGCATTCTGTACAACAAGTCTTGGCATTTTACTGTTTATTTGTTAACTTTGTAATGCTTTATTTCCCAATGTTCTTATATAACTAAATAAGGCCTTTTCCACATTCTGTGACCTTACCATGCCATTTATATTACATAACAATAATAATATCCATGGTCATATTGGTCATTCTTCATCTATCTCTATACTCTCTAGGCTATCTGTTCCCAAACTAAACAGAGCTTATTTTATAAAAACCAAATAACTGATATTACCACATGTACACTACTTTTAAAATAAATACATAAGTAGATAATTATACCCGTGGTTGTAGTTCTTATTTATTATCAATCTGATATACCATTAACGATAAAAAAATGTATATTTATCAATCCATGCAGTGTCTGAGCTCTTAATTAAACAGTATGCATGCAATTTGTATCTCGTCGGCTCGGAGTCACGAACTTCTGATTATTTGAATAAGATTATTTCGGAATTATTCGTGCAGCACTGCTTACTACGAGGAATAAGACAAATTGTCTAAAAGATACTCAATTACTCAAGAAGAAGCTCAAATATTTCCTTGCTGACTGAAATGTGTTAGAAAATGTTTTTATTTTTCAATGCAGATAACGTTTTGTTGTTAAATCTAATAAGAGGCAAACAAAACCGTAAAAATAGTCGTAAACAAATAAGTAGTCGTTAAACAATTCTTGGTCCTCATGATGTTATCGGGGGGACCTAAAATAAACTCGAAATAAGATCGCGCTCAGATCTGAACTTTGACCTTTGTGCAGGGGTCTAACTACCCTATGTGAGTATTCATCTCGTATCCCTTTAGTTGAGATCAGAGGTGCCCTGGCCACCCACTCCTAGGATATAGCTAGTAATAAATATAATCTTACTTAGGGTGACATTGTGTGTTCTTTTTTCACTTAATATTTTTCCTGGTAAAGGTCCCCGGCGGCGATTACATAAACAGGATTCAACCACGACCTTAATGCGCCTAATAAAGTTTTACGAGGGACCCTTGGCAAAAACGTGAACGTTCCAAGGCGACAATGCTTTTATCTTTTCTGTTTTACTGATTGTTTTGTTCTTTTACAATTAGGCTTAAAAGATATATATGTATATTTTAAATAAAATGTAGGTACTTTGAAAGATCTTGACTGAAAGTTTTCCTTTGAAGACCAAAGTATTGATTAACGTTTATAAATTAGAGGAAAAACTTTAGAGAAACTTTTTAGCAGGCACTCCTGGTAATTAGCAATTAGTCTGGGTGTCTATGTGTCGACGCAAAGGCACCGCACGATCCGCTCCCGGCATCGCCGGTAATCGTTTAACATTCCTAAACGTCCAGGTTACTTTGTAAATCACTTCTTAGCTTCTTCGTACTGACGTTGATGTATGGCCTATTTCTTACACGAGAGTTAATTTAATCCATTAATTTACACGTTTTTAGTGATGTTTACCTTGTAGAAACCAGAAAATTAGTAATTGTGGTCAACATAATTTACGTAACAAGTTATATTATATATTACAATAGTATGGATACAATGGTATATTATGTTGGAATTGTTTATCCAACTTGGCAGGAAACAATTTTATTTGCATAAATGATTTGTGTAAACACTTGTTTCTAAATGATTATGGCTTGGAGTCGTGGAATTAATGCAATAAATCAATGTCAGGACATGTTTACGAGCTAACAGAGTTAATTCCTATGTGACATGACGTTTATATTCGTGAATAATTGTTGATTGCGTATTCCATTACACTGCCGCGTCTAATGCAATAACACTAATATAATATGTCATAATTATATTTGTCTGGAACGCCGCAGCTAATTCACTCAGTACCTACCTACTTATATGTAGATGTTGTTATATAACATATCTTCTTCTTATATAACTCAATATATACCCATATAATAAAACGTTTCCTTTACAGCTTTTCAAAATAAGTAGGTATATTTATTTACGTGTTTACTAATTTTCCTCGTAGGAATTCTTTTCTAATGGTAAGATATAATATATGTTAGTATAATTTATTATAATTCTAGTAATTTGTAGGGCTTCAGAACCCACAAAAAGTAGGTAATTTGATTTATTACTTGTATTAAACCTGAACGAAAACTTAGTTACAATTCGGTGCTCCTTTTAAAGTAGGTACCTAAATACCTTGAATATTTATTCTGAGATACAAAATAAAATTAGATTTTGGAGATGCAAAGGTAACATTTTATTAAAGTAATAAACGTTGGTAACGACTAACGGCCCCGAGAAGATTCAATTAAGTTTCAAACTTAAATAGTTAAATTAGAATTAATAAAATGTAATTATAGGATGAAAGGGCAAAATTATACTGGTCTTTTTGGTATACCTACGGCCATTAATTTAAAAGTTATTGTTGTTTTTTTTTTTCAATGTTACTTTTATGTGGCCTCCGTAACAAACATATCTTTTAATATTTTATTACGCTCACATTTTCATAGAATATCATATAATTTATTAATTCAAGGTTTCAAGCCCTAAAGTAAAAGATAAAATTTATATTTTGAAACGACAATGTCAAAAAATATAGTATATTGCTTTTATCAAACATGAAAAAAAGGAAATCAAACCCTAAGATACATTAATACAATAGTCAAATACGACGCAAAACTATTTTCGCAGTATAAAGCAGTTAGTGGATAATCCCGTTTTCTAGACGCTCTGTCTAATTCGTTTGTAGAAGTTTACGAAGCACCGCTCGAAGGCTTTGCAGGGATCAGGTGTTCCTTAAGGCCCAGTCTTGATCCTCCGAAGACGGCCTCCGTCACGATTACCCGATCTCCTATTGCTACAGTTTTAAAACTATCTAAATAATGAATATTTATTAACTATTTAAAAGGCACTTCACTTTAAAACTTGCTTATAGAACCAGCACTATGTAATAGTAAACATATAAACAACAAATGTAAACATATTCTCAACTACTTATAAGTGAGTGTAAGTATCATTGTAACGAAAACAATGTTCTCAAACAAAAACTCATTAGAAATATGTTCGTCTTTTCATAAATTTGACAATTATTCAATTGCTTGTGAACTTAACGATTGACAGGCCACTCACTAAAGTTTATACATTACAACTTTAAGTGAAAACAAATAAGATTAGTTACGAGGGATTCAAATTAATGTAACGACTCCATGATATCAGTTTTCGTTACAATCTCACTTAGGTGCACCTGTAGGTATGCAGTGCTGTTATTGTAAAATGTTTCAGGAAGCAGTCTAAACTTACTCTCTATTTTATAGCAGAAACATTAAAAAATATTGTTATCGTTAAACTTCATGTGTATTTGACTGGATACTTTCGTACGACACGTTAACTTTATGATTCAAAACGTAAAACAAACAAGTTCCTAATGCTAGTACAAAAGTATTTTATTGGAATGTAAAAAGATTCCTTCAAGTCGACTTTGATTGCTATTATTTTTACGAGAGGAAAGTTGAAGATTTTATGATATTTTGAATGGATGCGAGTGATTCAGGTGATTCAAACAGATCAATGCTCATAATTATACGTTTATTTATTGCCAATAAAAAGTTATGGTAGACAAAATATAAGGTTATCTATTCTATTATAATAACAAGTGCGTAAAGTTTATAAATAATTTTTGCGTAAAGTTTAAAATTATATATAACAGTTTATAGTAAAACAATTCAATTCTATTTCGAATGTTATGTTCACGATAATAACCTTCAAATACGCACTTAAAATAACGCTGTTATTAATTAATAACATTTTATTTAATTTTTCGAAAAAGACTGCTAGGCTAGCTATAGCTAAACCTATATTAGCCTAGCTAGATGGTAACACAAATACAAGTTACCGTCTAAACCCTCAAGCAATCGTGATTGTTCTTGAAGTGGAATTGTTTTACAACTAGGTACAACACTGTTAAAAAATGAGTACCTATTTTACTTCCCCTACGCCAATTTCAGAAACTTCAGTGGCGCTGTGTACGAACATTTTCTCAATTTCAGTTTGCAACAAAATCAGTTTATTTTCCAACTGACAAATTGCATTGAAGTAACAAAGTACAATTTTCCTTTGAGAATAACCTCACAAACTTTGGGTGCACACAATGAACAATGAATATTAATAATTCCTAGTTTTGGTAGGTACCTTAAAATAACCTGTGTAATACGACAGTGTGTCGTTGAGTGTGATGGTTGAAAATGATTTGTGAAATAAGGTATTTAAGTGAATTTCCGCAGGGCGCAATCGTTTTCCTGGCGGTAATTTAGTTGCGCTTGGTTCAGATCGGCCACGGTGTTTCAATTGGTGGGGTAGCTCGCCGGACGTCATTATTTCCTGCATATGTTGAGAACCCATACACCACCGCGCCGAAACATGCGGCATTTTCCTAGGTAGACTTCGTAGTATGTTGGTATAAAATGTATATAAATAATAATGTTGTATATATGTATTATATACAAATGTATGTGATTCTGGATTCTCCCAAATATTACTGGTATTTGTAATACTCTCTTGTACACACGGCCACAGATCAAGCTACACACTGCGGCACCTTATGCGGTTGTAATAGGCGCTATTTTGCAACAAAACTGTGTAGCTTGATCTGTGGCCGTGTGTACTAGACATACATTTTGTTTGAAAATTATATAGTTATGATTTCGTCAACATTTGTAAATAAAGTGAAAATATAAATTATATAAAAATACCTAAGGAGGTGATCAACTAAATAATAATAATAAATAGTTGTAATTATGATTACGAATGTTAGTTACAAGAATTACATCTTCAAAAAAAGGGTCGGTTTTTGTAAAACGTGAAAAATCATAAAAAATAAATTTAATTAAACACCTCTATTTTTTTATCAAATAAAATTTAAGTAGAAGGCGAAATAGGCAGCAAGTTACTAGCTAGTGTGCACCGACCCGTTCCAATTATAGAGCGGCAGTCATTATTTCCGCTGCCATGCGATGCCTCCGCTGCCGGCACTCCGCTGCTACGCTGACCTGCCGAAATTCAACATCGGACTAGCCACTCCAACTTGACCTACCTCCCTCGCTTCCACCCACAATCTTACAGGCCAGCTAGCAGTAGCCTCTATGAGTGGGCTAGGTGACCCAAGTATCTTTAAAATTTTGTCGCATTATATCCTATAGGTACTACTGAATTTTGTAAATTATAGGATTTACGGAAATTATTTATCATTAGATGAGTATATTTTATCAAAGAAATTGAAGTAAACGTTTTTAGGTTACTTGAAGTAGGTAAAGAGGAAACTGTGTGATTACTAAATATCTATTATTCTATACATATCTATCCTACATAATAATACTTATTATAAAAAGTTAAAGTTTTTAGTTCAGATATATGATAATCTTAAAAAAATATTTCACTAATTGGAACTATATATATTATCCCCAAATACTAAAGGCTACTTTTTATCTCAGGAACTGGGCCTACCACGGGAAACGTTTGAGATTTATTAATTAGATTACTATATATCAGTGCGCATATTTAAAGTTACAACTACAAATTAAATCGGTAAATATACCAAAATCTATGTAAAAAAAGTAAACATTGATTTTATTTACAATTTGGTTTGAGCCTTCCACTTTTTTTAATGGCTATTTTATTAACTACCACATATATTGTGCCTCGAATTCGATGATTTAAATGTAGATTTTAGATACTTACATTTAAATTAATAATAATGTCTAGCCACATTCTTCAAACGGCAATTTCATCTCAAACTACAGAGCTTGTACTATGGAAATATAATATCTAATATACATAATCTATTACTTATTTTAATTCATACTTAGATAATTACACCAGAACAAGGAGACATGTTCACATAAATGTTTGACCTGTGCGTGTGAGAATTGCACCTAATATAAGATGATAGGGTTTCCTACAAATGATGCCAACGGGCTAGTCAAAAAATAAATTACAATATGATAACGTATACGAAGTACCCGTATACATAATATGTAGATAGCTTTGACTCATTAGACAGTGGTGGTGAAAAATTTATAATGACGTCGCTCTACGTAAAACAAAAGAATCACAATAGGCGGCCACACACGGTATTGTTTCTGCTTTTATTGAATTCGATGCTCATTAAAAACTTTATTTTCGTATATTTTGAAACCATTTTAACGCTCATTTGAATTTTAATAGGGTTTTAAGTTAAAAATAATTAGATTAAAAAAATATTATTGTACCAGTAATAATTTATTTATATGTAATAATTCAATGTATTATCTATTCAACACCTAATGAAAAGGATATACGACATTTAAAGATATTTAAACATCGACTTCAGCAACGAGAATCATCTCTAAATATTGATTTCAGAGACTCTACAAATATTTTTGGTGTACCTACTCATATTTCGAAACATTTATTTATGTATAAACTTTGGACAACCCTATTGATTGCATGCGACTGATCACAAAAAAATGGGACCGACCGGACTATTGACATGTTTTCTGAAACGGAATAGGTACCAGCGTGATGAAGTTTTTCTCCCTGGGTTTACAGATTTTATTCCTTTGCGTTGAAATAACAATATAAGTCCTGAATTCATTATAATTTTAGTTAGGTACCTATAAGAGGTCTAATACTGCGGATTATGTACATCACTAGTTTTCTTTTCACCCTGCAATTTCACCCCTATTTTAGCGGATAACAGTTATATATTTGAGGCGATGATAGATCAGTGGTAGTGACGTCAGATGCCGCGACGAAGGTCGTGGGTTCGAATCCTACAATGAGCTTGAGCTTTCGGTGAAGGAAAACATCGTGAGGAAACCATAGCACGGTGGTAGGGTACTTTGTAGTACCCGTCTGGTTGGCTACCACCCTCAAGTTGAAAATCTGTCGCCAAGCACCTACCGGTGTGTACCGGCAATTGCACTTGAGAGCCAGTAATTGCCTTCTCGGCACTGTAACAGGTCGGCAACACATTGGCAATACCTCTGGTATTGCAAATGGCGATAGGCGACGGTAACTACTTACCATCAGGTGGACCGCCTGCCTGCTTGTCAACTTTCTGACATAAAAAAAAAATATATAGGTCAAATTTCAGCTGGATCCGACCAGTGGTTTGAGATATACGTTGATAGATCAATCAATCACGCTTTCCTTTATTATTTAGAAGGTGATTATCAATAATCCTTCGAGAGCCTGAGTATAACCACTACGAAGTTATGACAATTAGAAGTTCAGCGTAAATGTCTGCCTCTACTCGTATTCAGAAACGTAGTGATGAGGCTATTTTAGTACTCGAGTAAGTAATATTATTGGTACTCGTTAGACTTGTTTTAATTTGTATGAAAATATACGTACCTAAATAGGTATATACTCCAATAGTACTTCGAAATTTCAGAGGATAACCTCTCGGTCTACTACACCGACCAAAATCAGCCTGTATATACATACACTACTGTTAACAATAACAACAATATAGTGGTCCCCCAACTATAGTGACCAAGAGGTCAAGTTCTAATTTAAATTCAATTCCCATTCTTAAAGTACTCTTTAATCATTGTATTTTCATGTCTAATGTTTTGTTTCTTTTTACAAATGTTACCTAATAAAATTAAGTTGTATTTAATTATATGTTACCACTTTACAATAATACTTTTGAAATTTTATATGTAGGTACTTAATCCACTCTAACACGATGTACCTACCCCACATGTTTTCAATTAACGTTGATGTAGGTACAAAGCTTATAAGTACCGTTGCTAAGTAACGTTTAACATGAGTATGTGCGTTGTACGCGCATGGTTTATCTTGTTAAAATTCATGTTAATGGCTAATTATACATTTTTGATGACGTAACATATATTTAGTAAACGTGTGGGCAGGTCGTTAGTAGTGAGTGTGCCAGGCGGGCGGTGTAGATCGACACTCGTTCCGGGTGCTTGTCTCTAGGTATCCACGGCTCATTAGGCAGACCACTAACCGAGATCTAAGAACGTTTGACGTAGGCACTAAAATGTTACAGTTTGCTTACGTAATGCTAACTTTGAATTTTATTCTAATGCCAGAGATATTTGAGCACGGAGAGTAAATTATTATTGATTCAAGTTGTTACATTTTCTTCGTATTTGTATCAGTTTCCTTATCTGTTACTCGCCATTAAAAAAATTGCCAGCTCTTCGTGGGTCTGCGAGAATGTTGTGTAATTTTGAAATAAATTGTCTCATACATGACAACTTAAAATATTGTCGAAGGAACAAAAGCAGGCAAAGAGTTAACAGCTCTATAGATAATTATAACTAGACTATAGTTTGGTTTTCATCATAAATATAAACTTCGATGGGAATACCATGTCACAAGGTTTTGCAACACGAATTTTTTTCACTATCAACGAATTATGTAATAGTAAATATTACTTACCTATCTAATAAACCACTATAGTGATAAACATGAAAAAAATGTTCCATCAAACTTCATTCTTAGGTGATTGCAAAAGCGCACGTCGTAGGTGAAGTGGCCGTGCGCTGAGGACTATAAAGCGGTTGGTGGCAAATGCCGCACAATGTCACCGCTTGATGTAGCGCACCTCATTCAAATACTTTGACGTCACTACGCCTTCGTAATTAAACTTCCTTTTATCAGAAGATCTCCTTTCAACCTGCAAAACTGCAACCAATGATAAAAGCACGTACAAAATTTACGAATGAGTTTAATATGTGAATAACACAAACTCATTCGTATTTATATTTCGTACAAGTTGCGCTCAAAGGTAAAATTGTTAATTAATTGTTACAATGTCGTAAATCTTATTTGTTAAGTGTAATACAATAATAAATATTGAAGTAATTTGCCTAGAAACCTAGAAAAATAATTTAAATGTAAATTAAACAGAACGGAAGTGGCAGTGGTTCTCGAGTGGCGACCACTAACCGGAAGACGCAGCATGAGTAGGCCCACACAAGGTGAACCGCTAATTTTATGATGGTCGCAGGAAACCTCCTGTGGTTTCCTGCGGGTAGCGCAAGACCGGCCATCATGGAGATCCTTGGGGAGTCCTTTAAAGCAGTGGACGTCTTTCGGCTGATATAATGATGATGAAATTAAACAGGATGACACCATTTAAGAAGCAGCATAGCGGCGCTGCATTGGCCCATATTTTTGTCACAACCTCTTCCATAGCTAACGAAGTCAGAACGCATAAAAGGGAGTTGAGTTTAATGATGGCAGGCTTTCGGGCGCAGTAAACATGTGCAGCTAAACACAAGGCAGGCTTTGTCCTTTGCTCTACGTTCGTTAAATATTTTAGCTTTTAAACACCAAAGGTTTACCACTTTATTAACGAATAGCAGTAAAATAAGTTGAAATTCGATGACAGTGCCATAATTAAGCTACCTTCAAAATGAAAATTATAGCTATAAAAACATGTCAAATTACGCAGCCAAAAAATCGTCGGTATAACACGTAATCTCGTATGGGAACCTCTAGAGAGGGTTGGAGATAATCCGAATGTCAGCTGCCTTGACTCATTGTGCCGAAATACGAAAGTTATTACGTCGTTTGTGAATATTTCCTTCAACATTTATTATTTTTATATAGTGGAGACTGAGTAAACTTTCGCAACACAAATAGGTATGTAATTCTTCAAAGGTCTTTTTTAGATAATATTCATCATCTGGAACGGAAAACAACTTGTACTAAAATTGTTAAGTACTTTATGTTGAAGGCACCTAAAGTAAACATGATGTTAATTGAATATATAGTAATTAATTTAAATAAGCTTTGGAATGCCTGCCGTGTGTTCGTCGATGCGGGAATGTGTGCGGGCGTGGGTCGGCGCGGGCGGCTGCCGTTCGCGCGCTCGCGCTTTGCTTCACCCCAGATTATCTTTTTCATCTCTCTGGCATTTCGTTACCCTTAATGAAATCCAGTCAAAGGAAAGAAAGAATTTAATTTAAGACGAATCAGAAAATATTCAGCTGCCGCTCGCTAGTTATAAATCATTTGAATGCTAATAAATTCGACTAGCCCCCAGGGCCCAGGTGGGAACAGAATTTCTTCCTGCTCCATCTTTGTTTTCAGGAAAAATTGAATAATATTCTGCTCTTTATTATTAAATTCTTTCATAAAGCCACCGGTGGCTTTGGGGATTTTCTTTAATATCGTAATGGAATTTCATTTGTCTTGTGGTTCAACGTCACAGTGAAGATGAACTTGCTCCTATTTCCTATTTGTTCATAGTTACTTATTTATTTAAATTAGGTATGTCACTTAATTAGTCTGATTAATTAATTAATGAATATAATTAGGTATGTCTCTAATTATATATTACTAGAAGACGGATGTGATGATATGTTTGTGTGTATGTAATGTATAATTATTTTCTTGACATACAAAGTCCCTACTATTATTATAAATGCGAAAGTGTAAGTTGGTTTGTCCTTCTTTCACGCAGATATGACACAAATTAGATTACCGCACCGTATGCTTGTTTGCCAACATGTGGTATGAAAAAAACATATTGACGTAATTTTTGTATTGAGATACCTACTATTATATACCTACTATTATATACCTACTTCTATAGTTCAACAACTTTGCACGGAGTGTACCAATGATATATGTACCTACTAGCTTCCGCCCCGCGGTTTCACCCGCGTTCCCGAGGAAAATTTAATCGTAACATTGACCTTAGAGTGACACAAGCTACTTTTCTTTTTTACAAAATACACAAGGACAATATAACATTTGAAAACAATAAAAAAAAAGAAATGGCTACAGTCCTTCACCTACTCCTATTTATTAGTAGCATATACCATTACTAATAAACCATTAATTATATGATATTATCTGTTAAAGTGTAATACCAATGTTATGTACACTAATGAAGTCGTAATAGTTTAGTAATAATTATGCACATGTGTGGTTGATAAAAAATACTGCTAAAATATATATACATCAAATTATATTGTTAGTCCATTACTATTAAATGTCCATTGATCTGTAAATAACGATAACTTCAGTAAATTTCACCTTCATAGATAAGTGCCCTTCTGGAGCCTTTGACTTTGAATAATCTATTACGAATAAAATTTCATAATCTCATTCCAAATATATAAAGCAACTAAATAAATATATTTCACAGCAAACAGCCATTTGGATACAATCAAATAAACTCATTTCGTGCACCTAAATATAATACAGCTCCAAATAAATTACGAATTGTGTACCTCCCCTTCCTAAATGTGATATAGCAATTAAGGTCGAGACATTTACAAAGAATCAAGGAGGATATCGCAGGCTTGCATCCGGGCGCTCTGTGCGGTGCAGCGGCGATCGCTCAGTTGTTCACGGGATCTCGCATTGCTCGCCGGTCTCGTAGCCTCGTAGCGAGTTACGAACCTACGCCGTAGCACAGTGACAAAAAGTGCTTATTGAACTCGAAATAATCAGAATCGAGAGTTTATTAACGATTTGGTTTGATTTAAAATAGTGAAATAATATAAATTTTGTGAATGTAATCAATCATTTAATAAAATATACCTTCGTTTTTGTGATATCGGATTATGTATAGTGGTAAGTTTGTAAACTTATTTTCTAGTGGTAGGTAATTACTGTTCTAGATTTATATTTTAGTAGTACGTTAGTATCTAGGTATATAATATATATATAATTAGATAGTAAGAGATTCATGATATAACATAGAGTTATTCTCTTGTATATTTTCGTTTGTTAATTACTTTATGAGAAAATATTTTCTATATAGAAGGTTCTCATTTTGTGTTAGTAAATGGATCTTTAATTAATGGAGTTTTACAAATTTAATGATGTACATAGTTTCCACTTTGTTCTTTACGTTTAGTTTAGTTTATTCATCTCAACATTTCCAAATTTCACACAATTACAAACATAATAATTACTTTTCGGAAAGTAATCGTTATTTACAAAATTAAATAAAATATAATTAAAATAAAAGAAAATACTGCAGTACATAGTAATAGTGTACGTCTACTGTTAATACAAAACATTTAGAAATAATTATTGTAGGTATTATCAAAAAAATACCTTTTATATTAAAATAAAATAACACACATTTCAAACACATCATTAATTACTCATAAATCAATCAAAATAAAAATAAAATCAAATTAAATCATTTAATGTCAGGAGCACATTACAATAATTGAAAAATAACAAATAAATAAATAACAACAAATAAAGAATGAATGTCAGATGTCAATGTCAAATATAGTAATATTAATTGAAATATCTACTTATGAATATGTATATACTCTTTTACTGAGTAAAGAGACTTTTCCAATAAAAGGTTCTTAAGTTTGCGCTTAAACGAAATATCACAAGATACAATCATAAGATCTATAACAGGAATTGCTATTACTGGTTGTTGTGTAAGTATGAGTTAGTCATATAAACATCTCTGGAGCTCTTTGAATACAAAAATATTATTTTAAATTGTATGCTTCTTTTATATATCCGTGAAGATTTTTTCAGAAATTATTGCTATTACTTTCCAAATAAGATGCAGTCAAACATTGGGATTTGGGAGTGGTGATCACCGACTGAGTGAATCAAACCGTCGGTCTTATAACAATTCCTGTTGCTGTTACATATTGAAATGAATTAATATCAAGACTTTAACTCTTTAAAGGGGATGAAGACATTTTTAAATCAGCAATGCGCGAGTGATCCCCTTGGTGTCGCAAGCATCTGTAGGCTAGGGTAACCGCTTAACATCAGGTATGCCGTATGCTTGTTCCTACCTTAATATTTATTAATTGGGGTCAATACATCGATACTGAAAAGCAAACACATAAAATATTTTTTTTCATACATTTATTACTAAATAATTATTTTAATACATTTATTGCTACATTTATGAAAAAAAAATATTTTTACAACCTCTAGAAAAGAAAGTCAAACTAATTATGCATTACACAATCGACGTTTCACATTAAAGGAGAAGTTTTAATTATTTAGAACGTACAGAAAAATAAGTGTATGTCTTCCACAACGCACCAAATATAATTAAGTACCGTTATTAAATCAGATTGAAAGTCATTAAAAAAACAAAAACTTTTTCATTTTACTGCTACTTTATTCAATTATTTTTAATGAACGTTTTCACCCAACTTGTTTAAATATTTGGCGAGAATATTAACTATGAAATCGTAGAAAGATAATTTAATTTCAATTATTTATATCGTGTCACTAAAAATAGGTTTCTAATGTTTTCAGTTTCAAACTTATGTTGACGTTGCCATGCTGAACATCTTTTAGTATAAGACCATTTTTTTCAAACACTGTAAGTAGTTGGAATTACTATTGCAGGTAGTAGGGTACTTTTCATGTCACGCCATGCCAGCCACCTATCACCTGAAAATCTATCACCAAGATCCTAGCGGAGTATTTTGACAGTTTCAGTAGTTAGCAATTTTATGAAGCACGCCTTCTATCGAAGCTTTAAGAAATTGCCAAAATACATATAAAAATTGCCAAAATAATTATTATGATTGGTATTATTAAATGCCATAGGCGACGATAATCACTTAGGGCCGGTTGAATAAAGCGCGGTCATACTAAGGTTATAGTTAGGTTTAAGGTTATAGTTAACTTTAACCGCCAAAAGAAAGCAAACTGGGTTGCTCGTGTTACTTTGACTATAACTCTAACTAAAATGTACGAGCAACCGGCCCTAGTATCAAGTTGGTCATTTACCTGCTCGTCAGCCGTCTGGCAAGAAAAACAATTTGAGCGAATGTAGGGACCTACTTTTTTCTTTCGGAAATAGTTTCTGGTTTTAACAGAGTTGCCAGGGTTTTTAAGTTTAAAATTCTTTAATCTATTTGTTAATACGGACGCATAATGTTCCTCACCTATATATTTTTTATAATTATTATTGCAAGTGTCCTCCACAACTTTTTAATTGTTTACACAAAACACTTTTTGTTTGTGTATCTATTGGAAGCAGCTAGACATACAGTATCTGCGTTTGCGGTTGAAGTGGTGGAGAGAAGATGGGACGTCCGTCCCATAACTACATATGAAAAAATATTCATATGAAAATTCTAGGAATTGCTATTCAATAGGTTAATTATATTCAATGATTACTAGCTGTGTCCCTAACAAGAATGTACTATAGCGCATACAGTTCCTTTCGTTTGGGCAGTGCCTAACATTCACTGTAAAGTTATCTACCTACAAAGATTCATAGAACCTTAAAAGGACTTTTCAAAGCTAGTAAGATGTCTCGAGTACCTACTCGTAGTCTAAACAGGATCAACTGATGAGACCGGCTGAACTGACAGGGACAACCTTGTTTGCGTTTGATGTTTTGATCCCGATATTTATAAATAGAGAAAATCAGTAAATCTAAGAAATGGTCCGTTCGAACAAAAAAGAACAGTTACTTTCAACTGACATGAATTTATATTTTTTCTCACTGTTATACCTACTTACTATACATATACCTACATTGAATAATATTTTTACCTATAAATAAATAAATTATAGGCAATTTTAAGATTATTAGTATGGAATAAATAATATATTTTTTGCATATAATGTTGGTGACTAAAACAAATAACTAGATTATAATAATCAAAATTTTAAAGATTGTGTTTAAAGCCTGAGGAAGGAACATCCATATAAATAATTACTTACCTACCTCAAAAACTGTTCAAATTCTAAAGAGAAAATGCTATTTGCTCTTTACAGACGCGTCGGTATTTTTTTTTTACTTACCTTAAGTGCGGCGTGTTATTTGATTAGAGAATAATTTATAGAAGTAATTGGGTTTGTGAGCGGACATGACATCTTGTAAATGCCCTGGCATTTTTTCTTGAACGTTTTTCCCCATTGAGCGTTGTCAGCAGAGCGTATAAATTGTCTTTGCAGCTGTCAGCATTTTTTAAACAAAATGATTCGTGTAAAATTAAATCAACATGAGGCGACATCAAGCGCAGGCATCAGTAGTGTTCAATACTCGTTTATTTATGGTACCTGACATTCGCTTTTGTGGATTTCTGAATGCCGTTTCTTTTTTATTTTTGTATCGAATCGGAAAACGTATCGAAAGAAGCAGTCTACATATATTTAATTCAGAAAAAAGGCAAGTCCGTGTCTTTAATTCAGTGTATATTCAACGGCTTTATAAATATTTGTTATAAATTTACCAGCATAACTATTATTATGCTATTATGAAACAAGCTACCGTTTTCATAATACTAAAGTTATGGATGGAAACAAGCATAATGCGACTGCAATTTTCATAATATAAAACTGTATATAAGCGCTTGTAAAAATGTTGATGTTTACAATGTTCATGTAATTTGCTGCAAGTTAAGCTGGGAGGGAAAACAACAAATGCAAACGTACAAATCCAACTTCTACAGCCAATGCTATATTCGTGAAGCGATTCCTAGCACAAGCACGTAGCTCTACTGGAAGACTTATAAATAAAAAGAAAACTAGTTCGTACGTTTATTTGATAAACTAGTGTCCGAAATATTTTCTTTTCGATTTCCAATTTTTTGTTTCTATCTAAACTCTATTTATACCTAAATAGCAGTTATATAATATAGTTTTGGTAAGTTAAAAATTATAAAATGCATATTTAATATAAAGTTCAGTTACAATTTAGCAGAAAAATAAACAAAAACTTCTCAATAAAAATTATGAACTAGGTAATTATATAAATATTGAGCAGTAAAATAATTAAATGGGCAGTCACATGTGGGCGGTATCATATTGGAATCTAAGGAGTTCTAAACAATGAGGGGATTTCAGCATGTAAAATAAAAAATATATTTAAGTATGATTTACCAGTTATTTTCCGGTAAATTTAAGTTGAAATAACTTTAATAATAAATAAATAATAAAGGGGACTTACAGAGATCTAGATAGATCCAGATCTAGCTAGATTATAATAAATAATATGCCTTTTAACTTTTCCCCGCCCCTCTAATGAATGTTTACCTCTCTTTTCAATCAAAGTTACCATCGGATGTCTCGGCTCCCTGTGAACTGCCCATTCCATATTTTTTACTGGCTATTTATTTATAAGTATGCTTATATACATTTTTACTGATATTGTAGGATGAAATATCCGGCCACTAATTTACCAACCGCCGAAAAAAAAATAGCTGCCCATAATTTTTTTCAACTGATTATTAACCTCCTGAATGTATAATTATTTCCCAATACTTAATTCAAGTTATAATCACACTCTGTGTTTTCCTCACAATTATATATATTATTATCATGTATTTCATTGTATTTTGCACATTATTACATAGTAATATTTAACGGTTGGAATTGCGTCCGTTGTCAAGACATGCCATGTTCTTTTGGATGAAGTAATTTTGTTCTACGAAGAGAATTCCATGTGGAAATCATAAAAATTGTTCAGTTGCCTGGTATAACCAGGTTCGTTTTAACATAAGCTGCTTTGATATTATCATGAGCATCAAAACAGGTTCTCTTCCAATAAAAAGGATCGCAACATCTGATTGTTGGTCGTGTGTGACATGTAGGTACGTACTATAATTTAATATTTTTTATTGTAATAGACCATCGCAGGCCACTATCGCAGGTTATATGAATAGCCTGACTCTTATACCAGTTTGGAACATTAAAATCTGGAGAACATGTTAGATTAATTACAAAACATTTACAATCTAGTCTCACCAACAATTTAAGATCATGTACTTTCTCGCATACATGCAGCAAACAAGGTATGTTATAATATGAATTACTAATAGTGACATGTAACGAAACGCAACAGTTACCTAACAACAACGTTACACAACAGTCAGACCATAAGGTTGCCTGGAAGTTAAGGCCGCCTGTGTTGTACCTATATATACTTATTTTTTTCTTTTTTAACGTTTATTGTTCCGTGTATTTATTTATATGGTAAACAAATAAAGTATATATTCATTTCATTTCAGTCACCTAACAACAACAATACACAACAGTCACCTATTAACAATGTTATACCACAGGTTATACGATTAGATGGGAACTATAATGACCTTGAGATCCTTACTCCCATCGCGCCCAAAGAAATTTCACTTCAAAACGTTATATACTGCAAAAAAAAATCTATGTTCCTAGTCCTTAGTAGTTTTGATAAGCTGTGTCAAATTCTCCTCCAGTAAATCCTTAGATAGATATATTATCTTGGTTGAAATCCATCAATGAATTATTAATATACCCACTTACCTAAAACCTTTCACTCACTTGAATTTAATGTTTAACCTCACAAAGTAGATTTACTACTTATTTAGCCGTTAGTAAATATACCTACATGATATATTTAGTACTTTAAGAACTCATGTTATATTTTTTCTGTATAGATAGATATGTCAAGAAGCATCCGTATCCAGAGTGAGCGGGAGCGGACAGGGTTTATTTATGCACATTTCCCCTAAATGTGCATAAATAAACCCTGTCAGCTGTACATGTTTATAAATATATACATAAATTCTCAATTACTTGAATCAATTAGTCAAGTAGTACATACCTATACATACAGTTATCGATAAAAGTTTTCAATGTCAGAGTCACGTTACGACTTGCTTTACAATTAAAATATTATTTTGCATTCACGTTTGAAAAGCCGAATATTCATTCAATACTATACAAAATGTAGAATTTCATGAAGTGCTATTCAGTAGTTCAGTAGTAAGTTATTCAGGTACTCTCATCGCCCAGTCTCAAAAATCCATCCTGTGTTTTTGTAAATATTGAAAATAACTTTTTCCAATCCTTTTTTCATACAGTAACATTTTCATTTTGTTGACAAGCGCGTCGAATTTACTAGTGGAAACATGTCCAACATATCTGAAAGTTGCGCAGGAAACGTGTCAAGAAAGTCAAGATACGCCCAAGTTGCGTAAACTCGTAATAAAATAAAGTTAGCCGCTGACGTCGCTGGCGATGTGTGGTAGGGTTTCGGGTAAGGTATTTACCTGACTTAACTCTCTAACACTCTCTTTTCATATGCATAGACAGGTCATTTTACAAAACATTGTTAACATCAATGTAGGCCTAATTGAAAAGTTCGATTGGAAATTTATGATTTTTGCTTATCCCAAAAGGAACGTTTCAAATGTATATATCTATTGGAATGTCATTCCACTTTCTATTATTCTGTCATGTCTTTAAATTCAGCTAAACATTCAAATATCCTATGAAATATACTCGTACGTTCGTTGAAACGTGAATGGCGCAATAAAATGAAGTGTCGAGCGAGTCGGTGCTATGTCGGCGCATTGACGTATCGACGCTGGTCGTGGGGTCGCGGTCTGTAGCTATTTCTCCAAAACCGACACCCGAACTGTTGTGAGTGGGATAAATGAAATACGATCTTGAAAATTCCGAGAAAAATTACTTGGAAAATTCGCGCACTATTGGAAATTTTGGAGCAATACTGATGAGCACTGAACTATTTTTTAGGGTTCCGTAGCCAAATGGTAAACAACGGAACCCTTATGGATTCGTCATCTCTGTCTGTCTGTCTGTCCATCCGTATGTCACAGCCGTTATTTTCCGAAACTATAAGAACTATACTGTTGAAACTTGATAAGTAGATGTATTCTGTGAACCGCATTAAGATTTTCACACAAAAATAGAAAAATAAAACAATAAATTTTAGGGGTTCCCCATACTTAGACCCATACGTGTGGGGTATCTATGGATAGGTCTTCAAAAATGATATTGAGGTTTCTAATATCATTTTTTTCTAAACTGAATAGTTTGCGCGAGAGACACTTCCAAAGTGGTATATTGTGTGTCGTCCCTGTAACTTCTAAAATAAGAGAAAAAAAAATATAATGTACATTACCATGCAAACTTCCATTAAAATTAGTTTGAACGAGATCTAGTGTAATTTTAGTAGAGTAATTTTATAAGGGGGCTCCCATACAACAGACATGATTTTTTTGCCGTTTTTATAGATAATGGTACGGATCCCTTCGTGCGCGAGTCCGACTCGCACTTGGCCGGTTTTTACGTCACGCACGATTAAAAGTGGTTTTGGATTTGGCAAAATGTAAAAAACATATATTTCTTAAATTATAAGTATTTATAAATTTATTAACAGAATAAATATCTATATTTCTAATTAAATAACCTAATTTAAATAGGTAATAAATACGTAGCTAAAAAAAATATTATTTTTGATATAAGTATAAACCTAATCTGAATAAGCTCACAAGAAAACACACCCTTCTAGACATCAGTAAAAGTTTTTGTAAAATCTTTTTATAATGATAACTTAAATGTTACGTGATAGACCTCCTATGTATAATTATTGTAGGACTTTACAATTTGGCGTAGTTCCCAAACCCCTTCGTTGTTTGAGAGATCTATGAGCTTGGAACGGGGAATATGGTTCAGTAATCTGATATTATGTATTATAGAGGAAGTGGTAGAATTCAAATGTCTTGGTTCTGTTATTATTATTGGTAAGAAAAATTACAATAACGTTTGATTATGAAATGTGTGACTGATAACGACTTTTCTGACCTGAATGTTAAATAAACACGCCTCTAGAGCGATTTTAATAGGCGCGGTTTACATAAACTAAAATCTAAACTTTAATTAATTTAAATTTATTATGGCTCTCGTACTGAGCCCGCTTCAAGGTGAATATAATATCAATAGAAAAGTTTTACAAACACTGTACGTACGATTGCAAGTATTAACCGCCGAGGTTTGTGTAAGCATTACGTACATCTTAGAGATATATTAAACTACTTTACACAACTTTCAAATGCTACCTACCTGGATCCCATAAACAACGGAGTAGCGCAGAGCGCCGGTAACGTGGCAATTAGTTAGACAGCTTGCCAAACAACCTCGAGCTTCCAGGCTGGCGCTTGGATGTTTGCCTGCATCTCACGCGTTCCCAGCAACCTATGAATCTAGGTAACTCGCCGTGACTCACATAATACTCGTTTATAACTTCACCTCCATTTAATGGAAACTTAAAGTCCGTATTAACTCCTATTCATGGTTTTCAATAGCTGGTTTTAAACTCAAGACTGAAAATATCAGTATTATACAGACATATTTTTCTATTTAGGTGTAGTTCATAGTCTGCGAGTATGTAGGCAGGTGTGTTGGTTTCTTCAAATCCACTATAATCTCACTATGGAGCTTAAGGTCAAACAAATTAATAATACTACACGTGTGTTTTCCGGGCAGAACGACGGCTAGTTATTATATAAATATTTTAGTATATATTTTTTTAATATTACATCTTCTATAAAAAACATAAAGTCTAAGTAATATTCGTTGAAGCATCGAGCATCGCGGACGAAGTGTCGACGTGCGTCCGTCGGGTATAGTCAGGCCGCCCATTTATTGGAAGTTCGAGGCCAGCGCGTGAAGCCATTAGTCCTCCAGTCGCCTGAAAAAGTGTCGCTTTCGCTGAAACATTGCGCCGGGCACGCTATTCAATTGTCGAATGTATTTTATTCGAAACCAATCGATCTCAAGACAACAAAACGCACGCTGCTGTGAATGGAGTGTCTCGCGAGGCGATAAATCACCGACGTCTACGATACGTTTAATGAAAAGATCTTTCTGCTCGCACCCTGTTTTATTACTATTGAAGCCGGCATTTGTTCGATTCTCAACGAAATATCTTACAAACGTACCCATATTACAGTTTTAGTAGATACCTATACTTACTATCTTCTGAGAGTGTTCCGAGAACGAAGTGCCGTAAAAGTTCCCAATGTATAAACTGTTTGATTGGTGGCTCCATCTTATACGCTCCAAGTTTTAATCAAAATAAACGGAGGTTTAGACATAATTAGTAAAAATTTACGAAGATTGTTTCTATCTCTGATTTCTCTCCGTTTTAAATACAATGAATTATTGTTACAGATTAGTTCAATGGACTCTTGAAGACTGCGAGGAAAATGTGTAGTGACAGTGCAGTCACGTTTTGTAGATAACTCAAATTCGCTATGACAAGGAAGAATCCAATATTTGGAGAGACGGTTTAAAATGAAGGAGAATACAAGAAAGGCGCGCAAGAGCCGTCACGAGGCGGTCGTGACATGACGTGTGGGCGTGACGTATCTCCTCACGAATACAACATGGCTTCGCAACTTGCTGCCATATTATTGTGGCTCGGAGGAAGTGAGTAGCATTCGCAAATTAGATTTAAAAATAGAAGTACTAAACTAGGTATTTGATCTACGAAATACATAACATAAGTTATTTAATTAAACTAGTAAAACATAATAAATTCTAGTCCTTCTGTCACGGGAGTGACGGGGAGGCCTTCATTAGTCGATAGGATACCCCTTTGAACAGCAAATGAGTTTCTGGTTCCCGATGCCTAAGAATCTCAACCCCAAACGCCGAAAATATCTTGGTTCTCTGTAGACCAGCAAACTTTCAACAAAATTTAAATTTCTAATTAAAATGCATTAATATGCCACCTACTCTTACTTACACGTCACTGGTTAGTTGTGACGATAAATAAATAGTGGGGATGCACCTTTTTCTAACCTTCCACGTCAGTGACTTCTATTGTTATATTTTTTGCATAAATTATCGAACATGACATTATGAAATATTATGTGCCAACTTGGCGCATAATAATATCTTAGTTTATCATAAGTTAATATAAGTACTTTACTTTGTATATTTGTTGTAAATAATTGTAAATATTGTATATTACTGTAAGTCTATTACCTACTATTACAATGTTTACATTAAAAGTACTTTAATAAGTTAAGTAGTATCCGTTGAAGTAATGTTGCTATTCAGTTAAATCCGTTTCATATTTAAAATAATACCTACAACATTAGGTATAACATCAAGATTTCCTTTTCTCATCAAAACGTAAGTGTGCCTTTTCAATCAGATCTTTCATCTCGTAATATGGAATAACTGTACAGAAGTGATGAATTATTAAAATCACTCCGGATACAATCGAGTTTTCGAATCCAATCCCTTAAGTAAAGCTGATTATCGGAATCCTCCGAAGATCAAGCAATTTCTCGAAAAATTCTGTAAAGTGCCAATCTCTCTCGGCATGGGCGATCGGAAAAATTATTGGTTCGGAACACGCAAGACCATTCATTTATTATACATGTTTTGGTTTCGACGCGCCGCGCCGCCCGCCCCACGCGCCCGCTCGCCAACATCGCGGTGCGGGCGTCGGTCGTCGCGCGACTTTCGTCCGTCTAGTCCTGCCTACGTCACTCTCTTACCTAACTTCGCAAAACTTTTAGTGAATTATTTGACTCCTTGACATTTATGGCCAAGAGAAATGTATTTGGAAATTAAGTAACTAGATTACGACAGCGGCTTTGTTGATTGAAGTTCTGTCCCATAAACCTATTTTTGGAATAAATTTATTGCACGAAGGGTTGAATGAATGTGAACATGAGCTAAGTGAATGGAAAAGCTTACTCGTAGTTTTTATGTAATTTTCGTTGGTAACTTAGTTGAGATAATCATTAGACAGTGGCGCCGTGATACTTTGTAGAAGCACCCGCCTGCTTGGCTACCAACCTGAAGTTGAAAATCTATCGCTAAGCACCAACCGGTGTGTGCTGCACTTGAGAGCCAGTTCTGTTTTGGCTTTATGTGCTTACCACCATCGGCCATATCATCACTGATCACGGTGAGATTGTGGCCAAACACAGGCCTATAGGTACATAACCTATATGTTATTCCAGGGTTTGATCTATCTACATGCCAAGTTTCAACCAAATCCGTTTAGTAGTTTTTACGTGAAAGAGTAATGTAGGTAGAGGTACACATTTCTTCATATATAAACAGATAGCAGAGGTGAAGCAAATTCATTTATATATAAATAAAATATTAAACTCACACCGAAATGAAATATTATGATGTGGCTGAATCGTAAATTGAATTTGGTTACAATGTAATGAGTTCATGTCGACGGGAATTGTGTACTAGCTTGATCTTGAATTCGATCACGTACCGTTCATTTGATTTATGTATTCCAACCACCTTTAGTAAGTACCTATAGCTAGAGGCCAAGATTTGATTACTAGACGGACTGGAGTTGCGTTCTTTGAACTATTATCGGATCCACCGCGAACATGCTACTTATGACAAGGGATTTTGTAAATTCATGAAAATATATGTAGCATTTAGTTTTATATTTATTGTCTTTTTTGTGTCATACATCTGTCGGGTCTGTCATAATAGTCCTGGTCTGATGATAGAGCTGGGTAAAAAAATATTTAAAATTTTAACATATTTAGATTTCAAATGAATCCCATTATAACTGATTATATTGTTGATCTCACTTAAAAAAATACAGATACCTGAAACCTAATAAAAAAAAAAAAACGAAAATTATGTAGATTTTATGACAAAATTAAATATTTTTTAAGATAAGTAATTCAGGCATTGTTCCATTATAGAGGCGTGAACGCTGAATAGAACACAGGCCAAATTCTACAATTTATCATCGCGCATTTTATGACCGCGAATATACTATGAAATCAATTACTGGACAATATCCTCAAACTTAGAATTATTTAGACTTTCAAACTCATACTTATAGTATCAGTTTAGTAGGTAATAAAGCCACTAATGAATCATTGATTACCACCAAATCAAAGACACTTTATTTTAGTTTATAAATCTAATAAAATAAATGTTGGTACAAATAAAGTACCAATATAAAATAAAAACATAGATAATATAAGGGGAAATAAAGTAATCATATATTGGCCATCGTCCTAATAATGTCTCGTCATAATGTCAATTGCATTGCTTTCAATTAATTATATTACTGATAACTCTTTTTTTTATGCATTACACATTCCTTAGCTCATTACATGACGTATGGTCTATATTTGTTTTTCTATAATGCTTATCTTACTTATAGGTGTTCTTGGTCTTCGTGATATCCATCTCAGCGTGCCAGAGGCTGTTGGTGTGGGATCCAGTGCCACGTTGGGATGTCGATGGGCTCTAGACGCTGGCGAAGCTCTTTACACCGTAAAGTGGTACCACGGTGCCCAAGAGTTCTTCAGATTCGTGCCCAAGGAGCTACCTAATACCAGAGTCTTCTCACAAACGGGCATCAGTGTTGATGTAAGTTATTTCCTATATCTCCAATTTTGTTTTTCTCTATTATCATTCAACCCACGGAACAGCCAGAATTTTAGAAATAAGGATTAGTGCACCAGATTTAAAGAATATTTTTTTGTACAAGACGTTGTTCTTTCCAATAAAATAACTTACATTCACAAGAAAAGTGAAAAAATAATCCTCCAACAAAAGAGAATTAAAAGTATAAAAACACAAAGCTAAGATACTGTAAGGAAACTGCTTTTACCTTAGTCATTAACTTGTTCAAGAACATAAACGCAAGAATAAAAGAAATAGTATTTCTTACGCAAATGGCTTACTTATGGCGCGACTATAAACAACGTCATAACTGTGATTATATATGGGTCAATGGCTTTGCGACATCTTGCTAGTTTGTTAAATTGCCATCGGAGGGGCGCTGAAAAAATCACTTAAGAATCTCGTTGGGCGGCCGCCACGTTAAACCTTTAGCTGTTGGCACCACGCCACATATGGGCTAATATTGTGCCAAAATAATACATTAAAAATCCTTTTTAGGAATAATAAATGTTCAAAGTTTGCTTCGAGAAGGCATCAGGACTGAGTTGTTCTCGAATGTGACGCAGCATGACCCTTGAAAATCGGGTCAAAACTCTCTCGAGCGCAGGACGGGCATGATTTAGTTCGGCGGTTTCTCAAAGTGGACCGACTTTCTGTAAGATGGATCGAGGCTTTTAGCTCAATTTGACTCTCTCCCAACCACCAGCTGCGTACGGTAAAGTGCACACGGCTCCTTGTAATGAGATTACACACGTTGGTTTATATATAAACTACGCATGAGCACAACCCACCTGAAAAATTAATGAAACCTTGCCGAGTTGTTTATTAATTATAATTGCAGTTAATTTTGAAGGCCAATTTCTTTAAGGCTCACTGTAAAGTATATTAATAGGAATACAACAAAATTAAAAATATATTGCACAAATACGTAATCATTTGATACTGAATAGATAATACTTTATATTTTGATAGTATTTATATAATACAGGTGTCCCGCTCAGGAGCTCAGCAGGTGGTACTCCGGGGAGCCTCCCGAACCCTCAGCGGCCGGTACCGCTGCGAGGTTTCCGCAGACGCACCATTTTTCCACACTGTATACAAAAGCGCTTACATGCGAGTTGTTGGTCAGTACTTTTCACTTCATACATACATTCAATTCTCTTCCTTTGATCAATAGAATTGTTGTTACATTTGAAGAGTTTTTCGTTTTGTATTTCTTTGTCGAATACCTATAGCAAATAGGTGTTTATTTTCAAATAGTGTATTATTTAATGAAGATATTTTACACTTTATTTACGTTATTGAATAATTTTGTTTTCAGTTTTTATATATTTTACGATTACGATTATGTAAGAAAAAACCTAAATTGTTAAACATACTGTAAACAATGATAAAAATGTTAAACCTTTGTAAGGACTAGGTATGGTCTGTTTGTTCCTATATGTAGTAAAAACCAACATTTAACATTTATATTTAAAACAATGTTGTGTAAAAGGTTTTTGTTGCTCATGTAATTGAATTTGTATATACTGAATGGTATTCGAAAAGTTGAATATTTTAATTGCTTTAACCATTTACATATCGCTCTACATGCAAAAACTATTTGTGTTGTATGTAGGTAGTTCACGCATCGAATAGTCTATTTTAAGGTTTCCGTAGTCAAGCGTCTTTTTAGTAATTTCAACATTTCCGTCTGTCATGGCAGTGATAGAATCATGTAATACTTTAAATACAGTTTTTTGTTATAGCCCAATTTTTTTTAAAGTAGAAAATCAGATATTGTTAGCACGTAAATATTAGAAATCTGTATTTTTTTATGTCAGAAGTTTGACAAGCAGGCAGACGGTCCACCTGATGGTAAGTGATTACCGACGCCTATTGCAATTGACAGTACCAGAAGTATTGCCAATGTGTTGCCAGCCTGTTACAATGCCCAGAAGGAAACTGGCTCAGCTGGAACACACCTATTTATTTTATGTTTATTTCTATAAATTCAGATAAGCACTGGTTAAAGCACTAAACGCTTAATTTCATCCAAGTTTCTCCAACGAACAATCGTCATATAAATAACTTGAACAATCCCATCGCGTTTTCGTGCAATCCTAAATCGTAAATCAGAACTATTGTTAGGCAATAAATGTGGAGAATCGAACACAAGGGATGTTTGATTAAGGTTTATCTTAGTTAATTTACGGTTATTGTGTTCGTAAATATGTACAAATATAGGTCTATCTTATATACTGGCCTTCAAAACTCATGAAAAATAACCTTTTTTTTACTTACTGGCAAACAACAACTGTAAGTATATTTTAATTACATTTTAATAACCGGTGTTGCCGGTTTTACGTACTGAAAACGAGGATTTGGAGTTGATTTTGGGGAATATTCTCCCATTCTTCTTTTTAGGGCCCTAATGAGAGAATGGTGGAAGAATGATGAAAGAAAAATTAAATTCTCAATGTGATTCTTTTTATTTCGAATATCTTGTATACTTTAAAAGTTATTGCAATTTTAAAAGTGTGTTTTGAAGGCCAGTGTATTTGGACGAACGTAGGCATTCCATTAGCAAAATACTCATACAAACATACTAAAAAGTATTTTTACACATCTCGTAGCACAGCTACGAACTTGCTACGAGCTTAAGCAATTCACATTTACAAGCATTTGACGTTCAAATCTACCCTAAGATCTTAAAATAATTATTAAAAAAATACTTAATTTAAACTCTTAACTATTAATAACTTAACTATGAATTTTAATAAAAATAATATAATTTATTTTAATAATTTCCTTATATCTTTTAAATATGTATATCTCGTAGTTACCAATACAGTTCTAAAATTGCTGACAATAGCAACAGTGAGGGATTGCATCGATAAAGTTACGCAGCAATATTGCTCGTGTTAAATCGAATATGAGGTACCTATCATGCTGTTTGTTAAATCCCTGTGTGCAACAAATAGTAAACGCGCTTGCGGGATAAATTCTCCCAGTATACGGCCATTGATACAGCTCACTGTACCTTATGTTATATAATTTTGTATCAGAGAGCCTCCGTTCAGAGTATTCAAGTCGGTCGGTTTCAGTCACTTGATATGTTACGTACCTACATAGTACAATAGCCTTTGATATCTGGTGTTATTTGTACAGTTAGAATAAACAAGTATTATTTATGTTATTTTGTATATACCTATTGCTATTATTTCTGTCCTCAGTCCTGAAATTGTTAGTAGTTTATGATAATGTTGAATAAAAGGGGTCCATTTAATAGTATGAACGAGTGTTTTAATACCTAATTATGAGCAGTTTCATACATTACTTTATCTAAACTCATTTAATTATGGTAATTTATAGATACAAAATCGATAGTATTTTGCCGTAGTTAACGTTTTCATTACTTATCTGTGGGTATCGATTATTCGTCATTTTCATTTCCGCCGTCAGAATGTCAGGTCAAATTTATTTCACATAAGTATCACTGCTATTTTTCAAACATATTTGGCCAATATATGTAAATAACAAAAAATCATTAATTAAAGAAAACAAACAATAATAATGGCTCCCAAATCCATCACCGTCACCGGCAATGCGCCTTATCGCGCGCGACCATACACAATGTAATCACAATGTAATTCTGCATCTAAAATTGAATTGATTCCTCCTTGTTCGTTCTGACGTGTACATGAATAGAAAAAAAAATATTTGAAAGCATTATTATTTAAGAAAACTGTGCTATAGTAAAACTTTTTCTATTTAATTTAATTATATATTTTTTATTATATTAGACCAAATATTAGACAGATTCCTTAACGAAATAATGCTATGAAATATTTCGAACACTCGTTTGATACTGTTTCACATTCGTGTTTTGATTAACCCTATGCAACAGTGTCAATAGCTGATGATAGTCGTTGTTACAAAATATATAGTTTATTTTAGGCTAGACATTCAGAGAAAATTGAAATCTTAATTTAACTCAAAGCCTGAGTCGGTAGAGTTTAAATTCTGATGAGATCTATCCGTAAGCCATAAATCAAGATAGAGTTTAACGCAAAATACCTACCAACTAATTTGTAGTAATTTGGCAACAAGCCTCCTGGGATTTCACTACATAAATGGTTATCAAATTTATCGATGCGCAACTCCGAACATCACTCGCAATAAAAACTACGTTGTTTATTCAACAAAGTAAGGCGGCTTTTGGTAAAATCTTGACGAATTAAATAAACACTAAAATACACCCACGACAGCCAAATTAAACGAGGTGCTGGAAAACTCCCTGCGTTCCCATTAAGTAGAATTGGCAAAAAGCGACAGAACAGGAATGTAAACACTTAAAACTTTCCTCGGCGGAGTTCCGCCGCTTCGCCGTAATAGAGGGCGCTGCTGGCAAACAAAAGCACGCCAAGTTTTAGTTTGGGCCGCCATTTTGTCTGTTCGGCGTTTTAAGCGCTTTCTATGAAATTCGTGGGTAAAATGGAATAGGCGCATATGAAAGATGAATATGCAACGTGGACGTCCGCGTCCGACGTTGAAATACCGGGATACTCGTGTGATGAAAATTTATTGGCATCTATTTACAATTCCTTTATGTTTATGTACGCACTACCTTTGTTTACGAGATGCGGTTTGCCAAACAAACAACAAGACTACGGGGTTTTGATATTGGTGTGATAATTTAATCAGTCTATGGAGACAGCTGCTGCATGAATCATCTATCGGAAATTCGGAGTCAGCGGCACCGTGCTTACAAATGTGCTATAAACGAAAAGGTGCAATGCCGACATAAACATTAATTTAGTTTCATGTGATGTTTACAACGAAGGGCAATTAGTGAGGCCAATTATTTTAATAGATATATATTAAGTTATCATAAACACTTCGAAATTATAAAGTTTATTTAACGCATTGCTGTTCTCGCGGGATTAAAAACTGCAACCGTCGAAGGTCACTACCATTGAGCAATCACCGCCTTAAAAATCGGTGGATAAGAGAAGATGTGAAGGAGAAATTTGGCAGTCTCTATAGTCCACGTCAAAATCATTCAGTATATTTCCTTTAAATTAATGTCGAAAACTTCTTAGATAATGTTCGAACTTCATAAAACCTATGTCTACGAAATCATCTTTTAACTAAGCAGAACTGGAATAAAATCAAGATTTTTTTTCTATACAATCTGTATTGGGTTTTTTTCTAGTGATAAACAATAATTAAAAAGATGAAAACAAAAATAAGATTCAACATTATAAGATATCAGAAAAAACGATTTAAAATGGGTTATTATTATCTTTATTAGATAGTTGAGAATATAATTTTATAATATGATAAACATAATTTTGATGATATTTGACAGGAAAGTATTTTGGATCTTAAAGTTCCGTTTACAGTCTGGTCAAGTTAATAGGGACAGTCATATCGGCAAATTGCAGTAGTTGCGGTTGGCTATTAGACGATGTAAAGCGGTGTGTTGGTTGCGGTCGTAATAGTATTGCTTTTATGTGGCAGAGCTTCCTGAATCTGGGCCCAAAGTTCGAGCACAGAAGAGCTGGTACTCGGTAGGTGATATGCTCCGAGCTAACTGCACCTCCCCACCCGCTGACCCGCCTGCGAACCTCACGTGGCTTCTTAATGGGCAAGAGGTAATGTTTTTAATCGAATTACCTTGACGTATTAAATTTTTGTGAACGACTTTCCATTTTATAAAAGTAACATGAATATTATGAATGTGAATTATTTTTGTAGAAAACATTGACTCGTTTGTTCATTGAATCATTTTAAAGTTAGCCTATTCATTATTCCGTATTCTGTATCCACTTACGTAGATTCTAAAATATTTAACGCAAAACTTTTTACTCTTGTTGAATTCATTTTGAACTATAATATTCCATTGACAATAAATAAATATCTTTTGTCATGTTAATACTGACACGGTTATTGTAAAACCATATTTTAAAAACAGCTTCGATATCCACAACATAACATTTTTATCACACGATAGATAGTTTCGCAAATAAAAGTGACATGATTTATTTTATACTGGCCATATTTTATACAAATATAATATTTGAACAGTTTCTATTAAGCAGGTTTATGTAAAACTTATTCTTTATGATTGTACTCATAGGTGAAGGGCCTTGACATTCCGCCCCACGACACGCCATATGCGCGAAGAAAACCTGTGATAACCGACACGTCGCTCGAAGATGCAAATAGAATTATATTCAGTCCGTGGGACGCAATCTCGGGGTTCGAGGAGCCCGTGACCGACAATGTAATAGACATTCCAGGCAATATCGGCAGCATGGTGGGCATTTCCGACGTTGATAGCAATCGGAAAAACAAAGAAGAAAGCACCACCCGCCTTGCTCCCAGACTAGAGCAAATAGCAAATAAATTGAACATTAGTATTGAAGAAGAGAAATCTAATAAATCATCTTCGTTCAGCCAGCTTGTTATAAGAGTACAGTCCGTACATTTTCACAAAGTGAGTCAATATTTTTAGATTTCATTTTATTTGATTTGTTACTTTTCAGAGATACAAATCAAACGGCATTATGAAAATAGACTATGTGAACCATTCTGCTTTTATAAAAAATATACGATGGTAGGCACTGTCTGGATTTTTATCTATCGCAATTTAATAACAATCAAAATAAAATTAAGCAAGTAGTTATGACAAGACGCAATTTTTTTTTTAATGTGAGGACATGATAATAAAGATGTACCTATGTCTAAGTAGTGGGTGGATACTTTAAGGCGGAAACTTTTTTAAACATATTAATTTATATTAATATTTTTAACATAATATGTTTTATTTAAAAACATATGCTAGGTTGGTCATTGGACCAACTTTTACAATGGGATCAAATCTGAAGGTCTAGAAGAAATGTCATTTCAGAGGAACATATAAATAAAGATAATGTTTTATTTAAAAATACAATTTTATTACAATGTAAATTTATTCGATCTGTGTTACGATCGGATACATGGTAACCTAGGCTACTTCATGACGGGCTTACCTTAATCAACTTTAGTCAGTGAGCGTGTGTACACAAATTAGTGGCTTTTCACGCAGGGCCGCTTGAACGTGACATGCGTGGCACACGTCCTATCCGTGTGGTCTACTAGTGGCGTGCTACTACTGGATGAAGAGAGGCCACAGATAGCACCGGTTATGGGCAGCCGGGATTCTAATTCAGGTGCAGCTTTAAATTATAAATTTAATTTGATTTTGCGAAAAGAACAATTATTTAGATATTAAATCAGTTAATTTTAGCAGATATTAATTAACCTTGGCCTTAATTATCTTTACTCCTACTCCATCTCTATTGTAAAGGGAGATTTCATTATTTATCTTTGGTTAATATTTATATATGTTTCTATTTGTGCAGGATTGCGGCATTTTACGTCATTCACTGGCGCTTTAACATTACTTAACTGTTTAATCTACACAAATTGGTAAATATCAATTTTTTGTGTAAGTACTCTTTCAATTTCCAGCATGAAATCCATATTCATTTGAATTGACAATAAAATTGTAGTAGGATGATATTGAAGAAATTTTATATTTAAATATTCAAACTAATAATCTTGCGCGAGCTTTTATCAGACTATTTTCTCTTTTATATAAAAAATGTAAGGCATTCAACTTTAATGCAGCATCTTGGAATTTCAATTCTATATAATCAGTTAGTGTTCAGCTCAGTTTATATACTTGAAATAACTATTTTTCTTATTGCAGGTCAAACCGATGATCAGAAGACTAAATAAACTATAATAAGAACTCATTTTCTCATCTAAAATCAGTGTTAGACTAAAGTTTTAGTGATCGAAGAAATAAATGAAAATAATGCAGGTAAAGATATTTTATCAGCTACTTGAGTTGAAAGTAGTGAATTTTATACTGTACATAATTAGATGTATGATAGAAATTTTAAGAGAAATAGTGATGTTTTGCTTGACGAACTTCTTGTACGTAACTGTTACTTCAACATAAGAACTTTAAAAATAAAGGAGATCTCTGTTTTTAAATCTGTTTATTATTTATGTTTGTAGCACAATGTATGTAATGGAAAAGTTCTAGTTCCCTTCTAGGCTTTGTGTGCTTACTACCTTCGGCCGCATCATCACTGACCACGGTAATTGTGAGATTGTGGTAAAACACAGGCATTATAAAAACATAAGTAATAAAAAAAAGTCTATTATTGTACAATATAGGTCGCATGCGGATTTTGGATGAATATTGAGCAGGTAATTTTAAAAGATAAAATAAACATCACTATTTGGACACTTTTTCATAATCGCTATCGATTTTGTTGTAAACAATGGGTATTACTATAAATAAAATTATGTTCTTTGATTTCTATTATGATTCGCGGTACCTGTAATAGGTACGTTACAAAAAAATAAAATTGAAAGTCCAAAAAAATGTTGTCAAAAAATTTGCTTCTCTTCTCCGTTATACAGTAATTGAGCCCAATTATCACGACTTTACCGATACTTATGACGGACGTTATATAAGTGACCATTTAATCAAACAGTATGTTAGTGACTTAGTGTTGATGACAGAGGATAAATTATATCCACTATAAATAATCTAATGTAATGACAAATTAATCCATAGGTACAATGGTAAATATTATTTGACTTCTGGAAAATTCATCCGAAAGGTGCACAAATAGATAATGTTATTCGGTTTGCCTTTTAAATGCCATATTGCAAAGAGCGTCTTTTGAAGTAGTTAGTGGTTCAAACTTAATAATACGTTATTTCGACGAAGGAGGATGCAATTGAAATGCACATGCTCGGCGTTGTGGTCACGCAAATACTCCAATAGTAGACAAGTGTTTATTTGAATTGTTGTCAACTCAACGTTGTTGAAATTGCGTGATACAAAGGAAAATAGAGGAAGTTTGATATTAGTTAAAATGAGAGTACATGTAAAGTTCCTAAATATAAATAAAATCAAAAAGAAATACATTACCTAAGTAATGAGCATTTCATTAGATATTCATATAACTGATGAGGAAATATCGTAACTCAAATGATAAATAAAAGATTACTATCCTATACTTGTATCGCAACAAGCCAGCCAGACCTAGGAGTCAGCCAGAGAACACTTTATTTAAAAAAGGAAGTTAAATGAACCCCTGGAGTTCAAAATAAATTTCGTTGCTGTTGCTGGCTATGTAGAGTGGAGGGGATTACGAAGTTTCTTACAGTTTGGACTAAGTACCCTTTGTAATTTTGTTGGTATTGACTTTAGATTTTGGGGCTTACTGCGTTATGTGTAGTAATATTCCATTGATAACTGCTAATGTAAAAAAAAAGTAGTCAGTATGTTAGAGATAAAATAAACCTGCTTTTGGATAGGCTTGTATTTGAACGCAATAAACGAGGTTATGACCAAAGTATTAATCACACAAACTCTAACCACATCCTAGGCACTTCATACAAGCAAACTAATTTATTTACCTGCTACTAGCTTCCGCCCCGCGGTTTCACCCGCGTTCTCGAGAGATCTTATGGTACTCAATGTACTCAAATGTTGTTTTCCCGGGATAAAAAGTATCCTATATATTAATCCAGGTTATAAACTATCTGTGTTCCAAATTTCATCCAAATTCGTTCAATAGTTTTTGCGTGAAAGAGTAACAAACTAAACTAAAAACAAACTAAAGGTAAACTTTCGTAGGAATTAGAATAGGATGCGCAATGCGCAGCGAGTGGCATATACTTTCAAGACTACTACTCGTATTATACTTTGCTGGTGACGATACCTTTGCGGAGGAGTGTGAGGCACCTTCTTTACACTCTTTACGTAAGTATTTTTTTTTTTTGCCTCAATGGAAGTTGGCTTTTAGATTTTGTTGCTCTACAGAAATTATCATTTTAATGTTGTGCGTTTGAAATTTCTCTCGAGCATATTCATTTAATTATACATTTAGAATACACATCATAATAGTACTAAAGTAAGCTACTTACCTATAACAGGGTCACTAAGGTTGGGTAAGTTGTATAGTACATAAACAACACAAAAGATAATCGTTTTATATGTAATACATTCACAAACAAAATTTTGTATTGTATTATTTCAATTTCTTAATAAAATTAAATACAATGACATGCAAAAATTACATTTATCTAGAGACAGAGAAAAATAATCTTTATTCACATAAAATACATAAGTGGTTTCCTATTATATACGAAAATACCACTAGTCATCGTTCGTTTGTGTCGCGAAATCACACTGAGAAAAAAAGGATAACAAATATATATATTTTCTGTTAGTAACACAAGTCATTATTAAAAAGTATCATTGATTAAAAATAATTACTGTAGGTATGTTTTCATTTTTCTCCTTGTTGTTATTAGCACTAAACACACATTTGATTATTATTTTTGCTTAATGCCTATTATTACAAAAATATTCTTCTCATTCACAGAATTAATGTACAAGTAATAATATAATTATGATATCTGGAAACATAAAAAGTAAATACAATACCGATCAACTTACTGGAAAATTGTTTATATAAAAATAATCTTATCGATTATTTCCTTTTCATTTAACCTCAGTTTTTTATTAGTTAGTCATTTATTTATTTATTTGACCATAATTGGACTATTCAGTTGTGCCCGAAAGCGGTAAGCACAATGATGTCCATAAGTGATCTGGCTCTTATGTAAATTGCCACTGCGGGATCACACTAGTACCTATAGGTGCTTTTTTTATACTACACAGGTAGAACACAAGCAAAAGGATCACCTGATGATAATAAAAAGGATTATCAGAGATATGACTCACGTTGTTGACCCTCCAAAACCCCATATTGTAGTTACCCCAAGCAGTAGCTTGGCAACACCTCGTAAGGGAGTCAACCACATTTCATAACCTAGCAGTGGCGAAGGGTCCATACAAGCCGATTCCCATCGGCTTACCTTTTAGGAATCCTAGTCCCACATTTTCAACATTTCAAAGCCACTTTTATCATGCTAAAGTACACTGCAATTATAAAATTACAGGTGTTTTTTGGACGGCTTACCCTCGCCACTGCAACCTAGGTACAAGTCCGTGGGTCGCGGCCATAGTCAACCTATGAAAATGTATGGCGTCGGCCGCACGCATCAGTCGCGAGACACGGAAGTGGCTACATACATTCCCTTAAGTTGACTATGGCCGCGCGCGTCTGTCGCGCGCGTCTGTCGTCGGCCGCGACCCACGGACTTGTACCTTAAAAAAATATATATCCTGGGACTCCTTTGAGGGTGGTAGCCAGCCAAGTGAATATTATTCATCTATATGTTGCTTGCTGCTTTTCCAAGTAACACAAGGAGCATTATAACTAATATATCATGAACTTATGTAGAACTAAAAGTGTGTCTAAGCTCTTAGAAAAGTTAACTCATCGTTCTGAAGCCGTATATTGGCATTTCAATATAATTTTAATACTTTACGCTGTACATCGATTGGATATTGGTATGACAAAATGCTTTTATAATGTTTTCAGCCATATTGCAGTAGACCACAATGCGGCTGTTTGACTTTCAGCTGGATGCGGTGCCGTTGGTTCTACAGTAGCATTTTTAGGTAGTAAGGAAATGCGGAATAGCTATTAGCAGCATATCCTAGTCCGATATTAATGCTGCACTAATTCAATCCACCAAAATTCTGTAAGCATTTATGTAAACACATAAAAAACCCCTTCCTTGTGCTACTTTGGTTTACCTACTTCACCGAAAGCTCTAATTATTGCTTTTGCATAAACACACGACTAACTATTTGAAAACTTTAAAATAGCAATAATTTTAATATAAAATATCGGTTTAACAAATTAAGTAATTAAAGTACAAGAATAAGTTGTTTACTGCTACTTAAAGATTAATGTATTTTGTGTAAAATAGTACATGTCCCTGAGGTAAGGTAAGGTTGAGCGTAATCGAGAACGTAGGCCAATTTAGGCTTTAGGTATTAGTATGTTTTATTACCTATAACGTTACTAATAATACTTGGAGTTTATTACAGTTATGAGAAACTTTTGGTTTGTAGGTACTAACTTGTTCTGTTTAGGATACCTATTTAATGTAGATAAATCATGTTCAAAATAATTGTTGTTGAGGGAACTGGATAAATCTCGTTCTACATACATCCTACTAATATTATAAATGCGAAAGTTTGTGAGTATGGATGTATGGATGTTTGTTACTCTTTCACGGAAAAACTACGGAATGGATTTGGATAAAACTTGATACATAGATAGATCATACCCTGGAATAACATATAGGGTACTTTTTATCCCGGGAAACATAAGATACTACGGGAACGCGGGTAAAACCGCGGGGCGGAAGCTAGTATCAAAATAATTATTGATTTACCTTATAACTACCTATAAGTTTTACTGGTTTTCACAAAGAATTTCATCACTTCCCGGATTAAAGGACTATTTGTTATTCTATTTCTGCTTCTGGCTCATATGTTCTTCGGCTACATACATCATCACTCATTATGATGAGAAACACAAACCTATCTACTAAAAAAAAAGTTTTTTGTTTTTTAAACAGTATTCAGATTTATTTTCTATATATATCACATATACATTATATTTCCTTAAGATGGTCAATCATCGGTAAGGTTCCCAACAGGCTCGCAGCGTTTCTTCTTTGGGTGACCAACATAGAGTGGCCAAGCTAATTTGACGCCAAACTTGTATGGGAGATGAAATCTAATATCAGGTAAGTTTATATCCGTAGACGATGGAATATGCAAGGAATTAAATAGAAACTTGCTGATAGGTATATCCCCTTGAACCCTTATAGAGCTCATTACAATATTTACATTACATGAGAGGTGTTGATATATTTTTGCGACTAACGTAGTTAAATTAATCCAGTGAAAAATTATTTTGTATTTAAGCCAACTATATAGGATCGTGTTTTCACACCGCTGCACTGTCACCTTAGATCGTATAGGTACGCCAGAAAACTCGGAATTTGTGAGAATGGATCGCGTAATATTTTTCTCGTCGTCATATTTCATATAGGAAGTATTCTGTGATATAGGAATGTCCACTGCCTAACATGATCCTCAATATGGATTGGCAAAAAACCTAAACCTATTGAAATTGACTCGTCGTTAAAGACTCTGGTGATGATCTCATCATATGGTCGCTACTTAAAAGCCTTTATTTCTTTTCGTTAATTGGTTATTCGAAGAATGTGGTAATGGTAAGCCAATTCCATACTAATTTTTATTTTACTAGTTTCCGCTCGTTGTTCTCGATTATGCTTTCCCAAGAGAAAAATAATCCTATATAACAATTTAATCCATGGCATCTATGTGTCAAGTTTCATACATGTTCAGTGGTTGATAAGTGATTGATTGCGTCACAAATATCCAAATATTTAAACTTAAAAAAGGATCTTTTTTTTTAAATATATAATAGACAAACTTAACTTAACTTCTTTCTTTCTTCTTTTCTTTCATATTTTTTTTAAGTCGGTTAAAAGTAAGATGCAATCCTCATTCTATAATGTTAAGTGGATATGTTAAAAAGCTCAAACATCATTATTTAAGTAAGTACCGGAGATGCACAGAGCACCTAATTTCAAAATCAGTTCCACATGAATAATGTAATAAGCGAGATCGTAAAATCTAAAATCAATTGGGATTATCGTCGCTACTGAGTGCAATGTGGTGGAAATATAAAGGATCTGAATTCAAATGAATTCAGTTATCTTCAATGAGCATAACATTGTATTAGTAAATAAAGGGGTTTAGTTACCTATTAGTGTTCGTTTTGAGAGCCAACTTCAAATATTTGAACAAACAATCGCTACCGTGCGGCTATGGTACCTACAAATATTACGAAACATTACGTATAATTATTTTCTTTACTAGCTTTCGCCCCGCGGTTTTTCCCGCGTTGCCGGGTTAAAAAGTAGCCTATTTCCATTTCAACATCATAGGCTACCTGCGTACCAAATTTCAAGGCAATCGCGAGCGGTTTAGGCGTGAAAATGTTACATACAAGATCACTTTTATTTATAATATTTGTTTTTTTTTTACTATGAGTTTGACCACAATCTCACCATGGTCAGTGATGATGTGGCCGATGATGGTGAGCACACAAAGCCTAGAAGGGAACTGGGATTAACATACACCTAAAAAAATACACCTTAAATATAAATCAGGCAGGAGTTAATAAATAAAACGGACGTACAACTTGAACCTTTGAGCCCTTAATTTACAGGATAATTAAATACGAGGCTCAGATACAGCAATTCAGAGGCAAAATTGGCATCGAACTACTTTAGTTTTGTGCCAGTTATCTGCAGCTCTCATTCCTCTGCAAGTGTTAGGATGGCAAACACGATAACATTAATGAATTTGGGTTTGGTGGGCTTTCATTTCCTAAGTCTGCCGGTGAGGATTACGTCCAAGCTTTTATCTCCGTCGCACATTTAACAACTTTATGCCCTATCTCTTTTCCTTTCATACATTCTAAGAAATTAGGTGTAGGTATCCTATTTAGTACACGGATTGAACTAGATACGTAACGTTCGTTTATAACATTTCTTATCTTGTACAGACAGCAACATAAGTAGCTGAACAGATCCAAATTAACAAAATTTCAATACAATAATTAACTTTTAACAAAAAAGAGAAGCGTCTTCTAAAAAACTTAAAAGTAGCTATATGAAAAATATTGTACCTACGTGCGAATAATTTTTGAAGAGTTCTCTAGTTTTCTCCAGGAATCCCTCATCAGATCCTGGCTTAGTGACAATGGGACCACCTCAGGAGTATACTCTTATGATTGGGGTCCTTAGTTACTATGGGCGTCCCACAAGGTTCTATTCTTGGACCTTTTCTTTTTCTAGTTTACATCAACGATTTACCTTATCTTGTAGAAAAGAAAAATGAAATAGTATTGTTTGCTGATGATACTTCACTTCTTTACAAAGTGAAACGACATGATTTTAATTCTGACGATGTGAACAATGCTCTTTCAGTAGTTGTTGATTGGTTTACAGCTAATAATTTGATGCTCAATGAGAAAAAGACTAAATGTATTAGATTCAGTCTACCGAATGTAAAACACTCCGATGCCAATATTGTTATTAAGGGCGAAAAACTGGAGCTTGCTAAAAGTACTGTATTTCTAGGTATTACATTAGACGATAAGCTACAATGGGGTCCTCACATTAATAATTTAGTGAATAGACTTAGTTCTGCAGCTTATGCAGTGAAGAAAATTCGTTCTCTCACTGATGAATTAACGGCAAAATTAGTATACTTTAGTTATTTTCATAGTTTGATGTCTTACGGCATCCTCCTTTGGGGTAGCGGTGCCGACATCAATAGAATTTTTATTCTGCAGAAGAGGGCTATTCGCGCTATATATAATTTAAGTCCCAGAGACTCCCTACGAAATAAATTTAAAACTATAAATATAATGACAGTGTCGTCACAGTACATATATGAAAACTTAATTTATGTTCGAAAAAACATTCATAACTTTCCCAAAAATAGCGACACTCATAGTTTAAACACTAGAAATAAGGATAAACTTGCTATACCTGTAACTCGTTTGAGCAAAGTTAGGGATTCTTTTAAGGGGCAATGTATACGCTTCTTTAACAAAGTACCCAAAGAAATTCAAGAATTGTCCGTGTTAAAATTTAAAAAGCTAATTAAAGATAAGTTGTACAAAAAAGGGTACTATAAAGTTTCTGATTTTATAGAGGACAAGAACGCATTTCAATGAGTTGTTCGCTTCACATGCTATTTATTGTTATTATAATTTTTGTTATTATTATTGTCATATTGTTAATTTTAATATTTTATTTTATTTTCTATAGTTTATTTTTATATACATATTTTTTATTTTTACAAATTTGACGATTAAAAATACTTGCAATGAGTTCATTTAATAAAGACACTTTTGAATTTTTGAATTTTTGAATTTTTGAATTAACATTTATTTTCTTATAATCTCCAAACATTGACAATATCAAAGACATTTAAAATGAAACTACAACAAAAAATACTATGGTCTATGGACAACTATTATGAATTAAATTAAAAAAAAATATTAAGTTAGCGAAAGCGCCCGGGCTCCCACTCTTTTTCTCTGCGAATAAAAAAACAATCCATTTTTCTATGTAAATGAAATATTTGTTTTGCGGCGGAGACCACGACAAAAATCTTGTAATAAATGACCGTCGCTGTTTGAAATACTTTAACATTTTTATGCTGGGCACAAGACCTTTTTCAGCGTTCTAGATGCGCTTTCACGAAACAAATAAATAACTATTTGTCCTCGTTGCGGGACAGGTAATTACGGAGCAAATAAATTATTCGGGCCCATCGAGCTATTCAACACACACGTTGCTACTTCACAAATCTATCTGTGAGTAAAACGAAGCCCCTGAACATAATTGCCTTGGAAATAATAGATACTTGTGCCGAAGCTTACTTATGTACGCCTTCGGATCCTAAATGAAGATGCTCTCAACATAATCGTTCAATATTCATCAACAGCTGGCAATATCGAATCTGGCTTTATAAAGTTGCTTCATAACCAGCAGATATTATTAAAATTAATGTACTTATGGTATACCTACTGAGAAGATGCGATGGGTGGATAACACTACATCAACATGATAGTTAACTTTTGTAGATCGCTTCTATGGTTAATTAATGTTTACCAACATAGTTTTATGTAAAGAGTGGTTTATGTTCCGAACAAGTTTGTTGAATAGAAAATATATATTGTTCTATAATATTTAGTATATATTCAGTGGTTCAATATAACAAACAGAAACAATGAAGAGATCTCGTAAGTTTTCTTGGGGTAAAAGTTGAACATTTTTTCAAGTACGAGGTAATACTTTGGAACTTTTAATGAGGGAACTTCATTACTCGCAGGTGGTAGGATTTTTTTAAATTAAAGTAAAACTTCCAAGTATTGTAGCACTTCAGTCGTCAAAGTGGAACTCGTAAAATTTTCTGGAAGAAAACTAAGTTAGAGGAGTTATAAAGATTTTAACATACACTGAATTAGAAAATATGGACGTTACGTTATTATAGTCCTCATTACTTTACCAATTCAAGTTAAACATGAGAGCAGGGTAACTCTAAGGTTCGGTGTTTACAAGTTTTTGAGTTCAAATGACTGCTTTTCGATTTATAAAACAATAAGTCGTTGGATTTCCCTTTAATCAATACATTTTACAGTAGAGATAAGTTACGCGATCTCTGTTTTTCCTTTTTACATAGAGGTACATTTTGTATGTAATAATACCTTTACAATAAACATAAAAATTGAATCGAACTGTTGAACCTCATTTAGAATAATGGTAGTTAATTCCACAGTGGAATAACTAATAACTATTGCTAAATAGAGATAAAGAACAATAAAGGGTTTCGAACGTTACTACCTGTGAGTAGTGGGCCCTTTGTGCGTGGCTTTGAAGTGGCTCCGCTAACGAGGGTGCGGACTGAGGTACAAAGGGTCAATCTACTGATACTACGATTGTCATCCGCTGAAACGAATTGTACCTATTCCATACAGTACAATCCTCTAATATTCGATAGTCAATGTAAATGAGTCATAGGTATATGGTCATAGGTATACGAGTATACAGCGTTTTAAGTGTAGTATATAGGCAGCTATAAATATGATATGTTAATTAATTTAGTTTGGGTATGCAGATAAATATTGATTTGCTCCTAAATTCCGTTTATTCCAAGTTCTGAATCTTTGAATAAATATAATTTTGTGATAAAAAATATAGGTACCTATAAACAGAGATAAGTCAAAGAGAAACTTACAGTCACCACCGATGTTTCCTTATCCGTCCACAAATTTATGTCGGTTATTTTTTACGACAAAACTATGTTGATCTATAACATCAAATACAAATAGCAAATTCGACAGATTGGAGATCGGTTTAGTTTCATCGCAAAAAAAGAAAATCGTTGACCTATTGGATAGTTGTGTACCTACCAA